>OY660869.1:32842500-34087500 GCA_962446985.1 Xyrichtys novacula
ATTTGAAAACCTTCGCTCTGCTTCTCCTGCGTCCTCAGCTTTTCTCTCCTCTTTTTTATAGTGTGTCTGATATTATCATCGATTCCTGCTCTGGTCTCCATCTTCGCGCTCTTTGCTGCTGCTCTCCCTGCCTTGGTATTTCACGTATGCACAAAAATAAGGGAGCTCTAAGAACAGAGTCATAAAAGTGAATAAAAAGATATTAATTTTGACTAAACGGTATATTTAACACTCTTAGTTTTCTTTGATATTGTGTAAGTTTTTGTAAAAACTGTATGTTTTATAACTTCAACACCTTGGACCTTCTGGTTTCTCTGCCGAAACTCTTCCCACAAATCCTTTTACAAATTTATGTAGCTTTTACTATTTCAGCGACTCTTTCTTGACAGTGTCTGTCTTAGTTTGTGATTTCCTGACAGGTCTCACTTACACATCAGTCATCTCTCTCTTTTTTTCTCCCCCCCGGAGAGTTTAACCCTCCTTAAAAGTGCGTCTGAACAAGAACACAAAGTTAGCTTTGCCCTGACAAAAATCCTCGGCCGGAGCTGCCAGTGTTCTTCTAAAATAACCACCGGACCTGTCACAGTCCTCTCACATCTGAGTGGAGGAATTGTGTTAGAAGTCATGTGTCACTGAGTGTGACTGACGTGCCCTTTAGCGAGGCCGCCGCTGACCAACTGCTCCATACCTGCAGCCGTATCCCGATGGCGCGGTGTGCTCCCGCTGAAGTTTAACAGCAGGTGTTTCTGTCCCGCAGCCAAGCGTCTTCATTTTGGTCCTGCTGGCGGCTTCTCAGAAGGGTTACGTGAGGTCAGAGGTCAGGGCTTTCCACATTGTGTAGAGCGGGACACGCAAGCCTTCATGCCTCGTTGCTGTTGGCCTCTGACTGAGTCGCGTGTGACTCGCTCAGCAGTAAAAGCTACTGTAAGTGGATTTGTTGAACGCCTAGTCATGCTTTTATTTTCCCTTTCCTTGCGTTTCTGTATGCATGTGATGACTCGTGTGTGGACTACAGGGGATGTGCGAAAGCATGCGTATAAAAGAGCCTTTGTGTTTGAGTGTGTATTTCTGTCCACCCAGCTCTTCTGACACTGATGGATAGGACGGCTGCAGAGAAAGTGTTGCATCTGCTGTCACCTCTGCACGCACGCACGCACACTCACGCTTTTATAGAAACATCAAATCGCACATGCATGATTATATTTTTAGCTCTGTGAGTTTGCAGCTGTAACACCCCTCTCTATATAAGTTTGTGAGTCTGTAGGATGATCTCTACCGTGCACACGTCACTGTCTGACTATCTGTGTGTTTATGAGCACGTGAGGCGAGTTTTAGAGGACAAAGTGCTGCAGTGATGAAACCAGATCTGAGGATCAGAAGTGAAAGCGGTCAAACTCCTCTGTTGTTGAGAGGTTTTCCTGGTTTGTGTTTTACTCGACGCCCACTCGACCTCTGCACAGCACCCGTCAGCTTTGGACTTTCAGACCATGTTGAGCAACTTGACAGTTTGTGTCGTTAACGCAGGAGAGGCCCCTGCATCTGATTGGCTGGGTTATCAGCCATGAAAAACATACAGGTTACTCCTGCGGGCTTCTGGTGTTGAATTTTCCTAGAGGCTGTGATAAAAAGTAAGCGTAGCTGTCGGGACACTCGTGTCTTAATGTTGTTGTTGATCCGAGGCTCGTTCAGCTGCAGCGATCTTCACAGGAGCAGCAGCTGAACGTCTGATTAAAAACGCCGCTCGGCTGAAATTAGGATCTTAGGAGAGGATATTGTTGTCACTCAGAGTAACGGCCCATTTGATGCTCTGCATTTACACTCCGTCCAGTCATCATGCATGCTCTTATGTAATTAAATTAGGCTTAATTTTACCTTAGGTGATGTTAGGATGCAGCAACTCCAATGTCTTCCACTTTCAGGCAAAAGTTTTTCATCCAATTGCAGCTGCTGCAGTCATGCTGGTACACGATTTATGGCCATCTTGATACAGCAATTCTGTGATAAAGAATTACACACATCAAGATACCTGAATACAAGGTAACGTGTAAGATTAATGAGATAAGACAAATGCAAGGAGACATACAGTAGTGACAGCATGTGCTAATTCTTCAATTGAAACATTTTGTTTCCTACATGGCTGCAAATGTTGTTTTAAGAGTTTTTGCAGCACTTCAGCCATTGTATGGACAGTAAAGTCTATTAACATTAAAAACCTGCACCAGTTTTAAATCCATATCCAAGATGCAATCACTTGAAATACAAAACTGGATTCTGGTATTCTCAACTCTGGGCCTTTTTTAAACATGTTTTGCAGCTAAAAAGGCGAAAAAATGCAAGTAGATATCTTTGTCTGCAGTGATTGAGATGCCATCTTTGGGGGAAATAAAGTTTATATGAAACTCTTCTATAGCCAGGACATTTTTATTTTTGGACACTGTGATTTATAAACTCCTAAAACGACGATTTGAGCCTGTAAGTGCAAAAACAAGGACTTTTAGTGCTTATAATTTGAACCACATCATCCCATTTGGCGTTTTGTTACAGCCATTAAAGTCCATTTCAGGGCTGCCAGCTAAAGCAGTCTGCTGGACAACTTCCAGACCTGTATGAGTGAGTCCCCCAAAAATCTAAAAATCAGACTGGACTGAATTTAAAATCATAAAATTTAACGATTTAGGTGAGATTTTAGCGTTTTTTTGTGTTTGTAGTTCTGAATAAACTTCTTCAAACAAATTCCTGTTACAGAGACGCTCTTAATAAAGAGTTTTTGTCACATCATTTGCTCCGTTTGCCTGTAGGGGTGCTTGTATTGTCAGTCCACATTAGTGGTATTACAGCACAACACTGGGCGGTTGCTGTAGGTTAGCCGTGTGTCTATCTGGGCCAAAGCACAGAGTTGGAGCCCTGGGGAAGAGAAACACTTTCTTAGCCATCAGAGCTCAGTAGAAAATAGAGCCTCGGTGAAAATGCTCTCAAATACGGGCGGTAATGCTCTTGATGTGATTCGGTTTTGACTTGATATAGGTCTGTGTTTGGAAACGGCCTCACTTGACTGAAAACATCCAGGCTACATCTACAAGTGGGGCCAAATATGCAGCTGTAAACCCATTCGGAGGCTCCATTCGACATGTAGAAACACTAATACACTCTGGTTAATGTTTTAAATGGAAACTAAATGACTGTAAGAGCTGCTAAAGTGAAATAATACTGCAGGAGATCTTCATTTCTGCTCACTCCTGACCAGATTTCCATGAATAGCTCTATTGAAGTGAGGAAACACTGATGATAAAAATAAATGAAAAGCATGACCGTGATTCATGCAAACTAGATCAGAGACTGAATCGATTACAGGGTTTTAAAAGTGACTGCTGTTTGCTGGATCTATCCATTAAAAACAAATCCCGGCCCATTAGAGTCTGAATGTGAGGAAAGATCCAGAAGAAACACTTTTTGGCGATTGTTTGGCGTGAAATTGGAGTGAAACAAATCAGCGTCGACACGTTTGCGACTCGAAACGGTGATTACAGGTCTGGTGGTAAACAGAAATCCACTTAGATGACATGATTAAATGCCATTCAACATGCTCAAGCAAACCAATTTGGCTGCTTGTTGTTGCTGAAATAGAGAGATAAATGATCTATCCATCTTTGAGTAAGCACTCGATGACAATGCATTAGAAAACATTTTGGATTTGCATCCCAAATTTTAATTTATGAGCTCCCGTGGGCAGCGCAATGACACCGAATTCAATTTAGACGAACTCCATTAATCTGAATATGGATCAGTTACCTGATATCACCCACATTCCCCGCTCACAGTGGGATGCAGGCCAAGAAAAACACACACTGTGTGCAGCTTGGCAGATAAAAATATCCATAATACCATAAAAACCAGCAGCTTTAGTTTGACCTTTAATGCCCTTATAGGGGGAACGATGGTGTGGCTAACTAGCTGCTCATTCATGGATGTCAGGTCTATAAATAACAGAAACTGAGAGTGGAGGTTTGCAAAGCCTGAAGCAGGATTTAATAATCCTCTGACATGTCTTATGTGGTTCTTTTAAACTTACAGGTACTGCAGGCAGGCAGAGCTACAGAGAGCAGAGAGGAGGCAGGAGGAGGCACAGAGCCTGTATTTATAGCTGCACTGTTTCTATGCTGCTCTCTCACACTCACATGTTGGACTGCAAAGCCGCATACGCTGCATCCACCAGCACCGCCGTGTGTCCTTCAGGCAGGGAGCTGTAACCTTCATGACTGCTGCATATTAGAGGAAAGAGGGGAGGAGGAGCAGAGGAGGACACAGGGTGACTAAGGGAAAAGGGGACAGGGGGGAAATGAGGGCATGGTGGGTGAGGAGGGGGGCAGGAGAGGAGGAGGAGGACAGCGAAAATTGTTAGAGGATTAGAGGGAGACTATTTTCAGGTAGTCTCCTCTGGAAGACAAGCGAGGTGTTCACATGAAAAGTGGCGGAGAGAGTTGAAGAAGAGGGGGCTGTAAGAGATGTCTCTCTTCTGCACAGCTGGTCACTCACTGCAGGGAGTGAGACGTCAGTTTTGGGACAGGAATGTCAGAGTGAGTCTCACTGAGACGCTTTTCTGATGGATGGGAAGGGAAAGATCGACCAAAGAGTTCAGCAGCGGTAAATGAAGTAGAGACCGGTCCTGCAGCATCAACCTAAGTGTTCAATTCCTATTTAAGAACAAGTGCATCATCCAGCTGATATCAGTGCTGTCAAATCTAAAAATTTAGAGCTCCTGTGAGAAGATTTCCACACAAAAAGCAAGGGGAAGGGGATATTTATGTCCCCACAGGGCCGCATAATGGAGGTGCGAAGTCCTTCTACCTGAAATCAACCTTCAGAGTTAGTTAGAGAGGCAGACTGATGGTATATCAGCTGTAGGTGTGTGTGCATGAGTGAGTTTACAAGCTGTAATGGGATTTAATCACACACCAGGACACTGATATTATGCTGTACTGGAATGCAGAGTGTATGTGCAAAGGTGCAGGCGCTGCTGCAGAGTGTCACTATAGAGGAGGCTTTTGTTTCTTGTGCAATGAAGGGATGCAGCTAAAGTTCAAATGCAACAGAAACCTCACTTGTCAATGCATTAGTAAGAGGGATGCACATCTGAACAGCTGAGCTAAACCTGCAGCCTGAGAGTGTCTTTGTTGAAGTTGATATTTTTAGTCTGCACAGTTCACAGAGCTACAGGCTGAAATGCAAAAGTATACTAGAGGATAAAGATTAGCTGGCTAACCAAAATAACACCAAGACAACACAAATAATAAGCTGCATGTGCGGTTAACCACACCGTGAAGTAGCTAGCTGAGAAGTGAGCAGGAGGGACTAGAAAGAGCCGGAGTTGGAGGAGGGATAAAAGAGAGGATGAAGTGAAAGAGGAGAGAACAGGAGACAGAGAGATGAAGAGGAGTAAGAGGAGGTGGACTCTAATGCTTAATGCATCAGCCTCTTCTTCCTCCTCAGTGGTGAAAATCTGCCTCAGTGAATTTGAATGCAGCTCACTTCTCGTCCAACAGCAGCAGGCTTCAGAAACCACCTCTCTGTCTTTCTGTCTCTCTTCATGTTTCCCGTGTGTGCGCCTGAGGCGCGATCATCTGTGTGTGTGTTCACCTATGAGTGTGTGTGTGTGAGTGTGTATTCTGGGTCATTTGAGGACGACGGCGCTCAGCCTGCCAGTGTCGTCCTCTCGCTCCTCGTTGTCTTCGCTACTTTTGGCTGCAGAAATAGAGACGATTCACAGGTTTGAATGAGAGGAAGATAATTAATACTGTTTATGCACGAATGTGTGTGTGTGTCTGTGTGTGCGTGTGTGTGTGTGTGTGTGTGTGTGTGTGTGTGTGTGTGTGTGTGTGTGTGTGTGTGTGTGTGTGTGTGTGTGTGTGTGTGTGTGTGTGTGTGTGTGTGTGTGTGTGTGTGTGTCTGTGTGTGTGTGTGTGTGTGTGTGTGTGTGTGTGTGTGTGTGTGTGTGTGTGTGTCTGTGTGTGTGGGCCAATTCTGCGATGCCGACTGTCTCCAAGGAGATGCAGAAGGCGAGGGAAGCAGCCAGCACAGTGTAGTAAAGTGTCCCTCAGTGTGTGTGTGTGTGTGTGTGTTGTTGTGCACTGGCAGGGGCGTTATAGTCAACCCTTTACCTGCTTGTTTGTTGCCTAGCAACCCTGGGCATGAGCGCCTCATCAAAGGCCGGAGAAATGCTTGATCACAGGTAGCTCAGGTGTGTTTGGACAAGTGAGGGTTACTAACACGACAGCGAGTGTGAGCGAGGGTTTCTGTTACAGCCGGTGATTAATTGTTTGGTTCTCTCCTCCGTTTCCTTATTTTATCTCCTTCTCTCTGTCATCCCTTATTTCTTTTACGCTCTCTTCTCCTTTTCTTACTTTCTGTTCACAAAAGTCATTTTTTTTCTTACTTCTCACCTTCTTTTTCTTTTGCATGTTTCCTTCAATCTTCACTCCTGCAGCTTGTTTGTCTTACATATCTTGCCTATTTTGGGTCTCTCATTTCATGCCTCTCTGTCTAACCTCAGAGCTGTGAAGAGCATCTTTTTGACTTTGCACCACTTTACCACAACAATAGTAGTTTGGTTAAGTTTTGATGTCAGATATACTTGGTTAAGTTTAGAGGAAATGACGTAGATTTGTTTAAAGTCAGAAATAAGTTCGATGCACGGTGCAGCCCAGCAGGTATTTGGAGGCTCTTTCTCTCCCTGGTTTCCAGCTCTAATAGCTGTCGTACCTCCACACACAGCTGAGGGATGAACTTAGAAATAAAAAATGCTTTCCAAAATCTGCAAAAAAAATGATGTTTAACTCTCAAAAAAGGCTGGGTTCCCTCACAGCTTTTCAAAGATGCTAATGTCTTCTTACCTCCCCATTGTTCTGGCCTCGAGTACCTTCCTCAGGTAGACAAGTGAGCCGACAGTCCGGCAGGGATACGGGGAGGTTTCCATGGTAACGCTGGTCCTGCTCAGGTTAATGAAATGTTGATTGCAATCCAAACTCTTGATTGTGGTCGCCGTCTGTGCAGAGTTTTTATTAAAATGTTTGATGAATGGATAAGGTGGCGGGGATCCGGCTGAAAGAAGAAAGTAAACAGTGGATCCTCGTCAGCTGAATATTAAAAAAATAATCTTTTATAGCTGTGCTTTTATTACACACGGTCAATAATTTCACTTCTGATCTGGAAATAGATAGGAGCATAAAAACGTCTCTGACCTCCGTCTGCTACTCCCAGTGTACAGGATTGTTTTATACCCTGATAATGGAGCCAAATCAGTAATCAGACAATAGACATTTCCGCATTAGCTGTCTAGAATACCATAATTAAACAGCCATAATGTGTGGCTGTGTGTGTGTGTGTGGTGGGGAGTGTGTGGGAGGGTGGGTGGAGTGGGATGAAGGTTTGCGTTGGCCTCCGTCCAGCGGTGGGAATTACAGGTTATTTGTCAGAGTAATGCTGTTAGCTGACTGGAGGAGTGTGTGAAGCGACAGAGTCGGATGGCTTTGAGTCGTATTTTTGGAGCTTTGTTAATTATGTGTGTCTAAGTGTGTTTGCACAACAGTGCCAGAAAAAAATATTACAAATTTGAACCCTCTGTCACTCTGGATCGGCTGTAATTGAAGGGGAGACTTTTGTCTCTAACACCCTTGGAGACTTTCTCAGTGTAATTAAGTTGCAGAAAGTTTGTTTGGAGTTGCAGGGGTCGAGAAGACTTCAGGATTAAGACGCGGTCCTCGTCGGGTGGAGGTTAAATGAGCAGCAACTGCAACTAAATCTGTGTTAAATGCAGCAGTTTTGACGATAAGTGAAGCTGAACCTGAATTTGTGTAACTGTGATGTGAAACCACACAGTTGTGTAGAAATAATCTTGTAAAAGTTTGAAAAGTTTATCACAAAAGTTGGGAACAGCCTTTGCAGATCTGCCTCAGTGGGATTGGGATGGATTATTGTGCTTAGAAACGTTCATCAAAACCTCGATAACCTAACCTGGAGTGACAGACTCGTGACTTTCTTTTTTTATCATAATATTTAGTTTTATTTTCACGTGATCAAACATAAATCATATTAACACATAAATTCAGGACAAAGCAGAAAAAAGAGAAAATAAAAAATAAATATATTTTTCGGCCTCAGTTAACAAAGTCCCGGTCTTAATTCAAAATTAGCACCCATGTCGTACCCGGGGGCGTATGACTTTCTGATGTGACTATGATTGACCTCACCGCGCTCGTTAGCCTGACCTCAGATTGGCGCCACTTTTGTCCCCTCCCCCCTCCCCCACCCTGTCAGCCCTTCTCACCCCATTTTTTGCTGTCTCTTTAATCTGCAAATCTCCCACCTCACCCAAACAAGATCTCTCTCTAATCCCCCCCCTTGTATTGACTGGCAGATGCATTCTGGGATATCAAGGGAGCTCGGCGCGCCGCACAGATGTGATTTAGTCGATAATTGCAACAGAAACAAATTCATCCAAATAATGATGTTTTTGTTCTCTTTCTTTAATTGCAATTTGCCGGTTTTAATTTGAATTGATAACCAGGAGGCAGGTGCAGGAGTTCAATTTGACTCAATTTTCAGGAGCAAATTTATGATGTCAAGATCTTTCAAAGGAATATATGAATATTGATGCTAACCTTGCGCTAAAAATCAACTTTATCTCCTTAACCTGATTAAAATTAAGTCAGTGGTCTTTATATAGAGTGTAGTAAAGGTTGGGTTAGCATCATTTGACCCTTTTGTAAAGGAGCAGGTAAATCTATCAGACATTTCTAACCTTGCACAGCTTCGTGATTGTAACCAGAACCCACGTTAAGCTCCATATAGTCTCACCAACCTGCACAGTTAACCTTAGCGTAGTCTTAAGACCCTGAAGTCCAAACCGGGCCAAAGATTAGCCCTGTTTAGCCTGAGCTACAACCAGGCTAGTAAGTAAGCCTTATTTAGCCTGAAGACACAACTAGGCTAAAGATTAGCGCTCCAAAGCTACAGAGGATCTACAGTCAGACGGAAAAACAGAATAAAGTGCTGAATACTCCGGTGAAGTGTTAATAACCTGTCTGTTCAATCCGAGCCTCAGTCAGCCAATCAGAGCCTTCGCTCAGAGCAATGTTGCTGGGGGATGTTGCTTAAAAAAAGTTGCTGGTGTGCGGTTGTCTTGTGAGCAGATGGCTCAGCCGTCTGTCTCCACATTAGCAAGATACTGATGAGATGAGTCAGTTAACACACACACGCATGCACTCAAGCACACACACTACCCATGTTGTCTGTGTGTGTTCAAATGTGTGTATTTCTGTGTATTCTCTCACGCTCATGTATGAACTGTGTGTCCCTTTTCCCATTGTGTGTTTATGTGCGCACCAACCTGCGTTTTTTCTCTGTTCTGCTTCCTCTGAGGCGGCGGGGAACATCGCTGACTCACACTATCCCCCACAACACACACACACGCTCACACACTCGCATGCACGCACAAACACAATAACGGTTTTAAGATCAGCTGAAACACAAAAGCTGCCGGCGAATGCAATCGCTTTTTTTCTGATGGAAAATCAAAGTGTTTGTGATTGGAAACGATGCTTTTCTGAGCGCTGCATCAAAAACAATCACTCTGGATGGAAAAACTGTGTGTGTTTGTGTGTGTTTGTGTGTGTTTCAGTGTGTGTCTGCTTGTGTTTATGTTGAGGGGTCTAGACTTGTATGCACACTTATTGGCAGGATAGGTTTCTGATAGAGATAAAGAAACCATGGTGCTTTTAGACGATGTGAGGAAACTGAAAAAGTGAGGCGATGACGGATGAGGGAGCTGAGTTCAAGAAAGAGGAGTGAACTGAACTTTGAGCGAAGTCCGTTAGAGAGGAGGGGGGGTGTTCCCTGCATTGATTGATTGTCATTGTTCATCAGACTTATGTTAGCTTGGACTACTGGCTCTGCGAAACCTTTGTGTAAGGGGAAACAAGACCACATTTGAGCCGTTATGCTTCGTCTAACTCACCCAGCATCGGTCGGGTTTGCACCACGACGGTAAAAAAAAGTCACATCACTTTTATTTAAAGGTACAGTTTGCAGTTTTTAGTGGTAGATAGCAGAACAGAGGTGGCAGAAATGCAGAACTGTAGTTTAGGAATGCACGGGTCCAATATTTGGATCAGATAGATGGATGGATCAGTGTAGTTGTGCTCACACAGTGCGAGTAGAAATCATTAGTGCCGCACTGATAATAATGCTAGTCATGCTATTATTAATACTTGCTATACAGACCATGTATAAGCTTAAACATTCCCCTTCTACGGTTGCACAGAATGGACAAACTAGTAACAACAATGTAGTTAGTGAGTGGTCACCTTTACATGTGATGATTTGACGTTGAAGACGAGCTTGGAAAATGGAGGATCGTACGAAGAAGCTTTTTGTCCTCAAAGGCCACCGTCACTTCACTCATGGAAGGGGTGAGCAAGGGAGCACTTCCATGTAGAATCAAAGTGAGGCACACACTGATGTTCTGTGTGATTTAAGCGTCACACTGAGTTGTGGTTGTCTTGCCTAAAGGGACAGGAAGTGGGGGTTTCACGCTGACCCTCTATCAGCCGGCCCATTTGGTGTTTACAAAACCATCAGCTGTTGTTCTAACTAATAGAAACTGCCACCTTTAAACGCAACACTAATCCTTGAAGAAGAAGTCACAACAGTAGCTGCTAATGACAGAAATGACACTACCGAGCGTTTTATTCCTGCTTAACTGCCCTTTAATCTGAAGGTACAGAGAGTGTTTCTCCTCCACGAGCTTTGTCCGGATGTAAATCTGAAAGGTGTAATTGTAGGAGAGTCAGAGGTGAGATGTAAAGTTGCCGCTGACTGCCTGTAATGTCTCTCACTGCTGTTTCCCATTAGAATAGTGTTGCTGCTGCTATTGCTGCTGCTGCTGTGTATTTAATGCAGAGCTGAGTGTGCAGCCCAGGACTGCTGTGCATGGCTGCTGTGTGTGCGAAAGGAGAGGAATCAGCTGTGAGAATGACCAGGACGACTTTCCATCAGCTGAAATAACACACACACACACACACACACAGAGCTGGCTCAGTGTGTGTAAATTTTACACTTTTTATCACCTATTTATTAAAAGTTAAAACAATACCAGAGAGAGAGTCAAAGTCACTTCATCATGAGCGCCCTGCTCTGGGAATCAGTCCAATTTGCAGGCCTTTAATTAAAAATATCATCGGTCCAAACGGCTTCTTAGCTTTCAAAACGGATATTAAGTGGTGCCAGGAGAAACTAGTTGGGATTGTTGATGGTTTTCAGCGGTGCAATTTTTCTCATGGCATCGTAGTTTGAAGCTTTTTTGGAATATATTTCAGGAAAAGTGTCTTAAAAGAAAAAAAAGCAAATCTGAGTGGAAATAAATGGTTGTTTTACGCAACCGGATAAGTGGTCATGACTGCCTCTGTCTCTGCAGTAGAAAACCTTTAGAGCAATACTGGACTGATATAGGTTTCTCAGGGTCGATACTGATGCAGTTTAAAAGTCGTAAAGACTGAGTGGCAGGAAAGGAAAAGTTGAACACTTTTTGATCAGCTAATTTTATCGTCCATCTGCTAAATGAAAGGCTGATACTGATACTTGGCTGAATGCAAAATATCGGCCGGATATTCCGTAGGGGTGTCCCGATATGATATTGATATTAGATATCTGTCCGATATCAGCAAAAATTCAAATATCGGGTTATATCGGCCTGCATCTAAAATCTCAGATATCAGCACTCCGATACAGGTAGTCCATTCCAGACTCCGCTCCAGCACCTCTATCTAGCAGCACCCGGACCCGGAACAACAGTGTGTACTAAGGTACTAACAAAGTAGCAAGAAGTGGGAGTGTGTCGGCTGTGTGGCAGTATTTTTCAGTAAAATCAATATCGGTATCAGACAATACTGAAGGCTACAGTATTGGTATCGTATTGGAGCTAAAAAAAGTTGTATTGGGACACCCCTAGTATTCAGTCAATATTATCTATAGTTCTTACAACTTTTATGTGACTCAGCTAATCGGTTAAAACGTCATCATGAGTGCATTAAAGCTCCCCACTTTGAGCTCAACATTAGAGGATATTTACCGCCATGAGAGGAACGGTGAACTGTATCTTGTTTGCATCTAAAGAGCCTGCTTCAGTAGCTTTTTCCTGTCTAATGGTAGTGTTTACCTCAGCTTAATGCATCTGACAATGCTTTATGTGAGCCTCTGGCAAAGTGTGCACAGCTTTTATTCTAGCATTAAAAAGAAAGACCTCCAGGAATCCCACCAATCTCAAACTCGGGAGACTGCCAAAATCATCCGGCTCAAAAATATATCTATTTTGCTTCCAGCCCTTCATGACCCCGGGGGTGAAGCTGCCTGGGTGAGAAAAGGCATGCAGAGAGGATGAGATGGTGTCAGCGGGACGCTCCAGGACGTGAGAACGATCTCTCTGATCTCTGTTTAGCTGGCTGTTAATTTGGGGGTGGTTTACAGCCAAAGGTCAGCTCGGGCCGCGCTGATATTCTCGGGTTGGGAGGTGTTTGCGGGGCGGCACAAGGTGTCTCTTGGAAAAGGTTCCGAGTGAGGGCACAGATGGTTGAGGAGAGGTGCTTTAATGATGATACTGCTTATGTCGAGCTCTCTAGTGCGCACACAGTTGGCTTAAGAACATTTATCAGATACATTCAGAGAGAGAGGATACAACTGATTAAAATAATCTCTTTGCTCCTGGAAACATAAAGCAGGAAAGACCATCAGACCGGACACTGAACTGTGATGCATTAGAAATGTCATAGGGGCACTAATGTGTATTATAATGTATTATAAAGTTGTGGATTAATGCCTCAGCAGTATAGAAAAGCAGATCCTGGTGGTGTAATGTCTTTAAAGGTGCAGAATCAGCTGTACAAAGGCAGCAGCAGCTGCAACCGCTGCTGCGTGTCAGAGCGTGCAGAGGATTTCACTGTAATACCGTCTCTTCTGGGCCAAATGGTGCAGGAGTTTGTAGTGGAGGACATGTTGAAGGCATTTGGTCGGAGTTGAAGCAGAGGTTTGACATGTGAGAACCCTGGAAATTCAAACTTAGAGGATGCAAATGTGTGTTTCTATCTGAGAGGTCTGAAGTGTGTTTGAGTTCAGCTGCAGGTTTTGTTGTCTTGCTCCGGGACACATCAGCTGTTTGACCTTCCTGGTTCTGGACAGGTGGTCTACTGCACCAGAATGAATGCAAGTCAGCGGTGGACATGCACCGCAACCTTGAGGCCTATTTTCACTATGTGAGTCTGGGAAACGACCACCGTAACATCTCTGTAGCAGCCAGCGCCGCGCACACTTGGTGTGTGTTTGTAAGACAGGAATAGTGTCTGTTGGAAATCTCTGCACTTGCAAGTCCGAACAGCTGCTCCTTACTGTGTCCTTTCAACCCCGACACACACACACACACACACCTTCACACACACACACATAGACCCCTGCCATCCTGTGTAAAGGTCAGAGCTCCACCCCTCCTGGCTGAGTTAGAGTTTCAAAACAAACCCCCAGCATTTCCCATGCCTCCTGCATAGAGGTGTAAATTTGCGTTCTGACTGAAATGGAGGTGAATTTGAGCTTCACGTTACTCCTGTTGACTCATAAAATCTCGTGCTCGTGTGTTTATTCTGGTTCATGAAACATAAGCCACGATATTCGCCTTTACGGGTATGTGTGTCGGGTTCGATCACGTCATGTCAGAGGCAGCGCTGCTTGGGTTTGAAGCTGTTTTTCCACTAGAGGAATATGCAGTTGATGCCTTTGATTGATGTGTCTCAGAGTTGTGTATTTTTGCAGAAAATTCCCTCTGCATGTCTGACTTCACACGCGTGCACACTCTCCCTAGATTCAGCGGAAGTCGACCCTTGACTCTTGGCCACAACCTCTCACCTTCATCATGATTGTGGGATGAAAAAAGCAGCAACGTGAAGCGATGATGGGCGGTTATGAGGAAAGCATCACATGTCAGAGCGGCGCTAACGTATAGGAGTCTGTGCTGGTCTCTCTTGTTCCACTGGAGCGTTTCCCTGAGGAGGAATGAAGAGGAGAGAAGGATGACGACTGCTGCAAAAATAACTTCCATATTTAGACTCGGAGGAAGAGAGACATACAGAGGCATACTGTGAGAGAGGGATTAAGGAAAGAGCATCATTGATCGTCGAAAGGCTCTTACTCTGTGTGCAGTTTGGAGCTGCTCCTGACTGAAGTTGACCAATCTTTGAGAAAACAAATTGGAGGTCTTAAATCACCCGGAGAGGCGGCTGATTTAGAGGTTTGGAGACCGAAAAGAGTCGGTGAGATGGTTGTTAGAGCCCAGCGTGTATGGGCCTTCAGTGGGGGATAAGAGAAGTAATTGAAATGAGAGAAGAAATGCTTCTTTCTCTGCAGCTCTCCTCTCTCTCTCTAGTATTGATGTTTTGAAATGAATACTTGTCAGATAGCTGATGTCTATATTTAGAACAGACGCTCTGACACAGACTCCATCTCTCCGTCTCTCTCTCATTAGCTGCACGCCGACCTTTCAACTCTGTGTCGTCAGAGTTCAAAAGCACATAAGGTCGCGCCAAATGGTCAGAGGAACTTCCTGGAAATCCCCGCAACCTAAATTACGCCCTCAAGCTCAGCTGGTTTTCTCTGCAGCAGAGCTCCCCCTGGTTTGGTTGGACTTGGTCACTCTTTAGATTGATCTCTTATTGTCTAATGTCGTCTGGCACCATGTTTCTGCAGGAGTTACATCATATTAATGAGGTCATAACAGCGGTTTATAGGGCCTCTTAAAGGAAAGAGCGTCCCTAAAGCAGCGAGCGTGGATTTGATTTAAGCTTCTGGCTCCATTTAGCTGTTCGCTGGGTTTCTGGTTGTTTCGTCACATTTGGAAATTTCCAACAGCCGCTGTTTCAAAGCGGGTCAAAGGTCTTTCTCAATCATTAATACCTTTATAGAAACACATCAGGGTGTTATTGGTGAAGTTTATTGGACTTAACTAGAAAAAGCTGTTATATAAACAGTATATATGGGATTTATTGAATGGTTTTACCAATTTTAACTCCCATTTTGGTTTTATTTTGAGACCAAGATGCCGTGTCCGGACAGAAACTAGAAATCAGACCCGTGCACTAGACCAGCGGTTCTCAATTGGTGGGTCCAGACCCAAAAGTGGGTCGCAGACAAGTTATGGATGGGTTGTAAACAGCTGGTCAAAAAAGTAAATATTAAATGTTTGACATGTCTTTTATTTTGAAAAATAGCTTATTTTGAAAGGTACGCATTATGTTGTGGTCCTCCTCGGTTTCTTATTAATGTGGCCTGAATGCAGTAAAGATACGTGTTTTCTGTTTTGAGTCTTTATTTTGTGCAATTCTTTCTTCTTTCTTCCTTTATTTCTTCTTTATTTATCTCAAACTTTAAGAACAACAAAAAAACAACAATTTGATATTTGTATTTTCTGTATATTCAACTTTGGCAGTTGTCGTCTTCAGTTCTTGTGCTCTGAAATGCACTTCACTCAAAAAAATGGGTGTATTTACGTTAAAGGTTTCAGTATTTAAAGGTTTTTCTAATAAAAAATAAATTAGCTTGGTTTAAATACTATAAAAATGGGTAGCAACGTAAGTACCATGGGAAAACATGGGTCCCAGAGTGAGACCAGTTGAGAACCACTGCACTAGACCCATCCAGACCCGAGAGAAGCAGAGGATCATGGCTGCTTAAAAACAAGTGTACTGGTGCTCCCTCTGGTCTAGTTTTGCACCTAAAAACGTAGATATATATATATGTCAGAGTTTCCAAAGTTTGGGAACACTCTGAGCGTGTTCAAGGCAACTGATGCAAAGTCTTTTCTGAAGCAGAGCAGAGTTTTTTTTAGATTGATGAAGGAGATTGTCTTGCCTTCCAGGCAGCCATTAGTTTCTATTCATTTCAGCACAGAATGAAAATTCAACCTGCAGAGACTTGAAACTCGGGTGAAAACGGTAATCCATCACCGTGAGCAGCATGTCCTTTTCTATTTTTGTCAGATATTGTTGTGTGGTGATGCATGGCAAAGCTGCAACTGCTCTGAAACTTCTCCTGAGGAGCGTTCAGGTGCTTTCAGGAGCGTAGGAAAAACCGAGATCAACATTTAACCAGAGAGGCAGTGCAGCGACAGTTTGTCTTTCTTTCTTTCTTTCTTTCTTTCTTCCTACCTTTCCTCCTGCCTTCCTTCCTTCCTTCGTCCTTCCTGCCTTCCTCCTTTCTTCCCTCATGCCTTCCTCCCTTTCCTTCTGCTTTCTTTCTTCCTTTTAACCTCCTTTCTTCTATCCTTTCTTCCTTTCCTTCTCCTTCCTTCCATGCCTTTCTTCCTTTTCCCTTTCTTCCTGCCTCCTTCCTTCATTTCTTCCTGCCTTCCTCCTTTCTTTCTTTCATCCTTCCTTCCTTCCTTCCTTCCTTCCTCCTTCCTTTTCTTCCCTCTTCGTTTCTTTCTTCCTCCCTTCATTCCTTCTGTCTTTCCTTTCTGTTTTTAATTCCTCATCATTTTATTTCTCCACACCCCTCTTCCTGCTGTCATCCTCCTCCTTCCCCATCCTCTCTCTCTCTCTCTCTCTCTCTCTCTCTTTCACTCTCTCTCTCCCTCCCTTCATGTTGGTGTTCCTTCCATCTCCTTGCACCATTAAGGAGTCGTGACTGGACAGACGGATGGAGGGATGGATGCAGGGGCTTCTGGATAGAGGGATGGAAGAAAGATGGGGGGAGGGGAGAAGAGGGTGTGTCGTGATGTGCGGCTTAACCTCTCTGCTCTGCAGCCCGGGGAGAGAAGAAGAAAAAGAAGAAGAAGGAGAAAAAGAAGAAGAAGGAGGGATGCAGAGATGATAGAAAGCTAGTGAGGGTTAGAGAGCAGGGAAAATGAAAGGATGAAAAAAGGAGGAGAGAGTTTTTAAAAGAAACAAGGAGGGATGGAGAGAGTGAAATGATAGAAAGTATGTGGAGTGAAAAAGAGAGGAGGAGATAGAGAACATAAGGAGAGTAAGAAGGAGGGATAAAGGAAAGAAATGACACAGAAAGAGGTTAAGTTTGCAGACATGGTGTTCTGCATGAGAATGAGACACACACACACACACACACACACACACACACACGCACACACACACACACACACACTCAGGGTCGTGATGCATCTGCTATATGAGCCATTAGATCAGATGACCGAGGTCTGGTCCGTTACCTTTTACCTCCTTCTCCTCTTCCCTCCTTCTTTGCATCCTTTTAACTTTATCACCTCTTTTCTTCCCTTCTCTCTCTTGACGTCACTCCTCTCCCTTTTTCCTCTCTGCTTTCTTCTCTCGTCATCCCCGTCATCTTTTTCATCTCCTACCTCATCCTTCACTCTACTTCTTTCTCTCTTTTTACACCACACTTTTATACCTTTCCCTCCCGTCTTTATCGTACCTGTTCCCTCTTTTCTTTTCCTCTTTTAGCCTAATCCGTCCGTTCTTCAGTAATGAAACTCGTCACTGTTCGCAGTAATAGAGCGGCCGTGATACAGGAAGGCCATAAATCAACCTCTCAGTGTGAATTTAGCGTGTGTGTATGTGTGTGTGTGTACTCTCTTTAATGTGTGTGTGACCGTTCAGATTCACCGCTGTGATATTGGGGCTAAATCTGCCCGGATACACCTGGATCATGTGCACACTCACGCACACACACAGCTGTAGGTGACACTGCATCACGAGGTCGGAACAAATTCAGGGTTTAAACTTGTCCCTCATTTTTCTCCTTGGGTCTAAGAGTGTGTATATGTGTGTCAGTGTGTGTGTGTGTGAGAACAGGTGTGTGTTATCCAAGCGGCTGTAACATTAGACACCTACTGTCATTGTCTCTGTGTAAAGGATACCAAACTGCTGACTGACTCGCTAACCCCTGTAGAGCGTGTGTGCTGTACTTTTGACATCCTGGGAAAATGCAGACATACTGCAGTCGATGTGTCTGTGTGTGTGTGTGTGTGTGTGTGTGTGTGTGTGTGTGTGTGTGTGTGTGTGTGTGTGTGTGTGAGACAGCACACAGCTGAGCTAACCAGCAGTGGTTAGTTCACATGACTGTATGAAGCTGTTCTACTTTAAACATACACTTTTTTTTACTCTGTTGCTTCTACAAATGCGTACTTTGGCATGAACTGCATCTTTATGGCAGTAGGTAGTGGTGCTCATGGGAAATGTAGTTTTTTATCCTGCAAACACATGACCAAATCCAGTTTAATTTGACAGTCAGATGTGGGATGAGAGACAGAAGGTTCTGACTCAGTGAGGACCTCTCGCAGCAACTCATTTTTTTATTGCAGTAGAACAAATCTTGGAGTCAAATGCTGAAGATCTGCAGAGTCAGATTTGTGATTTGCAGATCTGAGTCAATCCTCTTCAGGAGAAGAGACGAGTAAAGTTAAACAGTTTTATTACCTAAGCCTGATGAAACTGCAGCTGGTGCAGAAGACCTGAAACCTGCAGAGGAGGCGTCACCTTCCAATTAGGGCTGGGCAATAATCCGAAAATTTACAGATATCAACATTTTTGACAATAACTAACGTCCTTTTGCCCATATCGGTATATTTGGTGTCAAAAAAGTAAATAAATCAAAGTTGGTTTTGAATGTGTGTAGGTAGGCTATGGTCGCATGTCCCTTTAAGACGCTGTCCTACGTCAGAGACGTGACTCCACCCCATCCAGGTCTTTATTTTGCAAACATTTAGATTCATTCAGTTCAATTCAAAGAACTTGATTTTCCATTTAAGCAAAAGCATCAGAGCAAACCATTAAAATGTCACAAAACCATTAAAAATCCCACCAGTAAGACTTAAAAAAAAAAAGTGACTTTAAATTGTTTTGGAGTTTTAGTGACAGCAGATCGTAGAAAAGTAAAACGGTCTGTTTAACGCCTCAAGGAATAAGGAGATGGGGGTTGATGGGAAATGCCGCCATTATTCGATCAAAGCCGCTTCCTCCTCCTCCTCCTCCTCGGTGGGCTCCTCTGTTTACCTTGATCATGCAAATGTGTCACCATTAATTCAGCTCTGATAAACTGATATTAGACGCTACGTGACATGATTCCTCCTCTAACCGCCGTTCGTTTGTCCTCTGTCTGAATCCTTTCTTTCTCCTCGAACCACCAACCCCTACGGTTCACATGCTGAGTTGTGCTTATCTGTAGGTTTCCTCGAAATCCCACAACGACCTTGAGGAGGAACCGGTGTGTGTCTGACACTGTGTGTGTGTGTGTTGCAGAGCTGTGATAAGCTTTTTCTATTAGTTACAGCTAGCTAGACCCACCCTGCTGTAGGCAAACACAGCACATTACAATTGAATTGAGACTCTAGGATTTACTCGCACAAATGGGCTCTTTGGTTCGCTGATAGTGAGTGTGAGCGAGTGTTTGTTTCGAGTTTGTGATCTGCAGGTTTGTGAGAAATTTGTCCCGTAAATGTTCGGCTTTTTACTTGACCACCAACCTTCAGGATGCAGCTCCGAGAAATCTCACTCAGTCGCTGTTTGCCTGACACACACAGAAACACGAATGCACACGCAGACGGGTTCAGTTCATGTTTTAGTGTGAGAGTGATTAGGCTGGTAATTAGCAGCGAGCGCTGAGGTTTGTGCTCCTGTTGGGGCTTCGCTGGCATCTCTAAACTCCACTTTGAGGTAAACAGAACGGCTGTAAACACATTCACAGATTGAAGGAGATAAACCGTTGTTCCCTTTTCACTGAAACTGGGTTTTCTTCGGCTGAACTCACAGACTTTTGAAACCAGGTCAAAGTTGAGTCTTTTGAAAGCGCCCCAGTTTCTCTCTGGTGTAAACTGGGAGTACTGGATCCTGTGGAAACAGTCAGTACAAGTATGAAGTGTGCATACTCCGGCATTTTCAGACAGTTTTTTCAGATTCTTGTCCATGCAGATCGTTTTCACAACATCGTGGAGGGATTGCAGATTCCTTTAAAAATGCAAAAGGAAGACTTTAGTGAGAGAGAGAAAGAGAGAGAGAGGGAGAGTGTGTGTGTGTGTGTGAGAGAGAGAGAGAGGGAGAGAGAAAGGAAAAGGAGTCTGAGTCTGAACAGCCACTTTCATCGTGTCTGATCTGTCTTGTTGAAAGGTTGACCTTGTCAGGAATTGATCGGCTGATTGATTAATTTTTAAAGCCATTGATTCATGAATCGACTGATTGATTGACAGGTGCTTTAAAACAGAGGGAGCCTCTCCTTCAGAGTTTATTGGCCTGCTGAGTGGACCGGTCTGCTATCTCAGCTTCTGTGTCTCCTTTCTTACTCACTCCACTGTATCAATACCTTTAGTGCATTAACTTTAGTCGATCGGGATCCCAAATGAAAAAGTTTAAGGAGTTATACTTCTGCTACATATCACTAAAAAAGAGTTTTTCTTGTGTTTTACTGAGAGCCTTTAAAAAGTGAAAAGAAGATAGTTAAGTCGACAGCGCTTCTGGATGACAACTTTTCAGCTTATTAGTCGACTGTACGAGGTTTTTCCTTCTCCTCCTCTTCTTTCTCGTCTGTCTCTGATGATCCGGCGTGTCTGCTACGTTGCTCTGTAGATAAAGAAACACCCTTTGGTTTTTTTAAGTCGAGTGTTAAATAAAAACCCCTCTCCTCGAGGGAGCTTGTGTGCCTCCAGGTCATCCTCCACACGGAGGCATCATCTAATTTGACTCTTGATAATTGATTAAGGCCCGCTGCTGTATCGTGTTATAGAGCTGCAGGATCGAGTTTCCCCCCAAACGTCCTTCCCCCTCCTCGCTGCAGAGCCTCAGCTGTCCTTTCGTCACAATAAGCAGAAAGCGTTTTTGTGTTTCTGCATCATCGTCCTTTTATTTTGCAGACGGGGACGTCAGGAAGCAGGAAGGACGGCAAAACAGCAGCGGCAGACAGCGGGCTGATCCAGGGTCAGGCAGTCCGGCTGATAAGAAGGAAGAAGCTAAAACTTTAGAGACAGAGATCAGACTGAAAAGTTTTCAAATTTAATTTCAACTTTGATTTGATTCTAATTGAACCGGCTAAAAGAACAACCCAAATTTGAGTCTGTTTCTGCTGTTCCTCGTCTTTCTCGCTGATCTAATCGCTTTTTTACGGCTAATGAGTAAATTTCATAAACAAATTAAGGTTAACAAATAGTGGAAGTCTGGCAAATCACACCTGATTGGCTGCGATCAGGGTCAAAACTGCCTATTGGAGGAGCTTTAAAAAAAAAAAAAGAACTAATCTGATTGGCCGGCCTGTCGCCGCTGAATTAAGGTCAGGTGAACTGATGGATTTGGAGATTCAAAATGAGTGGGGCGTGACGCCATTGGACGAGCCGCCAAGTTGTAATCGGGGTCAGGGAAAGGTGTCCGTGCGTGTGTGTGTGTGTGTGTAAGTGTGTGTGTGCTGCAAAATCACCGTTTTCCTGGAAGCGTGCGCACAGGTGATGAGACGAACAAGCTTTATGGCGCTACAAAGTTAGTATCATCCTCCGACACAAACACAAACACAAACACACGCACAGCCCATAATTAACCCCTCTGCCGACCTTTGACACGACCCTTGTGATAAGGCCCACTCTGATTTTCTCCAATCCTGTTAAGAGCTTTACAAACGCGCTGCCTGCCTGAAAAGATAGATCACCAGCTAAGAGCGGAGAGGAGGAAAGATGGAGATGGCGGGTTTAAACACTTATAGATTATTGAAGAGAGATCGCTAACAGATCGCAAGTGGCCGCGATTAGTTCAGCTTTAGTGCCGATAACCTACGATCTGATTATTATCCTGCAAAATCACAGAGACAAACAGCGTTCGGGGTGGAAAAGCCTCTCCGTTAGACATATAGATGTTCAATTTGCAGGGAATAATGAGTGTCATGCCTCCGACCGTCCACTGCATGTGACAGGAAGAGAGGCAGGAGAAAAATGGAGGGAGGAGGTAAATGAGGAGCAGGATGCAGCGCGGGTTGACGGGTATCCCTGCGCTGCTTCATAATGAGTTCCTCACTGAGAGCGATTGTGGAGCTTTGACCTTGATGCCTCCTGTGCAGAAACATCTTCGCAAGGACCCGCACGCATTAATATAACGTTAAGGAGGATGGAGGATAGGAAAGATTTTGAGTAAAGGAAAGTAGGATGGAGGAAAGGTTGTTGGGTATAAATAAGGTTGTTAAATAAACTACAAAAGGACTACAGAAGAAGAAGAAGAAGAGCAGGAAGAGGTTAAGATGTGTCCCGAGGAAGGTCAGGAAATGATGGATAAACTCGAGCAGCAGTTGGGTGTGTAGTTTTAGACAGCTAGCCAATCCAATCTGCCGGTTAGCCGGGGTCAGTGTACGCCATTAATTGCTTACAAAGCTATTGATAATACCATCACATCGCCTGATCCCACAGTGATGGATTCCCCCTGAAAACGCCGCCGGTGAGCGCAGCCGCTCTTATGCTAACCTTTTGTTTTTATACTTCCATCATGCAGCTCTGGGTTCGGCGTTTTGGTCGATTTTTATTATTCGGAGCTGGCGGTGACCGATTTTGGACAGGAGAGCGGATAATCATTGCTACACCGGGACCTGGATTTGCAGGTCATAGTGGATGCAACTAATCAATCCTGGGTAGCACTGAGGCAAACCCTGCTTCAGGACCTGCTATTGGACTGAATCCGTGTCGTGGCCGCCCAGTTTTATCTCCTCGCCGAACTCTTACACAAAGACAGAGATGTAAAAAAGGACTGAAAGCTGAGTGTGGAGGTTTTGGTGCAGCTGAAGGCCAAGTCCTGAGTGCTGTGGAATTAGATACCGGGTCGTCTAGACACCTGAGACTGTAACATCGTAGACACTGAGGGTTAAAACCTGCTCAGTGGCAATTTAATCAACAGAGCTCTCTCTCAGGGAATATAGGACACGGTTACCAGTGCTTTAAGAGATTGCATGCCCACGTGGTGGAGGACAGAGAGGACATTTTGATGTGGAATAGATGTTGATTCAATAGTCTGCAAATGCATTTGAAAAACCAGGACTAAAACATCGCCTTAATTCACCTCTGTTGTTACTAAACATCAAATAAAGCTCATTCTGTGATTTTAATTCAATATTTATGTCATTATTGGATTAATTTCACAAGCAAAGATGCGTAATGAGTGATTGACATTTAAGTCTTTCCTCCTCCTGGATTTGAGTTTGGGTTATTTTACGTTGAACACAAACTCACGTTAAATCTCTACTGAAAGTGAAACCTGCACAATCCTCTTAATCTCTGATCCTGCAAACATCACCCTGACCCTCTTCCTCGACTTCCTCACTCCTTTTTTTCCGCTGTTTCCTTTTCCTCTCTCGCTCTCTTTCCGTCCTGTTTTCACACTGAAGCGTAGCCCTAAATGAACCTGGCTGGCAGAGCTTCCACGCCGTCTCAGCTGCCACCACCGCTCTTATTCCTGAGCTCTGAATCGGCTTTCCCCCTCCGATCCCATTACCCATCAGGCCCGTTACCTGCAGAGACAAGGTGGCAGCTCTCTGCTCCTTTTAGCCCACTGCTCGGTCTTGTCTTCGTCTCTCTGTCATCATTCTCAACCACTCTGTCAATCACACTTACTATCTCGTATTTTTTTAAGGTTGTGGGATGTTGATGGGTTTGGCGTTGATGCTGCCGTCAGCTCAGGTTTGGGATTTATGAGTAAGACTTATAGCACTCCTTTTTTTAGACTGCAGCCTACTATTTTTAGATCGAACTCACAAAGGGAAGATTTGGTTATTTGTTATAAAGCAAAAGCCTTGAGCTGCATGTTTTGAATATGCAACAGCAAAAGGGCTGGGCGATAAACTGGAAATGTATTGATACAGAAATTTATGACAATAACTGACATCATTTTGTCAAAAAAATTAAAGTTAATGTTAAAAAAAAGTTTAATAAAGTATAAAAAGTTAAAGTGGGAGGGGGTGAGCAGCTTTTGTTGTTATGAAGTTACAGAGTTGAACTGCTCAATATATCGTGATATTGATTAGAGGCCATATCGCCCAGCGCTAAAAAGCAATATCGTCATTTCTCATCACCCGGCGAGCAAATAGCATCCGCACCTCCAAGTAACTTTGCAGAAAGTGGGGAGTATCAGGGTCAGGGTTTGTAATATCGTATACTGCTTTTATTTAAGTGTCAATTAGCCTGCAATAACTAATATGATATGTGTCTCAGGACGCATCAGGCTTTTCATTGGCTAACTTAAAAATAAGCTAAAATTTGACTGTGATCACTGATATTCACTCAAGAAGTGTTTAATTCCCTCTCTGTTTACATCTGATGTTTTTACAACATTTAAATACAGTCCATGAAAATTTAGCAAAAGGATAAAATTGAAACCAAAAGACAGATGTGGATAAAAATGTCTAAACTGTGTAAAAGTCCGTTTATTTTCCAAGAAGAAAATCTTGAATTTCAGTTGAAGAAGTTCTTAGTTTGACTTTTGGGTGACTCTCTCTGAACTTGATGTTTTCCCTCCAAATCCCCCCCCTCCTCGAGCTCCTTGCTCAGCATCTGTCCGCCTCCCACCCCTCTCACATTTCCCCGAGCTGCTGCGCCGCCCTTCCCTCGCTCTTTATTGGCCGCAGCTTTACCCGTCGGCCAGTGGAGCGGTCCGATTTAGCCTCGACTGCTAATCTGACAACAATTAAGCCGCCTGCTTAGTGATGGGCTGAGGTGGCGGGTGTGGAGTGGGCGTGGCCTCAACGTTACACTTGCTACTATATTACTTATCGGACGGACACATTTAAAGGGGAAATGCATCTGGAAAGGATCATTCCAACAAAGGGCAGATTTAGTGATTAGATTGATAAACACTCAGGCGGCTCAGACTCCGAGCTCCACGCTGCGGTTTAATCAGCCTGTTGAATCGAGTAAAGTCTGCGTGGCTTAATGTGTGTATTTCCATCCCACCGTCATTAGCCTCTTACAAGCAGGGGTTAGGCGCAGGTTCACCTGGACTCCAGCTTCCAGATTTAGCCCCCCGCGCCTCTCTGCCGATCTATCTGGTCCAGAGATGGAGGGATGGCGGTGGAAGAGGGAGTGATAGAGCCAGATTATGTTGCAGAGTGACAGAGGTTGGCTGGAGGTGAGATCAGTGTAATGGATCTCCCAGCAGGACGGAAAAGCTGTAGACCGGACCGGATTCCATGCCGTCAGTGACCCCGGGAAACCTTGAATTAACAGAAGAAAGTGCCTCTTTGGGAGATCACACTTCGTTTTTAATTTTATGCCATTACTTTTAATGTCACTTGGATGATCCTCAACACAAAACAGTTGCGCAGGCCGTTGCCACTGTCCAGGTTTTATGTCTCTAATTTGATGAATTTTTGGGGGGATCATTAGCATTATTTATGAGGCTCGTTAAGACGGTTATGAGCGCATTAGTGCTGAGCAAGCCAGTCATTCTGGAGGCTATTAGGTGCACAAAGAACGGATACACAACTTTGGATTTTTGTCTATACAATACATACAAATAAATAAAGATGGGTAAAGGTGGACGGGTGGACACAGAGAAGTGAGGCGATTATTAAAAACAAAGTGACACTTCCTTTAAAATGATGCAGCCTTTATTAAAGCTGGGAGGTGTTTAATTCTTTTTAATGTTTGAAAAATGAATTTAAGAGCCAGCTTGATGAAGAATATTGAAGTCATTCTGGTTTAATTGAGTCAGATCGAAGTAAAATCATGACCCCCTCTGCCTTCATATTGAGCAATACTTCAAAAGTGTTAAAAAATTTGAAAAAAAAACGCCCTGGAGCTGGACTTCCTCTGGTCGAAAACTTTACTATTACCCAATCCAAGCTCAGAGGGTTTCACTTTTAAAAGGCAGACAGTCCAACAGGAACAAGAGCGAGAGAGAGAGAGTATTTGATTGAGCTCTGAGTGTTTCTGAGTCGAGGCTGAAAGCAGCATCAGGAGCGCTCAATAACACTTGTTTTATTGACTGAAGGTCAGAAATCGTTTTAGAGTTTGTGTTTGCGAGATACAGAGGCAGAGGTACGACGATATGAGGGAAACGAAAGGAGAGGAGGATCCTTGAATGATGCTGCTGAAACAAAAATAAAGAGTTTGTTGAAATATACGCTGCCCTTTATTTTCTCTTTCGTCAGACTCCCAAACTTTCATCCAGATTGCAGTAATGAGGTCAAAGGTCACAGCGCTGCTACAATATTCTGTGAAGAGTGTGCTCGGACAGAAGTAGTCCTAAATTTGTCATAAATGTTTAACTGGATTAAGTCTAATCCCTCACATGTAGTAAGAGCAGTTAAATTCTTGCGCAGATTCAGATTAGTATTACAGTACCTGGATTAAGTATTATTGCAGTTCAGGCTTAACATGAAGCAGCTGAACCTTTTTTTTGCGTCACTCTGTGTGTCCTGAATCCACTTATTCTGTGTGAGAGTTGAACCTGGCTGTGTGTAACTGGAGGAGTTACAAAATAAAGTTCACCCACACAAAACAGAGCGCGTCTAAATTCAGACTATTTTTGGAGAACATGAGACACCATCCGCCCACGGTGTTAGGGTGAAATATGAAAAAGGTGGAGCCGCTCATAATCTAAAAAAGAAAACCCTGGATAGATGAAAGAGTGAGTATTTATCTTTTTGGAGAGTATTCTAGCTCCCATAAAGGACTGCCTATTTAAGTTTCTAGAGCAGGAAATTGAGGCATCCTATTAGCAGAGCAAAGAACCAAACCGCTACGGTGCAACCCGGGGATCCTTTGGCAGTCATACGTTTACGATTAAGCTCTAAATAATGTCTTAAAACAAGAAAAGTCCTGAGGAGTTAACACTGACATTATCGGCGTACTGCTCTGAGTTAAAAAGCAGAGCGATGGGGTCATCGGGTTCTGCTGGGGTTCGATCTTGGAGGGGTCACCGAGGTGGTTGAGTGATGTTATCCTATACGAGCGCATGAACACGCAGGAAGAGCAGCGGTGAGGACAGACAGTACTTTTCAATGAACTTGTTTTGGGCATTTCCTTCTCAGTTGGCCTCATTTATGCCCATCACAGCATTCACACACACACACACACACACACACACACATTTACTCTGACCGCATGACTCACTGACTGACTGACTGTCTGCTGGGCGATCGCTGAGTTCACTTCGACTAATTGAACTTAAGATGTTACGACTTAACAAATTAGACGCAATGTCCCTTTAAATGTTCGGCTAATGTAATAAGGCGTTTCCTTTTTAAAGTCGTTCACGCACATGAAGCGAATAATAAGAGACACTAGCTGCCTATTTACCCGTCCGTTCATTAAAGCTGCTGCTGTCTGTGCGAGTGTGTCGGACCTGCGTTCACATAAATCACCTAAAATGTCATGTGGCAGCAACGCGGCGTCAGGTCAAGGTCAAACACTCGCACACGTACAGACGCACACTACACAGCTCATCTGCTTAGACTTGATTGATAGCACAATAATCCCCATTGACTTGCATCATCAAGCTCTTAGACGAGTGTGTGTGTGTCGTGGGGTCATCTGTGTCTGGCAGCAGCTCCTCAAGTCAGCGGCGGCCTGTGGAAGAACTGATCATGCGACCAGGAAAGGTGCTAAAAATAGAGACGTGTTTGTGTGTAAGAGGAGCGTCTGAATGAAGCGCGGCGTTTATCACAGGATCAGAATGTAATTTTCATTCTGGGTAACGTCTCCTCTCTTTCCATTTGTAATTCTGCACTCGTTCATCTTTATATTCTTTCAAGAGGAGGCAAACTCCGGAGGGAGCAGAGTGACAAACTCTCCATCTTTATCTCTCAGTGAGTCTCTGAGGGTCCGACCAACCGCGGGGTTTGGCAGGAACATGTTTCATTTAGGGAAATCAAAACTCAGAGAACTTAATTTTCTCTTTCTGCTGCTCTTTTTTGATGAAGGATGAAATACTTAAAAATTTTCTCAACTTAGTTACTCTAAACCTTCAGGGGTTCTTCTTTGTGCAGGTTCCCCGTCCTCTGCATGCATGTCAGAGTCTGAAGACATGCAAGTTCAAGTGCTGGTAGCTGCAGATGTGAGTGGTTAACCTAGGGCTGCACGATTAATCTATTTTTAAATTGTAATCGGATTATTTAATTATGACGATGTTATAAAAATTAAGAGAGATAAGATAAGATGTTCCTTTAATGGTCCAACATGGGGAAATTCCAAAATTACAGCAGCATAGTATAGATACAAAAAAGACAAAAATTAAAAAATAAAGAAACTTTGAGTAAAAACAGGATATTTGCATTAAAATCATCAAATCGATTTTCCTCTCTATCATGTCTTGCGCCTCCAGGCCACCGTAGGCTCCCCCTTCCTGGAAGAGCGCTTCCCAGTTCCCACACACACCAGTGTAAACAAACATGGCGTTTGCAAAAGAAGGCGATAATTTTGTGGCTAAATAGGACAAGAGCAAGTCAGTTGTTTGCAATTGGTATGGCTTCACAGTTTCAGATGAAGAGCAAACCACTCCCCGCTGCAAAGTCTGTCTGAAGGCGGTATCAACCCGTCACCACGGAAACTAATTCAGGAGTAAATGCTAAAGTTTTTTGTCGTATCGGCGTTTCATCCACACGGAAACAGAGTTTATGAGAGCGCATAAATCCATAAATGACGACCATTTCATCTCCGTGTGGATGTCTATCTGCATTTCTTAAAATGATCATGTGACACACAGCGTAACTTTTTTGGCATTTCCTGTGCAGTGTTACAGTGCCACTTACTGGCTTGGCATATGCTCTACATTGTTTTCAGTGGTTTGGTTTTGAGAGCTGATAGAAAAACTTTTTATTAAAGTGAAGTTTGGTGAAGTTGTTACTGAATAAAAAACTGAAATCGAAAATCGAATTTTAAGAGAAAAAAATCAGGATTTTACTTTTGGCCAAAATCGTACAGCCCTAGGTTGAGTATCTATTTGTATCCGTCCTTGGACTAGTTGGCGACCAGTGAAGGTTACGCCCTGTCTGTCCTCTGATTTGTCGGCTCCACAGGCTGTGAAACATGGATGTAGTCTCAGTGACGTCACTCGAGTTTTGAAGCCAAGTAAAGACTGCTGCCATATTGGAAAAACTGGCACAAGCTAACATCCAAACTAATGCCAAACTTTGAGTCTGGAACAACATAATCTACTGATCAGTTATCCATAATTGATCAGTAGATTATGTCTGGGTCATTAGTGCAGCCTGAAACTGCAGTACAGGTAGGTTTTAGCTTGGATGGAGGTATTTTCAGATCTTGTTTGCAGACTCAGATTAGAGGAAGAGCCGAGTCTGCAGCAGTAGAGACCCTTTGTACAGAGCTGTACTCCTGCTGTGAAAACATGTTAACTTTGTGAATGTAAAGCAGGTTAGTGCTGAACAAAAACACATTCTGGTGCTCAGTCAAGCCTTTCTGGATAAATAAAGATTAAACAGCCTGAGATAATGATTCCCATTGATCTGCATCCTAATTTAGCTCCCATCCGTACCCATGTGGGTTTTCATTGTCTGACTTTGTACCTCAATAATCAAACAGCACATAATTGGCTTTTTGTGGCCCTTATTAAACATGGAGGGGGGGCGACTCCAGCTCCTTTTTGTTCGTAGTAATTAAGCACATCCCCTCTCTGCTGGCTGCAGAGGAGAAAAATGAGTCGGGAAGTTTAAATGGTTCAGCTTTCCCCTCTCATTACCTGTCAACAGATGATGCACCGAATCACATGGGATGGGATCTGTCATCATGAAGCATTGGTTGTCAACCTGAGGAAAGAGGCCCCCAAGAAAGGTCGTGACATATGTGCACTGGGTCATACATGATGGATAGAAAATTTGATAATGCCTGAAATTGTTGTTTATCATCTATGATTCAATATAGCTTTGCATTAAGTGGTTGAGCCAGATAATGTGCATCTCATATTCATATCTTTAAATCTTTCCAACCGTTGTAGACGAATATTGATGATAGCTTGAAATTGATTGACCTTCGGTTTCTTGATGGAGGGTTCGGTTTATACCCATAATTCTGGACCTGTGACTTTGGATCAAACAAACGTGAATCATGGCTGCAAGAAACGGCGCAAAACCGGACATAACTTTGACTTTGCTCAGTTTTGTTCTGAGAGGGTTTATCGATTAGTGGTGCTTTCCAGTTTTACTCGGAAGTCAGGATTTCTAAGCTCTGAGTCAGAACAACTCAGAAAGTTGGACGATTCAAACAACCCTTGAGTTGACATTCAAAGATAGTAATAGGCTACCTTCTGCACCTTTGTGTTTCCTCTTCATCCACCGTGTTTGCAGGTTGCAGAAGAACCACATATTTGTCCAGAAGTTGTTTATATTCGGACAAGGCGAGCGCGAGAACAACTTTCATAGATGTAGCCATCTTGTTTTGCGCTTCCGTTTTTGACTGTTGACTACTTTTTTCCGACTTTGTAACTGAAATGCTGATTACTCGGGCGTGACATCATTCTCAGCTCCGACTTTCGAGGTAAACAGAACGCACCACTAACATCAGCTTGATCAATTCGTCACATGTACCCCACATAAGGCATCAATTGAGAACCCTTGTCCACTCAGATACTTCAACCGTTGTTGCCTGGAGCTCTAGGCATAGTGGATTGTTGGGTCCTTGTAAATAATGTATCCTAGATTAACATCTTTGCATTAAGCGCCTTAAGATGACATTTACTATGAATTAGCCTTTCATATTTAATGGTTGACTGGTTGATTAAGCTCTGCTGATGATATGAGTCTTGAAGGACGTCCGTTTTTATTGGCTAATCCCAAGAAAAAAAACATGGATCCCCAGTGAACAGGGAGATGCTATTGGTGGATTTCAATCAAAGTTGAAAGATATCTAGATAGACCTCTCAAAATTGGAGGAACAGATCTTGGTGCAAACCTTTAAACTAGTTTCTGGATAAAACGCCATAACATGAATTGAAGGTGTTGCAAGAACCCAATGAGGGAAAACCAAAGGACCCTATGAGACTCTCACTGGCTCCTTCATTTCTTAGAGTCTAATCAGAACAGCACAGTCGATAATCTCAGCTCTAATTGACTAAAGTTGTCTCTTGGAAATGCTTCACTCAGACACCAGAGCAATTAGCACCTGGCACCGCTGATGGAGACCACATTCATTGGTTGACGTTCACATGTAAGGTCTCCTCGTTTATGGGGGTCACGAGTGGATAAGTTTGAGTGGCACTAAGGGGATATCTGAGGTGTCATTTATAAACACTCTCTTGTCAAAGTGACCTACAAGAAAGTGAGAGTCAAGGCAGTGAAACACTTAAAGGAGTCCCCAGTCTTGGCACGCCGCCTTATATCTTCCATGTCACTTCAATGTGCAAGGCTGGAAGGTGATTACAACTCTCCATCCAGCTCTTCTCATCATCATTTTTCAGCTATATGGGCTTCGGTCTGTCACTTAACCTTCACACGTACCCCGCCCTGTTTTCTTTCTGAAGAGTATTTCTCAAAAAGGTTCAAGACATCAGTTTGGATCAGTCGAGTTTAAACTTAGATCTGATGTCACACCACGTCTTTTCATGCAGATAATGGAAACGTGACTTTAATATCTGATGGCATTCAGTGATAATACCATGGTGAAAACCCATCTTTATAATAGAGTGAGTCATACGATATGAATTTGACCACTTATGTGTTCTTGTCAAGGATGTAAGACCTCCAACACATCTTCTGCAAAGACGAAACAGGCTTTTCAGAACATTGAAAATGTAGGATTAATTCGTAAAATTCTGTTTGATCAACTAATTCAGTAAGAAAAATGAACATAGAGTCCGATCTGTCTTAACCGTGGCCAGTTATCTGCATCTATCATGTCCACAGCAGTGTTTAACTCCCTGACAAAGAGAGGCTTGTCACTTCTTATGGATGAGAGCGGGGTAAAATTTGATTTTCTCCTCTAGGGAATTGAGTCCAAGTGCATTTTGTACTTCAGCAATTCTGCAATAAGTGAGAAGGATTGCTGCAACAAATAGGTCTTTGGTCTAAAACCTCTTGATCCAATTGCTTAAGCAGTTCAGAACTAGCGGTACCAAAGCCTTTGAGGGTCAAATCGAATTATTCATGAAGTGCACCAGTGGATGTACTACATGAGAAATCATCCCTTATATTCCGAGGAGACTTATAGTCTTCTTTTCCTTCACCCTCCTGTGATCTACAGCCGAGAGTCGAGGGAGCTTGACCTTGTATGGCGATGGTGTATCCCTGTGTGCGCGTGTGAGCTTTGAGTGTGTACGTCTAAAGGGAAGTTTGGACAGTCCAGAGCACTGGCGAGGACTCACCGGCACATGACGAGGCTTGTGACTGACCTTACATAACGTAACAAAAAGGGGGCCTGCTGCAGAGCTTCCAGGAAAGGAGCCAGAGCTTTGATTTCTCGGTGTGGATCAATAAAGAATCACACAGTTATCAGAACAATAGAGAGGCGGGTTTATGTGGAGGGAGTTTTACATCTGCACCAACACCAGGATCAAGTGCAATCATCACAACTTGAGTGCTTGTACTTATAGACGGTGCAGGAGTTGGCAAAGGTGCACACAACTCTGCATCAAGAACCGTCTGCATCTGAGCAGGTTTTGGACATGTGCTGTTAAAATCACCTCGCCACCACTTCAACATATTTATAATGCAACTACAGACATTGCATTGAAAGAGTTATCAGCTCCAAGAACAAGACATGAAGATGACGGGAAACTTGTGGAAACCCGTGTGTGTGTCCTCCTACACCTCTGACTGTGTGTGATACTCGAAATTATATCCATGGCAACAAAAACTCAATAATTATTCCCATCTATTATAAATGCAGAGACAGAATTGCTTTGACTGAGTCCCCCAGGACGCGTATACATCGGTTTCATTAAAAAGCTCTAATTAAAACAGAAAAAAGAATCAAATAATATGAAGTCATTAAAAACAAATTGATCGACCGAGTCATTGGAAATGCAGATGAAGCATCTTTGAGATTTGACATGAAGTAGACCTCTGGAGTTATCGGCTGCCCCAGTGGGCACTAATTAAAGTGAAGCATGCATGTGCATTCGATCCAAATACACTTGATCCCGAAGATTCCCTACAGTCCAAATAATTTTCCACTATGTGAACATGAAATTAATAGAGAATTGGCTCTGACATGCATGATACATATATATGAAGTTTGCAGACAGTGTTGGGACTGCTGCAGAAAAGAAGTCTTTAAAAATGTAAGAAGAGTTGAGTGAGTTGAAACTTAGAAGAAACTTGATTTAGCATAAACCACAAGACAACATAACGACAGCATAAAACATTTAAACAGATAAAATACTTGGAAAAAAAACAAGTTAAAATCAGCAAGAATTAGAATAATTTTATTTACCGCCGAAGGGAAATTTAATTGCCTTTAGTCTCATTTGTCATATCTCAAAGGTCATATACTATTTATAGAAGAAAAAGAATAAATACAGAAAAAAATAAGAAAAAATAATATAGAATATTTATAATAATAAAATAATAACATGTGAAATAAATTAAAAAAATAAAGAATAATTATTTAACAATAAAATTAAAAAAATGAAAATAAATAAATAAATAAAATAGTAATAAAAATAAGAAAATAAAATAAACTAAATTTATAAAATGAAAAAATAATTATTTAGCAATAAAATACTAAACGTACATAAAAGAATAAATATAGGAAAAATAATTATTATTATTATTATAAAAATAGTAAAATAATAAATAAATAAAAATGAAATAATTATTTAATAATAAAATTTAAAAAACACATAAAAGAACATATACAGCACTATCAAAAGCACCACAAAGCTTTGCACTACTGCGCATAAACACGAGTTGAAAGTGCAATTTTTTGTTTGTGCACGAGTCCAAGAAATCAGAGCATAATTATGGTGAAGTTGTAAAGTGTTGAGCAGCAGATGCATTGTTTTAACATGAAGTTGTAAAAAATCGTGAAAAAAACCTACGGAAGCTTCTGCGTGGATACAGAGCTACGAAAACCCACAGCGTAGATTCAACGCAAAATTATGAATCAAGTTTAAGACTAAAAGTAGACAGATATAGGAGTAAAACCAGGGTGCAGGTGCCATACCGAGTCTTAGTTAACTTCATCCAGGTCTTTGTTGGTTTAGTTTGACATATGCCTGAAGTCTTTCAGTTTGATGTCTCGTACTAACCAGCTTGTATCTAAGCTGCAGGTTTAGTTTCTCGAGGTGACCGGGCTTCATATTTTTAGCTTTTAGCGTCTTTTTAGCTCCGCCCCCTGAGGACTTAACCTGTTAGATATTTCTGGCTCCTGAGAAGTTCTTGTGTAACCTAAACTCAATATGCTATTCATAGAAAAACCAGTGGAAAGATGCAGAGCTTTACTTCAGCAGCGCGGCGAGGACTCAAAACAAGAGATAACCCTTTAAAAGAATGTGTCATGTGCGTGTTAGTGTGTGTGAAGTTGGCGTGTGTTTAAAGATAGAAGCGAAGGATGCAGTCCAGCGGGTCCACATGCTACAGAGTCTCGCTGGCCTCCCGTATCCACTCGCCTGTTTTAGCCCAGATAGCTCTCCCACGTGCAGGCGGGTTATAAATAGCAGGTTTTTAATGCGTGATTGTCCCAGCAGGCTTTTTATGACTGAATGGGCTGGTAGGTTTTTCACTGTTGTTACTAAGGCAGAGATTAACCACAAATGGAAGTCACCGCACTCCTTTTTTTACACCTCATTGGCAGTATTATTACACAGCGATGCCCTTTACAAGCGCACAGGAGCAAAGAAATTTTACAGGCTCTTGTGGTCAAAAGTCAGGAGTAAGTTTTGCTTTACATTAGCCCAACTTTAAAACCGAGGTGCTGCAGGAATCTTTAAAATCCGCCTCACCCTGTGCTCCGTCTCTGTTATTATTCAACTGACTCTGTTTTGAAGCTCTAATAAACTCAGAATGAACTTAACGCCGTTTTTCAAGAACTCTGGCCTAAAAATAACTCCAATATTCGACATTAATTTCATTCTCATTTGCTTAATTTGCTCTTTCTAATGCTCCATTTAAGTCGTAAAGATTTAGTCTGAGACACAGTGAGTGATGTGTTTGTTGCTGAAATGCGATTGTGTCATGCCAATGCCATTAAAGAAAATTAAAAGCGGGGAGAAAAGGCCACTTCTGCCCCTCTTTATTCCTTTTAAGCGAGCGTAACGCTGTTTTTTTTTTTTCCAAGAGGAGGATGACTGAGCACTTTGGTGTTTTTCAAGAAAAAACCCTGATTTATATTCGCGCTCCAGACTTCTCTCTCTTTTTTAGCTTAAGGCCCCTCAGAGGAGGATGTTCTGAGAGCCGGAGAGAGCTTCTTTTTAACTCAGACTCAAACATGCAAATGTAGATACAGACCCGCTTGTCTCACCTCTGGGCGGTTTCTCAGCCTTACTGGGCTAATCGCGCTATGAACTGTGCGTGACCCGGTGCAGGAGGGCGCTATTCCTCAGAGAGGGGAGATGAACTGCGAAGCTTTATCGGCTTTTTCACCCCACACAAAAGAACTTTCCTCACCAGATATAAAAACTGGACTGAGCCTCTCCTTTTTTATTATCAGGCTGCACATCCTCGCTTGCTTTCCTTCTCTCCTCTCCTTCCATTGTCGTCCCCATACAACCTCGTTCAAGGCTCCTCTCATCTCCTTCAGATGCATTTTAGGCTTTATGAGGAATCGCTGAGATTGCTTTTTTTAGTTTATAAAAAAAAAAAAAAAACAGAAATGAGATTAACTCGAGGTCAGAGGCAAATAATTTCAACAACCTTCAGTCTGTTTTTCCTCCCTCAAGGATGCTTGAGCAGTTGTGACTAAACTTAGACTCTGGACCTGGTTGGACTTGGAATTTGCTTCCAAAGACTTAGTGGACCTAAAAAAAAGTCCAACCGCTCTTGAATGAAGAAACTTAATATCAAGAGTGTACTGAACCCAGAAAAAGTTCACATTCCTGCTGCAAGAAAGAAGCCAACTTTGTTTCCTCTGATCTTATATTACTTGGACGTACTTGTAACTACACACGCTTGGAATAAATACAGAGCTGATCCGTGTGAAAGGCTTTAAGATAACTAAGAAACGTAGAGCTGTGTCACTTTCTCAGAGCTCACCATGTTTGTTTGTTTTAGCTGCTTAAAGTTGAGCAGAACTTCATGTTTGCGATAAAGATCAGGAAAGCTCGAAGAAGTCGTTTTTGAAGGGTCAGACGGTACCAATATGAGACCCTTTCGTTTATAAAAGATCTTGTCATGTGAGAATGCAATAAGAGTAATCCCATAGAATACAGAACAATGAGATATGGTAGGATATGATGCAGTATGGTATGATATATCACCACGTGTGATACAACATGACTACATACGACACTGTATTATATGTAAGTTACAATCCAGGATAATTCTCAAGGCTGTACAGTGGGATATGATACAACACAGCACACTTTTTTGTGTTTGTTTTTGTGTTTTTCTTGAGCTCCTTGATTTTGAAAGATGTTTACCTTTCTCACTTACTTCATTACTCATATTAGGGCTGGGCGATAAACCGAAAATCTACCAATACTGAAAGTTACAACAATGACCAACGTCAATTTGCCATGTCAATATACTGAGTGTCAAAAAAGTAAATAAATAAAAGTTTGTTTTGGATGTGTGTAGGTAGGCTATGGTCTCATGTCCCTTTAAGACACTGTCCTACGTCAGAGATGTGACTCCACCCCATCCAGTCTGTAACAAAGAGAGAAAGACAGGTGAGGAGATGGAGGACGGTTCAAAAGTTGTAGCGGCTAAAGTAGACGAAGTTAATGTGGGAGGAGGTGAGCAGCATTTATCCTTATGGAGGTGAACTGATCAATATATCATGGTATTGATTTGAAGCCAAATCACCCAGCCCTAACTTATATGCAACATGATGCAGGTTCATAGAAATCTGGACTTACCCTGAATGACATGGCGTAAAATTGGCGAAACATACGACATTAGGACAGGATGGGATCTGATACAACATGATAGGACAAAATACAGAGCAGCACGGTGTGTAAAGACTAACCAACTTTGATGGACTAAAACGCAGTATGATGCAGTATGGCGTGAGACGGTACAATATGGCGCTGTAGGATATGATACAACGATTTTCAACACGGATCAAAAGAGTCAGGATAGAAAAACCTGGAGGTCTGAAACGTTGACTGAAGGAGTTCATACTTGTGGTTTCAAAAGTTTCCAGCGGTGCTTTATTCCTGATTCTAACCTCTGCAGCCTTTGGGGTCAGAGGTCACTGGATGAAGGAGCAAGAAACCACCCGATTCTTCGAGCTCCGTCGCAGAAGTGAAGAAAATGAATAAATAAAGAGCAGAGAGAAGAAGGGAAAAAGGTGTTGCTAATTGCTGTGCTGCTGGTGTGTCTGTGAGTCATGTTTTTTATCCATCAGAGGCTTCATCGTTATTCAGAGTCAGAGCTGCGTCAGGAGCACGGCCGCATACCGCCTTCTGCTGCTGCAGAGACAGCGTTCGAATGCACATCACATGTACTGTGCTCCATTATGTATGTCGCATATGTGCGTTGCATTCGTGTGCGTGTTAGCATGTGACACATACTTATCTCTGTGTTTGAGTGTGTGTGACAGAGAGCAGGACACACCAGCGGAGCGTCATATAAGGCAGGGAATGGCTGCGCTGGTATGTGAATGTAAAGCTGAACGCATCACATGATTGTGCAGCTTGTGTGTGTGTTTAAGTGCGTGTATGTGTGTGTTTGCACTTAATAACCAGTGTACCTGTTTCCTGCTACAACGTGTGCACATGTTACATGTCGTATGTGTTTGGTGGTGTGTTTGTGTGTCACGCCCAAGGATGTTTTATTGATTGACGGCTTAAATGGAGAGAAGGAGGGATGACTGAGGAGGGAGAGAGAGGCTGAAAGGAAACAATGAAATCAATCAGACCGTCCTTTCAGTTCACGAGAAGAAGGAGGGAAGGATGGAGGAAGAAAAGGAAGGAGGAAGAGGAGAAGAGGGTGAGAAATGGAGAAGAGCTGGGGGGGAGAAAGGGATGAAAACAGGCAGCAAAAGAGGTGATGGTTTGAGAAGAAAGAGAGCAGAATAAATGCTTCAGTGAAGAGAAAAGAAGGATGAGGAGAAAGGAAATAGGAGACAAGGAGAGAAGGAATAGGGAGGCGAAGAAAAGGTGCTGAATGAAGGAAAAGCAGACAGGTGATGAGAGAGAGAGAGAGGCCAAGGAGGAGGAGGAGTGATGGAAGTAAGATGAGATGAAAGAAGGGAGAGAAGAAGGAGGGATGAGCTGAGCTAACGAGTGGTGGAGGGGGGGATGAGTCAGACGCACGTGAGAAGGATGTGAGCTGCATGTTAAATAACACACACCTACACACACACTTACACACACACGCACGCACACGCACGGCTGAGGTGAAAACACACACCTGCATCAGCAACCAGAAGGAGAGGAAGCAGTGGGAGGGTCTTATAGAGGGCATCCTTTCCCCTCTCCTCTCTCGTCTCCTCCCTCCATCCTTTCTTCGCCTGCTGCTTCTCTATCAAGTCACGACTGCCCTCCCTCCCCTCCTCCTCCCCATCGCTCCTCCTCTATCGCTCTTTTATCCTCCCCCTCTTCTGACCCACATCTCTCTTTTTCTCCCACTCTTCCTAACCTTTCCCCCGTTTACCTCCTTCCTCTTCCTACTTTTTCACCTTCATCTTTCTCTCTCCTTTTTTCCCTCTTGATTCTCGCTCTCGTTGTTTTTTTCCCCCCACTTTGCTGATTGGCTCTTTGATCGTGGCGGCTCCACTCCTCCGTGTGATCCCTCTCTTTAATTTATGACGCCATAAATGATATCAGCACATGTTATCAATTCCTTGACCCGAATAAACACAGACACAAACGCACATAAACCGAGGGGCAGCGTTTGTTCTTGTTATTTGTATGAAGTTACTGTTAAAATCGTTACAAGCTGCAGTCATAAACGTGATATTAGAGTGATTAGATGCTGGTGTGTGTCTAAAAGTGTGTGTTTGTGAGTGTGCAGCAGGGGAAGTATCATAGAAAAGATTTGGTATCAAGAATAAAGATCATATTCTCAATTTTGAAGCTCTATTTAAAGTATGGTGTCATGTTTTTAAATATTAATGCTGTTTTTTAGCTAAAGCATATCTAAAGTTGCTCCTTGAATCCTTGAGGTTATGATAATTAAAACACACAACGAGTATTTCTGATTTATGTCGTATTATCTGCTGAAAACCAATAACAAAAGTAAGCACTGGTCTGAAAATGTGAATTCATAACAGCTCTGAATATCAAAACAACAACTGCAGCGATTACTCATGATCTTATTATGACACACTGTTATTTAGGAGTGATAATTTATTATTGTTAATTCATCAGATACGTGTGAGTGTTCATGAGTTTGCAGAGGGAATGATTTTCTGCAAAGAAATGAGAAAAGGCTGGAAATAGAGAGGGTGTTTGTTAAAACGTCACAAATTCTTACAATAGGATTAATATTCTGTTTTAATTGACTTTTTTTTTTTACATTTTCTGGACTTTTTTGCTCCCTTACTAAAAAGTTTACGGTACTGAGCTTTCACTATCTGCTGCTTCTGAACAAGTATGGTGTTAAACCCTTATATTTTACCGTATAGGCCCTGTTAAATGTCAAGGACCCCCAAAAGGGAGTCATTCAGTGATTAGATGATGATTCAGCTTGATGCAGAAAAGACTAAACAAAGAAGACAACTTTATTTATGCTTATAAAATATGATTAGAGGTTTAGAAAACAGGCAAATATCTGGTTCTGATTTAAGATTAAAATGCCCCCATGCTCACCTCAGCTTGGTGTAGGAAGGACTAAACAAAGACATTCATAGGATTAAAGGAACAGTGTGTATAAACGGGACTATGCTATGAATGCTCCCTTGCTCACCCCTCCATTAATGAATCTACGGTGGCCTTAAGTTTGATCCTTTGTCAAATTTGGCACACATCAATCACTCTTTTCTCTGCCACTCACTGCTGCCTGTTTGTCCCTTCTGAGCTCCTGTAGAAACATGGCAGTGCAAGTAGAAGGGGACCTGCAGGCGATTTTTTATTTTATTTTATTTTTTTTGTAGGACGGTAAACCGGCATATATATAAAGTGATTATACACTTAGATTCAGTTTCTGCTGAGTCAGCTTTACTAAATGCATCTAAATATTACATACTGTACCTTTAACTTAAGGACAATGATGATAATGTGTTTTGATTAAAGATAAATTAACAGTTTTTTTAGATATTCTTTAAAAAATAAGTACAAACACGATGCTGTCTGTTGAGTTTTTCTGCTTTTAGTCAGATGCTGTTTGCTCACCATAAACTTGTCCAACATTACACAGTGACTCACGCCGCTAACTTAATAAGGTTTATTTGCTGATGTTGTGCTCAGGGCTAAAGTATCCATGTGCAGTTTAGTCAGTTAGGGTTGAGGTTACCGCCAGAGAAACCTGATAGTAAATAAAAACCGTCTGCTGGATTCAGTTTGAGGGTGAAACTGGTCGACCCGGTCTGCAGATGAATGAGAAGGAAGAGTGTTTTTGTGTCTGTGGGTTCAGAAGTGAATGAGAGGCAGACGGGGCGGTAACAGAGCTCGCTTCCTCAAACGGGACGTTAAGAAACTTTACACACACACACACACACACACACACTTACACACAGTATGGAAGATTTTCATCATGAGTGCAGCGGTTGTAAAAATCTGGTTTGGCGACTTTCTGTCACGTGCTCGCTCCTCTTTCTTCTCCTCATGCTGTCCTTCCCTGCTTCACACATTTTTCCCTCCTCCTTCCTCCTTCAGTCGCCTCCCCCCAAGAGAATTCACTCACTTCCCTTCACACTGAGTCACGTCCACACACTTCCTCCTCTTCCTCTTTATGACGTGGCTCCGTGTTTGTCTGATTCTCAGCCATGCGTTGGGAGTGTGGACCACATGGACGCCACCGAGACATTTCTTTGGTTGATCGTAAAGTGGGGGTCTGGCTCCAAAGATTGGGGGCTTTTGAGGGTGATCTTTTTGTTGTAAGACAATTTTAGGATCTCTAAGGGGATCACAGCTACTTTTGGGTTTTGAAGGGGTTTAATGGGACCCCTAAGGGGTTGCAAGTTTGCAGACATCTCACGTGGTGCTGTAAGAGTTTTTGGATGGGGTTCATGGAGTTTTGGGTGGTTACAGGGCGGCTCAAGAGCAGCACACTGTCAGGCTTTCTCGAGAAGATTCAAGGATCATTGAAGGCTTTTAGGTGTCGCCGTGGCTCAGTGAGTCCTTAAAAAAGGTCAAAGAGCACACTGAGAGGGACCAAACTTTTCAGGAATAAAGATTCGAGGGTCGTTTGGGAGCTTAAGGGGTTAAGAGATAAAGTACTTAGTTTCACAAATGGCTCATAATTCCTTAATGATGTTTAAAAAGACCGCTGGTCCTTGAGGAGTATCAAGAGTTTATGGTTTTGCAAATTTGGTTCTCTGTTGTAATTTGGGGGATTTGCAGGACATTGAGGGGTTTAAGGGGTCTGAAGGCGTTTTTAGTAAAACTCAAATATGAGATTTATAAAGGACTCTTAAATCCTCAAAGGCGTAAAACTTTTCATGTCATGTTTATGCACCCTGTCTTTGGAGGAAGTTATAATGTCCAAGGGAGTCTGACAAAGAGGTTTTAGAGTCCTCAGTGTGGTTTTGAGGATCTCCTTCTAGAGTGGATTCATGATACATGCCGACATCTTCTGAAATCTGAATTCAAAGGGCTTTTTTCAACCATGAGAACTTTTCTTTTAGCTATTTCTTGGTGTAGTTTGAGAGATAAAGGTGTGAAGGGTTCAAAACTTGATTCAGGAGGATCCTCAGTCTTTAATGAGGTCCAGAAGGATCAGGGAAGACCGTCTTTTGAATTCTTAAAGTGAATCAGAGGGCATTTTAAAGTTTGGAGTCGGATCTGAAGTTTGAGAAACACTTTCTGGAGTCATTACTGAGGTACCCGAAGGGTTAAACGGTGCGTTGAGGTCAACCAAACTTTGTTGAATCAATCTTTAGTTTTCCTGAGATGCATTGAGAGGTTGAAGGGTTCAGGGATTGATCTCAGCGTGAATCTAAAGTCTTTAGTGAGGTCTTCACTCGGCTTAACTTCTGAGTTATTTTCTGGATTAATCTGTAAACCTTTGACTCACAGAAATACTCTCTGTGTCAAATATAAGATCCATTTTATTTCCAAACAATTAAACTTTTAAAAAACTGTTCACAGCTCACAAGAACCAAAGACTAAACAAACTAACGAATCAGCTCATTTCACTGATTAACACACACTCACCCAGCGAAGGCGAACTAATCATCTGGAGACCTCTAGGGTCACGGTCGCTGGGACATGTGCAGGTGAACACATGAAGCCGATGTGTAGGACATGTCCTCTGTCCAGTCCCACTGTGAGGCCGCTGCAGATGCTTCTATTGGTTTCAGTGTCAAACTTCATGTTAAGTGAAAGTCTCATTATCTATAATGAGAAGCTGTTGAGAGATGAGAGGCTGTTGATGGGGCTCCTTGTGACTCTGACAGTGAGCAGTGTAATAATATAGAGTATATGGCAGATGATGGAGGCTTTTATCCAAAGTACCTTCTGGTACTTAAGCTGCATACATATTTCAGAAAGTGTGGCCCAATGGGAGCAGAGCCCCTAATTCTCACAATGGAAGTGCTGAACTTCACAGGGAACAGAAATCTTGGCAGTCCCGCAGAGGGAACAGAATTATTTCCCATGTTTGGTAGCTTGTGTTTCAGAGAGCAGAGAAAACCTCACTTCCTTTGTGATCACACAAGAAGGGAAAGCTGCAGAAATCAGTGACGCAGGCATCGTTTCTCACTGAAGATCTCTCCAGCTGTGATCAGCACCTCCAGTCGTTTGGGTTCATGTTTTACAAAGTAACTCGTGCACTTTTGTAGCATCCAAAAAAAGGCGAAAGCACCCAGGGAATTTTCTTTAATCTGCATGTTTGACTAACATGACCTTTCTCTGTCTTTTTCCATCTTCAGTATGGGGAGGAGGAGGTGTGTTCGGACCGATTGGACACTGACTTCCCGGACATCGACCTCTCCCAGCTGGACACCAGTGACTTCGACAGCGTCAACTGTCTCAGCGAGCTTCAGTGGTGCAACGATCAGCCAGCAGATGCTTCACCCGCCTCCATCCATTACAGTACAGCAGATGAGCTCTTTGAGGTGAGGCTGCATCATCAGAATACAGCAAACTGCTTTAGAAACTGCATCGGTGGGTCCTGCTGACAAAGAGTCCTAGCTCAGGGGTGCCCAACCTTTCCTAAATCAAGATCTACTTTAAAAGTTTCTAGTCTGTTGAGATCTATTCGTTCACATTTCCATCTATAGTGCTTGCCGACAGCCTATCAGTGACATATTTACAATGCACACAAGAAATCGACACATCCAGATGACAATTTATTCATTCTACCTCAGTGTGACTCACCAGAAAGTGCATCAGCAGCCTCGATGAAGGCTTCCTTAACAACTTTGCCGTCCTTGAACAATTTCTTGTATTTAGCAAGAACACAAGTGACTCGATAAGATGCCATTTTTGCAGCCTTACCCTTTGTGTTTGGTCTGGTAAAATCAGACTGCTGTGTGGGAAGCTCACTCTTCAATTCCCGCACTTTCCGAGAACATAGCGGTGTTTTAGAAGGAAAATCTGTCTCATAACTTTTGTGTACTGTCTTGAAATGTCGCTCCAAATTGCCCTTCTTTGGTATGGCCACGTCTGACAGCCACATTGGAGAAGGGGTGTGGTGCTGGCGCGGCCTAGCCATGAGAAAATTCGATCAAAGTGTGGATTGATTACAAGAGTTTTATTCACTGTTGTCAATGCGACTTCTCGCGATCGACTGAGAATTAGTCTGCGATCTACCAGTTGATCACGTTCGACTGGTTGGACACCCCTGTCCTAGTTGGATCTTGTCCCAACAAAAAGGAAAAGTACTGCAGGCATTGCCCTGAGAGGGAGCTGAGCCTACAGGCAAAGCTCTCGATACACCAGTTGATCTAGAGTCCAGCCTTCGCCCAGAGCCGTGATCTTTGGGTAGAGACCAAACAACAGCTGAAATGCGTTTCCTTTAAAGGCTGGCTGGGCTCAGTCTCAGAGATAGGGTCAGGACCACTACTCCTTTGCATCAGAAGCAGTCGGTCGAGGTGGTTTGGGTATCTGATAAGGACGCCTCATTGGTACTTCTCTTTGGATGTTTACTGGGCATGTCCAATATAGAGGTAGACTCAGAATGCAGTGAAGGGTTTTTATCTCCCGTCTGGCCACACACTCCTCCTAGTGGAGCTTGAAAATAAAGCCATGGCGAGACAAGTTCGGGGCGACTTGCTCAGCCTGCTGTCACCACCACCTTGGAGGAAAATAAATGTCTGATTGTTGTGTTGTAGACAAAACTATTGTACATCAACTCAAATGACAATGAAGCAAAGATGTAACTCGAACAGGGTTGAAAAGACAAACAACTCCTTGTCCAAGTGAAGCAGCCTCTGTAGAAATCTGTTTAAGTCCAGATTGCTGCAGGTTTAAAGCTAATCCATGAAGTTGGCAAGCTGAAGCTGCGCTTTCCTGGAAACTTCTCCAGTCCGATCGGGGTTTAAAAACCTTTCTTCTGTACCTCTAAATGGTTAAACTCATTGTTTTTTGCTTTAAGGTCAATCATTGTGTGCTTTGAGTCAATGTTGTGAAGCATCGGTCAGGAATGAGTCCTCTTGAGGTTTAAAGTAAGGTATAAATGGTCTTTAGAAAAGCATTTTAAGGGAAACTTTCTGCCAGCTCCACTGATTTGTAGTGATCAGAGAAATTCAGGGTCAGGACATTAGGATGTCGGGCCAAGGCAGTATCAGTTTCTCCAACTGTTGGACAGAAATGAGTCCAAAGTCTCTAATCCAAGACCCATATCTGCCAATTTAATTCAGCCTCTTCCAAAACATCTCCTGCTATTTCACATATTGTTACAGAAGGATGAAGCCAGGCCAAAAAAAGAGCGGCTGAGCATTTCATTCCATTAAAAAGAAATGCAAACAGCAAGCCAAGTTTATTTATACAGCACCATATAGCTTTAAGAGTTAATAAATATGAATAACATTTGAACGATGGAAGGACTTCTAAATATTTAGATGATATATTTATACATAAAACCATAGATGACTGTGGAGCAAACTCTTTATGGTTCTCTTGGCAGAGTTTTTTTGTTTCCCAATAAAGACAGCGTATCCAGAGAGAGTCCAAGAGAAGGAGGGCTTATTATTTTGGACTGGGCTTAAATATGCTTTCCAGTGAATTAATTGTCTTATCGATTTGGTCCCTGTACTTGTAAAGCACAGGCCTAATTGCCCGGACCTACAATAAATATTGGCCTTGGGGTCGGAACAAGCAAACCTTGAAATCTGAAGGTAGTATCCCTCAGAGGCCACTGCCAAAGAAAGAAACTCAACCTCTGTATGTAACATGATGGTGGAAGCAGCCGTCCGATACCAACCTCAGGCTCCGGTGTCATGTGCCCTTGCAGGGTGAATTCAGGGAATACCCCTCTGTTTTTTTCTCCATCTGAAACCCAACCCTTCATCATTGATCCTCCAAGGTTTCCAACCACAGCGATGTCTGGTGGTCCCATTATGGAGGCTAAATTGAGTGCATCTGGAGAATAAAAACATGGCAACCGAGAGATAAAGTAGCATTCGGGTCCAGATCATTGGCTATGTAATGCAACTCTGCTGGTGGAAATTGCTTTGATGCTGCGATGCACCACAGAGTATTGGTTAAATGAAGACAGGCAAGGCATGATGGGAATGCAGGTGAGGTAAACAGACTGTCAGTGTCTGTATTCTCTTGATTTTTATTCTTATTTCGATTCCCATCAGCCGACGCCTGGGCGACTGTTTGTCTTCCTGCTGTCGATGCAAAACTTCATGACGCAGTTTGGATCTCGGAGCCGATTTAAAAAGTTAAATAAACAGAAATATAAATGTTTGAATTAACTGCATAAGAGTAGACATCTTTCTTTTCTTTCCCTCATTTTTTTCTGATTTAGTCGTTGAATTCTTTACTTTGACTTTGTCTTTTAATCCTTTTTTGGTGTTTTATGGACCTTACTTAAATTTCCTTTTTCACTCAATCCATCCCACTTTCCTAACATGCCTTCTCTGTCTCTCTATATTGACTTAATTGACTTCCTTTCTTTCTCTTTCCATCGCTCAGTCTTTTTCAAGATAAACAGATATTTCTCTGGGCTCTCCGTATCTCTGCTGCAATCCACCGGCCCCCTGGCATATTATATTTTTGTCAATATTTTATTGATCAAATTAATACAGCGGAGCCGACGGTCAGGCGGCATTCATTTATAAACACACGGTAATGAATAGAGTGATAAGCAGACAGATGAAGCCCCTGGTGTCACTGTCTCTTTGTTGTCTGTCAATACGCCACTTATTTACAGAAGTGTATAGGAATCTAATCTCATGTCGGGCGGGATTGATTTGTCTTTGTGTGCGGCAGAGCTTTATTTAACCTTGGAGAGAGCAGGAAGGGAAATAAAAAGAAATGGAAAGGTTAGGCTAATTATAATTATGACTTTTGAAATAACTAAAGTGCTGTATATGCAAATGATAATTCATAATTCTGCCTTCTAGCTGTCATTGATTTTGCTCTGTACCACTCCCTGCTGCCGTCTCGCCTTTTCTTTTTCCATTCAACGTGGAATCTAATTGTTATCCTGCAAATCTGATTACAGTGCTTGTAATTCAACTAGCATAATCAGGTAATATCTATGAGTGCTTTTGGATGCACAGACATAATGGGAATATAAAGAGTATAAAACTATTAAACAATCAGAGTTTTAAATCATGCTTCGTAACAGATTTTCTGTGGATAATTGAGAATAATCAGATTTTAATAGCATGTCAAACTTGATTTTGTTTTCCAGTCCCTATTTAAATGATTCAGAGCAATTATTACCACTGCAGAGTGTTCTTGACTTTAAGGTTTGCTATTAAAATAAAGGTTACTGCGACATAATGTGGTTCAAAACACAGATTTTAAGACAGGGCACAATTTCTCTACAACTCTGCCTGCTTTTAAACCCCCTAGCCTCTCCCCCGAGCACATCCATACATAAATTATGAGGGTTTGAGATACCATATGTAAAATACAACATACACTCCTTAATAAATCAGACATTTCACTACAGATAAACAGACACTAATAGCCCTCCATACGGCCATGACCAAACCCCTTTAAAACAAGTAAATCAGATGAAATATCACAAATGAATTATAATGTATGATCCTGCGGGCACATGACCCCCCAAAAGAACGCCACCTTGCGCTATTTACTGACAGATCAGGAAGTTGTTCAGATAAAGAGTCCAGATAAAAAAGGAAACAACTGGTTGGAGTGCAGGACTGCGGGACACAGATGCGGGGAAACAGTTTTGGCGGAGTTTGGCTCCGTGGGGAACGAGTGCCCTCCACTCCAGGCACCCGTACACTCAGGCCTCGAGAGAGAGAACATTACAGAACATTATTGCACTTCTGAATCTCTTAACCCTAACCCTCATCCTAACCCATAAGTGAATTTATAATTTCTGACCTTAACTGCATTAGAATTAATGTTTAGGTGCTGACAGCCCTAAAAAAGTCCATTTGATTTGTCTACGGTAAGAGATGTGGAGACTAAAGCCAAATATCAAGAACTTTTCTATGCAGAAATGTAATAACTATTCACCTTAATATCACATGATGCATAGAAAGTTGTATTTAAACAAGACTCTTATTATATCGTACTCAATAGAAATGAAAATGTAGATAAAAAGAGCAAATTTAACCTAAAGAAAACTGAAGTATCACTGATAAAACATCACTGATAACCTCTCTGAGTTCAGCTTTGATATTATTTTCCTTTGACCACATTTTGACCTCCTGTAGATGATTTAAATTCTGAATTGTGGCACTCTCTCTGAAGAGGAAAGCAGGCGGCGTGCCTGTGAGACAGACAATAAATTTAATAATAAATAGTTTGGCAGCCGGGAACAGATCAAGCTGGATGATAAAAATAAAGAGAGAGACAGATGAATGGAGCTCGGCGGCTTCCCGTAGGCCAGCCATGCTATCACCTCCCCACCAGACTCAGCTCTCTGCAAGATGGCAGCTCCATCACAGTAAACAACCCCTGTGTGAGTAACAGGAGGGATGGACGGATGGAGACGGACATATTTTGGAGTGAAATCACAGAGAAACACTATTTTCTGTTGGTTATCTTCAAATTTGACCAATTTGATGTTGGGAAACTGTTAAAAGCAGCATACGCTATCACCAGCAATCAAGCCAGGGTTGTAAAGTGGTGCCAACCTTCGATTAAAGTTATGTATTTTCCTGCTGAGGTCAAAGATCAGAATCACGTCATCCTGATTGTGTTTATAGATACAAAAGACTGAAGATAATAACTTCAACATTTGACCAAAGAGAGACGTTCAAAGGAGGCAGGGATGATGCAGCGTCTCCGGAAACTTCATCCATGTGCAGAAAACAGTAATTTCCAAGCAGACAGTAAATGCAGCACACGTGTAAATCTTACTCAGGGGGTATTTTCCCGATGCTCTCAGTGACTCATGTGACTCCATCTCTGTGGATTGCAGGGTGAGGTTAGAAAATGATACCAGGTAACTCTAAACTAAACCATCACATCAGCTTTTTCACCTTAAGGATGTTTTCAACATGAACGGCATTTGCAAAGAAGTATCTGGTGTCATTGAGACGCTGCTGATACATATAATAATCAGAGGAACTAGTCCAGGATTCATGGCAGCCACATGCAGTCAGAGTGAAGTTCTTGTCAGTTTTTATTCCCTGGAAAAAGATGCTTTGAATTCCTTCTCGTTGAATATCCAACGGTGCTCAGCTCAAGTGTTGTTGAGTTCTGGAAAATGTAGAATATAAGTTATTAAATAGAAGTTGACAAGGCAGGAAAAGGATGATTGGATTCCCCTAAAACTCATTAGTCAAAAATAATTGGAAATTAAAATTAAAAGTTCATTCCTGACCTTGAAAAGGGTTTCCCTTTTTTTTGGCCCTTTGGTCAAATTAGTTTGTCAGAAACTTGAGTGTGACTCTCTTCACCTCTCACCGTTATTCTCACTCCGTTTGGTTCCCTACAGATAGAAGAGGAGAATGCGGCGCTGCTGGCCGCTCTGACCGACAGTTTGGATGGCATGGTTGATGCTGAAGTGGGCGGGCTCTCTGTATTTCCTGCCCTGGAGGAGGAACCAGACCAGGAAGAGGAAGAGGAAGACAATCTTCCTCTCAATGCTGAGGAACTCAGCCAGTCCCTGGGGGCCGAGACCGAGGACCTCTCTCTAGTAAGAACTTTTTATTTGCTATCGCAGGTGAAGTTTGTCTTCTTTATCTCTGTCTGGAGTCCCTCCACATCATCAATGCAGTGGACTTCTGATCCCATCTTCCTTTAAGGGTCCCTGGTACCACTTCACCACCGCTCAAGGACTTGATCCTCACCTCAAATACCCCGTGATTCTCTTTTCTGTCTTACAATCAAAAAGTCTGTCACAGCCAGAAACCTGCCGCCTCTTAAAGTGGAGTCTTTCATACACACTTCAAACACCGTCTCTCTCCCCCATCCAGTCGGTGCCTCTCCTTTCCCATGCTCCCTCCCTCCCTCTCTCTCTCTCTCTCTCTCTCTCTCTCTCTCTTTCTCCCCAGTATCTTAATCTGTGCTGCGTTCACTAACCTTGATGTTTCCCTCGTTGGCCTGTTGCGTTCAAAGTCTGTTTTTGACTCCAGGAAAACAGAGGGGCGCTGAGGCACATGGCGACCTTTCATCCAGTCCCATCTCATGTTAATGTGTGTGTGTGTGTGTGTGTGTGTGTGTGTGTGTGTGTGTGTGTGTGTGTGTGTGTGTGTGTGCGTGTGTGTGTGTGTGTGTGTTGTTTTTCTGAAGACCACATGTTCTTCCAAATACAAAAATCCACCAGACTTTGACTTTTTTTTCTTCTAATTAATCATTTTTTTTAAAAAGCTTTTTTAATGAGTTTAACAACAAGTGTGCGATGGTTACTTCCTCCCATGATTTCCACAGTAGTCCCACTGTGGGGTCACTTTTTTTTAGTGATTTTTCAAACTGGTCAGCAGTGGTCCCTTTTTTTAATCATATTTTATTAGGGTTCCTACGTAAGTATGGGAAAGTATGGAATAAATTTCCAGGTCTTAAAAGTATGAAAAATGAAAAATAAAGTATGGAATAATATTTATGTTTATAGACTATTATCACAGTTCTAAAATACTGTCTTCAAAAATAGAAATGTTGGTATTTCCAAAAAAAGTAACAAATAGTAGGGTATGGAAAAGTATGGAAATTCTAAATGTGTAGGAACCCTGTTTTATGCAGAAATGACCTTTTTTCAAAAAAATTATTTTTAAAACAGGTCTGCAGTCGTCACTTTTTTAATGGTTTTCCAATGATGAAAAACACTTGAACTTGGAAAACAGCTGAACTGGTCAAACATAAGAGGAGAAAAACATCTGAAAATGTGACGCTCTTGTGTAAACTCTGGAGACCCTGGAAGTTATACCCCCAGATCCCAGTATTAGGTCGGGTAGGGTATCATACTTGATGGAAACTAATCAAAAACTAAAAAAGGGAAACTAATTTGAATTTAAGAGCGTTTCGAGGTAAATCAAATTCAGGTTTTTGGATCAAGGACAAAATCTCCAAACAAACTAAGTAACCCAGATGTATGTTTGCCCTGTGAAGCACGTGCTCCAGTGTATGTGTTTGCTTGTTGTGAACCCAGTGCCCTCCCCCTGTCTCTTTCACACAGGGCTGCTGGATGCCTCTGTCTCTTTCTCCCTGTTTCTATAGGCCCCTCCATCGTTCCCTGAAGCAGACTTCCAAGAACAAACCTTGTTTTTCTCTCTTCACTCTGTCCCCCCCTGTTATCAGCCCCCGTCTGCACCTGAACTACGTCCCCCATAAAACTCCAACCTCTATCTAATCGTACAGGAACGTGGAATTGCTGTATTCATTTACAGTGAATAATGTGTCCTAAATTCCCCCCAGTTTACTCTGCTGTCAGGAGAATGCGGTCGTGCGCCCGGCTCAGGAGCTTAATTGAAGCAGGAAGCTATTTTGCTGTAATAAACGACTTATGATTACGGCCGTAATGCAGCCTTATTGCACTTGTCAAGATGAATCCAGCCAGCTTCCTTAATTTGACTTAAATTTCACAGCGAAAGAGCTGCTTACAGGGTTTTCTAGAGAGCTCTGATTTAACAGGGTCCACAAAGATACCATTGTTGGGAGGCCATGATTCATGCCAGAGGGCTGAATACCTACAGCGTAAATATTCACCGAGCTGCACTGCCCTCCCTTTTGCAATCACACACCAAGTTGCGCCATAAAATAAGTCTGTCGCTGAATTAAGAGGAGGTTTGTTAAGCTTCCCAATGAAAGGTTGGATGTTGAGCAACACTCAAGGTTCAAAGAGGCAGACCAAGTGAGCAACTGTTCAGGCGTAGGGGGTCTGAAAGAGATTCCTGAGAGATTAAAAGTGAGATTTGATAATCCCAAAATGTGGTTCGACGGACGTTGACACCTTTGAGTCAGTATTTGATTTAGTATTTGATGAGTTGTTTGGACCGACCCCGACAAAAATAATAAAAATTGGTTCAGTTAGTCCGACTGAAACTGGACTTTTCAAATACTTGATAACAGGTTAGTCTGACTGAAATCACACAGAATCAAATTTCTCATAGCTGCAGTAAAACGTATCTTGATTTTGCAGTGTGGGATTGATTTTCTTTTCTGTGTAAACGCCTTCACGGTGAACAGCATAAGTGCACAGCAAACAAAACCTTGACAGAGAAATAAAGGATGTAAAAAAGACGAATGTAAAATGTATAAAAATGTGTAGATCTGTTTAGGTGTTGGTGTTCTCCTACAGCATATTAGCTCCCTGCTGAAGTATTAGACGATTATTTTTACACATGATATAATGAGTCCAAGATTTCCAAAAATAATGCCAAGTTTGAGCCGCCAAAACAGACTTCCTTTTCATGGGAAGTGGGCTCGATTTAGACAAGTTGCTGGTGAGTTTTGATTATTTTAATGTATGCATTTAACAATGATGTTTGGAAGTTATGTTCAAGTCCGGCATGTTTATAATCCAGTGCACCTGAGGGCCTGAAGATCACGTCCATCCAGTCTCGGTTTTTGGCTTTTTCTCCAGATTCTCTAAATCTTTTACTGGAGTTTAGGTCCACTAGAATTCGGGGATCTCATCATCTGTGGTACATACTAAAGTTAAGTTTTCTTTCTTCAAGTTGAGAGCTTGGATCATACTCAGAATTTAACCTTACAGTGTATTTAAGGCTGTCCAGTCTGAGAGTGTAACAGGACGTCTTCTTCTTCTTACTGTTATCAGAGGAAAATAACCGGAGGGAGGGACATTCCTTTCAAATTGGGGGAAATTATGGTGGCGGTAATGACCTTAAAAGAATAAAGGGTGGTTTGGGAACTGAGGAAGTGATATCCTTTAGCGTTTGAGTACACTGAGCTGACATGGTAACAGCAAACAGGACACAGGACTGAGACAGAACTGGTTTTGTTGCTTCTAAATGCTATGGAGGTATTGTTTAGTCCCAAACAACAGGCTCATGATAGCGAGAGGTCAGGCCACCAGATGCCATCATCCTCGCTGTTGTGTTGCTAAACATTGTGGCCCCACACATGACTGCTCTGCCCTTCTTTCACCTTGAGGACTCCTTGGTTATCAGTCAACTCTTGTCAAAATAAGAATGAGGGTGGCCTGGTTAATCAGTTACGCCTGCTGGTTTTTTTCACCGTTTCCACCTCCGTCCGTGCTGTAGGAGCGGACACTGAAGGTCAAACCACAAGTCTGCTGGAGAGTTACAGTTCAGTGCATTACTAGTCGTCATGAAACCCCATCCATCATACATCTCTGTCACATGACTGCGGTGGTCTTGGGAGTTGCTGGCTGAGACTCGAAGGACTTTGGGTGCAAACCAAAGAGTATAAAAATAGACATCGACGTCATACTTGGTTTGGATATCTTTTTTTAGAGCACCAGTTTTGGGATTTTGGTGGTTCTTATAGTTTTTTAAACCTAAAGTCCTGGATACACATTCCTACAACTGTGTCGAATCAACCAAAACTCAAGGAAAAATGTTTGCAATGCTCTTTATTTCTTTGTTGGACTTGCATACAGTTAAAATGCTTAATGCAACAAGTGGAGTTGCCATGTTTGCCATAACAAGAAATGCAAGTAGAGGACTCTGCAGGTTTGGTTTTACTTTCAAAACCAATAATCTACCTGCTTCTTTTTTAAACTATCAATGATTAAAATAAAACCAAGAAAGAGAGAGAAAATAAACATCCTTTCAAGAACAGGCAGATCAGCCCTGAAGTAGATTAGCAGGTATTAGTGTCAATGTTAGAAGCAGATAAGTGCTCAAGTTAGGAGAAATTTTATCTCCACTTGAAATATGGGAGGAATTTTTTACAGAGCGTTCAGTTTTTCTGAGCAAATCGAACCCAAAAGTTTTTCCACGACTAAAAAAGAAGCCAAAGTTACAGCCTGTTTCATTTTTAAGCTGTATTTAACGGTGCAATAACTACTCATGATTCATCCTGCACCTGCACAGCATGTCACCCCGGCCTGTTTTTTTCCTCCAGTGTTTTAACAGCAGAGCTGAAAAAAGTCACTCTATCCCCGCACAATCTGCACTCAGTCAACAGGTTGTTACTTCAGTCCTCTGACAGCTGGCAAGATAACACACTTTCCCAAAGTTTCTCCGCACACACACTCAGGTCGTGTTTCTGTCACACTGCCATATACTACTACTATCACTGCTGCAGCTGCTGCAAGGCTCCCACTACATCTTCCACCTCTATTTCTATCGCTCTTGTTTTTACCACGACTTAAATTCCCTCTGGAGTCCTCCTGGTGCTCCTACAGGCAAGTTTGTGAGGAGCGAAGAAAGTAGAGCCAGACTTTTCTTTATGTGGAGTTAGGTGATGTCTCGTATCATTTATATGGGAGAAGTACTGATGAGCAGTAATGAGTATTTTACTTAAACATTATTTTTTTATAATTAAAATAAACCAAAAATAACCCATAGAAACCGTTGCATGCATGAGCCCCTGGGATGGTCCTATTTCCCAAACTGAGAAGTCATTTTTCCAAACTTTAAGACACAATGGCTTTAAAACTTTAGGTGCTGTGTTGAATTTAGTTGCTGAATCCAGGTCATAGCATAATTAGTTTTGGGAATTTAAAAGAAGGATTAACATTAACCCGACATTTGTTTGTTTTGTCCGCAGTCTGTCAACTCTGCAAATCCTGTCATACCAAATGTTGACTTCTTTTTTCGATATTTTAGGAAACATCGTTCAGGACCCCCAACTGAAAGCAGAATATCAAAATTTATGATCTTTATGAGTCAGATTATCCTGCTTTAATTCAACCTGTTTCCATATCAGAGGTAAAAATAGCAACCTGACATTCACATCCACTCACAGAGAAAAGCCTGCAGTAATGACATTATTCTGTTTACTCCACTGAAGCCGCCAGATGTGTGTGAGTCTGCCTCATCCCGTTTCCATCAGTTCAGTTGTTTACTGTCACATGACTGCTGCCACTCATGTGCCTGAATGAGGCGCTGCCCTCTACTGGTGAGGAGAGGAAGTGTGTGTGGGGTTTGAGTCAGCTGATGGAGAGTGGTACATGTACATGTTGTGATTTTAAACAGATTATAAGAAGCAACATACTTTTTTATTTACACGATCTATCAAAGTGATATGTTTAAGATATGCAGGCTGTGTGTAAATGCACATTTTAACAAGTTATAATGGAACTACAAATATTCTTAATTTTACTTCTTGATAGATAAACTTATAAATTGTCCTTAAACCTTTATTGTATCTGAGTTAACACTGGAGGAGAGTTCAGTACAGTATCTTGAATTCACTAGATAAAGCAAAGGTTACTCTCGTTCCTTTATTAGTTCAAAAATCAGCAGCTCAGTTTTTTATTTACTTTTATAAATCCGACTCTGTACTCTGCCTGTTAGATTTAAAGTTCATCTCGGTGTTTCTCGACTGGCTTTCAAAGCACCTTCACAGCAGAAATATCGACTCCATAGGAGCCAGTTTGCAGTCTTAGATTTCAGTTTAACCGTCACAAAGTTGAGGTCTAAATCTCTGGGTGACATTGAAGCAGTCTGCCTGAGGAGATAAGGCTTTGAGAGTCAGTTATGTCCCAAAAATCACTCCTTTTTTCTTCATAGATTTCTGTGTTACTTTTCTCACCACCCAGCGTTCAGATGTGTCTTCATCGTCCTCAGCTTTTTGCTTTTGTTTGCTTGAATTTCTTTTTCATTTGTTGCCGTCTGAGTGAAAATGAAATCTTTATTGGATATTTCTCAAACTGTAACACTGACACATTTGCAGAAATCTTTGAGATAAAGTTAAACAAGCAAAGCCAAATGTCGACTATTTCAGGATAATAAGCAGCTCTTTTTGTCTCGACGGTCTTTCTAACAGTTTTAGGTGTCGTTGCCCCCGGTTACAGTCAGTTTGGGGTCACTTACACCTTTACTTTCTCTCTGCACTTCCTCATTTCAGGCAGCCTGTTTCATTGTTTGTCCTTTCTCGTGTTTGTTTCTGCACTGATGTGTCTGTATCAGACTTTTATTCACGTGTTCGTCTCTCTATTCATGTGCGATTGCAGTAGCACCTCCTTTTTCCTGCTCGGTAAATGAATGTGTGAGTGTCCCGGCACAGAACAAGGCCTTCATTGATGCCGCCTGTGCAGCTCTGGATGGCGTCCAGAGTAGAGTAAAGCAGAAAGAAGAGCAGAGAGTGTTTGAGGGGCCCGGATGCTGCCGGAGGGCTTCTCAATGTTTCACACAGACACAAACCTTCAGTATCCTCTTCATTTCCCTCAATGAGACTTTAGAGGAGCATCATCAGGCGGCTTGAGCCAAGTTGGCTCACCCACTGAAGGGCCGGGGCTGCTCCATTAGCGATGCGGGCGATGGTCCTGTCACTCATTTGACCTGGATAGAGTTTCATGGTTACAGCCAGCCAGTTGTATTCATTAAAACATGACGATGAGATAGAACAGTAGTGTAGTGGACAGACTTCGGCCAGTTTTCTGACTCTCACTCTAACAAATGTCGACCAAAGAGCCCTTGGAGTAGTTTTTCAGATGCATTTGATCCAAGTGAGCAGGATGGATGATTTAGGTGAATCCACTGATTATCTGGATCAGTGGAGAGTCAGTCACGTTAGAGTCTAAATCACTCTCTGTACATGTGCTCCTGTCTTACTTCCTGTTGGCTCCATTTTGTGGTTCAACAGTATTTTTCCCCCTTTGGAAATTCCTGTTTCAAAGTAAAGATAACTCACCGGGGCCTGCTATTCAGGGCATGTATAGCTGCAGGGACCAGGCTTTCCTAAAGCGGGCCTTGCAAAACCTTAGGGTTCCATACCTGCGCCCTGAGGGTAGAAGGTTGAAGTATTTTTTGAGTGGGTGTAACATGAAATGAGTTCAATGACGATGAAGAAGAAGTCCACAACAAAGCAGCTTCTGTGATCTGGATTAAGTTTGTCTGCAATCAACTAGACGCGGCTAAAGTCGTGAAACCAACTATAAGAGCTGCAGAGACCTCTGATCAGCAATGATACCGTTAGCGACTAAGATAGTCTTGAATTTTATACACGCTGCTGTCAGAGTTTCTTGGTCTTTGTGCAACAATACTCACCCACTTGTTTCTAAAATTTGACAAACATGCTCATCTGATTAAATGTCGCCGAAGCATTTGCCGTCCTCGCCGCTTGACGTAGTGACGTTTGGAATGTCCTGTGATGGAGAAAAATGTGTCTGAATATTTTAATCATCTAAAGACAAACAAAGAAAAGAAAATAGTGGACACACCGTAAATCCACACTTGACCAACTCTGAAGGGTGCATTGACTCTCCTGCTTTGCTTCCCACTGTAGAGCTGTGGTCATTTCATGCATTTCTATGAGACCACACAGTAACAGGAGATGTTTCTCATTTACCGTGAATTACCTCTTTGATGTGAGTCATTTGGGAAGCCCTGGTCTATCCTCCTGCTCCGATCACATCTGTATTTTCCACATCGTCTTCTCCTGGAGCGAACGCTGCACAGCTTAACGGGGGATTTTCTCCCTAAGCTGATTTATATCAGCTGATAGCCCTGTCATGAAGCTAGGCATTGGAATGAATGGAGGAATAGACAGATGGAATAAAAAAACAATGAAAGGATGGTGGGAAATGAGGAGCGGTTGTGTTAATACCCATTTCAAAGGTAATACTCTGAAGGTGTTTGTTCTGTTTCCTATCTGTACCTGAACTGCTGCTTCCAGTTTGATCCGAGGCAAGACGAGTCAGGGGAGAAGGAGGGATGGCTTTGCGGTGAAAGATAACATTAAAGGTGATTGATAGGGAGATGGAAGAGGATGGTGTTGATGTTCGGGGTACGCAAGATTGGTTGAAGATGGAAGCAAAAGAGATAAAGAAAGAGATTGAGAGAAAAGATGAACTGGGAAGGGATTTGGTAGTTTGAGGGGATGGAGCGACGATTTATGGATAAAAACAGAAAAGATGAGGATTAAAGGAGAGGAGGAAAGGTTAGGGAAAGAGGGGGAGGAAGAAGAAGATGGAGAGGATGGGATGGAAAAAGTGAGATCGAGCAGAGCCACGGTTGGATTTGATGTAAAGGACAAAGCGGCTAAAATAGAGCAAAAGGAGGAGAAAAAGTCATATTCTGTGTTATTATAGGGAGAGAAATGGGCGAATCCAGCTCTTTAATGGGAAACGTGAATGTGCCATGTAGCTGTCAGCTTTAGGGATGTGATAAATGTACAGTGTCGTAACCTCGCGGCCTCTTCTGCACGTTATTCTCTTGTACAAACATCCATCTGCGGGGAGTTAACAGTCGACCGAATGAAGATTAGAAACTGGAATGAAAAGCTGAAGGAGCCAAATGTTGGAGGCTTTTATCTCACCATAAAGCTGTCTCATTCGATCAGCCTTTCTGTTTGGTTTTTCTGTATAATATATGAAAAAAGTTAGAATATTTCACTGCATATTTAACCGTCTCTAAGAACAGTTTAGCCTTTGACTCTTCTTTCCTAACCTTCCTCTCCCTTCCTTCTTCGGGTGATTGCACATCTCCCGTTTGGTCTCCATAATTTCATGCACAAAAGCACAACATGTTTTGCCTCAATGAAAATACCTTCCATGCAAGCTAACCTCTTCTTCTCATGTTTTTTTTCCAGCTCAAGAAGCTGCTGCTGACTCCTCCTAACGTGCCCACAGGCATCGATGCGCATAAAGATAGAGTCCATGGCCATCGCTATGGCAGCAGAAGCCTGCACCTACGGCCGGTCAGACCTCTGGTCAAGGTAAAACATGAATTACTTTTGAGTATACGTCTACTGCAGATAAGTAGAGGAGTTATTCAATGATATTTTAGCCTGTACTTTCATGTTTCTGTGCTTCATGTTCAAAGACTCGATTCTGTGAAGAGGCGTTGGTTCAGTCTGAGCTGTTGTTACTTCAGACTCACATCTCTGTATTCACTGGTTAACACCTCCTTCTCTCTGTCTTCTGATGCCTGACAAAAATTTGATTTTTCCTATCACTTTCCTGCAGAAGTGGTGAAATAGAGCTGAAGTAATTCACTGTCTTCTCGAACTCGGTTTTTGCAAGTTTGATCAATCAGACGAAATCATAAGAAAAACTGTAACATGGAAGTTTCCTGCTGTCGACGATGTTTGCTGGAAAAACTGGAGCTGTTGTTGAGTTTCTTGAAATGACTGAGATTTTGTCAAACCTCACATTATTTTGGTTTGGGATAGATTGTTGGGTGGTGTCTGACTTGATTATGGATTATGACTTGAAATTGTTTGCCAAATGAATCAGGCTGTCGTGTCTGCTCAACAAGGCAACACAACCAACTTCAGGGTTTCCCCTATTTGCAATTGATCGTGGTGCACCGCCACAGCAAAATAAAAGCCGGTACACCTTAGAAATGAGGGTTTTTTTATTTTATTTATGTGGCTCTAAATCAGACTCATATGTATCAGTATATGCGCGCACATGGGTGCTGCACCGCGGGGTGAATCAATAAATAATTGTGTTTATTAATCGTGATTCCAATACCAGTCAAAATAAACATGATTATTATTTTTGCCCTTATCGCCCAGCCGTAGTTTTTGCAATAGGAAATAGTACCAGAACATGTCTCACCCAAGAGATAACCTCCAGTGTTGGAAAAAAAGGAGCCATCTTAAGAATTTCCAACTGTCCTATGTTTAAACACTGAAGCTCACAGTTTACAGTCTGATTCAAGGACGGATTTGATTTTTCATACATGCCTCCAGTTTGTGCTTTTCTTCTTTAAAATGCCACCTCTATATCATTATGAATTATTATTATTTATGACCTTAGAAGTTCTCATGGTGGCAAAAAAAAAATGTGCGAGAACTCTTCGAGCTCGCAGAAACCTTCAGCTGCGGTCGTTGATAGATGTAATGTTGGTAGATAGAGGGACATTTACACTGGCTGCTGCTGTATGACTTAGCAGTAATTGGTTGCCTTGTAGCGTTGGGCTTGAAGCGGTCGTCATTGATTCCCACTCTGGTCATTTATCTTGTATGAGTGCTGGACACGGGAGCACAAATGATACCAACCGCACAACAGAAAGGAGTTCTGGGATAAGCCGAGTCTGTATCCATCACACAACCTCCTAACCTCGCTGCTGCTGATGATGTCAGTGTGTGTATATGTGTGTGTGCGTGTCTGAGCTGTAGTTTTACAGCAGTGTGGCTTTGCTGTGGCAGATGGCAGCAGCATTGACTGACAGGGCAGGAGGGCGACAGTGAATCATAGTCTCTCTCTCTTTCTCTCTCTTTTCTCCCTATGAGTAATATAGAATCAGCCATTTCACTGCAGCTGTACATTGAATCATGGAGTCGGAAGCTAAATTTACTGCTTCTATGTGCTCAATGTTCCTGTATACCAGGGCAGGAAATTGAAGATACACCCATGGGCTCATCAGTCTGTTTTTGTTGGTGTGAGGTGCTTCATTTTTCTTGTTCCCGTGAACAACTGTTGACAGCATGATGAGATATTTGCAGCACGGCTACAGTAGAGTCAGAGGAACAAGACAAATGTTTAATCTGAAACATCAATACTGAATGTCAGGTTTTAGGGTCAGTTTCGCCGAGGCAGAGAGCCAGGGCTTTTTATCTGACATCGTAAACTTGAATTTGGTTCAAACTTGAGGACAAGTATAAAAGCTGACGATCGCCTCTTGGTTTCAGAAATGAACCTGAGCAGCAGCTCCTCTGTTTGCAGAAGGACTTCGATTCTATACGACCAAGTTAGAAAACAGCGAGTCCCACTTGGTTTATAATCTAAACATTTTGTCGCTGTCCAATGAAAAAGGAGTATCTCCACTTTTAGCGAACTGAGCTTTTTTCAGTACACGCATGGTCCATAATCTTCCCTAGCAACCCGTAGCTTTGGGTATCCAACTGACCGATGGAAAGACATTTTCTAACATCATCTTTTTAACAAGTGTCTCCATTGGGTGTTGGAAGTGTCAACAAAGCACATATCTCCCGCCCTGGCCCTGCGTTGTCATATCAGCGTACAGACTTTACACTGAGACAGTTGATAGCAGAACTTCTGATTCTTCTGGCTCTGATAGAAGATTTCAGAACACTCAACACTCAGCAGTTTTTAACGGGTACCTATTGTGGGAATGTGGGCTGAATAGTTGCACCAGAGAGCATCAGAAGGAGGTGTCCTAGAGTGTTGACTTGGTCTCTAAATTTCCCGGATCTCAGTCTAGTCGAGCATTTGTAGAGATCATAGCAGCCCTGAAGACAGAATGTGTCACAGTGGCATGTGAGCAACGATTGTGTCTTTAATTTCATGCGAGTCTTGGTACCTGTGATCGACATGACACTGCAGCTGCAACTTGTCTAGAGAAACTGACCATGCAGATCATTTGCTCGCCATGATTTATTTCTCAGACTCTATTATTGACTTATTATTGTGGTCTAGCCATTCAGTTAAAGAGATCATGATTACAGGAAGTTCAGCCCTCTTGATTTAGTCACTTATTCACTTTGTGGTTGTTTACTGTCAGAGTGATATGAAGAGGTGATATTTGTTGACAAAGAATAATAGAGAGAGTTTTTCATGACTGTGGTCTAAACTAGGACCTGTTCTGGATGGATTTGTAGAAAACAAACAGTTTTATCAGTTTGGATGTTTCTGTCTCCGCCCTCAGAGTGACCTTCCTCAGGAGCGGAAGCCGCGAGCGGTGCGTCCCGCAGGTCGCCTGTGCACTGAGCTCCACCGCCACCTCACCACCGCCCAGGACTCCGAGGACGCCCCTGCCCCTGACACAGAGGAGGACGAGGAGGAAGAGGAGGAAGAGGACAGCGAGTCAGAGGAGGATGAAGAGGAGGAAGGGGAGGAAGAAGAGGAGGAGTCTTCAAGCAGCGAGGTTGAAGGTGTGGCACTTGCAACTGCTGCCCCCATTGAGCCAGCAAAGCCTCAGTTCAGCTCAGAGAAAGAACTGCACTCAGTGGTGGAGCTGATCACGTACATGCACACCTACTGCCTGCCCACACGGAAGCAGCAGGGCTGGGAGCGTAAGGACCGAGACTCCCAGAGGCCTCGGGCCAGACCTGAGGCCTCCCGCCCGGCCACCACAAACTCTCACAGCAGAGTTGTCTTGGTGGCTACTCCTGGGACTAGTGGGGGTTTGACTGGGACAGGCAACAGCGCCCCAAAGAGGCTCCCCTTTGCAAGGCGAAGGGAGATGAAGGCCAACTCCCTTCTCCGTGAGCTCCTGCAGCAGAGCAGCTCTTATGATGTGAGCAAGCCTTACAGACTGCACAGCCCCCCATACTCCCACTCACACAGCCCCAACAGAGGGGGGGCATCTGCTCCCTCTGTCCCGGCTAAATCAGCCTCTGCCCTTTCCCTCAGCTCCACAACACCTAAACCAGAACTTCGTAAAGACTCTTTCTCCCCTGAGAGGAGAAACAATCCGTCGGAGACTCCTCAAATCCCAGAGGAGTCAGCGGAGGACAGCGGCTCCTTCTCGGTTCGCCGCTCTCGACGTCTGGCCTCCTTCCCCAGCCGCTTCGCCAAGAGGCTGCGGCCTGGACGGGGGAGGGAAGGAGAGGGGAAGGACAGGGACGAGAGAGAGGAGGGACGAGCGGGAGTCAAACTCCTGCCGACCCAAGCAGGAGGTGTAACCACGATGGAGACGCAGCCAGAGCAGCTAACGTCAGGTGATAGCAGCACCAGTACGACGGAGACGAACAAACCCTGCTGCCATAACGGTGAGTTAAACTGCAGGCTGACTTAAATTTCATCGCTTCTTTTTGAAATGTTGAATGATTTTCAACATAATCGAGGGACTCTTACTGCTGATCACACCGATTACTAAGATCAGACACACATAAGGAGTGAGAAAATACCACATTTATTCAGCGTAAGTGAGTGAAGCCCAGGATATGAGCAGAGCACTCAGGCTCATTAAAAGGAAGAGACAAATGTTGCTCATGTTTTTTCAATGTAATTTAATTTATGGTTATAACTGGATTTTTCGTCTAATTGCAGAAAAGCGAGCCTGCCTCTGCCTGCCTCTCAACCACAAGTCCACAGGGTGAGTATCTCTGCAGCGGTACCTGCTGCGTTTCAGCTCGGTAAAAACGCTCCTTGTACTGAGCAGCACCATCTCTGAAGAAGCAGGTGTTAAGAACTGCTGGAGCTTCCTTTAAGCCTTTTATATGTTTCCAGGTGTTTACATAGCAAGTGAACAAAAAGCTCCTTATCTCCTGTTTGTTTCCACCTCTAAAGGTGTGAAACATTTTCACAATAATACGTCAAAAAATAATATTTTTGTCGCCTCAATCAGTTCTGTTACACCGCTGAAGTCAGAGCCAGAGCCTGTCAACAGGCAAGGCAGGCAGTTGCTATGGGCCCCAGGCCACTAGGGGGCCCCCAAGGGTCTGACGAACCTTACTCCAAAAAAATGTCCTGACAATTTGCAACCCTATTAAACAACTAGTAGTCATCTTACTCAGAAACCCCCCTAAAGGGGCCCCATGTCATCCCTGTCTCGCGGCTACGTGACCTACATACATCTTTACCGAAGTGTGTCAATCAAAGTAACGTCAGAATCAGCTGTGAAGTGAAGCTACTTACCAGGGAGCGAGAAAAGAAAGAAAAGTAAAGAGAAAGAAATAAAGCAAGACAGCGGTAAGTGGAGCAGATAGCTCAGTGTGGTAAACACTTCAACTAGCATTAGGTGTAAGGCTAGTTTTTACTTGTTTGGTAGGTAGTTAGCCATGTTAGCGGAGCGGGAGATGTTAGTCTGGGGTTCCCGCTTCGTTGACTCGCTGTCTTGTGAGGATAGCAGACAGAGACAAAGTGCTTATAAGGTACAATACTGAAATTTCACCGAAGTAACTAGAACACCGGTAAGGGAGTGATTTGGAGGGAAAAACGGCTAACACAGACAACAGCTTCCACTGTTAATGACAGTTGTGTCTTAACTACCCTAACTTTTACACTATTGATGATTTGAAATTTAGATGTAAATTTAGACGGTGTGTTTTCTGCATGAAAGACTATCAGCTTTGGAGCATATAACATACTGAAGTAAGACACCAAATTTCAGAACAAGGGTGAGGTGCTGGCTGTTGTGGTAAAAACATACCAGAGCTGTAGCTATTTTAGAACATTTTCAAGTTATGTAGTAATAACGATAACTGTTATTAAAGAGTTTTCTCTAGAATCGTCTCTGGCTGAAGGTCATAAATTAGTACTGTCTGATAACTGTGTCTGTTTTCTTCAATTCGGATGATGTCTCTTTCATGTTTGTGCTTTACAAGAGTATTTATCCCCCTCAAACTGAAGCTACAGCAACAAGTTTTCAGTTCTGTCTAATATCACATATCACTTCATTGTTGGAGTTTAAGTATTTATATGGAAATGCGTAACAGCAGGACAGGGCTGAGCTCCCATTTTCTCCACTTAGAGGCTGATGTAAATTCAGAATAAAGTTATTGGGAGCTGCAGTTTCTCATAGCGGAGGAAATGCATCTGACATCACCAGAATAGTTTATTTATGAGGACAGAGCATAAGACAGATTCCATTACGGAGGAGAGGATTGTCTCCGCTGAACTAATCCAACGCCTGTAAACACCAAAATTACCGCCTTAATCACCTTTTGCTGTAATTTGTCAAAATTCTGCACTAATTGATTCGATCCCATTTGTGTATTTATGCCATTGTGTGTTGGTTATAGAATCTCCTGCTTTACAATAAGGCGGTCAGCCATGGTTAATAAATATTTCAAAGTGACTTAAACTCATATATTAATATGTATAATTGTACTCAGCGTAGTGAAGTTCAAGTGAATTATTCAGACCAGATCCTGGAAGGTAAAGAGGTAAAACAATATTTGAAAACTGTATTTGTGAGAGCTCAGAGATCATATTTGAGGCGTATCAACGAGCACGGTTCGTATCCGTGATTGTTTAAAATCCTCAGTATAATGACATAAATCAGGCCAACATTCACAGATTTTATTCCAAGACCCTTAATGGATTGGGACCCCTGGTTAGCTCGTTCAGATCCTGATCTGTGCCAGACAGACTGCCCTCTCCGCTCTTACTTTTCCAAATTAACCTCCCCACCCATTCAGCCTCAAACCCTGGAACATTTCCAGTTCAGACCAGTCTGAAAGCTGAATGTGTTTCCTGTACAAACAGCTGGCTTCCTTCCATCTTCAGACTGAGAGTGTCTTCTGAAGCGCTCACCAAAAAAAGACAAAAAGTACTGTTTCTTTTTCTTTTTTTTTCTAAATTTCATTGTACTCTCCTGTTCTCTGTGGAGGGTAAGTAATATCGTGCCTGAAGCCAAACCACTCGGCACCGCTCCTGCCTTTCATGGCAACTGGAGAAACAGAAACAGACAGCCAGGAATAGAAAGCAGGAGGAGAATAGGAGAGAGGACAGCGCAGTACATATGGCTGTTGTGATAAGAAATGAGGAGCGCCGAGAAATGCCAGGGCCATTTACAGGGAGGAACATAATTCAAATTCAGCAGACATCAGCTGAAACTGTTTTTATTTCGGGGTGAAAAAAAGAGGGCTTCCACTGAGAGCTTTTTAAAGCTCTTATTGGATTCCAGTTGACTTGAGTGTTAGAGGAACACAACCAATTCCAACATGACACAGCAGAGTTTAATTTCCCTCTCTCTTTTGATCCCTCTTCTCCCCCAGAGAGTCTCAGTACAGCACCAAGCCTTTTGAGCAGACGCTCAGCGTGGATCTGTGTGGAACGGCAGGTGAGTACATCTCATGTTTACTAATGTGTGTCAGGGTATACAGTAATGTCGACAGGTTACAGCTTGAAATGATCAATAAGACTATTTTATCCTTATGGAAAATACTTACAGTCACATGATACCTCGGCTTCATGGGGTCTAAATTTCTAAAAGGTACCATACATTTTTACGGAAGAAGATTAGGGCCACTGGGGGAAAAAAAAACAATGTAATTTTTTTATTATTATTCTGAGATTAAAGTCAGAATTCTGAGATTAGATTCAGAATTCTGAGAAAAGTCAGAATTCTGAGTTAAAGTAGGAATTCTAAGATTAAAGTAGGAATTCTAAGATTAAAGTAAGAATTCTGAGATTAAAGTAAGAATATTAAAAAAAGTCAAAATTCTTAGATTAGAGTCTGAAATCTGAGAAAAAATTCTGACATCTGAGATTAAAGTCAGAATTGTGAGATTAAAGTAAGAATACTAAAAAAAAGTCAGAATTAGGAGATTAAAATCGGAATTGTGAGATTAGAGTAATACTAAAATAAGTCAGAATTGTGAGATTGAAGTAAGAATACTGAAAAGAAGTCAGAACTCTGAGATTAGTGTAATACTAAAAAAGGTCAGAATTCTGAGATTAAAGTCAGAAATCTGAGAAAAAATTCTGAATCCTCACATTATCTCAGAATAATGATTATGAAAAAATTATATTGGACCTTTTTTCTATTTTTCTAGTGGCCCTAATCCTCTTCTGTATGTTTTGGAGTTACTCTAGTAATCCATTCTTCATGCAGCCCTACAATAGACCCAATGACTGAGCGCTAATCTAACATATTCTGTGTTTTGTCCTCTAAAAGCGCTTGTTTTTGAGAGTTATGCACAATCATCTGACAGCAAATTGTAATTTCCCCTCCTGGACGTCTTAATCAAAGTTCAGTCAGGACCACTTCATCAAGGATAATTGATAGTTTGGATGTTTTTGTCATATTTGGCAGTATGGCTCTCTTCTTAGATCACACCTCCTCTCTGTTTGATGCTCATACATGAAAATCTGAGGCAGGGAGAACATCAGCAAAGATCCTCAGAGGTGCAGAACTGAGTAGCTTCAGTCCAAAACGGTGTCTTTGCTCTCCCCCCTTCAGGTCTCACCCCTCCAACCACCCCGCCTCACAAATCCGTGGAGGATGAGCTCTTCAAACCAACAGAGGGAAAGGGCGGGGATGGCACAGGCGGTGGCAGCAGTGGCGACGGAGGAGGAGGGTGCAGCGAGTCCGTTCACGCGACTTCAAACACCAACGCCACTGTTTCCACAAAGGGTTCATCCTGGCTGAGCCGCAGCCATCACCAGCGGAAGCTTCCGGAGCAGACGGAGCTCTACGCCCAACTCCGGCGCATGGGCCAGGCCGGTGACAGCGACACCCACCGCACGTTTGGCGACCACGACTACTGTGCGCTGAGCCTCGGGGAGAGCCGCAAGCGGAGCGCTGCCATGCTCGGCGCCATGTTGCAGGCACAAGGAGGGAGTGACGGAGTTAGCAACTTAGCACCCAAAACAGTTGACGATCAGGTATCGGATGAAAAGGGCGCCGAGGGCGAGGAGAGTCTAGTGGTATCAGAAGTGGAGGAACCGCTGGATAAGCAGACAATGACAGTAGTGATATCATCGTCGCCACCGACAGACTGCCAGTCCGATGCTGCCACGCCACCGGCCTCAGAGGAAGAGGCAGAGCGCTCTTCCGCGTCTCGCTCACCTTCGCCCATCCTCCACCTGTGTCCTGACTCGCCAGCCAGCAAGACAGACTCCAGGTACGACAAACAATGAGTGGTGTTCAGATGTGGGTCAAGAAGATTAGATTATCTGATACTCCTGTCTGCATCTCGGTGTAGGAGACAGTAAGAAGCCAGGATGAGGCAGAGGGGTAGAGACCATAATAGATCACAGGATGAGGACGAGGCGCACCGAGAGGAAAGTGAAATCGGAAGAACGAACCTTTTATTATTTGAGATTTTTCAAAGATATTCGAGCGGTTCGTCCTCGTTATCTCAGCCACGTTTGTAACAACAGACATGAAACGACCACACAGTGGTAACTGGACAGTCATTTCAACCAACATGATGGTGTTTAAAGTCAGAGGTCTTGGCTGTACATATTTGTTTTTAGCTTTTTTCAGATTTATATTTCATCCAAATCTCTGGCTATACGCTCCTGCTGGATACCAGGTTACTGAAGTTCTCTGAACAGGATCAGATGATGGGCCCTGAAACTTAAAGAGGACATGAAACACACCACATTCATCCTCACCTGGTGAAAAAAATGAATTAGGAGAGAGTCTGAAATATTTTTTGTGTAAAAAATAGCTTTTTAATAGGAAAAACGCTTTCAAGAATGTATTTACGACATGTGCACAGCGCCATCTTGAGTTGACGTGACTCAGTCGCTTAGCAGTAAGATGTCGGAGGACGAATTTGAATTCGACCTCGCACCGTAACACGAAAAGTCAAACGGAGAGGGGACGGCCTCAGGGTTCAGTCTGTTGGTCCGACGGGATGCCAGTGCACCGGTCTCATCAAAATACTTTTCCTTTACGTAAGCCTGAAGCCAAACAGTGCTCGCTGCACACTCTAGTGTAGATGCTAACAGGTGGATCCTGACGCTTCATAGCTGCTGGCCAGCATCGGAGAATCACCGGCCGTTTTGGCGGCAAATGATGAAAATGCAACCTTTTTTATTTCTTACATTGTAAAATTGGTTGGAGCAGCCTGGCACAAAGCAAAATACCCCTCTTAGGTTAAGTTTACTCGTCTTCGGCTCTCGATTCGCCATTTCATCCATCCTAATCTGCTCTCATTCAATCGTCAGTACGCGGGCTACACAACCGATTACGTCACGCTAAGTGGCGCTGCTTTACAGTTCCCCGCAGTGTCGCTAAAGTGGAACTTCTGTCAGTTTTCTAGAAATGTATGACATTTTGAGAGTCATGATTACAGTGATTTGTGAAGTCGAGAGGGATTCTTAAAAATAATGATAACGTGGGTCAGTGTTTCATGTCCTCTTAAAGATCTGCTGGACTGGGCTATAATCTTGTCAATAGTCTTACAGTAGAACAAGACACTGAGGGGAGCATTAAACCAAAACAAATTTATTTTAGGATTTTACTATCCAGGTGGGTCAGGACTTGTTCCCCCTTGTATAATAGGAAGTGTCTTGATTTATTATGAGACCACACCCTCTGCGCCGTGGAGGCAGATATCAAAAAGAGCGAGGATGTTTGAGAACCAGGATCAGTGAATCCGACTTATTTTTGCTGCAGTTCCAGTTTCTTCATGTTTGACATTTCAGCTTCACCTTGTGTCCGTCCTTATCTCACGCTCTGTCCTCTTTTTGCTCTTCCCCTTTACTCCTCCTTGTCCTCCTTCAGTGAGAACTCTGAGATCTGTCCTGACGACAAGCAGAGGAACAAAGCCAAGTCTGACGAGGTACAGAGGGTTCATGCTTTTTGGCCTTTTGCACATCCCGGTACCGTAGAACAATGTTTGAATTGGACTTTCACGCAGCCCTTAAGAAAACTTCCAAGTGTTCGACATAATTCATATTCAGACGCATATTTCAGCTAAGAGGTCAGAAAATTAAACTGCATGTAAATGGGGTCTGAAGTGTTAAGCCTCATGATGAGATCCTGCACTCTGCCTTTCTGCTTCAGTTCCTCATTTTCCTGTAATCTGTATTGTCCTTTGTCCTTACTGTTGCCATGGTTTCCCTGTTGCTAGGACAACTGCCAGGTGTTTTACATCCACAACCTACCGAGCAGCGTGACCCAGAACATGCTGAGGAAACGCTTCCAGGTTTTCGGCAAAGCGGAGGACTGCAAAGTCATCATCTGCAACGAGTGAGTTCGCTGATGAACCTGGTTCTAGTTTTTAAGGAAACATTGAACCCGTTTTTGTCAAACAGCCTTTATGTACTCAAGACATTTCCTTGTTCAGTTTCTCTGAAATGGAGGTTATTTAATCCTGTGTTACTCTAAAGCCAATTCATACCAGATCAAGATGTTATTGCTTGAAGAAATTGACTTACTGGGCTTTGTGAATGAAACGTAAACAGCAAGTCTTCCAGAATTCCTGTCTCGATTCCCCTGAAGTAATCTGACAACCAGTGGGAAAACAGCGTGGAGATGTAATAAACGCAGCAGAAGAAGAATCGTATCGGATCATTTCAGTCCAATTATATTTTCAATTTGCTCATCAAGTAAACACTGAATGACAGGACGCTCTCTGCCTACATGTCACTGTGTGTACCTTGTTCGTCTTCTAAAAAAGCTAACTGCCTCTGTCCCTTTACCTGTGTGGTTGTAGGGAGCGCTGTGGGGTGATAAAGATCCGTCAGCCGGGGGCTCAGAGACATCGAAGAGAGAGAGAGACTGTTTTCCAGAACGGACCTGCTGGTCTGAGGAGGCTGACGAGAAAACGCTACATAGATCTTGGTAATGAACACATTTATTCTGTTCTTCACAAATCTATTCTAGATTTCTCTTGACTGCTCGATCTCACTGGGCCTGCTCTGACTTTATCATCGGATCTCAAGTTTGTCATCAGTCCAAAGCTAGGTTTATGCTTCTGTGCCTGTAGCCCACGTAGCATACACTGTAGACTTTGCCCTGTTGTGTACGCAGAAGACAACCTCCTTCCACCTCCTTGTAAAATGTAACTATGCATCGAAACAGTGCAGACCACAAGACCTGTGATTGGTTCACATGGTGGTAAACAGCATATAACAGCATAGAAAGATGTTAGGACCAGTTAAACTTGGTTTAAATGTCTTGTGATTAACCGTTTCTCTCTCCGTCTTGTAGATGAGGCAGGTCCTGGCCCCGTCAAGAGCAAGTACGATGCACTGGACTTTGACACTCTGCTGAAGGAGGCCCAGAAGTCCCTGCACCGCTGATAGCACAGTGCCCCTGACTGGCCAGCCTTAGTAAACTGCAGCAACACCCCTCCAACAACATGGCTCTGCCCTCAGGCCTCTCAGTACCTCCATGCAAGGCAACCTCGCAAAATGTTTACATTTTTACCATTGGAATAAAGTCAAGATAAGGACCTTGTTGTTTTTTTAAGTTTCTTTCACCGGAGGATACTGCTTAAAAACGAGGAAGCCGCCGGGCGTCCGGAGGAGTTACGAGGCGATGGAGGAAATTGGACTTTGAACAGCAATGGTACAACTACAAACAATAAGAGAACTGTTCTCTGCTGAACAACAATAACAAAGCTGTATGTGTTGGTGACATCATGGCCCCGCCTTGGGAGAGCGGGCATGAGAGACATCTGTAGCAAATCCTTGCTATTCCTGCGTTGCGTTGGTCGTTGTGGTGTGCGTTTCTGCGTGTGCGTGTTCTTTGTTCTGTTTGTTTTGTAAAAAAAAAAATGAAAAACCTCCCTCCTTCCGGTTACGGGTGGTGAACCTGCAAGCTGTGTTCGCCATGAAGTTGTGTGGTTGTATAACCAGAAAAAAAAACACCCTGCTTTGTTTTAGCGAAAAATTGTGGATGTTATAAATTTTAAAATCTATTGTGTGTGCGTTATGGACAAAGAGTATATATAAAAAAAACATTTAACGTAATCATTTGATGACTGATAAAGTTTACAAATCTAAAATGAAGAAGAAAAAAATCATGTTTTTTTCTTTTTTGTAATTGTAGTGCTTCCTTGATTTGATCTATGCACTGTAAGGAGGTAAATGTCTCCGCTGTCCTCCACTTCCCCCCTTTTGAATATAGTCTCAAACTCTGCCATGCTGAATATTTTGGCTTCGCTACTGGCTGCTGCAGGCTTTGTCTCGTAGGTGTTCGATACATTAAGACCCCAAAGTCGAACTGGGAAAAAATTACATCTTGAAATTTCAAATTGTGCAAAAGATTTTTGGAAATTCAAAGGAAGTGATGTCTCCACCCCCGTGATGGTCTCAAAATGAACTCGAATAAAACCCTTGACTCAAGTCAAAATGTTCTAATCAGAAGGAGTGACACGTTAATGTTCCTCTGCTCTTTAAAGAAATGTCAGATTTAGTTCGTCTAGGTTAAATTAAATCCCATGATTTAGCTAGCTTTAGAAATGGTGGAGGGTTAAAACAGGGATTAAGGACGATATCAGGGTAATAAATGATGTTTAGACTGCAGAGGGAACTCTAACACAGATGTCCCAAAGCTGCACCACGTTGACTTTTCTTTGGTCGAGTAACTGCCAACCACCAAATGCAAGAAAGAGACAAAACAAGGACCAGTCATTCAAGGGTTTTAAACTTAAATACGTCAGTTCAGAGCCAATGTTGGGGATGTCATTTTTTCCCAGTTATTGGGGTCTCCATGTATCTTTGATAGGGTCCCACTGAACATGTGTCTCTCACAGGCTAATGCCTGACGACACCCCCCCCTCCGAATGCCACAGCCAATGCAACAGTTTCTGTTTACATTTGGACTGCAGCAAGCAGGACGTAAATGGGGAAATCGGTTTGTTTTGAGTAAAGAACTCAGTCTGAATTCATCACATCAGCACATCGCTGAGATCAGCCCGGTCGTCTTTCAGATGACGTCCGTCAGTCGTTACAGGAAAGAGTACTTCCGAGAACTCTTTCCAGGTGATCTCAAAGCGTGATGTTGGGTTTCAACGCATCAAAAACAACTAGACCAATTTCCCTCCATTGACCACCCGTGGACTGTTGTCATTGTCGAGAGATTGATGAATCTGTTGGTTCAAATGGAATGTATTCAAGTATCTGAATGTAATCATGGTGTTTTCCCCATTTCTGCTTGCCCAAAGATTGTGGAGCTTTATGGTGCTTTAAAGGTAGACTTGCTGAAGCCAGGCGGTTCACGGCGTGTGACCGATCATGGCTCGTAGGGAGGTCCGGGTAGCGCCTACTTTACAATCCTGACCCAGCCAGTAGCACATGCCATGAAAAGGAGGAGAGCTTCCAAGCCTGCCAATGCGGTGGCATCACACCGCCGCTGACAACACAGCCAGGGACGAGCAAGGGATGGGCTTGAAAATAGCGAAACGTTGCAGACAAGAATCAAACTTCTGGTCTGGGAGGTACTGTATCAGCTGAGCATCTCTACCTCACATCCATCCATCCCTGCTCCACCCTGTCTTCTGATTTCTCGTTCCACTGGATGCTCTCCCCCCTCACCGTCTCTTACGAGACTCTCACTCTGTTTTGTTCTCGTCGGAAATGTTCTATGTGTAAGGGTTTCCCAAACTAACAGGCGGGTAGTTATGGGTAGTTCGGGGTTTGTGTTTGATTTTTTATACTAAGACTCCTCCTACCACTAAGCCTCTTGTGAGGGGGTAAATCTCTTGTCTTTCTCCGACTCTCTCTTTCTCGCTTGCCTCATAACGGTTCTAAGCGTGTCCGTTTCTTGGAGTCTCGACCTTGTGTCCTTGTGTAACTTGAGTGTTTTGTCTTTGTCTCGTGTTTGAGTCGGACACTGCTGACGCTTGCAGGTTGGTTAGAACGGGACGGGAGGGGTCGAACAGGGCTTCGGCGGTTGGTTGGTCCTTGAGCGCAGTTGAAGGGGAAGATTCCCAAGTTTCCCCTCGCCCTCATTTTCGTATATTCCTCGAGGACACGCCATTCCTACTGATTTCTCTGTTCCTCCTCTCCCAGCCTGAGGATTTCAATAAAACGCAGCCCGACTCTTCCTCTGACTTTATCTCTATCGCATTTGTCTCTCTGGGTCGAGGGCCTTTTTCCAGGTCTCACCCAAACCCTGGTATACTCCCCGCTTTAAACAGATAATCCATCTTCCCCCCAATCCTCTCCCTCGTCTTTGCTCTATCTAATCAACTCCTTGGTAACACACACAAAAAATTGAATGTTTACATCACTCGATTCTCCTTTGACTTTATTAGGAACGCACACTAAGTACAAAGGCGCCTTATTCAGTGTTTTAAAAAATGATAGCAAGTGAAGTGGCCGAGAAGGACGCACCTTCTTTGGCCTCACCGATGTCCAAAACTAACTAAAACAATTTAGTCCTATACATACTGATTGAGAAACAAGGTGTCAATCAAAAATCAACGTAGAAATTCGAACAAAACTAATCGTGAACAACTGAATGAGTATTTGTGCTTAGTATGTATACTACTAAAAAGTGAGAGAATGTGCTGGTTTACATATTAAAAAAAGAATATATTATAATATATGGATATAAAATGTGTATATAGCACTATGCCTCATTGTAAACATAAATTGTATTGTGTGTTTTTTTTAAAGGTGGCGGGTCATAGTTGATTGCTAATCAGACAGGAGATGGTCAGGTCAGTTTTGTTCAGATGAGTTCATGTTCGTTCAGTGCAGGGAGGAAATTAAGGGAAAATTGAGTTGAAATGACTTCACACAGAGTCCAACACTGTTTTAAAAGAAAGACAAAAAAGATCCAAGTATCCCTTTAGACTACCAAACTAGAAGGTTCCATTTCTTTTGCTGTTTATACGATATTTTCTTATTGTTTATTTTCTGTTCTCTTGAAAAGCAATTTGAAATGCAATACCTAATAATCTTATCTATGAGACAGCCTTTTCAGAAAAACTGAGGTAATAATGTACAGTATATGGTGGGTTGGTTGGTTGTTGAAGTACGACACGGGCAATCTTTGAGCTGTGGATTCAATATGCTACTGAACTGTATGTAGACTGCTGTTAAACACAGAAAAAAACAAAAAACTACAGGAAGAATGTGGTCAGTAAACACAACACGCTCACAAAAGACATGGTACTAATATACTCTTGCACAAATAACGTCCCAAGTAGTGAAATATCTTCACAATATTTTCTTCGCATTGAAAGGAAGCTGTTGTAACTATGTTATTACCACATTTTGATGGTGCACAGGTTCTGAACTGCATTGGACACTTACTTGTATTACAATAACAGCTAATAACTATTCATGTACGGCTGGTAAAGGAGTATGTTAGTGGGGGAAAGAGAAAAAAAAAAGAAAAGTTTCAGACTAGTTGATACAGAGTAAGTAGACACTGTAGAGATCCCAGTGTCACTGCTGCACCAAGAGGAAGTACTCGGATCAGAACAATTGGGAATCAGAACGATGAAACGGTCCGAATACTGTTGGGGAACAATATTAGAGAGTTGTTTTTGCAAGACTCTGCAGCAAAGATGCAGCAGCAGTTATTAATGTGCTGCATCAGGCTGCTTATTTTGAAGTTCATACAAAAAGATAAAATCAAAAGTTTTTAAGAAGCAGTGGAAAGGTCGAAGGGAGTGCAAATCTGCCCTAAAATCCACAATTCTGACTCAAATATATGAGGTAATAACTGTTTTTGTGCAGCGTGTGGTGGGATTTCTACAGTAGCTATTGCTGTGCCTGTGAGGGTACCTTCATTGTCTGGAGGTGAACGACATCAAAACCCCGTTTTTCATCATGGCAAGCCTTAAAATCTCAATCGGGGGGGAAAATGAAGCTACCACTAGCTTTTGTTATAACTGTTTCAACTCCTTTCCAATCCAATGTGGTTTTATTATTAAATAATTACTGACGTAATTAAAACTTTTTTCAATAGCCATATTATAAAAAGGTATATACATATATATGAATATATATTTGTGTGTTTGTGTAGATATCTAGATGATTATATACTTTCTTATAGAAAACTTTGATGTTGACCATTCTCCTCAGTGTTTTGAGAACACGTTGACACATTTCAGCATAATAATAGCGCTGTCCGCTCGGTCTAGGTCCTAGGTCGATGGACAATGAATCCAAATAAAAAAAAAAAAAATAGTAAAAATGAAAAAAAAAAACTTCCAAAGGGAATAACCCCTGTCAGAATGCAATACCTTCTTTCCACTCTTCATTTCAGAAAAATGGAAAATGGCAAGAAAACCATGAAACTTGATAGGCAAGTTGACCAAAAAATGAAACCGAAACAATAAAGAGAGTGGCTCATGAAAAAAGTGACGTTTTCAGCAGCCACGGCATATTCAGTTTTATAGACGTTGTGTTTCCAACACCATGGCCCACTAAAAACCAGTCTTTGTTTTGGTGTCACTCGATGTTTCTTTAGTTCAGAAAACAATGTATCTGTCAGCTAGCTTCACCATCAGTCGAGCCCCTACCAGGTCAGGAGTGCTTGCAATACCGACCTGATTCTGGTTTCAAGTTCCACCTCCGTGTGTTTGATCTGCAAAATGGTTGTATCACATTTCAACATCAAGAGCTGTACAATACACACAATCTTATGGGTAATCTGTCAAACTCGATGGCAACAGTGATGTCAAAAATAGGCACTTAGCAGGAACTGCAAACTGTCAAAATCGGCTTAACGTGAGTGGGTGTTTTTTTGGTGGAAGAAAATATTTTGACATAAAGGGCATACATTGTTTTTGTTGTTTTTCATTACTATTGATTTTATTGTCTATTTACATCTAATGACTATCAAATTCACAAATGATTTTATTTCTTTTTTAACTTAGTTTTTGGTAAAACAAAAAGGTAAATACTGCTAGTGAGATTTTATATTTTTACATATGTTGGTTTTATTTTGCGTTTCTTCTTTTTTTTTATTTATACGCCACTTAGTTTGGATGTCTTTAAATGGTGTTATTTTCTCCGTTTTGTGTGATTTCATATGTCTTGAGAATGGAGACAAAGGCATTTCAGTATTTTTGAATTGTTAAAATCTAGTTTCATAGAAGCGGAAGTATCTGATGTTATAAATTATATTTTAATTCATGTAAATAGTTTAAAACAGAAGACTATGGCTTCCTTTTAAACTGAATACATTTCTCTTCAGAGATTGTTTACATTATGAAACTGTAGAGATGTGCTCCTCATATACTGTATAAAGTACATATATTCATTGATTTGCCTCCAAAAAATAAAATCCTAATGAACAGCAGTCTCTGCGTGTAGCTGGTGATTTTTCAACAAGACAGAAATCAAGATTTCAGCTCTCTGTTGGTGAGATTTAAATGCTTAGTTTGAATGCACTGCCTTCATGTAATGCACAGTATAAACATTTCATTTTTCATTGGTAGCCAGAAACAGTTTTAGAGTCAATGAGGGAGGATGAGAATAAAGTGTTTTACTTTAGAAAAGATGTCGGCGATATCAGCCTTGCCAGGGTGGAGGATAATCAATCTCCCTCTGAAAATAATAACTGTATTTTAGACTCTAATACTTCAGGATGAACAAGATTAAGAGCAGAACACTGTCATCTGCAGATAATATCATTTTAAAAAAGCTGTGTACCAGTATCACAGATGTGAAATTTCAACATTACTGCTGTGTGCTGCATGTGTTTCTAACTGATGGTCACAACGACAGTAACATGTCGATTCAAGCCCAGGAGAGGCAAGTGCATCTGTACCACAGTCAGGATCAGCTGCAATACAGGCATATTGGATATCAGCAAAAATCCAATATTGTTGCTCGCCACAAATATTTGCTGCATTATTACAAAGTATGAATAGTTGTGTAGTTCAGGGTTAAAGAGATGTTGTAATTTTAGTATCTTACAAACAAACTAACAAACACAAATGTTATTTTATTACTCCTAATACACATACCTGCCTGTTTTCATCGTGAGTCTCTGTGCTCAGAGAAGGTTCAGCTCCAAAACACAGGACGATCGTGGACCCTCCCTTTTTCCTGTCTTCCCCTGGTTAAACAGCATCCTATTAACAGGCTGCTGGCAATTTTCCGCCTGGCTAAACTGTGATTCACATGTGACTGCACTGATGATGTCTGTGCACAGGACACCACTATACCAGCACACTGCTGTGGTAATGGTCTCTGATCTCCTGGCGCTCTGACACAAGCTAAAAAACACATGGGGATATTCCAGGTTTAACAGAGGCTGCAGGGGAACCGGCAAATCCTAATGCACCAAGATGAATACCAAAGAGTGTTCTCCAGTGAGGATTTCAGGGAAAAAAAAACACTAATGTTAAAAATGTCATAGTGTAAAAAAAAAAAAAGCTTGAATTTTGAATTTTGTGTATAATAATTCATAGTATAATATGATAAAATGTCATAATAGAGTATGATATAGCATGTCATAATATAGTATAATAAAAATGTTGTAGTATAGTATGATAAAAAAAATAATTTTGGTTAGAAAAAAATCTCATTGTATAGTATGTTAAAAAAGGTCATAGTATAGTTTGATAGAAAAAAATGTCATAGTAAAGTATGATAAAAAATGTCATAGTATAGTATGATAAAAGTGTCATAGTATAGTTTGATGAAAATGTCATAGTATAGTGTTATAAAAATGCCATAGTAAAGTACAACAAATATTTCAACTTTTTGTATGAAAAAAAATGTCATAGTATAGTATCTTAAATAAAGTTATAGTATTGAATGATAATTATTTCAAATTTAAGTATGAAAAAAATGTCATAGTATAGTATCTTAAATAAGGTCATAGTATAGTATGTCAACAATTTCAAATTTTAGTAGGTAAAAATGTCATAGTATTATATGTTAAATACGGTCATAGTATAGTATGTTAACAATTTCAAATTTTAGTATTAAAAAATGACATAGTATAGTATGTTAAATATGGTCGTAGTATAGTGTGGAAAAAAATTCAAATTTTAATATGAAAAAAATGTCTTGGTATAGCATGTTAAAAAAAGGACATAGAATAGTGTTATAAGATTTTCACTATTTAGTATTAAAAATTGTCACTTTATATATTTTACAAAATGTCATAGTATATTATGACAAAAATGTCATAGTATAGTATGTTAAATAAAGTTATAATATTGTATGATCAAAATTTCAAATTTGAGTATGAAAAAAATGTCATAGAATAGTATGTTAAACAAGGTCATAGTATAGTATATTAACAATTTCAAATTTTAGTATTAAAAAATGTCATAGTATAGTATGTGAATTATGGTTGTAGTATAGTGTGAAAAAAAAGTCACAGTATAGTTTGATGATTATTTCAAATTTTAGTATGAAAAAATGTCATAGTTTAGTATTAAAAATGATTGTTATTGTAGAGAATGTTAAAAAACAGTCATAGTATAGTATGATAAAAATGTCATAGTATAGCATGATAAAAAGTCATAGTATAGTATGATAAAAATCTCATTGTATTATATGAAAAAAATTTCAAATTTTAGTATGAAAAAAATGTCATAGAATAGTATGTTAAACAAGGTCATAGTAAAGTATGTAAACAATTTCAAATTTTAGTATTAAAAATGTCATAGTATAGTATGTTAAATATGGTTGTAGTATAGTGTGAAAAAAAGTCACAGTATAGTTTGATGATTATTTCAAATTTTAGTATGAAAAAATGTCATAGTTTAGTATGTTAATGATTGTTATTGTACAGAATGAAAAAAAAAGTCATAGTATAGTATGATAAAAATGTCATAGTATAGTATGATAAAAATCTCATTGTATTGTATGAAAAAAATTTCAAATTTTAGTATGAAAAAAATGTCATAGGATAGTATGTTAAAAAAGGTCATAGTATAGTATGATAAAAATTTCAAATTTTAATATGAAAAAAAGGCATAGTATAGTATGTTAAAAAAGGTCATAGTATAGTATGATAAAAATTTCAAATTTTAGTATGAAAAAAATTTCATAGGATAGTATGTTAAAAAAGGTCACAGTATAGTATGATAAAAATTTCAAATTTTAATATGAAAAAACTGTCATGGTATAGCATGTTAAAAAAATGTCATATTATAGTTTGATTAAAAAAATGTCACCATAAAGCATGATAAAAATGCCATAGTATAGTATTTAAAAATTTAAAATTTGGGTTGGAAAAAAAATCTCATAGAATAGTATGTTAAAAAAGGTCATAGTATAGTATGATAAAAATTTCAGATTTGAGTATTAAGATATTGTCATGTTGTAGTATGATAAAAAAATTGTCATAAAACAGTATGATAAAAAAAGTCATTGCATAGTATGATAAAAAAATGTCATAGTATAGTATGATAAAAATCTCATTGTATTGTATGACAAAAATTTCAAATTTTAGTATGAAAAAATGTCATAGGATAGTATTTTAAAAAAGTGTCATAGTATAGTATGATAAAAATGTTAAATTTAAGTATGAAAAAAATTTCATAGTATAGTATGTTAAAAAAGGTCATGGTATAGTATGATAAAAAAATGTCATGGTATAGTATGTTAAAAAAGGCCGTATTATAGTATAATCAAATTTCAAGATTTAGTATTCAAAAATTGTCACGTTATATATGTTACAAAATGTCATAGTGTAGTATGATAAAAATGTCACAATATAGTATGTTAAAAAATGTCATAGTATAGTATGATAAAAATTTTAAATTTTGGTTGAAAAAATATCTGTATAGTATGTTAAAAAAGGTCATAGTATAGTTTGATAAAAAAAATGTCATAGTATAGTATGAGAAAAAAATATATAGTATTGCATGATAAAAATGTAATAGTTTAGTATGATTAAAAATGTCATAGTATAGTATGATAAAAATGTCATAGTATAGTATGATGAAAAATGTCATAGTATAGTATGATAAAAATGTCATAGTTTAGTATGGTTAAAATGTCATAGTATAGTATGATAAAAATATCTTATTTTTGTATGATCAAAAAGTCACAGTAGAGTTTGATAAAAATATAGTATAATACGATACAAATATCACAGTAGCATGATAAAAATGTCATATTACGTATTATATACATGTCATAATATAGTATGACATTTTTATCATACGTTTCATCATACATGTTGTAAAAAGACATACTAAAACATCTAAGAGGCAGAAATCATGACATGTAAATGTGATACACGTGACAGAAATACAAGCTACTTTTAGGACATGAGAAAACAAGTCGATGAGTTAAAGTCAGCTAAATATACAGAACTTGTAATCTTTGGACTGGAACTAGACTGGATCACTAAAATCACATTAAAGCTGAAACTGGTACTTGTTTGTTCTTCTGCTCCTTGTTAAAGAAATCTCATTCTCAAAGGAGCCCGTGATCACAGGTGTAAACTTTAGGAGTATTTCACCTTCAGGCTCCAGCTTTCCTCTCTTTCATCTTGACTCTCTGGTAACCCTAAACTGTGAACGCAACCCAGAAACCCTGATGTCTTTTGCTCTGGGCAACAGCTCCCTTGTTATCTGAAGGGAGGGGCTCCTTGTTCCGGCGCCTCAGTCAGAACCCGACTCTCATTTCAACACTGAGTTCTCAGCAGGGGTCACAGTTCAATGATGCAGAACAATAACATCAGACGCAAAAAGCTGGAGTCTAGACCTTGAACGGGGCTGGATTCCATAGTCAAGAATATGTTACTGAATATCAGTGATTAAAAAGTTCATTGAACAACTTCTTAAACTTCACTATGGAGTCCATGCCTCTTTGAACAATTTAGACAAAAACTGGACACTGTGACCTTCATTAAGGTTATTTACTTTTTACATTACGACTGTTTAACGGTGCATCAAATTTGTCCAGCCGCCTTAAAATATCAGCAAAGCTAACATTACAACATTATAAACTCAGTGACATTGGTACAAAGACGATAATTAAGGTTACGAGGTAACTCACACTGGGTTATACAGCTGTTTGAAGCAGTAGCTGTTTAGATGTTGTGATTAACTACATGGCCCAAAGTCAGGAGGGAACGCAGACAATTAGAAAGCCTCCTGTCAGCCGTTTCCTGCCCTGCTGTCCTCTGTTTGGTTGTTTCTGTGGGGCAGTCGTGACTGCAGCAAACAGAGCTGCTCTGCAGTGCAGAGTTATTAGACACACAGCATCATCCCCGTGAGCTTCAGCTTAACCGTGACAGGAACACCAGGACAAGACTCCACTGTCAAACATGAACCTCAGAGCTGCAGTTTGCTTGTCACAGAACCAGAGTGACGGTAAAAACGATCAGACCAGCTCAGACTGCAGCGAATATTTTTAAGCTTTTCTGTGTTTCTTCATGCTTCAGTAAAAAACTGAAATATGAGATATTAATGGTTTGTTAGTCCACAAAACCTTGTGAAGTATTTCATACTATTTCATCAAACCTCTCACATCATGTTGACTCACGCTCCGGATTCTGATGTGCTGGATCCAACTTGTTGAGCGCGCCCTGTTCACAAGCATGGCTGACTTTGCTGTCAGTTCACTTCAAGCTCATTCTGTCTTTTTAAAATCACTGTGAAGTTTATTAAAAGACAAAAATATGGTGCAGCAGATGGTTTGAAGATCCAGACAATGGCCGGTCTGTTCTGCAGCACTGCACACTCAGGCAGACTAAAGCCTCAGACCGCGTTAATATAACTACAGCTACATTAAAATATACTTTATGATAGAACTTTATAAAGCAGCTGGAATTTATCAAACTGCAAGATGAAATTTTATACATTAGCGAATCCAATTTGTCCTCCAAGATCAGAGTTACAACATTTTGAAGGTTCAGGTCGAGACAACTAAAAAGGCAGAAAGCTGGTCCAGTAACAACGAAGCTTTGTAACACGGCAACATATAAGGAATTAATCATTTTAATAACCGATCTGTTAACATTTTACTTTGACTGACGAGGATTTTTCTTTACCATTAAATGGCCTTAAAAAAAAAAAAAAAAAAACATTAGCTGGATGTTAAATTAAAAGTGAATATGCAAAGATATGAAGAAGTGTTTCATTATGTACTGTGTATAAGCTGAAACATGGCTCCTTGCAGCGTGCAATAACAGGTCAGAGGTCACCTCAACACCAAAAATGTGTTTTGTGTAACAATTTTTATTGAGTTTTAACACATTAGCACACAAAGTTTTTGCAGCACAAAACACAAGAAAAAACATGAGAACACATTGATGTTGCTAAATTACTATACAAATTATTGAGTGTTGAAAACATCAGGATCATTTAACAATTAATAACAATTGTATTTAGATAAATAAATAAGTAAAAAAAATTGAAACAAATAAATGAATGAATAAAACAAACAAAAAATAAAGATAAACAAAAACATAAATAAGCAGAACTGTAATAATTCTTACAGTCAATGTTTGCTAAACTTTTGGCACTAAGAGCGTAAAAACAAAAACTCTATTTGCTCTATTTTTGGTCCTTTTCAGTCTTCAGTTTCAGTCGTTCTTCAGGAATATCTCATCACTTATACATAAATACAGAAGCACTTTGATACTTTGTGGTCTTGCATATGAAAAGGAAAACTACACAGCAGCTTCCTGTTTGCAGGTATTTTCAGTGAGCTGCAGTTTGTGATACCGTTGGTTTCGGCACAGATCCTGCACACTGCTGGAGTTGTTGGATAAGCCTCTTAACTGTCCTCATGAGACGAGCTGATCCAAGCAGCCACACACACACACACACACACACACACACACACACACACACACACACACATCACACCTGCTGTAGCTGGAATGATTTTGCATGGATTCCTGCGTGTAATAGAGGAAGTTGAGAAAGAAATGATGAAGAGGGACATGATTGTGTCCGTCAAATCTCATCTCTCACACTTCTGTGTTACATAAGAATATCCCCCGCCCGACTGATGTGGCTTTTCCTGTTTTTAAACTGTTTATGGTGAGTCACGGGGGTAGAGGAAGCGATTCAGTTAATTAACGAGGAAAGTGGTTATGTTTACTGAGAGCTGAGAGCTGAGAGAGTGGGTTCTTGCTAAGCTAAATGATCTGGATCACTAAATAAAGCTCGGTAGTTTGTTTTGATAAAAAGCCCTGATAATCTATCCTGTTTAGAGTGAGGGCTCGCATGAGTGTAAGCCCTCTCCTGCTGCGATAAAGAGACCAATCATGTGTTTTCAATCGCTGTTCAAAGAGCAGAGCAACATGTTGATCCGTTAAAGATCCACTGAGGAAAAGACGACGACGAACAGGAACAGAAAGATCTGTCCAGGTGCACCTAGATGAAACTGGACTTGGATTCTTCTCTGGTGTCTTGGACTCAACTCAGACTTGAACACTGAGGAGTTAAAGGGATATTCCGGCGTAAAATTAACTTAGGGTCAACCACACCGTAACACCGAATTAGACACCCCGTCGAGAGACGAATGTTGCCGACCGCTTGCTTCTCTAGTTAGACCGCAGATATCAACACACAGCGGTCTGAGGAACCATAAACAAGCAAAGAGACTGAACACAACTCACCTACTCTCTTCCAGCAGCCACTTGTTTGTAGTGAGACCTCTACCAGTCCATTATGGACTACAGCGGGGTGACGCAGCTCAAGGAAGAACATTTATGATCATTTCTTCATGGAAATTCAATCAGACTGAGACGCTAAAACAGAAGAACTACCGCGTCTGCAGTGATTAATGATTAATATGGTGATTATTACTTCAAGGAAATGATAAAGTAATGATCATAAATGTTGTTCCTTAAGCTGCGTCACCCCGCAGCAGTCCGTAATGGACTGGCCCGAGGTTTCGCTACAAACAAGCCGCTGCTGGAAGAGAGTAGGTGAGTTGTGTTTAGTCTCTTTGCTAATGAAATCAGGCAAAGTTAAAAAGATGTTTGGTGTCTAGTACTGTAGCTGGGACCCTATATGTCCTGTTGATGAAGTTAGGTGCTGTTCTGAGCATTATTTGTCGTTATAGAGTGGCGTTCTGGTTGAGGTTTGTTTATGGCTTTAAGGAATATCCCTTTAAGGGTTCACTACGACTCGAGGTTTAGTGACCTGACTGCAACATCAATTCAGGATAGGGGGTAAGAGTTTCAGGGTCAGCTTCAGGAGCTCGCTGATGACTTAACTAATGACCTGCTTTGCTTTAGTCGGTCACTTAGAGACCCCAGTATTTACTGGAGTCTGCATCATAACACGCTGTAAAGTGTTTCTTGGTGCATTTGAAGTCAAACACAGTAAACTTCAAATAACTGCAGCCGAAGAAAAGAAGGAAGAACTAGATATTTAGGGATTCATTAGAAAATGTATGTTAACATTTGGTCTGAAACTGCTGTTTTGCTGCAGTCTTGGTTATTTCCGTCTTTAACACTCATGGACCTGAGGTGCAGCTGATCTCCTTCCAGAATTTAGGTTACCCTTGTGTAATCAGTGCATCAGCTGAACGCTTCAGCTGTGCGTCACGAAGTGCTGATGAAAGAGAATTTCTCGGGCTAAAGAAAAGCCTGAGCAAACCAGTCAAGTGACTTCCTCTGCTTAGAAACTGCAGCCGACCCATGCACAGCCGTCCTAAAAATAGTCCTGCATCGCTCTCTCGGCTGTGGCTTGCAGGCTCGGAGCTCTGCAGTCACGACTGCCCCCGATCTGCTGCTACAATGAGGCTACAGCTCTCTCTTCCAGGCTCACTGGCTGCACTGCAGCTGCCTCTCTCCCTCTCACTCTGCAGTCACGGGTTGGCTCTGCGTCACAGTCGAGCTTTGCGAGCTCTGCTGATCGCCACAGCCATATACGGCAATCCTTTGAGCTCCCAGCATGCCCTTACGTCATGGAGATTTACGTCATACTCCAGTGACGACACACCGAGATTATGTATCTGTGCTATTATTAAATTACTACAGCGTGTGAGGCAGAGGGGGAGGAGCGAGGATGGATTTAGCTCATGTCCTGCCCCCCCTGTTGCGACTCCAGTGGTGATCTATTTTCATTATCCAAGTCTGGCGTCATGTTGTGTTTTGTAAGACTGTTATGTGAGGCTCCGGGTGAGAAAATTAACCAAAGTTTACAAACACAACTGCAGATGACAGCTTCTCAAACCCCATCAGCTGTCTGTTGTGCATGTTTTCTGCAGAAATGCTGCACTGATGCTGCAGATACTCCCTCTTTTTAAATAAATATGAGAAATGTTTGTGTCTGCGTTTGTTTAGAGTATCACTTCACCTCAGTTTATTTTCCCAGAAATCTCTTCCTCGTACCCTTTCTTCATCCTCAGGGTGAGCTTCAGGCAATAATGCATTTAAGTTTTGAGGATTTAACTGAGCTATTGTTGGTAAAAGGAGATTAAGACTTCAACAGTAATTAGATATGTTTGGCATGACATATGCAAATGGAGAAAATGGGCCAAAAACAGCGGAATAACTCTTTAACTGTGCATCTGAGAAAAAAGAATAAGCGCCCAAAATCAAAGATCTCGTTAAGATACACGTGCCTGTAAAATTTCCAGCAGATCGGACAAAGTCGACGTTCGTGGCGCTCTGTAGGGGGCGCTAGCGAGCCATTTTTCGCTGGGCCTAACCTGCCTGCCAATTTTCGTGAGTTTTTGAGGTCATTCAGGGGTCAAATTAGCGTTTTCGGAGGCTGAAAAATAATAATAATGGAGAACCCCTTGGATTACAATAGGGCTTTGCCGCAGAGCTGCGCTCTCAGCTCGGGCCCTAATCAGGTGCATGCTAAGACATAGCAAATACAGAGCCTTTGCGACAACATGTAATCTATTTATCTTTTTATTTTGAATTTCCCCCTGTGAGACTATTAAAGGAACATCTTATCTTATCTGACAAGAAAATTACAGACGACTTCAACATCTCTTCTGTAAACCTGAGCTAAATCCGTTCTCCCAGGATGTCGAACACCTAAAACCAAACCAGAACATGTTTCATCCTCCAACAATATTCACAGAGAATCGATGAAAGACGGTGTTTAGGGATGAAAAGCACCTCCTCCTGGTCTCAAACCGATGCTAAGACATGCTACCAGTGGGGTTTCCTATTTTTGGGGGTAAAAACATCCAGGCACAACACTCGGCCAGCTCCTGCACACTGCTGTCACTCAAATGCTTGCTGGGTTGGAAATCCTCATGGTTGAGAAGAGCGCAAAACTTTTCCAGAAAGATCCTTTTGGGAATTGATTGGAAGTGCAACGAGAGTTCAACAAACATGCAGAGAAAGTTTGTGGGCTGAGTCTCTGAGAGAAGAAATGCTGAGGCAGTTGATCAGACATACATTCACTCACTGTACAGAGACGAGAGTGTTTAATGCTGAAATGCTGCTTTTGTTTGCAGGACAATGAAACGACTGAGAAATGGATGTGGAAGCAGAAGGGCTTCACACATTATGAGCAGATTTATATTTAGATGTTACTTTGCAAACATGCACATACAGCGAGCACACGAAAACATCAGCAACGTTCAGCTCCAACAAAAACAGCTTTATGTTTCTCATTAGCAGAGAAAATTAAGACCGAGGCTCCTTTAGATTTGGGAGTTAAAGCTCCTGTGAGGAGAAAGACACATACTCTATAAAACTGATAATCAACTACAGGAGCAATATGACTGAAACATTTTATATAGTCAGTTATTTTTAAGATCTAATCTGCTACTGGAATAAGTTCAATCCGATCAAATCGTCTAATCGAGCTGTGCATGTAAATCTACTGACTTAGATAGAAGGCATCGCCTCGTCTACAGCGGGCGCCAAACTCTGAGCGTAACTTTGAACACGACCTGCTGTTCCTCTTCTTTCTACTCCAACATCCAACAACAACTCTTTGATTACAGGGTCTGTCATAGAGAAAAGGAGACCTGTGAGTGTAATCCAGATCCTGCTAGACCCCCGTGTGTACAAACACTGAACACCAAAATGATCATTATGAGACTAGGATTGTGAAGTTTACAGCCTGACACGGTAATCCTCGTTCCCTCCAAACAGACCAAGAAAAAGCTGAAAGTCAAAACTAAACTAAAACCTTATAGGGAGCAGTCTCAACTAAAATAAATCCTAATTTCTGAATTATCCAGAGTATTTCATACGCTGAAACACACTCTAACGTTCTCACACACAAACCTCATAAAAAAAAAAAAAACACAGAGTAATTGGGAGGAAGAGCAGCGATACATCTTTACTGACTTCAGCAGCGTAATTTAACAGCAATTTAACATTTCCTCATTATTAACTACAGTAAAGTGATACCAGCTGTGAATTCAGTCCATCTATAAACATCATTTTATTTTCATCTATATTCTTCTGCTTCAGGATTCTGATTATGTACGAGACTTAAAACAGCAAAACGGCTTTTTAGACTTAGACTAAAGAAAGAAAAACAAAACAGAGAAACTAAAACTGAAGAGTAACAAAAACACTATCAGTGACAGAGTTACAGGGTGCATGTTAGCAGCAGACAAGCAGTGGTATTAACCTTAAATGCTGGCCATGTTATTTAATGTAAACACAAAACTAATGCCAAACACCAAAGCCAAAAACACACAGAGCTACAACAGAGACTATTTGAAGTTCATTTGGATTTCTAAAGTCATTTTCTGGAGGTTTTAAAAAAAAGTTTGTTTAATTTCCAGGTCAAAGGTTTTACTTTACATCCTAAAACTGCACATCTGATCTGACAGAAGCCAAAACAAATTCTACTTTCCAAATAAATCACATTTTTAAAACACTTCAAATGACCACAGAGTGATAATGAAGAATATTTCAGCTAATTTATAACTTTGGTCTAAATTAGGAGCCACTGCTGTTAACTTGTTCGTCTAAAACGTCCTCAAAGAAACTTTAAACTGACACCTGACATGTTTTATGACTGTAAAATTATTGACATACTGTAATTCTTAATCTATACCGTAAAATCTGTAATAGATGTTTCTCCAGATAAGATGCAGTCTGTTTTTGGAGGAATCCTAGAGGAAGACTCACTGAATGCAATGAAGACTTCATGAATTCAGCATTCAGATTATACAGATGATATGCAGATGTGCAGATCTTTCCATTGCTAAATAGAATACCTCTGCCTACTGGTATACTGGTCTTACTGGTATATGGGACACAGATCACTTTGAAATGGCAAAACAGGAATTCAAAGTTCTTCCTCGAGTCAAAATCTGACAGTAAACGCTGAAACTTTTAAATGACGAACTTCGACTTTGATCCACTGATCAAACTCCTCTATGCTGCAAATATGTATTAAAGATACTTGTTTTTTTAGATACTATATGTAACAGGGAGGATTCACTTGTTTTGTGTAGGTTTTTCTGATATATAAGGTGTTTGAGCTTCACATAAACAGCCGAACATCCCTCAGCATCAAAGTTTTCTGATGAGTAACACAAAATCAAAGGACAGAGAGGCAGCAGCAGCAGCAGCAGCAGCAGCAGCGCAGAGAGAAAACAGGAAAGAAAGCAGATGAGCAGAGGTAACAGTAGATGCAGCCGTCTTTAAACTCCTGTAGATATCTCATGATGCAGAAGTCTTTAAGGATGAGCCAGTGCCGGACTGTGTAACCTCGTCCTGGTGCAGCATCTCTAACTGAGGAGACAAGTCTTGGACTGGGCCCCGCTGCCTGCAGGAGGACAGAAGGAGAATGAAGAGATTTTTTTAAAAGAGAAAACAAACTTCTTCTCTTTTCAAGTGTCTACTCTGGTATGTCTAAATTTACCCGGCAGCAGCCTTGGCATAAATTTTGCACTAGAATTCACCCCAAACCTGATACATGGACTGTTAAAGCTCAGAGGCGTTTAATCCCACGTGAATCAGAGTTCAGTCAGGACCACATTCATAACCTTTTCCACACAGTACGTTATATTTGGTAGTTATTGCTCGGACTCTAACAGCTTTCTGCCCTTCCACAGACATGAGGCGGGCAGAGCACACCTCCCCTCATGGTGGGGCAGGAGGAGCAGCAGCAAAGACTTCATCCTCCCCCAAGGGACACAGCATCAAAAGCTGGGATTGGATCAGCTCACCTACTATGGACTGATCCTGACTTTGTGGCCTGCCTGAACTAGCTCTATGCTCAATTCACTCATTTTTATTTTTAAGTGTGTTTGCATCTCTTACCTTGTGCGGCTCCTCCACCTCTCTGAGCTCCCTCCTTGGCTTTCTTGGCCTCCTCAAGTGCCGCCATTTTGGCCTCATGCACCTCCTTCAGGGCGTTCCACTCCTTCCTGTTGTTCATCAGACGGTCCAGCATCGGAGTGATCTCCACGTGGAAACGGCTGAACTCCTGGGAAACAGGTGGAGAGTCAACTCTGCAGACTCTGAATCTTTAATACATTAAAGCAGATGTACTGAAGGGTTGATCCAAAGAGGAGCTGGACTTGGTTTCAGTTCTAGAAGACTCAGACCAGGTCCATTTCTGCCTTTAGATCAAGCCTTGGATAACCATGACCTGGAAACCTACGCAGACAATAAAGGACCTGTAATCTGTCTAATAACATCTGTATGATGTGAATAATCTGATGATGGTGATCCCGCTTCAAACCTGAACTGTTTTTAAAATTTACTGTAAATGAGAATCAGTGATGAAAGTTTCTGTGTGTGAAAAATTCTGACCTTGTAAACAAAGGAGCAAACAAAGTCGATGAAACCACACTGCAGCTTTGGGAGCTCCTCCGCTTTGTTTCTGTCCATCATTGGCTGAAAAATAGAGAGAAAGAGAGTTAAACATATACACATGTGAAGCACGACTCTATTCTTGTGAATAATGATTTTATTACGACTTTATTCTCGTGAGTAAAGAGGATAAGGGCCACGAGAAGAGAAAGACATAATTACAGAAGAGAGATTTTTTACATTTCCATTTAGAGATTAAAGTCGGAATTTTGAGACTAAAGTTTAAATTTTAAAAGTCAAAATCACGGCTTTATTCAGGTCTCAAAATTTTGACTTGAATCTTAAAATTAAAATTTTTTAATCTGGAAATTTTGACATTATTCACGACATGTCATAATCTTGAAGTTTCCATTATTTTATCTCGAAATTTCGACTTTATTGACATAATTTCGATTTTTAAATCTCAAACTTTCGACTTTAATCTCAAATCTTTGATTTTAATCCCCTTCCTGTAATTTTCTTTTCTCTTCATGTGGCCCTAATCCTCTTTTGTAGTTATGATTTTATTACGACTTTATTCTCATTAGTAATTATTTTATTCTCGTGAGTCAAAGACTTAATTATTTTCTTAGTGTGGCCCTCATACTCTGTCGTAGTGATCACTCATCCTGAAATCTAAAAAAGTACCCATAATCCTCTCCTGCAGCCACTTTTGCACAATTTTCATTGACACTCTTATTTGATGATCAGATTTGCTTTAACTCAAACTGTTGGTCGTTCGCTCCTGTGATGCTCCATGTTTCTGTTTTTTGCAGCTGCAGATCAATAAAGCTCAGAAGTGAACTGATTAATCTTGCTTTAAAAAAACAGACGTATGATGAAGTTATCCTTCCTTTTTTACCGCTGATACTTGAAGTTCAAAGCTGATTTTTCAACTCTTGTTTTCTGCTCGGATGAAAAACTTTTAATTAAACAGTTTTTTTCCCTGAAACGACTTGTTGCAAAATAAACGACCTGAGTGGAAGTTAGTCTTCTTGTAATGAGGTTTTAGAGAAAATGTTTTCACTGTTACTTGATTTATTATGCCGGTGAACATTTTTCCTATTTAGTTTGTGGTCTCGGCCGCTGACTCCAGTCTTTTTCAACAAAGCGTGGTGTATTTTTTTAAACTGTTGCTGCATTTGAAGCAGAACATTCAATAAAGTGGGATATGCTTTGTGGGTGGTTGTGATTGACAGGCCATCACCAAAACGACCAGCTGACTGTGACAGAACGAGAGTGACGCAACGTAAGAGAGCAATGTAGACTGTCTTAGAGAAATATGGACGCCTCTGTATGCTGATGGAAAAATAGGCTTCTGTAAAAAAAGCAGCTACAAAGATGAACCCGAGTGAAAAAACAGTTTGTATGAAGAAAAAATGACGTTTGAAGCTGAAACTACGACTTCTTAAAAACACTCAAAAATCCTTTTCTTTGCAGAGATTAAATGTGAACTTTCCACGCTAAAGAGAGGAGTCTCTATTTGATAAACTTCAGCTTGTACAAACATTAGATCCAGGAGACCACACACACACACACATGTTCACGGTACACTGTTTACCCGGCAGCACAGAGCTGTAAAAAGCCGTCACACAGCTGTAAGAAACTTGACGGTGGCTGTAATTGCTGGCAAAATTGTGCACCTACATTTCCTGATGAAAACTGTTCAGGTGTTGCGACCTCTGCTGAGTCTTTTTTTCTTTCCTGTCGGACCACAGCGAGTCACAGAATTGACTGCTGGGAAAATACAAACTGATCAAAATGAAAAGTTCTCCCCGCTGACACAGATGCTATTAAATTCAGAGCGGAGCGAGGTGAGGGAGTGTGGGACAGCGCTTCTCACACTTCAAGTGTCTCAAGGACAGGAGGGAGTGAGACCGAGTGAGGAGGGGAGAGGGAGCCGAGGGAGGGGACGCTCGGCTAGGTTAGGGCCACAGTGCCCGCTCTTTCTGTATCAGTGCTCCACATAATGGCCTGAACACCGCTCCACACGGCCGCCACGGGGAACTAAATCTGTCTTTTCATTTCGTCTCCCCGCTGCGATTCTGTCTCTTCTTCTCCTTCGCTCTCATCGTGTCCTTCCTGCTCTCCATCCTAAATTGAAGCCCTAAGGAGAGGCTTGTCCTGCTTTATTTCCTATCATTCCTGTCCGCCCACCAAATCCTCCCTCATTCCCTCTCAAACTTTAGCCTCCCGGTTCAGAAAAAAAGAGAGAGTGGGGGGGAGAGAAAGAAAAAGTTGGCAAAGAGAGATCCAGGTACTTCTTTTTTTTGCAACTCAGCAGTAATATTTCCTTATTTGTGCTCGAACTAAAGGCCAACATATGCGCTGATTTATTAATTATTATTATCACCAAAAAGAGTCTTATAAAGTAACAAAGGATCCAGCTTGGAGGATGCAAACAGAATAAAAATATGTTTACAGTTGCAGGTTTTGTTTTGTTCTTTTTTTTTTGCTGATTAAAAGCTAAAATACTTCTTATCTTACTTATTATTATTATTTTACTTCACTGACTGCAGAAAAACAACTTTCATAAAGGTCAAAGGTCATTTATAGATAGCCCAGCACAGTGGGATTTAGCACCATGCTGTCCAGACCTTCTCATTAGCGTCTCTGTGTTCTTACAATGGGTTGCTGCTCCAGGACGGTCCTCTCCAGGTCTCCCTGCTCCCAGAACTCTGCAGCTACAGACAGCGCCACCTAGAGGATGAGGAGGGAAATCAACCCATTATGTTTTACTTTCAGTATTTTTAATTAAGAAACCACTGGAGAGCCCAAATGTGTTCAATAAGACCAGAATAAGTGACTCTATTATCCTGATGCGAGCTAAATCAAGTGTGCTCTTCTCTTATCTGATCACTCGTTCATCCAAATGCCTGTTGTACTTCCTCTCCGTTGACAAATTGAAACTAATAACCTCAGAAATATCTGTTCTGCTGAAACGGTCCCATACGGCCCATTCTTCATGGCGCTGATATGAGTGGCGTTTTATCAAGCAGGAAATCTTCCCTCACATGTTGTTTAAATCCTCCAGTAAAGCTTTCACAATATCTCATAAATGAGAGTCTTGTTCCCGGATCAGGCGGCAGTTACAGGCTTTGTGTCTTGATGAAATGAAAGCCTGTTTTGTCAGCTCTCAAAGACCAAAAACGGAGCAACGAGAGATGCGATGAATAATATGTGGATTCTGCATTCAGGGTAGAAACCTCATTTTAGAAAGAGTTAGTCATCCAGCCTTTTTTAGGGGGAAACAATTGCCATGAGGCTGCTGCAGCCTGTGGAGAAGATATTCTGTCTGCGTGGGAAGCAAAAAAACGGTGTAAAGAATGAAATGCGTCATAAAAATGTCAGTGAAATATCTCATCAAGAATGAAGCAGGTCGGGGTATTGTTTTTTCAACATCAGAAACAGGAACACACATATGTAATACTTGAAAATCTGGGTGTATTCTCCGGTATTTCAGGTCGTTTTCATGCAGGAATCCAACAAAGTGGAGCTGTGATAGAGAGTCATCCAACACTGCCGGTGATTCATACTGATTCGACTTGAGTCTGTTTTGAAGGATCCGCTCTGCATTGCAGTTCTCCTCCTATAATCATCTTTCAAACTGGAGTTTGTAATGTTTCATTTGACAGATACAATATGTTATGGGGATATTCAGGCTGGAATTCACCTTTTAGAGGACGAGTTAGTCATCAGACCACTTTTAGAGCACAACTCACAGGAGGGAGGCCGACGCAGTAGATAATCTGTCAGAGTGAGTGGGATGTAGAGCTGACTCACCAGGTGCACATAAAGGTGAAATCTAACAGGAGAGAGAAGATGCACTAAAAATGAAAAGTGGGATATCCTAATTGGCAACAGTTGTGCAACGCAGGATGAGTAAAAGTCCTGATTTCGTTTGTACTTTAGTAAGTTTATAAGGCAGGAAAACAGCATGATTAAATTTCCCCGCCTGGTTTGATGACTGTGAACTTTTTGACAGAAAGCTTTTACTCTGCAGAGTTATGACAAGGACCTCATGCTACAGGGTAGGGCTGGGCGATATGGCCTCAAATCAATATCACGATATATTGATCAGTTCACCTCGATAACGATAAATGGACGATAACTACTCCACAAGCTGCTCACCCCCTCCCACATTAACTTCCTCTACTTCAGCCGCTACAACTTTTGAACCGTCCTCCATCTCCTCACCTGTCTTTCCCTCTTTGTTACGTAGGACAGCGTCTTAAAGGGACATGAGACCATAGCCTACCTACACACATCCAAAACAAACTTTTATTTATTTACTTTTTTGACACCGAATATACCGATACGGGCAAAATAATGTCGATTATTGTCGCAAATCTCAGTATTGGTAAATTTTCGGTTTATCGCCCAGCCCTACTACAAGGTAACCTGTTTTTAACCAGACACATCCGACACTACAAGACGCCAACTGTCATCTGTGCTGGTTTACACCCAGGCCGTAAAGCATTATGGGTTATTTTAACTGGTTATTTTAGCGTCAACAAGCAAACATGACAACTTTAAATCTTCGTCAACATTGACGCTTTGATGGTAGTTCACCAGCAGCTCCGATCATCGATCTGCTTCCTATGTTTCTTCTTCTGTTATAAATCCTGCATGTTTTCTTTCTCTACATTGCTTTTGTCTTAGTTAAATTCTCTTAATACTCCTTGTATGATAAAGACAACTTATGAATTGTGTGTTTTAATTTTCCTGTAAGCACCTCTGGAACTGAACCTCGAACATGTTCAGCTCTTGAGCCTTAAGATAGTTTGTGTTTACTTGTGAGTCCGTGTTGTTACAGACCTATTAAGGGCGGGACCGATTCCACCAGGAGCTTTTATTTTTAATCATCTTATTCCACTCATTTTGTGGCCCTAAAGAGGTTAAATAATCCACTAAAACACACAGAAACTGGAGGAAATTCTTGAGTTAATTGTCTCAAATCTTTGAATTTATCCAGCCGGCCCTGATAGGAGCCACATCCCTGAGGGGGGGGGGATTCACTTTAGCATTCAGAGCTTCACCAGGACGAAACTGGCAGTGCTCTAAATGACTGCCGCTGATTTTTCTATGGTATGGGTTTTTGATGGAATTGCTACGAGTCTCTTTGAATTCATTTGTGTGTAAAGAGATGGGGAGGAGGTGTTTTTGAAAGAGTATGTGCTTCCAGTCAACAAATAAAGGTAAAAAATCACCTCCAGCTGCAGCAGCTTTCCAACAGCCAGAACTGCTTTCTGTTTATATTGATACGCCCGTATGTGCAGGCTTTATTGCGATGTGTCTATTACATGCTTTGGAGAAATAACACACTTGAGCCTGCCAGGCGGTGATGAGGGGAATGAAAAGCACCAAGTAGCTTTTGATGCATGAGGTCGTCAGGAATCACTGCTGAACGCCGCTGAGAGGAATGGCAGCGCTGACAGAATGTCTTTCTGCGTCTACTTCATCATTGGTCCCCCTCCACAGAGAGCGTGTCTCTTATTACGGCGAACAGCTGGAGAGCCATTTTCCAACCACCGCTGCGAGGTATGAAAGGACCCTGTAGGTTACCGAGACCACACAGGTGCGTACCTTGCTCTGAATCTCCCACGGTTTGGCGATGGCGGACAGGTCACATGCAGTCATCATCATGGCCCTGGAAACACAACACACGGCTGAGTTCAGTGTGTCTGCGTATCACATGGTTTCCTCTGTGTGTGTGTGTGTCTGTGTGTGTGAGCTTTTACATGACAATCTCTTTGCGCGTGGTCTCCAGCATCATGTATTTGGTCCAGTCGCTCCAGTTCTCGTAGGTCTTGGACTGGTCCACAATCTTCTGGAACATGGTCCTCTTCCTGTGGACACACACACACACACACACACACAGACTGTTAATCCTCACTGTGAATTAGTGTTACACACACGAGCCCCTGAACCCTCCACTTCATGTTGTATCTGATGTTTTGATGTAGAGGCTGATTCAGAAACCACCATCTCCATCAGCTCCAGGTTTTGGCGCCGTTCTGGGTTTGTGGGTGGGTTACCAAACAGGCTCGTCATTTTGTGTTTGCTGCACATCAACACATGATATCTCATCTGTTTGTGTTTGACTGAGGTCAAAGGTCACATGGTGTTGTGGGAAGGTGGGCAGCTGTGAATACCCCACTTTTTTCAGCGGTTACTCAAAGTTATTCAATTGATTGTTGCTTTTTCAATTCAAGATTAAGAGGTCAGAGTTCTTTTTTTAATAAAACATCGGCCAGTGTGTCGTGTAAAATGAGGATAGGAACAAACTTTGGTGAGATGTAAGTGATTTGATCTGATTTAAGTCTGATTTCAGACTGATGTGATCTTTGAGGCCATATCCCCCAGCCCTAAGTAGAAGTCACTGTATGGGTATAAAACCACTTCCATAAACCGTTGGTTCATTGCTGCATCTAAAAATGCACTTAAAAACTAAAACATGCAAAGAGACGCCAGATTTAAACAAGACCCCAAAATGTTGAGCAGCTTAAACCCTGAACCAGGTCTGAACAGGGACATATTTCATCCTCAGAGCTCCAGAAACTTTCCTCCTCTGTTCTCAAATGTTTACAGGGTGTTGTTGAAGACAAAAGGATAAATATGTCCCTGGAACTGATCTGAAACCTGCTGATCAAGGTTAAAATGGGCATTTACTGTTAATAAAACAAGACACTCCAGTTTCTAAATCTGACAACTCTAATAAAAAACTGAGTTTAAATTATTTAAAAACTACTAAAAATATCAGATTTTTATATATTGTGTCATTATGTTTTTATTATGGGTTCAAAATCTGAATGAGCCACTCATTCAATGACACATCTGTGGCGGATCAACAATCAAACACCATAACTGTCTTAAACTACTGATCAAAATAATTAAATACCATCAAAATTAAAATGTAATGAAAAAAAACAAGTTTTTACTGACTTGAAATAAAGAGCCAGGTCCGTGGCGATGATGGCGATGTCCATGAGGTGGATGACGAGGTCGTGTTGACGGCGGTTCAGATTCTGAAAAATGTTCAGCGACTACAACACAAGAGGAAAATACAGATCAAAAACATCAACATGGATTTAGAAAGTACAGAGAGGTGTGTAGGAGGGCGCTGATTTACGTAACATACATCTAATCTGAACTCTGATCAACAGGTACAGATCTCAGAGGAAGAGACTGAAATATGAATAATGGAGAAAAATCACCTCAGAGGAAAAATGATGAAAAAATGAATCTTTTTGAATTAAATTACTGTTTTATTTCATAAAAGAGAGGTACATTAGTCAGCTGAAGAGATGCAGTGTGTGTGTGTGTGTGTTTGTGTGTGTGTGTGTGTGTGTGCGTGTGTGTGTGAACTGTAGCGTACTTCATCTCTCAGCAGTGTCTTCCCAAACTCCAGATGGTGTCTTTCCAAGATGGAGGAGCCGTGAAGTTTAGCCAGAGGATTACCAGACCTGGAAACCCACACACACACACACACACACACACACACACACACACACACACACACAGAACCATGTTGGGGAGGTTCTGCTGTGATAAATCATGCATGTTAAACCCAGGGTGGGCCTGGCCTGCTGCGTCTGCGGCTAATGGCAGCTCTCATTAGCTCATCAATCAGCAGGTGGAGCAGAGCAGCTGGAGGTGTATCTGGTCAATATCAGCTCATTGATGTTCTCAGTGTGCGACATTACCTTCACCTAAAGAGCTGAGGTCAGCTCGGCTGGACATGGGGGGGGAGTGGCCGCGGTCACTTTGAGTCAATTAAACGCTCAGAAAAACCAAACAGATGATTTCCGAAACGAGAGAGAGAGAGAAAAACTGGGTCAGTACAGCAGGTGAGTACGACTCTAATCCTTTATTTACCTCTAACAGTCTGCTTCAGAGTCTGATATGATTTCACCTCAGTTTATATCTCTCTTTAATGTCACAGGAAATCCTCCAATTATTACCAAATAATATATTTAAAGACAGCTGCTGTTGTTTAATAATCTCCACTCTGATGCGGTCTGACTTCTTGCTCCGTATCCTTATTAAGCTCCAAAACTTCTGACCTATTGACCCCAGGCCTGGCTCCACTCACTATGATGGTCTGGCATCACCATGGTTTAGCGTCTAATATCCTCTCTCCCCCTCGATCTGCTCTGCGATGGTTGATGCGCCACGATATGACGTCCTGCATGAACAGAAGTCGTGCATATCTGCTGCAGAGGGCGCCTGATTGCTGGAGTTGGGACGGGGTAGAGACACAAAGAAGAGGAGCCAGAGGGAGCAAACGCATGGACTCAAATGACCCGAGATGGACCAATCATGAGTCTAACTCTCTCTCGGGCCAACACGGAGACGCTAATGCATGTTTTTATCAGCAGTCGTAGAGACTATTGTAATGCCCTGCTTTCTGGTCTTCCCAAAAAGAATACATCAGGACTATAATTATTACAAAACTCAGCAGCATGTGTCCTGACTAAGACCAGGAGGCGGGCCCACATTACACCGGTTTTAGAATCACTGCATTGGCTCCCCGTGTGTTTTAGGATCGATTTTAAGGTTCTTTTACTTGTTTTTAAATGTCTAAATGGTCTTGGGTCGTCTTATCTTTCAGAAATGCTTTTACTCTATGAACCTTCATGGACCCTGCGCTCCTCTGGCAGCGGTCTCCTCGTCATTCCAAAAGTCAGGACACACACTCATGGCGAGGCGTCTTTTCAATATTATGGCCCTCGTCTTTGGAACAGCCTGTCAGAGGACCTCAGAGAATGTTCATGTTTGTAAGAGCAGGTTCAGGACCCACCTTTTTAGCTTAGCTTTTAATTAATATCTTCATTTATTCTAGTTAGCTTTGGTTTATTTTAGGTCTGTGTTTTATTCATATTTTATTTTTCACTTGTTTTTATCCTTTTATCATTTTTAGGACCCCCAGTGTTTCCTCTGAAGGAGCCCTCGGCACCGGGACCAGTGGTTGCTTGTGGTTGCAGGGGCCGGTCACGGGGTTCCTGGTAGAGGTTGGTGTCCGCCACATCCCTCATCTCTGCTCCTGGTGCTGATGGCTCCTCTGATGGCGTTTTCTCAATTGGTTCATCTGTACTCGGCCTCATGTCCATTATCTTAGTGTGTGTATGTGCAGGGGCGTTGGCGTGCGTGCGTGCGGGTGAGGAATCTGGGATAGTTTTTGTTTTTTAAACTGACTGTAAAGCACTTTGTGTTATATCCTTTTGTATGAAAAGCGCTTTATAACTTAAGTTTGATTTGATTTAGCAGAATGTAGGAGTTAACAGCCTCTCTGCCTCTCTGCGTCAAATATACTACCTTTTAGTTGATTGAATGACATGCTGAGAAACCCCACTGTTCCCCCCTTCCTGTCTCACAGCAGCTCTTACTTCATCTGGTAGAGGTTGTTGGTCCCTCGGTGGTCGATATCGTGGCAGAAGCCGGCGGTCACCATGGCCATACACTCCAGGTCTGTGTAGTACCGCTTCAGATCACCTGTCTGACAACATGAACGTAAACAAACAAATAAACAAACAAACACAGACACACGCATCAGCTGATCATGATCAACATACTGGTTTTCTTAGTAATGACCACTTCAAGCATCACTGACTCCCATTTCTTTTACAGACACACTCCATTTATTCTCTCTAAAACACACAAACAGTCAAATTCACATCAGCGGCCGTGATCACATATACAGTAAATTCAACATGACAACACAGGGAATGAAAAAGGAGGAAAATAATGTTTAAGACAGAGACGGAGGAAGGAGGAGGAAGATGAGGAGAAAAAGAAAGGTGGATTGAGAGTAGAAGAAGCAGCTTTGTCACATTTAGTTATAAAAGAACATTTCAGTAACACTATATATTGATGATCTTTTAATAAGATGAAATAAATCGTTAACAGGCTCCTTATAAATGCTTATAAACATTAATAAGTGTTAATAACTGCATAATAAACACATATTATTTCTAAGACACATCCTCTTGTTAGAAAGTTGGAAAGTTTACCATCAGCAGGGTGAACATGGTCTGCCCGACGTTGAACCCGTGTCTCCAGTTGTGGTAGGTGATCCTCCTGTAGCCTTTACTGAGAGAGTACATGAATCTCACCAAGACCTGCACACCACACACAGGTTCATGATTTAGTGTAAAACACATAAAACCACCGAAACAAAACGCTGGAAGATAAAATATATTCTCTGATCATTTTTCAACACAATTATTAACAAAAACAAACAATTTTTTTTTTTCCTGCAGGATTTTGAAAACCTGGTTCAACGAAAGCAAGAACAGAAAATTCATCTATGTGTTTGGTTTAATGCTCCATGTCCACTTTTTTTCATTCTATATATTCTCTTGTCCTGATCTGACCGAACAGAACAGTTAATCGAGCTTTTATTGTGATGATTTAACTTTTTTATTCTCGTGTTAGGTGCAGCAGTGGGCCGCAGTTATTTGCTTTGAAAACTCCTTTGATTTCTAATTTGTAATTTTGCATCCCTTTGAAATCCCTGCCTTTCATTAGCTTCAGAAAATATCCTTTTATCAGTTCACTAAACAAGAACAAACCTTCGTACGTCTCGCTGTTTAAACATGTTCGTTTTACGGCTCTCTGGGGTTGTGTCACTTTTACAGCGGCGCTGTTACCTCACCCTGCCTTTGACCTTGTTTTCATCACCTCACTTGGAAAAAGGAGGCCCTCTTATTAAATGCGAGCTTTGAAGATGCGCCCCTTCAGCGCGTGAACTTCTAACATTTTGAAGATAACTTGAGGACATTGGGGCTCTGATGTTTTCAGGAACTGCCTTTCACACGTGCACCTCACAGCAGGTGGTCTACTCTGTCAGAGGAGCTCTTACATCTTGATGTACTCTGGTTTAAGTGGAGGGAGGCGGTGGGGTATCACATGTAGAGAAAGTAGAAGACTTCAGTTATGATGACTGTTCCTGTTCCTTTTTATAACACTGTATAAAATCAACAGTTATAAGCAACGCAAACAAAACAGCTGAGAGTGAAATACAGACAACCGAGGCCAGCAGTGAAGGATATAAAGCAGCAAATCTCAGCTCTCCATCCTCTTGCTTCCTGTGAATTTACCGCACTTAGATCACTCTGATTTTTTTTAGGAAATTCTAGAGCAGGAAGTCTTCATAAAGCTAGGGTAAAACTTTGGCTGTTTGTGTTCACACATGCAGCCCATCCGGGTGAAGTCACAAAATGTTGCACCATAACAAGGTCTTAAAAAATGTACCAGAGTTAACCTGGAAACAGGGTCGACCAATATTGTAATCAATTCATTTTATTGGCCACCGGAAAAATATCATTCTGATACAGATGTTAAATATCAGCCTGATAATCAACCAAGGCTGGTCATCGGTTCACAGTTGGCCTTGGATGCTAACGAATGACTCCAGAAGCTGATCTGTGTCCCTGTCTTTGTCCATTTTTCTGTTTAATGAATTGTTAAACTTTCAGACGTTGCAGGCCTCTCCTCTGAAGCACGTTAAAGTTTTAGTTTCACCTCATCAGAGAAAACTCTGCTGATGTCCCGGGCCTGTTATCTGAGGTAACAGCAGTGTGTAAGCATTAGCCACAGAAAATTGCTCGTTGCTTTTCTTCCCAGTGATCCGTCTCCTTCACCTTTAGTGTGGAAGCAGAGCTGTATTCGTATTTTTCTTATATTTGAGGGCAGGTTTTGCATAGTACTGATAATTTCTCCAAAAAATCTGACATATTCCTGCTTGTTTTTTTAATCGTCTGAAAACCAAAAAACAGATTCCAACTTACTTTGTCATCTTTAGACAGTTCAACACTGGAGCTCCTTAAGTTGAAATCTCTTTGCATAGAAACCATCGTACATGACTCTGTTTAGTGAGGAACCACCCACCTCTCTGGGAATGTGAAACTTGTCCACCACTTTCAGCTCGTAGTACATCTTGATGCCACATTTGACCAGGTCGAGTTCGCTGTGATCAAAGTCGCAGAAGTGAAACTCAAAGATTTCAGATTTCTTAGAGTGTGGAAGAACCTCCGACTGCAGACAGAGATAAACACAAACATCAATTCATCATGCAGATATTGGCCATGTTTTTTTGAGATACTCACACAGTATTTAAAATGTGAAAGAATTAGAAACAGTGAAGTATTTAAGAGTTCCTCTGTTGCATCCTCATCTTTGTAATTGTCTGTGTTGGATAAGAGTGGAAATGGTTTTCTTTGTCTCAGTATATTTCAGGTGGACTGATTCTTCTTCTTGTTGTTTGTTTTTACCAGGATCTCCTGAAGCTCCTCCTCCTCGCACTCATCCGGCTCCTTCCCCCATCTCTCTCTGGTGTTCTGGGGGGGACACACACATTAACAGCGCTCACCTTGGATGAAACGCTTCAGCATCAATCACCAGACTCCTGATCCGAGGTCAAACTGGGTCATCTTCCTGCTTTTGTCCTTTCTCTCTCTCTGCCCACTGACAAATCACCTCATAGAAATCCTGACAGTTTATTTCAGCTTACAAACGATGCTTTATGTCCGCAAATATAACACACTGCTTTGAAACTGAACGGCTTTGCTGTGTGTTTATAACAACTGTAAAGAAAAAAGCCATGGACATAATCCACAGGATTGAAACTGATATTTAAATTTAACTTAATCTAAGTGTCCTTCTTTCCTCTGTTTACTTTTCCTTCACTTCATCTTAGGAGAGGGTGTGGTTTTTTTCTTATTTTCAACAGAACAATGAAACTCAATTTTATGTTACATGCAAACTTCTAAAGCTAAATTTGCTAAAGGGAATAATCAAAATGGATAATCTAGATTATAGAGATTTAAATGCACTCTTTTTTAACCAAACTGGATTAAATTTTGTGAGGAGATTCGCCTCGTTCTTTTTTTCAGTGCCTGCAGCGGGATACTTGGTTACTGGTTTTAATTTCATGAAAAATAAGAAAATAAAAAATGTCCTGTCTTTTTACTTTTGATACAGCCAGAGTTATTATTAAACATTAGTAGAGATTTATGTGATGACCTCGGAGTATTATTGAAGCGAAGCAAACGACAAAATGACGTCTAAATCTGCTAAAAAGACCCAGAGGCAGGCTCTTGCTTGCAATGCTGACAAAACACAAGACAACGAGGCGGAAGTGTTGGAGACGGAGCTGCTAAATCCCGCTTTGGCCAACGCCGTGACCACAATCACGGAGAATATCTGAGGGATAATGGAAGCAAAGTTCGACTCCTTTCTTCAAAATATCAGCGATTTAGATATTTCGAGGCGTGTAAATGAAAATGTCATAGGAAGAGGTTCAGGTTTTTGAAGCTTTCTGAACAGCTTTACCTGAAGTAAAAGAGGGAAAATAATCCCCAGTTTTTTAAATATTAGGAACACTTCAGCGAGCCTGAAACCCACAAACTAAAAAAGCATAAAACACCGTCTGGAAGCTTAGATCAAGAGTCTGAAAATGAGTTTCTATAAAAGATTTATCAGAGAAGCGGCTGATTATGTAACAGATCTTACTTATTTACTAACCAGAATGTGCTGGATTTCATCCTTGCGACACTTCACGTGGTACATGACCATGTCCTGGTAGATGTCCTTCCTGTTCTCCAGCTTGTTCATCTTATCGTAGGTGTCGGGGTTCAGCATGGACCAGCCCAGGAACTGAGTGAGAGACTGGACACGGGTGTTTGTAAGCAGGAGAAAGACAGAGAAAAACAGGAGTTCAAATCTGAATACTGGAGGCTCCAAAACAAAATGAGATTGTAGAGATTGTAGCCATTATTGTACTTCTATTAGTGATAACAACAACAGTATGAATGTATAGGTGACCAATTGTTTGCTTCAATGTGTTCAGTTGAGTGTTTAGATAAAAATAAAGTATGAAATCTTTCTTTTGAAATATATTTCTGTGTTTAAAATGTATTTCTGTGATGTTTTACAATCATACAATTCAAATTCTTACCTCTTTTATGGACTTTTTCAGTTTTCAGTGACTTGTCTACATTTGTTTCTCTCTTTAACTTATTCTCTTTTTTACTTTTTATTTTTCAACATCTCATGTATTTCAAGATCTATAAAACCTGAATTCCAGCACTTACTTGTATTTTTTTATTAATTTTTTTGATTTATGTACTTATTTCTTTTTTTCTTTATTTTTTGTTATAGCTCCAAAATTTGTTATTTAAACAAAGTAATAGAAATATCCAGCTGTAGACTGGGTTTTGAGGGAAAGGGGGTGTTTGTAATGTGTCTCCTGTGTATATCTGTAGAAAACTTATAAAAATATTGTTGAATTTAAAAATAAAGTAGGAAAAAAAAAAAGTCCAAAACTAAATGACACACGAATGTCCCATTATTCCCAAAGAGAAGTGAGAGTCATTGATTTAATCTGAAGCAGTGTCAAAGCAACTGAACAAATTAGCGAACACTGATGTCTGTATTATTATAAAACACATGTGAAACTACTGTCCTCAAATATTACTTTGTGTGTGATGGATCTAAAAAATATGGAAGTTTCACTTTATGGCAAAAAAAATGAACTTTTTTCAGGGCTTCCTGATTCTTTGAGCTGCACCTGTACAGCGGAAAAGGTGCAGTATCTCCTCTTGAAATACTCTGGGGTACAGTATTAATTTACAGTACAAGTACCTCCTAATTGTTCTTGAGTTATTACAAGCAGTGACTTTCCCCTGGTGTTTGTTTGTTTGCTAAACACTGCCGCACGCCATCGGTAAAGAAACCGAATCGAAAAGCTCTCTGAAGAAAACTTTGGTGAAATGGATCCGGTGAAACTGCGGAAAAATCACACCAAACCCGATTCAAATGTCAAAATAGAGTCAAGGATTATAAATACTTTGATTTAGAGGGAGCAGACGAGGATCAAACTGTCATGTTGTGTCTTTAAACTGAATTCTGAGCAGTGAGGCAGAGAGAGAGAGAGAGAGAGAGAGAGAGAGAGAGAGAGAGAGAGAGAGAGAGAGAGAGAGAGAGAGAGAGAGAGAGAGAGAGAGAGAGAGAGAGAGAGAGAGAGAGAGAGAGAGAGAGAGAGAGAGAGAGAGAGAGAGAGAGAGAGAGAGAGAGAGAGAGGAACTTCAGTAAAAAGCCTCGGGGCCCAGAGATAAATAATGCAGACGCTCTGAATGGCCTGAGTGTATTTATAAACCAGTGACTCAGTGCTGCACACACACACACACACACACACACACACACACACACACACACACACACACACACACACACACACACACACACACACACACACACACACACACACACACACACACACACACACAGCCTTTACCTCCATCAGCGTTTCATCCATTTCATCAAAGGGTTTCCCATCTTTCCTATTATAGAACGTGGCCACACCCACTATCTCCTCTTTCTTGTTGACAATTGGCATAGACAGGACGTTCTTAATGGTCCAGCCGGAGTCGTCCAGAGGCTCTTTCTGCAGACAGACACGCACACTTTCCATTATTTTAATAACCATTCATAAGAAAAAAGTTTCTTTTGTATTGAGTTTTATGTTTTTTATGCTGTTCTTCTACGAAAGGTTTTTGTAGGAGAGCAGCAACGCGTTAGAAATGAAATGTGACCTTCTTCATTTAGGGGAATGTGAGACACGATCAATAATTCACCTGCTCACTTCCCCTAAAATCTGAACATCCTGCAGCAGCACTTGTTCACTTTTTAAAATGGGGGCCTTGTTGAACTGCTGCTGTACCTCAGCCTCACAAACAGAGCGGACAGAAAAGGGGAAACAAAACAGGCTTTGCTTAGATTACCTGTCAAGAGTTACAAGGAAACTGGAAAAAAAAAAAAAGTCATATTCAGCCTATACAGGAGGGCCGTGTAGTCGAACAAAACTGGAGGAAAACAGTCAAGAAGGAAAATAAAACTCTCTGCAGATCTGTGTTTCTTTGTCATGGCTATCTGGTTAAACAAGGAAAGATATTTACAGCAGATTAAAGTGTTTTATAAAGAAATGAAAAGCTGCACATGCTGAAAATCAAAGATCAGAGGGGTTATTCTGCACCAGTGTCCAGTGTTCACACAAGCAAAACAACACAAATCTGAAACTAAATGCACACAGCGTGTCCAAAAACCCATTTAACACTTTTCCACCTTTTTGTGTACTCTAGTGTGCTCCATGTCCAAACTCTGATAGTCTTTTATTCAACTTCACTGTCCCTAAGCCAGAAGTTATAATGTAGATGCATGATACCATGGAGGAGATGTGGGTTGTTTTTAAACTCACCCAAGTTTGTTACAACCTGAAATCATTTCATGTATTTTGTCGAGCATGAACTGGGTTGAACTCATCCAAGTTACTTGAGTTAACACATTTGCTTTTATCACAGTTTGAAACTTATGAACAACTAATAATTTCAATACTTCATAAACTCCGGCTGAAGACAAACCAGTTTGCGTTGGTTCAAAGACTTTATGTATTATAATCATCATATTATGTATTCAGTTGTATCTGTTCACACAGCTGTGCAAAATACTTGATTTTGATAGGAAAACGTTCCATAGCAGAGGTCCGTTATTTCTCACTAGCGGACAGTTGTTATGAAGAACACAGTGTTGCCATGGATACGGCTTTGATCACAGACTCTGCAGGACCAAAACGTAATAATACCAATGCATTCACAACTTGATGTCTGTTTGTTTACAGCAGGAAAAGAAGATTTAAAATCATTTAAGTGAGGGTGATAACAACTAAATAAGCTCAATTTTTACATATGGGTCATACTCCTTTATAACAATAATACGAAAAGGTTCAACAAGACCCAAGAGCTGAAAATTTTCAGAACTTATCACCTCTGCAGGTTCTGTGCTCTGTATTGAAACCTTGTTAAAATCTACTAATCAGATGATCTAAATTCAGTCCATTTAGTAAGCTTTAGCAGGTTTTTAAAACAGATTTTAACAACATTGGTGAATATTGTGGTAAAAGTATCTTAAAGAACTTCAGACAGACATTGAACTATGTGAGAAAAAGGTGGATTTTCAGACCGGGCTCACTGTTCGAGCAGTAAAGATGGCCGCCACTGTATCAGTTTAATAAGGACAAATATAATAGGAGCTTTACAGCCCTCAGGAAACTCATTTAAACCAAGAGGATCAGTGAATGAAGGACATACCGTTTTATTTAATTAGGACTGTATGGAGGAACCGCTCCTATTGATTGTTCCACCGTGGATTTCTATGACACATAAGAGCTCATTCTGAAGCAATGAGGAGTGTTTAATACATGAATCTAACATGCGCTCTTGGTTTATTATATTCAGATTATTCCAGAGAAAAGGCTTGTATGTGATGCAATTACTGTAATCTGATGGCAGAATGATAATGCCATCTATTACTTATAAAAAAATCAGATTAGAGATAATGAGAAAAATGATCTCTCTTATCGCACAGAAACAACCGAGCAAACACTGAGGCCTGCTGGATGTAGTCTTTTCTAGATAAACGCACATTATCGTTTTAATCATATTGGGAGGATGGATGTTGATGGTGTTTCGACCAAAGTGTCATTAAAAGAAATAAATGCAAATGTACACCAAGCCACCACTTTACCAGGTGGGTTTTCATCGTCCAATGTGAAGCAATAAAAACAGCCCGGCCAATAGTTCTGTCTTTACGATGATAATAATCTCCTCTTTCTACCGCTGCTGTCAGAGAGGTATTCATTTAACAACAGCTTTATAACAGTGGCGCTAAACAGCATCTGTTCACTATAATATTGTGTATTTGCATATTTCAGAGGGGGAGAATACTAGCAATACCTTTTCCCACAATTTTAACAGCAAAATTGTTGTAGAATTATGATTTTTCTGAAAGCGTCGACAAAAAATAAGAGATTTGAAGCATCATGGAAGTGAAATTCAAGGCTGAGATGTGAGTGTTTATTTCAGGTCATAACAAATGAGTCATTCCAGATTGTGTAACTGTATCAAAGCTGTATGAAATCCTTTTTTTTGGAATTAAGAAAGCTTCATTTTTTAGCGATGTACCCACATTTTTCTCCACTTGAGGACTGCCTCATCATGAGTGGATGAAAGAAATTTGAGAATTTATGAAGAAATATCTCAAATTCAAGGAAAATTGCCCATTTTGCAGGTCCAATCAAACATATACAGACAGATCTTACAGTAATGTTAATGTCAGGATATTTAAAGCTGTATGTATATCGTTGTGCTCTAAATTTGGCTTTTTGTGTAACCCTTTATCTGATTTTAGATGACCTCTGGAGATGATAACATGCCACACAGACAGGTCAGCTGGAGCTACCGCAGCAAAACATGGTACAGAATCTCAACATTGTACAATTCTGTTTAAGGCGTTTGGGGTTTGCATTTGGTGGTTATTAAAAAATCTATTTTTCTTTTAGGTTTTTGTTGAATTTTATTGCTTTCATACCAGTGCTTTCCCAAAATACATGAAAAATTCACGAGCTAATCCCAGAAAAACCCAGCCATCTCACCTGAAAGTTGAAAAACTCATCTTCAGCTGCATTCATGATGTTGCAAATCTGTGATAAAAAAATGAAAACAAAAAGATAAATGAGAGCAAAGGATGACGACATCCTGCAAAAGAACAGCTGGCTACAAAAATAAGAAGTTTATCTGATTCACGAGGACGCCATGTTTGTTCCCTCATGAAAAGCTTCAGCTTCAGCTTTTTAGGTCTGAGTGTCCGTCAGTCATTTTCAGGAGTTGACAAGAAGTTTTATTGCTCCGCAGGAATCCATTCAAAAGCTCCTGTGTCACATCCAAAACCATTAGTGTCAATCTGACATGTCTTTCTCTCCTGGATTTATGGAAAGGTGGCTCTGTGCAGAAACTGAGCTTTCACCTCAAACATGATGTAGAGTAGAGGAAAAAAGGACAAGGTTTGAGCAGAAAGATCATGTTACAGTTAAAAAATGACACGTGCCAAAGACGCTGAAAGGACAGGGCTGCGGTGGAAGGACAGACAGGAAGAAACAGGGGGGATAGATAGATAGATGAGCAGCGGCAGGCTCAGCAGTTTGGAGAAAGCAGTGTGATTAATTACAACGGCTGCAGAAATTACAATTATACATCACAGCAGCGTGGGGCTGAGCACTTTTCATTTCCACGACCGTGTGCACACTGACAACTGTGTAATAAGGCCTAATGGCGTTCTGCTCGTCTGACCACCCACAGCTTTAAAATGGAGGTTTTTGGCAATAAAGACACTTTAAAGGACAGTGGGTTTACATGGACGCCTGCACAGCAGAAAAGTTGCTCCCAAAAAGTTTGAGTGAGAAACCAGGAGGGGGATTTTGTCCTGAAGTCAAGATTTGGTCCAGATGCACCAGCTGCTGTGACAGATTATCAAAAGATCCAGTGTTGTCGGCGCCATGATGGGAAGCAGAAATATTCATGTGTGGACTAGCTGTCCGACCGGTGGATGATCTTTTCTGTGCTTGTAAAACGGGACAATGACAGTCGTCCAGCATGTGCCACTGACCCTGAACTGACTAGAGGTGTTAGACGGAGGAAAACAGGAACAACAGAGCCAAGATGAGAGTCCTGCTTGGACTAGAGCTCATCCCCTGTCAATGTACACTCTGCCTCCCCCTGCTCTCTAATTTCAAGGAGGGAAAAGAGTAAAAATGAGGGAGGGGAACCAGTAGAGAGGTGCAAGAAAGAGGACATGGAGGAGTTAACACGCCCAACTCCTCATTCCCAGGAGGTTAGAGAATGAGAGGAGATGATAAAGAGTCATGCTTTGGCCTCCTACTGGCATTGTTTACTCCATCCAGATCAAAAATAAGGAATACAATGGTGCTATGGATCCTTCTCACTCCGCTCCTGCTGGATAAACTCTAACTTTCCATCCTTATTGTTCAGCTCCTGCTGCCAAATCTGCAAATGTGAGCTGATATAAACAAACTAGACAGTGTGTAATAACACTGCCATGACCACAGGATGCTGCCAGGTGGTTGTGTCGTGTGAGAACCAAACTGAAATAGAGAGAGGAAAAACCGGCACTAACCAGTCCAGTCTCTGCTACATAGGTGGGTAGACCGGTACGCAGGACCCAGTGATCTGCTGGAGGATTCCTGAGGGAGGAACAGACGAGACAGGCAGAAAATTCAATTTATGATTTTATCAACAGCAGGTAAAACAACTGCGTATCACTGTTTTCCTTCTGAGTGTTGAGATAAAATTACTCTGCCAGGGGGGATAAATGTCGTGTAATACAATGAAAGCAAATAGAACAGACAACTTTCAGTAAACACTGGTTAAATTATTCTGTTTGAACACGAGTTATTCATGTTTACAAGAGCGGGAAAACTACAGGATCAAAATGTCACTGAAACCACAAACAGGGGAAATGGCTGTAATGCTGCATCTGGCCTCTCATGTTACTGTTATCCATTTACCATGAATCAAAGTAAATATATTTACTTCTTTTGAATTAAACAGCAGATGTCATGATGGATTTTGTCAGGGAGAAAAACATGACAATGATTTTTCTCCGACAGCTTTTCTCCCAAGAGACAAACGTGATGTTCACATTTATTTTATACCTCATGTTTGTAGAAATGTCTTAACTGAATTCAGGTCATCCTGGATACCCACTCTCACCCTCTCCAAGATGAACTTTAGCAGATGGGTCACATCCTACCAAGGTGCAAAACTGTGAGCTTCAGGTACTCCCTTGTGCTCACTGTCATCACACTCCCTAACAGCAATGAAAAGCTCAGACTGTCAAAAACTCTGCTTCAGAAACCGACGGGTGAGACTGTGTCCATGTTTTACAGTCTATGCTTTCAAACCGTCATCACTGATGTTCGTATTTACAACCACAGATGCAACGTACAACCTTTAATTTTATATAATTTACTGTTAGGGTTTGGTTGTTTACTTTTAGTTGCTGCTAGTGAGAGCCTTCTAATTTTGCACAATAAGAAAAAGGAAAGGAAAGGAAGGAGAGGAAAGAAAAAGAATGAAATGAAATAATATTTTCTTTGTCATTGCAGCAGGTTCCAATGAAATGTAGTTTGCAGCCTTAATGGTGCAACATGAAGAGATACAAAAGCAAGAGTTGCATCTATCTGAAGAGAACAAAGCTGCTTCTTCTGGCCATGTCATGTCATGTCATGTCATAAAATAAAATGAATTTAAAAAATGAATAAAAATATCTTACAGCCTACGGTCTTCGTCTATCTTGTTGCAGGCCTTGGTTTAACAGCCAAACTCTCTCCTGTCCACTAAAGGGTGTTGGCACTGGTAGATATCAGATTGTATGTCTTTGAGTAAACACCCCTATTCTTCACTTGATTTTTCCTCCTAAATAACAATCCTGACCCTGAAATTGGCTCTTAAAAGCTGCATGTGAATCACAATTACCTACTGACCAGGACAGAAGAGCAGCACTGCATATCTGCTCGTCTCTGCTCTGCTTCTCTTCATGTCTACAAACTCGATATCTGCTGTGACTTACGGTATGACTTTGATGTCCTCTTTGCCGTGTAGGATGTAGTCAATCAGTTTATAGAAGACTATTTCCTGGAGGAACAAAGGAATTGAACAGACTTCAATAGATGGAGTGCAGGATTTAATAGAAGGAGCTATAACAGAAGAAAAAACTGGAGTGAGAGTGATGAATATTTCCTCACTCTGCCATCAGGAGTTTTGGGTCCGTCATACGGAGGAACTTCTCCCATCAGAACAGGCCACAGGTCAAAAAACTCCTTCAAACACAAAGACAGAGAAACAAAATTAAGGATTTCGATGCTGCTGCTGCTTCTCTGCTGTTGTTTCATTATTTGGAGGAAATAGCTGTTTATTGTAGATAAAGCCGGCAGCACTGCTCAGCCTGGAAATGCTAATGCCAGCAGCCTTTTATGACTCTGTAATATTTGTTGCTCTCTCTCCACAAAGTGCACAGTTTTCAAAAAAGCAGAGTTACTAGTTTTTGTTTCTTCTTTAGTGCTTTATTCATGAAATCCAGTGTTGTTACCAGACAGCCATCTGTGCAGGCAGACAACATGTGTTTGTTCTCAGATAGCAGGTGTTAGGAATCAACTTGCAGCTGCCTCTAATTAGGTAACAGCCAAAGCCAATAAGTAGAGTTTATGACGGCGCGTTAGTTATGACAAATACGCGAGGATTGTATAGCAATGATAAAAGACGGTTCGAGCGTTACTTCTTTCGCTGACACTCAGGGCTGCAACCATGGAAAATTAGACTGCAGTAGGAAAATTCAGGCGGAGAAACCTCTGAGGAGTGACTGAAAATAACTTCTTCTAAAAGTAGACGAGGAGGAAACAACACAAACAGATCTCATCAAAACTCTGATGGGATGAGAGCGGTGCAAAAACAGACGTGCCTGTTCTTACGATTATATAAATGTTTATTTGAATGTACAGTGGTCACTGTTTTTCCCAAGACGCCATGTCACTGAGAGGAACTCGTAGTTTGTGTTGATTTTGTTTCCTCTATCATCTGATTTTGAAATGAAAAACACTCAGTATTCATTCCTTTAAACCATCCATCTGAATTTTTGCCAATGAATTAAACTCTTCAAGTTCTCAATAAATAATTCACACCCTCATTTTCAAGTGTTCACAAATTCAGAATAAAAACCAAACGTCAGATGCCAAAATACAGGTGACAAAATTCAGGCAGTATGTTCCAGGTTGCTCAAATTTGATTGGCTGAATTCAGATGTAAAACACAGTCATAGGAATCGATTTTAAAACAAGTCAATCATATTTCTTTCCGGTGGTCACATAACGCCGGCTCACGTCATTTCAAGACTAAACACAAACTAAGGATGATGCTCCAGCGAGTCTACTAACCCTCCTATTTGACGTTTGTGTTGTTTTGTGTTACTATCACAGTTTTTTGTTGATGTAAAAGTGTGTCTTATTGTCTACAGAGAAGAGTTGAATCCAGAGGGAAATAAAATAAAAGCAGTGTTAGAAATTCTGTCTTTTTCAGTTCAAAATCAGCTGCACCAGATTTACTTGAATATTTATCTCTCTGTTCATCTTGCGGCGCTGTTTGTTGATGAATCACATCTTGATTTTCTTGAAGCAGTGAAATGTATCGCACATTTCAAACACCGTCTTTTGGAAACGCAGAGAAAGGCTGTTTCCTCCTCCTCCTGCTGCTGTAAATCATCTCCTCTCACGCCCTGTGGCAGTCATTAAAAATGACAGTATAGAAATAATCAATCTTGTCACTGATGGTCTTGTTTGCTTTTGTTGGTCATAAAGAGGCTTCACTATTAATCTCAGTCAGTTTCCCTCCTCCACTCGGGTCTTTCTTGGACCCAGCAGGGTACACTTGAAACATCTAAGACAGTACAGATAGAGATCTCCAGACCGCGGATGAGGGTTCTGCTCGCTGATCTCTTTATTAATTGTTTTGTTTGTGTGTCAGCCTACCCTCGACTCTGGCTGTGTATCTATGGTAACCCACCTTGGTCTTGGTCATGTCCAGCAGACCCACAGAGTAACGGTCACAGTTGAGGAAAGCTCTGACTGTGTACAGGGCTTTGTGGAACTGCCTCTCGATGTCTGTCAGCTCCTCAAACACTTTGCTGGCCGACCAAAGAAGAACCTGGAAAAAAGAAGGAGAAGATAAAAAAAGAAGGCTTCAAAGTTCATTTACAGGACAGATAGATCAGCTGTAGTCCTAGTTTGAGTTTTTAGAGACATCTTATTAGTTGGTTGCATGCCTCTCTCTCTCTAACTCAAACACTGACTCATTAAGAGTGAAAACGTGGATCCGTGAACCTCTCTTTGCTCCTCAAACCGACTCTTCAAAAGCATCAGATCTCAGATTAAAAAAGGTCAGACGGGGGACGCGTTCAGCTCGCCTGACAAATTAATTCCAACTGATTCTCAAAAAGGCAGATTAGGATATTAAAAAGGAAAGACTTGACAAAGTTTAGCTTGCTCTACGGCCGCCTCACCTGTCCCCTCCTGGTCTCACAGTTGTGCAGGTAACTCAGGTGGAAAACCCTCAGGAGCAGGTTGGCAAAGTTCAAATACTTGTTCAGGGCCTGGAAGAAAACAGCACAGGGTTTGAGGTTTGAGGTTTCTTCTTTCGCAAAGGCACACCAATATCCACAAATATATTTGGTTTTATATGACATATTAGCAAATATCATATTTGAGCCAAAAGTGCAGAGAGAAATCCTGTTTTTTTTTTTACGTTAAACTAAAAGTGAAACATCCTCATCTTTCTCAACACAGAAACGTATCATTTCTCTGCAGTATTGAGGCTGCAGGTGTTCAGGCCACTTTGATAGAGGTCCAAAACTGTTAACTGGTCATGTCAGGGCATGATTGAGGAAGTATTTCAAACATTTCACTTCTGACTGGCTGTGCAAAAACATTTCACTTCATATTTTGACTGTTTTGGCCGTATTTATTTATTCACTATATCCTTTCAATTGTGACTCCCTCATTGTGGTGGCCAAACCTTTCTCTCTTTAAACAGTTTCTGACAGGCTGAAAAATGTTCTCCTTTCAGAACTTTTAGATGTACCTGGATTTTAGATTTGTGTTACAATATAAATGCTGAATAGCGGTAACTATTGGAGGTCAGAGCACAACAAAGACTGAGGCAGAAACCAAAATAATCGGTGTTGGCAGGTGTATATGATGGTACAAACCTGAAATGGAGGATCAGACTTATTATGCATCACAGAAAGTTCAACAGCACTTCACTGACAGGAGGGGTGAGCATAAGACCCGAATCTGACTGCGAGATATCACTTAACATTCCCGTTTCTGCTCCACACTCCACCTTTAAATCACCATAACTCTGATATTTTTTCACTGAACTTTGTGAAAGTTTAGAGAGTTGATTCCTCCAACTGAAACTTTTTTATCCAAGTGACTGAATCCCTAAATTGAACTGTTGTCAGAGTTTCTTTCCGGGATTGGTTGCAGAAGTTGTTACCTCCTCATCCTTGGCGGTGAAGTGCGGTCCATCCACCTTGTTGACAGCCATCATAACAGCCACCATGTCTTTCCCGTTCATGATGGGGACTGCCAGGACGTTCTTGGTCTGATACTCAGTCAGCTGGTCCACAAAGTCACTGAAATGAGGGCTCTAAGGACAGAGAAAAAGGATTTGATTGTATCTAATTGCCCGCTCTTTGCCCCGCACTCCTCCAAACTTCCAGACTAGGCTTTGACGAACACCCCTCTTTACTTCTGTCTGCAAACGCTGCTAGCAAAGGCCTTCCATTATCCCCAAACTTAAGGCCCTCTCTGCTGCACTCCACCTACTGCTCCTCTCGTGCAGCAGGGGTCATCAATTGTGTTCCTCCAGGGGTGAAACAGAAGAAGAGCAGCTCATTAACCACAAAAAAGGGAACAGAAAACTGCAGAGAGCCACCCTCAGGGAACTAAATTGGTGGCAGAGTCCTTGTTTGAGTACGGCCAGATTTGACTCTTTGTTCAGATCTTACTTTTTGGTTAGTGTCAGGTAAGGACTCATGAAGGTAGGAGTATTATCTTTAGCATTTTACAGGCTGCAAAATAACACCAGAATGAGACACCTTTGCAGCCCTCTGCACCAAAATGATCTACGTTAAAGCTTTATTTGCTGTAAGAGAAAAAAATGTTAAAGTGAGGCAAAATCACCAAGACGGTGGTCTACCATACTGCTTAAGACAACTATAAAAAGCCATTAACCCAAAGTACCAGTCAAAAATGTAGACGAAGCCTCCCCACATGGCTCACTAAAGTTTCTCACTTTGAGCTGACTACCAATCTGCGGCGCACCTGTGGGCCAAACAGGACCGGACTGAAAGATGAAAAGTGTCCATTTCCAAACCAGTTATCTCCCAGGATCACACTGGAGAACACGGCTGAAGCCCAGTAGAGTCCACACAAGCGTGAAGTTCTTACTTACTCACAGAGGAGGAGAAAAATATGAGACACGGGTTCTTGGATAAAAACTGAGGTCAGATTTTTGAACTCAAAGTTGTTGGTCCATGTCAGCGCCTTGCTTTTGTACCTTGGTCTGACTCACTAAACAACTTCTTATTTAGTTGCATTAACCCTTTAATCTCTCAAAAAGACTCAGTTTTCTTCTTCTATGCTCAAGCTTATTATTTCTTTTTATGCTATAATCAGATCCTACCATCACATGTGCTTTTTTTAACGTTAAAGGGTTGGGTAGGCAGGAATCCGTTGAAGAAGCATCTTTTTTTGGTGGTGTATATACAAAAAACCTTTAATGTCAGTCAATAGTTAAGAGTTATTGATGACATTTGGTAATATAACAGTATCGATGTGTTTTGTTATGTCTGTGTAGTCAACATTTTAAAACTTCAGAGCGCTCCGCTCTTTCTGACTGTAAACAAAGCCGTTCTCCACCTCCTCTAACCTGATTGGTTGTGAGGCAGACGCTGCTCCCCCGTGTCGTTCAGGAGCCCAAACAAAGTTAGCGTGCTATGATATCGAACAGTAGAAACCAACCAGAAAGTATGGAAGATTGTCCAAATCCTCCTTTAGCCACAACTGCCGACACAAGCAAGAAAACAAAGTAAATACCGGAGACTCTGGAGGAATAACGGGCGCTTAAAACGGAGGTAGACCGGACAAGAGCTAAAAAGCCGGGTCAACATAAACGATGGGGGACGCTTGGGGATCTTGGTGACCCTGTAACCTTTCTGCTGGACAGGTATAACCGCTTTAACAAAGTAAGACAAGTGTCTGTAACAGAAGTGTTTCTTGTCAAACGGACCTGCTGTAGCGTGTTGTAGCGCCATCGCTAAACTGTCCTCCCTCGGGTCCTGGACTATGTCACTTTATCCTAGTTGTAGAAGTCCTGCAAACATTGTGTTTGCTGGTAGTCTGTTGGCATCTACAGTAGCACCAATGCTTTTGACTTTCACCTTGACTGGGCCCCATTTGTAATTATCTGAAGTATTTATCTGCATTATATCGGAATTTAATTGGAACGATACGAGCGAGCAGGAGCGTCTGTTTGTGGGCGGGGCTTGCTGGAGCAGAGAGGGAGGGGAGAGGAGGAGCTGAGGGGAAAACTGGTTTGGAGGGGTAGAGTTTACATTCAAGATTTCTCCTAAAAACTGGAACTTCCTCAGATCCTGACTACCCCACCTTTAGGTAAATGACAGCGTGGAAAGTCAATGTTTTTCTTAATGGCAATGAGCTAACGCGCCGGGACACACACATATGCTCTAAAATCACTACTGCTCTACTACTTCATCTTCTCTTTTACCAACCTCACACCCCCCAGAGGCGCAAACTCCTCAAAGTTAAACATGTGCATCATTAAAGTTTCATGGAAGCCTTGAAACTGCTGCAGCCACATGCAAAGAGAAGAAATCTGAGCAGTGAGCGAGCCCCTCTCATATCTTAAAATGAGTCAATAAACTGCAAGTCTAAGTACAGCGCTGCCCTGTGTCAGTCTCCATCTTTATTTTTGATTCACGCGTCAGTTTCAGCAACAGTAATGAGATTTGTGCGGCAATCATCACCACAAGCTACGCGCTGAGTTAGTTAATCCTCCTTTGTGTTTTAAAGTCTCAACTCGTCTCTCAACTCGCAGAAGAAGCAGGAAATGAAAAAGAAAAGCACTCAGAGGGAGACCGGGCTGATCCTGGATCTGCACAGTACAGTAGCTGATTCAACCACGGCCTAATACAGCTTACAAATAACCCCGCCGCAAAGATCTGGGCAGTTTGACAGCTTGTTATTGGCTGACCTTTGACCCCCTAGAGCCTGGAGAAGTTTTTATCCTGCTTGTTATCCTCAGCTGAAGCTTGGTGTTGACCTTTACCCAGCAGCTCTACACTTTAGGAGTATTATCCAAGCACGAGATGTGTTTGAATATGAATATTTAAAAATGAAGATTAAACGCTTTAGTACCTTTACTATTCATGTAAACAGTGAAATAACCATGTAGGAATATAACAGAGATTCACTTTAATCGGTAAAATAAGTAAAAATAGCTCATAAGTGCACAGATTTTTATTTGTAGATAGTTATTCAAAAACAAAAATTTCCTCTCTGGCTAATTCAGCTTCTCGGTTTGTGAGACATTAAGTAGATTTCTGGGAGTTTCTGCTCCAGTTGCGACAATAGAGGGTAACGGAGCAGATTAAAGGTGTGTGTCGTAGTGCTGAGTCTGTGAAAATGGCTCAGGGCCTGTGTGACCTCTGGGAGTAATCTGGGATCGCTCTAATTCAGGACAGATTAACTAGCGTCATCTGCAAACCTCCCCCCCCTCGTCGCTGACGCTCTCCACCTTCCTCGCACGCACAGCCCTCCTGTGTCACACCTCAAACAACGGGCTCTACGAACAGCGTTATGGGTTGGTAAATGTTGAAATGATTCAGCTCAGTTTGAAGGAGGCAGCGGGAGAAATGAGGCCTCAGTGCGTAATCCCAGAGAAACACAATCCCTATCCAGCGACGGGGATCCTGGCTGATTGAGCGGCTGTGCTCCGGATAGGACTGAGATGGAAGCAGTTCGCAGAGGGAGGCAGTGATTCCAAGTCTCTGCATCACTCTGTGAAAGGCCGTCCTCGGTGCATTAGCATCATAAAGCCATGCAATTATATGGAAACATTAGCTCTTGCTTCGCTGCGACTGGGGAGGCTTGGAGGCTTTGATATCTTTCCAGTCGCCACATTTCCCATCAAGCTTTCATGTGTTTGTGCGAGGCTGCGGCGTGACGGACAGAGGTTTTAAAACAGCGTGAGGATGATGTTTGTTCTCACTGCGAAGGCACACCCGGCCGGGCCTGGCAGCAGCAGAACCAGCAGATAAAACCACCAAATGGGAACAATCGACCCGGCTCGGTTTTGTTGGTACATCAGCAGCTGAGCTTTCTAATCTCCCATGAAAGGAAGTGATTGAACTGATACAGCGGAGGCCTTGTAAATCCATCAGTTATGCGGAGTGGGCTGCTGCCTTATTAAGTGTAAATGTCACAACAGCAGCCGGTGCAGGAACAGCCCGGGTGGAAGGGTGGAGGGGGTGGAGGAGAAGTTGGTGGACCTGCAGGAGCATGACAAAGTTAAAATGTTCACGGGAATAAGCTGGCGAGCCATTTTCAAATGTCAAAGGTACCGGCTGTAATGAGATTGAGCGCGCGTTGAAGGGAGGAAGACAGAGGGAGGGATTTTATGGCAACAGGGCGCCATCTGGTGGTCACATACTGACAGAGCAGCAGTAGACAAGTTTGATATAGATTCCTCAGGAAAATTAAGATCAGAGAAGTCAGAGGTTTTTCTCCTTCTTTCATGAGAGAGATCAATACTTTATAATTTTCTGCTCATCATTTCAAATTTAAAGCTGTGGATCTACTTCAAATGGATAATAGGACCACAAAGTTTAGACTGTTTCAATGGAAATCAACAGGTGGACAATCACAACACAAAGTAATTGCTATAAACTCAGTGTTGTCACAAAAAAATTAAAATAAATGTGAAGGACAGTAAGTCAGATTCGGGGACGTCAAAAATAACCACAAACTAAAAAGTCCTCACTGAAATAGTAATAATAATAATAATAATAATAATAATCATCATCTATTTTTACATTTTCCATGGCAAATATACCTGATTAGTGATGTGACATAGGTTCAAAGTCCACACTTAAACTAAGTGGAGGGAGTAAAATAAGCCGCCCAAATAATGTAAAAGCATATCTCCACAGTATTGTTGCTGAAATATCACCAAAAGCATTAATACATATAGATTTTTTTTTAATCAATATTTTGCAGCTGTTTCTCTCAGTATTACTTCTTGTAGACGATTCTTGCACACTCAAGTCATGACTAACTGTGCAGAAAGCCTTGCTAAGCCAAATAAGATAATAGACTTTTTTATTGTAATGAGTAAAATGTCTGTAAGTTAAGCAAGCCAAGCTTTCTTGATAAGTTTCTTATAACAGGATACCATCCATGTCACTTCAGGGAACTTAGAATGAAAACTGTCTTGAAACAATATTCATATTTGAACCTGCGTGGTCAACGTTTACACAAATAAACAGAAACAGGTTCATTTCACTTATTAAGTCTGAGGTGTTTTGCAGAGTAGATTTCATCCAGTCAGCAGGCTGTCATACAGCCAATAGAAAGCTTCCATGTGTTAGTGTTTTTTTTTTTACTTGGTAACTGATGAAATGGGAGTGTAGCAACTAAAGTACAACACACTAACAGAAAAATACCAAAGTAAATACAAAAAAACCCACTATGAGTAAGTATACTTACTTAATTTCCACCCCTAACAAATATATAATCATGTCTACAGTAATAATAGTAAAAAATAACATGCTGATGTACCCTTAACAGGTTTTGTCAGTATGTGGTTTGGATTTCACTAGCTCATAAATTTGCTGCTATTTTTACTTAAAAAACTGTTTTGACTTTTATAAATGTAAACTACCTTTACTCTCCTGGGATCTCAAACATCTTAGAGAAGGTCTTTAAATGAAAAACATCAGTGCACTGACATCTCTTGATGATGATCATTGTACAGTTCCCTTTTCAAATATTTATTAAAAAGTCTGGGAAATGTAGGAGAGGAGATGTTCCCCCTGAAGTAAAAAGACTCTTGTTCTGTTTTTCTTTGTCCTTGCTTTTCTATTACATCTTTAAACTTTTAGATTTTGTGCATTGGTAAGTTCAAGTGGGAGACTCGTTTACACAGAAAACACTTTGGCCTTGTTCTGCAGTTTAACATCTCAAACCTGTGAATATCAAGAATCATAAACAGATATTTTGCTCTGATGTCTCTGTCAGCACCAGATTTCCAGAGAACCACAGTCAAACTGAAAACAAACACAAACGACTGTCGTGTTATTAGTCATCTACCTCAGACGCTGCAGGAATGTTGACCATCTTCTTGGTGGTCGCAACATGACCCACAATTCCGATATCCAACGGGTAAACGATCTCACTGTCAGGAGGCACCAGGCAGTCATCGAAGGCTGCGTCTTTGTGGACATTAAATAACCTGGAAGTGAAGAAAAAACACTTGGATTATCCTGTTGTTCTACTGAAGGAGTTTTTTTTAACTTTTTAAATCTTTTTTTCAGAGGTCATGACTTGGCAGGAACTCTGTCTCAAAAGTTCAGGGGATCTGCATCCTCCTCCTCACTAGAGTTCTGCTCTTATTTGGGTTTGGAAAGGTCTGTTTACATCAAGTGTGCCAGAATCAGGAGGAATGCTCCACTTGAATTTCATGTAAGCTTTATATAATCTGCCAAATGTAAGTGTCTGGAGTTGTATGAATGTGAAGCAGCGTGCCAGAGGGAAAGAAAATCTGTTTCCATCCAATACGGTTCCCTGGAGATTCAGCTGACAGTGATCATCGTCCAAAATGTCTGTTTTCTCTTCCAAACTGTTACAATTCAATTTTCAAAATAAAAAATAATGTGAAAAAGTAATGTGATGTTTCCCTCAAACCCCCCTGTGACCTGGTTGCGAGCTCCGCCACTCCGTTCCTCTGGCGGTACATGAAGAGGCTCATGCGGTCGGCTCTCATGATGAAGCTCAGATGTCTCATGAGGTTGAAGATGGACTTCTCCATCTGCAGGTTGTCCTGGATGTCCCGCACCAGGTCAAAGAGGACCTCACTCTCCTCCACCATGGTCAGGTCGTGGTATTGGCTCAAGTCCACCGCCGCTTTCCTGTTGTTGTCCAGCAGGTCTGAGATGACTTTAGGTCTGAAGTTGATGTCGTAGTACTGCTTTGCAAACTGTGGGTTTGCATCCAGGAACTGCTCTGCAGCTGCTGCATCCACCATGGCTGCTGATGACAGAGAAGTTTTTAGATGTATGAATAGACCAGCTGGAGGGATGGCTTTCCAAGTCAGAGAGAGAGTTGGTTTGGTCGAGGAAAGTCGAGGTCTAACTCTTTATTGCAAGTACTTCCCAAGACATTTGACAAAACATGTCTAAGACCTTCCAATACTGATTCGTTATACACTTCATGGACATTTTTGTCTATAACAGTAAAAGTAAACAAAAACACACTGATAGAATAAATAATAATGATGACAAACACCTGTGTCTCACAGATCTATTAGTTTTTTTCAGTCCTACCTGTTGAAGTCCTTGTTTTGTCTCCACTGAGGCGTATAATCCCTCACCTCTGCAGGTGTCTGAGAGAAGAAAAGAGATTACAGAGATGGTTTTAAATGGTCATGTGTGAACATAAGCCTGCATCCAATTACAACACTGGGATTATGATACCTACTAAAGTGTAATAAGACAGCCCAGGGTTTCTCTCTTCACAGCACAATAGGAGAAATAAACACATGCTGAATGGTTATATAAATGTTCAGGGTCGTGAGTTGAGAACTGAATGATGAATTACTGAAGATGAAGATGAAGATTCAGCTTTAAGGGGCTGACTTAACCCAGACCCCCTACCCCACAAAAAGAGGAAGTCAAAGGAAAAGGCCACAGAAAACATATATGACTTAGAGTACAGATGATACTTCGATATCACATCAGCAGATCAATAATGACAGCACAGCTTCATCCAACTGAGGTAATAAATCCAAACATCACTTGGGTTAGAACGGTTCAAACACTAGTGCAACCTTGACACCAATTTTTGAGTAATCTAATTAGTCTGAAGACAGAAAATGCTCAAATACTAAAGAGTTAAATGTTTTGACTTTTTATTGACCACATCTAGACATAAAAAATGACTACAATATGTCGAAATCTAGAAGGCACTTAAGTCCAAGACTAAGATTAGGAGTAAATCAAAAATAGCTGCAAAAACTGACAGTGAATTCCATTTCCAGATGGGACAGTGCACTGCACACAATGAACTAAGATTAGTTCTTGTTATGATGTGGAACCAGGTCTTAAATCAAGAGTTTATACCAAACAGATGAGGAGGGAGATGTTAATATGATATGCTATCTTATTTTTAAAAAATTACCATCATTATGCAATGAGCATGCACTTTTCAACAAATTGCTTAAATCACAAATACTGCCTGTGGCCGAAGATTCAAAAATATAAAGAATATCAACTATAATGGATTTTAAAAAAAAATCCAAAACCTTTAGAATTTTTACAGCCATGGAGTGAGTAGTAAATTTATAAACAGAGATAACAAATAAAAGAGACATTTTTCTTGTTATTGACTTGTCCTGCGGGGCTTTTACAGCCCTTGTGTTGTTTCTCATCATTAGGATAATAAAACAGTGTGACACAGTTTCTTCTTTGGCTCTTCTTGTTTCATTTGCAGCCCTCCTCGGGTGTTGAACTACAAACATCAGTCACCCTCACACCCTCTCTCAGGAATCTGACACAGAGAATAACAATCAGCATGAACAGAAGTAAAAACACTGGTGAGACAAAACAAACCCTCTCCACACTGTACAGCTGCTTTCACTTGTAAATGTCAGCCAATGAGAGGGTTCGACAAAGACTGTCTAATAGCAAGAAGAGCACTGACTATTCCTGGATACTGCGTGAGCTTCCTGGGTTTGGTTATAAATTAATCTATTTTCATTTAAAAGTAATTCAAAAATGTTTCAATAAATTGTTTTAAAAGTTTGCATTAGGTTTGCAAAGATGTGTTTTTTGTATCTCTGTTGGTTTCATCTAATTTCAAATAGCATTTAAAACTTTTTTTTTTTTTTTACAAAATGAATGATGTATTTCCCTTAAAAATGTGAAGTGGTGTGACCACAACAAAAGGAGAAATATTTAATACTCATTTCCACATATAGTGTATGCAGGTGTACTTATAAGGTTACTTAATCATATCAGTTGAAAATACATTTTGTTAAGATTTTTATTTTTATTTTTTTACAAAAAAATTGGATGAATTTTTGCAACATAGAGCAGGAGACATGCTGAAAACAGCTGGCATTTTCGAAATAACATTTGAAAAATTATGTAGAAACTGTTAAGATATATGTTAGTGCATTGCAGTAGAGGAGTACATTCCATTCCTCATGCATTTTCTCAAATATTATGTTTTTTAATTAAAAATACTGGTTACACCAATTGACACAAACCAGTTACTGAGTTTTTAATGGTTACACCACATTGACATTTTTCCCATTATTCCCTGAATATTCTCTCAAAATGGATAAAATCTAGAAATTTTAGACAAGTAGTGTGTCCCAAATAGCATCCTTCCATACTAAAAATTGAGTATACTAAGCATACTATGTACTCAATCACGCAGGGTGCAGTGCTTTCCCAAATCGCATACTGCCGGAAATGACGACGCGATTTGCCTCATATCTGAACATTTATTGTGCATAACAGAAAACTAACAAACTATTTACATATAAAAAAAATTTAGAAAAAGGAAACTAAAGGTACCCTATTTACACATTAAACATTCGGAACTGTGTAACTAAAGATAAACTATTTACAAATTAAGCACTCAAAACTAGAAAGAAACTATTTACAAAAAACTACATTTTAAATATATTTTATATGAAATATAATAGAGTAATAGCCTTTTTAAAGCCTTTAGCCTTTTTGCATTTAAGTAAATCATATTAAGAGTATGCGTGACGTTTTAATAGATAACTGTATTTGAGTACTATCTTTGTCGTTATTAATAACCTGATTACTTTGCCACCTTACCCTGACTGTAAAGCAGCAATAACAAGCTGTCTCCCCTGTGGTCGCACCACTCAGTTTCAGAGTAAACCATCTGTCTCATTTATCGATCTTTGTCTCAGTGAGTCATGTGACGCAAACCACGCGTTCCGGTAGTCGTCATCACGCACGAAGCAACAGGGAGCAGGGTAAGATGAATTTGAGGCGGAATGAGACTCGAGCTTCTGGACACAACTGACCGTTAACTCAGTAAACCACGGCCCACGGTTCGAGCTCAGGTCAGTTTCTCACAGATTTAAAGTCATGTTTTGTCTTTCGTGAAAAAGATGGAGTGTCTTTTTAATTGACTTCCTTTTTTGGCTGAAGTTGGTGAAGGTGTACACGTTGACAGTTTGTTTACAATGGTATCCATTCATGAGTTCACTAATGCTGCGTTGGCAGAGGGAGGTCAGGTAGATGGAGGGGAGATGAAGATGGATTTTGTTACTTAGACGCGACTTTTTGCGACTTTTTCGATCGTTAAAATAAGACGAAATTATCTGAAATAGTTGCTACCATTGAGTTTTGTCACATGCCTCACAGTTTACCACAGTGACAGCATACAAATGGATATTTTCACAGTTAAAGTCAGTCCATTTCCTATTATTTACTGTCTACATCTGAACAGACCGTGGGCAGCCCCAATAATCTCATTAACACCAGCACACATGACTCTGCAGAGACAAATCAAGTTAACTCTCCAGTATCTGAAAAGACTTCAGACTGTGGTTCCGGATCAGGTTCCGGTCTAATGTGATCTAGGGTGAAAAAAGCGATTAAATCATCAGTTATAACATCTTAACAGAAGGAAAAGAGTTTTCACAATCCTGAAGCGAAGTTTGACAGACTTTGGAGGATCTCTTGAATAGTTAAAGTCATATCTAAAGAGACCTGTTTCCATCCTATCCTGTGGTTCATAGACCAAAAAAGGGCTAAAATCGCTCTTTTACGCATTTTCAGAAGCAGAATAAAAGTTTTACAGAGTTTAAGAGAGACAGCAGTCTCTTAAGAACCATTTAAAACCAGCTCTGAGATGCTTAAGTATTGAGAATTTGGATCAGGACTGGGTCTTCTGTGGTTCAGACAGACAAGACTGAGTTTTAATGAGCCTCTAGTCTAGACCCATATAAATAATCTAGTCCAGATCTGACAAATCTAGGATTCGTGCCTCTAGATTAAGATCTCACCTACAACAGCAGAATCCCAAACTGTGAATAAGGTGTTGACTTTAGAGTTGAAACTTCAAGACTTAAAAGTTTAGCCAGTTTAATAATGTTCAAGCAAGAAACCAGGTTTTTAGGTTGTTTTGTTTTTTTAAATCTTATTTTGAGCTTTGTCAAATGAAAAAACTGAAAAATCTCTCCATGTCCTGACTTCAATGAGAAACAAAAATATTACAAGCTAGAAAAAAGAGAGACACAGGAGTCAGAGTTATTCCTCTATAGATAAGGAGCAACATAAAGGCTGTACTTTTTATCTAAGGGTCAGTAAGTTCAATTTTATGAATAAGCGGAAGTGTTTTATTTGGACTGTGATGTAACTTCAATAGAATGACATACTTTTTGGCCTTTAGACAAATGCTGGTTCACACCCTCTGCCCTGATATTAGATATCCCCCCTCTCCACTTCACTCCTCACTGCTGTTAAGGGTCATTTGGCTGTTATTGTGGTCAGAGTAAAAAGCTTAAGTCTAACTCAGCAGCTGAGTTAGCTCATTTTATTTTGCCTCTCTGACTTCTTTCTCTTTGAAATCTCCCCAGATAAGAGCTCGACCATGACTCTCGGCAATGACTCCTACACGACAGCAGAAGATGGAGTCGAGGGCGATCAGACGCAGCCTCTCATTCTGGAGAGAGTGGAGAAGGAAGGGAGCAGAAACTGGAGATTGTCCGTCGCACACCGGCTGAAAAAATGCTGCTCTTGTACCCCGGAGAGAGTCAGATCCAAAGTACTTGGTTTTGCCCCGATTCTGAAGTGGCTTCCTCAATACCAGCTCAGGGAGTGGCTGCTGGGTGACCTAATGTCTGGACTGATTGTTGGGATCCTATTGGTCCCTCAGTCCATAGCCTACTCCTTACTGGCCAGTCAGGACCCCATTTATGGTCTCTACACATCATTCTTCTCCTCCATCATCTACACCCTCTTGGGCACTTCCAAACACATCTCAGTGGGGATTTTTGGAGTGCTCTGCCTGCTCGTAGGTCAGGTGGTAGACAGGGAGTTAGCTTTGGCAGGGTACTTGACTGAAAGCAGCACTTTCAGTGGCAACAACAGCGGGATTTGGTTGGCCAGCCAGGGGAATGACAGCGTCGAGGTGGAGTGTGATAGAAGCTGCTATGCGATCACAGTGGGAGCTACAGTCACCTTTACTGCTGGAGTTTACCAGGTGAGTGAGCAGGGCTGTCATTTTTGAAGCTTGAGGGTAGGGCTGGGCGATATGGCCTGAACTATGATTTGGACAGATGTTGCCATAATTTGTGAGGTTTTTATTTTTTTCCCTTCTATGTAATTTGGGGATTTTGAATGTAAAGTTTGGGAGAATATCTCCACAGCACACAGATGCAACAAAACATGATTTTTTGTTACCCTTTCTGGAAGCATTGGACAAGAAATCCGCACGATCAGCAGGTTTTAATTTTCTTTTTTTGACATTGGATCTTGGAGACCTTGAAGAGAACAATGAAACCTATTTTCAGTTAATCAAAGAAAAAAATCCCCAAATCTTTTCAAACTCTTTAACAACAACCTCAGCTGCTGGATGGGGAATCTACTTATCCATCAAGTCCGAATGGCTGCAAGCAAACTAGTTAGAAATGATGATTTTATTAAAATTGAAGAAAACTGTTTCACCTATCATTTGTGTATTGTCAAACATTGAATACCTTGTCCATTAGGTGTCAAGTGTCCTGCTGTTTAACGTGCAGATTCTCATCTCTTTCCCTCAGGTAATCATGGGAATCTTCCAGATAGGCTTTGTCTCAGTCTATCTCTCCGACTCTCTCCTGAGCGGCTTCGCTACAGGAGCCTCCCTGACGATCCTCACCTCCCAAATCAAATACCTCCTGGGTCTAAAAATCCCCAGACCTCAGGGCTGGTTCACTCTGTTCAAGACCTGGTACAGCATCCTCATCAACCTGGGAAACACCAACATTTGTGACCTTGTGACAAGTTTGGTGTGTTTGCTGATATTAATACCTACCAAGGAGTTAAATGATCGCTTCAAAGCCAAGCTAAAGGTAAAAAGACTAACTCTGAATGTGTTTAATTCAGTTATTTCCTTTTGATTTTAAAATAATCGTAGAAATACATCTTTTTATTGTCCTTACCCAGGCTCCAATCCCTTTCGAGCTTTTTGTGGTGATAATTGCGACGCTGGCGTCTCATTTTGGCCACTTCAACGCTGATTATGGTTCAAGCGTAGCTGGTGACATCCCCACTGGCTTCCTCCCTCCCAAAATGCCCATGTGGTCTCTGATCCCTAACGTGGCAGTGGACGCCTTCTCCATCGCCATCGTGGGATTCGCCATCACTGTCTCTTTGTCCGAGATGTTCGCCAAGAAGCACGGCTACACAGTGGACGCCAACCAGGAGATGTACGCCATTGGCTTCTGCAACATCCTGCCATCGTTCTTCCGCTGCTTCACCACCAGCGCCGCCCTGACAAAGACCCTGGTGAAGGAGTCAACAGGGTGCCAGACTCAGGTTTCTGGGCTGGTCACTGCTCTGGTCCTGCTGCTGGTGCTTCTTGTTATTGCACCGCTCTTCTATTCCCTTCAAAAGTGAGTACAACAAAGTCTTGAATCAAGTGTCTGCCACTGTCATTCCTTATTTTGATCCACTTCTATCAGTGGGAGTCGGTTCTGATGTCTGGATGGTTAAAAAAAAACAACAACAAGGATACCTGATAAACTCAAATTAAATCAGCTTATTTAGTAATTTCACTTTTTTGGCCAAAATGATCAAATCAAAGACATTATCATCCACGTTTACTGGCTGGAGCAGAATAAATAAGAAAGTTTAACTGTGCTGTAAATAATGATAAGTCATGTGTGCACTAACTGCACATTACGGTGTAACTGACGGGGGAACTTGTTGGGCCAGTTGACTCGCCCAAAAGCCTCAGAGGAAAGAATTGTGTTGTATCATTTGTACTGTTTAACATCAGTGGAACAAATGTTGAGTAGTACAATCAGTGTAAGGCATATGTAAACATCACCATACAAGTGAGAGGGAAGTGCAACTTCACGACTTCAAATGAGCTAAAGCAATATTCAATACAAGACATAGATTTCTGCAAAGCATAGTTTCACATTTATTCATTCAACTTAAAGTATTTGTTTTTGAATCATAATAAGTGATAAAAAAAGCAGGTTTTTTGGTCATATTTAGTTACTTCAGCGTTGTATTAATGAAACTATTTGTTGCCTTGAGCTGAATGTGTTTGATTTTGTAATTCATCCCTCAGATTTGTGTTTTCACCTCAGGCTATAGAGTTTATATACAAATAGGTGTTGTGATATACAATAAGATACTTCATTTAGCATTGAGCTGAGTGACTCTGCTATTTCCATGTCTGTCCTCCTGCCAGACTTTTCTGCTCCATGCAACTTCATGTGTCCGTATGGAGCTGTGCAGAGGGACTGTCAAAAATAGACTAGGTACATACTTAAACCGGCAGAGCAGGGTTCCCCTTTCTACTTACAGAGGTAAAACATTAATGAGAGTAACCAAGGTCACCTCCAGCAGCGTTACATCACATTTTTCTGTCAAAGCATTGACGAATACTCTGACAGGAAAGAGGATTTTGGTGGAAATTCAAACCCTGAAGTTGACAGAAGTCAAACATGGAGTCTGTTGTAATAACTTCCTCCCACGAGCCTGAAGGGAGGACTCTTGTTTGTCAAGTTCAGCAGCTTTCGCCTCCCACAGCAGTGATTATGTTCTGTTTTATTGTCTGATGTTTACCTTGTATTTTGCCTGTTTTCTTTCTCCTGCCTCAGGTGTGTATTAGCCGTCATCATTGTGGTCAATCTTCGTGGAGCCCTACGAAAGTTCATCGACATTCCCCACATGTGGCGTGTCAACCGTGTGGATGCAGCCATCTGGTTAATCACTATGGCCACCTCAGCGCTGGTCAACACAGAGCTGGGTCTTCTCGTGGGGGTTCTGGTGTCAGCCTTCTGCGTCCTGGGCCGAACCCAGCAGGCCCAGGTCCGGGAGCTCGGTCGTGCTGCAACGAGAGAGCACTACGAGGACCTGTCGTCTTACCACGGCCTTCGAAAACATCCTGGAGTGGCTGTTTTTAGATACAACGCTCCGATTTATTACGCCAACCAGAGCTTGTTTAAAAAATCTCTTTACAGGTGTGTGGGGCTCGATCCCGTGGAGGAGAAAACCCAGCGCATCAGGTTCAACAAGAAAAACAAACAGCATGGAGAAGTCAAAGAAGTCCCGAATATGAAATCTGAGAAGGAGGCTGCAGGTAAAGAGGGTCAGCTGGAGGCCGGTGAGACTGTAACTTTGATGCTGAAGAATAAACCCCATAACTTACGCAGCTTGGTGATCGACTGCAGCAGCATCTTGTTTTTAGATACGGCTGGAGTCAACGCTCTGAAAGAGGTCCGTAAAGATTATGGAGAACTCGGGGTCAAGGTCGTCCTGGCTCAGTGTCGAGCTTCGGTTCTGGATGATCTGGAGAGAGGAGGATACTATGATGAAAAAGGTCCTGACGGTGGAGAAAATCAAATATTTTTTACTATCGCTGATGCCGTCCGCTATCTCCAAAGCCTTTCAGCTCCAAATGGAAACTATGACAGCAAACTCTAAGAAGACAAACTGGACAAAATAACGGTTCATGCATTAAAAGTAATTTCTGTTTTTTGTGCCTTATAATCTCCTCCTGATCGCTGAATCTCTGCTGGATGTAATTCTGCTCCCTTCTTTAATTGCAGCAGAGATTTCTTTGTTTACGAGCTGGTAAATGTTAAAACATGTCCTCAGTTTGAAAAGAAAGCTTAAGTGCAAAATACTTCTGGGAAGAAAATTATATGATGTAACTTTACATCCTGAGTCATTTTAAGATTGAAGCTTTAAAACATCCATATTTAGGTGGTACTGTGTAATGTAAAAATGTATCACAGCTGTTAGATTCTGTTGTTTTTCTGTTGCTCTTACCTACGAATTTCAATCCTTAGAAAAATTGTTCATTTTAAGACTTACTGTATCTGTCAAATATTGAGATATCAACAAAAACTGAAACCTTCAGGTTGGATCTGAGAGTTTACTGAAAGTTCAGGTTAGTTTGTGGATTTAACTTGAAGTTATCCGCTGACAGTGTGTTTTTCTAAAGCAAAATTCTTAGCTCCAAATCCCAAATGCTGTTTTTAAAGTTTTTATTTAGGAGTCTCATTGTGCCTGCCAAAGATTGTACTATAACTTATAGTAGCTTTCGACCCTGTTGTCTGTACTACCAACGATAATCGAGGGACGCGTTTATTTTCCCCGTGGGAAAGTCTCGGTTCGGCAGAAATCAGTAACTTCCACTGATTGTTTACGACACAGCTTTAAAGGGTGAAGGGGGAATGTTTTGCTCGCTGAAGCAGCAGTCGTGTTTCTGTTTTGTAGCAGTCAGTATCCAAACCGCAGTGCCTTTTACTGTTCCTGTTTAGTGACTTCAGTACATGCACACACACACACACACAGTGAATGTTTTAGTTTCAGGTTCTGTGACACATGAATGTCAGTGACCTTTTATATTTACAACTAATACAACTTTTGTTATCTTCTAGAGAGCACAGCTGCTCATGATGCACTATCCTCTCTTTTTACAGTAAATTTCTGTCTTTTTTATATTTCATTCGGAGAAACCGTGGCCGTGTTTTTATGCGGGGATCTCTTCAGCTCTGATTGTTGTGCTGTGGTGATTTTGAAAGCGGTTTGCATGAACTCCATCTGTCAATGTTGTGCAGTGGTTTGATAAACTTTGTACTCAGTCTTTGTTTACCGAAGGCGGCGCCAGTCCTGACTTTAGCCTTTGTATTAGCTTAATAAATATACGATTGATGAATGAGGTCGGGGGTCTGGGGGGTTCAGAACAGTTTTGGTTGAGTGCCTCGTGAGATTAACACCGAAGAAACTATTTGATTTAATTCTGTTCATTTTAATGTTGAATCATGCGGATCAGCCTGTTATTACATTTCTTTGTGTGAAAGAGAGCGGCTGGTAAAATTACAGGCAGGAGTTTTAAATGTTTGGAGCAGACAGGGTCTTCCAATTGCTTGACACAAGAACTGAAACGAGTGTCTGATGGATTACACAGAACCTCAAACATGCTGTTCAGTCGACCTACAGGAGGCAGCAAAGTCCTCACATCTGTAAAGTTAAAGATTCGAGATTTCACACCAAATTATCTGCTTTGCACGTGTTGATAAGTGAATTGATTATTTTTTAAACATTGTAATGTAACCTGATGCTAGTTTGTTTACAAGATAACGTCACAGGATAACACCCAAAGGCTTGAAGTGAAAAGACGAGATGTTATTTTGTTATAATTGTTTTCCTTTGATGGAGGGTGTTCGAGGTTTTGGGAGGAGCAGCTTTAAACTCTTCAGGTGTTTACGAGTTGCAGAGTCTTCTTGGTTCAGGGCCAATACCATCACAAGGGACTGAACCAGATCATCAGAGTCAAGGACAGTCCAGATTTATTTCACTGTCCTGACGTAAGCCTTCGGTACGGTCCACTGACTGAACTTTGACTTAGAAAACAGAGTTTGTTTGAGGGAACACTCTGGAGTAAAACTAGAACTGGAGCCTCTCTTTCACACAAAAACAAAAGGACAATGATTTCCTGTATCATCGTTCTCGTCCCGTATCCTGTACTTTTATTAAGTTATCAACATTTGCATTGTTGCTGAGGTTCTTATTAAACTACCTTGTTACATTTGCTGGATGAAGAGCACTTAAACGAGTTAAATCTTCACTTTTTTATGCAGTAGCCAAATATTAGACAACTTTTTAAATTAAGAGCTTTGCAGCTTTATGTCGTAGATTGTTGCAGTGTATTAATGTTTGCTTTCTTTTGTTGATTTCAGTTTATGTTTCATTAAAACCAAAACTATGAAGCTGCACAGACAGCTCCAGTAAACCTGATTATTTAGTAGAAGCTCATTCCAATATCCTGTTAGTTTAAAAAGTGTATTATTATATAGATAAAGTTTATCTAATATGTATATAAATAGCAACATTAGATTTGTTTGGTTTTACTGCTCAAGTATGTTTATTATATTTAGAAGATGCTTTGCAGGAGTTTGAGTCGCTGCTTCAAATCAATATGACGTTTGTATGCAGTTTAATACTGATGATGTGTCCAGTGATGTGAAAGTGATCCTACATTGTTTCTCATGATTTGAAGGGTCAATCAGAAGCAGTTCTTTTTACTGAATTTATTTTTTTGAACATGTTTTTTTGTTATCTAAAAGATTCAGATCTTCACTGTAAATCCAGGTCTGTTCATGTGTTCCAGTCAGTGACAGGAAGCAGCTTTGAGTGTTTGCTGAACAGAACCAGGGAGGCAATCAGATACTGCTCGGCAGGAATGCTGTCCTACCCTGAGAGAAATGTTCGGACTTGCTCTCTCTTTGCTTTTGTCTTCACTTGGTTTAAACCCCACCCCTTATATAACCATCTTTACAGTTCAACTGAGAAGACTTCTTGAACCAGAGCTCAGGGAAGCTGCCAGTCAGCCCGTCCCACTTTCTAAAGACAAAGTTCATGCTCACGTTCTGTAGCAGGTCCTCTCAGGATGTCAGGACGGAAAGGCATCACATACTGTCATTATCACATTATCACAGCTTCTTCTTCTTCCTTTTGCGCAACAAAGAAATGAGATCAGCACTTTAAACTGTAGCTGGGTTTAATCAGACAATAATTCACGTGTAAACGACGTACCAGTGATGCTTTTGTCTTCATCTTCAGTATGAATGACAGATCTGTGCATGTCCTCAAAATGTTGAATAACTTGGTATGTTAGGTTGTATTTCTTTGGAAGACTAGGCCATGGGGATATGAGAGACCTTGTTCTAGTTTTGTAAGATGTTTTGTATGTTTTATTGCCTTAACTGAAATACTCTCTCTGCAATAAAATGGAGCAGTATACAATATATTCAGGGTCAGTTTTATACGACTCTATGATACAGAGATCATATAACAGTAAGGAATAACTGTAAAAGTACATTTCATGACTCTGCAGAGGTTACCAGGTCCAAGAAGTTCATGCAGTTTAAATGACAGACTGGAAATATGTTTTTATGTTTTTTCAGGTCAAAGATTTAAGTACCTAGACCTTAAAATGTTATAAATATATATATAAATCCTCTTTAAGGTGAAGTATCAGTTTGGAGAAAATCTATTTTTGTAGGTTTCTGCAGAAAACGGATGTCCGGTAGTATGACTCATTTTCTGAGAAGCAGAATCTCATTTCCTGATGTAATCAAAGATCTTTTCAGTCATTCAACCAAATACAAGCATTTATTTATGACTGATAAATGATGAAGCAGTTTTTGTATCCAGGGCTTTTGGTTTAATAAAGTGCTTCAGAAACTGACCACATCCGTGTCTTTTTCCTGAAGGAGTGCCTTTTCAAATACCTTTTGTCAACCAACAGTGTACCCGGCAAACAAAAGTTCTGACGTCTTCGTTTCCACTGAGATCCTTTGTGATGCAGCTACTTTTCTTAATGCTCAGGAGGCTGAGGCTTCAATCAATTATTTACCATGAGCCTCCAACAGTCAAAGCCGTCTCAAACCACACAAAGCTCTGTTCACTTCAGTGCTGAAATATTTACTGAGATGTTGGCACGCCTAACGCAGCAGAATTCTGAAGCTGAACGTTTGCAGGTCAACAAATACACATATCACACTTTAGGGACATACTACAATTTTGAGCACATCAGAAAATATGGGATGTTACGCTATGGGATTGAATCAGGTGAATCTTCCTCATCAGTGGTAGTGTTTTCATTTTGTCACCAGGGGGCAGATTAGACCAGGAAATAGTAGCGGAATAAAATGATATTGTGGCCCAGTGGGACTCTTGTTATCTATTTTATTAAATACTTCTGCATTTTAACAAAGTTTTCAACATAAAACTTTCTCTAAGTTAATAAGTCATGGGAATTTCACACACAAAAACAAAAATATCTGGAGTAGTTGTAAAACTGGAGCAGAAAGAGGCTCCAAGTAAAGTTTAACAGGTAACAAGGTAACAGATCTGTCATATTCACTGTTTATGTCTCTGACTTTTTCATTTTAAACATATCCATGACAAAAAAAAATGTAGACTTCTGAGAGGTGTACAACACACACACAAAATCAATCTTATTTTCTTATTTTAACCTCTATTAAACAGATAAAGTTTGTCAAGCTCTGGCAACAACATCCTGTCTTCATGATGTACCATCAAGCAACCACTAAGACAGAGCAGATGTTCCCCAACTACCTGGCAACCTTCCCTCCCTTCCCGTTTTCCCGTGTCTTTTAGCCCCGCCCATCTTCCCAAAAAGATTGTATTACAGAATTTACAAAGTTTTGCCTTTGATTCATTACCGTTAATAACTTATTTATAGCTACAAATGAAAGTGTCTATCCTGTCCGAAGTTTTAAAGTAGTTTTAAAACAATCTGTTTTCATTCATTTGATTCCACAGAGTCTCATCTCTGCAACAGCAGGGGTGGTGCTCATGGGAAATGTAGTCTTCGTCCCATTCAGACAGAGAAAAGAGACCAGAACTAACACAGTGTGATAATTTTCACACTGATTTAAACTCTAGTCAAAGCTCAAAGAATAAACTTGTTTAACTGGAGTAATGATTACAATAGATGGTTAAAAGGTCAGGAAGAGCAGCCAGTTTTACTCTGTTTTCAAAGTCAGGCCCAGTTCCAAAGTTAACAGAGCAAAAACTTACTGAGGCTTTTTATGAATATGAAATGGTGTTTAAAAATACTGTTCCACCTTTTTCTATTCTTATATCATAAATAAAGTAACTGGACAATAACCAGAGTCACTGCTATGAACTAACATCTGGATGTTCTCTTGGAGGTCTAAAAAACTAGTCCTGGAGGATATCTGCAGAGAAGTGTGGGAAGCAGACCTGAATCAACCCAGTTTTACTCCTCATGGGCAAATTACATTTTCTGGGATGTGGTACCTGCACTGATTGGTACAAAGTGGAAAAAAACTCTTGTCCAAAAATTGTGCTACGCCACAAACCAAACTTTATCTTACAGCCCTGAACATTTTCACTCCAGAAAAGTCTCAGTCAGGTTTGTAGCTGCAGCCAAGCATCCCTCTGTGTCCCTTTATTTGCCCCATTATTCATTCAGTTAGTCATCATTAGTGAGGTGACTCTCCCTCCAATTAGCAGCACACTGAGAAGCATCTATTCTGCATAATATTAATTCTGCGCCGCGATTGGACCCGCTTAAGTGGCCTACAGGGAGCTCAGAGGGACACACTGATCCACAGTGAGCAGATGGTGTGGAGGAGGCAGAGGGCAGCGACACACACGGACAAACTCACACTTGCATGCGTGCACAAGTGACACAACTGCACATTCTCGCACACATGCATGATGACCCCTCTGAGCCCCGTCACAACCCCGAAGACCCGGTGTCATCCAATGAATGAAATTTAATGGATCAGTGGATCAACTGGGGATCATTCATGCACACGAACACACACACACACACGATCAGTCCACCACCAGAGGCTGACCACACATCAGCCAAAGAGAGGCTGTCAGCTGCCTTGGCTTGGCTCTGTGTTGATGCCTGTGGGACAACATTAAGAGTCAGGAAGGGAGATCAACATCAACCTCAGAGATGTGTTGTTTGTTAAGTAAAGCTACTCCGAACTGCTGCAGGGGTCCGCTGAGACCTCGACGGTTTCATATTCAGGGCAGAAAGACGGTCTTACTGACAGGAAGTCCGTCCATGAACCGCTCGTGTCCTTTAACGAGCGTTTAATACTTCTGGGTCTTTTATTGCTAAATACACCCCACTGTCTGCTGTAATGAAGACGCAATATTCAGAACTATTAAACCTTTTATTGTTCACTAACTACCATCCAATTAAACCACAATCAGGGTCCGTTTTTACTGTGACTCCCATCTCATTAGATCCTTTATGAAGACCATAATGGTCTTCTTAAAGGATCCAATAAATATGATGGATTCACAAAGACCAAATCTCAGTCACTGTTTCATCACTTTTTGTTCCTGGACTGCTGTTGGAAATTTAAAGGTGTTTTTGCACGGTCTTGAGTATCTTGGTGGTATTTTAATGATCCTGTTTTTGTGTTTGTTCTTCCAAACATCATATCCTGAGTTCAAAAACTGGGATAAGCCTTTACTTCTAGGTTTGAGAGACCCAAAGATCTAGAAAAAAGCTGGATTTTGTGATACGTGTAAGCATTGTCTCTTTTCTTATTTCCTTTTTTCGTGAGCTGTAGTTCATCTTCATTCACATTTCAAGGAGAAAAGAGTTTAACAGTTTATTTCCTAATACACGTTTCTCCTGATGCAACTTTCTTTTATCAACATTAATGACTTTATCTTACTCCTTTAAATTCATTTGCACCAATGGGATACAGAGAAGCTAATGTCAGCTAAACTTCATTAATAAAAAAACTTTCTTGACGGATATTTTGTTATTAACACCAGCTATGAGAGCAGATTTCCATTTTGCTGGAAGCTTGCCGTCTTCCTGTCAACTTTGTTGTCAAGAGCGATGTCAGTTTACAATCCTAAGAAGTATTTAAAGAGTATTTTCAGTCTGTGCTCTGTTGGCAAAGCTGCCTCATGAAAGGAGACAAAACTGACATGTATGAAAAAGATGAAACAAAAGAGAGAAAGGGTGTCGCTCACATGCTGTGAAAGCCAACAAAGAGATGTTCGTGTTTCTTTCTTCTCCACAAGACCTGAGTAAAGTTCCCGCTCCCAGCCCATTAGAGTAAAACGTCTACATAACCTAAACAACATTCAAATTAAAGCTCTGAAAGGTTCTGCACACTACAGCAGGCATAACAACACAAATGCACTGACATTTAAGGCCTGAATATCCAACACAAGAATCTCTGCTGCAACAAATAAACATCAGATTTAAAGCGGCACGACTGATGATGCTGCACCAAACTACGAGAGTCAAAGTAGGAAAGAGAAAACACATTTAGGAAAACTTTGTAAAGTGTAGAGATGCACCGAAATTCAGACCCCTAAGACTTTTATCACCAAAAAAAGTCAGTGAGGAAATGTTGTTTTTTAGAGGATGGTGAGCTGAACAGTTTTATGCCAACAAGATGAACTTGTCTGGAGACTTGATTGACCATCATTGTCCTTTTTTTCTGTGATTTTAGACGCATTTTGAGATTTCTTGTGGCGTTTTCGCCTTTCAACTCCTTCAGCTGCTCACATTGCTGGTATTAAATACGACAAATGCACAGCAAAATTCAACTAAGTCTCAAACTAAACAATAAATCTGGTAAGTTTTACTGAGTGAAATAACTCAATGGGAAGCACGCATACAGAATAGTCTGTTTCACATTGACTGGACAGCCAAATAAATATCCTTCACACGGGGAGAAAACTTCTAAGCATGTCTTCGTGTTTCCTGCATAAAGCTGTCAAACACCCTGCATGTGCAGCTATCAGTGACGGAGGATGACCGACGGTTCTCAGATCTTTCTTCTAACATGCAGCTTCTATCAGCAGCCCAAACCAAAGACTGTCAACCACACCATAGAAAAAAAAAGCTCATCTATAGATCTGTTAGAGCCTCTTCGTGACACCTTAAATTTAGAAAAACTACTTCACGTAAAACCCAACGGGCTGACTCTGCGAGGATGGCGAAGGAAAAACCTGAAGGTTTCATTGGGAAAGAGAGAATTTTACGGTGCATTTTGTTCAGCCTTTGTCACAAAAACATTAAAGAAGTGCTGAGTGGAAAATCCTGCGGCCCAGGAGCATCACTTTCAATAATCCTTTAAGCACAGCCCAAATTACCTCTTTCTGCTTGGGTTGTTAAAACACTCGTCTATCTGCTGAAAGTGGAGCATTCAAGCCGGGTATTGACTTTTTCTCACACGATTTCTTTGAATTAAATGATCCCGTCTGAGGGAGTTTTTCTTTTTTAATCACACGTCTGCTACCTGTAGCATGTCAAAATGAAGATTATTCATTTTTTACGAGCCGATTTTCACACTTTTATCTTCTTTTAGCAACATTTAAAGAGCTTTCAAGGGCCAGGAGACAAACTGGATTCAAAAGGGTTTACGTTTTATAATTGTTAGCTCTATAATAATAATAAAACTAGTTTGCCAGAATAATGAGTGGGTTCAAACTTAGCTGAGAATGCAGGTGGCTGATGGCAAACACAGGAGCTGGTATATGAGTCACGCTCGCTACCTCTAGCTGTCTGACTGTTGCACAAACAATTCTTAACAGCCAACATGTTGACAGAAAAAGTCTTGGAGGACACACTTAAGTACAAACTGCAGAAGAGAGAAAACTGAGCACTCACCAGTCATGCAATGTACTGGAGAAAACAGGGTAATGGCCATCAATTCTAAAATGTGAGTCAGGCTCTTCAGATGATTCATCAGAGCAGCAGTGTTGGAGCAGTGTTTGGCTGGAGTTATTTTTGTTATCCAGGCCTCCCTGTTCTCCATCCAGCACGTCAAACCTGTTCGAAAACAAACGTGTGCAGAGATGCTTACACTGAGAAGTACCATCAGAGTTTCCTGCCTGAAGAGTGACATGCCACCATATTTTTTTAATGTCTCAAACATCACCAACTGCACTAAGATTTTTTATCATTATTTTTGTTTGATCCTTTTAATGCACTGGACAAAAACAGAGCCACATGAGTCTTGTGTTAGTACCTTAAAATCATTTAGGTTATTAAGATGAACTTGATCAAAACTTAAGTAAGGGCTGGGCGATATGGCCTCAAATCAATATCTCGATATATTGAGCAGTTCACCTCAATAACAACAAATGGACGATAACTACTCCACAAGCTGCTCACCCCCTCCCACATTAACTTGGTCTACTTCAGCCGCTCCAACTTTTGAACCGTCCTCCATCTCCTCACCTGTCTTTCCCTCTTTGTTACAGACTGGATGGGGTGGAGTCATGACTCTGACATAGGACAGCGTCTTAAAGGGACATGAGACCATAGCCTACCTACACACATCCAAAACTAACTTTGATTTATTTATTTATTGAAAAAAAATCCATAGTACAGTATGTTATAAAAATGTCAAAGTATAGTATGATAAAAATTTAATAATTTAGTATGAAAAAAATGTCATAATATAATGTAGTATTTAAAAATATAGTATAATATGATAAAAATGTCAAATTTTGGTGTAAAAAAATGTCATAGTACAGTATATTAAAAATGTCAGAGTATAGCATGATAAAAACATACTATTCCATGACATAATATAGTATGATATATAATGTCACAATATAGTATGATAAAATTTTGACACCGAATATATTAACATTGGCAAAATGACATTGATTATTGTCATACATTTCGGTATCGGTAAATTTTCGGTTTATCGCCCAGCCCTACTTTAAGTCATTCTTAATCTCCATCATTTTGGAGGAAAGTGCAGAGATTATTTTCTGAGTCGCCTCTGAAAAGAATAAGATCCTTTAACAAACAGTAAACCATACTCACAGCAAAAAATAATGAATTGTTAAAAAATGTCAAAATGGACGTTGCCGTTGTTTTGCCACTCCTACATTTTGTGCCTGTGCTCCTGATTTTTTGAAGATGGGGATGTCAGGAAAATGGGACAGAGAAAAAAAAATCCTTTTGGAGGCACAATCATAATATAAACCTTGTTAACAAAATAAGAGACTGAATACTTTGGAAAAGTGGTGTGCAGAAATATCAGCACTTTGGCTTTTAAATGACACACATAAAAATAAGGCTGTGAGCTGGATGAGAGGAATTCATCACTGATCACACACCTCATTCTCAACGTTTTAATGCTTAAACAAACTTCTCTGTGTTCTCTTTTGTAATTATATGAAGTTTAAATAAAGTTATCACCATCTTTATGCTAATTCTTATCTCTTATGACAGAGGAGTGTAAACTTCAGCCCGTTCCTGAAGACGACACATCATTTGTTTTCCACACTTTACGCCTCTTTGTCAGGTTTTACGAGACTCTTTTGAGAATATGCATTCATGTTTCTTTTCATGGAGACATTTGAAACAGATTAAACTGTTTATCAAATGTTGTTTTGCCACACTTGAGTAAGATAAGGCAATTTATATTCAGTACCGCTGTGTAGCTTTTCAGTATGGTAACAAAGCATTCAGCAAACAGATGATATATGACGGTAATATCCTGGTTTTATGACGGTGGAGGCTTTGGGATTGCAATCACACACAAACATAAGAGTTACTCATGTAAAACCACATCAGAGGAATATTTGACTCTTTTGATAAAGATGGATGCATGATGCCTGGAGTCACTCTAAAGCTGCAGTTACAAAATTAATGGAACCCAAGCAAACACTGATGCACTCAGGCGTCTACCAGGGACACACACACAAACCCAAGCACAGAAATCAACTATCTCTGCACGAAGGGGCACAACAATGTCTTCTCTTGTCAACAGAAATGACAAGCAAACCAACTGTGGGGATGAAAACAATGACAGCTGCAGTCTGCAATTACCTGGAACATCAACAAGAAGCCATTTACTGAGACAATCCACCGGGACGTCCCTATTATCACTCCTGTCTAGATATATGCCACTGGGACGTCCCCATTATTGCCTGTGCCATTAGGGAGACACATAGACACTCCAGTCCAAGATAGAAGCAGTAGATCTTTTGTCCTCAGAGACACCGACGGCACACCGAGGGGTTTGTTGTAAAATGACTGTCATGTCCTCAACAACGGCTGATAACCTCAGCCGTGCACTGAGAGGCATATTTTCTTTTCTTGGAAGATGGTGACAAACCAAAACAATGCAAAATGTCCTTTCAGCCCTGAAATACACACTCCACAAACAACATCTCTGAGCAATTTGCATTTGTTTGAAAACTCATGCAATTTATGACGGCTCACACTTCACTCACGTAAATGCAACTGAGGGGAAATTGAGGCCTCAAGTTTTTCAATACAAAGATTACACACTTCTTCGAGACATCTCTGGTCTGTCTCTGCTGAGACTGGTGTGTGCAGAATACTGACCAGAAGAAGAAGAACTTTATTGATCCCTGAAGGGAAATTCACACAAAGCCACACAAAACAAAACACAACAACATGGCAGCAGCTGATAGCTCATCGTATTTTAAATTTGAAGTCAAAGAAGATGACTTAATGTGATGTCTTAATGTCTACCGTTAGACTTTGATGATCAGAAAATGTCTGGATGCTGTTCCTCTGATGCAGCGGACAAAATTTAATGTGACGGACATTACCAAAATCCATTTGCGATTGATGTCGAGCAACACTGAATAAACAAAGAAAAACGCCGGAATTTAGCGCCACAGCGGTCGAAAACCTTTTGCCCTCCCAGGTCAATCGCCTGACAGCAACAGTAATGTAGCTACCTTTACTCCTGATCCCCAGATAACACGACAGCGACACCTAAGGCATACAAAGTGAACTGCAACTCATTTTATGTTATCACAGCAGCATATTTGGCTCCTACACCTCTATTATTCAAATGCTACAAAACTCACCGACTCATTTAAAAGTTGAAATCAGAGCAGCCACTCCAAACAAAGACGTTTTATTTATGGAATTTATGTTTTATGTGTGAACTTGTTTTATTTCAGCAACATGTGCGTCAGTGAGTTTCACTGCAGAGAAAGCCTCATTCATGATACGTGCAGCAGCAGCACCAAGACACAGGCTGAGAAATAACAGCAGTATACTATCTGCTGAAGGAATTATTTTAATTTTAATGCTTCTGAATAAATCAGCAGCTTCAGAGGTTGTTGTGATATACAGAGTTCTTATGTCACATCCGACCACCCTGCAGGCTGCATGAAGAGTCACTGTCATGTTCTGTGTAATCAGTGAGTCATGCACCATAATTATATGTTCTTATGTTTGGGGATCAGCGGTATATGTGCCTTTTGCCTTTCCACATCAATGATGGCCAGCATGTTCTGAGCAGGTGTGCAGGTGTGTTTTGATCACCGCTCTACACGCCACACCTGAGCTCCCGCTGATGTCTCACAGCATGGAGAGAAGAAATGAGAGGAAGAGCTGACAACAGTCCAGCTTTTGGTGCATCAAGCTCCTCACTTTTCACTGTCACACACTCAAAACACGGCAAATGCACTCAGGAAACACTTTAATTTGACTGTTTCTCTAATCTAAAAAAAACTCCAACCAATCCACTAAACTGTCAGAGGCAGGAATGAGTAATAATCATCCAAGAGAAAAGTGCAGATTTGACTCGTTACTCCTTTCATTTCTGCTGAAAAGAGCAAACAAATAAATAACAGTAATTGGACAGTTTTCTACAGCTTACCGAATTACTGTCATTAGTCTCTGAGAGTAAATCAAATTAAACTCAGCTTTTTCAGATCTCTGTCACTGTTATGACAGTTTCTTTGTGAATCCAGAAGCAAAAGGCTGCTGGTTAAAAGTTTGTATCGAACACTCAATGGCAGAAAATGTACCTACTGCAACTGCTTTCAGCTGTTCTGGTCACTTTTTTGCCTGTAGATCCATGCTCTAAAAGACTTCAAAAGACAGTTCAGAGATACTGTCCTCTCTTCCCATAAACATGTCCCCCCGTTGATGAAGTAATGGGGAATCATGCATTAAGGGAAACTAATGAGATGAGATTCCTCAGACTTGAACAAGAAATAAAAGGATTGATATTTGGACATGCTAATGATCAATTACTGATTATTCTTTGAAAACAATTCGATTTTTTCAGATAACAAAAATAAACCAGATGCTTCATGTATCCAAATCCTACATTTTCCTCAGCAGTTACAGATACAATATGGCACAACTACAGAACATACAGAGGTGTAGAAATTGTTCAACACTCTGAGTATCATCATGTGAAGCCGGCTCAAGAATATTCTCCATGGACATACGGTCATACAGACAGAGTAAGGTTCAAACTATCAAATGTGAAAATGCTGCAACAAGAGGAAGGAAAACTGATTCAGACTCACAGTGCGAACTGTTTTCTGCACACTTGTTCTTGCTTAGAAAAATACGCATGTCCACATAGTCAGGGTCATGGTATGGTCAATGTTATTCTACACAACATGTATTTATGTCTTTAATAACAAGCCTTTTTGCCTGCAGCTCACACTGCATGTTGCATTTTTACAGCTCAATGCCTTTCCTGTCCAGCAGAGTTGCATGAGCTTGTAGATGTGACATTTCTCCATCTTTACACTATTTCCTCCTCAGCTTGAGAAATTCTTAAGCCTCTTAAAAGCTTTCCTCTCTCCTCCTTACAGTTTAAACCAACAGATATCAGTGTGTCTACCAAACACCAACTGCCAGGCTCTTTAGTCGAACTTCTGCATTGATCTGTCTCTACAGGTCTCAGACTTTTCACTCTCAGATTTACTGCTTTTCCATCATTGTTTCACTACTTCTGCAAAAATAAAAAGACAATCTAAACACTGGTTCTCCTGTATCATCACCTCATCTCAACAGACAGCTTCAAATATGAGGGTTGATACTGTTCAGAAACTGAGGTCTGATGTTCCTATAATAGTTAATATCTACCAGGAGATATTTTCAATAGGCTGAATGTAGGTCAAACACAAGAGTCACACTGTGTTTAGACTGCCCACCTCTGCCAAACTGATTATTTATATCAGCTGATTTAAATCCCACACAGTAAACATGCTGCCTACAGGGTCAGTGTTGATTCTGTTTACGAGCCTTGAGTCGTTTGTCACAGGTCAATCATGACAAAAACAGACTAGAAACATGCAACAAAGTCAGCGTTCCACTGTGATCAGGTCCTAAACCAGTCCGTACGGACTGTGTGTTTCACTTTCACATGTTTGCTGTGAGATTATATTTTGTTAGGATGGCTGCTATCTCAGTCAGACTGCCCCCTCTTTCTGCCTTATTATCTGTTTACCTCTTATTCCACACCAGCTGGCTGCCCTCTGTTTGCAGCATTTTTCCTTTTCCTCCCATTCATATCATCATTCTCCTTTCTCAGACGAATCATGATTTTACAAAACAAAGAGCTGAGGATGCTCCACAATAACAGTCATTAGTCACTGCAGTTAAGAGGAAAAGATGGTGTCTCCTGATGTTCAAAACTGCCGTTCAGCCCTTTCTCCTGAGGCTCAGTATTATGAATGAAACAAACACTGGTTCAGGCAGTTAAAATCAAACACACGGGGCCTGAGGGATTGGAAACAGCTATAAGATATTCAATAACTCTCAAAGGAAAGACAAGCGTAAACTAAATCTAGGTCCAGTGAGCAAATAAAACTGTACTTTTCCAAAAAGACCCAAAGGCTGCTGTGACAAAGCCTTTAAAACTTGCAAATACAATGAGCAAGAGAATAAAACTCTTTGACATTGTCTCAACAACCTGTTTCTTTTTCTTTGCTGGTAATGAAAAGATTTTTGGCCTTTCAGACAAATCTTTTCTGCTTCTACAGAAACCCTGCTTGTAAGTTCGCTTATCGGCTTCTCACTGCTTCGCTGCTGACACCAAGTTTGACCTTATCCTGGTAATAGCTCAGTGAGACGAAATAACACTGCTCACTTTATAATAACTGAAACAAATCTCTGGAATAAGGAAAAAGAGGCAACTTGATAAATACGAGACTATACAATTGGGATTCATCAGTGACTTTCCTCACTTTCTGCTTGTTTTGAGAAACACTATTGTGATTTATCACACCCGCTGACGCCACAAGGGACTTTTTTAATCATTAAATGCACACACAGATTTACAGATTATGTTCCAATACACACATTTAAAAGAGTAAAAAAAATAGACACTCATGCACATAAGCACAAGTTGCATACACACCACCCACACTGCCATATGAAAATCATTCCAACAATAACTGTTGGGCATGATGACTGTACCAACATTAATCGCTCAGTGAGTCAGCCTCTTGTGATTAAAAATGCAAAAATAAAAAGGCGCTGCTGCTTGATTGAAATTAGTTTTTTCCTCATAGAATAAAAAACTGCAGTACAAACATGTGCACTCCACCAAACTGATGAACAAAAGCACTCAACACAAGCTGTCTCGGATGGTCAATGTAACAGTAAAAGTTAAACACTTATGACTTGAACACTTCAAATTTGGGCTACAAATACTTCTCCCACTTTCAGCTTGTGATGGGCACTGCAGTTCTTTTCGTTCAAGATTCGTTCACCAAATCATCGATTCATGTAGCGCTTGGCTGGAGAAGCCTGCGACTCCAACCTCCTGAACTGATGGTTCAGGATTCAGTTCAATTCAAAGCTTCTGGGACTGGGGGACACGAGTGTTTGGCTGTGTTGCTCTGACAAACAGGTTTGTAAAAATGAACTTGCTCATGAGTCATGATGTTCTAAGTGTACTGTCCTATGGCATGCTATTAACAGGTCTGCTCAGTAAATTGGGCTCAGTGAGTGATTCGTTCACTGAACGTTTGGAAGAATTCAAACTGAGCATACACCGTTCCCTCCCAAACCGCTGCAATGATAGGATGCTGCGGGTTTAATGCACTTCTTGTTACATGCGTGTCCTACTGTATGAAGGTTGATGGGGTGGCAATTCAGCAGAAAAAAAGGTAGTTTTGTCTGACAAAAGTGATTCATGAGAGTGTAGTTCAATGCATGATTCGTTCACCAAGTGATTCAGGTGTCGGTGCAGGTCCTTGTTCCCGGGCTGCTCGACTGGCAATGCTGTTTCTCACTTCAGCTCAACTGATGTACGAAACGAACGAATCACTCGAGGAAATGATTCGGTTCAATACGTCACTAAAAAGATACGGTTCTTTTGAACGAGTCATTCGCGAACGAAACAACACTACTTTCAGCAAATACGGTTACTAACTGCCACAGAAATCTCTTTCTTAGTTTCTTGTAGTTTTACTACAACCATGTAGTTTTAAGTCTCTTTGACTGCTCGTTAACACAAGCAAAGTGAAGCTTCTTGACGTGTTGTCGAGCTCGGAGCTAACATCAACGTTTTTAGCTAGTGTTAGCTTAACTTGTACGTTGGTAGCTGTATTAGTTAATGCCACCCTTATTTTTAGTACTATGTTGATAATTAAACTCATGCCAGCTTTGAAAAAAAAAACGTCTCATATCAGCAATAAATATCAGATACATTAAAATTCTGATAAACTCACCGCAAACTGTGTACTTCTGTCGATTAAAGGTGATTGTTGGGGTGACTGGTGTTACGGGTTGATTGGTTACCGTGCGATAAAGAGTCCGTTCATCCCATTGGTCAGCCCTCGTCCAATCACAGTCCTTGTAGGGAATCCAACGCAGCTGCTGTTTAAAATCCCCTCAGGAGGCAGATGTGGATTATGTGGTTGAAGGAGTTATCATAGCTGCAGTAGTGTATAATTATTGTGACAGTTACATGTAAAGGTTTCTGTTTATTTCAATTTCATTTCAAGATTTTCTGTTTTATTTTGAAACTAAGCACTTTCCCTTAAAACTGTCCATTAGAACAGATTTTTTAATGTTTTTGTGCTCCTTGGAAATGACTAATTTACTGCCATGCTCGATGAAGGCATGGTAAAATCATAAGCGACATCACTTAAATTGCTGTAATGTCAATTATTGACCACTCAAGCTCTGTAAAGATGGGGGTAAATCTATAAACCCGAAGAAAAGAATAGGAGTCCAGCTTGCACTATAAGACAATCAAACTTTTGTGATACATTTCAAGACAACTCTGCTGAAAAATAATTTAGGAGATGTCTCGATTATTCACATTGAGTAAGAAGATGCAGGGAAGTCAGTGAGAACATATGCACAATGTCACAAAACACCAGCCCCTCTTCTGTTTGTACTGTGTGATTCTGCTTTTTGACAGTACAGCAGAAGTCAGCCCTGAATTGAGGCATCAGCTGGCTCTCACAAACACAAGAGCCTCTGACTGATCTGGTTATTTGGTGGCTTACAAAACATCTGCCAGCCGCTGCTCTTGAGAAAAGAGCCTCAGCAAGTGTTTTTGTCAAAACACAAACAAAGCTGGTCCAACACTATCAGAGATTTCTTTGAGGGAAAATGAAAAGGAAGGCTGTTTGACTTTGGGTTTCAAGGGGAAATGAAAGGTGGGATGATATTAGAAGTGGAGGGTGGTGGAAGTAAAAACACGCTGGAGCCAATCTGAAAGAAAACTGAGAGTCAGAGTCAAATTGAGTTTCTTTATAATAATTCTGGTAGAGGTGGATTTTGGGCACAGTTTTAGACTGGTTTGTATCTTATCCAACAAACAGAAGGTTTTAAGTTGCTGTCTTTATATTCAGTATGGTGTTCACCAGGGGTCAGTTTGGGGTTTTACTTTCTTTAGACATGCATCCCTTAAAGCATAAAATAGAAAGACACAGTATTGCCTTTAATTTCTATGCTGATGATACACAGCTGTACCTTTATATGTGAGCCTCTCTAAGTATGGTGTTGGTTTTAAGACCCAATCTGGTTGGTCTATTTAATCTGTCGCTGGAAAAATAATCAGTCTAAATAAATTTTTCTCTAATGATGCAACAAAGCAAGACATTTTTTCCTGAATTTACATTTTTTTCTTTGAGTTTTTTTGTCCTTTAAAGCCAAAAAACCTCTGAAAAGTCTACAGAAGGATTGTTTTCCCTAAACTTGGACCTCATTTTGATGTTTTATCTTTAATTCTTCACATTTGACTCTTTTCACAGAACACCAGATGAGAAAAACTAATACTAATTCATACTTTAATCTTCATTTTATTAAATTATTTAGTCCCATTTCAACACCGAGAACTTAAATCGATTGGTTCATCTTTGTGGGTACATTGCAACTTTCCTCAGTAAATACAAAACTATGAATTTCCCCCTTTTCGTCATGGACTTCGCTCTTATTACTCCTTATGCAAACAGACCAAAAGAGGGAGTGATTGTTCCCCCACATGTAATTAAAGTAAGTCATTTCCTCCTCATATCAGAATAACAATATTATAGGACTGGAAATGGATGCATACAGAAAACCCATTCTGTGAAAAGATTGCATATGGATGAGGTGATAATGACCCTTCCTTGGTCCGTCTGATGGATTTGCCAAGAAAATGAAGTTAAGAATGAAGATAATTTCCCCCTTTCGGTTCACAAGTGAAGCTCTGGGGCTGTTTCTTTGAGACCATTTATTAAAATGGATGAAACCGAACCAAAGGATATTTAGACCTTCCTGAAAAGCATTTGCATTTTATTTATAAGAGGTCAATTTGGCTCTTTTTCAAATTCAAATTCATGCACAGACCAGGAAAAGGTGTCTGCATTTGACTCTGTTGCTCATTTTGCTTCAGTGAATCCACCTTGGTGAACTTTCACCTCCAAAGGTGCAAAATTAAAGGAGGTCTCTGGTATAAGGATGACTCGGTTGAAGTTGAGGATGAAGTAAAAGTGGCCTCAGCAGGTGTATTGTGAAGACTCATGATCAAATCTTCAGATACAAACTGATACTGTGTCTAAAAATAGGGATCATGTGTCTATTATTTGAGATTTCTTGCCTCTGGTGCAGTGATTGTGACAGCTGAGCACCCAACTTGAGCCCACATGGACACACAGTGGCACATGTGGGTGCTAGGGCGGTCTTAATCCGGTCAAGCAGTGAGCAAATGTGGCCCTGCAGCAAGAGCTCCAATCAATCAAGCAGCATTGTGAGGGGAGTGAGGCGAGCAGGGGGTCAAGCGGAGAGAGGAAGGAGAAAGTCAGGTACTTCTCAGCTGGAGGAAATAAACTGGAAGAAAAAGATTGGAAATAGAGGGGTGCAAGGCGAAGAGATGTGAGAATCAGGAGGAGTCTCCAGCTGCAGCAACAGGACAGGCGGGGAATTAAAGATGATATTTGGGTGAAAGTAAAAAAAACAGATGACACATTTGACCACAACTCTGAATTTCTGTCAGGTGTGCTCCAGCTCTCTCCAAATCTTTAAATCTTTCCGGCACGAATAACAAGAAAACTCAAAAGTGTCACCAGGCTGTATTCCCCAGTTTCTCTCCAGGATTCAAAAGGACATGATAGATAATGGAGAGCGGTGCAGCAGTTTCTGTACTAAAAGTCATTTCAGCTGTGACAACTTTCTTTGGTTGTGATTTATGAGTGTAACAAAAAAAAAAAAAGACTCCAAGAAGTGCAGAAGACCTTTATTTGCATTAAAGGATGATAGCAGACACCTGAATGATTGTATAGACTTTAATTAGAGTGTCCTTTGTCCACACAGTGAGTTTGTGCCGTCTCAATTTCCATGAATAGTTACTTCCTTAAAAAGTCACCCACGCTCTGGAATAACAAAGGATTTTTCCATTTTCCAGTTTATATTTTGATGAAAACAGTCAGGAAAGAAAATCACAAACAAATTAAATTTGTGCCGCTCGTGTGCGGGGCAGCTGGATTTTTAATATTCTACCAGAACTGTTTGAGGTTTTGGCAAAAACACGCAACCAGAGCGACAAACTATAATGCCAAATTTCTGCTCTCATTCATTCAAAACTACCAGAGAGGGTGTTTTCCCCTCTCATGCAAACTTAAACTTTGGTATCATAATGTCACCAGCACAGACACAAGTTTACTTTTTGTTCTAAACAGTTTTGACTCTACTGCCAGTTTCCTTTTCCACAGTATCTCTCTCTCTCTTGTGAGGATGGGTTAACGTCGTCTAACTGTAGAGGTGTACCTGCTCCACAGCTGAGAGGTAAAGGTCAGCAGACTCCCTGTGGAAACAATAAAGACTCAAAGACATCAGCTTGTTGAGGTGGAACACAACCGGAGGAAGAAATAAGAGGAAAGTGTTTGCACCATACTGTGCCTCTGTTACGCACAAGGATAAACACTCCTGTACAAGTACAGGAAAAAGCATAAAAGGTCCAGAGGTGACTGTACAGACTTAAGAGTACATCATGTGTACTCAGCTCCTGGTGATCAAAAACAAGACATTAAAATTGTTTTCACTGCGGTCACACCTGAAGTAACTGTCTTAGAAATTAGGTGTTTGGTAGAGAATGAAAACTGTTGTTCAAAATGTTCTGTCTATTCTCTGACACAATTACTCACCACTTCTTTTCTCTTTATTCCATTATTCTGTTTATCAGAATGGTTCTCAGCTTGATTGTTTCACGCTCTCAAGAAACCACTGAAGTTTCCAGGTAGATGTTAAAATTAAAATGTAGGAGTACGAATACGAGGATAAAGATTTTGATTGTTTTTGATTGCCTTAATTTGTCAATGCCAGGATTTTTACAAACTTATTTCTAATGGTTGCCATGTGTTTTAAATGACTGGTCGACTGGTCAGTTCATCATTATGTAAGAGAGTATTGAATTGTATCGTATCTTATCGTATCATATCATGTTGTAACATGTCGTAATTTATTGTATTGTGCCATAACCTACAGTGTGGAATCAAATTGTACCATATTGTATCGAATTGTATCGTAGCTTATCATATTATTTTGTATCTTAGCGTTACATCATATCACATCATACAGTATTGAATCATGTTGTATCGAATAGTATCCTATTGTATCGTATCATATCGTATCATAACTTAGCATAACGTATTCTATTCTATTGTATTGTATGGTAATGTAAAGTATCAAAACACATTGTATCCTTTGGTATGGGATCAAATTGTATCAAATTGTATCATATCATATCCTAAAGTATTGTATTATATTGTATCGAATCATTTCGCATGAAAAGTATCCTTTTGTATCTATCAAATCAAGTTGAATCATATATAATCGAATCATATTGTATCAAATCAAATTATAACTTTTTGAATTTTAAATGATTGATTTGTCTCAAATCGTATTCTATTGTATCATATCGTATTATAACTTATCGTAACGTATCGTAATGTATCGTATTATATCCTGAGATATGGGATTTAAATTGTATCATCTTGTATCGAACAGCATTGTATCACATCGTATTATGTCAGAGCAGAAACACCAGCGGGTCTTGTACACATATGAACAGCTTCAGTGTTTTATTTATCCTGTTTGTCAGGATAAAACTAAAATCAGTCCATCATTGGTTCTGTACAGGGTCACTGCCTGCTGTGCTGCATTTTTACCCAATATATCTTTATGACGTTTCTCTAAAAATGCTGCACACTGATATCAAGTGTCTAAGGATTTTATGTTTCGACGATATATTTCTTTTCTCCAGGCTTTTTCCTGAAATGACAGACATGGCTTTATTTAGTCACTGAGACAGATACTTGCTGTGGCTTAACTAAAAACTCTGTCTGTCCTCCTGACAGTTTATCACTGTGACTGACGAGCAGCATTCAGAGAGCTGTCCTCAATCTGTAACCACATTAAACTCTCGTCAGGAAGGATTCACTCCGCCTAATTGAATTGACTCATTGTGTGGGCTGACTGCTCTGCTAACTTCAATGTCTCTCTGCTGTCTTGTCTTTATAGCTCTATTTAGATTCTGTTTACCCTGCTTTTTTCTGCTGATGTCTCTGTTTATTTCCCTTTTAGCTCCAAGGTGCTTTGGATTACAGCCCACTCTCTACAAAGTGGTAACGCAACAAAATCAACCAAATTAGTCAGCAAAAATAGCAACTTATGAAGTATGTGAGAAGGGTTCATTTGTAGGTTTAGAGTAGTGCAGATCTTCAGCAATAGTTACCACGGCAATCTACAGGGGTTGGACTATGAAACTGAAACACCTGCCAATTTAGTGTTGGAGGTTCCATGGCTAAATTTGACCAGGCTGGTGGCCAATCTTCATTGATGGCACATTGCACCAGTAAGAGCAGAGTGTGAAGGTTCAATCAGCGGAGTAATAGCGGTTTTGCTCAAAATATTGCTATGCACACAATATTGTGAGTGACATATCAGAGTTCAAAATCATATCAGTCATATCTTTTATATCAGAGTTGGTGCACGTCTTGCTGGCGCATCTGTGACCAAGACAGCAAGTCTTTGTGATGTATCAAAAGCCACGGTATCCAGGGTAATGTCAGCATACCACCAAGAAGGACCAACCACATCCAACAGGAGTAAATGTGACCGCAAGAGGAAGCTGTCTGAAAGGGATGTCCAGCTGCCCAACTCACTGCAGAATTAAATGTGCAGCTCAACTCTCCTGTCTCCACCAAAACTGTCCGTTGGGAGCTCCACAGGGTCAATATACACTGCCGGGCTGCTATAGCCAAACCTTTGGTCACTTGTGCCAATGCCAAACGTCGGTTTCAATGGTGCCAGCAGCGAAAATCTTGGGATGTAGACAATGTGTAACTTGTATTGTTCTCTCATGAGTCCACCTTTACTGTCTTTCCCACATCCGGGAGAGCTACGGTGTGGAGAAGCCCCAAAGAACGTACCACCCAGACTGTTGCATGCCCAGAGTGAAGCATGGGGGTGGATCAGTGATGGTTTGGGCTGCAATATCGTGGCATTCCCTAGGCCCAATACTTGTGCTAAATGGGCGTGTCACTGCCGAGGACTAACGTACCATTCTGGAGGACCATGTGCACCCAATGGTTCAAACTGTATCCTGGAGGCAGTAAATATTATTGAGTCACTTTGGGGTGTTTTGGGGAGCGATTCAGGAAACGTTTTCCTCCACCAACATCATGTAGTGACCTGGACACTATTCTGCAAGAAGAATGGCTCAAAATCCCTCTGGCCACTGTGCAGGACTTGTATCTGTCATTCCCAAGATGAATTGATGCTGTAATGGCCGCAAAAGGAGGCCCTACACCATACTAGTGAATTATTGTGGTCTAAAACCAGGTGTTTCAGTTTCATTGTCCAACCCCTGTGCCTCAGAAACAGGTGAACTACCTTCCTGGTAAACCTGGAGTTGACTCTAAACTTATCTCTACAACCTTAAATCCTGCTGTAGGCTTAGATGAGAAACAGATACTGTTCTCTAAAAATGATAATCCCTGTGGATATTTATCTTCAGGTTTTATCCCCGTAAGAAGAAATTACATTCTTGAGATGAATAAAGTTGGACGGACATGGATCCAAAAACCTGCTGCCGTAGCAAAGTCAAGCAGAAAATGAAGTCATACCACTCAGTACAACAACAGCTAAAAGATTTGGCACCAGTCTAATAATGAAGGATGGTTATGTGCATTTATCCATTACTGTTTGAGGCTGCATTGCTATTCATGAAAGCCTGTGAGTTTGTGCATGACTTACACGTTTATAAATACATCCGCACATTTACATGCAAATGAACCCCACCATACTGCTGTGTGTGTTTAATTCCTGGGTCTTCCCAGTGTCACTCTCAGCTCTCCGACTTCTTTGTGAGTCATTTTGAACACAGCGACTGAGACCGTTTTATTTCTCAGTCTGTCACCCCGCTGAGCCGCCGCGTCCCCGCTGGCCTGAAGATTACAGCTTCACATCAACCGCTGATAAAACAGCGAAAGACAAATTCACTTCACAGAGCAGCTGGAAGTGTGTTTTTGTGCTTCTTAACTCTTGAACCTCTAGGTATTTGAACAAACAATGACGCTGTGGATTTAAAGTTTTGACATGAGTTGCATCAGTGATAGCCAATCTGACGTGTACCCGCTAAAGGCTCGGTCATGCTCAACGTTACGGATACGGATACGGACGGAGCATACTCCAAAAGTCAGAGAACCATTATTGCACTTCTGAATCTCCTAACCCTAATCCTAACCCTCATCCTAATCCTAACCCAAACCCAAACCCGACAGATGATGACATTTCACAGCCATTTGGAATAACCTATCGGAGCCCAGCACTTGTAGCCAGTCAGAGGCAAAGGAGGACGGGTCCTTCCTTCCTGCTGCCTGCAGCTAGCTAGCCTGTCACATCACCAGCTGGTTTCTGAAATCAATCGGAAGTTTAAATAAAGTTTTCATTTGCACTTGCGCAGTACAAATCGAGAAGTTAGCTAACAACGAAATGCTGTAAAATGCATTGAAATACGAAGAGAGGAAGTGACGTGCAGTACAAATCAGGTTCCCGGGATGGATCGGTTAGCGACAAGTACCTCCAGAAACCGTGGACATCCTGAAGTACTGAAAATGATGATCGTTGTCACTTTCTCTCATCGGTACGACTAGAGAGGAGAATTCTCCATCCTCCAACCGCAAGGTATTTAATGGCCTGACCGACCACCACCTCCTGCAACGCTGCCTCCGTTTCTGTCTCCTATGTAAAATATATATTATCACTAGCTCCTCCACAGTCGCCATGTTCTTTTTTGTTTGTTGTTTGTTTTGACTCCGACCTGCCCCCTGGTGGATGTAATGTTTGACATCCATGCCAACATAAAAGACTCGTGGAAGTATGTGGGCAGTGACGTAACCATTGCTTGAAACAGACGCGTACATTTTTGTACGTATGGCGAGCATAAATGAGCCTTAAGTCTGTGTTCCTAAATTGGGAGATAAATATAAAACAGGTTTCATCCTGTTGTATTGTCACATATTTAAGGTTCAGTAATCAATGAGGTTGGAGCTGTTATATATGATATTGTTGTGTTTACTTTAGATGCAGTTCTGTGTAGCAGTCCTGTAAAATCCACTCGCTCTGTGAGACCGGGGAAGCTTTTAAATGAAATACATCGTGATCTTGTGACATTTAGAGGCTTTTCTACCCTTTTTAGGACCACACTATATATTATATCCTTTATATAGATCAGTGCTGTAGTTATTGTTTCAAAGGACCGCATAAACTGAATATATTTGAAGTTTTCATTTTTGAAATCCACTTATTTTGAGTTACATTTCAGTATTTCAACACAGCTGAGCTCCAAGGATCTTTGTGCTCCTCTGTTGCTTTCATAACTGGCAGCCGCCTCTGAGAAACTTCATACTTGCCACCGTCAAGAACTCCTGGTGGTTTTTCCTGTCAAAGCTGTGAATCTCATCAGCGCTCCTCAAGACTGATGATCACACGCTGGGCCGAGAGCTGAGGAACAGTCATAAATTTGGGAATCATGATTTTCTTCTACTTCTTATTGTTCATATGCAGAATCACTTCTCGCTATGAAGATACTGCTGCTTTCAGATCTCTGGAAGATTTGGAAAAGTTTCTTATCATTAGCAGCAGAAAACGATAAACTCTGAATTCACTTGGCTCTAAAAGTGACAAACACACACCAGAGTGAACTTCTCGCTCGACAAAGCTGTTTGTGTTTCCAGATGCTTCCTCTATTCATCACTCTGGAGCATCTCTGCTCGAAGGAGACCCTTTATGTGCTTTATCTTTATGAGTTTTTCTGTCTAAACCCTCCTGAGTGCCTCCACTAAAAAAGGGAAACTGAGAGAAAGAGAGCGAGGCCTCGGATAAGCTGTGCGAGGAAGCGGGGATCATTTAATGAGCCAGCTGAGAGACTCGGCTTCTGCTAGTCACGCCACAAAGAGAGCCAACACCAGGATTATCAACATCTCTTTAATCTTTAATTAGCCTTTATCACAACTGTCACATAGCAACAGAAAAGTCATACACATCTCAGCTCCCTGAAAGAGAAGCCTTTATCTTCTTTTAATACATGAAAATACCCATTTTGTTCTGTCAAAATAAATACTGAAGAGTTTTATAAAAGTTGTTTCTCGTCTCCTTTGGACTGTTGGTGGGAGTTTTTGTCTGTATATACACATTCGTGCCGTAAGCTGCGAACATAAACGAATAAATTAAAACAAAGAGATGAGAGGAATGATGAGGAATAACTCAGGGAGGGAGCTGCTGTCAAAATTTGTCTCTTTGCACCGCGTTTATATTCACAATTTAAGGATTAAAGTCCAAGTTAGACATGTTCGTTCATCAAATAGATACCCTCTCTGCAAAGGTACCAAAGTATTTCTTGAAATTCAAACAACTTGAATGTGTTTTTGTGCAAAAAAAATGTGGCACATAAAGAGGACTCTGACAGCAGCTGTAGCCGATAAAAGGCAGGAGGACTTTTTCAATACGCCCAGGGTCATTTTCATTTTTGCACATGTAGTACAACAGGAAAAGAACCTGTGAGCAGGTTACATGACGTTTGAATCCAGCATCTGAAATGAATTCATGGGTTTGTGCAAAAACGATGATTATTCTCGCTCGAGTGACTTTCTGTATCTGCGGTTAAACTGAACTAACAGTTATGTAGAGATGATTCTGATTTACACACAGTAAGGTGGGATATTTGGGAGGTTTTTAAAGGCTACAGTCTCTTCACTGAATTACACTAATTATCTATCTTTCTTACGATGCAGTGCAACCCACGCCAGTCACTGTGTCGGTCTGAGTTGGTGGCAGAGATGTTTCTGGCTCAGACAAACTTCCCAAAGTCACATTTTTTTCTGCATTTAATTGACTATTACTCCATCTGAATTCCTGCAAAAGCAGCATGGTACTGCTGTTTCAGTTTTGTAATCTCTGTTAAACCACTGTCCTTTCATTAAAATAAAATATTGATACTGTGCTGAAAATAAGCGTTCACAGTAGTGCTGTGAAACCTTCATGGGCTCCTCTGATGATCCCAGTTTTGAGTCGGGAAGTCAGTCTTCAAACTTTGTGTTCGCTTTGTGCTTTTAGTTTGGAAAGTCCAGTTTAACGTTACCTGACTAAAATACTTCCTTGCCAAGTGCACCTGATTAATCATTGATAATTAACTTTATAACCAATCAGGGTCACTGTCAGTTAACAACAACTAATAGTAACAACGTGATGTAAATTATTCGGGCTAAAAGATGATTTTTGTCCGTCACGTTTTTAACAAAAATGACGTCAAGTCGGCAACTCAGGCGCCAAATTCTCTCCAGGTTGTTGCAAAACATTCTCGCGCATTTTCCAACGGAGAAACTCGTTTTTTCATGATGTTTGTGACACCAAATGAATACAGAGTTAAACTGTACGTACTGAAATACACAGAGATAAAATGATCGCCATAAGAATAACCTCTCTACGCAGCAGAAATCCAAACATTAATAGCAGTCAAAGAGCTTCAACTTTCTCAGACTGTTTTCCTGCTCAGCCTGGAAAGCTTCTGATGCCTGAGAGGATTTTGGAAAGCCGACCGGACGTCAGAGGAGACAGATTTTGGCGGTCTTATTTTCTCTAAAAGTGACAGACGAATTGTCAGACTCTTTCAGGTGACCACGGCTCACCTCAGACACCCTTCGCTCTCTCTCTCTCTCTCTATTTTTAGAGCTGACGTCGGGCATCGTACACCTCTGATGATCTCATGGAAACATCACGCTCAAGTATCACAAACGAAGCGAGGAGTTTAAGGTCTGACAAACAGGACTCGGGTCCAGATTCCCTCACAGGTGGACGGCTGCTTGAACTGTGTCGAAGAAGAAAAATAGAGATTACTCAAAGAAGAAATATTTCCTTTTGGGGCAGCAGAGTTTCCATCTGGATTCTCTTAGAGCTGGTCCTACTTTGTTTCCCTCCTAATTTTTACTAAATAGTGAGATCAGGTTCTCTTATCCAGGACTGTTGAGGAGCATCCCACACAAATACACACACATGCAACCATCCACACGAGACACACAGGATGACACAGTATATGAGATTAGACTACACAGTTCTGGAAGATGACAGGTTCAGAAAAACAGAAATCCTACAGCCTGACCTCGACTTTAGCGTTTGTTGACATAATAATCATTTGGTTTGACTTTGCCGCCTTTGCTCGTCATTGGTGGATTAAGTTTGCAAGAGTTCTGTGAAATCTCATTATTAATACCATATCAGCTTTTTTTTTTTTCAGAGCCAACAAAAAGTGCTTTTAAGAAGAGAAAAAATGAACAGACAAAAGTTAGTTTTTAGGAGGAAAGAAGAGTGCAACTGGGCTTAATGTGTCTTATATCGAACTTTGTCACAGAAAAAGTGCTTGTGCTCCTAAATTGACCTGTTAATGAATAAAAATGTTGCATTTTCCATCTTCTGACATAAATTTGCAGACTCTTTTTCCAGCACTGGGTCATGAAAATAAAGTTAACTCTTTGGAAACTCTGCCCGAGGTGCTGGTTTGGCTCACCAGTCACGGCACACATCCCGTGTCTAGAAACCTCAGCCCTCCAGTCCTCACTGCTGCAGCGACTGGTTCAACTTAGATCCTCCATTACAGGCTACAGGGGAGGATCCTGATGGCTGTCTGTATTTCACTGTCACGCTTTCAGGAAAAGTGTGACACAACAAAACTTTCTGGGGTCGTAAAGATTTCAACCGGTGCGCCTCTCTTTACTCGTCTAAGAAAATAATTGAAAAACAGATGTAATAAATCTGTTCGGACTCCCTTTCTGACAGAAAAGCCCCAAACTTTGCCCACAAGACAAGAGAAATGTCAGAACATTTCATCCTTTGTTCACAAGTCCAATTTCAAGCCTGTACTCCGACGTCGTTCATCACGCTGAAGTGTCCTTGAGTAAAACACTAAATCCCTGAGAGCTTCAAACTTTCTTTTCAACGTCAAACTGTATTTTTTTTTTGTTTCTTATTCTTTCCTCTAACTATTGCATGAGAAGCACTTTTGGGCTGCATGTTTGCATGAAAAGTGGGATGAATACAGTTGAATTAATGGGAAATAAGACCACACTGTCTAAACAACATAAACAAACAATGGGGCTGCAATAAGGGCCTGTGTCCACTAACTGCATTTTTTAGGGCCCTGCTGCACAATCACCCAAACTTTTCCTCGACACACGTGTTCGTCACATGGAGATACAATCCTGCTTCAGTCCTTGGGTGACCCGCATATGTCCCCCTGATTCTACTCATTTTAAAACCACAAAGAAGATCCCGTTTCCGTTAGACCCGGTTTGTTTCCATGGCGCCACGATGAGTTTCTGGGTCACGGTGACTGAATTTACTTTTTTGGACAGTACATTAGAAAAATCAGGCGATGCTTTCATTGAGTAAATTAAATTCCTATCTAACTGAGGTGTACCGTACTGTTCCCTACATTGAGACTTCTGTGAACTCGAGCTACTTTTGGAGAAGCTCTGTCTTTGGACAATAGGATAAATCCCATTTTCTAACACAATGATACAGCAGTTAAATGGACTGATCTGCAGTAAAGAGCTATTTCTGTCTGATGACCTGACTGAACCACCCTGGCCTCTCCACTGTGCTGTAATGTTAGAAGCTCATATTTATGAATCCAGAGAAACATGAGAGATGGTGTCATTGATGGAGTTTCAGCCCGGATTAAATATTTCCCCTGAACTGTGACTTCTCAAACTGGGTCAATGGCTTTGGCTCGGCAGGGATTTCTAATTACATCGCCTGAACTGGGCTTTTTGGCTTTCCTTTGTGCCTGTGAATCCGTGCTCGACAGTGTTTCCATCTGATTATCTGATTTTGGAGGGCTTTGTTTGTTAGTATGCAAATATTTTTAGAGTCTGCTTCTCTTTCTGCGCCTGCTTCGCCTCTAAAGGACGCGGTGTTCACTGTTTGTCTTGGAAAACTACAGTTTGTGTTTCCAAGTCTTAAATTTAATTAACTCTGGAACAAAACAAGTAAGGTTTAATTTGTTAGTGGTCGAACAGTTTGTCCGTTTACTGAAATTTAATCAATTTAGTGAACCTGGGTTGTGATCAGATGGCTGTGTGGTTAAAATAGAGCAGGGAAGTAACCCTGTTATGGGCTCAAACAGGACATGTCATGATAATAAATGTAAAGAAATCAATGGAAAACAGGGTCTTGATTAAAAAATACAACTCCAATTCCAAAGAAACTGGGATGTAGTTTAAAGTGATAATAAAGACAGATGTGATGGTTTGCAAGTCGATGAAATTCTTAAGTTGGGAGAAAACGTAAATGTTGAAATCAAGACGATGTAAATTATGTTTTTCCAAATGTGTAGGGTTACTAAATCTGGTCATCCTCTTCAGAGTGAAGGATGATTTCCAAAACAGATTTCCATTCTTCACTCTCCAGGACAGTTTTCACCTCAGTCCGCCTTAAACTGGAAGAAGAAGTTGAGATGATTTTTGGATAATGTTTGTAGATGGTTTCCTCTTTGCATGGTCCAGTTTTAACCTGCATTAGTGGACGCAGTGACTAAAAGTGATTCTGAGACTATGCAGTGACTTCCACTGCAGAGACAGGTCTCTTTGTGGTGCAGTGCCACCTCAGGGCTCTAAGATCATGACCACCTTACACGGGTTTTTAGCTTCAACCCTTTTGTGCAGAGATTCTTTCATATTTTCTGAATCTTATAATATCATGTACTGCAGACTGCAGACTGCAGACTTGGCACCAAATTTAAAATAAGCGTACATTTTCATTGAACAATGACATGTCTTCTTTGGACTACTTTAAGTTACATTTCAGGATTAAATGATTTGCAAACAATCACAATCTTCTTCTACCAACATTTTAGACAGCATCCTGACTTTTTTGGGGAACTGGGGTAATGTTATAAGAGTTATCATCATTCAGCTGTCTTGTGTGTCCTTTGACCTGATCAGCAGCCTCTCGCCTTTTACAGGATTCCTACACAGTTCGAATTTCCATACTTTTCCATACCCTACATTTTAGAATTATTTTTGGAAACATACATTTTTTTTCTATAGTTCATTTTTCATTTTCAATACTTTTTAAGACCTGGAAATTGATCAAATTTATTTCCATACTTGCGTAGGAACCCTGCATTTAGCTCTCATTTGGTCTCCACCAACCTCAGGAGAAATGATGTGGCTTTACAGTTTCCGAGTGCTTTCTCTTGCATGCTAACTTTGGCGACTAATCGGGGATATATGGAGGAAATTTTTATGCTATAAGGTTGAGATACAGGCAGACAAACGTGGGATGATTTACGACGGGGACCAAAAGGCAGTGATCTCTAACTCTGGTTTTTAAAAGGTCAGAGAGTCTTATGAGTAGAGGTTAACAGTATTTTCCTTTTCTATGAATATGAACAAACAGAAACACTAAAGCGTGACCCCCGAGGTCAGCAGGAATAGAGGAGATAAATATAGTGTCACCACAGAGTGAGAGTTAGCACTGTATGGGTCAGGAGATCACACATGTACACACACACACTCACACACACACACACTGCTCCGACACTATCTTAATGCCTGTTGAATTATTCAGAGGAAGCTTTTGTGTGTTTTAGTCCATGGAAACCTCTGAACCTGCGTGAATGTGAGCGAGCAGCCTCAAAAATCTTAATGCACTCGGACAGTTTAGGTCAAAGATCTAACGCAGCCTTCAACCTTTTCTTTTCAGCTCGGCGAGGATTTAGTAAAGCTGTAAAGCGTTGACCTGGGACACGTACAGGTTGATTCAATTCCCTTCTGAGGAACGTGATATGAAGTGTGTGATGCCTCTAAAATAAATATTGTTCTCAACTCTGCTTCTTTTCCTAAAAATAACACTTTTGTTTTTCAACCACATACTCGACTTTTTTTTACAACTTTCTAAATTCTATCATCAATCTGTCAGATTTTTTTAGGGGAAACAACAAAGAGAATCATGTAATGATCAGAAATAGGTCCTATGGATGTAAAATAGCTTTGGCAAAATAATTCGTTTCATAGACTCCCAGTCATTGATCACATCCATGGCTGTGAAACTCCTAAAAGTACCACCCAAACTGCTGGACCTCGAAACAAGCCGGAGCTCGCACCCAGAGCCCGATCAGGCTCTGTTTCAGTTCAACCAGGACAGCTCCGCCAAGAAATCCAGTACAACAGACACAGCATCAGAAAGACGGAGAACTGGTTTTCTGGTCCACTGGGTCCCTGGCCTCCTTTAAGGACCACAGAATGAGTCATAGTCCTCCTCCGGGCCTCTAAAGTCCCATCAGGGTTTTGTTTTTGGAGCTGTGTACTCTCCCGTCGACTCTGTGGTGACCTTGTTTGAGGCGTGGTCTTTGGAGATGTGACTGAGGAGTCATCGTGGGTCACAAACAGGACTCGTGGGACTCTATGTAGGTGTGCAGAGACTTCTTCTCTTGCTCCATGTTGTTCCCGTTGTGAAGGACAGCGTACCTGCGAGACAAAAGAGGGAGGGGTGGTGGACAGGGATTAATGTCGGGGTCATTTATCAGGAAAATGACTCATATTCGCTTACTCCAGGTAGACAGGTATGAGGATTTTTTACATGGACTGTGGGTCGGGTCCAAAACACGAGATATGAAACGAACTAATACAAAATGATAGGAATGCAAAGATAGGGTGACCATACGTCCTCTTTTACCCGGACATGTCCTCTTTTTTGGGGGCTGTCCAGGGGAGTTTACAGAAACCTTCAAATGTCCGCAGTTTGTTTAAAAGTTTTTGAGTTTGTGTCCTGTGGACTTACTGAGTTAGAGGCGCGAAAAACACTCGACCTGACCCGGAAAACTTTCAAAATTTACTAGGCACGACTCACGACTCAGTGACTCATAGATTTGTCTTTGTTTTGGGGATTCAGAATATGGTCACTGCTGCTACCCAATCCGACCCAGAAACCCGATTTGTACTGCGCTTGTGTGAAATGTATGTCACTTCCTCTTCTAGCCATCTTTGCAGCAGCTCAGCAATTCTTTGCCCCTAGCGGTTTGCGACACTTCAGCATCAGCGAGCTCGCTACAGTCAGAAGGGACGGTTCAGTTTATTGATACTTCAGTTTATCACCCGCCACACGCTTTTCTCTTCTCCTGAACGGAGTGCTTCCCCCGACTGAAGCAGAGCGCTGAAAAGTCAAATGAATGCCGCCCAGTTTTACGATTTAAGGTTCCTACTACAGTTTAACTGTAAAATTGCAACGTAGTTAATAAATTTAATTGATAAAATTAGTGAAATGAACCCCCCTTTGATACTTTGAAAAGTCAGAGAACCATCAATTTGACCGGGTGGTGGCGATCTCTGTGGCCCAAAAGGTCTCACCATGCTGGGCAGGAGCTCTGGCTAATGCCAGGGCATTAGCTCTGGAGCCTCCTGCTAGCTAGCCTGTCACATCGCCAGCTTGTTTCTGAATCGATCGGTACTTTAAATAAAGTTTTTAAGGTCAAGTAAATTTGCACTTGCGCAGTACGGATCGGGTAGGTAGCGACTCATTTGCCGTAAAATACATTGAAATGCCAAAAGAGGAAGTGGCGTACGTTTCGCACATGTACAAATCGGGTTTCCAGGATGGATCGGATAGTGACAGTCACACTAGCAAAGACCTCTAAGTATTCAGACTTCCTGACTCGCCCCCTTCTGGTCATTTGAAATAATGCAGATTTACGAAACTTCCACAAGAACTTCAATCTTAAAACAAGAAGCCATCTCTGCTTTCTAAACAGACATATTTTCAACCATAGACTGATGACATGAACATAATTTGGTACATAATGGGGACCCTTGTGCCTTTTTCAGCCAGTCTAAATGGACCCTGAGTCATGCAAGAAAGGTTTAGCAATGGCTTTTACAAAAATAGAAATCCATCTACAAGTTAAAAAGACTAAAACCATCCAAACCACACGAGCTGGAGCAGAAATATAACAGGCTGAATCGTTGAATAAAAATGTCCATGTTTAACGAGACCAGACCTGTGCCCTCCTCTGGTCCATTTACTGTCAAATTCAGAGGCTTTTGTAAAAAGGTAATACAATTAGTTAGAGCCTCATTACCTTCTCCTGAGGGTAAGTGAGTCATTTCTCAACATTGTCAGATTCCTGCTTACTGGAAAAATGATCACGCTGTTGAATTACGGGAGGTTGACAGGGAAAAGTTGTCAAAGCTGACCGCAGGAACGGGAAATCGAAGGAGTGACAGTAAAAAGCAGACAAAGGAGGTAGAGAGGGTGAATTGATGTTCTAAAGAAAGCACATCAAGACTGACCTATTTAAGTGTAACACAACAGCTGGTTAAAGTCGAAACATCATTCAGATGAGTAAACACGAGGGTCTAAACATTATGCCCACGATGTGAATAAGTGCAGAGCAGAACGACGTGTGAGGGAAAATTTCAGTGATTGAACGAGTGCTTTTATAATCCTCCATCAGCACGTCTCACCGCCTACACCGGCACAGAGAGATGAGTCATAAATCAACCTCCTGCATTATGTTGTGATGAAAAGCATCATCAGCGCTGGACACTCAGAGCTGAATGAATGAATGGAGGGCTAAATCGGTCTTAAATGAGGGTGTATGAGCAGGTAGGAAGCTTACAGGTCATGCAGAGACGTCTTTGGTGGAAAAGCTGTAAATATGGTGTCATTTTTGGATCTTAAATCCAGGTTTTACTTTTCTTGACTGTTTCGGCTTTTTAGTCCAATCTGAACTTTTACATTTGTTAAGTTTTCATTACCTATTAGCTATTCTAGACAGAGTTAAACTTCAGAGCGGATTTTTCTTTGGTAGGGTTTGGTATCTTGAAAAACAACATTAATGCTGAACAGTGTGAACAGTGTGAACAGGCTTTGGATGAACATTTGCTGCCTTACATATGTCAGAAAGATACAGAAGAACATAAGGGCCACTAGAAAACAAACAAACAAACAAACAAAAAATTATCATAATTCTGAGAAAAACAGTCAGAATTCTGAGTTTAAAGTCAGAATTCTGACTTTGTCGCCTCTGTCATCCACTCCTACGTTCAGTAACAGGTAGGACATGGACTCTTTGTGGGTGAGGTGGACAACCTAAGAGAATCATGCCCAGGTCCACTGTTTTCATCTTGGTAGAAAAAAAGTCAGAATTCTGAGATTACAGTCAAAATTCTGAGAAAAAAAAGTCAGAATTCTTACTTTAATCTCAAAATTCTGACATTTTTCTCAGAATTTTGATTTTAATCTTAGAATAATAATTAAAAAAATATATTGGACCCTTTTTTCTAGTTGGCCTAATCCGCCTCTGTAGAAAGATGATGCCAATGTTTAGCAGCCGAAATACTTCATTACATGCACCACAGTGATAAACCCGCTCCTGTCCTAAAACCTTCATGAGCTCATATTTCCCACAAAATGATCAAATCTTTCATTTTTAACAATTGAAATGATTTCCTTGCTCTACTTTTAAAAACATGTCAGGTTTAAATGATTTCTAAACCATCAGAAGTGTGAGTTTTTAAATGTTTCAGTAGAGTCATGAATCACCTTTTTTGAAGCGAATGAACCATTTAAAACTCGCCGCATAATCTGAAAACTTCCCTGTCATCAAGCTGAAAATTAAATCTCGATCTGACAGAGAAAGAAAAAGAAACGGATGAAGAAACAAATGTCAATATTAAGATTAAAGAACGACACAACTGAATAAGTTTGGGTTCAGTCTCCAAACTTGAAGCAAAACACGATGTTTTTCTGTCTCCTGCTATAAGTCACTTTAAAATGTTCAAGAGAGCGATTTCTTTCTGCCAAAGGAGCAGTTAGCGGCACAAAAGATGAGCGTGACGCACTCAGACTCATTGCTTCATGTCTGATATGTAACTGTAAGTGCTTCTGGTAAACAGACTGCACAAACAAGTCTGAATGTGACATTAGTGCACAACAAGAGTCAACGCAGCTCTCGTCATGAGGCCTATCTGCTAAAACGAACCATCAGAGAAACTCATCTGGACGCCATAATGAGCCTCGGTTGTATACAGAGTGGAGGCTCTGCTGCATCTGATTGAGAACAATCAAAGTCTGTGCTGCACATGCAGGAATACACGTATGCGTTCATGTGTGTTTCATTTCACAAGTGTGTGTGTGTGAGAGAGAGAGAGTCTCAGGGTACTACAGAGGTCCCACCGCGGGCTAAAACCATTACAGACTGTTTACACAAACACCCTGACCAAAGACACTTCCTGCTGCCAAACTGGCCGTGAAATTTAGCGTCCCGACAGCCGAGGACATTAAGAGCTTCTCAAAAGGAAACAGGCAGCAGATTCTCGTCGCAGCAGAACCCAAAATTGCTGCCATATTGTGGCGTATAAACCCTCAGCTGGTCTCACTGCTGCTCTGAGCGCCTGACGATGTCTCTGCATCTGCGCTTTAGTGGAAACAAAGATGTTTAAGAGGCTGTAAGGAGAACTAGGGGAGGTTATTGATGACTTTTTTATTGATTCTTATTGTGGTAACTGAGGAAACACATTAATTTTCATGTCATGTGCGTCTCTGTTGAGTACAAGCTAATTAAACGACTACAAGCTGAGGCTTATGGTCTTTGCAGCTCACTTACAGTATCAGCTGTCTGTGCTGTGTTGCATTAACCTCAGTGGGTTTACTGTGACTCTTTCATAATTGAGTGTTTTATTCTTTATAACACTGAAATGATGCTGAAAATGATGCTACAATATGCACAATAAACGGCTCTTTTTAAATACGGAGAAATCTGTGCAGCATCATTGACATGTAGAAGCTTAAATCCTGATATAGACAGTCTATTTAAAGGATAAAATGTAGTTTATTTGCAGATTTTCTCTCTCTTTTTAACCTTTATTTCTAAACCACCATGTATAAGTCTCCATTTTTATCCCCAGGTCCATTATAGAGGTTTTATTTTAAAGGTCCTGTGAGGAGTTTTCATGGTGCATTGATTCTGACTGTCTCTGCAGATGAAGTCAGTATTCTTCCCCAGGACAAAGACTGCATTTCCCATGAGCACCATCAACCATTAACGTAAAGATGTGGCTGCCTCCACAGCTTCCAACAAATAAACGGTCCTCAACTTGCATAAATTGTGTCAAATGTGTTATTTATAGCGATTTATGGTGAATATGTATACATAAAAATGTGAAAACAGGACTGTTCCCCCAGCTGCTCGACTACACCTGTCCCCCTCACCGGTTTCAGGTGAAAAATTACAGCATAAAAACATTCAGAGTATCATCACTAATGTATGTATGTCAGTTAAAGCATCAATATGAGTTTCATTCACATCCAAAAACTCCCCACAGGAGCTTCAATCAGTCATTAAACAATCCCAAAATTGAAGCTGGTCTGACAGAATGAGGTGTATTAATATTTGGGAAGAAATGAGAAATTATGTGAAACAAATAAATCATGCAGAAATACTAGAGACGAGACAAAAAAAGGTGAAATAATGATAAAATGACATACAAAACAATCACTCACTACCATCATCGTCTGAAATATTGAATTCATAACGGAGAGGATATGAATGAAACTCCATCATGGTACAGAATCCTGCTCATTAAAATAGGGGAGACCGGGAGAAGTGAGTTATGACACCGATTCTGCACGTGCTCAGTTGCAGTCTCTCTCTCTCTCTTTAAACAGAAAAGTGGTTTTACCGTTTAAAGGTCCTTTTTTTGGCTGTACAGTTTTTTTTTCTGCTATCTTAGGCTGAGAATCTAAACGTAGATGAATTTGATTTCTCTGCTTTTGGTCAAATTTTAACATGATAGATCCACCGGTTCTAGTGTCTGGCACATGAAATTGAATCAGATCAGAGCCTAGAAATCAAAAATCTGATAATCTATGTAAGAATTTAGAAGATTTAATGATCTGTGCATGAGCAGTACTCACATGCAGAACTGTTTCATCCAGTATGTCTTTTGCAGCATTTGGATCACATGACATTTGGAGCCGTACATGTGGTCATATCCATGCATGTGTTTACATGTGGGTTTGTTTGTACACAGCAGAGAGCCAGCGGGCCGACTGGCAGAGCGGGACACAGGATGGAGGTTTGTTTAATGGGGCCAGAGGACAGAGAGAGACAGAAGGCCTGGATTACAAGCAGACTAAACATTTCTGCACATTTCAGGCACAAATGTGGCAAACATTCATCTCGATTCAGCAGGATTTTACATGTGAGAATTCTCTCAAGTGTTCCTGCAGAGGGGCGAGAATGAGAAGAGAGCATCTCCCAATCAACTGCAATTTGCTGCAGATGCAAAATAACACTGAAGTGTGCAGATATCAGATGTGCAGAGCTTTAAATCACAGATCATACTTGTAGTTTACTGAGTTTGAGAAAGTGAAAGCGTTAAAAAGTGAAAGTGTTCTCATTATTAAGTTAACACTAAGCCGCTCTTGTTGTCTTGCTTCTTGGCTGCAGAGGTTGTAGTCAATTGAGTCTGCGCCTGATGATAACACCACTTGGACGTTAAAAATGAACTCTGAGGTTAATGTGAATTGGTCTGACCATGTATTACACCACTGCATTAACCTGAGAGTTAACCTCTGCAAATGAACACTCCTCTGATAGTGCAGGAGGCGTCTTTGCTTTTGGGTGTATTAAGGAGATTTTTACTTTAAGTACTTACAAAAGCTTTACAGAGGTTAACACACGGGGCGGCGAAAACTAGTGCAGAAAGTTTAGCTAACAAGAACCATAAAAGAAGTTCGACTCTGCAACCTTTAGTGTGTCCGGATATACGAGGGAAAGTCAACGCTTTGAAGGTTGAGTGACGGTGATTTCCATTTAAAGAGCGTTGAAGAAAACAGCTCTCACATTGTCGAGTGACTCAGCCTTGACTCTCGTGTTTTATTCCATCCAATCGCTTTGAAAGAGATAACAAGGTCTCAGTTTCTGAAGCCAAAAGTTTTTCTTTTATCACCTTTTCATGCGAGCAGAAACATTGAGGTGGTTTAAAGTTCAGGTTTCCGGAGCTTTTCACAAGTGCTTGAGTAAAACACTTGAGTGAGGTTCAAACTTTTGCTCCTTCGGACAGAATCTCAAGGTCCAACAGGAGAGAGGACGGTCTCTAGTTTGGGGGGCTCAGAATTCCTTTTATACCTTTTGCAGATGATGTGGTTCTGTTGGTGTCTGCAGGGCTGGGGTCTCCAGTCAGCATTGAGACAGTCTGCAGCCAAGTGCAAAGCAGCAGGGATGAGAACCAGCAACTTGAAGTCTGGGTTCTCTACAGGAAAATGGTGGATTGTGAGACTGGCGGGCAGATTGGTGCAGCATCAGCTGTAATGTTGGCATATTACTGGTGAAAAGGGAGCTGAACCAGAAGGCAGAGTTTTGGATTCATCAGTCCATCTAGAGTCCAGCCCTCACCTTTGGTCAAGAGCTGTGAGTATCGACTGAAACACGGAGATCCTGTATACAAGTGACTGAAATGAGCAGCTTTAGAGATGGTTTGGGGGTCTTGGACATCTGGAGGGAACTTGGATAGAGCTCCTCTGCATTAGAAAGAGTGAGGTGCAGTGATTTAGGTATTTGAGAAGAATCCCCTCTGGGCGACTCTGTCCAGAGGGGCTCCTTGTGCATCCAACTAGATGAACCCAGAGCTTATTGGAGGGATCATACTGTATATCCAACCTAGTCTGGGAGCTCCTCAGAGTCTCGCAGTAGAGGGATGTCTGGGTTGACTTGTGCAGACTGCTGCCAGTTGGAAAATCAGTGTTTATTTTGCCATTTCTGACAAACCTATGAATAAAATCTGAGATTTCTGACAGTTTAATGGATAAAATCATTCCTGTATTATTCAGCAGTAAAAGTGACCTTTTTAAAGCAAAAGCGGATGGTCAGATTTGGTGGTAAAGTGTCAAAATAGAGAACTATTTGTCCCCAAACAAATCCCAGAGTGTTTCCTTTAGCGTAAATAACAGAGGAAATGTAAATCTTCAGTGCATTGCTCATCTGTTTCTCTCTCCAAGTGAGGCGATCTTTCTCTTGAAGATGATTGGTTGCTGACACTCGACCACTCACACGCATTCTTCATGTTAATATAGGTCTCAACGCCTCTCTGTAACCCCTCCAATCACAGCATCCCTCTCTTTCCCTGTCTCTTTCACCTCTTCCTCTGATGATCCCACTGAAGACTTCTTTCTTTGCCATGTATCAGAGGAGAGGAAGAAGAGAAGAAGTGAGGTGATTTATGCAAAAAGTTTGCATCCATGAAGGAAGTTTGCTTCTCGCCTAAAAGCAAAAATAAAGATGCATGTGTTTGCAAGAGGAACCCAACTTTCTAAGTGTTTCCTAAAAGGACAAGAATATGGATTATTCATGAATCCTTGTGTTTACACTCCTCTAACCTTGACTGTAGATTTGTTTTTGTAGCCAGGACATCTAAAAATGTGCACAGGTAAGCAAAAGGTTCACAGGTTTTGACTGTAAAACGAATTACAGTAGCTTAGTGTCATCACCTCAATTATACCGACACTGAGTAATGTTAGGGTTGGAAAAGGCGAGGAGAGAGGGCATAGAAAGGAGAAGGAGGCAGAAAATAAATTAAAAAAAGAGGGCAGTTCAGGAGGATCCAGTTTTAGGAAGAGAAGTTTAGAGCACCAGGAAGGTCATGGCGTCCATTCAAACTGCTTTTATGGATAAAATGAAGCAATAAAAAGGAATTAAAGCAAGACGGCAAACAAAAAATGACTGCATTCAGTCAAAACCGGCATCTAAAAATCCAAGATTAACAGCTTTAAGTTCACAGACATCGAGTTCTGACACCAGGTCTGCTGGAGGAATCAGAGTGTCGGCCTTTACCAGGATCAAATTTAACAGGTCTGTTTCTTTCTTAACGCTTGATGAAGCTTGTCTGAAAATACGTCAAATCATGAAGGATGAATTAAATAATAATAATAATAATAATAATAAAAATAGCCATCAAAATTAAATAAAAAAATATATGAAAAAAATATCATGAAGGAGAGCTGTGAGATATCTACCAAAGAGTAAAACAGAAAGAAGTGAAATGGAGCAGAATGAGTTATTCAAACAAGGTCAGAGGAATAAAAAGGGAGGTTAACAAGTTAGTCAGAGCCGCCCGCGGTCAGTATGTATCAATTAAGGCCGAGTCTCTAAGACGAGAAGATGGGAAGAGGTTCACCACTCTGTGAGAGAGAATGGTTGAACAATTTCAGAAAATGTTCCAGAACTACATTTAAAACAGACAAGACTCTGTAGTGGTAATCGCCACATGGGCTCAAAACCTTTTCATCCATATGAACATGTTTAAATAGTTAAAATATGATATGTTCAAAACCTTCAAAGTTCCTCAATTCACCTCAACCCACTCCCAGTACTTTACCCGTGAGGTGGTCACTGGACTGTTTGCTCTGTGTTAGAATTTAGCTCAGGAGCTCAGGTCAGAAAAGGCTGTTTGTGGTCAATTATTAACAGATCTATCTGCTGACTAAACAAAATAGTGAAGCTCCTATCAAGTGGCACTGAAGAGGACATCAACAGGAAGCAGAGATTCACAAAGACGGGATATTTTAACAGCTTATATTCAAGGTTTGAGTTTCATTTGTTTTGATTAAGTCTTTTAAATGTAAGCTGATAGAGTGTCCAGGTTTCTACTGTTATCTGCTTTATTTTAGACGTACTGTTTGATTTTATTGTTTGTTCACTTTGTTAAAGAGGTTGTGAGCCAACTCAGATGAGTTTTCTTTGTTTGGACAGGCTGTAAAGATGCACAGTATCTTCAGCGGTTGTGCACTTGCAGCACTGCTGCTGGCTGCAGCCTGGGCAGACCACCAGCTGTCCTCCCCCAATGCTGACTTTGCATTTGCCCTCTACAAAAGTCTAAATGCAAAGACTTCTGCTGGACAAAACGTCTTCTACTCGCCCCTGGGCGTCTCGACTCTGCTGTCAATGATCTCTACAGGGGCCCGGGGTAAAACCCACAGCCAGCTTCTCTCCAGCCTGGGCTTCGGTGCCTTGAACCAGACTCAGGTCAATGAAGCTTACAAGCATCTTCTTGACATCCTTGGACACGGCCGGGGGAACTTTCAGTTGGATGTTGGTAACGTTGCTGCTTTCCGCTCTGGCTTCAATCCTCTGGAGAAGTTTCTGACTGATATCAAACACTTCTACACCAGCGAGATTTTCACCGTCAACCTGAACAATCCCACGAAGGCTGCAGCCGAGATCAACAGATTTGTTACAAATAAAACCCGGGACAAGGTCAAAGACGTGGTGAAGGATCTGGATCCTGATACGGTTATGGTGCTGATCAACTACGCCTACTTCAAGGGTAAGAAGCAAGATTCATGAGTTTTGGGGTTAGCCAAGACAAACCGATCAATCATTAGCGATGTTGACGTGCAGTAAAACTCATCAGACATGTGCACCTTGTACAGGCATGTGGAAGAACCCCTTCGACTGCTCGTTCACGCAGAAGACGGACTTTCACTTGGACAAAACCAACCAAGTCGAAGTGGACATGATGATGAGAGCAGGAAGCTACAAGACCTACTGGGACAGAGAAAACAAAACCACCGTCGTCATGCTGCCGTATGAGGGTAAGACCTCCATGATGATTGTCCTGCCTGAGGAGGACAAGATGGAGGAGGTGGAGGGCTCCATCAACAAGGACTCCATCAGACACTGGAGGAACTCGCTCTACATGAAGTAAGAGGAATCTCATTTACTGGTTGTCTGTGACTCTGACATCGCTAATGTCCTCTGTTTGTTTGTTTGTTTGTTTCTCAGCTATGTCACTTTGTACCTGCCAAAGTTTTCCATCTCAGCTGACGCCGTCTTGGAAAGCACCTTGAGAGAAATGGGCATAACCAACGCTTTCGAGGACAAGGCTGATTTCTCTGGCGTATCTGAGGAGTTAAAGCTCAAAATCTCAAAGGTAGGAGGATATTACTCATCAAGTTTAGGGTTAGTGATTCATGATACAGTAGATAAATGATGTCCGGCGGTCTCTAACGATCATCCATGTTTGTTCCACAGGTGTCCCACCAGGCTGCGCTCAGCGTCACCGAGATGGGAACAGAAGCAGCAGCTGTCAGCACCAAAGAATGGATGTACTTCAGTGCGTCCCCGTCTATAAAAATCAACCGGCCCTTTTTGGTTTTTATTCTGGAGAGCTCTACTGGGAGCATCCTCTTCATGGGAAAAATCAACAACCCTCCAGCTCTACCCGAGGCTCAGATTTGTGAGGAAGAGTTTACACCATTTCCTGATACGTGACAGACAAATTGATGATTGATCACTGGTCTTTCTACAAAAAGATAATAAAAAAAATTTAATATAACATGTTAAAAGCTCCAGTTAATCATTTTCTTTATCTTGAGCAGCCATGGACTACTGTTTTTGTTATGTTCGTAGGCTGCTGGGTTGCCAACTTGTTGGCTGTATTGATGTTGTTACAGGATGTCAGACTGATGTTGCGTCTTTCCTCTATTTTTTTTACTCAGATCTAGAGAAAAAAGATTAACGACAGAGTTTAATCATCATGTGATCTGGTTGGCTAAAGTCCAGCAATGCTGTACACCATCTTCATTGTCTACTGTAGATGCAAAGACAGGATTATGGTGCTTTTCTAAAGTTGGGTCAACTCTTCCTGGACGAATCCTCCAACAAACCGAATATCAAATGATCCAGGAAACAAAGGCAGGTCTGATTCTGATCATAGACTGTATAGACTATGGACAACTTGGTTCCGCCTTCCGTCAGTACACGGATTTGAAGCCATAAAGCTCTTGGTATTTACGTTTTTTTTTCTCCACTTCCTGAAACCAACAATAAGCGGAGCGGCGTCGTACGCATTCAGTCTATGGTTTTGACGCACTACTGAGAGGATGACTCTGCAGAGTTGGATTTGAGCGCCCAAAACCCCGGCTGTTCTGCTTTTCAACGCAAAAACACCAAAGATTTCACCATCTTTTCTTTCAAAGCCCCCTGTTCGGATCTGATGACAGCAGCTCCCCCGCTGAGCCGTGTGGGATTAGACGACAGAGCCGAGCTTGCTTTGCAAAGAGTCACTCACTGCAATCAAAAACTTCCTTCTCTCTTCTGCCGCTGTGGTTCTATCTGTAATTTAGAGGGAGAAGGAAGGAGGAGGAAGGGTGTCCATCATTACCCATATAAGGGCATAACAGGGCACTGCATCAGAGCAGGAAGGTATCAAGTTGGCCGCCTGATATCAATCTGTTATTTCATGTGTTTTCTTCCTTCTTGATAAGAGTTTTCAGCCTCTAGAGCTCAATCAGATGCAGCAAATGTGACAGACCTGAGAAAGTATTTAATCTGAAATGGACCTTTTACTGATAAGACGGATGATACTCTTTCAACAAGCAGCCACTCGAAGAAACTTTACTTTTGTGGGAACTACAGGGAACATTTTTAGTTGAAAGCAGCTGCACTGAGCTGACCTGCAGGGCTGAGGCTGCAGACATTAAACCTTCGGCTCAGTGTGTCTCAGAATATTACAGCGGATTTTCGCCTGGACACGAGCACTGAGGCATGAGGGTGAAAAACACAGACAGGCAGACCTCTGGGGATGTTAACACAACCTACTGTCCTCTACAACAGCACACAAGCAAACACACAGGAGTGCGACCACTGCGTTACAAAGGGAGCCGTGGTGTTTCATAACACTGTACATGCAAATCCCTTCAGCTCTGATGTAAAAGGTCGCTGTTTGAGATTGTGGCTCACAGTGACGTCCAGCTGATGGTTGACCTTTGATACTCACCGTCCCTTGATATCAGCCTCATGAGTGGGATGAGGAGAAATCAGCACACTATGTATGTGTGTGTGTGTGTGTGTGTGTGTTTGTGTGTTTACACCCAGATCATGATTCATTCCAAGCTTGTAATCATAACCAAAGGTGTACCACAAGGATCCGTTTTAGGTCCACTACTTTTTGTGTAAATCACTTTTTATAAAATGCCGTTTTATGTAGATGATAAAACTTTGGATTGCATTTTGAAACCTTTTAAAGTTTTACAACCTGCTTTGGATTATTTCAGACTTGTTTTTAACGCTCATGAAACTAAATTCATGCCGTTCTCGACTGCAAAGGCATTGGTATTGAAAGAGTTGAAGTCCCACTGTGGACAACCTTTTTTTTTCAGTGGTCTTTAAGTTGTGATTATGAAGTAATTTTTTTTTTTTTTTTTTTTTTTACAAAAAATCACGTTACCTGTGTCATTTTTAAGGTCTTTTCTACTGTAAAGCTCCAGTAGTTCATTAGCAACTCACCTCTGAGTCGTGGGCGGAGACAGCGCTGCTCTGCACTCTCCTCTTCATGCTAACTTGCAGCTTAACATTGCTGGTGTAGTAGAAGTAGCAGGTAACATAGGAGCTATTCAGCTCTCAGACACTAATGTCTTTAGAGGACATGATGAAAGTTAATAGCATTGCAATCTGCTAACGCACACGCTTGTTCCGCGATCGTCCTCTCTGCCTCTCAGAGTCTGGTCTGTATAGTGGGGCTCTGGGGGCGGAGCTTGGATTTGTGATGTAAGAAATCTCACTTGATCTGAGCCTGCTGTTTGGGTCTGTGAAAGATTCATAGAGATTTGAATGCAGAAATACCCAGAAATGCAATTTCACGCTTAATTTTCTCATGATATGTCCTGTAGCATCAGAAAAATGAACATATGAACATGTAGACAACAGGAAAAACATGATTTTCATCAGAGTGGGTCTTTAAGCGGTACAAACATCTTGGTAGATGGATAGATTATAGACTCATATCACACAGACTAATTAACTGACAAACTATAATTTAAAATGTCTTGCAGAAAATTGATAATTGATGCTCATTTCTCTGTTTTGGACTAAATAAATGTTATCTACATCAATGAATCTGAATCTGCTCTTAAACTTCCAGTTACTCTGACTCTTGTGTTTGCATCATTCGAAGAATTAGAGTTAATTACTGTGAATATTATCACCAGAAAACACCAAAAGTAATGACTCTGTAGATGTCGGCCTCCCTCACTAATTCAAAAGGCAGTGAGACGTTTTTATTCTCATATCTCTGCTGCTGATTTCATCCTGTCTTCTTCAGATAACCACTCGGTTTGCTTGTCTTGTCAAATGACATCCTCCTCCACTGACTAAAGAGGCTTTCTGGTCTTTTTCAAGTGGGAGGACATTAACCAAAGCGCCCTCGGGGAGGGATTGCACAGACTGTAAGCAGTGAGCAGGACTGCAGCTGGCACAGAGAGCCGACTGGGTCAGGGTTCAAACAGAGCTGAGAGCCGATACGCTCACCTCAACTGTGAGTCGTTTTCTGATTCATGTGTGGTTTGTTTCAGAGAGAAAAAATGTGTATTAGTGATATTGCTGTTGAACACATAGTTGACGTAAAATATGATCAACTTGTGTGCATTATTCAAGCCTTTTAAGTTCAACCTCTAACGCATTATTCTTGTGCAAATGTAGAGAGAGACAAAACCGGGACGCACTCAACAGACAACATCACTAAAAGCATTACTTATAGTCAAAAAGGCACCAGGTCTCTTCAGTCACTGCAATTCTAGCTGCAGAGCTTTTTATGCAACTACAAACAAAGTCAGTTTTCCGTTCCTGACCTCAAAACGCTCCAGGAGTTCATCTGAGTGCACCAAACTCCACAAACTGTCCTGACTTCACAAACACTGACTCCTGAGTCACCTGGTCAAAATCCTTCACTCCAAATCTCTCAGAGAAATAAATGAATCAGTTTCCTTTGATTAAAACACCACAGCGGCTCATTTTCTAATCTAATATCACACAGGATTCATTGAAAAACAGTCGTCTGCACTGAAGTTTAACAACAATGAAAGCCGTGATTAAAAACATCTTTTCAGGCTTTGAAAGAAAGAGTTTCATAAAACAGAGTTTGTTGGTATAAGCATTAAAATCTCATCTGATTTCACTGTAAGCTCTTGTTTTGAAATGTGCCTGTAATCATCCCATTATTTAAAACCAATGTTTGTCCCTGACCTGGAACATCACGTAGCCGGGCGTCTTTTAATCTTGATGAGACTTTTATAGACGAGCCTGTCGGCATCCGAACAAAGACGTTTAGTAATTTGAGTGTAAACACTTCTTCTGACAGCTTATTGTAAATATCTCCCGTTCGCCAACCTTTTTAAAAACCGATGTTTGGCTATTTTACTGAAAAAAATCTGTTCCCCTGTCAAACTTCAGAACAAACACATGATGAGAGTGTTTAAATAATGAAACATGCCTGTTGGCAGAGCTGTCCCCACAGACACGGCTGCCAGGAGAGGAATCCTAATGAGCGCACAAACACACACACACACACACACACACACACACACACACACACACACACACACACACACACACACACACACACACACACACACACACACACACTGAGGCAGCTGGTGTTTACCTCCAGACCTCGCCAGCTGAAGACTCATCGAACATTTATATCCTGTCAGAGTTTTGTCCCGCCAGCGTCGCCAGGTTAAAACTCAGACCACACATCTATCGTCTCTCCCCTCAGGTAAACTCAATCTTGGAAAAGTTAAAAGAAAAAAAAAACACCAAAAACAAAACGGATGAAATGTGAGATGGTTATCGCAGTAGAGTCTTTTTCTGTGTCATGACAGGAGGTACATCACCTGATCCATGAAACTAAAATTGTATTTAATCAGCTTGAAACTTTGACTTGCGGACTGAAAAAGGAGGACAGGATCCCGAGGTGGTTCCTCCTCCAAAGAGGAAAATTAACTTTGATTTTGAACCGATCTCTGAGTCGGACTGGACTTCTTTTAGTCGCTTCGATGTGAGGGCTTTCTCGACCACCATTTTAGACAATGAACATTAAGGCGGCACGATTAATCATTAATGTTCAGATTATTTAATTATGGCGTTGTTAAAATATTAAAGTCCTCTAATCGATTTTCCTCTCTATCATGTCTCGCGCCTCCAGGCCACCGTAGGCTCCCCCTTCCTGCTGGATCGCTTCCCAGTTCCCACACACACCTGTCTAAACAAACGTGGCGTTTGCAAAAGAAGGCGATAATTTCGTGTTAAATAGGACAAGAGCGAGTCAGTCGTGTGGTTTCAGACGAAGAGCAAACCACTACCCGCTGCAAAGTCTGTCTGAAGGCAGTATCACCCGTCCACACGGAAACAAATTGCATACGTTTTTTGAGGGATTGGCGTTTCATCCACATGGAAACGGCGTTTCAGGTGACTGTAAACGGTACTTTTTGAAAATGGGTCAGAGAGTGAATAAATCCGTAAACGACGACCATTTCACCTCCGTGTGGATGTCTATCTGCATCTCTGGAAACGATCATGTGACACACAGCGTAACTCTTTTATGGCGCCAAAACAACCTTTATACACATGCTCCGTACTCTTCTTCTGTCTGACTTACTGACTTGGCATATGCACTACATCGTTTTCAGTGGTTTTGTTCTGAGAGATGATAGAAAAACTTTTTATTTTTAAAGTGAAGTTTGGTGAAGTTGTCACTGAAAAAAAAATCGAAAATTGAGTTTTCAAGAAAAAAATCTGAATTTTATTTTTGGCCAAAATCATGCAGCTCGAATTTAACATCACAAGCTCCATCTCACTTCCTACTCTCCGTTCTGTGTTTTTCACCCACTTCAGGTTTCTGTTGAAAGTTGTTGAAAGAGTTGAAAGTTACACTTTTGTTGCATTAAGTCTCATGAGACTAGAGGCGGATATCTTCATATTTATAGGATGCTCAGACAGGAAAATATAAACAGAACTCCATCGCCATAGAGGAGGAATCGTGAGGAAACTTCACAGAGACACGAGTTTGTGTCTGAGTGCAGATTTGTGTGTTTGTGTGTCTCATAAAGCCCGGAGAAAGTCTGTGTGTGCTTGAGAATGAAAGAAAGAGGCAAACAAATTCCTTTTCCTCTCTCTCACATGGCAGCCGAAAGAAAACTACTCGTATCGATGCTGAAACGACCTGAGGAGAGGCTGCTTTGTGTTAGCGGCTGAAGCCACCCACATCCACCCGATCATTACCCGCAGCAACACGCAACGTCTCCACCAAGACGCCTTCACGGAAAGTCCAAATTATTTCTAACTTTAGAGATGACGCGGTTGACCTTTCTAACTCGCAGCCATTGACGCTGCGGCTTCAGTTGATGTGAGCGGGGGGTCTCTGTGCTTCTCAGCTGTGAAAGAAATAACCACAGAAAAAGCCGGAGAAAGTATGGTAAACAAAAACTGCGGCCGTCAGAGCGTGGGGATATAACTGTGACGCGTGAAGCCGCCAATTATTGCGGATCAGAAAACCTGCAGAAAGTTTGAATGAAGAGTTTCTTAATCGTCAAAGCTTTGCATCATCATAAGTTCAAAATATTTGGAGAAATTGAATCACAGAATCTGTTTGAAAAAAGCACAAACAATTTGGATTTAATGGTAATTTAAAACCAATTCAATGAAACAAACAGAAATGCAACACTGGATATTTTAAGGACGATCTCACGTCTGCTTCAAAATTTCCACAGTTTTTAATCCGATTTCCTCCAAAGTGAAGTCTGGAAACGAAGGACCGAGCAGAAGAGCTCCCTGAAATGGACCATTGGAGGACTTGTCTTCGCTCCCCTCTATACCAACACAGATCTGTATGTTTCAGTGTAATCAGCACAGATCTCAAACTTTCATCCTTTGCGTTGAAATGGATGTTCAGAAATACTAAAGTGTTAACCAATAAGACAGGGGCTGACGGTTTTTTAGTGACCTTATAATGATCTATCTAGACACCCTTCAATGTTGTCCCCTTTTGTTGCAGTGGACAAAGTCTCTATGATTCAAGTCCAGAGGGTTTAATCCAAACATAATCTATCCACGAGGATCCCCAGATTAGGCTGTCTGCACTCGCTGGAATTATCTGCGTTTTCCCCTCCTGATAATCACCTCTTTTTAGAGATTAGAGACGCTGTCTGCCTCCTCGCTGGGTGAAGCCACCGCGAGAACAGCACCCTCTAGTGACGGGCTGCAGTATAAGCCATAAATCCTGCCTCCTCCAACAATCCTTATGGAGCTGTGGACAAACTTTATAAATTAATGACACAGAATATAAATGTTTCTCCCCCCTGGTTGTGATGTTGACATGTAGTTACTGTCAGACTGGTTTGTGCTCAAGTCCTCTTTTCTGTGCAGCCTATGGGCATACAAAGATTGCGTAGCTCACCCGAGGGATACGCTGTTTTAGCCGAGTCATCACAGCGACTCTCTGTGACTCTCCCACTGATTGCGTACAATGTTACTGCGCATTATTATTGCACCAGTTTTCCTATTCAAAGGCATAAACACGATTACCCAGTAAGTAACAACAGCTCTAAAAAGCCTCCTTTGACCTCATTATGATTAATCCTTCTTATGTCACCATAAAGGCATTAAAAGGCAGGGAGGGGCCAGGAAGTGGAGAAAATTCCGGAAATACAGAGAGCAATTCGGCGAGAGGCGGAGCCAAATTGCCCAGAGTGTACACAGTCCATGTTCAGATCCCTTATGTCTCTTCACGGTACCTTTAGACATACAGAAACCACTTCTAGATCCAAATCATAACTGACGACTGAATTTAACAGAAAGTACCGGTACTGATAACCAAACTTCTCGACTTGATCTCACAAGATGGGACTCAGTCTTTATACAGGATAAGAAACACATTTCTCATTAGCATATTACCTTTATCTCACAGAATAGATGTGATTAGTTTAATCTGTTTACAGGTGAACACACCTACATCATCTTCGTAGAACATAACCACGATGGAAAATTGGACATTAACCTGAATCACAGGTCAGTAAACAAACATGCAGCAGCTGTGACCCACATATAGATTGTTTACGCTAACTTTAAACTGTGTATGTCTTAATGCAGATGCGGGCCACATGTATCTGCGTTGTTTACGGGTATTGTCGTCTGAGATCTTGGCAGAGCTGACAGATTTTTGTGTTGTGGAGAAGGAGGCAGACAGAGGCACAAACAGAGGAGCGAGGCAGAGCTGTGCGCAGACAGGGATGGCCAAGTTAGCGTGGCAGAAACCCACACAGCCAGCCAATTCAATTAGGAAGTGAAAATCCTTCCTGAACAGTTTAACGTGGTTACTGATTGAGGACGGCGCTCTGGACGCTCGCTGCACATTTCTTCCCTCTGTAGTCCTGCCACCATTTCTGCTGGAGGAACGGCCACACGGATACTGGACTGGGACTGGAGATTTGGGTTTCTGTTTGTCTTAAAGCAAACTCTCTCAGATCTACAATAGTAGTACATGTTATAGGAGCAACAACTGTCCTGTAAGTCAACCTGACAATAACACAGCGTCACAGCCAGGTAATGGAGATTAACGTCTCAGTCTTATTTAGTCACATAAATTCTGAGAGTAAAATCAGTTTATCCACTGATCCAAACATCTCTGTAACCAGACAGTCTGCGAGCGCACAGGACTATTTTTGGTCTGTCAAGCTGTTATTTCTTGGAAGAAAAGTTTTCATCATATTGAGAGATTTTTGAAAGTTTTTGCACCATAAAAGTATTTTCTTACATTCACAGACCAGTAATACATACAGACAAATATAAGATCTCATGGACATGCACCTATGTAAATGTGACAAAAGCGGCTGCACACAACCTTGTTGTAATCTGGCATCTCTTGAGTAACAGTTCTTGCCAGGACTTGAACTCTCAGACTGAGCCTCCAAACAGACTCTGTGTGAAGGAACTTTATTATTTCTATTTTCTGAACATTTTATTTTGTTATCTGGGGATTTAGAGGTGGAAGGTGACACTCTGACTGGAAAGAAACACTCATTAAATGAACAGAAAAATCACAAATTAAAGGGTGTCTTATGCTACAAGCGTGAAAAATATACTGTGAAGACATGCTTTTATTTTGAAAATGTGGCAGGAAGGTTAGTTGGTGAGAGAACGTTGATATTGCTTGTATATGAATAAAGATAATATGGACAAAATTAAATTAAAAAAAGGCATAATCAATCAGGATAGACTATTTAAAGAACTGGATCATTTTAAAAGAGCTTTACCTCCTTCTCAGATTTTTATTTTTGGGCTTTTTGCTTTTAATTGGAGATGACAGAAAAGTAGACAGAGCAGCCAATGGGGTGAGAGCGTAAAGAGCGGCAAAGCAAAAGAGCCACAGGCCAGAAGTGAACCCGGGGCCATCCGCCAGAGGCACAACCTTCCCACATGGGGTGCGTGTGCAGACTGCTCAGCCAGCGGCGTCCCGTCCTCTCACTCTTTCACTGATGAATTTTACAAATCCACATCACTGGGATAAAATTCAGTTCATGTCGTGTTATTTTGAGTTAAATTAATGAGAGATTCAAGGCTGACAGCCGTTACACTGTGTGACTTTAAATGTAAAAGGTATTTCTTATTTATCACATTTAACATTTATAGCATATCATTAAAATAACTATTTATATATTTCCATCTGAAATTGTGTTATTTAGTCGGATAGTTAGTGAGCATCTTTAGTGCTCAAGCAGCAGGCTGTGGACTGACTCTGGATCTTCAACCCAGATAGAACCAAGAGGGTGGATGCACAGTAACTACCATTTATATGTTGGATTATGTGTGTTTTTATTGCTTTTGTCAACATGCAATAACTAAAAATAAATGATCTGTACATTTGTGTTAAAAAAAAACACACAGATATCCTCTGAATAAACAGCCTGCTTTGTGTTCCTCACTGAGCAGTGAAATGACTACAATAATGCAGCCTCCATACTAATCCTACACCATAACAATAAAGCCACAATATTGTCTCTGTATGTGTCTTGCCAATAGCGACACACTATTATAAAAAGCCAGCATGCATGGTCAGTGAAAATGAAAAATCCACCTCAATAACTTCGCTTAGCTGTAAAGCCTCTACAGAAGAGTTCCTCTAGGGTCCAGTGCAAAACAAACAGCAGCGAAATAACCAACAAAAGACCGCAGAGTGGGGGGGAACAAGAAACACACTCTTAAAAACTTATTCAAATTGCTTATAAAAGATGCAGACTTTCAAATAAAAGGTGTCCATTTCGAACACGTACTCCACACCTGCTGCTGCTGCAGGGCTGCCATCCTCCTCTTCACCCAAAGCAGTCAGAGGAAACACATCCAGACTTCAGAGAAGGACCGGGGGATTATATGATCAGGATAAATGATCATGATAAATTTCAGTTTGATCACAGTGATCAGCTGTGAGCATATTTACTCGATCAAACATAACATAAATGTGCGTGAGAACAGTCGATCAGAGTCAAGCTTTTCCTGCTCACTTCTGTAAGTTGCCAGAGAAGTAAACAGAATGACGGAACACGGAGCTAAACGCAGAGCTGAGGGCAGCAAAATAGATGTCAGCCATGACTTTGAGTCATCCTCAAGTCAAGATGCCATCGTTGTATGGCGGTGGTTCAAGTGTCTCCAAAGTGATGTCGAGCAATCAAGCCAATGTGCAAGGTATGTTGGTGGTTGGTGCCCTCAAAAACCAGCAACACAACAAATCTGTAGTGGAAAGCACAAAAATACGAGAGGAGTCTGTACAGCCTGTCACTGCCACCGGCACAAGTGGCATTAGCAGTTTAGCTACAACAAGCGGTGCAGCCACCAGAGCAAAGCAGCGATCAATCTTATCATCTACGTTTCTATCATCTAATATTTACAGTTTAAGGCGTCTTCATTATCCTTGAGGAGGCCGTTTGTTTATTTTGGGTCTTACAAACCTGCAGAAATACTGAGGACTATAAACTAGTTCATTGTATTATTTAATATTTATCTACATTTGTCGTTCTGTTGAGCTAAAATTGTTTCCATATTTTTCTAAGTGTTTCTTATTCTTTATTTACTTTGTATGTTAATAAAATGTTGAACTAATCTCTAGTTTCTTTAGTTTTTCAGTACAGATGCTTTAAAACTGGCATTTAAAAAAAAAAAAAAATGTGATAATAATCGCGATCAGACGATATGACAAAATATATTGTGATCATTTTTTTGCCAAATCGCCTCATCCTACTTCAGAGCAAATCCTGTCTGTTTAAAATCATAATCCACGTTGAAATCAGCAGGATTAAAACTGATTCGCTGACTAACTGAGGTGACATGGTTGCGCTGAGAAGTGTCTCAGGTCTCAGTAAAACAGGAATTAAGTGACAGTTAATAAGTTATCGTGATGTGCTTAAATATCTCCTCCAGGTCATGTCTTGTTTAGCCGGTTTATGACACATTCAGCTTTTAAGTTCATATAAGATCATCCAGAGTTGCTGTTTGACTTTGACTGGATTTATAAAGTTTGGAACTGCAGTGATAAAGGTCATCATGTCAGATAAATCCCTGGACTCAGCATCCTCCCGCTGAACTCTGCAGAAAAGCTCGGATTAAACCAAACCGAGCGCGACAGCGTGAGGGTGTCACCGGCTGCTCTGGTCTCTCCTGTCAGAGAAGATGTCAACTCGAGTTTTTTTTCTGATCCTGCACAGAAAAGTAACTCTGAAGACGTCCTCCTCGGTGCTGCAGCTGCTGGTGATGATGGAGTCCATGTTGCAGGTTATCTGAGTGCATACAGCAGTACCATTTAAAGAGCTATGACCACGTTCACACTTATAGCTCTGAAAATGGCGCTACCATCTGCAACAAACAGAGACGAGACATCTAAGCGCCGGCTGTTTGTCCACATGTTCATCACATAAACATAAATAGTATCAGTACACACACATCTGGACGTCTGTAACTGTGATCCGTCCCACACATTTGTCACAAACACAGGTAAACACCTCTCAGACAGGCTGCGACCACATCCGTCGGATGGTGGTGCGAGGTTTGTCTGTTCTGTCAGGAGGTCTGGACTCCGTGTCAGGATCAGAGAAGAAGAAAAATCACAATGGAAAGAAAAACAAGAGCAGAGCAGGGGGAAAAGTCGGTGACAGGTTTGCAAACATTTGGACATGTTGTGCCTGTCAGCGAAAAGTCTGCGGGTTAGAGAAATGCTGTTCGGGAAATTCTAGGCAGAGAAAAAAAACAATAACTCTGTGTCCTCTTCATTTCCACACACACACACACACACACACACACACACACACACACACACACACACACACACACACACACACACACACACACACACACACACACACACACACACAGCACCTTTCACAATCCTCCATGCACACAATTGCAGAAAATATACAGCTCGATCAGCTTTGGGATTTTTGCACAAATACAGCAGCTCGTAAGTCTTCCTATGCTTTAAAATATGACGGCATCAACGTTGTTTCAGTGTCACCAAAAAACACAATCTGAAACTGAGGCTGCAAAGTTAAAAAAAACACAAACTAATGTTCAGGTTATGACCTCTAATGATCAAGACTTTGCCTTACAAATCGACTGTTTCTCATACTTTTATTTTGATACTTTCTCCATTGTGCTTCCAGGTTGTTTTATATCCTGCATTCTTAAGGTCCTTACACACCAGGAAAGACGCAAATATATGACCTGAAATTACGAAATATACAGAGGTGAATTTTTACGCGTCTGACTTACACAACAAGCGTGATCTGCAACTTTCCGGGGGACACGTCCCGGGTAGAAGCGAGAAGACTGATCAAACAGCAGACTGAGTGTTTTTCAGTTCTGAATAAGAAAACGGAAATCAGAAAATGAGCAATGATCTGTTTTTTTCATTTTCATTTTAGAAATAAATATTAGAAAACAATTTGTTTTCTTGTTTTTTTTTTTCAATTTTGGTTTTATTTTGAAAATCTAATAAAAGAATGATACATGGATTGTGCAAGTCCATGTTAATCAACTCATCCAGTTGAGTTTTTGTTGTTTTCTAGTTTCTTCTTTGCACGTCAAAAACTCAATAAAGTATCAGACCTTACTAGAAATTAACATTCAAGGCTTTAATTATCTGAATCTGCAGGTCCATCAACCTCATCCTCTGTTTTAGACTTGCTGCAAAGATAAACCCTCAGTAGAAAAAAGATGCATTGATCACTGCAGGAAGTGAAAGCCATCGCATTAAAAAAATTATGTTTTTGTTTGTTTCCTTCATGTTCTGATGGAAAACTTGATTTCAGTTTGATGAACCCTCTTTGAATCAAATTTCACGTCTTTTGCAATCAGGCGGAAATGTTTGTGTGTGTGCAGTGTGTAATCGTGTGTGAACCCTGATCTGAAAGTCTAATAACCCCTCTCTGGGCAGACCGGGATGTAGCAGGAATGTAATTATAACTGCGGCAACAAGTGGACCAGAGAGGAGAGACTAAAGCTGACCACGGAGGGGGGTATGAAATCACCAACGCTCCCTTTTCCCACCCTGAAAACCAGCATCAGTCTCTCTAACAGCCTCTGATCCTTCCTGTTCATAAACCACCGCTCTGTTTCTCTCTCCTCTCTCTAAAACACTCTGTTGCAGGATTTGATTGTTTCACAAGCATTGTGGATGTAATGGTTAGTTAAACCTGCTCTCTAGTCGTAGCGTCTGCACTTTTTGCTAAATGAGCCTCATTCTTAAATCATCCTCATCCGCTGAAAATGAGGGCTGACACTAAATGACCGTGGACTAAATGTAATCCCGTGTAAATGTAATTCCCTGAAGTCATTTCGCTAAATGGTGTACGCGCACAACGGCATCTGAGATATATTTAACCAATTTAAAGCTGTGCGGATGTGTCTTGCATCATTAGATCGGAAGAATTGTTTGAAAATGTGAGCGCCGTGGTTTTTAAAAAGACGATTAGAAAAACAAATGTGGGCTTAGCTTCACGTTCAACACCCCTGCCTTCCCCCTGAGGCCGCTCATGCCGATGCCAAGTCTTTTTTTCATCAACATCGAATACACTGTTATGCAAAATGCTCCAAATTTCCTCCAATCTAAGCCTGCCTTTGCTCGCTCTCTGTGTCAGACGATGTGATGAATCCTGGTTTGAATATGTCAGTTTAAGGTGAACATTGAAGGATTACAGGAGGATAAATCGTGGCGTGTCAGTGTTTGTTGTTTTTGGATAAAGGGACATTTTTAAGAAGCAAAGCAACGATTTTAAGAAATACTGCTGTTAGGTAATACCATCATTTCTAAATTTAACCTTTTACGGCCTGATGTTTTCCTCAGATCCTCTTTTATGTGACCACATGTACTCATCAAGACTTGAGGCGCTGCAGATTCAGCACTTCTGCACTGGATTCATCTTTTATAAATGTGATACAATCTGACTGATCAGTGAACATGTGGAGTACCCCAGAGCGCGATTCTGGAGCCACTTTTATTCCACAGGGATGGAGACTCAAGCCTTCAAAGACCTGAACACAAGTCACACTGAAATCACACATTAAAGGTGGGGTAGGCAGGATTCCTTTTAAAATCAATCAATAGCTATTAGTTATTGATGACATTTGGTAATATCACGATATCTCTGTGATTTGTTATGTCTGTGTAGTCAACATTTTACATTTTTTGAGCAGCCCGGGTCTTTCTGACTGTAAACAAAGCCATTCTCTGCCTCCCCCATCCTAAATGGTTGTGAGGCAGACGCTGCTCCCCCGTGTCGTTCAGGAGCCCAAACAAAGTTAGCGTGCTACAATATCGGACATTAGAAACCAACCAGGAAGTTCGGAAAATTGTCTGAATCCTCCTTCGGTCACGACTGCCGACACAAGCAAGAAAACAAAGTAAATACCGGAGACTCTGGAGGAATAACGGGCGTTTAAAACGGAGGTAGACCGGACAAGAGCTAAAGAGCTGGGTCAACATAAACGATGGGGGACCCTGGAACCTTTCTGCTGGACAGGTAAACCGCTTTAACAAAGTAAGACAAGAGGAGGAACGTCTTCAAGAACCTCGAGCAAGTCCAGTCGCCCTCAACGAAGACCTGGATTAAATATTATACTTCTCATGCGGTTGCTGCTCTTATTTTTGGATCATTTTCACAGCAGGTGATCGTCCACGCACTGATCACCTGCTGTAATAAAGAAAACACTCGAAATGTGAATCGTGTCATTTGAGGTCTGGCGAGGAGTTTGTCTGAAAGATCAGGCACAGAAAAGCATGATGAAACTGGAGCGGAGAGATGCAGGTGTCAGGGCCGGATTTAAGGTTTATCTAGAGGTGGCCCCACACCTCCCTATAACCGGGTCATATATCCTAAAATCCTAAACAAAGACTCAGACCTCTGTTACAATCAACTATTTAGGAAAAAACTGAGCTGTTAGGAGAACAAAAAGATGAAGATAAAAATAGACTTTCAGGTAATAACAGCAGCTGAACCCCAGGATTCCCTCTGACAACATTTTGTGTTTGTGTCTCTGTGTGAATCTGACGAATGACGACACACTCACACCAGTCAATTACACACTTTTCTCTGCAGAGAGAAATCTCTTGTCAGAGCCGTCTGTTGAAAAAGCTGTCAGGCTTATCTTCACTCCGGTTATCCTCTGTCTGCCTGCAATTCTTTTGTCCTCCTCGCAGCGATGAGTAACAATCGGGGAGTCATTGACAAAAAGGTTCAATACTCGACTGCATTCAAAGGAGACTTTCTGCTTTAGAGCGATGAAGTTGATGAGAGGTTGAACTACATAGAAATGGAAGTTTATGGTTCACGAATAAACAAGAAGACTTTTCCCTCAAACCTTCAAGTTTTGGCAGAAACAGGAGGAAGAGTCAAAGGGGTAAATAAAAAAAAACATGAAAACAGTCAGACTTTCTCTGTAACACGCCTCGACAAAACCAGCAGATATAATTGGTATCAAGAGGACGGTTATCAAGTTTCTTTATACACAGACAGTTTCTCTTCTCGCTTCCATAAATGGAGAGTTTGATGCACATTCAGGGTCAAATAAAACGAGCTAATTGATCATCAGTCAGGGAGAGATGTCGCCGCAGATATAAAGAAAAATGAGCTTTTCTGTGTAACCAGCTCAGCGTATGTGGGAACTATAGACTGTATATAGAACTGACGCCGTCTGCCTCCTCGCTGGGTGAAGCCACTGCGAGAACACCACACTGGTGACGGGCTGCAGTATAGGTCATAAATCCGCCTCCTCCAGTAATTATGGAGCTGTGGACAAACTTTAGAAATTAATTACACAGAATATAAATGTTTCTCCCCCCTGGTTGTGATGTTGACATGTAGTTACTGTCAGACTGGTTTGTGCTCAACTCCTCTGTTTTTCTGTTCAGCTCCATTTTTAAAAGTTATTAGGGGGTTCATGTTTTCTATGATTGACACTTGATACAGCCTATGGGTGTACGAAGATTGTGTAGCTCAGGGGATACGCTGTTTGAGCCGAGCCTCATTACAATGACTCTCCCGAGATCGTACAACACTACTGCATAAGTGGTGGCTCCAGGAAGTGGAACACCGAGAGAAATTCGGCTTCAAATTCTTATAATGATGGAAGGCAGAACCAAATTGTCCATAATATACACAGTCTATGGCGTGAACAGGTTTGTTCAAAATGACTCAGAGTAGGTTTAAGATTAAAAAAGATGCACCTGTTATTAAAGTAAGTTTATATGCAAGAACTGTCAGATAATCGATCTTTTGCAGACATTTGTCAGTGACTTGGGTCGTCTGATATGAGTTGACATGTTCAACATGCATTAACAGGAAGGATGAACTGACAAAACCATGAATCAAAGATGATTGTCATGTACAGAAAAAAGACAAAGGCTGTGTCCGAAATAAATCACCTAACCCCCATCTGGGGTTTCACTATATAGCTGACTATGTAGTGAGCTCAGTCACAGGAGGTTTCGGACACTACATGGCAAGACGCAATGCATGATGGGATGCCCACCACCGGTGAGTAATCATCGGACGGTCACTACATTTTGCAATGCTTTATGGGAAATTCTGAGTCGCCTATATGGGGCACTGGAATTGATCACTCAGATTTCAGACACCTCTCAAAATGGCGCTAACCCCCATAAAGTCGCCTATACAGGGGTTAGGGATCCATTTTGGACACAGCCAATGATGTAAAAAAAGCTTGAGTGGCTCAAATATGCTAATATGGCGGATTTAATTTAGGCAGCCATTAAGGCTTAACCTCCAAAAAATACGCAGGATCTGGGTCTGTCTGAGGACCACTGGGGGGTGTTTGAAGCCTGAAGCATCTGCACTCAGTATGAACACAAACAGCAGGTTATTTTGCCTTTTAAGGTCGATTTCCTGCTAATTTGGATTTTATCCTGTGACTGTTGCAGGTTTACTCGTGTCAAGTTTAGTAATTCTGTCCCACTTTGTTGTGCTGCTGGCAAGTTAGCGGCTAAAAGTCCTGCAGTGGTCCTCATGGATCAGGACGAGGACGCCGTGACTCGTTTTGTGATAACAATAAATCCATCATCAGCGAGTGTTTCCCATCTATATAAAAAGAGATGGTGAAAGAGAAGACTAACAAAAGACAGAGGAAAAAGAAAGAAAACACACACACATTCTCTCTCTCTCTCTCTTTCTCTCTCTCACACACACACAGACAGTAGTGATGGAAAATAAGCTCAAGAAGACGGAGTGATCTAAACAGAGCCCCTTATCTCCAAACCACACAGAGAGACACACCAACCTCTATCAACCAGAACTGATTCAAATCTTTATTTTTAGTGTCCTCACAGCAAAGACTGAACCGTACTGACGCCGTCTTCAGTTAAAAATGTACATTAATGAGAAAAAAAGCTTCTTAAAAACAGTTGGTGACGGTTTAGTGTTGCACGGAAACTTTGCGTAACCGTTGTATCTAACCTCGACTGTTTTCCAGTTTTTTTTAATTGTGTTTGGTTTTTGAAATTCAACTCGTACACAGCAGTAAAAGGTCAAGATCTCAGATGTCAGATATCAGGACAACGTGATTTCAAACCACTAATTGCAACTCTGCGGTTAAATGTTGGAGACGCTGGCTGGAAAAAGCAAAGAGGAGTCGTTTTGTTCGAAACTAATAACAGATGGGTTCGTTCTTCAACCTCTCATTGTCATCAGAAAGGCTCAGGTCTTATCCCAGGTCCACATTTATGCAGGTTTAACACTCGTGAGCGTGCACGGTGTGTTTTACTGTGCATGCATGTGTGTTTGTGTGTGGATGCAAACATGAACGACAGCGGACTCACTTGTTAGAGCCTTGAGAGACTCTACACAAACAGCAGCTAGACAGGCACTGGCCTGGTGTTGCAGAACCAGAGGAGCAGTTTGGAGGCAGAGGAGCAGCCACTGGAGAGTCCGAAGGAGGAGGAGGAGGAAGAGGAGGAAGAGGAGGAGGGGAAAGGGGGAGAGGGAGGAGGAGGAAGGACGGACAAAAATGGACAAACGTGGAAGTGATGGTTTAAAAGAAAAAAGATAAGATCAGGAAAGGAAAGGAATAATGGGAGAGGAAATGAGAAAGAGAGATGTAAATGAAGAGAAAGAAAGGATGAAAAAATGATGTTAAAGAAATGATGAAAGGATACAAAGCAGGTGATGAAAAGCAAAAGAAATGCGTTAAGAAAAAAATAATGGGACAAAATGAAGATGATGAAGAAGAATAAAAGAAATAAAAGGCAAAAAAAAAACAAAAGAAGGGGAAAGATGGAGGGAAGGGGACGGGACGTTCATGGAGGCGTAAAGGAAATGTCAACCAAACCATCAGCATTTAAGAAAAGAAAAGTAGATGTAGTAGATGAAGTAAAAAATAAAGTTTGAAAGACAAATAATTAAAAAAAATGGAAATTAAAGTCGAAGATCAAATATGAGAAAAGAAAGAAGTCAGTAAGGAGAGAGGAAGTAAGGGAGAGAGGGAGAGAGAGAGAGAGAGAGAGAGAGAGAGAGAGAGAGAGAAAGGGAAAAACAGGTTAGTTCACACCCAGAAGACCCATCAGACAGCAGGCCAGACAAACACTTCACTGTGTGTGTGTGTGTGTGTGTGTGTGTGTGTGTGTGTGTGTGTGTGTGTGTGTGTGTGTGTGTGTGTGTGCGTGTGTGTGCGTGCGAGTATATGCGCATTTTAATTAAGAAACCAACTGAGAGCATCAACATGAACCACATTTTAATGACATGTTGTTTAACATGAGGAAACAATGCAGGACATGAAAACACACAGAGAGCGATGACTTTTAATGTTTTCACACACAAACCTTAGAGCTGACGGCTCAGAGTCGTCCTCATAAACCTACTGCTTTTCCCATATGTGCATGTTATAACTAATAGTTAATAAAGGCTTAATAACTCCTGTAATTAACGCTTAATTAAGGCTTAGTAACAGGTGAGATAGGTGCTGGATTTGTAACTTGTGTAGTAAGACTTTATAAAGGCAGCCGTACAGTTTTAATTAATACTCAGTGAAGGCTTCTTAATGGGTGTAATAAAGACTTAATAAAGCTTTCTTACAGGTGTAATAAAGACTTAATAAAGCTTTCTCACTGGTGTAATAAAGGCTTAATAAAGCTTTCTTACAGGTGTAATAAAGGCTTCTTTATAGGTGAAATTAGGGTCAAATAAAAGCTTTTCCAACAAAAAGGGATTTTTCTAATCATGAGATTATTTGATTTTGCAGCGAAATATGAAACAATCTGACGTCTTTAGAAAAAAAGGCTTTATGAAACTGGGTTTTTGGGGACATATTTTTAAAGGACAAAATAATTTATAGCTTCTGGTCACAGGGAGGACACGGTATCAGGCCTGAGGGGGAGGAAGGGTTCAGTTCCGGGACAGTGTGAGACCAGCCCGGGGCAGTTTGAGGACAGGACTGACAGAACTGAGAGAACCGCACTGTTGGATTTGGATTTTCTGTGACCATGACTGCTTGAATCTTATATTTTTGGTAAATACAGTATTTCTCTTCAATGTTGCACAAAAGAGAACAAGATTTGATAGTCATTGTTTAATATAAAATCGAGCAGCAACCTGATTTTAAAAAACCTGAGGGTGAAGGGTTCGGTGTCCTGGGTCCTAAAAAGCAGATTTGTAGCTTAAGTTAAATAGAGTTTCTACACTGACTGGAGGACTTCCTAAACTAAAATCCAGGTCCAAAGACACCGCGTTTACATCCTCATATGAAATCTGTAAAGAAAAGTTAGAGCGACAAACGAACGCATCTATCAAAACACGAAGCACGAGGCAAACAGGAGAGAAACTGCAGACACCTACCCGTGCATATTCAGCCCCCACACACAAACACAGAAGGATCAGACTTTTAATTTCACATGTAGTCACACACATGAACTCTTATTTCATCCTCATTAAAAATCTCACTCAGAGGCTCTGAACTTTCGGGGTAAATCGGACATTTAATGAGCTCGAACCAGATCTGGCGGCGTTTGATTTGAAAGCCTAACAGCCGTGTGGACATAACAAGACCGGAGACCTGCTGGTGGACACAGAAAAGTGGGAGAGAGGCGGACAAATTAGAGACCGCATAGTGACCACGAGTCCGGAGAAGCTGTCAGAGAGGAGGTGGAAACAAGCTGTGAAAGCAGGCGCTGAAATAAACAGGATAAAGAAGAAGCCTGGTCAGTACTCCTCATGTGTTCGGTATATTTTTATCAGGGTTATATTCGGTGTCACTGATACCTGCAATGCTCTGCGGGGGGTCTTTGCTGCTGCTCTCCCTGTCTTGGTTTTTACTGTATATACATGAAATGGAGAGGAGGATCTGCATCCATCTTCTGGGACCAAAGAAAACATAAACCCCAAAATAAGACGGGGGATGAAGATGGAGTCAGACACTAAATAAAATTTCATAAAAGTAAGACAAAGGTCGAGTTTTGATGCTTCTTTTTAAGAGAAAACTTTGTGTTATCACCGCAGCAGAGACATTAAACAATCATGAAAAATGTGGCATCAAAGCAGAGTGTGATACTAAAGATGACAAGCCTAGAAAGATTGTCAAGACCAGGTTGAAGGTATCCCCCTCACCTGACAGACTGCAGGTTAATGTTGGGCAGTATGAACAAACTCTTATATCATGGTATGAGTAATTCCATATCATGGTAACGGTGTATACCATGGTATGTTTTTTCCTCTGTAAATTCAATTAATGGCTTAAAAATACTGGTGCAGTCGAGCGACTTTTTATCGTATGGCGTACCTTCAGCGAAAGACTCTGAAAGCTCTTTAGTCTGAGAGGAGCTGCTGCAGCTTCAGTTTTTGGTGCAGCAGGTGCGTCACGCATCTTTTGGCTCTCATTATAGAGCTTGGCGTGTTTCATCTTTAGGTGGTGAAGAGGTTGTTGGTGTTTCCTCCTCCAGCAACGGCAGCCACACGACACTCTTTGGGTAGTTTTGTTTTTTGATCATTATCAGATTTTCTAAATCTGAAGAATCTCAAGACAACCGACTCTCTCTCTCTCCGGTATAAACGGTAAAGCAAAATTTCTACTGGCACTTTTATACCATCACACAGTATATCCCGTCATACCGCCCAACACCACTGCAGGTTATTCTAATATTTACGGTATTTCAAAACCGAAACTATGAGTGCTTCATGTGCATCAAATCAACTGTTGCACCATATTTAATTTCATTTAAATCAGACAAATGAAGCTTAAAAACTACTAAAAAGTAGGGTCTCTATATTGAGGTGCTCCTATACTCCAGCCAATACGGTAATCATCCCAATCAAACGGAGAAGTGTTTTACCAAAAAAGGGTAAAAAATTGAGGGGACAATATAATTTGACTTCCTGCAAAGGTCTGCAAAGGTTCCTCCAGGGATCTGGTTCTCACAGCAAGTCCAGTTCTGTGGTTCACGCCGCTCACTTCCTTTGCACCCAGTGGCTCCTGCTGCCATGGTAACAACACAAACCTATATTTATATGAACAGGCTTGCTGAGTTATCTGCCGAGCCTTCTGTGGGTTTCACCTTCCTGGCATATCTTCATTACACAGGTGGCTGTGAAAGCAGCGCAATTAAAGTCGAGCAATTTTCACTGAGCGCCGCTTCAGAGTCTCACAGGGAAATGTTCGAGGAACAAAACAAAAGAGCATGCTGGTCTTTTAGTGACTGGGCTGTTCCCAATATTAAAAATGAAACTATAATGGAGCAGAAATATGTTAAATTTTGGGGGCCTTTAAATTTGAGACCTGTGTGAAACAAAATCTGGAAAACTCTGGTTCCCAAAAATCTGTTGTTCCAAGAAGCTGCACCACAATTCATCAGTTTCTACCGATTCCTGCAGATTATATCTACACCTCAAAATCTGCCTTATGACCCGGTTAAACCCTGACAGTTTCTCCTCTTCTGCTCACTGGTTCAGTCCGGGTCAACAGTAAGTTTAACCGGACAAAAACAATGGAAAGACAGGAATTCAAAACCAGTGCATAATGAAATTAAACCAAAAATATTTGCAGTAATTGTAGAGGAATAACAAATTAAAGTCAGGCCTGGGAAACGGAGCATTTTGCAAACCCTTCTGACAAAGTTCTGGAGCTGGATCTCTTTGGTTATGCCGTCTCTAACTGCTGTTGGCGTGTCTATCCATCTCAATATCCTCCATCTTTGTATGCGATCGTAAAGATATTTACGATTTGGCTGATCTGTTTGTCATAATCTGCTATGACAAGAGGGCCTTAAAGCAGCTCCAGACAGAGAGAGCATGTGTGCAGGGAGTGAGATTGTGGTTTGATGCAGCTGACAGCATCATAACCCGACAGCCTGAGAGCTGCGGAGCTTCCTGTTAGGATTTTCACTGTTTGATTTTGTTTATATCCGCAGTACAATGCAGTCCAGACACACACACAACCACACACACAACGCTTGGATATATGCAGACATAGAAACTGATGCGAAAATAAATATAAGGCAGAGGAATGAGGCAGCAGATATACAGTCTAATCACATTCAGTCCCTCCTCTTCCTCTCAGACAAACACCTGTTATCTTCGTCTCGTACGAGCACACATGCAGCGCACATACGCAAATATACACAAACTGACAAACAGACTGAAATATGAGCAAGAGGGGACAGCGTGTGTGGTACTGCTTCAAGTCAACAAAGAGATGCCACACACACACACACACACACACACACACACACACACACACACACACACACACACTCCCAAGGCTGCGATAAAGAGCTCAAGCCAGGAAAAAAGTTACGGGAAGAAAAAGACGAGGAGAGAAGAAGAAAAGGAAAAGAAGGAGAGAAGTCGGAGAGACGGTGAAACTTTCAAACGCAGCAGCAGATAAGAGGTTTTTGTTGTGAAGGGCAGACCTGCGGCATCACTTTTGAAAAGGCTCGAATTACAATCGACTATTCCTCGTTTTTTCAATCTGCAGCAGTTCAATACCGACGCCCAAAGTCTGAACTCAAGTCCAGGGGACCCCGCGCCACCTTGAGAGGCTTTGTCAAATCCTCGTTACAGAGTAATAATGCAGGGAAAAGCCTGAGAATGGCGACAAACCTGAAACTAACTTAAAGACCTTTAACTCTCTCGTTTTAACTCCATGTTTTTCTATAAAATAAACTCAACTTTAATTCACTTTTTTAAGGTTATTCAATTTTAAGAGAGGTTCTCATGCAAACCTTTTTAGGTTTCACTCTTTTCCTGCAGTCATCTTAACAATATGGTAATGTTTTCTATATCTAAAGCTTAGGGCTGTACAATTACAGCCAAAAATAAAATCAAGATTTTTTTTCTGAAAACCTGATTTTTTATTTTGACTTTTTATTTAGTGACAACTTCAACAAACTTCCCTTTAAAGATAAAAAGTTTTTCTATCATCTCTTAAAACAAAACCATTGAAAACAATATTAGGGCATATGCCAAGCCAGTAAGTGGCGCTGTAACGCTGCACAGGAAATTCACAAAAGACAGAAGAAGAGTACAGAGCATGTGTACAAAGGTTGTTTTGGCGCCATAAAAGAATTACTCTGTGTGTCACATGATCGTTTCCTGAGATGCAGATAGACATCCACACAGAGATGAAATGGGAGTCGTTTACGGAGTTATGCACTCTCGTAAATGCTGTTTCCGCGTGGACGAAACCCCAACACGACAAAAAACTTTGGCGTTTACTTCTGAATTCGTTTCCGTGTGGACGGGTCTTCAGACAGACTTTGTAGCGGGGAGTGGTTTACTCTTCATCTGAAACTGTGAAGTCGTACCAATTCAACACGACTGACTCGCACTTGTCCTATTTGACCACGAAATTATCGCCTTCTTCTGCAAACACTGTGTTTGTTTACACTGGTGTGTGTGGGGAACAAGGAGGAGCCTATGGCGGCCTGGAGGCGCGAGACATGATAGAGAGGAAAATCAGTTTGACGATTTTGTTTTTTTTAACCGTCATAATTAAATAATCTGATTAATCGTGCAGTCCTACTTTATTTCATTAGTCCAAGTGAAACTGAACTTTTAAGGTTTAAAACTGCAGAGACGCCTTCGCCTCCTAAGGGTGAGGGTGGGTGTGAAGAGGGAGGGTGTATATCATGACCTTCATTGTTTAATAACATGTTCTGCACATGAAAACATTAATAAATAAAGTTAAAACAAAATTTCATAGACGCCAAAGTCGGGAGACGCTGTTACAAAGGAAAACACTTCTGTCTCTGCAGCTGTTTCATTAACCGGACAGACAATATTTCCATCAGCCTCACTGCGACATAATGGTTCCTTACAGCTGGATGCATGAACACAAACTATATCAACACAGTGAATGTGTTTGCTGTAATGGACTGCAAAAACAGCTCATAAATATGCAGATTAACCCGTCTATACCTCATATTATTACATCCTCGTGTTCCTCTTTGGTCCATGCAACACATGAACATGAATTTTACAAACTATGTTAAACAGCTCTGCTATCAATCTTCCCTCTTTACATGTATTTTTGTTCATCAGCTGACGACAGTCATGCCTCATTAATATCTGTATTGTTGGATCATGCATGTTTGTGTTTACATCTGATGCTCTGTTCCCTCTCTCCTCCAGAACAAACACACCAGCGGGAGTCTGAGCAGCAGACGTATATTTTCAGCCAAAGGTAATATTCTCAGCGGGAGAGACTTCAGAGAATAATGAAGTGAGGCTGCTGTTTGTGCCGCCAGTAAGACCTCAGTCCTGCTGAGTGTGATGACTTTTTTACTCTATCACCTCCGACCGTCTGAGAAACCCAAACTTGGATTATTAGGAGATCATCAGCCGCTGGTTTTAAACCCATTTCTGCCTCGTGTTAAAACATCTTTGGTCACTTCAGAGGAACGTCATTAAAGCTTTTCTGGAAATATAAAAACACAAAAACATAAGAGCATAGGAGCTGGAATTGTTTTGGTTTTTTGCAGCACACTTCTCATGTGCATGTCTGGTGCTTTTGGAGCTGCATCATATTTGCATTTTGCAGCCTTGCAGTCTTCTGATGAAGATGGTTCAGGCTGTTGCAGAACATTTTTCCTTGTCGGTTTATCTGCATGAATATTTTGCTGAAATGAAAAAGAAGTGCTGCCTCCTTAAAGCTCTACAGTTTATCCTTCGGTCTCTTAAGTTTGACCCAGAGGTGTTTCTTCTCTCACTAAGGTGCGGTATCAGTTTGATGTGAATTTCCTCACACAAGCATAAATTAAAAGTTAAATTTCCTCTCCTCCTTTAACACGGTTTTAAAGTTTTCTTAATGTTCAGCCCACTTCAGATGAAATGACTCGACTGATCGGTGAGTCTTTGGCTGCAGAGCGGCTCAAACAAAAACCATCTCCATGACTCCTCGGTGTTTTCTCTGCTCTCTGCAGGCGGTCAGAGCGTTCATACGGAGCAGCAGCAGCAGCAGAACGTCACACATGATGGAAAGAGCCCATTAAGTCGAGGCTTTAAAGCTCGCTGACATAAATCATGTCGACTGTCAGTTAAAGGAGTGAAGAAAGATCCAGAAATAATAGAAAAGTGGAGGAGTTCTGGCATTAGACACTAAAAAAAAAACACAATTTCTTCACTTGGTCTCTTTCCTTTTTGTCTTTTGTTTTTCTCCTTTTCTCTCTTGACTCCTTCTTTCTGTCCTTCCTTGGTTCCTTCTTTTCTCTCTTCTTTATTTGTCCTCTTTCCTTTCTTTGATTCTGTCCTTCCTTGCAATCTCTATTTCTTTCTCTTCTCTCTTCCTTCTTTCAAGCATCCTCCATTCCTTCCCTCACTTTCTTCCTTCTCTTGAGCATCCTCCCTCCTTTCTTTCCTTCCTTTTCTTCTCTTCCTTCCACCTTTCTTTTAGGCATCCTCACCTCCTTTGTCCCTTCCTTCTTTCAAGCATCCTCCATCCCTTCCCTCCCTTTCTTCCTTCTCTTGAGCATACTTCCTTCCTTCCTTTTTTTCCATCTCTTCTTCCTTCCTTCCTTCTCTTAGGCAAGCTACCCTCCTTAATCCCTTCCTTCTTTTGAGCATCTTACCTTCCTTTCTTCCCTCCTTCCTTTCTTCTCTAAGCATCCTCCCTTCCTCCCTATCATCTCTTGAGCATCCTTCCTACCTTCTTTCTCTAAGCATCCTACCCTCCCTCTTGAGCACCATCCCTTCCTCCCTTTCTCCTTTCCTCTCTTCCTTGTATTATTCCTTTCCTTCCTCCCTCCTTACTTCTTGCCTTCCTTAAATACTTCCTTCCTCACTTGTCTTTCCTCCTTGATTCTTTCCTCTCTTTCTTTTATCCTTTCTTGAGTCCTTGTTTTTTCTTCTTCTTCCTTTCTTTATTCCTCTTTCTTCTTTACTTCCTTTCAGTTTATCTTTTCTTCCTCCTCATCTCCTTTTATTGTTTCCTCTCATTTATCTCTCCTTCTCTTTCCCTCCATTTCCTCTTTTTTCTCTTTCCATTCCTCCGTCTTCTTGTACTTTTAAATTTTTCCTTTTTTCCTCATCTTTTGGTTTGTTTTCTCTCTTCTTTCTCTCCTCTCCTCCTTTCCTCTCCAGCAGCAGTAAAAAAGAAAATTACACCTTGAATACAGTTTGTTCTCTCTTCATGGACATCCTTCAGATATACGACTCCAGTGAGACCATAAACACTCTGCAGGCTTACACTCAGTGTGTCAGTGTGTGTAGTAGAGTGTGTTAATACACCCTGGAGGACTGCAGGACTGTGTGTGTGCTTTTGTTGGCTGGTGTTAACGGGCTGATCCGTCAAACTCGACCTGTGTATTGGATAAACAGCTGCTCTTCACACTCAGCGTCTGAAACAGGCTGATTAACGACACACCGAGTACAGCCAGCTCTACGTCTTTGTTTGGCAGATCTACGACAATAAAATTCAGATTCTACCTCCGAGAAATCAGCCGTCAATCAAACCGTATACTGAGGAGACTTTCAGGGATCTTTTGTTTTAATCATACTGGAGGAAATATCAAAGTTATCACTAAATATTTGAATCGATTTTGTCCGTGTGTCCCCTTCCACGCTTTGACATTCCTCCAAGAGTGACAGAATATCGATAAGGTCGACTCTCATCAATCGAGCAGAGGGCCGACTGACCGAGCGTTTAGGTCAAGGCTTATGAAGAGTTTTTTAAAGAAGTGAATCTGACCTCCGCTTATGTAACGTGTTGGAGAGGTTAAAGCAAAGAAAGCTCGGTAAATGAACACAAGCGTGAGAGCGCAGCAGTCGATAACTATTCATGACACCTCCACTTCTGTCATGCTATTTAGTGTATTTATTTTTCTCTTATCTATTTTCACATAAATGCATCTATCATATCTATCACAAACGTGTTTTTATTTGGAGTACACTGTCATTCATATATTCTCATATTTATTGCACACAAATAGAAATGTCAGATTTGTTGGTTTGCATTTTGATGGTTTTGGATCATAGCTGATGAAAATAAGATATCTGGCATCACAAATTATAAGAAAACTTTCTAAGATCAGTTTAAAAGTGATTTAAAAAGTCCAACGTCTGAGCGGGATGTTTATTTAGAGACTCAGCTGAGGTTTCCGCAACATGAGTGTGCTGTGGCACGCAGGTTTTGGGTGGGTTCAGGTCAGGAGAACCTAGTCAGGAGCTAGTAGTGGTTTGGTTTTGGCGCTGTAAAGGAAATCTGTATCTCTGTAAATCTTCTCAGCCGATAGAGTCATGAAGGTCTCTGGTTGACATGAGGCTGGACTTGATAGAACACAGTAGACCACACAGTGGGACTTTGGACCACTGAGCGATGGTTCGGTGCTTTTTCTTCTTAGTCCCGGTGAGACTCTGATGACACAGTTTCTGGTTCAGGAGGGTCTTTACATCAGGAATCTGACACCTGTATGGCTCTTGATAATCCGACTCCAGCCTCAGTCCAGCTCTCCAAAGTTCTTGAACTTTCTTGACAATCTTCTCAAAGCTGCACTCATCTCTGTAACTCCTGTCCTTCAGTCGACTTTGCATGAACACGCTTTGATACAGCTCTCTACAGCAGCGTTTTTCTGCAGCTTACCCTCTTTGCAGATGTGTCCATGACTGATTTGTGGATTGTTCTAATAATTATACCGTATTTTTAATTAAATCAGCTATTATCTGAAAGCTCTATTATCTCTTTTTACACAGAAATCTTTTTTAAAATGCACGTGCACCTTTTCTAGATTCCAGGAATCCCATTTTGCTCTAATATTTGCTGCGGTTTCGATTATAATCACAGCTTTCAGACAACAAAAGGCCTTATCACTGGATTTTACAGAAAATACCCCGAACACAAATGAGCCGTGATCTTTTCAACTCTTCTACAATAGGTGATCAGATATGAAGCAGAGGTCGCAGAGGGTCGAGCAGGAACAAACAAATACGTGTTAAATCTGTTTGAACGTCTAGTCTGCGTGATTTCCCAGAATGCACCAGCATTCATTAGATAGCTACCTGGTTGCCCACACATCTCTGAGATCACCCTGACCCCCCTGTGTTAGAGATCAAACCTGTTTGACTCCAACAAGAAACTCAGAAATAACCTGAATTTAAAACTCGGTGCATCCATCTCACTGCAGAGGTTTTTCCCGCGCCGTCAAAGGAGACGAGTCTGCGGCCGAGCTGACGCACTCCTGACATTTTAAAAGCTTTGGTTCTTTCATCAGTCCTGAGACCTCCACTTCCACATTCACGCTGAGCGTCCTCGCTGTAATGGAGCGGAGAATAAAGGTTGCATGAAGGAGGGTCAGGCCCATAAAGCTCTCCAGCGGGGTGCAGGGTCGCCTGTTAGGGAGCGGATCTGTGGTTATAATTAAAACGCCCCTTTGGTGCCTCCACAACCGTCCGTCCCTGAGAGAGAGGCACCTCCAACTGAGCTGCTCTCCGCTGAGTGACGTCACTTTCTGTATTTTTATCTGGTGTTTGTGAAAAACTCCACACAGAAGGACGAGTTTTAAAAGTAGGTCAGTCTGAGATTTTGGTCTCCTTCAAATATTATGACTCTTTTTTCACATTTAAAGCTCCTGTGAGGAGTATTTTGGTGAGGATACATGATCAAATTAATAGTGATGTCTCCGTATGGATCTCTACATCAGTAATACTAACAGTTATGTAAATGTGCTGCCGGGTCAGTGAACTTCAGCACATTCTCTGGATAATTTCATCTCATCTAGGACCTGACATCTGCAGGACTTTGTAGATTTTCTCTCGTGTAATCACCATCACAGATCAATAGTGAACAGCATGCACCTCAAAAGGAGGAGGAGGAGGAGGAAGGGTCTTCTGCTATAGTGACTGAAAATCACTTTACAACACGTACACACCTTGTATGATGAACTCTTAAGACTTTTAACTGCAACTTCAAGATCTCAAATTTAAGCGTTTCTCATTTCTAGTGAAAAATACCTCATTAGATTTAATTTATCAAACATTCATCAGACAAGTTTAAATTTCAATATCAGCATCAGATATTCAAACGCAAATATGACCAAGATTGATTTTAATCAGAGAACAAATCTGAAGTTTTCCCGTCATTTGAATTGTCTTGTTGCATTTTTACAAGTTTTACTTCTTGTATTGGTGGAAATCTTTGCTAAAATTCACGTCTTATTTTTGAAATAAGATGTTTATCTGGACTCATTTCCTGAACGTGACAGATATCAAGAGACACTAGATACTTTTGACTATAAATATGATTTATACTCTGGATGAGGTTTAAGGTTTTTGGTTTCAGCTCACTCATAAGTCTTGTGGAAATTTACAAGGTGGTTAGCGGGATAAAGTCTAAGAGAAAAACTGGCTGTTGGTGCCCCTTCACTAAAACAAACACAAATAAAGTCAGGAAATTTGCCAGATTTCTTTTGCATGTATAAAAGGAGGCCAACAAGTGATGTTAGAATATTATAAATCAGCAGAAAACATCATTTATATGTGTTAAAATGAAATTAGCGACAGGTCACTGTGAGGAGCTTTATTTTTGTGTCCATCTTGACACCTGTTAAAGAAAAGCTCTCAGTTCATCTGTAATGTGGATCTGTCTGCAGACACAGTGAAGCTGCATTAAGGCACTTCACAGGGAATTCGACCTTCGCTTGGATCTCAGCTGCTGGAAGAAGATCAAGTGATCTAACTCGAGAAAGTTCTTCTTCATAAATTCAGGAAGTCTGCAGGTCAACTGGCTAACATTTTCTATTGATTTACCTTCAACAAACTTTTGAAATCTGAAATACTTATGGAAGAAACTTGATTCTGAAACAAACAAGACCATTTCATAAAAACTGCAAACACAAACATAAAAACCGTGGAGCATGTGTGACCTAAACCACCGTCTATCCTGCACCGACCCCTCTTGAATGAATACAGGTCAGACGGGTTAAAGACAGATTACGACCTCCTGAGGGAAAAAATGTTTGTTTCTCTGAGATCCAGCGTCAGAGTTTATGCATCCTTCACACCAGAGAAATATTAATCTGCCGGCTCAGTGTCTGCAACCAACGCTCCAATTTCTCCATGTTAATCTGAGGCTGCAGCGTCTGTCTGATCTTAATGAGCCTCCTCAGAGTTCAGTCTGGGATTCATAATTAACCACTCACCCAAACAAGCTGGAATTGAGAGTATGAATGCTGATTTATTCAGAGGAGAGAGGTTTAACACTTATCTTACCTGAAGGACGATTTTAAAACCACAACAATCACAAAACCTTAACAACATATTAGCCAGAATTTAAGACTTTTTGAGGACGAAGCTGCAATCCTTATACTGTAAATATGAAAAACCTTAGTCCCACCCACTCTGTTTGATTGACATGTAACCTCTGCAGAGACTCGACTTTATCTGAGGAAAAAATACAACAACCTAGAAATTAAGATTTATTTGACTGTGAGCAGAACAGAACAGGTGAATTCATTAAAGACCAACTCTGATGAAAATCCTGTTTTTCTTGTTGTCTACATGTTCATATGACATTTTTCTGATGCTACAGGACATATCATGAGAAAAATAAGTGCAGAATTTTGTTTCTGAGTATTTCTGAGTTCCAATCGCTGTGAATCTCTAGTAGACTCAAACACAAATCCAAGCTCCGCCCCCAGAGCCCTGCTATGCAGGCCGGACTCGGAGAGGTAGAGAGGACGATTGCAGAACAGGCGTGTGCTTTAGCAGATTGCAATGTTTGTGAGAAAGCTTATTATCATATTAACTTTCATCATATCCCTAAAGACATTAGTGTCCGAGAGCTGAATAGCTCCTGTGTTACCTGCTTCTGCTACTACACCAGCAATGATATGATGATTATTACTTCAAGGAAATGATAAAGAAATTATCAAAAATGTTCTTCCTTCAGCTACATCACCCCGCTGCACATGGTGATCGACTCGTCAGAGGTCTCCCTACAAACAAGCGGCTGCTGGAAGAGAGTAGGTGAGTTGTGTTTAGTCTCTTTGCTACAGAAATCAGGCAGGGTTAAAAAGATGTTTGGTGTCTAGTACTATGTCTGTGACCCAATATGTCCTGTTGATGAAGTTAGGTGCTGTCCTGAGCATTATTTGTGGCTATAGAGTGGTGATTTGGTTGAGGTTTGTTTATGGCTCCTCAGACCGCTGTGTATTTCTATCCTGCGGTCGTTGCTAAAGTTGGTATAACTAAAGAAGCAAGCGGTCAGCAACATTCATCTCTGGAGGGGGTGTCTAACTCGATGTTGCAGTGTGTTTGGCCATAACTTAATTTTTGCCGGAATATCCCTTTAAGTAGTAAAGAAAAAAAAGTTTTGAAGTGGGACTAAACTGAATGATTCCTGGAGATGTTCAGCTCCTCTGTATTGTTGTTTGCTAAGAGTATTTCATGGTATTTTATGAAAATCCTGCACGTTACTCCTCAGACTCTCTCTCCAACCCTCATGAATCTTTATCTACAACCAGCAGCAGACGCAACAACACACTGAAAGCTGAATACATCTCCTCCTACGTGAGCTGATTGTATCTTCACGCAGAGATGAGCAGCGATCCCAGAGTCTGGGATGGAAAATTATAAGCTGTCCTGATGGTAATGAGACTTTTGGTATTGATGTACAATCCCATCAGTCGCCCACTGACTAATATCTGCTCCCAGCGGTCACTGAAGATCTCTCTGTGAATGAAGAGACATGTTCCTACTCTGGCTGTGACATGAGGCCGAAGAGGAGCAGAGAGGAGACATTAATCATGTGACACATTCAGACGGAGTAATGCATCACTCTGATTGGCTGCCATCATGTCCTCCTATGTGCACTCTTCTTTGTTTATCTCTTTACAGCTTGGCTTTGAAAATATTTTCATATGGAAGCAGAAAAATGGACAAAAGTGAACCTGTGCGCCGCTCTAGCAGACGTTCAGGTCTATCATCTGTGTTTATGACGGGCTGTAAAGACAGAGAAGCTAAAGGGTTATGAGATAATGCGAAGATTATCTTTCACAGCCTTTAAACAGCCAACATTATCAGTCTCTGTTATTCCAGAGAGACCAAAGGAGACTAATGGATGTCTTCAAGCGTACAGCCACAAACCTCTGAGGTCCAGAGGTGTCTCTGTGACTGTGGAGCGCCTATTGATAGCACACCAGGGGGTGTAACGAGAGAGTGGGAGGAAACTCACCATAGAGACATGGAAGAGAACGGTCAGATGGATTACGGACAAATAAACTTGAGCGAAGCCTCATGGGAGTGTCATTGTTGAGGTAGGAAAAGCGTGTTTAGAAACATTATAAGTGAGGCCTTCTTCGGTTGATGTTTAAAGACTTTTTCTGTGTGTTACAGAAGGAAAAGTAAGTCAGAGGTTCGACTCTAAAGCTGCTGCAGATACAGACCTCTGACCGGTGTGTGATCTGCAGCTGTCAATACAGTCCAGCTCCTGCAGCACATGGACAGACGCTGGGTAAAACAGCCGACCTCTTATGACTTTTATTATGCATGAAATCTCTCTGAAAATCATTACATGCACTTAAGCTGATCATGAAAAAATAGGTCTGAACGGTGCCGGCGGTCGGAATTGATTGCAATTAGTATTCAGGGGGGTATTCTACCCTGAAAAGAGCTTTATTCATACAGCATTTCTGCAGGATGAATGCTGATTAACTGTTCCATCATAATTTGACCCAATCTGCACCAAGAAGGAGACTGTTTGAGAGGTCATGATTGTCCAAGACTGTACCTGAGTGAGAGCTTTAGAAGTGTAACTTCTACAGTACATCAGCAAATATGTTTCACATCTCAAAATGGTTTTCCTGAGTTTCTTAAAGCTTCACTCAGCGGTTTATTTACATACTAACACATGGTGTCTTCAGCCAAATTCAGCCAAACTCTAGACACAAACTTTTGTCCATGGCATTGACTTTGAATCATCATGTCCCATTAGAGTCACTAAAACACAGTCTGTTCTGGGTGTCTCTGAGCTCCATCATGCTGGAGCTTCATCTGGATCACTGCTGCAGACGTCCTGCTGCTGTGGATCTGCCTGACTTGCTTCATCTACACATACCAGTCTCTCCCCAGTTTGGTTCTGCTCAAGGTTTCTGCCTGTTAAAGGAAGTTCTTCTTCTCTACTGTAACTTAATAAATGCTGTAAAGTGTTTCACTCATGTGGTTGAAGATGGGATGGGATTTTATCGTTAAAGACCCGCTCAGATGAAAATCATGTTTTTCTTGTTGTCTACATGTTCATTTTTCTGATGCTACAGGACATATCATGAGAAAAGTAAGCGCGAAATTGTATTTCTGAGTATTTCTTCATTCAAATCGCTGTGAATCTCTGGTAGACCCATACAGCAGGTTCAGATACAGAGAGATTTCCTACATCACAAATCCAAGCTCCGCCCCCGGAGCCCCAATATGCAGGTCACACTCGAAAAAGTAGAGAGGGTGATCGCGGAACAAGCGTGTGCGTTAGTGGATTGCAATGCTTGTAAGAAAGTTAAATATGTGTCCAAAGCAGTGCTGTCTCCGCCAAAAAAATGATTTGAGTGGGACTTAAACTGAACTGTTGATCAATACCAGCAGGTTGTCAGGTGTCTCTATTTCTATATTCATAATTAAATAATTAATATTTCATTCAGGTGCATTGACTTTATTATACTAAAACAAGCATAGAGAAGACTTTTACATTGGCAGGCTCACATTAGTCGCTAAATTTTGAATATTCCGTGGGAAAGAAATTGTGTCCTGATGTGAATTAGAGAGGAAAACAATGAGTTTTAACTTCAGCTTTAATGATCTTTAATGTCAGTCTGAAAAACATGTTTCTTGTACTTCACACTACTTCTTATTGAGTCTTCCTCTAAGCCTTCCACACCACGTGTCCTTGTATTGCCTTTCTGTCTGAGAAAATTCCTGCTCGATCGATCCCCTTCCTCTCTGGGGAGAAGCTAAAAAACAGATAAATATAAGAGCAGTACCTTTAAAGGCCAAATAACCCAACAAGTTTGACCTTTATGGCTCTATCAGTTATTTCTGGACTCTTAAAGGCTTCATGAAAGAGAAAAAAATAAATGAAATGATTAAAAACTCAATTCCTTTACATCCTGCTTGTGATGTTATATTGTGTTTATTTGCAGGCGTTTCCTGTCTTGAAGGTTTGTACCTTTTTGGAGAAACTTATTAGAAACTAGAGAAGAGAGGTGTTAAGTCGACTCTGACCTTTATCAGGTGCACTGGATGGAAAAGGACCTTTAAAAAAAAAAAAGAAAAAAAAGTGCCACCAGAGCGTGAAAAGGTTACTCAGGTTGAAAAGACAGCTGTAATGAATGTGAGTTCTGTACAAAGTAAAGTAGAAGCTGTTGCTGTTGAAAAAGTCGTCTTACACTCTTACTCGAGGTGTTTGCGGATCCTGAAATGACTGAATCAACTCTTGAAGGACCCAGAAATTTTGTTTCATGATTCAGTTTGTTGAATAACTTTCCAAAAAATGTTTACACTCAGACTTCGACTAACAGGAAGGAGAAACCCTGGTGATTAAAATGTTTTTAAAATATCTGTATCCTGCCAAAAAAATGTGTTGAGGTACCGGTGCTGTTCTCACAGCTAGAGATCTACAGCCTGCACCATTTAACAGCTTTATTATTCTTTTTTTGTGTTATTTCTAAAAACACAGACGCAAGAAGAGGAATTTTATCAGATGCAGGTCCAAGAGGATCTCAAACAACCAGACGAAGCAGATTTTCATAACCCAAAAATGTCTACTTCTATTGTTTTTGCAGTGGAAGCCAAAAAGTGGCCATTATTGACTAGGGTGACCATACGTCTTCTTTTACCTGGACATGTCCTCTTTTTTGGGGGGGCTGTCCGGGGAAGTTTATAAAATCCTTCAAATGTCCGGGGTTTTGTATGGAAGTTTTGAGTTTGTGTTGCGTGGACTAACTGAGTCAGAAACGCGTAAAAAACACTTGACCCAACCCGAAAAACTCTCAAAATTTACTTCGTGCAACTCCGTGACTCAAACTAACTTTGCTGGACCTACCTGTGGCGGGCCTTCAGCTTCCTTCCAAATATCTACAGTGTGGTCCCTAAATCAGCCATGCCTCTGATTCGCTGGTCTCGTAACCTTATTTTTTAAAGAAACATGCAACAGAGAGTTTAACTCCCTGAGTCGTGGATGATCTGTGAGCTCTGAGCTATTTTAACCGTTTTTAAACTGGGCTGTAAACATCTTTATTTTTGCTCTAAAATAGTTTTTCTTGGCTTGGTGTGTTTGTGGTTTTAGATGCTTCTGCAGGTGGCCTTAAGTGGACACTTAAGGAACTGCAGTTTTTAGCACTTTTGCTTAATTTCTCAAGTCACAGGGAGTTGCCACTTGGTCGTAAGTCACTACAACTTTACAGCTCAGGACTTACAGTCCATCAGGTTTGTCTCTTTATGGAAGCCCAATGTGCAAACTCTGGAGCTTTCATGGCATGGTTGGGACAGTTTGAGCACGACTGAGGTGCTTGCATCCTCAACTGCTTTATCCAGGTTTGTTAGTCCAGCCAAGAGGAATTGAATATAGTGGGGTTTAAGTCAGACTAACAGGTTCGGATAAAAAGTCAAGTTTCAGTCGGACTAACGCAGCAGATCTATTTGCATCAGGAAAGGTACTACCCCTCATCGAACGCCATCAGGTAAGAGGACCTTTTGCGCAAATCTTCCAAAGACCTACAACTGTTGGTGCACGCAACTTCATTCCTGGTTCAATCTACAACCACAACTCAACTTCAGTAAACCTGACACAACTTCTTGATCCGTTTTCTTGGATTTGCAAACCTAACGGGTTATTATCTGAGCATGTCCACCAACCAGGATGCAGCAGGTCGATGTATATTTCTCTACAGTTTAGAGGAAAGAGACATACAGCCATGTGGCGGCTCTGTGGTTCAGATGCATAGTGGGGTCAGGGTGAAGTGGTGCACCATTCGTCACAAACGTCACAAACACATGATGTCAGATAAACTTGCGATTGTTCAACCTTCCCGGCATACACCAGGACTCATTAAACAATCAGCTGCTGCTCGACATTCATCATTTTTCGTACAGATAAGATCATCCCAGCAGATACAGAGACAGAGCGCAGGGGAAAATGGAGATAAAATATGTTACTGGGGAGAACATGTTAACGTCATACTCTTATCTCTGCCAAACATGTGTTCTGTGATCAGAAACAGTAACGAGGCGCGAGGTCTGCAGGGTATTCAGAGATGAACCCGAAAACAAATCCTTCCTTATCAGGATAACTACTTATTTGACCTTGTAACATTTTTCTGGAGACATCTGCTGTAATTGTGGTGAGCAGGTGAGTAGGAGATAAACGGCTCCCAATGCCCGTTAGAAGGAGAACCAAAGGAAGTTGAGGGACTTACTTGAGTACATGTGTGGATCCGTTGATCTGCGTGGCTGTGCAGGCAGCACCAGACCCCAGGATGGACTGCCTGCGGTACCTCTTCCTCCCACAGCACAGGATGATGAGGAAGGCACGGCGGAAGGACTTGTTGAGGAAGGCGTAGAGGATGGGGTTCAGCATGGAGTTGATGTAGCCCAGCCAGAGGCAGGCGGCCCACAGCTGGTCCGGCACTGTGTAGTCTATAAAGGGGTCCACCACGTTTGTGACGAAGAACGGCGCCCAGCAGAGGCAGAAACAGCCCATGATGATGCACAGAGTCTTTGCCGCTTTAGTCTCTGTCTTCATGCGGTGGTTGCGTTGGTGGTCGGCAGAGTCCGAGGTAGAACCTGCTCCGCCCGCTCGCTGCAGCATGCTGATCTGCAGGGCGTGAGCGCGGGCGGTGACATAGATCCTCTGGTAGGCCAGCACCATGAGGACGAGGGGGATGTAGAAGGCCACCACAGAGCAGGTGAGGGCGTATGGCTTGTTGACCATGAAGACGCAGGAGGTGGAGTTGCTGCCCTCGCTGTGGCGCCGCTGCTCGATCTGAACGAAGGAGTCACAGCAAACAGAACGACAGTTTTGCAAAAATGCATAAAACTTAAAACATTTTTAATATTCAACCCTCAAATCATTGAAACTAGGACTTTTACAGCATCTCAGGATAATCTCAATTAGTCTGTGTGGACTTTGGCGCCCCCTTTGGACAAAGTTTGTATTACACATTCCCATTTAGAACTCAAGTAATCTGGATTTAGTCGACCTGGTCTTAGTTTGATTGTATCTTGTTTATTTTTCTTTAAAAAATGGAGTGAAGTGATTTTTTTTTTCATTTTTCTTTAATTATTTTTACTGTTGCTGTTCGTTCTGGACAGAAAAACAGACATTATGAGGCCGTCAGTGTTTCCCTTTGAATCAGGGTTGCCTGGTGAGTCTTTGCATCAGTGTTTTTAATCCTTCAGGAAAAATCCTGAGATATTTCTACTCCTTTGTGGTGCAAACCTCATATCGTGACTTGTTTCTGCTCATGGTTAAATTTTGTGAATGAGATTCTTTGAGCTCTTGTTGAACTTGTAGGACCGGGTCAGTCATGCAGGTTTCTTTACACAGGTCTGATACCGCACCAAGGTACCAGCTTTTCTTATCTGGTTGCTGACAGAAGTGGATGAATCAAATGTGTTATTTCATGCTTTGATAAATGTAAATTAAAATACAACAACTGTGAAGAGATTAGCTCGACTCACACGCACACGCTGGCACAAAAGGTGGGATTTTTGAAAATACAGTTTGTAGAAAAAATGAATCCCAGAGTAACCACATGCTCAGCCACTGAAACGCCTCCGGACTTCACAACAACCCACGAAAACTCCCACGCTTGGCTCGGTCTGAGTCTCCGTGGCGAAGGGAAGAGGAACGCAGGAGGCTCTGCACCTCGTCATTAATCACAGAGAAGTCCCGGCCCTATCGTCTCATCTCTGAGGAAATCTACGGCTCAGGGCGGCACATGAATAACAGAGATCAGTCCTGTAGCACGCACTCGCTCGTGTGGCAGCTGGAGTGGTTTTTATGAATGAGTTTGTGTTGTTTTTATGTGACTCGTCGGGTCACCTGTCCTGCTGCACGAATACAAACAAAGATAAAAATAAAAAGGTGCAAAATAAGTCTGAAAGTTAGATTTTCATCTGTTCTGCATGCAGGGGCTGATTTTTCTCAGTGATTATACTCTCCTGTTTCTTTACTGTGACATTTCTATATGGAATTATTCAACACTGAGTCTTGCCAAAGGGCACTAAAAGCTGCTCTGATATGGTATAGATGCTGTTTTAAATGTCTTTGAAGCTCCTCGGCTTGTGCATGCTGCATGTGATGAGCTTTTCCATCTTTATACCTTATTTTCGTCATCGTACGCTCGTTAAACGTGCATTAGAAATGAGGCCATTTCACCCAGCTGCTAATGGTGTTACTTAATGATCTTTTTTTAACTCAAAATTTATGCAACCCTGGAAAATACTTTGAAAAATCAATGTATTCGACCTGTAACTGGAGACTTATTTTGAACATGATGATCGTTTTTTATTCTAATCAAGTTGAAAATTAGTTTTTCCTCCGAAATCAATACGCTGCACTTTTTAAATGAACAAGTTTCTACATCGATTGAGAAAGTTTATTTGATAACTTTGCAAAAATGTGATTAACTGTGAAACTAAAGACTCGGATCTGTGAACAATCAGCGCAGCTTGTTCCACAGAAACACCAAATCAGAAGGAACCATTAAAACCAGACTGTTGCTTGTTTGTGTGTCTCTGTGGTGTCTGAGTTCAGGTTGTTTTGTTCAGTTTTTGGAGCTTCGGTTTCTGGAAAACTGCCTCGCTGCTCTGACTATGCAACAGCTCTAATTGGACCCGAAGAGAGACGCTGCCACATCGGTGAAAACTTGATGCTGTTGTTCTGTAAACTCTTGTTCATGTGGTGGAGATACAGGGAGACAAAAAAAAAGGGTGGCGTGTGAGTGTTTGCCAAAAATGAGACCGTTAGTCCTCCAAGTTTGCTGGCATTCAGACAGAGACGATAGAAGCTCCAGAGTCTCTCTCTCTCTTTCTGCTATTATCAAATATTTACAACATCTTTATTTGTGCCCTAAAATTAGCTCTCTTGTAGAGATGGACGATTAATCGAATTTTAATCATGATTTTGATTTTGGCTTCTAATGATCATAAAAACATTATAATTGAAGAAAATGATTAATGCGCTGCACGGTGCGGCATGTATATAAATTCCTGTGCTGGAAAAACACCTTGAATGCATCCCTGTTGTGTTTGTGGATCAATAATATGAGGATTGAGGGATTGAAAACATGGCAGTAAAGCAGCCTTTGGTTGAGAAGAACAAACTTTAGTTATCTGGAAACATTTTGGCTTTAATCTGACGGACGTCGAGCAAAAGGAAATTGTTTGCAAAGTTCGTCACGCTGTCATGTCTGCTCGCCAAGTCAACACGACCAACTTCAGGGTTTCACCTACATGCAACTGACCGTGGCGCACTGTCACTGTTAAATAAAAGTGACCACATCTTAACAATGAGTTTTTCTCTTTTTAATTTACGAGGCTCTAACTCAGACTCATATGTATCAGTATATGATCACACAGCTGAGGAAGTATATCACTTTGTCTAGGGTGACCATACGTCCTCTTTTACCCGGACATATCCTCTTTTTTGGGGGTCTGTCTGACTTTGTCCGTGGGAGTTTATCAAATCCTTCAAATGTCCGGGGTTTAATATGGAGGTTTTGGGTTTGTGTCGCGTGGGCTAACTGAGTAAGAAGCGCGTAAAAAACACTCGACCTGACCCGAAAACCCCTCAAAATTAACTACGTGCCACTCTGTGACTCCGCCCCGCATGGTAGTGTTCTCTTTTTGGGGATTCAAACCATGGTCACCCTAATATTGCGGCCAATCATTTTTGTTTTTAAAAAGAGGTTTTTAAGAAAATCTTCAAAGAGTATTTTGTTTTTTTGGCTGTTAGTGTTTTTTTTTTGCATGTTGCAAGTTTTGCAGGAGTGCATGTAGATTGGGTATTTTTATTTATATTTATTTTTATTGCTCTCATCATCCAAATTTACTATTGTGATTATTTTTTATTTGTTTTAATAATTTAATTTCTGGATGTTATTTTGAGTTAAATTTATATTAAATCGTGTTTATTAATCTTGATTTCAATATCAGTCAAAATAATGGTGATTATTATTTTTGCCATAATCGTCCAGTCCTACTCTCTTGGTCTCTTGGCTTGTTGTGTTTGTGGTTTAAGTTGCTTACAACAGTTTCTATTAAATGTCAGATGTGCATCAACCTCTAATGTGAGGTCAAAGTTCACTCAAACTGCAGACTCACCAGGTGGTCGATGCCGATGCTGTTCCAGCCCTGCATGATGGGAAGAAAAGAGATGAAGGTGGGAATAACCCAGCAGCCGCCGATCATCAGAGCCACTCTCATCGGCGTCATTTTGTTTCTGTAGACCAGAGGCTGGCAGCAGATGGCGTAGTACCTGCAGAGAGAAACCAATCAGGTATCATGATCAATACGAGCCGTAATCAAACTCACAGCTCTCATCGTTTCATCCCTTTTTACTGTTTCACATTTCTGCACTTGAGACGTTTTTACATATTGTAATTCCAACATCACGACACTCTGCGTTCAGCCAATAACTGGGGCTGTAAATGGGCTGTGATTGCACAATGGGACCCATTTGGACTGCGTGTTTATTTCTGCTGCTTTCAGCCCCTCTGTTCTTGCCTCTCCTCTCCATTTTGAATGAGCTCTTTGGCGAGACATGAGGGTGTTCACTGCCAGCGCATTTGCAAAAATATGCAACAATTAAACACAACAACATTTTCCAAAACATTCCCATTTCATTCTCTCGATCTGCCCCTTTTTATGCTGATCACTCACATCTTTTTATTACTTCTAACACATCAAATGTCAAATTTCTTCACTTCGTCCTCTCAAACTCAAGGTTTTAAAAGCTCACCATCTCTTAAACTCGCCTCATATCTGAAAAACAAAGAAAGGGATGATAAAAAGGACAAAAAAACGGGTGTGACACTGTTGGATCCATCTGTCACATCCTCCTCTCTTAGTCACTAAATCGTCAGTTGGCCTCGGTTGTAGCAGAACACAGGATGTTCAGCTGCAGCCTCTCATTACTTCTCCATCATGACAGTTATTAGACGGTAAAAACACTGATGGAGAAGCCGGCTACAAATAACCTCTGTCATTTAAAGCATCTGCAGTCAGCTCATGCTCACGGCGTTCGATTTACAAGGAGAGGTTTTGTCCTTCTTTGGAAAAGATGGCGGCTAAAACAGGAAAGCTGATGAGATACTCAACTGAATATCCTCAAATAAACCCTCCAAACCCCAAATTTAAATCTATTATTTAAGTCTGAGGTTAAACACACGGGTTTGCCATTCCTATCTTTATCAGTTGAACCTTCACTACAGTCAGATTTACCAGTTAGGAGACAAAATTATCCTCTACCCCAAAGTTAAAGGTCGATTTTTGGTTTCTATCCATCTCTTTACTTGGAGACTAGAGGTATCACTGGTTTATTTACAGATTTAAGGACACATCATGAGTGTCTGGGTTATAGTTCGGTCTGGACCACAATATTGTCTGTCCTGGTCAAACTAGCAGCCGAATGTTCCAACAAATTTACACACATACAACACCTAAAAAGGTGTTAACACATCCTGCGTCACAGCCTGATGCATCCTTCTCCAGCACCTTCGATCTACTTTAAAAACATTTGAAGACACCAGCTCCCCCAGGTTAAAATTCTCCTGCAGCAAATTCAGATCTGCACGAGTAGAGGACCTCAAACTCTCTTTACCCATTTTAAGACTCACTCTGGTGACAGAGTCTGGGTCAGAGAGTGAAGGAGACTACAGCGTCTGACATTTTTCATGTTAATTACATTATATAAATAAGAGAGGAGCAAGTTCAGAATCACCTTATAAACTATAAACGATGAACCATACACAGTGAGTGAAGGCTTTGATTTGATGCATTTGCAAAACATCACCACTGTCAATCAGGGGGAAAACATGCAGCAGTGACAAGGTCAGGAAGTCCTGCTGCTGCTTCAACTTCCTTTGTGAAGTTTCAAGACCGGGAATCAGAAGTTAAGAGGCAGGGAGAGCACACTTTAATCTGGTCCATGTGCAGTCATGAAAAGCCAAGGTAGGGAGAGCAGCAGCAAAGACCAACGGAGTACAGAACACAAATCAGCGAGAATATATGTGCCACAGGTAAAATCAGACACAGCAGAAGGAGGAGGAGGAGCTGGGAAGGAGGTGGTTCATAAATCACTTTCAGGAGGAATCCCTTTTTGACATTACACAGTTGGATGTACAGAAGTTAATCAGCTGAGTTGCCAGCTGATGTGGGCGTGTGTTAGGTTTGACACTTAAAAACAACAAGAGTCTTTAAATTGCTGCTCCAGAAACGAGGTCCTAAATCTGCAGTACTCCCTTGGTGGAAAACAACATTATTTCTGCTCACAGCATCAAAAATCTTGCTCAATGATAAAACTGATTAACAATTAAATTAGACAGCTTCATTGTTTTGTCTTTAATTTTTCACCCCTGATATAAAGACTCAATGCCACCCCGAGTACGAACCAAGAGGAGCTTCTGTATCTGCATCCCTCTCACTTCATTCATGACTGACTCACTTCCCCGGCATCCACACATTCACTCTGACACCACAAACTGAGTGTGTGCACATGAGCATGGCATCACACGCTACAGCGGGAACTCACAGCATGCTGTCAGGCTGTGATATCGCTACGACGACGACAACGGCGGGGCCTGAACGGCATGAATGGAATCGCAGCGACGATAGAGAAAATGCATGAATGGGCGCAGAGAGAGCGGAGGAAGAGAGGAGAGGAAGAGAGGAGAGGAAGAGAGGAGAGGGGAGGACGGAAATGACAAAGCAAGGGGAGAAAGGAGGAGGTATTAAAGGAAGAGGAAAGGAGAGAGAAAGGGCAGGAAAGAAGGGAAGGAAAGGAGGGATGATAAACAGAACGAATGACAGAAAAGCGGAGGAGAAAAGATGAATCCATTTTTAGAAAAGCTCAAATGACAGACACGTCGCTTACTGTAAAAAATCTGCAATTTCACCTGGGTCAATGATTCTCTGCCACCAGCACACACACACGCTTTCTGTGTGTGTGTGTGTGTGTGTGTGTGTGTGTGTGTGTGTGTGTGTGTGTGTGTGTGTGTGTGTGTGTGCACTCAGGTCTGCTCCAGTGTGATAGAAAACAGATGAAGTCGACCGACCGAGCCACTCAGACCTCCATTACCCTCTAACCTAAAGGGTCTATGTATGTTTGTGTGAGTGTGTGTGTGTGTGTGTTGTGCGAATGTGCGTCAGTGTAAATTAAGTGTATACGCGCCCCACTGCGAACATTCATGTCACGCTTGAGTGCGTTTATGACTTCCTGTTTGTGTATGATTGGACATAGAGCTGCAAAGGTGTGTGAGTAATTAGTGTGTCCCTCTGTGTGTGCGTTGACTGTATGAGTGTTTGTTACTCTCATACTTCTTTCCTGCCAGTGAGATGAAAGTAAACATCACTGACTGATTAATTCTCTAATTTCCTTTAAAAGGTTCCTTGCAGGTTAATTTGCATGTAGATGTTTTCTCCTTCAGTGTTTCCATGAGTAAAGAAAAGCACTTCATATTACCTCGGTGTAATAAGTGAGCAAGAACCAACGCGTGACTGCCATGCAAATAAGACCACGATGGGATTCTTGCTCATAAATGTAGATTACCTTTTTTTTTTTTACTCATTCTTTAAAGAAACGTATAAAAAAATGACCACAGAGGAGTTAATTCGACTTCTCTGCAGGTTGAAGTTCGGGGAAACACACTGGCTGACTGCAAACTGATCACGTGATTCACCGTTTTCTCTGGATAAGTCATGATAAGAGGCAGCGTGGGTAAAAACTAAAGACATGTGAATGAAGATCTGAGTTATTCTCCGTAGGAGGCTTTAAACATGTTGATTTTTAGTGTTGGTGGAATTTTGAAAACTATATCGGCTTCCCACATTCATGACAGTCAAGACTAAGGTGACCAGATTTTTGTAATGAAATATGGGGACAACCCGAGGGGGGGAGGGCATGGGCTGCACGATCACAGACTATGTCTCACTACTATCGAGTAGCGGTGCACGCCCCCATGATAACCCCCCGTGAAAACTGTTATTCAGGACTACGTGCAACATACCTACCTACTTGACTATCATAATAACCGTTGTTCTAGTCTACGCGCAACATTTTTGTTGTTATTCATGAAATGCTTAGATCGGGGACATTTCTGGGGACAGCTTTAGACGATTCATCCAAAACAGGGACTGTCCCCAGAAATTGGGGACATCTGGTCACCTTCGTCTAGACTGAATGACATGACAACATAACGGCACCAATTCCTACCGGATGGGTTTATGAGGCGAATTCCGTGGCGAATTTCGGATAGCGGGAATCACAAGGACTCACAAGAACCTGCGAATTTGTATAAAATCACACAATAACCAGTTGTCTCCATAAAGACAGACACATAACCAAATAAGCAGTAGAGTGAAATCCACTTTGTCCAGACCAGTAGATCAGACACTTTTGTGGAGATTAGAAATCAACCAAATGAAATTAAACTTGATCCGCCTGATACACATAGTGTTTTATTTTGAAAAGAAGACAGATGTTTTATTTTGTGTTTGTGCCTGACTTCGTTTCTAGTACAGGCTAATCTGTGCTGAATTTATGTGGCAATCTGCGGCGGCCGGGAAAAAAATAGAACCCTGGTGATCGTGAATCCTGCTGAACCGCAGGGGGCCGGAAAGAAACTGGTGGAATTTGACGCCTTAATTTAGATGAAAATCATTAGCGCTGAATGGTGCCGACGGCCTTTTCGCTGCTGTTCTGCATACGGTGGAAATTTGGGGTTAGAGTGATAAAAAGCAGGCTGTTGTATCTTCAAGACAAACTGTTGTACAAACTATAAAGCAACCACAGGAGGAGAGCAGGGAGAGGAGCAGGAGGAGGCAAGTCTGAAAAGCCAAGAGACGGACTAAGAGAGAGGCTGTGGGGATCATGATTGTTGGTGATATTAATGCTTAAAAAGACTGAAGGATTTGTTCGATCTGCAGCAGCGATAAAATTAACAAAGCACTGTAAAAATACTTGATTTTATCTTTGATGCACTTGTTTAATTCTTTGCAGCATTTCACCAAACTTGTCCACACTAGACTTCAGACCTGCTGTTGGAGGACGAAACCAAGAGTCGCTGCGATAGTCAGTACAGTAGCATCAGTTTTTGCAGCTCTTTCTCGTTATTCTTCCTCTCCTCGGCTGAATTGACACATTTTCATAACCTCTGCTGATCCTCAGAGGGTTGACTGAACACTGAGCTCTGCAGCTGCAGTATTAAAGCTAATCCACTCGGCCTCATCGGCTGTCACTGCTGGTATTTTGCTGCCTCCCTGGCTTCGGTCCCACCTCATTACCTGTTTGTGGTGCGTGGCCTTTTCCCAGGCATCAGTAATTTGGAGTTGTTGTGTATACTGTGTGTGCGGACTGCATGTGTTGTGGCATTAAAAAAAGGTCAACAGACCCTTTTCATTTGAATAGTCCTGTTGAAAGGTTGCAAATGGTTTCTTTAAGAGCGAGGAGGACAAAACCTCCTGTGGTGTCTCTTATAAAAGTAAAAAAACACTTTGACTGAATACAACCTCCATACACACAAACACACACATGCACAGAAGCACAGCATGCAGACTTAGAAGTACACAAAGACCCTATAGTGTATGCACAAAAGCACACACACACACACATTCTCTCACACATTCACCTGAAACAGATTAGAAGCAGACGGCGCAGGGTTGACTGGCAGCGCGTCCAGACCACGAGCACTTTAAATGGTCCCTGTTTCCTTTTGATCTCCAGAGCGTCTCTCTCTGTTTATTTCTGACGTTTTGATTCAGACTTTATTTACATACTGACGGTTTCTGGGAAATCCGGCACCCTGCAAGCTTGAAACGTTTACACGTTGCTGGGGGACGTTTGTTTTTGTCTTCACCTCAAAACCAGAGGGAGTGACCGGCTTTAATCCCGACCGTTCACAAGCATGGACTTTATTTTCGCAAAGAGTCTTCAGTAAATATGTGTAGAAACTAATCCTTCACATGTGGTTTAACATATTGCACATTTAATAAAGGTAAATCCATAGACTGTAGTAAGTTTTATTGAATTCTAATTAAACTTTTGATATATTTTTAAGAATATATATTTTTTAATGTTTTAAAATAATTTTAAAACAATTTAAAAAAATAAAAAAATAAAAAAAATCTCCATACTTACGTAAATTGATTTTTGTCTCCCACCCCTAGTATATACAGTCTATAGTTAAATCCTGTTCTATCTAATTATGTTGTTATGAGAGTTAATGACTGTAGCAGCTGTTATTTCAAAAGTCTGGGAAGTTTGGATCTTGATGGTGGTACTTTTTAAAGTCTAATCAGCTGATCAGGACTGTTTGATTCAGCAGCAGGTCGGTACAATCACATCAGGTTCAGCAGCTCCTTTAGTTTTAGAGTTGGGTATTAATAATCATCTGCAGCCTGAAGAAAAGCGTATCAGAGAGATCCTCAGTGACACATGTCAATGATAAACCACTGAGTTGTTCACTGTCTCCAGTATTTTCTGTCATCCATCTGTTTCTTCTCATCTTTTCTTCCTAACACCAGTCCAGATTAGGCCGACAGCTCAGCCAGTAACCGTCTATGTGACCAATCAGAAAGCCTGCCTCCTCTTCCTGCTTCATCCACAAACCTCTCTGCGTGCCGCCTCCACCCTCCATCGCTGACACCTGCTCTGTTCTGCACCCTCCAGGTCTTTGCTGCTGCTCTCCCTGCCTGCCTTAGCTGGTGTGCTCTTCCTGCTTCAGCCTTTAACTTGAGAAAGTTTGAGAGCAGAAGTTGCAAATTTGCAGAAGTGATTTAATTTTAAGTACAGGTACGCAGGAATGACGATAAAACAGGTGTGTGTTTCAGTGGTTCGGGTCAAACTTTGGACATCTTTACAGAACTATTTAAAGGGTTGTGTGAAAATGTTCGTTTAATGAAACGTATATATTTATTTTGTACATTTCCCTCTATAGTTTCCAGTTTCCTCTTAGTCATGATCTGTAAGTGCCTCTCTGTCTCCGTCTTATTGCCTCTTGACTGAATGCAGTCGTATTGGAGCATCCTTGTTGTGGAAATGCTGTTTTTTTTTTTAGTCCTCATTCATTTCACTTCGGCGTTTTTGAGCGTCTGAGCAAACAGAAGAAGAAGAGGAGTCTTTCTCCTGCAGCTGTTCACTTCTTTCTTCAGATTCTCTATTTCCCCTCCTTTCTTTCTCTTCCTCTGTCGCGTTCCTAAGCTCTCGTTGTCTGTCAGCCAAGTTCCTCAAGCCGAAGTTAACTAAAGGCTACAGATGTGATGTTTCAGTCTTTTCATGCTCTTATTTGACCCCTGATCCGCTCTAAGGTCTGTCGGGATCAAAAAAGGTAAAGCATTACGTTACAGCAGGCAAAAGCTTCTTAAATAATGAAATATATGATTCTTAAATTACAAATAACAGCTTTGATTTCAGATTTGTGCACCGTCACTCTGTCGTGGATCGAAGCTGTTCTGTTGCTGTCAAAAGGGTCCAGGGTTCGTATGGAATCATATGACATGTTCATCTTTGTGCAAGATCTTCATATTTACAGAAAGTAAAGATTATGGTTCATGATTTGCTTCATGCCTTCTTTCACTCACAACTTAGAAAAACAACCAAAGTGGGTTACGTCAGTGGTAATATATATGTGAAACTGGTGAAATCAAAAACAGCATAAAAAGGAGGATCTGCAAAGTAAGAGAGTAAACGTGAGTAACTTAGAGGTTGTGGTGAAGTGATGAGTAGTAACAGTGACTGATAAAATATCTGATCTGGGAAATAATAACACATGTTTTGGATCACTAATTGAACACCTGGAAGAAGAAGAATGATGAAAAGATAAAAAGATGGCCGCCACCAACAGCACAAATATGACAGCCTCTGTGTCGGCCCGTTCTCCTCGGTGCTGTTCGCTTCATGTTGTTTTTCTGTAACTCTCTGTCTTCACTTCGACAGAGCTCTCGCTTCGTGTCACTGAATATCTGACTTCAGTGCCGCGGTTTGACAGCAGTGAAAAATACAATAAAATACCAGAAACATGCGAGGCTTTTCTCTGATCGCCTTTTCATATTTCTCTTACTGCAAATGTTCATTTTAGTGGAAGTTCTTCATGTTTCTTTTCTGTAATCTTATTAATCAGATTTTTCTGAACTCAAGGTTAAGGTTTTCTTAAGTTTGTACTTCTTTTCCTCTTTTATATGGTAGAAAACTCTTAATCATTTGTTCTTTTTATTTTATTGTTTTAGTCCATCAGGTGTAACTCTTTGTTTTTACCATTTTTATTTTTTATCCTTTACCTCCAGTGTTTCCCAGAGGTCGCTCGTTCCTCGCACAGTGTCTCGGTGTCAGGGCATGTCTCTTTAACAACATATCCTAAATTCTTACTCTGTGTGCGCTTGTGTGTGCGTGTATGTGTAGGTGAGTAAGGGTAGGTGTGTGTCTTTGTGTGTGGGTGGGGGTGTCAGGTTTTATTGTTTAATTGTTGATTTCAGCCTCTGTGAGGCACTTTGAACTACATTTTTTTGTCTGAAAAGTGCCATAAAAATAAAATTGAGTTTGAGGAATAGTTTGTTTCTTTCCTTTTTCCTGTATCCTGAGGTTTTTCATTGTTTCTTCATGTGTTTACTCTCTTTTACCTCCAGGAAGTCGGTCAGCAGAAGCTTCTTCTCATAGAAAATACTCAGAAAAAGGTTTTTACCTTATCATACTCTAATCTCATCAAAACTGTTTTTGGTTTATGCTGGAAGCTCAAAACGACCTAACCTGGTTGGGTTTATTCTTGCAAATACCGGGTGGCCTGCTCTCTCTGACTCTGAATGTTTGAGGTAAATTACAGTTTCAGCTCCGCAGCAGCAGCAGAGGTCAGCTCTCTGCAGAGAAGCCGTTTCCTTTCTCTGTGAACCCTTAAAAAGCTCAAAGCTTTCTGGAGGCCGAAGCTTTGAACTACAATCCCGACTGAACCAAAAGGGTTGTAGCAGGATTCACCACGCTCAGAATCTACATCTTCTATCTCCACCATCTAACCACGTCGGCTAAAAAGGTTAGCAGTCGCCCCAGAGAGACGTTCATTTCCATCATCCCTGCAGGGAGCTGATCAGCAGGATCTGCTTCAGTGGAGTGAGCGGGGGTTCTCCGCTTTGATTCAGTAAATATAAAGGAGGGGAAAAAGCTTTTTGTTCCTTACTACTGACCTTCCTTTCTGTTGAAGTCAGTCATTAAAACTTAAAGACATCTCCAAGGTTGAGGGGAAGAAAGGGTCTCCTTTACTGTCCTGTCACGCTTTAAGATGCCTCCTCAGCTCCTCTACTCCGGAGGCTGCGAGAAAACAGGCTCTCAGCTGACACAGACATTCACCACGCTTTAAGGGACAGAAATAAAAGTTTCTTAAGGAGTCCTTGTAGAGGACAGAGCTCGATATGAGCTTGAGGGACACCGTCTTTAAGGTTTCATGACAGCAGATGGAAACAGACTAAAAGGAGTGGTTTCTGGTCTTTGGAGAGTTTTCAAAGACTTCTATGAGTGAATACTGAACAAACTTTAAAATGTCCTCTATACAATGCAAAGAATTGATCATAAAACAGCAGATTCAGTGCTGATGCTCCTTTTCGAGTTTACATTTACAGAGTTACGAGGCCTGAGAACGACAGCAGCGTACAAATCTTGAAGTGTTTTCATTATCTGGGCCCTTGGATTCGTTTCTTGCTCACGTCTGAACTTTTTTATCTGCACTTCTGTGTCATTACAGTTGATCTCTTTCTTGCTTTTTATTCAGATCAGCTTTTTTTGTCTTTTAAACATCTTTTCGCCAACACTCCAGCAATCTCTTTCCTCTCTTTTCCCCGTGTTTCCATTTAAAGACAGAGCTCTCGTCCTTTGTTGTGGCTGTTCGGGATCGAACAGCGGGAGGCTGGTACAATTTGGCTCGGCTTCTGCTGACTTCTGTGTTTCCATTTCAGTGTTTCTGTTTGCTGCTTATTTTTTGGGGGGATGGGAGTGTCTGTGACTCTGCAGTCCTTCTTATTAAGTTCTCACTCATATCTCATCAAAGCTCCGTCAGAGGTTCAACACTTCTGCACAAACAGGTAAGTTTGCAGTGAAAGAGCATCTTACTTTCCTGCTCCAAGAGCCTTCACTAACGCCGTGTTTAAAGAGGTAAGACATGACATTGGAAGTATCTCAGATTATCCTTGAAGGCCACGATTCCTGAACTGTCTGGGGAAATTAAGACCTGTTCCCCTCCCTGCACCACCAAGGTGTCCTCCCCCATGGCACTTAACCCCTGAGGTTCCTCCAGAGAGATCCAGCCGCTCTAATTAGAGTGTTTTGCTCCGACTCTGGTCTCTGGAGCAGAACTGCCTCACAGGCCTCTTTGACCACAATTGGCAAAACCGAGTCCTGACACCATGATCTACCTCGAGGTCTAAACAGGGACGGGTTCGGAGGTTCTGCTCTGATGGGTTTGGGGAAGAACTTCAAAACCACTCACACTGTACAACTTTGCAGAAATCCATGCAACAAAGTTCTCCTTTCATACACCTACAGATTAATTTCCCTCCAATTAATTCCTGCGGTGAACAAAAATCATGCAGCCGCCTCTCAGCCGTCTCTTGCTTGGTTTGCAAAGTCGTCCCTGAAATACTCATTAGAGCGACTTCAAGGATGCCCCCTGTCATGTTTCTCTGCACTTAAACCGTGTTTTCATGTATTGTTAAAGAGAGGAGCTTTCAGCTGACAGGAATGATGATTTTCTCCCTCTGGTCACTTTTAATTATCACTGTGTGCCTAAAGCTGCCCGCTGTGCTGGAGCTGGAGCTGTGTGTCTTTTCTATTCTGGGTTTCACTGCGAATAAGAGGAACTTATCTTGGACTGAAGGTTAGATATGCAGCAACTGCTCCAGGGTTAAAGGTCGCTTGTTTAAGACCCTCAGCACCATGGACTTATCCGTGGTGGTAAAACGGTTCAATCTATGATAATTTGAGGGTCCTCTCAAATATTCTGTAGCTGTTAAAATAAAAACAACAACTATCTCGGATAAATAAAGAAAAACAGCAGACTCAGAAAAGTTTTTGCCTGAAATGAAAAAACCCTCTTCTCTCTCTTTGGTCCAAATCCAATAACTCTTGAGTTTGTGAGTCGCTGTGATTGCACTTATCTCACCCTGACAGATGAACTCCTGAACGCCGAAAAAGTTTGGCTCCAAGTTTTCGGTAATGAACGAGGATTAGCTGCAAATCCAGTACAAAATCTGCCAACGCTTGTTTTAATCTCTGGTGCCTTTGTTTACGTAGTTGTGCAGAATGAGAGCGATTCTGTGTGTTTGTTGAAAATTAAAATAAAAACTCCAGAGGAACACAAATACACCCAGACTTAATCTGGGCTTTGTGCCACTCGGGACTCCAGAGTCTCGGCTGCGTTTTGCTGCAGCTGAATTGAGTGACAGTTTCATTAATTCTTGGTCTCATCCTGCAGTTTTCCATGAGGACACACTTAAAATCTCTCTGTCTGCCACTCTGTGTGGTGCTTTTAAAATAAACACAAACTTCATCTCAAATAGCCTGAGAACCTATAATTACAGTCTGACAGTTTACAGGCTATTTAAGCGATGCTACTTGAGATGATGGCAGCAGTTTGTTCCCACTCCTCAGTCATCCAACTCTGCAGCCCGGGGTCAAAAGCTGGTCACATGGTTCCACGTTACATAAGGTTTGTTAGTTTCCTAACTTGCATAAGTTTGTGAGTGTTCTTTCGCACCCAAGTCATCATTTTATCTCACATCTTCAGGGCTTGTTGCATGAATTTTCAAACAAGTATTAATTTTGACAATATTCAGACATTTGCAAACCCAAGGTTTTATAAATTTCCTGTTTTTTCTGTCTTTGTGTTGAAGTAGGCTTTGTTCAAGCACTTGCTTTTAGGCGGCCTGGGGTCCTTGGGATTTAATGCATTTTTGTTTGGGCATTGATACGGGTAGTTTTGGGGTCCTAAAGCAAAATCCCGCAATCAAACACAAGTTAATATTCAAGTTGATTGTTACGATCAATGCGAAAGATGAGCACTGTTGAAACGCTGTTATACTGTTAAAGAGGACGAATACAAAAGATTAACCGCAAATTGTGTGTCGTGGCTTCACTCTCTTTCATTCTCCAATACAACGCCATGATGTGTTGCTGTTTGCTGTGGCGCTTTAAAGTGTTAGCACATTGGCAATATTGCTCTAAAGAGGGATCTCAGAATCAGCAGGTGAAGACGACTGGATTTGTGTTTTTCTTCACTGGGTACAGAAGTATATTTGGGCTGATGGAGGCTGAAACAGGAGCTGCAGCACACAGAGAGGCAGCTGTATGTAAAGAAGCTCCTCCGGTGGGTTAATTAAATGAAGAAACCATTTCCTCGCTCACCGCTGCTGAGCTCTGCATCCTTATTCTGAAGTCTCATTTGGAAAGTGGTCTTCATTAAAACACACGTATGTCACACGCATGTTCGCTTTAATGATCTTTTCCATGAGACCTTTACTCTGCAGTGAAACTGGATCATAACCATGAAAGCCTCATTGAGAGATGGTAGAAGTCAAGTGTGCTTTTCTGAGGATTTACCAAGCGATGCTATTAGGGATAAAAGGAAGGAAGAAAGAAACTCATCGCACAATATTCAGATCAACACTAGATCCAAAGATTACATTCGGGCTGGAGATCCACATGCATTTTTTTAATCAACATGTGCTTCACATTTTTACTTTCTCAGGGCTTAAAATATTCCAGACAGCTGCGACAAAAGGCAGCGAACATAAATCAGCTTTAGGAGAGTAAAAACAGAGATAAGGTGCGAGGGCCCACACCCTCTTCGATTGGTGCATTGTGGAGCTGGAATGAAGTTAAATCCAGCTCTCTGCATGATACGCCTGACTCTCTCTGGTTTGATTTCCTCACTTTCAGGCTGGACACACAGCATGAGGTGAGCAGAAACAATGAGAGAAACGTCTTTACTGGGTGATCCAGGTGGGATACAATCCTTACTAAATACAGGGTCACCTTAAAGTGCATTTAGAGCATCTCTATCCCCCTTTAATGTATGAAAGTGAAGCCAATGGATAATGACATTGTGCTGGTGACTGTGGAGCTATGGCATCGATATTCTGCCCTTTCCACTCTCCAAAACACAAACGATCTTATCTGCAATTCATCAATGATTCCTCAGATTCACACAGTAGATGAAGAGAAGCTAATCATGTCTGTTACAGCCCAGTCTGAAAAAATGTCTACAATCACCTTGGATGGAATCAGAGCAGACAAATGATCATAAATGTTCTTCCTTGAGCTGCGTCACCCCGCAGCAGTCCGTATTGGACTGGCCCGAGGTCTCGCTACAAACAAGCAGCTGCTGGAAGAGAGTAGATGAGTTGTGTTTAGTCTCTTTGATAAAGAAATGAGTCAAAGTTAAAAAGATGTTTGGTGTCTAGTACTATGGCTGGGACCCTATATGTACTGATGATGAAGTTAGGTGCTGTTCTGAGCATTATTTGTGGCTATAGAGTGGTGTTTTGGTTGAGGTTTGTTTATGGCTCCACAGACCGCTGTGTATTGCTATCGTGCGGTCGTTACTAAAGTTGGTAAAACTAGAGAAGCAAGCGGTCGGCAACATTCATCTCTGGAGGGGGTGTCTAACTGTGTGTTACCGTGTGTTTGACCCTAAGTTAATTTCATGCCGGAATATCCCTTTAAGAGTGGGCTAATTCATTAGCAAGATGCTATGAAACAAGAGACCTGCTTCTTTTGAACAGGGACCAGTAAACAGATCTTGAGGTTGATTTAGTGGGTTGGTCCATTTTGCAGACTGCACACGAGCAAAATGGGAAAATAAGGTGATAAGAAGGTAGAAAACTCAATACGCATGATTTATTCTGACCCATAAAGGAACTTTTTGGTCCATGCTCTCTCTGTATCTCTCTCTCTCCCTCTCTCTCTGTCTGTCTCTGTATCTCTCTATCTTTCTCTCTCTCTCTCTTGATTTGTCTGCCCTGTTTACATCTACTGCTGTGCTGAGTTTTGTCAGGTGCTGTAAATGCCAAAGTGGGTTTTTTTTTTTTGCTCTCTGTGTTGAAATGAATTCCATCAGACGGGCTGCAGAGGCAATAAAAAGAATTTATCCAGTCTGCTTTCTCACACAATCTGTGCCATCAGCATGGAAGTCTTCTCCTCTGAGTTGATATCAGAGCTGTCATAATGGAGGAATTCGCTTAAAAGGAAGACAGCATACGGCAATCTGCTTCTGCAGAGTCTTAAACCGGACTCACAGCTGCTTATTTCTGCGCTGGATTCATTTTAACTTTTAAACTGAACGAGTTTTTTTGCACAAAATAAGGAACTGCAAAGAGGTAAATGTAAATATATAAACGAACACAACAAGAGAAAGAGGTCTGACCTGTCCAGGGCGATGCAGCACAGGTGCAGTATGGACGCAGTGGTCAACAGGACGTCTAGTGAGGTCCGGACCAGGCAGAAGGTCTCCCCATAGATCCAGTGCTGGTGGACCAGCTCGATGGCACCAAACGGCATCACCAGCACCGACACCAGCAGGTCGGCAAACGCTAAAGACACGATGAAGTAGTTGGTCTTGATTTTCCTGAATGATGGAGAGAAAGAAGAAATGATTCAATCATTTGAACGCAAAAGGACTCAGAGGAATGAATCCAAACAAAGTAACTTATATAGAAGTCCAGTCTATATATCTGCTTTAACTTTCTTGACAGTTTTATTTGAATACATTAAAGGTTTGATTTAATTTAATCCAAGAATAATGAATTGCTCTGGCATCGCTGTTCTTGCAGGAATGTTTTGAAAAATGGAGAGAGTATCCAAGATTGACTTATTTATTAGAAGGAGATTAATTATACCACAGAGAGGCAACATCGAATAACAGATGCATGTTTTAGTTAAAACAAAAAATGTTTATTTAAGAGATTTATGCTTTCATTATAGAAAAACAGCTCTGAATATGTCCTTGTAGTTATGAAAACAAAACAAAAAGGCTGTTATGTTCGCTTTACTTAATTGGTTCATATGCATTTTGATGTATTTTCAAGGAAACAACAAATGGAAAAGTTTAATCAACTTTTCGTGAGGAACAAAAAAGACCTGAAGGCTTTCTTTCCTTAGGGGACGGGGATTTTAACAAAGAAGTGGGAATATGAGGCCGCTTAAGGGGGTCTGGGGAAGACAAAACGGACAAGCATCTTTCTCATGCTCGTATTGACGTAAACCAGAGGCGAGTGCTTCGAACATGTTCAGAAAACAGGAAAATCAATGATCTGCCACCCTAGCCTCATGAGACCAAGTTTAAGAAAGTAATTTTAAGATATTTCAGACTAATGTGAAGACAACTGATGAAGAGAAAGAGCTACACGTCCACATAAAAGTTGCACATTGCTGAACACAACGACTCCTCAAGTTAGGATGTTGAGTGACCAGCAGAGGGGGCTGGTTCAAGTCTCAGCCTTTTGGCGTGTGGGCTGTGGGTCACAGAAAGTGAGTCTACCTCGGCTGTGCTCGACTGTAAGAATATTTAACCAGGTGGTATAAACATGTTATTAGAAAGGGCTTCGTGTTTGCATTAAAACTGCACATTGCTGAACCCAATGTAAATCTTAATGCAGGAACAGCTTAAACTCCACAGATCATACTGCACAGGTTTATTTTTCATGTCTGAATCCTGATAACAGCAAAGATAGACTTTTTAAAAAAGTGATGGCATGAACCGTTTGTTTCAGGAAAACCACAAAACAACAGAATCAGGAGAGGAAGCATCCATCTCCTGGTTTAATGGCCTGTGTGAAGACACAACGTACTGCCGAGGGATGAAAATGAAAAAGTTAAGAAATCCTCCAAACTTCACTCGAACACAGACAAACTTGAAATGAGATAAACCCACAAAGAGACGACGAGATTACGGTAGATTCTCTCTTCAGACTGATGAAACTCAGGAATATAAATGAGACTGAAGGATGGAGTCCATTGTGATTGCCGTCACCAACAGACTGATCCTCTTCTCTGTGAATAGAGGAGATTTATCTGAGCAGGTGCAGGTGTCTCAGACGAGGGTTGTGCTGTTCCTCTGAGGAATTGCATGAATAAAAAGGATGAAAATTACAATATGAAGGACCCTCAAATGCAGTTCACAATCTTCTCTGACACTTTTCTGCAGACTGTTGGTCCTAACGTCAGAAAACCTCCAGTTTTTTCATTTACAGTCTTAATTCTACTTTTTTTACGTGACACACAAGCTCTTCATGCCAAAACTGTCTTCCTTCATCTCCTGTAGATCATTTGAAATCCACCTTCATGCACAGACTCAGCAGACTGGTTGAGTGTTGGATTGAGTGAACCTAAATAAAAAAAGCACCGGCTGCTGTGTGAATGAGTGTTATATTTTATCAGTGCAACTTAATGAAAGCAATGAGTAACCAACACCTGAGTCAGGCTCATCTTCAAGACGCGTACAGACATTCAGCGATGCCGTACAGTCAGCATTTCTTTTCGCCAACTCATGCTTCCTAACCAGAACTGTCAATACACGATGACTGCAATTTCACTCTGCTAGCTAGGTGATGAATTAACGGATTTACAAGAGGGCTGAAACTGCAAAACTGACGAGGAATCATCAGATTTTAAGGTTTGATTGAATGATTTAAAAAGGGATGCACGACTGTATGGATATTTATTGATAAGACGGTGTTGATCAGGTTATTTTAGACGCTTGACAATGACTAAATAGTCCTCTCTACGCCTTCTCTTTAGTGTGAAAACAAAGACAGAAAAAGTTGATTCTCTTTTTAGGCAGATTCAGGCATTAATTATGACACTTAACAAGAGTAAGTGTTGATAAAAGGTGGGGGAAATATCTTCAACTATTAGGTCCGTAATCCTGCTGTATTTCTAATCCAAATGTACTAAAAAACTGATGAAGTGTGCAACAAAAGGTTCCAAGTAAAACATGTTTTTAATACTTTTATGTCAGCTGAGTGCAACTCTGACATGCAGAGAGAAGTTCTGATGTGTTACGGTATTTTATGCACAAAGGATTTTGGGTACATAGCAAGGCTAGACGAGAGGCGTCACTCTTTAGCACTTTCCTCCATATTTGGTGTTACGGTGCATTTAAAGAAAAATATTCAGTGAATAAATCTTGGGGAGAGCCGGTGTAGGTACCAAGTGTATTCTGGCTGCCAAATCTGTTCAGGGCCCAGCGCCTTTTGAAGACGTCACCCTACGGCAAGTCCACTCGGACAAACTACACTGCGCTTAATCTAATAAGTCAAATGTGCTCGGTTAAAAGCCTTTGAGGTTTTCTTTATTTCCATTTGTTTAATTAATTGACCTTGAAATTTTCTCTCCATATAATACAAAGAATTACAACACAGGATCCCCGTTTATCAATAGATAGTTTTGTTTGTATTCCATATTTCCTTTGGCGACTGAAAAGAGGTGGTAGACCAGCTGTCGTAAGTCCTCTCTGATAAGTAGCGATAGATTGTTTTGTAAAACTCGTCCAAGAACGACAATCCCATTAAACATAATTCAGCGAAAACTGCTTCCATAATGTCTGGACCATCACAATGTTCGATCTGGCAGCCCGAAGAACACATCTGGTACCTACAACGGTTTGAGTTTTGCCGAATCAGTCACAAGCTGTGGATTGTGGGTATTAAGTTGTCCACGCCTCACAACCTTTCAATGTTTTGTTGTGCTAAACTGAATTAACTGGCTGAATGGGATAAAAAGATATTAGAGAGAGCTACACATCTGCATACAATCTGCACATTATTGAACCCCTGCAGAAATCATCATACAGGTTTTTTCCATATTCTCCATCGTTTAAAAACCTACTTTCCCGAGAGCATGGTGATATAGTTTTAACATCTAAATATCGCCTGTCATATTGGCAGATGATGAGTATTGTCTCTCCCTGATGAGGTGGTAATCCCTCAAATTCACCGATGATCCAGAACTTCAGCCAGCCGGCTAATCAAAGAGATAGTGGGTCAGTCCGCCGGCCTGTTCCCTGCAGTCTGAGCTCTATAAATAGCCGCAGTTTGAGCCGATGACTGTGAGGGTTTTCCATCAGCCTGTCAGTAACCCAAACAGCCCCTAAAAACAGGCTGTTAGCACTGGAATCAACCAGCTGTCTGCTCCGCCTGCTGCATGTGGGGCAGACTTAACTCATGTCAGACATTAGCTCACGCCTGCTCGAGCTTTTGGAAAGCGAGGGAATAAATGTAGTAAATAACCCGGTTCAAGTGCTGGTAGACATCCACACACATAGACGGCAGAGTCGGCCATAACTCAGAACGGTTTAGGAGACGTTTAAGTGCTCAGAGAGGGCGGTGTCGTGTTTAGCTCAGATGATCCACGGTGTTTGGCTTTAAGCGCAAAGGAAAATAAACTGTAATTTACACCAACTTTGCTGTAACACCGTCTCTTTTAACAAGGTCACACACGGCGTCTCCTCTGTGTTAGAGGAGGAGATAAGAGCGCCTTCGACAGGGAAGTTAATTAAAAAGTCTTTCATTACAAATTGGCTGAGTCGCGCCGTGAGAGGACGGCAGACGGTGATGCTGAAAGGAGTTTGAAACTTTGCGGTCTTGTTCAATCAGCGTACCTCCACATTTCATGCTTAGTTTAGCCGCTCTGGTGCTCCTACACTTGTAAAGCTTCAAACCTGGGAACATGTAAATGAAATGACCCTGAGGAGATGCGAGAAAACAACTCCACTTCTAAAAAACGGCAGAAAAACTATCCTGAATATTTCTAAAAACGCCTCCGCAACAACTCTTTAATCCCCGGATCATAACAACAATTACAGTCAGAGGAACATTAATCCCTTCAAAGCTAAAGTGTGGTTTTCAGCAGAAGGACAGACAGGATGTTTTTTTTGCCGTATGGACGGGAAATACAATAATCCCAATACTCAATCCAAAGGTCAAGAGGTCGGCATTGTTTGGCTGTACTGAAGCTTTTTCTACCGTAGGAGACGATAACTAGACAGCTGTGGTCGCACAAGAAACAATGAAGTCCTCTGTTTTTCTGAAGACGTGAAAAATGGCGCCTCAGGTGCACACCACAGGGATGCAGGAGTTTCAGCAGCCGCCTGGTTGTTGGAGTTATCCAGACTGAGTGTGTTTCAGATGCAACGATGGTTTTACAGACCCTGGAGAAAAAACGTGTTTAATTTTTCATCTTCACTAAGATGATGGGGCAGGGATGTGGTCATGCACAGGACTACAGGGTGGAGTTGAACCTGGACATCTTCTGCACCACCAGATAAAATTTTCTTTGTTTTTTTAGATATAATTAGACGATAGTTTTCCTCAGGTGACTCTTCTTAAAAAGATGAATGTTGTTTCAATCTAAATCTCTCATCCTGAATAACACAGAACCACAGAAAGCTGGCGTAGTCACAGATTTATCTCTATACTGCAGATCTGCCCAGTGTCCACTATAAACAGCCTGCAGACAGTGTGTGTGTGTGTGTGTGTGTGTGTGTGTGTGGGGTTGTAGTCCGCACACACACACACTCACAGTATGACACACTAGGAGAAACAAAAGGTGATTGGTGGCGGCAGCAGCCCTGTTTGTGTGTGGTAGTTATTGATGAGGAGTTTGGCCTCCTCTGAACCAAAGTCTGCTGCTGTCAGCTCCCTGCAGACACAGTCCCCCCTGTGAGAGTGTGTGTGTGTGTGTGTGTGTGTGTGTGTGTGTGTGGTCATTTCAGTGTGTGTGGGTATGTCAGCGTTTGTGTGGAAGTGTGTGCTGGCTGTGTGGATGCAGAGTGCTGTCAGGTTTTCTGGAAGCTAAAACTGTGAGGAGTGAGTCCTCATGTGTCGTGTGCACGAAGATGTGATGAAGATGTGATGAAGATGTGATGTTTGATGTCTGCGTCAGTTTTGGGTCTGTTTCAGTTGACTGTAACATTACGGGGTTGGAGTTATAGTTACAGTTAGTTTTGGTGTTAAATGGAGGCTGGACTGAGTTGTTGCATTTCTTATAAACAGTTTGGTTCAACGTTTTGTGCATCAGAAGTTAATTATCTTTTTCTGATAATAAAAGGTTGAACTTCATGTTTTAGATTTTTTATTTTCGTTCAGCAAATAAACACAAGACATTAAGTCAGGATACGAGCTGCATATTCTGGGAAGACTCCAAATAAACCTCTCTTTCTTTCTTTCCTTCAAACTTCTTTCTTTCTTCCTTTCTTTCTTTCTTTCTTTCTCCTTCTTCCAATACTTTCATACTTTTATCCTTTCCTTCATACTTCTTCCTTCCTTCCTTCTGGTTTTTGTTCCTGACTTTTTCCTTTCTTTTCTTCCTTGTCCCTTCCTTCTTCCAGTTCTTTCTTACTTTCATCCTTTCTCCGCAACTTGTTTCCTCCAATTTTTTCTTTCTTCCTATTTCTTTCTCTTTCTTTCTTCTTTCTTTCCTCCAATTCTTTCTCCCTTTCTCTCTCTTTCTTTTTCCTTTTCTTTAACCATCTAGTCATCCTTCCATCTTTCCTTCTCTTCCTTCCTTCTGTCCTCACTCTCTACTGTCCTCTTTTTTCTCTCTATTTTCCTTCCTCCCTTCTTTCTTCCTTTTTTAAAACCTGTACTTTTTTAAGGATTTTAGATGGAATTTGATCCTTTTTTTTAACTTCTTCAAGATAAAAACTTTAAATGAAGTCTCCTGAAAACAAAAAGAAAAATCGCAGCACTAACGCTGTGAATGAACAAGAAGAATTTTAACTGTTAGATTTAACAAACCCTGAACAGTTTTCCCACTTTGGGTTTTTTTTTAAGTCATGAATTCTCCTGTGGGACCGTCTCACTGAGGACCTGTTTGAGGACCTGTTTCTGTCTCTCAGGCTCTCTGCATGTGGGCTCCTCAAATTTTCAGGTTTGCTTGGAGGATCACTCACTGTGTGTGTGTGTGTGTGTGTGTGTGTGTGTGTGTGTGTGTGTGTGTGTGTGTGTGTGTGTGTGTGTGTGTGTGTATTTCCCAGTGGACACAGTGACAATGAGGCACGGAGAAACAAATATGGTTTGTCATCGCTCGCTCCTCGGGGAGCTGAGGAATCACAGCGGTGACTTTGTCACTCATCGACATTCTTAAATACACACTCAGTTTGTGCACACACACACACACACACACTGCATGAAGGCAATTAAACTCAGAAATGAATTGAAACCTGTCATTCATACACATGCACACAAATACTCGTCTGCATGAACTTTTGTTTTGCAGGCGTGAACACATCATGCTAACATGCCGGGAAAAGGTCACCCTGAGCTCTCAGGTGTCGAAGGACAGAAGTAGACAAAGAAAGAAAAACGAGGGTTTGACAGTCTGTGCGATAGTGAGGGACGGAAAGGTAAAAGAGGCATGGCAGATAGGAAGAGGAGAAAGAGAAAAGCCGGGGAGGACAGGAGAAGAAGAGGAGGAAGAGTAGAAGAAGAATGAGTCATTGAGGTGACAGCAGCTCCCACAGCGCCAGCCGTCCTCACTGTGACCTGCTGCTCTGCCTCCGTCGCTCGTTCCTCTGTTTTTACGATGAACTGAACTCAGAGAAAAGTCTTCACACACTAAAAAACATGGATTCATATTTTTTTATGTAACTTTAGGAGTTTATTCTCCTGAACACTCAGTGTTTAGGGAATCCACATCCTGTTTTAGAAACACTCGATTTATTACTTCACCGTGTTTCTCTCGCTCTACTTACTCTACGCTCTTTCCCTCTTGCAAGCATCCTTTCTATATTTGTCTCACTTTAACACACAAATACACACGCCCCATTCATTCTCCCACTGTGACTCTAACGCACACAGACACTCAGAGTGCAGCGCAGAGTGACATCAGCTTTATTTAACCTCAACAGTCTCCTGGTTTGAACCTCATCTTTAATTTAGGTCAGAATTTACGTGCAACATTTTGGTGGTTGCATAACGAGGTGAAAATCCTACGTGATGACTCAGTGTGAACACCGAGCTGTTTCCAGCCTTTTAATGCAGGTGTCCACTGTAGTAGACGGATAACTGGACTCCAGTTTTAACTATTAAGGTTAGAGAACCATGTCCCAACAAGAGGAACCTCACCTTTTATTTCATTATCAAGGCTGGTGGTGGTGTTGGGCGGTATGACGGTGTATACCATGTGAGAGAGAGAGAGAGAGAGAGAGAGAGAGAGAGAGAGAGAGAGAGAGAGCAGGTGCTGCATCTCTCTGAGTCAGTGTGTGGTTGTCTGCGCTCCCTAACAGGAAAGCCGGAGCACATCCAGGTGCGTTTCCGTATTTTCACCAGCATGTCGTGTGGGGTTTGTTCGCTCTGTTTGATTGGTCAGGTTTGGGTGCGCTCCCCATAATCACCGGCGTAGTTTCAACGAAGAAGAAAAGGCTTCACTGGTGGTCGTCATGGCAGATGCGGAGATTAGAGGCAGTACTGAGCAAAAGGAGGCAGCCCCACCCACCCGACACGAGGAATAGGAGGAGGAATTCGTTCTGAAAAAGGGCGGGAGTCGTGACATCGGTTGTCTGGAGATTCTTCAGATTTAGAAAATTCGACAATGATCAAAAAACAAAACTATGCAAAGAGTGTCGTGTGGCTGTCGTTGCTGGAGGAGGAAACACCAGAAACCTCTTCCACCACCTAAAGATGAAACACGCCAAGCTCTATTATGAGAGTAAAAGATGCGTGGCGCACCTGCTGCACCAAAAGCTAAAACTGCAGCAACTCCTCTCATAAAAAAGAGCTTGGCAGAGTCTTTCGCCAAATGTATGACATATGAAGTAAAAAGTCGCTAGACTGGTCTGACATTTTGTTTGCATTTGTGTATGAATCAGAGTTTAAAAATAAAAGAAAAATGGACAGATGTGAATTACAGAGGGAAAAACATACTGTGATATATACTGTTACCATGATATGAAAATACTCATTCCGTGATATAAGATTTTGTTCATACCACCCAACACTAGCTGGTGGTATTCGTTCAACATGAAAAAGGAGCAAAAAGGAGGCAGGTGTGTGTGTCTGAAAAGCCAAGGGACAGAATGAGCGAGATAAGAGAGAGGCTGCAGCGATCACATGTGCACAGTGCTTTGGTAAGTCCATGTGATGCAGATCTCACACCCTAATTAATCGTCATATCAGTCAAAACTATCATGACTTTAATTTTTTTAGTTTAATTCATAAAGAACTACTGACCGATGGAAATATGTTCAGTAGAAACTCAAACAGAAGAGAAGAGAGGGAGAGAAACGCTCCATCATACCTGAGTTGTCTGTCTTTGCAGACGGCCACCATGACCAGCAGGTTTCCCAGGATGCTCATCAGCATGACCAGAGACAGGAAGCAGATCAAGGCCATCCGCTTTGGCATGCTGTCACTATGGAAACGATAAAAAGAAACAACAAACACGTCAGCTCTGACCCACGCAGTGAGCAGCAGATACGAGTCCTAGAATCTAGATGAAAACGAACTTCTCTGTGAGACTTTTTCATAAAAAGTGAATCCACTTCTTTTATTTCTGGACTCAACTTTTCTAATTTGACAAGTTGGTGCAAACATCAGACATAAAAACTTTTAATGAGACAGAGGGGAAGCTGGATTTATCTGCAATAACTTCTCTATAGCTCATCAATTCATCAGAAATCAGATGTAAAACCACGGCCTCTGCTCTCAGGCCATAGTTATTCATGTTATGTTAACTTTATTGCTGCAACTTTATATTCCCGGTGGAAACAAAATCCTTCAACCTGCAGGAGTGAAAATATGAAGTTTAAGAGCAGAATATATAAAGAGGTGGAGGAAGGAGTAGAGCCGCTCTCTCTGCACAGCAGCGGGCTGATTATAGGAGTGAGGAAGAGGAAAAGCGAAGACCTCCCAGCAGGTGATTCATGTAGATACAGAGGTGATCGAGCTTTTTTATCGAGCTGTTGGCTTGAAGTGAATGTACTCACGCTGTAAATCTCACGTCGGAGAGTAACACTTGAATTTATTCCCAGTTATTGTGCTCTTGGCTGAGGCTGCTTCTGCTGGCTAATGTAAATCCTGCTGATATACAGGTGGATGTATGTCTCACTAACTACACTGCTGGCATCAATCCTCACTCTTTAAGTCACTGTGCCCCCGTTCCTGCTGCAGGAGGAGAGATATGTTTTGCGGTCTTAAAGGGATATTCTGGCGTTTAATTAACTTAGGGTTAAACACACGGTAACACAGAGTTAGACACCCCGAGGGAGATGAATGTTGCCGATCGCTTGCTTCTCTAGTTAAACCAACTTAAGTAACGACTGCAAGATAGCAACACAGAGAGCCACACGCTCAACCAAAACGCCACTCTATAGCCACAAATAATGCTCAGAACAGCACCTAACTTCATCAACAGGACATATAGGGTCACAGACATAGTACTAGACATCTTTGTAACTTTGCCTGATTTCTTCAGCTGAAAGACACAACTCACCTACTCTCTTCCAGCAGCCGCTTGTTTGTAGCAAGACCTCAGGCCAGTCCATTACAGACTTCAGTGGGGTGTCACAGCTCAAGGAAGAACATTTATGATAATTTCTTTATCATTTCCTTGAAATAATAATCATCATTATCCTTTTACACTGCAGACGCAGTAGTTCTGCCTTAGCGTCTCAGTCTGATTGTATTTTCATGAAGTAATGATTAGAAATGTTCTTCCTTGAGCTGCGTCACCCCACAGAAGTTCGTAATGGACTGGCCTGAGGTCTCACTTCAAACAAGCGTCTGCTGGAAGAGAGTAGGTGAGTTGTGTTTAGTCTCTTTGTTAAAGAAATTAGTCAAAGCTAAAAAGATGTTTGGTGTCTAGTACTATGGCTGGGACCCTATATGTCCTGTTGATGAAGTTAGGTGCTGTTCTGAGCATTATTTGTGGCTATAGAGTGGCGTTTTGGTTGATCACATGGCTCTCTGTATTGCTTTTGTGTGGTCATTACTTAAGTTTGTTTAACTAGAGAAGTAAGCTGTCTTCAACATTCATCTCTTGAGGGGGTGTCTAACTCTGTGTTTTGGCTTGTTTGACCCTAAATTGATTTTATGCCAGTAAATCCCTTTAAATTCTGGCTCGCTCTTTTTAACAGGCTTACAATACGTCTATCAAAACTAAGAAAGGTTTGCCAGATTAATTAATACGTTTTGTTAGTTGACTTGCAAAAACTTTCAGAGCTGCAGCGACAAAACTAATCTTAAACTTGTCTGTTATTGATCGCTTCATTTAAAGTTTGCCTGACTCATGTCTTGCTCATGCAAAGTGATTTACAACAAGCGGGTGATTCTTCAAGGACTCTGACAGGAAACCTTTATGTGAAAAATGCAAAGGTCATCTTTCTTCTTCTTCTTCTTCTCCAGGATGAAGTTAAGAAGAGCAGATGCGGGGTGCTAATTCACTATTCACCACGGGGAACGTGATATATATTACGGCATAAATCTGCAGACGATGCATTTTGGCTCCTCTTCATGTAACCTTGGCAGAGCGTCAACAAAACGTCTCAAGGTAGCAGCAAACCTAAGTAATGAATCAAAGCCCTCAGAGTGAGCTGTGCGGTTTTTAGAGCACTCTGAAATGGACTTGTTTAATCTCAGATTTGTTTGACATTGGTAATGCATTACAGTGATCCTCCTGAGGCTTGTGGTCTTTCACTTTTGAAGGATTGACAGGGGAAAAGGGAGGGTGCAGAACTGCACTTCTGCTAATGGCTTCAAACAGCAGGAGCGAGAAAAAAAATCTGCTTTTTCATGTGTGTCAACAGAAAAATCTTCGCTTGTGTGCAGCTTGTTTTCTTTGCATGTTAAGTTATCTGTAATCTTCTAAAATAAGCTTTTACTTCATGGTTCAGAGCTCGAGTACGGAGCTACGCACGCCGTCCCCATTTGTCGAGTGATTTTGATGCAGTGAAAATGAGGCTTATTCTTTGATCAGAGGTGCAGACGCTCTAATCAGATCAAATGGGAACGCTGACAGCTTCTCAACACGCCAAAAAAAGTCAGAAAGACCTCAGTGGTACCACACGAACCTTCTCTCATCTTAAATTTGTCAGCCGGACAGTCTGACCTTTCCCCCAAATGAGACTCTGATATGGACGGTATTGTGTCGGGCTTTTAACACAGCAGCAGGAGCATACAGATGAGTGTTTTTAAAACTAGAGCCTGGCTTCATTTTGGATCTGACAGCGCGAGCAGAAGGAGGAGCCTCCTTCCCTCTCCTGGACACTAAGTGATCAGTAGTTGCCCGTCAGCATCCGACTCGAAAGTTGCTGGCATCTGCTTCCTGATTCTTAGAGAACAATTAAGCTCAGCAGCCAGCTGTCCAGTCTTAAAGGTTTGTTAAAAAGATTTATTAGGCGGAAAACTCTGACTCAGCATCAACATAGTTACCTGGAAGCTGCACAGGACAACCACAACCCTGAACCAAGACTGTTGGAGGTCACAGAGAAGTTTTCATCACCAAAACTTGACTCAGGTTTTAAATAGATTCTGTGTGGTGGTCAGAGGATCTGTCTGACTGCATCTTTGTAAAGTTTTCTGATGGACTGCCAGCTGAATTTATCCACGCTGACTCTGAAAAGGCAACAGAGCATAATGCTGAAATACAATTACATGCAAATGGGACATAAGCTGAGGTTTATAATGCAGTCACTGATCGTTCTCCAGATCCTGGTCTAGACACTCTTGCAGCTCCATTCAGATTTTAAAACCCTGTTGGGCCTCTTGCAATTCAAAACACAGAACAGTGCAGATGTCAGATTAAAGTGTGCAAGACGTGCATGAGAGTGGACGCAGAACAACACAGCAGGAATCACGCGGCTTCAGATCGATTGTTCTGCAAAGTTCTGTGACGCAGTTTGAAAGTGGGAGTGTATGAAGGACAGGATTGGTTTTCCTGTTCCTGAACTTCTTGAACTGATCACCAGTCGATCAATTCAGTCTGAGTACCGGCGCTCTTACTTGCTTGACACTTGTGAAGGAGGGTCGTTCCTTCACATCGAGGTCAGAGCAGACGGCAAAGACCACAAGGTTCCAGCACTCATCCCTGTATTTCCTTGATATATATCATAAAATTGGTCAAGTTTTGATGAGTTTGCGTGTTTCAGACCTGGTTTAATTGGTAATGTCTTGTAAAGCTGCAGCTTAAACTCTCTAGAAACTCCCTAAATGAATCCACAAGTTATTTTATTCTCTCCTTAGAAACACACGTTCATGCAGGAATAAACCTTTCATGGTCTCATCATGAATTTAATGTCTGTTCAAAAACAACACCAGCACATAACTCTGAGGAAATGAAGCACATCTGCCATTTGGTACCATTTGTAGTACCTGTGTGTTCTGCCAGTCTCCTCTTGTCTGTTCTGCCTTGTTTTTGCTCTAAATGGACTTTCCAGATGTATGAAGGACTCCTGCACACTGTCACTTGTTCTTAAGTTCTACTTTATATAACTGTGAGCATGTGGACGACAGAAAAGGAGAGTTAGCTGGAAAGAAAAGTCAGAGAGGTTCTGATTGAAACTGGAAACTTTGTCGGTATTTAACACAGATGAACTTTGACCTGCAGCTAAGCTGAATTTCTGGTGGGCAATCACCGAGAGGCAACCTCAATTAGAAGTTCAGAGACAGATGAGGGGTTACTGGGGAAAAACTCCACCAGACATGAGCTTTAAAAGCTCCGATCCACGGTTGAGCAGCTGGTTTCCTTTGCTGCAGTATAAAGATAAAAAGTACAGTCTTTTTTTACTCAAACTCACGATCAGATCAACAATTATGAAAACCATTTCAAATGAAAACGTTTCAAACTGTGTCAGGCAGTGAAAAAAGCCAGATCACCCACACGGCCTCAGAATAGCCTCCGTATCACGGCTTTTGCAGCCGTTCTGGAGTATTTGGAGTGGCTCCATATCAGGTGTCAGGGCTGAATGAGCCGCTGAAGTGCTGCTGATTGGATCTAAAGAGCAGAAGCTTCTTGATGACTAGCACCCTGGAGCCTCTGTGGTCGGCACAGACCTCCTGACAGAGTTGGTGCTGCAGGCAGAGGGCTGACAGGGCTGACGGCACGCTTGAGGCATGAACCACTGAATTGGCTGAGATGAGCTAATTAGGTAGAAGTGGTTATATTCAGGGGCCTCCACAAAGTCATGGTGAATATGGTGAAAACGTCTGCATTAGTCCAATGTTTGGATTAGAGTTGAAGGGTGACCTTATTCTGCATCCCCAAAAAAAGAGGACACAACTAAACTGGGGGCGGAGTCACAGAGTCGAGTGTTTTTACGCACTTCTAACTCAGTTAGTCCACGTGACACAAACTCAAAACTTCCATGAAAACTCCGGACATTTAAAGGATTTCATAAAATCGCTCGGACAAGGCCGGACAGCCCCCAAAAAGAGGTCATGTCAGGGTAAAAGGGGATGTTTGGTCCTCCTAAGGTTGTAAATGCACGTGCGTACCATGGTTAGAAAAACACTTTCTGGTAGTTTTAGCGCTGTGGCAGGAAAGATCATCTTTGCAGGTTTATTTTGTTGTTTTTTCCAAACAACGGTTTGATTGTATGTAAGGTTGTTCATGGAAATCATTGGATTATTCAGACCTGCAAACATACATTCAGATCAATAAAACACCGGTCACAGCGCTGCACTTCGAAAGACTGTCTGCAGCAGATCTATGCAGGAATAATCATCTGCAGAACTGAAAGAGGAGACTGGATTTTGATCTCAGCAGCAAAGTGAACAAAGGAAGTGACAGAGGAACCTTTCAAAATAAAAGAGAGGAATCCAGTGATCTTGAAGAAGACCTGGCCTGTGAACTTAGACATCCACGACAAGCAGATGATGTTGTTCTACAGCAGCTGACTGCACATGTGCGGAGCAGCTGCAGCAGTAACTCTGAGCCTGTAATGCAGCTGCAGATCGGTCCAAATTGGTTCAATATCATATGGTTTAATGCAAATTACAGTCAATTACTTCTCATTGATACTGACGGTGAATAAGGACCTTCAGAGGGAGGAGCAGCATGTACTCCAAGAACCTTTTTGTTTGTTTTAAATGTGAGTCAGCTCAATTACTTCTGCAGGAATAAAACTGATTTATTTACTTATTCAGGAAACTGACTGGCAACACAAATGTACGTAATGCGGGGTGTAAACTCGACCCGATCTCACCCTTTTTCCCACACTCTGTTCTCATCATTCAAGCCTGTTTCCCTGTCTCTGCTCACCTAACATGGCGTCATTAGATACTTCCATCAGACCCCTGTCTGTGGGTAAACACAGGATCCACAGAGAAGACCTTCAACTTTATATTGTCTCCTAAAAAGTAAGCTCAGGCCTCAGTAGGAGTCCCTAATCACAAACAATAGCCGTCCCGACACTGGTGTTCCCTCTCAGCAGGCAAAGACAAGCATCCTATTATACCGAGTGCAACTAGAGGCAATGAGTGCCGTCCAAAGTCTGGTCGGATACTGCTTCTCAGCATCTAAAACAGGGAAAAATGTGTCAGAGGAGCAGAGGGTCAGCTCATGACAGATTCTCCCCCGCTGGCTCGGACCAGGAGAGAGAAAAATGGAGGCCAAAAAAAGGAGATAATTTCGCCTGGAGCTCGGGTGAGGAGGTAAATTAGGAAAGCAGGTGGTTCACTCAGCTGGAAAATATTCACAAAGGACAATGAATCAGTGCGAAGGAGTCCGCTGCCTTGTTGATGAGATTTTTTATTTAACAGGAATGAGCAGAAATGGGTATTACTCCGCCTGCATGCTGAAGAGCTTCCTCTTTTCTGTCATTTTAATAGAGATGACCTGCTCAGACATGTCAATTCCAACATCCACATCAGTGAAACAGCGACTTTCATGTTTCGATTCAAGGTTATCACGCTGTTTTAATTAGAAAACCTGCTTCTTTCCGTCTGATCAGGAGCACAAAAACAAACCGACATGAAAACCTTTAACTGAACACCTCAGTGACGAAGCGAAAATCTCCTTCCAGCTGCTGTTTCAATAAATCAAACATCACTTACAGTCTTTACATCGACTGTTTTCACTTGTTTTGGCCTCAGTTCACGTGTGTGATTTGTTCTTCCACCTGTGTTAGATTTCCCCGGTCGCAGCAGCTTATTTTTCTTTTTGTGAGGTTCACCTCTGAATGACAGGTTTGGGTTTTTGTATGGAGCTGAACGGTCAATCTGGAGTTTTGGTGCTATTGAGGCTCAAAGCACAAAAGAGTGAAAGAAAGAGAGTCGGAGAAAACTTCAAACTGAACCCATGAAAGGTTGAAGGTGTGCGATTCAGACCTCAGCTTCTCATGATGGACACTGTAAGTGGCAGTTAGTCCGATGTGGAGGAAAAGAAACGGCTTAATGACTCTTTCACCAACTTTTACCAGCTGAGTGCAGAAATGAAACCTGAGAGTTGTTGACTACCTGAAGGGACTTTTTTTCCTCCACATTTGAATATGTAATTTTTTATCCTGGAAATGTTCAAATGAGCTTCATTTTACTGAACCTTTGTTCATCCTGTGGATTCAAACTTTCACAGCTCAGACTAAAACTAACATGTCAAAGCAGCTCTGGTCTAAAGGAGTTTCATTTTAGGTTGTTGAAGTTTTTGTTACACATTGTGGTTCTTGTTGCTCTAATCTCAGGCAGCAGGCTTATGCCAGTCGTTATGTATCAGTGTTTTACGTGGGAGGGGATAATAATAGTTTGACGAAAAAACAATAAAAAACAATTGCAATCCAAATATTAGATTTAAGCGTAGGGTCTTAATTCTTATAAGTTCATTTCTCTTCATTTTTCCATCACTTCACTTTGATCAGGTCGTGAGGCCGTCAGTCTCAACACGCCAACCCAAACCCCTCCTGTGGGATCCGGACGTATTCCCAGACCAGATGGGATGTAAAATCCCTCCAGCGAGCTTTAGGCCTACCTGGAGGTCTTTTTTCCACCATCCACGCCAAGGACACCACCTCAACTGTCATATCACAAACACTGACGCCAATTATAACCAAAATTAGACTCAAACTCAGGAATCTAGACTATTATAAAAGAAACCACCAATCATTGACCCAAGGCTGCACGATTAATTGATTTTAAATCGGATTATTTGATAATGACAATGTTAAAAAATTAAAATTGTTAAATCGATTTTCCTCTCTATTATGTCTCACGCCTCCAGGCCACCATAGGCCCCCCCTTCCTGTGGGAGCGCTCCCCGGTTCCCACACAGACCAGTGTAAACAAACATGGCGTTTGCAAACAAAGGCAATAACTATGTGGCTAAATAGGACAAGAGCGAGTCAGTCGTGTTGAATTGGTACAGCTTCACAGTTTCAGATGAAAAGCAAAATGCACAAAATGTTTTTTGTCGTATCGGCGTTTCATCCACACGAAAACGGCGTTTCGGGTGACTGTAAACGGTACTTTTTAAAAACGGGTCAGAGAGTGAATAAATCTGTAAACGACCACCATCTCATCTCCATGTGGATGTCTATCTGCATCTCTGAAAGTGATCATGTGACACAGCAAAACTCTTTGATGGCGTCTGTGTGTGCCCGGCCAAAACAACCGTTATACACATGCTCTGTACTCTTCTTCTGTCTTTTGTGCATTTCCTGTGCAGTGTTACAGCGCCACTTACTGGCTTGGCATATTCACAACATCATTTTCAGTGGTTTTGTTTTAAGAGATGATAGAACAACTTTTTATTTTTACAGTGAAGTTTGTTGAAGGAGTCACTGACTAAAAAATCGAAAATCGAGTTCTTAGGGAAAAAAATCTGGATCTAATTTTTGGCTAAAATCGTGCAGCCCTACATTGACCTCTGCTTCTACAGGTGTATTTATTCCATTATCAGTCCTAAAGTGAGGCGATTCAGAGAAAGAGGAACATGGAAATGAAGCAGAGCTATCCTGACCTGACATTTACCATTTATCAGCATTCATTAGCAGGATGTTTTGGGCCATGATGAGGATTCATACCAGCAGAGCGTTCATGCAATTGTTTACTCAGCTCAGTGATGCCCATTAAAACCTGCTCTGTGCACTGATAGTTATGATTGTAAATGTCATGTTTGTGTAACTCCCTCAACTTCCCTGCAGCTCAGAGCTGACCTTTGTTTATTGTCCAGAAACTTTATTGAGCACGACTATGAAAACCACCTACAGATCACGTCAGGCCAACAGCTCCCCGAACAGGAAGTCCTGATACTCAGTGTTGAAACACAAAATTACCACAATGACTAATTTGGGCAAAATCTGACAAAATCAGTCGAGAGCTGTTGAAAAAGAGGAAAACACCACCTGCACAAGACGAACAGCAAAACAAGAGGAGCAATCATTATCAGCAAGGCTCCAAAACTGCAATCAGTCACACACTTACTGACTGTATAACCTCGTATATTCAGACTCCACAAACTCACACAAACATGCCAGTCAATCAAAACCTTTACTTTATTTTGTATATCAGCCATAATCACTGACACAAACATCCACACAACAAACACGAACTTTCTAAACGGTTTCTCTCAGTCGTTAAGATCGGCTCTGAACGCCCCAACATGTCCGTCCAGCATGAATCACAAACAAAGACAATCCTATAACAGGTGATCAAAAATATCTGGTGCCACAGAGTTGAAGGTTTCATCACCTCCATCTCCAGACCACGTAATGCACCATCACACCATAATAGCCGAGTCCACTCAGGCCGTCAAACTGTGATGACCCCATCTTCCTGAACCAGACAGTTAATGATGTATGAGCCGCGGCGTGGGCAAAAAGAGGACGGCGAATGCCCACAAACTGTCCTCACACTTCACGCTTCAGAGAGATTTCAGGAATAGAAACAGACCCTCAGGTCATGTGTGTGTCTCCTGATCATATTTATCTTGTGGTAGAGGTCACTGAAGTCAAGAGCATCCTGCTGGTTCGGTTAATTAAGGACGAAATTACACCGTTGTTGCTTTTTGGATATCTGTGCATTTGGTAAATGTGAGTGTAGCAGAATTTGTCAAAAAAACAACAAAAACTCTAAAACACTGATTTATAATTATAATTAGGTTAAACTTGATTTAGTCTGGGTTTCATCTTATCCAATGTGACGATGTGTTAAGTTTAAGGTAAATAATTCCACCGAGTCAGGCCAGAGGTGAACTCAAGCTCCATGTAAAGGGATCTGACTCAGGAGACATGAAATAGTAGTTTATAGTCAGAGCTGTCTCAAATATAGGGATAAAGAGTTTAAATATGAAATAAAGTTAAAGTTATAACCAATATATCTGTGAGCGGTCACCGATTTGGGATGTCGGCGACTCTGACATTGGTGAAAACTCCAAAAACTTTATGCATATTTTAGTGGTGGTAATGTTTATATATTTTCTGGTTGATAGTGCGATCAACACCATTTGGCTTCAGATTCTTCAAGCAGGAGCAGCTGAGTACAAAACAATAATATGATGGTGCAAGACTCAACCAAGGAGGATGAGGTTTCAGCACACCGACTCACTGAAATCCACTCGCTTCGTGAGACCAGCTGGAGAGTTTCTGGTAATTTACGATGATTTGTGTATAATTTGTGTGAAACTCTGTTTTTTATGTCTATATCAATAAAAAGATAAATGTGCGTTTGCAGACACTTGAGTTTTTCAGACAGAAAAATCATATTTTAAGATAGTTCACACGGCCAAAAGAGCTGCTCTGTAACTAAACTAAATCTCATCCTGATCTAACCGGGTCTGTCTAACTCACTCTTATAACTCTTATAAGTAACTCTTTTTTCAGAGGTTCAATAAAGTTCTTCTTATTATTAGTTTTTAATTAGTGAAACAACTATAATTGACACACAGTGACGCCTGAACCAACAAACGTGAAGGGGGGAAGCCGCGCTCGCTCACAGAGGTCAGTAAAGGTCTCAGGTGACTAAACGCCTCTTTAAATACCGCTGAAATAATGAGGCCGGAGCCGCTTCTCCTCCTCGATACATCCATCCATTTCAGAGCAGGTGAAAACCAACATATGTGAGTCACTGCGGTGAATTCCTCAAGTGATTAAGACGCAAATTAGTGTCAGAACATCACAAGGCATCGAGACAACCGTCTGTGTGAGAAGGGGACGAGAGGATCTGCGAGTTATTTGACTTTAATTGACTTCATAACAATTTCCCAGAGGCGCAAGGCGGGATTGTGAAAACTTCCCACACAGAATTACACACACATAAACACACATCTTTAAGTTAAATAAACAGGCTACAGGCCGCTCATTATCAATCATTTATCAGGCTAATAAGAGGGGAAATCTGGAAATAGGTTTCACATGGGGGGCAGGCTCGACTGCTGTCAAACATACCTCCAAATCCTGGTCTCCACCCACAGCTGTCTCAGACAGACACACAAACTAAATCGCTCAATAACTACCAACTTTAGAGCCACTGACTGACGTCTCTTTGCACAGAAATGACTCTGTTATTTCAGAGTCTGAATAGCTTCAATGAACATTATGTCATTATGCAGCTTGATTTCAGACCAACTGGCAGCATGAGTCAGAGCTGTCAGCTTCTGTGTGAGCTCTCCACACATGCTCACTGTTCCTGCTTTGCCAAATTCATCGCAGAAGAAGAGCTCCCACTGATTCAGAGTCACAGGGGAAATTAGGTCAAAATCCATCAAACACATCAAATAAAGGGTCTATAACCATCGTAGTGTGTTCACATCGATGAGAGGTAGAAGAGTCCCAAATTCATGGTCCAGATCTTTACATGCAAATACTGGTTTCACTTGGCTGTAGAAACTCAATTTATTCCTATTTATTTGATTTATTCTTTAATTTACTAGATTTAGGGATAAATCCGTTTTTTTAAAGACAGTCCTTGTTAAGACAGCAGCATAAAAAAGCTTCACACACACTGCAAGACAAACAACAGATAAAAACAACCAACCAAAGACGTTAACAAATGAAATTATGAGGTTCTGCAGCTCAAAAGAAGTGCTCGTCTGACTGCTTACTAATTTATGGTAGCCACGTCAGAGGTAATAATGCCTAATTGAATTATAAAATAAAAATACAATAAAAAATATAAAATAATAAAGGTAATATAATAAAATACAATTAATAAAATGAAATAAAATAAAAAACCTATTGAATGTCCCTTCGGGTATAAATAAAATTAATCTTATCTTCAGCATCCCGTAGCCTTTTATTCACAATCACAGATGCAACAGCATAAATGTGATCCATTTAGAGGTTTTCTGATTGGCTGGGCATGTGTGCCAAGTGGACGGGTCCAGGCCCGGGCCCATCTAGACCAACCTAAAGCTGCACGACTGAACTGGACGGTGTCTGAGTATGATGTCCATCAAGCCCCCAAAGACACACTTTAAAATGTCTACACTATCCACAGGGTCTATTATAGAAGTATGAATGTAGGAGTTTGAGAGTGAAAGGAACAGATTGGGACTAATCCGTCACTGAAGGCTTGTATTGATCAGCTGACTCTGTGATTGATAGAGGTCATAAATTTTGACACATAACAGAAGCTCACACCCACACCAGGGTTAATATGTAGAGGCAGAGCGAGTGTCAAAGACAATAACTTTGAAATAAATCACACTTTTAGTCAGTTATGGTCTTATTTACACGCTGACATATTTATGTTTCTTTACAGACTGGCATTGATATAAATATTCAACCACATTTTGGTTTATCTAAATAACACATCACATTTGTCATCTGAGGGCTCCTGTGGATATCCAGCAGCATCCAAACACCAGTTTGGGTTGCCTGGCAACATGTTTTGACTAAGTGTAAATGACTGCTTTTGTTTGGCTCCCATTACAGCAGCAGAAAGATGCTCGCACTATCCTGGTGATTACAGCCACAGCAAACAAAACAGACCGAGGAGAAAACGATTTGTAGCTGCTGGAGGCGTGCAGAGCGTCGTCTTGAATTTTAAGCGTTGAGTTTAAGTCAGTGTTTTTCGAACCGAGAAGGTCATCATTTAAGATCTTTGGTTTTTTTGCTGCACACCTATTACACCTAATAATAAATCAGTGTCTCCTCTGTCTGTCTGATCCTGGTCAGAATGAGTCCTCAGACAGGGAAACAGAGAGCAGCAGGAGCATTTTTCCGACTCTTTCATGGTGTATTTTAGGCCTCTCTCAGACATTACTTTCTGCTGGAGTGCAGTGTCCTGCCTGAGGCCGGATGTCTGCTCAAGCTCAGAGTTGAGTGCAATATTGAGTGAAAATGCAGCCAAAAGGAATCCCGCTCTGAGCTCAGAGAGTGGTCGGGAGTACATCAGGGTTACACGGACTCTGAGGAGGAGAATACTGGCAGGAACGGAGAGAGACGAGCACAGAGAGAGGGAGGGAGAGAGGAACGCATGAAGACAGCGGAAAAAACACACATGACAGCAAACAGAGAGATGATGGAGGGAAGAGGAGGTGGAGGGGCGTCTGTCTGCACACTTTCTCCAGGTCTCACCTCGATGTGAATGACCCACATTAATCCATCACTCTGAGTCTTTACATTTTCACAGACACACCTTCAAATCTGTAAGAATCAGGAACATCTACTTCCTCTTTATTACCCAGACCCCCCTGTCTGCTCTAATAGGCTGTAAATGTACTTCAGGGCCGGTACAGGACTTTGAGTATCGCCCAAGGACCTGGACTTGAAGAATCCCTTTACAAGAAGGTGACCCGATTCAGCTCCATCATACTGACCTTCACAACTCTACTGAGAGTTCTGAGGTCTTTGTCCAACTTTTCAGACAGATGCTGAGATGGATGGATGGATGGATGGATGGATGGATGAATAGATGGGTTATTGGATGACCAAATGGATGGATGATTGCAGGATTCCAGATGGATGGATTAATAGAGGGTAGACGGAATGATGACTGGTTTGTTAGATAGATGAAAAGAAAGACACATGGATTGACGGACAGATGGATGGAAGGACGGATGGACAGATGTAAGTATGGATAAATGGATGGATGATTGTAGGATGCAAGATAGATGGCTAATTGGATGGACAGATGAATTAAGTATTGAAGGTTGGATGGATGGATGAAGGTATTATTAAATGGGTGGATGAAAGGATGAAGGGATGGGTCGGTGGATGGATGGATGGACAGATGGATGAATGGATGGATAAGGGTATTGATGGAAGGATGGATGGGTAGATGGATGGATGGATGGGTGGATGGATGAATGAAGTTATTGATGGATGGATAGATGGATGGTGTAATTGATGGACGTATATATGTGGATGGATGAATGGATGGATAGATGGTTGAATTGATGGTTGGATAAAAGAATAGTTACTGGATGGATGGATGTAGGTATTGATGGAAGAATGGATGGATGGATGCTATATGGATGAATGAAGGTATTGATGGATGGATGGATAGATGGATGGATGGATGGATGGATGGTTGAATTTACAGTTGGATGGATGAATGAATGAAAGAGCAGTTACTGGATGGATGGATGGATGGATGGATGGATGAAAATAGCACAGACTTTCCTCACCAACACTTTTATATGATGTAATGATCGTGTGATAACTGATGAAGTGGAGAAACTGAGACTTCATATCTGAGAAGATTTGCTGCACAGAGACGGTTTTAAAGACTGCGACTCCCAGCATGCAGCAGGAGCAGAGCTTTGCCACAATAATCAGTGTTAGCTGTCACACCACCTACAGACACACACACATATTTGCCGAGTATCTCGGACCAAGTGTGAACTCCTCGTTCTCTGACACAGCAGGGTGTCTCCATGATGAAACAAATCTACTTTTGTGAAGCTCCCTGTCACACATTTAAAGTCTATTTTTGTTTTAATGACATTTACAATTAAATATGATCCTCAATTCTTAGCAGCACATCTGAGTCTTAACAGCTGTCGGTACTCCTGTTTTAACTTCAGCTTATTAAAAACACCCACACAGCAGCGCTTCACTGACCCTCCGACAAAGAAACTTTCAGAAAACACCAAAGTCAGAGTACTTTGAGTTATTCATTTACCAGTAAAAACTACTGTCATCTTTCGTGTCTGAGCCAAGTGTTCTTCAAAGGGAGTATGAGGGGAATTTCATTCAGATGTCAAGGTGAACCATGAACACGGTCTCTACAGTATTTCAGAGTCTAATTCAACGTGCAGTCAGGGTCCTCTTCATACTGAAATGACGGTTATATAACCTTCAGTAAGTTCCTACATAAACGTCAATGTTTCACAAAGTCTGACTAACTATTTTAAGTTTCCTCCTCTGGCCCTGAAGCTCAGATCCATTTTCTCAAACCGTATCATCACGATTCGCTCCGGCTGCCCTTCCTGACCCTCTGTCTTTGTTATTCTCTCCGCTGCCTCATACTCGTTTGTTTTCTCATCATTTTTATCGCCGTACAGTTGTGCAGGGGTGTCAATGCTGCCTTGTTTGTCTTGTTAATAGTTTTCAAACCCGTCTGCACATGATGGGACGATCAATGACTCCACCTGACTGGACTGCAGAGAAGAAAGGACTCTTCGCTGAGGGGATGGGGAGAAGTTTGTGGTGTTTTTACACTTTTGTTTGCTGAGAGGGAGTTTGTCCACTGCTGTTTGTGCTGTTTAGATCAAACGCACATTAATAAACAGCTCTTTGAATTAAATCGCCTCCTCTTAAGCAGTCAGCTAATCTGTGATGCTTCAAATTGAATTGTGGAGCTGAAATAAAAGCCGCTCTGAACTGTAACATTCATCATCTGCCCCCGATGATTCATTGGAGAAGTCATTTGGTTTTGTTTGGCAGCAGCGTCAATCATGAATCATTTAATAAATGTTAATAGTACTGCCTCTACAGTTTGTGAACCATTGATTAGGGTTTTATTCTTCATTTTAATTTACTTGAATTTATTCAACCAAGAGAGTTGAATAACACACTCCAACAAATATGCAACATGGAATTGGACTAAAATAATCAACATGTGCGACTTTGAAATGGAGCGAGAGTCGTGCGGATGTGAAGATGAAAGGCTGGAGATTGAAGTAGTAAATTAATGAGAAACACCATTTTGTGCGTTTTGTCTGTCCTCAAACCGAAACCCGAACCAGCGTGATGTTTGCGACTCCTCTTTTTAAATCCTGAGCTGGATTAGCTGCTGGAAAACATCTGGACACGAACCGACATTTGGCCGTCTATTAAAGGAAAACTAAAAAAACACAGTCAACAGTGAAATGGGTCAGTGAAATGTGATACTCTGATGTTTGGATGCCTTTGTTGTCTCTGCTTTAATCTCTCTTCAAACGAGCTGAAGATGGAGAGAGAATAGAGCTGATAGGACACCAGAGAGTCCCGGCACCATAAACTTCTAACCACGAGGCAGAGACAGACGTCTGTCTGAACTAAGTCCACTTATTATTATAAGAGATCGGCTGTAGCTGAGTGGACGGAGAGGGTGTTAAGAGGGCGGAGGATGTTCTCTTGACTCTTATCAATTGAGGTCAATCTGAAAGCCTCTTTATAAATCTGAAGTATCATAATCTGTGTTTGCCAAAAAGCAGCAGAGACCACAAGTATCACAGAATCTGCTGAGGTCATTTGAGAGGCGATTTAAGGTTTATGTCCTATGAAACGCACCATTCTGCTTTCTTAAACGTAGAGAGGCGTGGCTCCGCCCCCAAAACAACTCTTACTTTGGAGGTAAGAGGAGAGAGTATGAGGAGAGCAGGGAGAGGAGCAGGAGACAACAGGGAGATGAGGAGGAGAGCGGGGAGAGGAGTAGGAGAGAGGAGAGAAGAGAGGAGCAGAAGAGAGGAGCAGGAGAGAGGAGAGCAGGGAGAGGAGGAGGAGAGAGTAGAGAAGAGAGCAGGGAGAGGAGCAGGAGGGAGGAGAGAGGAGGAGGAGAGAGGAGAGAAGAGAGCAGGGAGAGGAGCAGGAGGGAGGAGAGAGGAGGAGGAGAGAAGAGAGCAGGGAGAGAGGAGGAGGAGAGCAGGGAGAGGAGGAGGAGAGAAGAGAGCAGGGAGAGGAGCAGGAGAGAGGAGAGAGGAGGAGGAGAGAAGAGAGCAGGGAGAGGAGGAGGAGAGAGGAGAGCAGGGAGAGGAGGAGGAAGAGAGAGGAGAGAAGAGAGCAGGGAGAGGAGCAGGAGAGAGGACAGGAGGATGAGGCAGATTTGTCTGAAAAGTTAAGGGACAGAATGAGCAGGATGAGAGATTAGTTAATTATGAGATATTTTATTCACTTTGTTTTAAGCAACCATTCGTGCACAGAAGTAGGGATGACGGTCGTCGTGGCGAATCTACTCTCACGGTTTTTGGCGCCCTCCATCTTGACCGATTGATCAGAGCAGATTTTACAGAACAGCCTCCTGCGTCCTCACACCCTCTCCTCCCACTCAGCTGCAGTCAAGCTGACACCGAGTCACCAAAATACCAAACAGACGTAGGCGAGGAACAAAACCTGGAGCATGTGCACTTAACAAAATGCCACTTAGCTGGCTCGGAGCCTCGCTGTGAGTCATGAGGAAAAGTGTAAAGCTGGCAGAAACCGCCGTCTTCGTGTTCGATTATAAATGAGCATGGATCAAGGAAGACGCAGTTTTTCATCTGTGTTTGACAGACGCTCAGAGACACATGTTCAGTGTCAGATGTTTTAATGTATTCATAAAAAAATGAGGGTGGATGTGTGTTCTTATGTGGGTGTGTGCGTGCACTGAGGTTTTTTTTTCCTCTCATTCATTATTTTTTTTATCTATTTGGTCCAGTCCAATTCAGCTCCTCTAATGGACTTACTAATGAGCCTCTGCAATTATTCCCAATTCATGAATAACTGAGCATAAATCAGATTAAATCATTTAACAAACCTGAACATTTGCATAAAGTTTTATTCCTTATCTAAATGAATAAAGTGAAATTAGACTCCTGGGGAGGAGCTCTTGCTGTTCGCACGTGTTTCATTTTAACCCTGAGAGTTCGTACAGTCACGGCCTCTACCTGCGTTGGCTCCAAATATCACATATTCTTTCTGTTCATGCCTAAAATCATGAATGAAGACGCTCTTTGAAATCCTGAAAGGCAGAAAAACTCGTCCAGAACTGCTCATGCAGTAATTTCACCCATCTGTTCGGAGCAATTTCACATAAAACATTTTAAATTTGCCTCTCTCAGACTGAACTGTGCACACCAGCGGATCGTCTTTGTGTGTTTGAGAGAGATCTGCTCAGAGTTCAGAGTCGAGGTCGGGGCAGCGCACCTCCAGACAATACAGGACCTCTGTTCCCTCAACAAGGACAACTCAGCAAGATTTCTACAAGCTGTTTCTCCGGCTGAAGGACAGCCAGCCTGCTTGTTATTCCTCCCTACAGCCAATGTTTAATAGATTTTTGGAAAATGAGCCTTAATTTGAGGTCAATAACCAGCCGGCGCAAATCCAAGAAAGACGAGATGAAATTTGACTTTCAGATTTGTGTCTTGAAAAAACAGACACGTTCTGACTTAAAGGGCTGTAAGGCAAAGGCCGTGAGATAAAACTCAGACAAATCACTGGACTCCCCACTGAGACTTTTGCTATAAATACTCAGATTATTGTGCGGATGTTTGGACCCACAACCTAATCTTGTGGTTTTTACATCCAAGTTTGACCCTATGAACTCATTAATCTTGTTCGTCTCAGTAATAAGTGTAAATGCACAAGGCTCTTGCTCTAGTCTACAGTCATAAGGGTGCAATGATTCATTAAACAGGGGTCCACTCAACAGCTTAATCTGGACCTTGCAAACCTGTTTTCCATGTTTGTGCAAAAACTGAATATTTTGACTCATCACCAGCATTGTAGAATGTGAGTCTGACTTGAGTGGGGATATGCTGGACTTGTGACTCAACTCAGACTTGTGCGCTGATGACTCGGACTCTGGCTGCATGGGGACTCGGAGGACTAAGGCTTATCTATCAATGAATACTTTGTTATTTTTATTTTTATGTAGGTGGGGTAGGGAGGAATCCGTTAAAGAAGCATCTTTTTTTGTGGTGTATATAGAAAAAAGCTTTTAATATCAGTCAATAGTTATTAGTTATTGATGACATTTGGTAATATATCGATATCTCTGTGTTCTCTTATGTCTGTGTCGTCAACATTTACATTTTTTTGAGCGGTCCGCTCTTTCTGACTGTAAACAAAGCCGTTCTCCACCTCCTCTAACCTGATTGGTTGTGAGGCAGATGCTGCTCCCCCGTGTCGTTCAGGAGCCCAAACAAAGTTAGCGTGCTACAATATCGGACAGTAGAAACCAACCAGAAAGTTCGGAAAATTGTCTGAATCCTCCTTTGGCCACGACTGCCGACACAAGCAAGAAAACAAAGTAAATACCGGAGACTCTGGAGGAATAACGGGCGCTTAAAAAGGAGGTAGACCAGACAAGAGCTAAAAAGCCGGGTCAACATAAACGATGGGGGACGCTTGGGGATCTTGGTGACCCTGTAACCTTTCTGCTGGACAGGTAAACCGCTTTAACAAAGTAAGACAAGTGTCTGTAACAGAAGTGTTTCTTGTCAAACGGACCTGCTGTAGCGTGTTGTAGCGCCATCGCTAAACTGTTGACCTCGGGTCCTGGAGGTCATGTTTACATTCAAGATTTCTCCCAAAAACTGGCACTTCCTCAGATCCTGCCTACCCCACCTTTAATTCTTCTGGTATAAGGTCTGGTAACAGATTCGTCTTCTGCCACGCGTGTTTCTTTACTTGCATGTGCGTTCACGTACCATCTTACTATTCAGCAACAGTGCACGGCAAAATGTTGGAGGAGGCGCTACAGATTGTGCGGTTAGCTTTCAAAGATTTTACCACAAACGCTGGGAGGACGGGGACAACTTCGAACTTTAACTGACAACGGACGGCGATGCTAATGTTACTCTGAAGCTAGCTGCTGAATAACAACAAAGTTAGCCTCTGAAGTTACTCAAACAATGGCTCCACGACGTTTGGTTAAGTCAGATGTGATATGTTTACAGCTACGTTCAGCAACCTTACATGAATAAATGCTGAGTCTCCTGCAGCTACACAGTGAGCCCTGCACAAAACCGGCTGTGCACCTCCTCAAAACTACAGCCTATCTCCTCCAGCTTCTCCCTGATACATTTACTGCAGCACAATTACCAGCTGCACAGTATGTAACAGCTTCAACTCAAACATACTGCGCTTGCATTTGGTTGCCATGGTGAATAGAATAGTGTTGAAACTGGAAACAAGAACTTTGACGACTACTGGACGACTTTGACGACTTTTGCAAGAAAATCCCTGCAGCAAAGGAAGAGTTTGAAACCTGCAGAGAAAAAAGAACATCTGAAAACAAAAGTTATACCACTCAGTTCAAGAAAGGCATCAAGTAGCCCGGTCTTTAATCAATCTGATACGTTTAGCAGCATCATATGATCAGATAGAAACTGGTTTCTTGTAAACTGTGGCGCCCTGTCTTCAGTTTCATCCTGTTATTTAAGAGCAGGTGTCCTTTTTCTAAATGGGGCGATTAGAGGAAACTTTACACCTCGAGCACGAGCTTTTTAACGGTATCAGAATCAGATTTAATGGATTTCTGCAGAGAGATTCATGCTGATGATGCTATCACAGAGAGGTGTTGAGAAAAAAAGGATATAAAACACATTTCAGCCACATGAGGATGTTGTTTTGACAGCTTACTGATACTGGCAGTGAATTTTCACTGCTGTTCATCTGTCTGCAGCGTTCTTATCTCTAACACAGAGCTCATTAACATTCAACACAGACACCTTCCAGGATTTAGTGTGTCTCCTTGGTCTCTCTGCATGTAATTGATGGGATTTTGGTTTTTCACAAGGAGACCGAGCATGTCACATCTACCTGATAATGATCAGGAAAAAAATGTCTCGGCTCAGAGTTCTCATTTTCTGATGTCCTCTGAGGATTAAAAGTGAAAATAATCCTGCGTCTCGGTTCCTCCAAGACTCAATCAAATTCGCTTATTGAGCGGTGAAGAGCGAGTTGAATTCAGGGACATCAGGAACTCTGCCGTTTTGATACGAGTGCCTGATTTTTTATCACTTTGGGCTGTTTACAGGGTGCATACTCAACATGAGCCATCAGACCATGTTGAAGTGTGAAGCACTGCTGTGTCCACTTCAGGTTTCCTGCCAAAGCTCCACGAGGTCTGCATGGGGGTCATCGAAGTCCTCAGACCTGGACGAAGCGAGCATCATTGTTCAGACTGAGTTAGGTGGTGTATTAAACTTCGATGTCTCGCCATGAAACAGGGAGTCAATGGTACTTGGCCATACAACATTACATCTGTTTATGATTTCACATACCAGAGCTCGGTCCACCCTTCTAGCCTACCTACTGCCATAGCGCCACCTTCTGAAACTACATTAAACTGGCTTCTGCATGCAATGCTTAATTAGCTTATGATTTCACGGTGGCCCCAGCCTCAGCTCATTCAACATTATATGAATACGGATGGTGCGTTCAGGAGCGTCTGAATTTTCTACACAACTGAAAATAACTGAGGTTATAGTTTAGCTCCATGTTCGGTCATTCTGTTTACTTCTTACTTAGAAGTGAAGCAGGAAAAGCTTGACTCTGATTGGCTGTTGTCATGCACATTTCAGCTATGTTTGATCGAGTAAATATCACAGTTTGATCACCATCATTAATCAATATCATATAATCGCCCAGTCCTAGCCTGGGCTGATTTTATCACATACTTCTCCAGGATCAGCAGAGGAACATTCTGCTGTAAACCTGCAAGTGCTAAAAGCCCAAATGTGCACAAATGTGCAAGAGTCCATTCATTGCTGTTTCTATTTTCCATTACAGTGACACTACAAGGAGACTTTGCATACAGCCTCCCAGAATCATTACAAAGACATCTTTAAAAAGTGTTTGCATTATAAAAGTAAATGCTGTAATCCCCTCATGTTAAACCTCCCCCTCAAAAAAAAAAAAAAGATCAGCTGCTACAGATTTAATCGGAGACAAAGAGACAACTGCTAATGACTCGAACCATTACACAGGAACCAGCAGCAACAGCAGGGTCCCCTCTTTCCTCCACATCATTAAAACACGCTCCACACTTGTGCATGGATGTCTGGGTGCAAAGATTTGACAGTACACAGACACTGCAGGATATTACCGGAACTTTCAGTGTTTCTGTTTTAAACACACGCGCACACACACACACACACACACACACACACACACACGACCCCGTGGAGTCTGTGTGTGTGACATTATGATCAGAAAACTCTGAGCAGCAGTCCTTATTATGTGGAAATCAAAGAGAGCAGCTCTGTGTGAAAACAGAGGATCGACTTTGTCTCTGAGCTGCTTGTCAGCACAAATTAGCTGATTGTTCTGCGCCTCAAATGAAATGTGACAGATCTGTTCAAAAGGAAAAAGATGGTGAAGATTTAAAACTTTCATTTTTACTTGACTGTGTGTTTAAAAAAAAAAAGGGTTAAACTTGAAATCTGCTCTGCATCCAAAGCAGGAGTGACATTTTAGGAAGGCAGCTCGCTTCATTTATCCTGCTCTGCTGTCCTGTATTAGCGCTGCAGAATGAATATTCAGTGTTTCCCGGTGATAAATGGTTTGGGAGTCTTCGGCTTGGTGAGGGATGAAAGTGGGAAAATGAAGATTAAAATTATTCAGCACAAAAGTTTCATTGAGAAATAGAAACTCAGTGTAAGATGCTTAAAACGCAGAAAAAACTTTGTCCTGGTCTTTAGACACAACTTAGAATCATCTAAAAAAACCTGTTATGGAAGGAAAGTCATCTGGTGTAGGAAATCTAAGTGATTTGAAGCTTAGAGGATCTATAGTTAAAAATATCAGTGTGAATGAGCTTATTTACATCTGTGTGATTTCACAGCTCTGACATGTGAAATCTCCAACCGCAGTTACTTTGGCTGCAATCACTTCAACAAAGAAACATGCCGGAACAATCAGTCAACGAAAATCTACAACTTCATGAGAAGGACACCAGAGCACTGAGCACACAGCGTAACTCTTTTATGGCGCCTAGGTGTGTCCGAACAAAACAACCTTTATACACATGCTCTGTACTCTTCTTCTGTCTTTCGTGCATTTCCGGTGCAGGGTTACAGCGCCACTTACCGGCCTGGCATATGCACTACATCATTTTCAGTGGTGTCGTTTTAATAGATGCTAGAAAAACTTTTTATTAAAGGGAAGTTTGGGGAAGTTTGGGGAAGTTGTCTCTGAAAATTCGGAATCGAGTTTTCAGAGAAAAAAAATCGAAGAAAAATTTTTGAAAAATGAGAAAAAAAGGAGAAAAAAATGTGAGAGTCAATTCTAAAACCAGAATTACATTTTGCTGACTATGTTGTAACAGTTCTCTCTGATGTTATCAGACTCTTTTGATGCTAAATGATCAACTTTATTCACCCAGTTCATCCTTCCAGATGATTCTAGTGATGTTATCTGTCCTTTTAACTTTATTTTTGCTAAATCAACTGCATGAAAAATTAGCTTGATGACTGTAAATACAAAATACTTCCTTAGAGAGGAGAAGTCTGAAAGAGTTTCATCATCAGCCACAGAAAAACTTGTTCCACCTCCCTCTCTATCAGGACCACGACTTCCTTCCTGTTTTCATGCGAGCTGCTCTCCTCCACACTCTTTTTGAGAAAGGTGTTATAAAAACGTCAGTCCAGGATGACGGAGGATCTTGTCAGGATGTTGTTTTTCTGAAGGACGATCAAAGAGCTGAGGGAGGCTCTGAGGGCTGGACTTGAAGGTGCCTGGAAGAGCTACCACTGACAGGTGGGATAAATCAGCCTGTCAGGCATGACTGGAAACTCTCGATGATGGAGGTCTTAACTCTCATACTCTCTCTTTTCAGCTCCTGTACATGAGGGAGGGGTGCAGGGTCAGGGGCCTGGCAGGTGTCAGATCCACCACCTGAGATATGAAAGCATCTTCAGCTTGTTTGGAGTCAGACACGACCCGGCTGCCTCCTCTTTTTCTGGGTTTTGTGCGTGCTCGGCTCAGCGTGTTTGTATGAATGGAGGATTCCTTTTTGGGATTACGTAAGCAGCTGCTGAATGAAATATTTAGTCACGGATGTGAAAAAGACGCCGTACTGCGTGGGCTGCCGAGTCTGCACTCCGTAACAGTCACCGGTCGACATCAGACGGGCTCGAATGGAGGGGAAGAAAAAAGCTCGACAGACTTGGAGATTGTGCTGTGAGCCGCTGTGAGAGCTGCAGTTAGGAAGAATCAATGTGTCAGAATTATTTACAGGTTGCTCGAGGAGACGGATGATGAATAGATCCCTGAATGTTGTTCATTGTTTGGTTTTAAAGAGGTGGGGAGGGAGGAAGGCCCTGCCACTAAAATACATCCCAGAAACAGCTCCATCTAAGCTACAGCTGTCAGTCATGTCTCCTCCATGTGCTGAACTTGAACAAAGAAACTACTAAAGCTCCAATGAAGAGGTTTTTGATGTTTAATACTGATTACTTTATATCATTAATAAACTCTAAAGTTAATAAACCACAGCTTAGTGTAAGAATGAAGCATGCCACACAGGAAATTTACACCCGCACCAAATATTCAATTAAATAACTTGAAAGTCAGAATTTTATTTATTCAGCACCTTTAAAAACGGAGGTTTATCCAAAAGAGATCCTGCTGTTATCCAAAGAAAACCTTCATCATACTGCAGATTCTCATGACACTTCATCGCCGTTAAACACTCACTTCACCTGGTGTATTCAAGTCCAGATTTAACATCTCATTTACACTCGCCATACATATAAAAATGTACGCGTCCATTTCTAACGATGGTTCCATCACTGCCCACATACTTCCATGCGTCCTTTACGTTGGCATGGATGTTAACTATTATATCCACCAGGGGGCAGGCCGGAGTCAAAAGTTTCTGACAACAACAATCAAAAAGAAACATGGCGACTGTGAAGGAGCTGGTGATGATGTATATTTTGCATAGGAGACAAAAATGAAGGCAGCGTTGGAGGAGGCCGTGGTCGGTCGGGTCACTAAATGCCTCGCGGTTGGAGGACAGAGAATTCTTTTCTCGAGTCGTACCGATGAGAGAAATTGACAACGATCATCATTGTTTGCCACGCCATTGTCTTGTTCATTTCTCTCTAGAGATGCGTATTGGTTAGTGACAGCAGCAACACTGCCCTCACGGTTCCGGAGGTACTGCTCCGTCTGGCCTGTGACTGTGAACTCCAAGGATACGTGCAGAAATCCTCACGAAAAGAACGCGAAGCACGGATGGAGAGCTCCGTCCGTATTCGGATCCGTATGTAACGTTGAGCATAAATTAGCCTTTATATCAAAATGGGAAAAGTAAAACGTGTTTGTATTTAACCAGCACAAACAGCTGACAGTGCAGCAGGTAAATCTTGATTTAAGACGATATCTTCTGTTCTTGTTTGCACCACTATAATCTCGGTTTATCGTCAGTTTCTCCGTCCACTTTCTCATATGCAAATACAGAGAGAAGTAACAGATGAGATGGCAGATGAACTGAACAAATGAGCAAATGAACGAATGAGCAAACAAATTGGTAAATGTACTGTAACAACAGGAGCGGGCAGGGCCGATCTGCTCTTTTCATCTCTGTTTGGCTTCACGCCATCAGAGGCCAAACCTCCCTGTTGGAGGCACTCGTCCAGAAAACAGGATCTGTCACAGGACACCTGAGGTGCTGAGGACAGGGAGCGAGGGACGCAGGCTGCTATCTGATCCCCTGACTAATCCGACTGCTGCTGCGTATTGACGTATGGCCCGAACATGTTGGTCCGTCCCAGGATGATCACACACGGTGGTTATATGAACGGTGTGTGTTTGACAGCTGAAACGCCGGTTGTTGCTTTAAGATTGCTGCATGTGTCGAACTTGATCTTTGGTATCTGACATGTCTCTCGCTGAGCTGCAGGATCCTTTCAGGGGGCAGCTGAGGACATGATGCTTTTTCTGCTGCATTGAAACGTGTTCAGTGTCTTTAGGTGTTCGTTCTTCCAGGAATTTAGGAGTAAAGTGTTCTGATAATCTGCTTCATAAATACTTTAAAATACAGATCTGCATGTTTGACTTTTCTTTGGTGACTGAGAGTTCAGTAACTTTACACATGACAATTGTTAAATCAGACACAGTATAAGGAAAAAGGGCTGGAGTGTGAAGTAGGAGGTGGTTTAAACTGTCAGCGAGGTACTGGGGGCTGAGCCTGCCTGAACTAGCACTACATGCTCAAATTATGCAGAATCAGCACAAAAGTTTGGTCAACTTGACAAAGTGGTCGTGTGTTACTTTTACTTTTAGTTTAGAGACTCTGACATAAAAGCAGGTATCGATGTTACTCTTCTCGTCTTCGTTACTCTTTGGTTGGCGGTGAGTTTGACTGAGAAATTGTGAAAATTAGGCAATGGCGTTATCTCACGACCTCAAGCGACTTTTATGACAGCCACCAGCGACTTTCCCTACCGAGGAGTTGGCACCACTGCAAGCAGGGGCGTGTCCAGACTGTTTAGATCAGGGTGGTCCACCTCAGGCATGAGTGTGTTTGTAAAGACAAATTAGGACATTTGATAAACTGTAAAGTAAATGCATTTTTGGGCCAGTCCATTGCAAGTTTGACGGTGAATCGGTTTCTACAATTTAAAGCTCCTGTGAGAAACTTCAGTCTGCGGCCATTTTGAAGCTTTTAGTACTTTAAAACTCTGCTCTGTACAGGTTTAGGTAATTCATTTCATTAGTTTCATTAGAAAACTTGTTGAAAGTCTATTTTAACAGCCAAATATCTAAAAAATAACTTTATGCACACTCTTGAATTTCCCTTTCGGGGATCAATAAACTCCGTCTTCTTCTTTATCATAAACATACGCCTCTATCACTCTCTATTTGGTTGTTTTAAACTCAGCCATCCTGACCTAACACGGCCTGTATTTGGAAAAGAGCCGACATTAAAAAGTTGAACTTGAAGAATCATCTTCACCAGAGTAAAAACTAAAACACTTCAGCTGCATCGATAAAACTTAACAAGAAATATGAATCTGTAACTCTGCTCACTGTCCTCACATGCAGCAAAAAATATCATGAAAAGTGCAGGTTTTAATAATAAACCTTTTAGTTCACTTTTTCTGAAATGATCTCCACTTCTTCAGAAAAAGTGCCCTGAGTATAAAAACCAGGTTAATGACACTAATCCGTCATTTCCGATGATCTCCCTGCCAACTCTAACGGCTGTTTACACGCCTGCACCTGTGTCACCTGCCCACCACCTTGCTTTAATGTGTCTCATCAGCCAAACAAACAGCACATGTGTGACCGCAGTAAACATATGTGACACGTGGATGTACAGTTGGTATGTAGGGCGCTGCGTAGGCAGCTGCGGCTCCACGTCATCCATCACACTCACCTCCTGCAGCCATTTAGACGTGGTGAAGGCTGCTGGAGGCGCCGTGTTACCGCCATCAGATCCCATTCATAACATCAACACACAAAACTGGGTCACATAGTGTAACCGCACTTCCCCATAAACAGGCTTTCGCTACACTCTTAAAGACATTATCCTCCCACTGAAGTCCTTTAATCTAATTCTGCACCGAAGCTCGTGTCTCCCTCTGATAAAAACAACATCATCTGCACAGTTTAGGTGTCAGCATCGCATTTCCAATCAGATTTACATATTTCTCTTCATGCTTTAGGGAAAGAAAAGGCGTAAAGTATTGATTTATAAGATTATTTCCAGATCTGATGAGGAGTTGAAGAATCGAAACACATGCCGATGATACAAACTCATTCTTTTTAGATCCCAATTGCAGGTTAAAGCCCGGGTTGTTGTGGTTTCACTCAAATACAGCTGTAGATGAGCTGCCTGTAAGATTATGTAACATAACAAGGACAGGCATGAGAAGCTTTCACCTGTTTTTGGCGAATTCAGCTCTCATATGTCCCCCTGATGGTGGCGTCAGAGAGGGGAAAGCTGTCTAAAGTGCATGTCAACACACAGGAGAACATTCAGTACAAGACTCTCCATCAAAAATGCACCACAGGTTCACCAGAGGAAGTCTCTCTTTCTTGCAGCCATAAACCTGCACAGAAAACTCTGTCTGCCCCTGGACTTAAATCTGCCTTAGACGCTTTTAACTCCCCCGTAAAAACCCGAGAGTGCAACACAAATACAGAACTAAATAACATGATCCATCACTAAACAGAACTTCTAACCTACAGTGCTGGCCGGAGCTGTAGCTCCAGTTAACGGCTAATTGTAAAATGTAGAGGAAACCAGAGTAAATACGCCAAAACAAGAGCGATATGATCATATTCTCTAGTCCTAGTTAAAACTCTGGGAGCTGAAGAACAAAATAAGAGTAAACTGCACAGAGAGGTTTTTTCACTGAGATAGAGTTTATCATCCAGCAGATAAAGAAGGGAAAGTACGCTGCACACACCACGAGGAGGAGGAGAGTAGCTGTTGCACTTCATTGTGCATCCAAATAAAATGGGACAAGCACTCCTCAGTGAATGAAAAGACAATCTGACAAGTTGCACAAGTCACTGAGAACAACCTGTTAACCTGTCAAAGGCAGGAACTGATGCTGCTGCAAACCACAGTGACACTAAATCACGCAGGAGATCCACTCTCACCTGGGACGTCCCTGAAAACTGACTATATCTTTAATAACAGTGTTCTATGGATTTCACAGCAAACTGAGCTCAATTTGACTGTTTTCAGTGTTTTTGATTTCAAACTATCAAGTTATTTAGGTTTTATAATTCTGTTGAAAAAAGATCCCTTTATTTATTGAAGAGTCTGTGCTTTTCCACTCATAGATCTTTGCTTGCTGTTTGTAAATGCCTTCTGCAAACTCTGACCTCTTTGAATTTATCATTTCATTTTTCCTATTTCATCTTTTCTCCCTCCAGGATAAATAGAGTGTATGAAGCTTTGATTGGGATGACACTGTAAGAAAACGCTGCATACAAAAAAATAAATCCAATATCATTTGAAAGAGTCAATTAGCGCTGATTTCACACAGTCGTGTCAAGGACATCTGCGAGCATCAAATAAACTCCGCTGAGTTTTTTCATTGGAAAAGATTCAAGGACTTAATGTGCCTTTTTCCCCCTCCCCTCTGTCTATGCTGCTTTTTCTGTCTTCTTATCAGTCTGTTGGTCAAAGTAAGCAGTCAAAAATAACCTCCACAGCTCCTCCACCGTGATGTCTTCAGAAATTTAAATCTCTTTCTCACCCTCCGGGGCAGAGGGCATTAGTCGGGCAGAGATAGCAATAAAACGACTTTGGCATTCCACAGCAGAGGAGAAAAACACATCCAACAGTTTCAGCAGGATCCCTGTTTTAATCAAACACACCGGCCTGAGGGGAAAACAGCCACAGAGGCAGCGAGGAGGCTCCGCGTTATTTTGGTTTCCTCAGCTGAACCAAAACTCAGAGATGAAGATGCCCTTGAAGGAGAAACCAGGGCAGTTTACTCGTTTTTAAAAAGCAGACCTCTGAGACGGGTTATTTCCTCGATGCAGCGGCCATGTCTGCTTTCTTTCCAGATAAAGAGTTTTTGTGCAGGAGGATATGAATAATGCTGACGCAACAGAAAACTACAAGTGTGGATGGGTGAACTTTGAATGTTTTACAGAAAACTGAGAAGAACGTAAAGATATTTACACTGTTGGTTAAATAGTAAATTCAAGATTTGATGTGTTGTGTATCATTTCAACCATCATGAAGTGTTTGAATCCCTCTGAAGTCGATTACTTCTCACCTCTCACTGACAAGCTCCTCCATCACCGGCATCTGGCCTGCAGCGCTGACATTCATGTAACCATGAATCCCTGCGAACACAAGAAAACAGTCAACAATTAACACAATCATTATTATTGTTATTATGGACTGAACTTTTAATAAGAAAGAGAAAACTATCCGTGCACACAGCAGACTCAGTAGATTACATTAACATAAAATTAGTTTGACATTTTTAATCCTCCGTAAAGTGAACGGTCTTCTGATTTTTGGATCAGTGTTAAAGGGCAATCATCCCAAATTCACTGTAGTCACATTAATAATATAATCTTTATTTATGAGGCAACCATTTAAACAAAGTTATAAAGCCTCTAAACTATCAGCTGCACATACAGACAGTATGTTTGTTAAATGTAAATACAGAAAAGCAAAACAGGTGATCTTAAATACAACTTCATCTTCATTTGCTTTATTAAAACACTCCCAAACGGCACCATGATACAAGACGCCGTATCTGTGTCTGTTTACATCCTGGTCATAGAGCATCTACCTATTCCTATTCTAATCAATGCAGCATTGCACACAGGACGTGTATCAGCTCTGTCGCAGCTTCATCTCAGAAGTGACTCTGCTAAAGATAGGCGACGAGTCAATCTTCTCTGCTTTGCGCTTCGAACAGGTGTCAATCTACACAGAGAGGATTGTTCTAGACAGGAGGCACGGAAACCGCTCACGTCATCTGGTAAATTTCAAAATAAGACACCATATGCGAACTTCTGACTGTGTATCAGATCATGTAGATGAGAAATACTTCCTGGTTCTGGATTTTTCAGTAACATCAAACAATCTGATGGTCAATCCCTGATCCATGTGGACCCCAACAGGACTTTAAACTGCTAACTCTGTCTGAAGGTAACAGCATAAAGGAACAGAGTTTACTTTATCAAACACGAGGAATTATATACAAATTAGCAGGAAATCGACCACAGAAAGGAAAAACAACCTGTTGTGATCCTGTTGTTTCCTCTAAACTGAGCCCAGCTGACCGGGGCTGAACTACGCCGCTGCTACGCTCCAAGTACGCTGATCCTGTGTGCGATAAGACAGCGCTGTTAGACAGAGCAGAGACGCGACCCTGAGGGAACCCGCTCAACATGGATCCTGTATGTTTTCGGCTTTAGACACAACATGACCTGCATTTCAGGTCTACAACGATCAAAACTGATTATTTGTTCAACTGACTGCCCCATGACTTGGTGTTTGTCATGTTTTCTCCTGCTGTTTCTCTACAACAGGAGAAAGTCCATCAAGACATCATAGACCTTTATTTGAGGCGTCTTAATTTGTTTGTTCAATCTGTTGTCGTGGCCTGTACTGCAGCCAGCCACAAGGGGGAGCTCTGAATGTTCCGGCTTCATATTTGGGGAGCTTTTGTGGTCTGTGTTTTCATGTTCTGAACAAACTGAAAGCACTTACGTAATCATATAAAAGTTTTAATTGGCACAGAGCAGACTAATAATGGATCTAAATATGAAACCACTGCAGTGCAGATTCGTTCATGTAAAACTAAGCAAAGTTACATAAGCCTTTCTGAGAAACCTTTAAAACTGTGATAGCAACGCAGCTCACAGTAGAGTTCATACAAATCTCCACAGACGGAGAATAAATACTGAAGGTCAGGCACACAAAGAGGTTCAGGAACAGACCACAGAGGATCACGACCTCCAGATTTACCCCCTGAACAACAAAACCCATTATGTTCCAGCAACACTGGCAGCTGTCAGAGCCAGTTCATCATGTCGGCATTTAAAGCCGAAACAATGCCGCAAAAACCCAACACGAGAACGGACAGAAACCCTCATCTACAGCGTTCATAATACCTCCGGCAGAGCTCAGAGCCTCGCACAATAGGTGGAACAGTCTGCTTCATGTGGCGTGAATACTTATTTTGTCTGTTGTCAAATAAACAACAAAAGGAGGAACAAAAAAACGTCACACATAGGCGGGATTGTTCTTCCATGTTTTCTCTGTATTTGTGGTTGTAACGTGGATTGGGCTCAGTGTTGTGACATCTGCAATAATGCTGTTGTGCATAATCTTCTTACACAATGCTCATTCAGTCTCACACACACACTCACAAACAAACACAAACACACACACTCAAATGCATGAGACTAAAAACACGCAATCATGCAGACACTGACTTCAATTACATCTCTGTGCATTGGATTACCATTCAACAGATGGCATATGCTCAAAATGCCAAACACACACACACACACACACACACACACACACACACACACACACACACACACACACACACACACAACACACACACACACACTAGACTGGCATTATTTCAGTCAACTAGGTTTTATGGATTAAAGCTTACTTCCTCTGGAGATTTCATAGACTGCTAACGTTCTTCGAAAGTGCGACATCAAATACTAAACATAACAACTTTTCAAGATATTTCTGTGATTAAATAATCAAGTACAGGGTAATCACATGGTTTATTTATCTACTAAACTTGTGCAAATGAACAAAAAAGATTGCATCTGATTTTCAGTGAACACAAAAAGTTTTAAATGAACCCGAAACCGTGCTGCAGAGCGCATAACTTCATTGTAGGGCTGCATGATTCATCAATTTTTAATCGTAATCGGATTGTTTGATTATGACGATGTTAAAAAAGTGGTCTGCGGGAGCACTCCCCAGTTCCCACACACACCAGTGTAAACAAACATGGCGTTTGCAAAAGAAAGCGATATTTCGTGGCAAAACAAATTTTATAAGAATGCTCTGTACTCTTCTTCTATCCTTGGAGTATTTCCTGGGCAGCATTACAGCGCCACTTACTGGCTTGGCATATGCACTACATCATTTACAGAGGTTTCATTTTGAGAGATGAAAGAAAAACTTACTGTTGAAGTGAAGTTTGGTGAAGTTGTCACTGAGTAAAGAAATCAAAATCGAGTTTTTTAGGAAAAATAAATCAGGATTTTATTTTTGGCCCCTACTTGTGCAACGGTGTAATTGGTATACAATAAAATGAGCCAGAGTGCCTTCATTTGTGCATGTGTCCCTCATTACAAAAAACACTTCATTTATGACTTGGAGCCACAACAAGTAAAGGTGAAATTTTACTATCTAGCGCAAGCAGGTGGTCATAGCACCGGAGAATTTAAAGCATTTTTATGCTTCAATTTGTAAAGCACTGTAGGGGTTGTAATGTAAAACTTAAACTTATTGCAATTTGCTCACTTACTCTTGGATTCAGCCTGTAAAATCTGTGTCACATCCGTCAATAATAATTCCTCAATAACCTGATAAGAAGTGCTTCTGTTCCTTCATCTCACTGATGGATGATAGCGTCAGGATGAGAGTGCACAGTGAAGCTCTGTGCAGCGGAGAGTGGAGATGCTGACAGCTCATTTTAGTCACAGTCAGATGCAACACTCATGTCATGTGCATGCAAAAACAAGGGTGAGTGCCAAGGTAAGAATAGGCGAGAATATCACAAGAAGACAGACTCCATTAGCAACAACTCTGCAAGTTTGAAAATAATCCAAACAAGAGGAAGCAAGTTTGTGAAACTTCAGTGATATTTAGGAGAAAACTCCCCAAGGTGCCTTTAAACAAATCTAACGGGACACTTAAAACAACTGTTTTTTTGCTAAATCATCTCCGACCTTGCAACAGGCTACAAACAACTCTCAGTGCAACATTCACTAAATGCCGTTGGAATGCTCTGAAAATGATGAGCGAGTTTATGCAGCAGCATTTTTGTAAATATTCTGTCCTTTAACAAAATCCTCTTTTTGATGCACTAACAAAGGAGTGGATCTAACCAGGGTCTCTTGATTCAGTGTCCGCACTGACAGTTTATATCCCGGACCTCGCTGCTGCTGCTCTTTTCAGAGTTGCTTTAGTAAAGAAACAGTGTGTATGTCCATTATCCGTTCAAATCCAAACTGGAGGGTTGCAGAGGTGCAGCGATGTACACGCATTTCTGCAACCTCTGAAATGGACTGAAACTATTTGAAGGATAAAAACACTGGTAAACACTGACGGTAGTCGATAATAGGAGGATAAAAGAAGCTCATGTTCTAAGATACGAGGTCACAGGTCAGCTGTATGGACGACTACTTGAGCGCACTGACATATAAGCATGTCTCCATGAATTATCTTCATGTATAAGCCTATATTTGTCCCTGTCAAGATGATAAGTATTCATAAAGTGTATATCTGCAGTACATTCAGAGAGAAGTGCCACATTAAGACGGGAGGTTACAGGTCTGTGCTGGTAAATGCCACCTCATATCGTATATATCCATAATAAAGGATTCATAAAAGAGCAGGCCAAACAAGCATGACTCTTCTCACACTCTAATGGATATGGATTCATGTGGTGCTGTTGGAAATATCCTCTAAAAGGCTCATACTTCAGTCGGATGCAAAGAAAAGCACGCTCTCACGCACCTTTTAAGCTTCCCACAGGCTTTTCCAAGAGAGGGTTTCACTCTTGTAGCTAAATCTTTTTGATAATATGGGTATCAGATTTATAAAAAATATATCTCTGAGCATATTACATCACATATAAGACATAAAGCATGTAAAAAGTGGGGCCAAGCTTAAAGGATACTCGGATATGAAGCTACACTGTGGACACGTCTCTTTACAACAACCTCTGCAGACTCCAACATACCACAGAGTCTTCACACCATCATAAACCATTTAAGTGTTCCCACCATCTCCTCTGAAAAACCAAAGAAGCCGTCAGTTTGGCAAAAGTTAAAAGATGTTTTAATGACATTTATTCTGTTTTAAGCAGGTTGTAGGCAGCGGTGTGGGGCGAGTTACTCAATTAGTGCCGACATGACTTCAGGAACAGAGCGTGGTTCTGTTAAAGGAGTGCAAATCCTCCAAAAGTACTGACATTTCCTGCATTTAATACATGATGAAATGGAGACTTCAAATAAATTAACCAGCTCAAGACAGCAAAAGAGTCCCCGGTGTGGTTCTGGGACGACATCGGTGCACAATATGGGTCATTGAAACACTGACACTGAGCGTTCATAATCCAGAACAGCTTATTATATCATCATGAGACTTTTGTGCCACCGGTCTGAGGGCTCCTTGGCACCGTCTTCAGGTGGCGGTGGGCCCGATGACTGGGTTCTGTGACAGATTCAGGCAGAGAGAAGATGAGGTGGGCTGAACGCATGACAGAGCTAATGGGCCAGTCTGCAGAGAGGGTTTTAGTGGAGTCTGTCAGCTCTCATCCAGTCATACATGAGGAGAGGAGAGAAGGATGACAGGGTGAGACAGTCAGTGTGTTTACATGACACTTTACATGAAACCGAATTATTGCCTTACTCTGATTAAGACCGGACAACTGAAGTGCATGTAAACACCTTAGTCTGACTATAATTGGAGTCGGAGAACTCTGATTAGTGATTTGGAAAAGTCTCTGCTGAAGTTAAATTTCAAAGATGAGACTCTGAAATAAAACTGTTGTGCATGGAAAACATTTCAGCATGAATCCCGACGGCACAAAAGTGTAGGGTTAAAAACAAGATGTGCAATGGTGATAAAAAAGACGAATAATGAGGCAGTTTGACTAAAGCCAAACTTTCTCCTGCCTGAGCAAAAAAGTCGATAATTCATGATCTGAAAATGAATTAAAGACAACCCGAACAGCAGTTTTCTAGTGAGCCTGTGTTACGCCGTTGCATCTCAAACTCTGGAACTCTGCACAGGATTGTTGGTACATCCTGATAACAACAGACACCATGGCAACAAGCAAAAGGCAGCAGAGCCGGAGAACCGTGTTGGTTTATGTCTGGCAGGCTGCTGAGGCGGTGGGCGGGACATCACAAGTGGACAGAAATATTCTGCTGAGAGGTTTTCTCCACGGCGGCATGAATGGGAGCCTCAGCTGCAGGGAATCAAACGTGCATCATAACAGTCGGACATAATGGTCCTGCAGCAGAGTGCAGCTGACGGCCCAGTTAGAGAGCCCAATGTAAACACAGCTTCTTATTTTATGAGAAAGTGTCACTGGTGGTGTTTACTCCGATGAAGTAAAAACGTCTATTGGTCCAGGAGGAGCTGAAGTCTGTTTACTCTCCCTACAGCCATTAAGAAAGCAGCTGACAGAACGTTCCCGCCTGTGGACCCGCTCTCATTAAATATTGAAGGTCCAGCCACCAGCTGCTCCTCTGTTTTTGGAGAGCTCTCCTCTGTGGTGTCATGAGGTCGTCATAAGATCCTGTGTTGATGCAACATTCCCATCTTTGACCTGATACCTGTCTGGACTTTACTAGTCTGTTAAAAAACTAAATGAACACAATCAACAGGACTGGACGACGTTGTTAGATTGCAGTAAATGCATTAAAAAGGCACTTGGACGCATGTGCTCTCATTGTTTGATTGTTTCTGCTTGATCTGAATGTTGGAGATACGCTGTGTAGGTGTGGAGCAGCATTTAGCAGAACAGGCCTGTGGACATGGAAGACTGAGCGCTGAGTAAATTTACCTGAGTATAAACCACAGGTGTCTAACTGGCACTGTTATGTTTCTGCAGCAGAACTAAATGCACAAACAAGCAGCTCTCTTATTTTTGTATCTAATGAGTGAAACGCAAAAGAAGAACAGAGCGGTTTTTGTGCACAAAAGAGCTCATATTGATGTTTTTAAATGTGCACTGCACCTTTAAAATTGACATTAAAGGGATATCCTGGTGTAAAATTAAGTTAGGGTCAAACACACTGTAACACCGAGTCAGACACTCCCTCGAGAGATGAATGTTGCCGACTGCTTGCTTCTCCAGTCATACCAACTTTACCAAAGAGACTGAACACAACTCACCCACTCTCCTCCAGCAGACGCTTGTTTGTGGGGGCAGCCCTGACAAGTCGATTACCGAGTGCAGCGGATCATAACCATGAAGTAATAATCATCATAACAATCATTTTGCACTGCAGACGTGGTCTCAGTTTGATTGCATTTCCATTTAGTAATCATAAATGTTCCATTGCACTCTGTGATTGACTCATCAGGGCTCCCCCCACAAACAAGCGGCTGCTGGAGGAGAGTGGGTGAGTTGTGTTTGGTCTTAGTGATGAAGTTAGGTGCTGTTCTGAGCATCATTTGTGGTGTTTTGGTTGAGGTTTGCATGTGGAGACGTAGACCGCTGTGTATTGCTATCCTGCGGTCATTACTAAAGTTGGTAAAACTAAAGAAGCAAGCGGTCGGCAACATTCATCTCTCGAGGGGGTGTCTAACTCGGCGTTAGGGTGTGTTTAATTTTACGCCGGAATATCCCTTTAACACCAAATATCTGCAAAAACTCAAGAGTAAAAAAAGTGAAAGTCTGTTTTCGACCGGAGCGTTACATAATCACGATTTCTGACAATGCTGCACCGACAGCGATGATCACAGCACAGTCTGGTGCTCATCAATTTGCACGCTAAAATACAAACAAACTGATGTCTGAATGTATTTTTAAGTGGTTATGATTGTTGACATTTGGATCAGGCTGTGTCTTTACAAAAGGATTGCTCAAATTACTCTCTAACTCACTGATAACTTAGTCAACAATACGGCTGTTTCTTCTTTTTACTTGTAAAGCTAATAAAATGAGACATCATCGAATCGATCGTTGTTTGTCCTGAGATGAGCATAAATGCCAGACTACAGAAAAACAATGATAAAAAAATGAATAGTTTGGATAAAACAACATCGATCGGTTTACAACAGAGTTGTCTGTGCAGAAAAAATAAGTACTGAGAGAAATCTGAAAGAAAACAGAGAAATAATGAAGACGATATTGACTGAGATGATTCTGCAAAAACTGAGCGAACACAGAGACTAACAGGAGGCATCAAAAGTGAGCGAGCACACATAGCAGACACTTCAGGAGGACTCCAGACGGGCTGACCGGAGCGTGGTGGGGGTGGTGGGCTCGACGGTGTTTGTTAAACTGTGTGGTGGAGCTGGTTCACGTCTCTTGAGGTTCAGCCAAAGGTCTCCAGTAAAGGTGGGGCTAATCTCCAAAACTAAGCTGCAGAGTTCTGTCAGCTCAGCGGCCTCCTGGAGGTAATACACTACAGCTCCGGGAAATAAAAGACATCAAGTGAGGAACTCTCCGACATTTATTTGTGCAATTTAGCGAGGAATCTGGCCGTCGGGGCTCGAGGGCGGCGCAACTTTAAGTACTGCAGGAATAACTCACATGTGCAACAGCGCTGGACTGATGCTGCATGAGCTTTTCATGCAACTATGACTGATCCACTTCACTCTCATGACATTTGGATCAAAACTGAAGCCAAACGGTTTTAATCTTGCAAACGTGCGAGGGGAAGACACACCTCTTCCTCTCGGTGACTTAAAGCATCCACACACACACACACACACACACACACACACACACACGGACTGGAACTAATTAGCGGACTATGTGAAGACAGACCACACACCGACTCTGAGAGCTCTCCATGAATGCATACCTCCAGCCAGGCTGCACAAACGTCCAGATTTGTAGTTTTTAACATATTTTGATTTCATTCAAATGAGGCCAGGATGATGTTATGAAATGCTTTCTGCACCCAAAACTTATCACTTTATTTTCAAACCTGAACCAATTTCCCAACAAAGATTTTGCTGCAGAATTACAGCTTTGCCTGAGGCAGCTTACAATCTGTCCAAGAAATTTAAAAAAAGCAAAATAAAAAACCCAATAATAAAGAGTTACTAAGGAAATGAGACCTCAAACATTTTCCCCTCGGGGGAAATACAACACGAATCATAAAAGCTCTCTTTTCAGAGCTTCTCGGAAATTTTGATTTCACAGGAAATTTCAGAAACGAGCGGAGCGTGAGACAAAAATTTATCATCCAATCACATGAGAATACATCATCAGACAGGAGCTAATCAGGAGCTCTGAGTCACTAATAATCACGTCCAAGTGACCAAAGCGTCTGAAGACAGGACCAGATTTTGCTGCTACATGAAAAGTGAAACCTGTAGAAACTTAATGAGCAGTCTGACTATAAAAACAACACTTTTTTAAATGTGTGCTTTTGATTAACATGAGCCGACAAATTTAAAGTACATTCTACAATAAACAATATCCAGCATTACATGAATTGAATCAGAGTAAATTGATTGAATTGTCTGTTTTTTGTTGACACATAAAGAGGCCTCATCTTCAGATATGAAATGTCAGTTTCAGTTTTATTAACCTCTGTCTGAAGACATTAAAATAAAGCTCCACTAAGCTGTAGAGAGAGCATGGCTGTCAGTGATCAATACTCTATAGATCTATGGAGCTGAAGGTCACTCTCACTCTCTGACTGAATCTCAGACTTTCATTAAGCGGGAAAACTTCCTGACCGTTTAATGAGCTCAATCAACACCATGTCAATCAGATTTCACTTTGGTCTTAACGAGCTCACTGTCCAATCAATCATCGGATTTTAATGATATAATGAGTTCATCTAAGGCAAGCTGAGGTTGTGGATCAAGAGGTTTTAGGAGACCTCTCATACCTGTGGATCTGCTGCATAGATTTACAGGTATACTACTGCAATAGTGAATAAATAAATAAACTCAAGAAGACGGAAAGTTATAGCTTTTAATTAGAGCATGTTTTTAGTCAAATTTATTTATAAAAAAAGTCAATTTTAAAACAGCAGGAGCGCACCACAGCGCTGCAAAACACAAGAATAATACCAAAGAACCAAGCAGCAACTCTTAGTGAAAAAAACGATGACATGCAAAAGCGCTTCATGCAAACGTATCGAATCTAGTTTATTTATGAAGTGCATTTACAAAAAACAACATAACTGCAGTTCCTTGAGTGTCCACTAGAAGAAAGCTGCAGACAAAAAGTCAACAAGTCTGCATCTCTCTTTCTTTGCACACAGCTTGTCCCTTCTGAGGATATGTAGCTCAATAATTTGATTTACAGACGGACCTCCTGTATCTGTTTGCGAGGAGGCCGAAGTCTCGCCTAAACCTAGTCAACTGAAAGTTACATTGGGTCAGCATTTCCAAAATAGACAGCGCCACCAATAGTCTCTAAGATTTTACCGGAACCAATGAGAGGTGATTTTTTTTCCTCCCATGATTTGGCAAGAAGAGTTTTTAAAAAGAGATTTAAATATTTATCTTTTTTTCCCTTTAAAACCTGTAAATTTTAATATGATGACGGCAGTTAACATCCATCAAATGTTTAATAAGGCATGAGGGGGAAAAGAAAAGTTTGATTCTGCAAACACACACTCACACTCCTAAGATTTAGAGTCCTGAGTGACTGCAGAGTGAGTTTGTAATGATCCAGCTGTGTGGGTCCCCCCCCCACACACCATCTGTTGTCTGTCTCTCCACATAGAGACCCATTAAATCTTTCTGCAGGACTCACTGTGCAGGGAGGTGACCTGTCAGAGGCCGATGAACTCAACTCAGACCTCCGACAACGAGAACACTCCCCGGAGTGTGAACCTGTCCTGAGGAGGGATCTGCAGGTTAGACCTCTGTGGACACGGAGCGATCAGCTGACTGCTTCTGCTCATAATTAAGCAAATATAAATCTGAATATTCATGAAGAGAAAACCTAAAGAAGAAAGCAGGTGTGTTTGAAGAAAGGTTGTGTGATTACTAAAGACACTTTAGAGATTTCATCTTTTCTATAATTCTCCATTAAAATGCAGGTCAAGCCCTGATTAAAGCTGCTGTCATTAGCATAAATCACTCTAAGTGTTTTGCTGCATTATGCCTTAAGGCTGCCAAATACACTTCCCACAATACAGCGCAAGCATTTTACAAACCTGCTGATTTGTCCCCTCAGACACACTGTGTTATATCACCAATTCTTTTTTACGGTAAATCAAGTTCTGCAGGTAGAGAAGGAAGGAGTTCAGATTACACCATCCTCATGTTATTCACTGTCAAACCACAGGATGAACATTTTAACCTCAAAAGATGAATATGTTGAATTTTGAGCAGGAATTGATCTACTTCAACCATAAATCAAATGACAAAAAGGTTCTGGTGACTTTTGAAATAATATAACTAAAGTGTAGTCTTCTGAGGTTAAATACATTGTTGATATTGTGAATAATTTGTGACTATAAAATAATTTTCTTGGGGCCGTAAACATAAACTGTATATAGAATGGACAGAGTCTGCCTCCTGGCTGGGTGAAGCCACCGCGAGAACAGCACCCTCTGGTGACGGGCTGCAGTATATGTCATAAATCCCGCCTCCTCCAGCAATTCCTATGAAGCTGTGGACATACTTTAGAAACTAATTACACAGAATATCAATGTTTCTCCCCCCTGGTTGTGATGTTGACATGTAGTTACTGTCAGACTGGTTTGTGCTCAAGTCCTCTTTTTTCTGTACAGCTCCATTTTTAAAAGTTATTAGGAGGTTCATGTTTTTTATGATTGACACTTGATACAGCCTATGGGCTTACAAAGATTGTGTAGCTCACTGGGAGGATACGCTGTTTGAGTCGAGACTCACAACAGCGACTCTCCTGCTGAATGCGTACAACGCTACTGTGCAAGTGATGATTCCAGGAAGTGGAGAAAATCCCAGAAATACCGAGAGAATTTCAGCTTCAAATTCATATAATGGCGAAAGGCGGAGCCAAGTTGTCCATAGTGTATACAGTCTCTGTTCGTAAAACACTGAGATGTCAAACTTAAGAAATTGAGGATTTACATACAATAAAAAAAGTTAGCTAGGTTTGAAACGTCAGTCATGCTTTTTTCAAGTGTTTTGCTAAATGTACTGCAGTTGTCTTCTCTTGTGAGGCGAGCTTGAGTGCTTTGAAAGGCACCTATAAATAAAATGCATTATTATTATTATTATTATTATTTATCTGGTATAAATGCCTGTATTTCTTACTATCACGACACAAATTGCAGAAAACAAACATAGCAATATTTTACTGCACACAGCTGAATTTGTTGGGTAACTATGCGAGGCTAATAGAAAGGCCAGAGCTCTGATTGGACAGTTCATGCAAAGAAAACAGCTGGAGGGACGTTGGTTTGATGTTCAACTTGGAGGACTGTCTGGAAAATACCATCTACACACAACATGTCTGACCCCACATACAAACACAAAAGAGGGCCTTTTTTAAGCTTTAACTCCAGAGGAATGTTCTTATGATTAGATACTGAGTATAAAAGGCTGCATGGAAAAAAAATAGAACAGTTTTCCTTTGACCTTTGTGTGATATGGAGGTAAATATGATACGGAGCAAACTCAGAACTTCTTTTGCCAGACTCAGGGCTCATTTTTGCTCAATTTTGAGTCAAATAGAGTAAAAAGGTCAGTGTACTCATGCTATTGGACATTTCTTGCCTCTGTGTTCAGAGACCTCCCCCTCAGACCAAACAGACATCACTCACAACTTTCCTCTTAACTCTGTTTTAAAGCGGCGACAGAAACCACCCTTCAGACATCTGGACTGACTCGCTCTGGAGTTTTCCGTCCAAGTGCAGGCATGCTGTTTGGATCTCTCTGACAGCGGTAATCAAATCTGCCTGTCACTCTGTTGTTGCTGAGGAGCAAACCTGCTGCCAACTGTGCAGCTCTGCAGGCGGGGAAATACTCTGAGGAAGAATGGAGCTGCTGAGAGCCAAGGTGGGTGGCTGGCAGAGGAGACGGTGTTTTTCCTGCACCCAGACGAGGACGAGGACGAACACTTCCTTCACTCTTGATGAATTTTCCAGTTTAATTTAAATGCTAATCTGAGTTTGACGAGAGGCTTGAGACTTCTGAGTCTCAATAACAGGATGGATGCCTCTCCTGTATTTCCTGGGTCAGATTCAGCCTCATATTCACGCTTGTACCTGTTTCAGGACGACTTGGCTAAAGCTGTTTGAGCGATACGCCTAATTTGCCAAACTGGTGATAATGAACATCCTGCAGTCTCTGAGCGCACATGCAGGGACACTCTGCAGCTTCAATAGCCCATTTACTCTCCACTAAAGAAGTCCGACGAGGTTTATTGGCAATTTGCATTTGCATGCACCGCCCAAACTATTGTTAAAGGTTCATTAAGGTATCGATCAAGGACTTAGGGTGATAGCTTGAATCATTCATGGCAGTTGCAAAGGTGGAGAGGGAAGCAAAAAGATGGAAACACGAGACAACAGCTTTCAACGTAGGGAATAAAGGAAAAGGAAAGAAAGAAAAAGTGGTGACGACGAGAGAAACTTTTGTTTTCTGGGATCACTAAGTCTCGATACTTTGTGGTGCTGAATTATTTGGCCAAGTCGCAGACTTTTAATAGACAATAAAATATCTTCGCATTAATGACTGTATCATAAAAAATAATCAGTCTTTACACAGACTGTACACAGACTAAAATCCCTCACAAAATCTCCCATCACAAAGAAATACCAAACCATAAAGACGGAGAGAGTTTTCAGAAAGATATCTGACCCTGAGTCCTGTTATAGATTACAAATATCAGCTGACACTGGATGATATTTCATGGACGTTTGTCCTGCTAAAAGTCACTACGACCAAAGGTTCAAGGCCTCTGACTGAAACAAAACTGCATAAAGAAGAAAGACAAACATATTCACAAAGTTTAACTGCCTGAAATACCATCCATCTCAATCTTTCCTCCTCTGTGACAGGCGTTTTTACTCACTCTCTGCAACAAGATCATCCCAGCTGTCCAGCCGTCCAGTCGGTCAAGTAACCGGGTGAAGTTTAAATGGAGCATGAGTTAAATCCACCAAATCCAGACCTGAACTACTTCTATCAAGGTCCTCTTTTAAGTACTCGGTGCTGTAAAACTGTCACACAGAACAGTCAGTAAATATAAAACAGGAAGCAGCCGTACAGGATCAAATTTTGCTCGTATCTTTGAGAACAGAAAGTTATGGTCTTTATCTTTCACTTCCTCATGAGTGATTTCATAAACTTGGTCACGTTTTAAAGAAGCCTGCATGAATGTGGGTCACCTCTGGTAACAACTCACCAAAATAAGCTGGAGGCCCTTAAAAAAAACATGATTCTCTGGCGTCGACCACATCCCCCAATATTGAGCATCGTGTTAGTCCAGGCAGGCCATAAAGTCAACACAAACATCATTCAGTTGAAAAATGCTGTAGCTACAACCCGCCTCCACCTCAGCTCCTCTTTTCACTGCTGTGTCTGACTTTGTTAGCGTCACTGATCCCTGATCTGTTTTTGGTTTTTGCTGCTGCTCTCCCTGCCTAACTTTTCCATACATGCATATTAAACAGAAAGGATGTGTCCTATCCCTGCCTCTGGGCAAGTTAGGAGATTATCAACTCTACAGCAGATGCATGAGCTATTTTACAGCCCATAATCTTTACCGCTGACAGTCTTCCTGCAAACCTGGAGGCACACAGTGTTCAGCTCAGCTGCTTTGATGAAAACATTGCAAAACAAGGTCTCAATGGCCTCGAACCATGGTCAAACTTGCAGCTCCGGTGAACCCATGAACAAGGTCAGACTTTAAAAGTTGTAAAAAGTGCAAATGCCTTTTTTTTTTAAAGCACACAGCCAAATACAAGTGCAAAAAAGTCTCCTCAGGTAGCAGGTGCAGGTGTCTTCAATTTTGAAATGGAGTTTTTAGCAACTGAGAAGCTATCCTTCAGGTACAGCATGGATTTTACTGTAACATCACTCAAAAGTTATCACTGTCCAATCCGCCATCTCACTCAAACATTGGCTGAATTAGCGGACTATGAATAACACCTGTTTGTTGTCCTTCTTCTGGTGCAAATCCTGTTTTTTTTTTAATAAGGTATGATCTACAGAAATTCATTAGTTTAAGCTCTGAAACAGAAGTCATCCCCGAGGACAAAGATCCGCCTAAACAGTCGATCAAACCCCTTCAGAGTTCACTCTGTCTCCTGAGTGGGAGATTTAACGCCGTCTGGTATTTGGTTCAGATTTCGTCTTGACCCGAATGTCACATCACTCAATAAAATGAGCAATAAGGAGCTCGGAGTCCCTGAGCTCTGAGCAGCCATCAGAAAGTGACCTTTCTCTGCCGACTGTCTGTCCTTCAGTCCGTCTCATTATCTGTAATAAATGTCCACAGGAACTTTCTGTCACAGTCACAATGAAGATCTATTCAAATATCATAAAAAACCTGACGGACTTTCCAAAGATCACCTGGACAGACAGTGACTCACACACACACTCATACAGGCAGAGGAAGAGACTGTAAAGTAGGCATAAAAAATCCTCAGCAACTTTAAAACATCAGGCCAAGGATATAAAAGTCAGGAGTGGCTGCTGCTTAAAAGCAAAGTTGGTACAAAGTTAAAAGCAGGAGAAAGAAGCAGATGGAGGACAAACGATTTCAGGACTGATGATCATTTAAAACAGACTGAGAGTCTCAGTGATCTAATGAGTGTCTCCTGGAGTTCACACAGAGTTTTACATGAACGTCTGCACGGTCCTGGTGATTGTTCCTGAGAGCAGGAAGTAGATCTGAAATGTCTGACCTGCGAGGGGTGCTGCGACCAAGAAACAACTAAAAGAAGAAGCCAAGCAAAGTCAGACTTCAGTGAAAATATCCTGTATGTCCTTATAAACCAGAAAAATGAGTCTGGGTTGTATTTGCTGCAACAATCATCTATAGCATTTAAACTATAAATTTATTGTCTTGGCCACCCCAACAGTGTCCATGCCTGGGTTTGGCCACCCCAGTCTAAAAGGTCTGGACACGCCCATGGTTGTACCTCTTCTTGACTGCTAATTTTATCTCTTGAAACAGATGGATCCAGAGGACTCAGGATTAGAGGGACTACAGTTTAAGACCGAGACTAAACTCCCTCCTGACGTTACCTAAACCCAACTGCTTCAGTTTTACTCCTCATGATTTTGGGATATCCGTTTGTTTTGAATCAACTATAAAAAGCTTTTCCCACTTCAGGTTTAAATCAAACATTTATCAAAGTCTAAAGTGAAAACTAAAAGGCGCCAAAGGAGCGGTAAAAACTTATGACAGAATTTAGAGCAGAATAAAAAACCTCAAAGTTATTTTTATTACAAACCAGAGCACAAACTTCCAGTCCGGCTGCAGCCCATAAAACCACCAAGTTTAATTCCTCTCTCACTTGAACAACACAGCTTCTTGTTTTTGTATCGCTGAACATCCAAATTTTACAACCTGACACCTCCAGCAGTTTAACGAGTCATGGCAGACGGCCCGGCTTTATCTCATCCAGGTCCTGTAGGGCAAAGTACAAGGCCGGAGCTGCTGCTGCTGAAAACTGTCCCCTCTGTGACCACCGAGCTCACAGGACGGTGATATCATCGTTTGAAACTGAAAGCTGTCTGATTACACGATTAACAACCGCCTGTGTTTTTATCACCACAGTCAATAGACGACACTTACAGGTTTCACTACGATGGAAAACTGATGAATACTTACTGCACGTCCTCTTAGCAGCAGATTTTACTGTCCCGCTGGGCGTGTTATGACGGCTCATTATACAGTGTCCAAACTGGACTAAGGCAACTTGAGCTGTCACTGACTGGTAAACAACTTAAAAACATGACAAACTTGGAAGAGATGCACAGAAATAAAGTGAAAATTAACATCATAGGAAGAAAAATAAACCCTTTATATATGACTGTACTCTGTGGGGTAAATCTTCAATCTCCGTCATGGCCACCAGTGTACAGCTGTAAACATCACCCACCTCATGAGACCTAATCCTAGGTGGTGCAAGTCCAGGCAAATTAGTTACAGGCTGCATCTCACAACTTTAAGTGTCACTGAAAGCTGAACTTAAACTGTACAGTTGGTTGGCTTGATTTCTGACACTACAGGTCAAAAACAGTCTAAGCAGGAAAAGCTTCACAGCTGCACAAAAGATGCACATTGTGGACTCAGCTAAAAAACTGTTAATGTAAATGTTTTCACCCCTGAAGTGGAGTTTCACAGACATTCATGGAGCTTAATTTCCATATATTCTTAACATGGTTGCATTACATTAACACACACTGGACACTGTCGGTAACACTCATGTAATCCTGCACAAATGTACAGCTCTCTCTGGCATACATTGAGTAAAGTTTATCCAGATTTTGGTTTATTTACTTTTTCATTTTAGTAACTGTATCTGTCTCTCTTCAAAGCTTTTCAACAGCCACAGTACATTTATTTTTATCGCTATAGCTGTCTTCATTGTTTCGCACAAACACAAATTCCTCATATATGTGAATCTACTTGGCAGAAAAACCTGATTGTGATTCTGTTACTAAAAACAAACTAAATGTGTTTCCGTCAAAGATTTGTTTTGTTTTCGTTTTAATTCAAACGTGAACAGTAGATCACCAATCAGAAAAAATAATAACATTCATGATTTGGATCAGAGCGTTTTAAGATTAGCATCCTGTTTCCTGCTAATGATTGTTCCCAAATCAGTGAATCAGCTGATTTTTCCTCTTCATCATGTTTTCTTTTTATCCGACACAGCTCTGGTTCTGACACAGAAATGATAACGGATTCATTTGTAGAAAACTGAGTTTGATTCTTGATTGGCTTTGTTTTGATTTCTCTGTTGTTGTTGATTAAGTGATTCGATCATACAGCACTTACTCAGCTCATATCCCTCTGCTTCCTCTGCTCCTCTCTGTGAGCTTAAACCAGACCAGAAAGTCGAGTTGTGCCTCCAGAGCTGCTCTGCCGCCGAGGATTTGTTTGCAAACTGAAAATCCAATAAAGACTTTATTAAAGGTCGCCATTAAAAGTGACATTAAGCCTTGTGTACATGATGTAAACTCTCAGAGAATCACAGAGGGTATAACAGAGATGAGAGGAGTCCGAACATCCGCACTCCTATTAACCTCGATGGTCGTTTATGTTGAAAAGCATCAATAAGAGTTTGTAGGTCACAGACGTGATTCCTCATCAGCACAGCAGCTCAATGATAGTGGTCAGAAGTGAAGTGCTACCTGTGCAAGAAGTGGGGGTTCATTATCATTCATATTTATGTGTATTAAAAAATAAAACTCTCTAGTCCTTAAGACGAAAAAACGGACTGGAAGGAAGGAAGAAAGGAAGGATAGGAGAGAAAAGGGAATAAAGGAACTAGGAATGAAGGAAGAATGCTTGAACAAAAAGTTATGATAATGAATTAAAGGTGTGGTAGTCAGGATCTGAAGAAGGGACAGTTTTTAGGAGAAATCTTGAATGTAAACTCTACCCCTCCAAACCAGTTTTCCCCTCAGCTCCTCCTCTCTTGTCCGGTCTACCTCCGTTTTAAGCGCCCGTTATTCCTCCAGAGTCTCCGGTATTTACTTCGTTTTCTTGCTTGTGTTTTCAGTCGTGGCCAAAGGAGAATTCCGACAATTTTCCGAACTTTCTGGTTGGTTTCTACTGTCCGATATTGTAGCACGCTAACTTTGTTTGGGCTCGTGAACGAAACGCGGGAGAACCATCTGCCTCACAACCAATCGGGTGGGAGGAGGCGGAAAATATCTTTCTTTCAAGAAATTTAAAATGTTGACTACACAGACATGAGAACACAGCGATATCGTTATATTACCAAATGTCATCAATGACTAAAAGCTACTGACTGATATTAAACGCTTTTTTGTATTTACACCACAAAAAAGATGCTTCTTTAACAGAATCCTGCCGACCCCACCTTTAAGAAGGAAAAGTGAATGATGGAAGGAAGACAGAAAGGGACAGATGAAATGGAAGATGAAAAAATGGATGAAAGTGTGTCTTAAAGGAAAGAAGGGCAGAAAAAAGGATATGAGGAAGAACGAAAGGAAGAAGGAAGGAAATGGTGAAGAAGGGTGGTGAGAAAGAGAAAGGGAGAAGAGAATGAAAGGAGAGAAAGAGGAAGGACGGAAGATGATTTGATCATTTTTTGCATCAATTTTGTTAAACGTAAAACTCATTGTGTGGTTGGTGCATTTTGAGAGTGTGTGTGTATGTCTGAGTGTGTGTTTGTGTGATGAGTGAGTGCCAACACATTCCCATGCATGACTAACACTTTATCAACACACTGATCCTCGAGGACGCTCAGGTGCTCTGATAAGCTCAGTACAGTAGGAGCCTGTTTGAATCAGTGGATTTTTCCACTGTGTACATATTTACTCAGGAGTACTGTTTGTGTCTGTTTATAATAATCTCTGTTTTTGTGCAGGTTTGTTTGTGTTTCTGCTCTGTCCTTTTTTGCTTTTTTGCATGCTTTCATGAGTGTGTGTTGATAAAGACACGTGTGTGTTTGTCATTTTATTGCGGTGCCATAACCCTGGTCGTCTTAGGCAAGCAGTTCCTGGCACAGTGGCGCATCAGGGTAAATAAACGCACTTAACCTGAGAGTCCTATAAAGCGTCTATCTGCAAAGCTGCTCCCTGGATCCTTTATTCTGCTGAGAGCTGGAAACTTGGAACAATAAAAAGATAAAAATGCACTGCAGATATCCTCTCACAGTGGCCAAGAAAGCTTTAATTAGAAACACGGATATTTAAGGAACAAAACCTCTTTGACTGAGCGGAAAGGAGGAGGGAACTTTCAGATGACAGGTTGATCATCAACACGGGGGCAAACTTTGACCTCAGAGACAATCCAACCAGTGCCCTCTTACAACAATAAAAGCCTGAACACAACAGCAGAGACATTGAGATAATATTTCTGTTTTTATGCTAACTTAAACCTGCATCCTAACGGGGCGTTCACACCAAGAGCGAGTAAAATCATTCGCGCAAATGTGAAGTCGATGCAAAGACACGGTCAAATGCTCAGACTATTCTAGTGGCGTGAATGACGTGAATAGGGCGGAGTGAATCGCATGAATTGGGCAAGTTAGTCACGTGAATTGAGCGAGTCACTCGTGCGAATGACGCGAATTCCCGACAGTTGAAAATATCTTAACTTAAGCGAATATTCGCTTTACGATAACCAATGAGCATGAAGATTCCCGGGTGACGTATGGAGACGGACTGGAAGATGTTCACTGGTGTGAAATTACAAACACTAACCCTCACCAACAGGTCGTCAAATTGGGTTCGGGTAACCCGAAAATACCGCTTGAAACGGCCGTCATCCGAGTGCAGCTACTAGAGGAGGTGGTGAAATTCTCCAAGTAGGATGAACCAAGACACGGCGGCGCCTAAATCTCCAACGGTTGTGGGCAATCTTCGCGATGTGGTTCACTTCTACCATGCTTAGATCTCTCGTATCCACGCCAACGTCCGAGGAATGATGAAATTATCTAGATACGTTTTATTTACGTTGACCTGCGAATGGAGAGAACGTTTCCTGCGAATGACTCGCTTCATTTGTGCAAATTAATTGAGTAAATACTTTTCATTCACGCGTCTAGATTCGTGTGAATTAAGCGAGTAGATAATTTTACTTGCACTTGGTGTGGACACCCATAAGGAGACGTCTCAATAGTTTTGTCGATGCTAAAAGGACTTTGATTTCAGCAATAAAAACGTGTGCATCTAAAAACTGCAGACAAACAGAAACAGAAACATGCTGGTGAATCTAGTAACCCTCTCTGTGAGATACTCCTGCATACAAATACCTGCTCAAAGACACAGATTGAAGCCGATGTAATGACTCAGGTGTGTTCTGCCTACTTTTGCTCTCCATACAGGCAGTTCTTCCTGCATTCTCTGAAGTTCGCTGACACAGGATTGGTCCAAACTTTCCAGACTACAAATTTGCTTCACGGAAAGATTATCCATGAAGTGTGAATCATCTGTCTTTGAGACCAGGAGTGGGTCACCGTGACGCACCTGTCAGGCCATGACTTTGAATGCGTGGAAATTTGTCGGATGTTTTTTTCATCATCTGTAGCTGTAGATGGTAAACACAAACTTTCTGTTTGTGCACCAGCTGAGCATCATTACGGTTTCTTTACTTTGGGAAACTTTTTTTCACAGGGCATGGGGCGCCCAGATTAGAGGAATCTGAAACCGAGCCAGCTCAGATGTTTAGAGGAAGGATCTTCAAAGTAAACCAGCCAGCACAGCAGGGGCTCGGCTAAAAATAGGAGCCGCCACATTAGCTCATCACGAACGCTGCGGCTGGGCTGACTCATTCCAGCGGGTCAACGATGAGAGACTGGGCCTCGAATCAAACACCCAACAGAGCAGAGCTGAGATATAATTGATGTTACCCTTCAAAAAGACTCTCCTTGTTTTTGTCTTTGTTCTGATGTTTCCCCAAACAGGACCGGGTGATTCTTCAGCTGCACCACAGAGATTATTCAAGCCCTGCCTCTGCATAACCGACTCTCCGTCCTGCCCACTTTAAGTAAATATCAGCCGTGACGCTCTCAAACTGTTATGTTCAACACATTCCAGGACCTTGGCTGTGAGGTAACGGCGTAATTGGCCATGTTTTCACAACGCAACCAAAGCCTACGTCTGTCTATTTAAACACCATGAATCAGAGGGATAACAGCGTCAATGCATCATTACTGCACTTAAACGTACGATATTAAAGGTAATGAAAGGCCAACAGTAATCTTAAATTTTGACAGATAGATAATAATAATAATTAACTTGACAAAAACTTCAAAAGATAAACAGTAAAGGGACTAAACATGATTCTTTTCTTTTCCTCATGATGATGATTTTTCTCCTGCGTATGACTTGAAAGACATGCAATAAAACCCTGCAGGGAGACCCCCGCTCCCCGCAGTAATACGATGTCATTTATGTCACTTCCAGCCAATAAAAAGCTATTTTTAGTGTAATATCCCGTCACTGACTTGACTTTTATGTGCTCCGAGCTGAGCAGGATGACGGCTGGCAGCTGTCGTTAGTGTCACTCGCTCAGAGGAGACGGCATTAGACAGAAAGACATTTGCGTTTTCTCAAAAACATCTTTACACTACCTCGTAAAATTACGCAGAAATGATACACCTGCTGTCGCTCCAGGTCTCAGCATGTCTTTATGAGACACTCTGAGGAGATTCAGCACAAAGAGAGGAGACTGTCCTCTGACTGGGGTTCAAGTTAATAAAACTTATCATCAAAAGTTATTTATGATTTTTATATAATAAGATGTGTTCATGAGGGACAATAAACCTCTGAGCAGCAGAAAGATGGTACAGGACAGTTCTACCAAGTGGAAATACACAGCCTGAGGAAATGCCGTGTATTTTTCACCAGCTGGTAATATGACAGTAATTAAGAAATAGGCGCCAGTATGTCTGTATAAAAGAGTTACAGTGACTTCCTGTTTCATGGCGAGACAACCAGCTTTGAGAATTATTCTGCAAAACTTAAAATGCCGATACAACAAAAAACTTTTGCGTTTACTCCTGAATTTGTTTCCGTGGTGACGGGTTGATACCGACTTCAGACAGACTTTACAGCGGGGAGTGGTTTGCTCTTCATCTGAAACTGTGAAGTCGTACCAATTCCACATGACTGACTTGTTCTTGACCTATTTAACCACGAAATTATCGCCTTTTTTTGCAAACGCCATGTTTGTTTACACTTGTGTGTGTGGGAACTGGGGAGCGCTCCTGCAGGAAGGGGGAGTCTACAGTGGCCTGGAGGTGTGAGACATGAAAGAGAGGAAAATCGATTTGAGGATTTTAATTTCGTAACACCGTCAAAATCAAATAATCTGATTATGATTTAAAATCGATTAATCGTGCAGCTCTAACCATCGGCTGATGTTTCGTCATCTTGTTTGTTAATCCTAGTTTGAAGCAGTGTAAACATCCCGGAGGTCACAGATCAGCAACTATTAATTTTCTAATTCTTACAGTGAGGTTTCAGACACACTTAAAACAGCCATGTAAGAGCGCTCTTGACTAAACCTGCCAGCTGAAGGTCTCCACACTTCGTCACCTGGACTTCGCATTAAAAGAGCTCTGATACGGTTCTAAGTTTTCCTGAAATCTGGGCTGTTTAAGAAATGATGTGGATTAATATCTTTGACGGGATCCTGCAGTGTGATCAACTTCAATCAGCTGAAAAACACTAAATAATGGGACAATAACCTGATTATATCTGATTATTTATGAACTCTGCTTCAACACTTTTTAGGAACAAAAAGTTCCAGCTCACAGCCTTTTGATGTGCTTCTCCAGACATCATGTTTTACTGCTTCTACCACTACAAGAAGTCTTACAGCTCATAAACAAACAGAGATAAATCTATGGGAGACACGGCGGGGCTCCTCACTGAGGGAATAATAAACTCTAATTTTAGAGAAAAGGGGTCTGACAGGACCCAAAAAAACAAGACAGCTCCCTCTGTTCAGTTTCTCATAAGCAATAACACAAATTCCTTCAGTGTTAATCGTGTTTTGTTTTGTTTTTTTTCATGAGCAATTTACAACCAGACTAGCTCTCAGGTCACAGCCATCCCACAATTAAATCTGATGATTTAGTTACCGAAGAGTTGCAAATATCTGAGCTGATGACATTTAGCTCTCTGAGGGACCGGTTTGAGATGGGAACCATGTCGTCTTCACTCATCAAGCTCTGCTAAAATAAGTCCTCCCACAGAAGACCTCAGACTGCTCTGTGTCCATCAGGTTGCAGACGGGACAGAGTGGGAGAACAACGTCTGCAGAAGCCCGATTCTCTATTTGAGATATAAACATGAGGTCAAAGGTCATATGCTCACAGCTGGAGTTGTGCAAGAGGAAATGGTTGCAATCAAAATTCCACCCATGTTGTAAATTCATTAGTTATACAACATTAAAGGTGGGGTAGGCAGGAGTTTGTTCAAGAAGCATCTTCATTTGTGGTGTATTTCCAAAAAAGCTTTTAATATCAATCAATAGTTATTAGTTATTGATTAGTTATTTATCACTGATATCGCTGTGTTCTCTTATGTCTGTGTAGTCAACATTTTAATTTTTTTGAGCGGCCTGCTCTTTCTGACTGTAAACAAAGCCAAGCTCCGCCTCCCCAAACCTGATTGGCGTGCTACAATATCGGACGGTAGAAACCAACCAGAAAGCTCAGAAAATTGTCTGACTCCTCCTTTGGCCACGACTGCCGACACAAGCAAGAAAACAAAGTAAATACCAGAGACTCTGGAGGAAAAACAGGCGCTTAAAACGGAGGTAGACCGGACAAGAGAAAAAAGCCGGGTCAGCATAAACGATGGGGGACGCTTGGGGATCTTGGTGACCCTGTAACCTTTCTGCTGGACAGGTAAACCGCTTTAACAAAGTAAGACAAGTGTCTGTAACAGAAGTGTTTCTTGTCAAACGGACCTGCTGTAGCGTGTTGTAGCGCCATCGCTAAACTGTCCTCCCTCGGGTCCTGGACTATGTCACTTTATCCTAGTTGTAGAAGTCCTGCAAATATTGTGTTTGCTGGTTGTCTGTTGGCATCTACAGTAGCACCAATGCTTTTGACTTTCACCTTGACTGGGCCCCATTTGTAGTGATCTGAAGTATTTATCTGCATTATATCTGAATTTAATTGGAATGATACGAGCGAGCAGGAGCGTCTGTTTGGGGTAGAGTTTACATTCAAGATTTCTCCCAAAAACTGGCACTTCCTCAGATCCTGACTACCACACGTGTGCACATTGCTGGACTTTATAGTTTGCATTGATTTTTTTTTTTTTAACAAACTCTCAGCTGAATATGGTCAAGCTAAACTCATCAGATCACTTTGCAACCCATTTTCCAGCAGCACATGTCACTAAATCCAAATTTGCTGCTGTGTGATCTCCCAGTGTTAAACTTTGGTGTTTCACAGACTCACATGAAAAAGCAGGGAGCACACATCACCACTATACACTTTTCTTGTCCTATCTTATTAATCTATCAAATTTAATTAAATGATTTTTGTTTATTTGACATTTGGTCTTCGGATTTATGATTTAAGGACCCTTCAAGTAGACAGTAGGGTTGGTTCGTCAAATACTTCGGCCCTCGTCTGTATCCTAAAGTAAGAGTTAAAGCCAGGTACATAAATCTAAACCCGTTTTGTGATTCAGGCTTTTTTTCAGAAACTCAGGTCTTGCGGTCTTATTGGTGCCATCTCAGCCGGCTATTATTGACTGCCCAGACGGCGCTGCCAGGATAAACTGATGAGTTCTCACCAACCTAACAACCTAAGGTAAACACTCAGGCAGTTTGCAGAAGGCCGTTCGTGGACTGATGTTCAGGTGTCAGCTCCGTGTTTTGCTCTCTCTCTGTCTGAGAGATGAGCTCTCCTCTGGCTAACTCTCCTCTCTGTCCACGTGAGAGCTGGGAGAGGTTTCTGTGGGTGGTTACTTTCTCTGCTGGTCTGAGGTTGAAAAGTTGTTGTTTTCCTGACAAACAGACAAAGAATCCACTCTTTATACCTTATTTTGAATTTGTTACCTTTAAATCTACCTGCCCTTTTTCACCTTTTTTCTTTATATGTGACAGAAAACATTTAAAATCTCGTCTTTTCTCTCGTCTCCAACATCACCCCCCTTCAAAGTTGCTCACATTGTGCATGAAAACTCATTTCAAGTTCGAGGCCATCAGAGAATAAAAGAAGTCTGATGAGCTGTTTATCATAAGTCTTCAAGTCTTTTTTCGTCTTTGAACAGGTGACAAAACACAAAAGCCTGAAGGGACATTTTACAAGATGATAGAAAAAAAAAATCTTTAAACTTTTCTGAGATCCACGAAAAACTGAAAAAGTTTCTCTGAATCAGCCTGTTACAACTTGAATGTCACTCTTCACCCTTTATTTCATCAAAAGTGATGCAAAGACATTGTATGAAATGTTGAAACTGATTGATTCAATTATTTATGAAGATCATGAACTTATCTAAAACTGGTTTAAACAGCATGTTTCAGAGACATTAGCGGAGGAGACATCATCTATCAAACCTCCTAACATGAAAAGATTCTATAAGTCTGGAGAAATCCTCAGGGCCTTGGGCTGTACTGCAGTAAGACAGACATAACTCTATAGTGGAAGTTACTGCGCTTGCTCAAAATTGCTTCCAAAAGCAACCGTCTGTTGTCTCCCTGGGTCCAAATCAAAATCTGACATTGTTTTTGGAAATCATGGACACCATATCTTTTGATTTAAAGATCCACTCCGATGAAAATCATGTTTTTGTTGTTGTTACATGTTCATATGACATCTTTCTGATGCTACAGGACATATCATGAGAAAAGTAAGAGCGATATTACATTTCTGAGTATTTCTGCATTTAAATTGCTGTGAATCTCTGGCGTACCCAAACGGCAGATACAGAAACAGTAAGATTTCCTATGTCACAAATCCAAGCTCCGCCCCCGGAGCCTCACTATACAGGCCAGACTTGGTAAAGTAGAGAGGACGATCGCAGAACAAGCCTGTGCGTTACTGGATTGCAATGCTCATAAGAAAGCTAATTATGCTTATGGTATTAACTTTCATCATGTCCCCAAAGACATTAGTGTCCGAGAGCTGAATAGCTCCTATGTTACCTGCTTCTTCTACTACACCGGCAATGTTAGACTGCAAGCTAACGCGAGGAGAAGTGTGCAGAGCATCGCTGTCTCCGCCCACGACTCAGAGGTGAATCGCTAATAAGCTACTGGAGCTCTGCAGAAGAAAAGACCTTGAAAGTGACAAAGGTAATGAGATTTAGACTAAAAACTTCATAAACACAATTTAAAGACCACTGAGAACTCTTTAAGTAGTAAAAAAAAACAACCAGAGTGGGACTTTAAAGTCAACGTGTGCATATACTGTATTTATTTATTCTTTATGTTTCAACACTTTATATGTTTATATGTTCCTCCATTTTCAATTATGTATCGGCTTTAAATCTTCCTCTAATCCACATAATGTGTTTTTATCATCATTTTACGCAGCATCCCAATTTGTTGTATATCATATGTTAAGAGTTATTTTACAGATAGTAGGTGGGCTACGTTTTCCTGGAACAAAGAGGTCGAACATTTGCCGGCACACGCACAAACACTAACGCATATTTATGTCCTGATGGCAAAGCGCTGACCTGCAAATTAGAAGCAGATTTGAGGTTTCAATATGTGGATTAAGCTGTGCAGCGGTGGCTGTTTGGGCTGCAGGGGGGGACGTTTTCTTTTTTTTTTGGCTGTTTTTATCTCGCTCCGGCCTGAAACCTGATTGAACCTCAGCAAAAATAAAACCCTGCCCGGCCTAATTAAAAGTTGATTTTACTTCACCTGATTGTCCGTGTTTACCCGGGGAGCTGATGATTCAAACCCTATTAGAGTCTGTCGTCTTGCAGGGATAAAACATAATCAAAGTCGTTCATCAGAGAGCACCGAGATGACGTTTATTACATCAGGGCACCAGCGGACAACTGAGACTCTTGTAAAACTCGATCCACTTGCACTCTGCGGGCAGACAGAAGACGTCTGCGAGGTGGAGTTATCTATTCAGAGTCCCTGATGAAGCTTTCATTACATACAGTTAGAGGTATTAAATTACAGCTCGTCTATGATGAATGATAAATTGAATGTTCATTAAAGTTAATCTTTATTTAACATCTCCCTCCAGACAAAGACGTTAAAAGCTGGAATAGTGAAAAGAGCGCAGACAGAGAGACGTGCTGTCAGCTCCACGTGACGCTGCACTTTGACTCAGTCGACAAGAAGAGCTGTTTGGAAAAGTCAAGGGTCTGTTCTCAGCCGGCGTTCGGTGGAGAGACTGTTGACATTTAGATCTTTCTGTTTCCTGCAGCAGCTCTGCGCTCCACACAGGTGATTCAACTGTTGTTCTGGGGAAAACACAGAGCTGAGGGTTTGGCCAAATTTGACCACGGTGACAAATCTTTGCCTTAATGCGAACACTGGGGGCACAAGAGCAATAATGGGAAATATAGGACAGTCTTATTTTAATGATCAGGGCAGGTTAGTGCCCGTCTGAGGATGGAGCCAAAGGCAGAGGAGACTTCATTATCAGCCTTATCAAAATGATCATTTCAGAGCAGAAATAAAATGTTTACAGCCGCTAAGACACAAACAAAAGACCTTAAAGAGGGCGATTCTCTATGCAGCTCAGAGTCACCTCTGTCTTTGTGTTCACAACAATCAAGAGTAAAACTTTAAGATGCCTCCTGAGGGATTTTACTGGAACTATTTCCATGTTTTATACAGTTGATGACTGCAGAAAAATACACACCTAAACTTTCTGACTTTTTGTCTATTTTCTATATATTTAAATGCAACAGAGAGGATCCTGCTCATTCAGCTCCGAACAGCTACAGGCCACAAGGTGAGTCACTCTGCACAAACTCAAAGCCAAGCAGGTATAAGAATGGTCATTAGTTCCAACAGAAGTTTCATTTACCTGATAAATCCTAAGAAACGTCTTATTTAAAGATATAAAATCCTAAAAATAAGACTTGAATTGCTTGTAATGAGGAAATAAAGGTGTCAGTGCAGTCAGGTAAATTTACTCATTAAGTTTCTCAGGTTAAGACGTTTTATCTCAGATTTTTCAACCCATTAAAAACAATTTAGATCTTAATTTTAGATTTATACTCTTAAAATAAGACGTGTAATTAGACTTGACCAGGTTTTAAAGTCTTAATTTGTCTTTTCTGTCCTGATTTCACTCATAAATCATACATACACACGTATATACAAACATTAAGACTTCCTTATTTCCTACTCTAACTTTAAACCCTTTTTTTGGCTCGTTCTCCTTGTCTTATCTAGAACAGACTGAACTGATAGCTAATTTATTCTCTCTGAATAATTAAGAGCTTTTTAATTGAGGTTGCAGTCCCCCTTGGAAAGTAAACACGTAGATCTTCAGGAGGCCGGTGGAGGGAATAAAAAATAAGTGAGTGATGGAGGAGCTGAGGACAGTCTACATGGAGGACTTTTCAACCAGGGAGTAAACACTAAACAAGTCTGGGTTTTTTCACAAGGCCAAATGTTTTTAGTGTTTTCGGGCCGAAATTCAGAACAAGCAGCTTTTTTACGTGCAGATAAATATGGGAAACTGACCAAAGTGACAGAAGCAGGAAGAACTAGATGTGAATCCAAAAATTTGACAGTATATCTACTTTAATTTACATCAAAATACACACCTGAAATTACTTATTAATGAGCTCAAGAGTATTAAGACCATATCTAATAAAATAGTTTGAAGAATTTAAGAATAAAGGCATTATGTTACAAGATTAAAGTCATTTTATTATGAGAGAAAAATTAAAAGGTCTTAATGTTACAGGATAAAAGTCAAAATATTACAAGATAAATCTTTTCTATTAAATGAGAAGTCGTTATATAACAGGTGTAATGTCATTAAATGATGAGACTTAAGAGAATTAAGCAGAAAAATTGCATTTCCTTGCAGAAAAGACGTGAAAATCTAAACGCTGAAAGAACAGAGAAGAAAGCGGTTTTACAACATGTAATTATTATGAGATTTAAGTCTTTTTATTGAGAGAATAAAGTCATTTATTAAGTCCAGGTCCATAAACTTTAAAGGGGAAATATCACAAAAGAATTGACGACTTTTTCACAACTTTCATCTTTTCATGACTCTATTTTCATAACACCATGACCTTTCTCCGAGTGCATTTCTAAAAGATTATTTTATAGATTTAGAATTTCTTTACAGGGTCCCAAAACTCTGACATACAAAAGCTTCCTAAACCTGTGAGTCCATGATTGGCCGACTCCCAGCCTTTGAATGTCGTCATCCACCGTATACATCAGGCTGTAAAACAGCTGAATAAATCACCCTGACGGTAATGTTCCTCTGATGCAAACATTCATGATGGACGTCTTCTCCCTTCATCACATTAACATCCTCATCATTTCTGCTCATCACATGTACAGGCTCTAAAACTGACAGTTATCGCCTCTTTATCTTTGACCCACATCTGCAGCAGCCTGAACATCTGTTTGAGTATCACATAACCGCCTGCAGACGTTCTAAATGCAAACATTATGTACAGATGTTCATGTTAATTTTCTCAACCCTGACTTATTTATGAGCCTCGTAGACAAACTGCATTTACATTTGAATGTAAACAAAAGGGAACGAGTCCTCCGTCACCTTTACCGCTGGTTTACATGGTTTGTTTGGGTGGTGTTTGCACTCACAGCTGTGATTTTTCTGTCTTTGAGATTTGATTTATCAGGAGGAATAAAAAAGCAGGTGCAGCAGAGCAGACACGTTGATTTAAAGCAATGTTCACAATACTACATCCATATGGGGTAGCAATAGAAAAAACATGAAAATGACTCAAAGACTAGAAGGATTAGGGCCACAGAAAAACAACCAAAACAAACAAAAAAATGTCCAATATAATTTTCTTTATCATTATTCTGAGTTTAAAGTCAGAATTCAGAGAAAAAAGTCAGAATTCTGAGTTTAAAAGCAGATTTCTTAGATAAAAGTCGGAATTCTGAGATTAAAGTCAAAATTCTGAAATCGAAGTCAGAATTTTGAGATCGAAGTAGGAATTCTGTGAATAAAGTCAGAATTGTGATCTAAGTCGTAATTCAAAGAATAATTTTAGAATTCGGACTGATCTGAATAATAATCTAAAAAATTATATCGGCCCCCTTTTTTGTTTTCCCAATGGCCCTTATCTTCTTCTCTCTGTTTCCTGGTGACTTTGGCGAGGGTAAATCCAGAACTACCTCTTGACCCAGATCTGGGATTGTTTGTTCAAAGAAAGTCAAAGTCAGAAGTTTAACACACTCCAGGCGACATTTCTATTCAAAGATTGGAGGTTTATGGTGTCTGTTTTTCTCTTTACCTTCGTCTCCTGTCTCTTTCTCTCCTCCAGTACGAGCTCCAGACTGTTCTGGTTAAATCAGTCAGTTATAAACAGCTTTCAGTCGGTCCGGTTTAACACAAGCTTGAGTTTCCCTCTAAAGTTCCTGTCCGCACCGCTCACCCACATTACAGTATCTTTGAACTCGTAAACCCTGATGGTCCCTCCATGTTACACGGGTATAAACACAGACACTCAGACCTTGTTGTTTCGTCCTCATGTTCTGATCCATCGATCTTCGCCGGTCAGACTTTTATGAAAAATAAACAGAGCAGAGATTTAGCACTTGACTCTTGGCCTTTTTTTAAGGGTCTGGGTAAACAGTTGGTCCACTTTAGACCAAATATGTCCAACAGAGTCTCAGGAAGAGCAGTTTTCTCAGACTGCAGTTTGATGCAACCAGTACACTTATTATGCTGCTGCTGTTTAGATAACCTGACTGCAGGTGTTTGCTGACAGTGCCGGATAAAAGCGTGCATTTCTTGGCATTTTATTTTACAAATAACAGTTCTGTCTGTGTCCCAGCTTGGCCTCATCCAAACAGCTGAAAACAGTTTCCTCTTGATTTTGTGAGTCTGACTGAGAGGGTCAGACGGGGTCAAAGGTCATCTGGTCCAAAAAATAAACCTAGGATTATTTTTTTAAACATAATCCCTTACAAAAATAGCACCACACTGTACAATCCCGCACATACACACTAACAACCCACCCCCTCAACACGCTTTAATGTGCTTGTTACAGATTTTAGAAACCCATCCCTGTTTTTTACAGACAGACATCTGCGTCAAGGACTTTCTTTTTTTGTGGTTGTCTCTCTTTATTCCTTACAATATGTATGTGTGTGTGTGTGTGTGTGTGTGTGTGTGTGTGTGTGTGTATGTGTGTGTGTGTGTTGTGCAGGTGGGAAGCCTTCAGAACTACGCTCACACACTCTTCAGTCTGTTTGATGTCGGCTCTGATGTGAAACACACGAGGAGGATTATAGCGCCGTTTCATTTGGCCAGAAGACGCTCATTCTCCACACAAACAACCGCACACACTAACACACAATTTCACACACACACACCTGTAGTCAGTCCCAGGTGTGCAGACATCTGTGATGTTTGGTTATATTTGCAGACAGTTTGATGATAATTTGTAACAGAGTAAATCACTTTAGTGTTAATTATAATTCAGCCTCTCCTCCAGAGTTAGATACGAGTTAAATTAGATCTGTTTTCAGGAGGACAACAGACAGAAAACACCTCAGATAACAGTCGATCAGCTGTCCTCAGAGCAGCTATAATATCCCATAATAATCCTGTAATGGACCGGTCAATCTTTTCTGCAATTCAGGATTAAATTAACAGTATTTCATGAGACTCTCTTACAGAGCTACAACATCTCTTCAAATCCAGAAAGTGTGAGATTGAAAGAGCCAGCAGTCAGTTTTCACCGTGCCCAACACCGAGGATGTAACAGTTACCATGTTATCATGTTTGCAAAATCTGATTAATAATTTGAGGGATCAGGAAATCTGAATCCAGTTTATATGGGTGCAAAATCAAATAATCCGATCATGACTCATGCACAAAGTTTTATTCAGATTAGAAGCATTTAGACATGCGCAGATTTGTCTAATTTCGCTAAAACAACCGCAGAAGAAGAGTTGTCTTGACGCCTGTACTGTCAACCAAATATACGTCATTTGATAAAACTAAAAGAAAGTTTCTTTTCCTTTTGCCGTTTCTCTGTTTGCAGAGACTTTCTGAGATTTAAAAAGACAGAAATCTTATTTCTACTCTTGTTCTGCAGCAGCAGATTTTAGCCCGTTTCTCCCTGTGGTTCAGACCTGCTCTGCAAGAGTCTTGAGTTTGATGTGAGAAGCTTGTAAAAGTGAAAGTGCTCTTCCACTTCACCTCCCCAGAGTGAACAGGAACACTAAAATGGAGCTGGTACAGAGGAGCGCCGGTCAGGTCACATCAGCGTACGTCTCCGTCACTGAAGGAAGCTGCCAGACGAAAACGCCATGACTCAAAAAAGTAAAACTTTTATTTTCTGAATGAGTTTCAACATCGAAGTGTTATCAATCAGAGATGGTCGACTGAAATCTGAATAAGACTGAGGGTGCACTGAATGAAAATATATGTTTATGTGAGAGACACGGGTCCGGTCAGCAGCGGTCTGTGTTTGTCAGTAATCAGCGTCGGAGCTGAAACTGAAATTTTCGATCCTCTTCATCAGCATAACCCTGAATAATGAGACGAGTTTGACAGCGAGGACGGCTGAGTCAGAGGTCTGATCGATAAAAGCGTTCGCACCATCGCCGTTACGCTGTTACATGAAAAAAAGAAGTCATAACTAATTAAGATTAACTCTGCTAAGCCGGCAGAATATCTAAAGACTGGATCTTCAAAGAGACGCCTGTAAGCTGCTGCAGGTTTGTCGTTCGTTCTCATAAAACAATCTCCATCCCTCTTATTATCCATGAAGGTTATTTCTGTCACGGTCTGTGATGATCAGCTAAATAGAAAACCTGAACAAACTCAGAGGACGTAATCCCACCCAGTGTGTGACTGTTGAGTTTGATTCATGATAAATATGTGGAATATTACTGCGGCTAATGTTACTGAGGAGTGTTTAAAGGCTCAAAAGCAGCCACTTGTTAAAGTAAATATGTTGATATATTACTTAAATTAACAACATTTTAAAACTTCATAATAAATTTTAAAAAATCGTCCGATTAATCGGTGATCTGATTTTTTCCTCCCTAATAATCGGTATCGGCATTGGCCCCAAAAAATCCACATCGATTGGGCCCTAGTCATGATCAAATAATCTGATTATGATTTAAAATCGATCAATCGTACAGCTCTACTGTTGCCAACACTTTGCGCAGTATTCAGCTCACAGTATTTAAAGGAAACAAAGAGGTTGTAAAGCACACTGCTGCAAAATTAAAACAACTCTATTGAAAGCAGACGACGGTCTCATATGTCTGAAAAGAAAAGGAGGAAAAGGAGCCTTTTGATAAAGAACAAGTCATTGGAGGAGGAAACAAAAGACCTGAGAGACATTCGTCTTTGTGTTTCAGCTTGAAGAAGAAGACGGACGACTCCTGCAGCCTGCATGCATAAGTTATAAGGGAATACATTTACTGGAAATTTAGCAGACAGTCTTATCTGTAAGGACGATAAATACAACCAAAGTTTCACCAACTTTCTACATAAAACAAAAGCAATCAGTGTTGAGGTCGGAGTTCAAGATCCCTGAGACCGAACAGGAAATATTATTCCTGCAAAAGTTCAAGAGAGCATCAACAACCGGGACGAGCTGGAGGCTTCAGGACCTTTCCTGAACCGGAGGGTTTATTAAAGATTAAGAGGTGATGTAGCAGGTTATTCGAACAGTTTTCTTGTTGTAGAGGTTAAAGGAGGGAATATTACAGAATTTATCAGTTTGACTGTGAAGCTAAAAAAAGGTTAAAGAGGACGACATGAGTGCAGAATCCAAAACTTTCTCTGACATCGTTCATATTGTCTTTTAACAAAGTTTTCCTGTTTTATTTTTTCTGGGTTTTTATTTATTATTTAGTGGAATTATCCTTTAATTTTAATCGAATCTTGCAACAGTTTAAAATGATACTGATATAACATTAACGTTCATAATATATATAGGTTATAAGGAGCTCAAAGTAAAGTCGGCTAACTCGCAGTGATGTGTGCATGTGCAAAAATCTCCTTCACAGACCGTGAGATTAAAGTTAAACGACCTTAAAGGGGTCGGGCTTTAACTTCAGCTGCTGGATGCAAAATGAAACTTGGCAGTGTCACAATTTTCATGATTTAACTAAAAAAAAATCTGTCTGAGATCACGCCACAGCGGCTCCTCAGCTGACTGGTGATCATGCAGAGTCTGCGTCACGTGACCAAAAAATGTAAATTGTGAATAAGGGAAAAAAAGTGGCTGCAGGTGTGAGGGAGAGGAGGATAAACAAAGACGCTGCACAGAGAGGAAGAAGATGCTTTTCTGCAGGTCTGTCAAACTGTTAGTTCAGCTAATTTCCTTGTTTATTTGTTTTCTTTTCATCAGTGATGTCCTGATCAGCTGCTTGGACCTCAAATACTCATTTTAAGATTCATGGGTTTCATGAGATACAGGATCCATGCGGGACTGGATGTCGATAAATCTGCTGTGCTGTGAATGACGAGAAATTTCATGGTTATTAAGAAGGAAGTGGATAAACTCTGTGGTTAACCTAGAAGTGATTTTAAAAAGGAAGCTCAGAGCGACAGCCAACCTTAAATACCGTAAATTCACAGAAACGGGTTGTAAATCACTGACAATGTTATCTCATAAAATAGGAACAAAATAATGAGAGAGGCTGATCAACTTCCTGCTTTGAGATGAGAAAAAAATGCCTCAGTTTTGACGACATTTAATAACCAATTTCTAAATATTAATTAAAAAGTTACAGAGTTTAAGTAAAATAGGTTCCTACTTATGAAAACTGAGACTGTATTTTGTTTTGAAGCTTTTATTAACGAGATATTCACAAGACAAAAATATTTGAGAAGTTTAAAAGTTCTCTAGTTTCCTTTTGCTTCTCCTGTTCACTAAATTTGGTCAGAAATGCTGCCGGTGCTGAAAACTTTTTCTCAAAATATTAAGATTCAGATTCAGAGTTTGAGTCCACAGTGAGACAAACCGAGTCTGAGCGGTCTGTGAACATGCATGAATTCATTTCTGCCACAGGGTTGCTAATGCTAATGTTACTCGTGCTTTTGCATCCCTGCAGCAACTTGCGCTCTGTTTACTCCAGTTTATGTAAATGACCCGGGTGAGATGATCCGTTTGAAATGCTGATAAATGATCAGTTCAAGAAATCGCCAGAATCGGCTCTGATCTGTGAGTTTAGATCAGGATGATCAGGACGTTCCTAATCAGCTGATCTCTGACCACCACTGCTGCGTCTCTGGATTTAATTAAAAAATACAATCATAGATCTGCAGTTTATAGAAAGACTTACTTGAAACTTGAGAAAAATGAGAGCCTGTAGTGTTGTGAAGACCTGCTCTATCAGGATGTTTGATGTCCCTTTATTGTTTTATTTTTTTCTATGATAGTAAATGTGCAACAAAAACAACATCCCCTTAATTCAGCGTTAGTCAAACATTTCTTCGCCACAGGAACTATTTTAGTTCCACCCGCTGAAGATAACCACCATCATGAGATTATTCCTGCCTCCAGAGCCGCTCCGCTCCGCCTCGGGGAGATGTTTGTATTACTAAACCTCATCTGTGCGCGGCGTTTGATGTAACCAGCTTTAAAAGAAAACATTATCACAGGCTAATTTACTGCCAGAGGAGAGCGTGGAAACACTTGGGCGGCGAGATCCAATTAATCTGCATCTGAAAGTCATTTTAGAAGTTAAGCTCTGCTGCATTTATTACAACAGATACGAGTGTATACAAACACAAGAAAGATGTATAAATAGATCCACACGAGTAAAGAGAATCAGTAACTCTTGGACAGTGTGTGCAAATATCATCCTGCAAATATCATCCTGCTAATCCACACCGCTCCTATGACCTCCAACAATCAATTACCGCTAACATGCGTGGAGATGTCTTCAACATTGTTTTGCACAAGCTCTCTGCTGCTGTGACATTTCTGACTCACCTGCCAAACAGGTGCACCGTCCTTATCAGAAGTCTATTATCAGATTAATCATGTCCTCGTGTCGTTCCTTAAACAGCGTGTCAGAGCATAAAGAACACCTGCCGTCCTCCTCCACTTACTCCCTGCTGGGTTTCTGTAGATGACCGACCTCTGTCCTGTCCCATCCTGACCTGTCCCTCTGTGCCTCCTTAGTCAGATTTAAGCAGCGGAGCGATCACATAAAGCTGGTTTAACCCTACGTGATACCGCCACAACCTCAACCAAAGTCCTGCTTAGAGTCACAGGTCCGTGCATCTTTAGTGGGACTGTTCTGCAGGTTTGAGGAGAAGGGTCTGGCTGTAGACTTCCACTGTCAGGACACAAGGTGAGGTTATTCCTCAAGCACTCCAGTTTGTTCAAAGTGGTCATCCCGTTTTGTATTTTCTCTTTGTTGAACATAAAAATAATAAAAAAAAAAACATATTAAGATTATACTCATAAAATGAAGGGCCAAGAAATGAAATATATTCAGGCAAGACAAAAAATACATACTTTTCAGTCTAACCGCTTTTATTTTGAAAGGCTTTGAATCAACTTGTACTGTAAAAAAAAAAAAAAAAAATTAATAAACTCTCTGTCTCCTTGTGTATTTGCTTTTATTTTGAAAGGCTTCAAATCAACTTCCACTGTGAAAAAACATTCTCCCGGTATATTTGCTTTCATTTCAAGAGGCTTCAAATCAACTAATGACGTAAAAACAACATTTTCCGGGTATATTTGCTTTTATTTTGAAAGGCTTCAAATCAACTTCCTGGGTCCTGACAGTGAGGGTCTGCAGCCAGACTGTTTTGGATCTTAATGAAGTTGAAGTTTGCTCCAAAATTTTAAGAAAACATCCTTAAATGAAACTCTTGGACATTTTTTCGAGTCACTGCTTAAAACATGCTGCTGCTGCTGCTGCTGACCTGCTGCTCACGGTGTGAGGTCTGTGTGGATGTGATGGACTTGACCATGAACTTGACTCTTAGACAAAGAAGACTCAGGAGACTCTGATGACTCGAGCTTGGTGCAAAGAGGGGAAAAAAGAAAACCCAAACGTGATAAATCACAGCTAATAATTGTATTTTTAAAGATGTGCACGCTTGTTTCTCATCGTTTGGAGACAATGTTTACCAGAGGATTTGATTTAAGAGACTGGACTTAACCCTATAAAGACTAACAGGATTAACAGGTTCAAACGTTCTTGATTTTAAGGTCTCAAAAAATGCTGAACCTTGAAGAACAATGCTGCAAATATCTGTCAGAAAAGGAAACACAGAATAAAAGATGTTACAGTAAAACTCTTAAATCAGTCTGGAGATGTAACATCAAAAACACTTTCAGCCTCTCTCTTCAGCTCCATGTCTCTCATCCCTCTGTCCTCTCTCTCTGTTTCTCTCGTTCTCTTTATCCTGAACTCTCTCTGCACTCAAAACTCTTTTTTTCTCCTCTTCTTATGTTGAATCCATAAAGCAGAAATGTTGGGATGGTAATACTCTGCGTGAGAGTGAGAGATAAATGCAATAAAAGGTTCACAACAGACCAACCCACATCATGACGACCCTCTGGTCCGGTCAGCCCTGAAGGACTCCTCTGAACATCTTACAGATGCCTGATTGGACTGAGATCTCCGAGAGATGAATGTTGCCGACCGCTTGCTTCTCTAGTTATACCAACTTTAGTAACGACCGTAGGATAGCAATACACAGCGGTCTGAGGAGCCTTAAACAAACCTCAACCAAAACGCCACTCTATAGCCACAAATAATGCTCAGAACAGCACCTAACTTCATCAACAGGACATACAGGGTCACAGACATAGTACTAGACACCAAACATCTTTTTAACTTCGACTCATTTCTTTAGCAAAGAGACTAAACACAACTCACCTACTCTCTTCCAGCAGCCGCTTAATTGTACGGAGACCCACTGCAGCGGGGTGACACAGCTCAAGGAAGAACATTTATGATCATTATTCTATCATTTCCTTGATGTAATAATCATCATATTAATCATTTTGCACTGCAGACGCGGTAGTTCTTCTTCCTTAGCATCTCGGTCTGATTGCATCTCCATGAAGAAATTATCATAAATGTTCTTCCTTGAGCTGCGACACCCCGCTGCAGTCGATGGACTCGCCCAGAGGTCTCGGTACGAACAAGCGGCTGCTGGAGGAGGTGAGTTGTGTTTAGTCTCTTTGCTAAAGAAATTATTCAAAGTTAAAAAGATGTTTGATGGGTAGTACTGTGGCTGGAACCCTAAAACTCATGTCAAGGCGTTTTCACATTTTCTCATCTTTGAGATTTTGCAGCTTATTTAAATTTTAACCAACTGCAATCACACGTCTCTGAGTTTCCCTCCCTCTCCACTGTCCTGCACCCAAACTTTCAGCCCCACCACCTTCACCTTCCAACTAAGAGCTTAAGATATGAACCGATCAACCCTCAAACTTATATTTGCACAATCTGCCAGAGTCCACTTTCCTCAACTCTCACCGCGTTTAGCCAAAAATCGAACATCAGAAGTCAACCTTCCTCCACAAAAATAAACGCTGTGAGTCCCACGCCATCACCTCTGTTGACCTCGGATCAGGAGAAGGTCGGCGTGACATCACAGTGTTTGTGTGTTAAGCTGAAGCTGCGTTCAGGAGCAGATCTGGCAGCCGAGTGCTTCAAGGACCCGAGATAATTACCTTCTTTCAGCAGCTGTGTCACACACAAACACAAACACACACACAAACACAAACACAAACACAGAGGATCTGAGAGGTGGTCGCCCCATGAAACAACATGCAAACCACATCCATTAACCTGACGCTGCATTCTTAAATCCGTCTGTGCGTTTAGCTCTCAGTTCTTCAATAATGGGCTGCAGCTATCATGAAGGACTGGAGTCAGACCGATCAGGTCTTTAAATGAAGACTGGATCACAAACAACAGCATGAAGGACAAGAAGGAGATCAGGATGTACGCAATAATCCGGACTATTTCAAACCACATTTTAAATGACTGTCCAATTTTTAAATGAGATTTTTATAATGTGATCACTGTGCATGATTGATAAATTCGCACTTTATTGCTCAGCTCAAACTTGCAGTTGTGGTAGATGGAGTTGAAAACATCCTAACTCGTCAGAATCACCAAAACGTTGATGTTTCAAGTTTGCTAATCTCTGCGGCTTCACGTGACACTGATCGAGTTTTACCCGACGACTCTGTCAAAACAAGTTGGATTTTGTTTGTGTGTTTTTTTATTGACCTTTTGTATCAGTTAACATCGTAATCATGCAGCCGTCTGTTGCTTTAAACTTTGTAAACAAGTCAACAATATGCAGACAGGAGCTGATGAGCTCTGCGGCTGAGCGTCGACTATCAACACAACTCCAACACGTCATTATTCCATAATTCTTGAGATGATTATTGTGAGGATGTGCATCACTGACACACTTACTGATACCTCCACGGTTTGTTTTTGTTTGGGAGCTGATACCTTTAAACGAAAAAGGACAAAGATGTTCATCTTTACAAAAAAACTTCTTCATGCACCGACTTCTGTTGTAAGACAAGTCAAAAACCAGATACACCCACTGTTCTTATTGTTCCTCCATCCCTGCAGGACATGAACATCCCACTGACGCCTCCACTGGCACAGAACAGTGTGGGTCAGCATTGTGTTTGCCCAAAACTACATCATTAATGCAGGAAATCTGCATATGCACATAATTTAGAAAAGGAGGCTGGGATGGAATTTTGATCTTGGCAGCAGACTATGGCACAGGTCCAGCTCTTCGTACATCCTATCAAGTCAGAAATACATGCGTTTAAGGAAGAAGATGGGAAATCCTCAAAAAAATACATCCATGTTTATCTTCAGATGATAAAAAACTTCACTTTTATACTGAGGGTCAACAAAACATGTCTGTATTCAGTGATGTTTGACTTCTACACCATATTTAGACGGACCCGCCCCCGCCTGAGGCCACAGAGTAACTACAGTTTCATCACCGTCACGGCGGTCTGTGTGTTACTCAGTTATTCAATCCTGAAATCCTTTTTCCTCTGCAGCTGCATTGACTGCTCCATACAGCGCCCGCACACGCACCGACCCTAAATATAGCTTACCGACTGCACTGCCGCATCGATCACAGAGACAGCGGAGGATGTTAAAGAGGATGTTTAAACTATTCAACTCTGTTTTACTCTGATGAAGTACGAGGGTAAGCCTCGTTTATCCTAAAAGAGCCACGAGTCAGTGCACACAAAACGCTCTGCAGGGATATACATTACTTACAGCCAGGGCCACCCAGCTTCTCGAACCTCTTAAGCAATTTTGCCCGAGTGTTTGGAATGACAATTGAGAGCTACTTCAGGCAGGCTGGTTTCACACTCGACATGCATACCCCTCCAATATGACCGTCTCTTAAAGCTGCAGGATTCCTGTCCCCTCCCTCTGCACCCCAACACCTTCAGAGTATCCACCTGCAGGATCCAGCGAGGTGGTTTCAGATTTATTAATTCATGTTTGTAAAATCAGTCTGAGGTGTAAAACACAAACAATGTTCCGCTGCTGCAACGAGCATCTAAAAGCATCACTAAAGTAGGTCTGGATTCATAGTTAGGATTGATCATTCGCACTAAGTGAGGAGATATAAAGTTTTTTGTGGGTTAAAATCATATCTAACTTTGACAGCAGGATGAAAACAGGTTTGCCAGCACTGGTTCATTTATTCTGATGCAGTTAGATCAGAAATAAAAGTGACATTTTTCACCGACTGTGTGTTTTCTTGACCCTTTGACTTCTGATTATCACATTTCCCTCTAAAAAACAACTTCTACACGACACAGGTGACAAGTGAAAAGTAAAATGCTGTCTGTGTCAAAGAGAACTGATTCATCACTAAAGTATGACCACCTACGACTAAAGCAAACAAGTGCGACAAATCAGACTGATGGCAGCATGACAGAAGACAGCAGAGCTCGATTTTGGAGCGAGACGATCACCACAGACCTGCAGCTCGAGTGTAGAGGGTATCCCCCAGATTGTGTTATTGAGAACACAAACAAGAGCTGCACGAAACAACAAAACGACCAAATTGGGACGCCTTAAATGTGCAAATTGAGTCACACTAACCAGGCATCAGATGAGGCTGGGAGATATGGCCGCAAAGCAGTATCACGATATATCGAGCAGTTCCCCTTGATCATGATAAATGGACAATAAGGGTAGGAATCAATCTGCACTGAAGAAATGTATCCTGAAAAATCAAAAATGCAAAATGAATTTGAGATGTGATTAAAATGCAAAACTGGGATTATGGACTGAAATTCTGTGATTAATTGTGATTTAAAAAATTGTTTAACATCCTCAAAAATGACGAAAAAAGAAACAGTAATTTCATGTCGAACCCTGCCAAACTAATCACTAACCAACTGTTGTTCTCTAAGATCTGGTCCCTGAGTGTCTGTGGGAGTGGGCCTGATCAGACTCAGCATGAAAACCCCTCAGGACTGCAACAGTAATATTAGCTATAAAAAATCCTGCTGAGCATCTTCCTCCGATGATTAAATGTGTACCGGGAGGAAAGTCATCCATCTGTCTGATCTCCTCCACTCCTCATGATCTGGGTCAGAACGTGCAGATGGATCGTTTGTCCTCCCTCGTTTTCCTCGGGGAAACCCGGAGCATTCCCACGCCTGACGAGATGTACGACGTCCCCAGAGTGTGTAGGATCCTTCCCAGGGTCTCCTCCCAGTTTAAAACACTTGATTTATATCACAAGTGATCAGAGAGAACCCCCCGAAAGAGCCTGATATTCATCTTATAATCTGTCACTGAACGGAGAAGCCAGCAGAATATGAAGCAGCAGGGATTTAATCTAAATGTTTTCAGGTTGGTTTGTCATTTCGATCAAGAAGATTGACTGCGAGGAAACCTGAGAAGGAGTCCACTCTCTGAAAACGCTCTGAGGAAGACCACTTGTTTGTTTTGTTTTGTTTTCCTAAAGCCCGGTGCAAACAAAGCCTCACTCTACATGCAAACACCTCTGCACAAATGTATGCATACACACAACCTGGCATCCTCTCACGGACACTCATTAGCACTGTACACAGTCCTCTAAATCAATTCAACAGCAGGACTTGAGCTCTGCAGGAAGGCCATGAAAGTGGATGTAATCAAAGGGACATCTGGAGAAAAGCTTCTTCTTCTTGTTACAGTTCAGGTCCATTCAAGTTAAAGTGTAGAGATGCTGAAGCTCCTGGACTATTTCTTATTTATGTTTCCAAAAGAAGACACCCTGTGTGCATTTAAAGAGTACCTCTCCTGTTTAAATACGTCTGTGCGACGGTGTGTGCACGACTTACATAAGCACGAAAGCAAAACTTTAACAAGAGACCACAACTTTCTGTTCAAGGAGCCCTGTCGCCCCCACGCTGATGCATAACTTAAACACCTGGAGTGATCTGCATTGACTGTAAAATTACAAGAGCTCTGGCTGGCGGCGCTCCAGTCCATCTCACACGGCTCTTAATCTGCAGCTCTGACTGTCTGTGGGCGAGCACAGAGAGTGTGAACTGTGAGTGATACAGCTGCCTTCCTCCGTTCATCATATCAGTCTCTGCGAAAGCACATTGAACCTGCACCTTTGGTCGAGGCACGCCGTTTCCCTGCACGTCTTACCCATAAATATTACATAAGCATTATAAACTAAGTCCTTTGGAGCGTGCAGAGTTAAATTAGAGATTACAGTCAAGTGGACGCTCTTCAGCACGGCTCCACAACGAACCCTGATGTCGTTCAATGAAAAAAAGGAAGTGTTTTGGTAATTTGCATCTCATTTCAGGCTCCTCTATAGAATGAACCCAGCAGAGAAGAATCCGCCTCACCTCAAACATCCAATTTCTAAATATTTAAAGAGATTTAAATATATTTATGACTCTAAAACAAGAGCTGGTGGGTAAAAGATAGAAATAAGAAATGATTTCTTTATTTTTTTAAGCAACAGAGCAAGATATCTTATCCATCTTGGAGATCCTCGGTTATAGAGTCAATAAGTTGGTAGTTGGTAGTTGGTTGGTAGTTTGATTCAGGTCTAAATTTTTGAGGTTTTTATGTCATAAAGTTGCTCGTTGGATGCTTTAGTGGCCTGGTGAGCAGAAACTGGCGGGTCTGTCTGTATATGATGAGTCAAAGATCGTCTCAAAAGCCTGAAAAAAGACAAGATAACCTTTATTTTGTTTTAAACTTTCCTCTGTTACAAGATAAAGAAGAGGTGTGCAGTGTACTCTGACCCTGGACGACAGTCTCAATTAAACTCATGTGGGCTCGGTGTGTGAATATATTCATGACACAATTATGAAATAAACACAAACAAAACTAAGTTGAAGAAAAGCCAGCGATACTCTCATCTTAGAAGTCCTAAAACTTTGTCTTTGATTATCATTTTGATGGAATTTTTACAATAAAAAAGCTTCAAGAGAATCTTTGTATTCCAGTTTCATACCCGCCCGACTACTGTCACAATGAAACTGGTAATTTTGCAACATCTGAAGTCATCTTTACTGGTTTAAATGGTGAAACGGAGGAGTTGAACTCTTACAGTGGAGAGCCTCAAGTGTCTCTTTTTGATTTAACTAAATTTTACATGAAAAAATTATATTTAAAAAACAGAGAAAATGGTTTAATCTTATCTACTCTTAATCTGCTATCCAGTTTTACCAAGTGAAACACGTTGAGATCAAACAAAAAGCAGCAAAAGATGATTATAAAACATTAAAACAAAAACCCTGAATAAGAAGTCAAACAAGCGGATCACAATCATAGATATCAGGCAGAACATCACAGCCAGATGTGTCCAGATTCATGCATTTAATAACAACAGATCCTTGACTTTAAGTTCTTTTAACTGATTCAAGGAGCAGCAAACTTAAACACCTTCTAAGTTCCTCTCCTGGAACCAACCAACGTGTCCATACAGCTAACAGTGAAGAGTGAGAGCCTGAAGACCCTCAGAGCTCTGTGGTACACCGTGTCCAAAACATACGAGCTCCGAGAAAAGGCGAGTCTGCACCAAACATCACCACAGACACAACCACAAGAAACAACTCCTGAGAAAGACAGGATGTGAATCTAATGTAACGACCCACTTTCATTTTCAGCTAAAAGAGAATAAACAATTAAAATATCAAGAGGTACAAACTCAGTCCGTGTGAACCCTGAGAGGCCAGGACAAGATTTAACAGATAAAACAACAACTTTAGTGTTTTTTTCTGTGATTTTAACAAGTTTTTAATCATTTAAATTTGTTTAAAAATGTTTAAATCAGAGTCTAACTTCAGGAGAACTCAGGAATTAAACATGATCAACTCCAATGATCCTGCAATAAAGCTGATCTGATCTGCACTTACATAATCCAGCCTTTCTTTACAACCTCACACACACACACACACACACACACACACACACACACACACACACACACACACACACTCAACATGTGACAGCTGACAGTCAATCAACTGGATCTATAGACCCCGTTATCGATAGATTACACATTTGAACAGAACCACATGTATGGAGGCAATAATTCACACCCAAGTGGATCGATGTGAAGCGGGGAAAGTGAAGGTTTCTGCACGTGGAGGTCGAAACACTCACACCAGGAAACTACAGACCACATCCCTCTCTAAAGGCGGTTGACAGTGACTCAAACATCAGACAGAAGCTCCACAGAAAGACCACAAGCGCCTCTAAACCTAAACCCAAATACAGTCTAGTCTCTAGTCTCTGGCACACTGGGTTCCAAAATCCCTCCAAGGTGACACACGAGTGCGCCACAAACAAACTTCCCACCGCAAGCAAAGATAAACTCAGATTAACATCGAATTTTAATCTGAGGAGGGTGACACTTGCTCCTGCTTGTGACCTACAGAGGTCAAACACTCACTCCGGAGCCAAGAGAGCTGGAAATCCGTCCAGTAGATGTCTGATAATCTGCGAGGATAAAGCGGATTGAACTCACCATGTCCTTAAGGAGACGCCGGGTCCTCAGATAATGTCACGACACTAAATCCTCATTAGACAGAATCACATTGTTTGTTCCACAGTCCGAATACAACGTGAAACAAATCAATCAGGCTCTAGAGGAGTGGAAGTGCAGAGCAGCCCGGGGGTGAGGCGCTGGGGGAGTCTTCAGAGGAGGGGGAACGATCACCGGGAGCGCAGCGGACCCAGCGTGGGAGCAGCGTGGAGAGGAGGCGTCCGTGCGCAAAGACCAGCGAGGAGGAGGAAAGTCCGTGCGCCTCTGAAGACGCTGTGAGGACAGTGAGCCCGAGAGCCCGGCGAGGGTCCGAGGAGAGGTGAGGAGACCCCCGCGGATGTTTGGAGACAGCGCGTGGAGTCTGACAGCAGAGGAGGCGTCGCGCGCTCTGCCGCTCTCTGTAAAGTCACAGCGGACATCAACCGGCTCTGCTCAGGTCCCTCCTCTTCAGCCCTAAAGTGAAAGGAGCATCCGAGTCCATCTCTCTCTCTCTCTCTCTCTCTCTCTCTCTCTCTCTCTCTCAGCGTGTGACGCTGCGTGTGCGCGCTGGAGGAGACAACTGTGTTTTTGTAGGTCAAAAGGGGCGCAGAAGCGACGTGTGTTTTACGCCCTCCTTTTAGTTTCGCGGCACAAAACGAACAAACAACAAGCCCCATTTTTAACCCTGACAAACCTCGATCTATTCTTGTTCTTCCACGTCTTTTTGTTCCCAGTTTTTAACAGTCTTGCACCAGTTTATCCATGTCTGATTTCCTGGTTGAGTGGGCGTGGTCCCCATTTTCCCGCGTCTTTACACCTGTATGCAATCAGCCTAATACCACGCCCACTACTCTTATCTGCAGGGGCGTCATGAGGGTCAAAAGTTAGGGGGTACAGGGGGGCCCCATAAAGATGGTGTTGTGGGGACTGAAAGACAGAAAATGTGAGGGTCTGTTTTACACCTGGACTAATTGGAGAGGTTATTCAGTCGCAGCTCCTTGGCTCAGGTGTAGTTTTGATCATAAATAGTGAGAATCAAATGGTCCGGTGCAGAAACATCACAGGACTTGACACCATCTGCTGGTTGAACAACATGTTTAGTTCATGGAGTTTAGTCCAGCTGATGAATCGAAGGAATCTCTCGTACCTTCACACACTGCTGTCAAAGTTTCCTGGTCTTTGCATGACTCTGCTCAACGTTGAAAACACACTTTGATGGATGCGCTGACTCACAGGTTTGCAGCTTCTGCATTTCTGTTGGTGGTGTCTGACGTTTCAAATACCTGCAGTTTTTCCTCCTGGACTTAGGCCGATCTGATGAGTGCGATATGACTTTATACCAAACTAACATCAACGTCAGACAGCAGGATTACTTGATTATAGACGGGCTCAACAGTCTTAGGGTGTCCGTACATGTCGCTGCCGAAAATGAATCGTTTTTAATCTTCTGTACTTTGTCAAAGTGAAAGACAATCATACTAAAACCTGCTTCACAACCTCAAGATCTGAAGTCGAGCTTAGATTTTTCTCTCTGCCTTTGACAAGTAGTTCTTTGGCATCAGTGATATCGACCAATCAGAGCACAGAGCTCTTTACATGTGCAGAAAAGTAAACAAACCTGCAAAGGGAAAGATGAGCGATGGAGTCGGTGCTGTGAGATGAAACTAAAGTTTTTCATGAACATCATCCTGTTTCTGGTCAAACCCAAAATGAAGTAACTAGAAGCTTTTTCCCATCCTCCTTCTTATTTCCTGTCATGGCTGCACTTCGTTATTCAATAAAAATGTTCAATCCCACAAAAATTCTTCCGAGAAACAATGTTCTTGGCGCTCAGTAATCAACAGACCTTTCAGCTTTTAGTTTTCACTGTCTTCACAAAAACACAGAAAAAACATGAAAACACAAAAATGTGATATTGTTCCTGGAAAGACTCTTTGGAAATTATCAAAAAACAGTGAAAACAATAATGTGAGCGAGTGAAGCCAAACTTTGTTTACTTGGCGGGAGAAGTGTGTCGAGAAATGGTCTTTAAAAATATTATTTTCTTGTGGTTAGTGGATGAATCATCTGCTTGATTCCATGGGTTAGGTTTGATCATATCTAACAGCCTTCAAAGCTGCTCAATGAACCAAGAATTTTAACCTGGCCGGGCCATCCTGTTGCGTGAATCACTTGATGTTCCTTCCCACAACAGGATGGCCCGGCCAGGCTACAAGAATTTCACCTCCTTATAAGCAGACTTCAGCTGTGCAAGAAGACCAGTCTGGTCTTAACATACTTTGATTCCTGCTCTGTAGTTTCTGCAGAAACAAAAGTAGGTGAGTCCACTAAACGTGTGTCTTTGAGATTCCAGCTCTCTGACTCTTCTGTCCCTGAAATCTCCTGATGTCAGTGTATTTCTCTCCCTCTGCTGGTTGATGATCCGTCTCAGTCTTTGGTTTTTCTCTCCTTTTAAAGCGTATTTTATCATGAAAGGTGTCACCTTGGTTTTGAACAGTGACTGTAATCCTACCTTGAGCGGTTCAGGACCATTTAAAATGCTTTAATGCAAGTCGGCCTCGTACAATGCTGGTGATTTACAGTTTTGATGCAAATCAGGGCAGAGTGAACTACATGACAGGAAGTTTCTGTTAATGATGAAATCTCCAAACTCTGTAATTTGACTCTGAGCAAAATTAATCTGGAATCTGTAGTAGCTTCGCAGCAGGTAGACATTTGTGTGTGGCTTGTATACACACCATGGAAAGAACAACAACTCTACAGAGTGAAGCCAACATTCTTAGAGCTCCCCCTGGTGGCTGCGCGTAGTACACGTCTGCAGGCCTGGCTCTTCCAGGTTAGCAGAAGGAGCATGTGTCAAGCTAAAAAAACAAACAAACGAACAAAAAAACCACATTAAATACATTTTACATCATGCAAACTAAAGTGCAAACATCCTTTTTTGGGGTAAGTTTATTTCAATTTTACACTTGGTGTTACAAAGAGTCCTGATTGACAGCTTTGTTGACAAATGAGCATCCTCAAGAGGAACCAAGAGAGAGAAAATGTCCTTAAATCCAGGTTGGAGTTTTATGGAAATGGGCCTAAACGGGGGCTACAGCTGAGACTAGTGTTGATGAAACATGAGTATAAAATATCTATAACTTGTTTCAACTACCAATAATAATGGCATTTAATGGTTTAGTCAACCTGTGCACATCCTTTATAGGGGAATTATTGCTGCTACTGTCTGCTGCTATTATTAGCATCTGACGCAAAATGGTTTTAATGATTAGCTCTGGCCGTTGAATTACCCCCTGGGGACAAGTTAAGTTTTTTTTTAATTAAATTGAATAGCTACAGAGTGATCATTTAATGGGTTACATAGATTTTTATGATGAAGTGCTACAGATGTTCTCCAACAGAACAAGCTGGGAGTGGAGGAACAACAGGAAACCAAAATCAGCTCCTGCTGCCAAACTAATTTGGGTTTGTTGAAGTGATTGGCAGGGATTTAAAAGATAAAAGATGGGGAATATAGTAGCTGGGAAACTGAAGAGTTTTTACAGTTTATGTGGAGAGAAGATTCATAGTCTGTAACGCACCAAAGACTAAAAAGCAGCCAAGTAATTAACTAAGCTTACATTAAAAAACTGCAATCAGGCTCTTTATTACAGCCTTCTGGAGCAGACTGTAGAAACCAGTCAAAAACAGCAACAATAAAACTTCCATTTCTCCATTTCCAGCTGCTGAGAGCATCGACTGTCTGCATCTCTGTCTCCCTCTGACTCATACTCAGGGCCGGACTCTGCTCATCATTTCTTTATTACTCATCCTAATCATCCTAATCAACCATTTACAAGCTTCTCAAGGGGATCAAAAACCAATCCACGATTCTTTTTAAGCGGAGAGGAGACTTCACCGAAGCAGACTGACTCCTGAAAGTGAATTTGAACTCTGACAGAAACGACCTCAGCTATTTGTGTTTCAATAAAAGGGGGTTCAGGTTATGATTTTGACATGTGAGTCCTGATGAATTCAATCAGCTTAGAAACATGTTGGGTACTGATCTGTCTGTCCTTGTTTTATAAGGAGATTCTAACCCTCATGATGGTACCAAAGTTGGTTTTTATAAGATTTGACATCCCAGTTTCAGAGACAGTCCGCAGGAAAAACAACAAAGTTTCCAAATAGGTGAAGATTTTATCATCAGAGTTTGTCCTGGTCCAGCATGGAGAGATTTTCAGATGTTCACTTTTGGAAAACTCTGTAAAGCATAAAACAAATGAAAGGTAAACACCAGCTGTTTTGCAGTTTTATGGCTCCTGTTAGAGCCATGTGTTGTATTTTCTTTGGGTTTGTGTTTTGAAACCTTTATCATTTGTAGAAGAAGTAGAAGAAAACACAATTAATGGCGGGTGTGTCTGCAGCTTTGACCATCAATGTTAACGTTGTTGTCGCCATTGTTTGGTTTTGCTGTTGTCTTTTATCTGCATTTGGTTTCTTCAACAAGTAAAGAAAATGAAACAAAGAAAATGTGACTTTGATGAACTGTTTCATTTACGCTGGGAAACAAGAAGGCAAGGAAGATGCGTCAACTGTCAATGTGGCTGAAGTACGCCTCGGTGGATCTCCGGATAATTTCAGCAGGTGGAATTAAGTCACTACAGCTCCCTAAAAACTTCTTAAAGTATTTTAACATGAGTGTAATGAGTTAACTTTTCTTTATGCTTTTTCTCAACCAAGCAGCACTTTTTTGTAAAAATAAAGCTGAAACTAGAAGGAGCTACACATCTGCGTTCAAACTGCACATTGCTGAATGAAGTGAAGTCCTCACACAGACTTGTTTTACCCCTGAAAACAGACTATCGTTTATATCAGTGAGACTACATTTTACTGTAGATACCCTGGGTGGGTGTGTAGGACTAGGTCTCTGTTGCAGGTCCCTGTTTAAGGTGTTGTCTGCGTATACAGTATATAGGTTGCAGGTTGTGTGGAGCAGTACAGAGATTGTGGGGTGCTGTAATTGTGTGGGAACATGCTGGTTATGCACTGTTGTTTTGTGATGGTCTGGCTGGCCTGTAAACTGACTCCCCGTTGGATAAATAGCATCATAACTACCAAAATATGTGGTGCATTAAAAGTTGGAGCAGAGACCCAGAAAGCACAAACTTTCATTTTCTCCACATTTCCCCCGAACGGTTTTGGACTCTGTATCTCTGTGGTCCGCTGTAATGGCTTCCTGTGATGAGCTGTCCTTCCTCGCCATTTTCCTTCTGTCCTCTTATTTCACAGAAATCATTATTTGTAGCCACAGCAGCCTTTCTCTCTCTCTCTCTCTCTCTCTCTCTCTCTCTCTCTCTCTCTCTCTCCCTGTAACCCAGTTTCTCTTCAGTTTAGCTGTATCATATAGGCTTTCAAACTCTGACTGAAAAAAGTGTCTGACTCACTTGTTAGGAGAAACTTTTTCAAAACTTTTAGGACTTTTGGGACTTAATAATGTGGAGTAACCTGTTTATCTGACTCGATGGTCATCCTGACATTATGTTGGTTTTATATGTCTACTGACCTTTTAGCTCAGCCTCCATTATATATTTATGATTACAGGTGCATGACCGTGCATCCTGTCCAGACCTGGCAAATATCGTTTCCAGCCCTTCATGGTTGCATGATAATGTTTGTCGTTTTTGTCGAGTTATGCAGTTAGACAACAAAAAGAAAGAACTTGAATGAACCAAAACTTGAGTTAAATATAAGATTACGCTAAAAACTCAGTCAGTCCAAAATCTGTATTCCTATAAATCCGATTCATAACAAAAGCTGTCAAGAAAATAAGAAACGATGGCGGGCTCAACGTAACGCTGAGGAGCTGCAGACCTGACTGATGTCCACACTGACGTCTGTTCATCCTTGAAAGAGTTGGACCACGGGGAATGAAAGAAACGGGCTCAAAGAAACGTGACATTGACTTCATGATGGTGGTTTAATCTCCTAATCCTTCAGATCTCAATCCTGTTGATCGTCTGTTTGATGTGCTTGGAAAACCAACTCCAATCCATGGAGACCTTTCCTCACAGACGACAGGATTTGAAGGACTGTCTGTTCATGTCTTCATGCCAGAATACCTTGAGAGGTCTTTTAGGGGTGTTCACACCAAGCTCGAGTAAAATCATTCACCCAAATGAATTACATATTAAGTCAATGCAAAGACGCGATTAGACGCTTTTACTACTCTGGTGGAGCAAATCGTGCAAATTCAGCAGACACGAGTTCTCAAGAGTTGAAAATATCTCAACTCAAGCGGATATTCACGTCGCAATAACCAATCAGCAGGTAGGTTCCCGGTTGACGTCTGAAAACAGACCAGATGATGCTCACTGGTGTGAAAATATAAATACAAATCCTTTTACTCACAGTAGACAGATGGACAGGCGTTCTGCAGCTGGGATAGAGCCCCCTGTAATTGGTATCCTGGTACCTGGTACCGACCCTCACCAACATGTCGTCAAATTAGGTTCAAAAACACAGCTGGAAACAGACGTCATCTGGGCACAGCCATTGGAGACCCAGACACGGCAGCGCCTATATCTCCAACAGTTGTGTACCTTCTACAACAAAAACAAAGCAGCAATCCACTGGTTCACTCCTACCGTGCTTGATGAAGACTCTCCCCTTCTCTCGTGTCGGATTATCTGGTAAATTGTGAAAAACCGTTGTCTATCACTCGATCTTGCCGGTTGAATTGGCAACGATCACTGTTGAAATTAGCATAAACGGCTACTGACGGCTTTTAAGCACCCTGTTGACGTGCAAATTATTACAGCGAATGAAGCGAGTAAATACTTCTCACTCATGTGTCTAGATACGTGTGAATTAAGCGAGTAGATGATTTTACTCACGCTTGGTGTAAACGCCCCATAACAACCTAAAAGTTTTCAACCGTCGCCATGATGAGTTGTTGAATCCTCCAAATGATCAGGAAAGGACCATGACAGCTGAGTTGAAGCCATAATTATCATATTAAACTATTATTTTCATTCACATGGATAAATATCACATTCACATTGTAATTCTCTGGCTGACAGGAGCACGCTTCATCCTTCTGCTCTCCATATATTCACATGGAGGTGGCGCTCAGTGAAATGTTTGATCCCATTCTTGGCATTTCCAGTGTAAGAGGAGAGCAGACTCTACTACCTCTGTACATCTTGTTCTGTGTCAGATCAGCATCCATGTTTGTCTCATATTGATTTTATTGGACAGCTATTAATGGCTGTGAAGGAAAGCAAATACTCCGGTGTGCACAAGCTCACTGCTCGTTTATTTTTAGTCATCAGCACAGATTCAGGAGAGGAGATTTATCAGGAATGAATTCACTGATTACAAACAACACGGGTGATAATGATTTCTTAATGAGTGGCACTTAAATGTGGACACCACTTCCAACACCGCGCAGATGTGAGACAAACAATTGATCTGGTATTCAGGGAGTTTATTGATAATCTATTTTTATGATTTAATCATATTTCATGTCTTCTATTATACGAACACGTTGTGATCACAGTTTTTGCCATCACGCTGTACAAAAACCTTTTGAGACTTTAACCTCGGCAGTTGGAAGGTATCAGGTGTTCCCCAAGATTGCGCTTTTGTCACCGTTTTTAAGTCCTAACCTCGAGGCCCGAGTCCTTGGTGTTGTGTTAAAACACCAGCCTTGGAATGAGCAGCTTTCACATTTTCAGCTGCAGAAGTTTCTCTAATTCTTGATTAAAAAAAAAGAACAGGGTTTTTGAGGCGGACATGTTATTGGTTAGTCTGCTTGCTAACACAAAGGTCAACCAGGGAAATGTCAGGGGGACGGAGGGAGCCGTAATCTAACACCAACTTCAAATTAAGAGTATTGGTTTTTGTGACCTTTGCACTGGAATCAATGAGGCCTGTTTGTACATGTTACTCTCTGTGTTTGGGTTTTACTTCACAAATAATGTTAAAAAGATGAAACTCTGTATCAATAGAGATGATTGGGAGAGATCTGTAATTAAAAAATATATTTATGTATTATTATTATTACATTATTTTTCATTTTATCCCATTTCTCAGCTGTAACCGAATCATTATTCTCCTCTTGACCCGCCCATGACTCCCTCTGAAACTGTTTGTGATCCACGTCTCTGAAGCTTTTAAACTGGGTCGTCTCTAAATCCCATCAATGAATCAGACTCATTCATAATTTTTCAGCAGTGTTCCTTCAGTGATTCCCTGAAATGACAGCATGCAGAAAGCTGATATTTTCAATCAGAGAACTCATTAAAAGTGAGTTAGTCCTCTCAGATGAGTTTGGTTAAATAAAAGATGGAAATTTTGACATTTTCATGAAGATAAAAAGGAGATAACTTCTGTACTTGCAAAAATGTTTTTAAACCTCCAAAATTATCTTTATTCAGCTCTGACTCTGACTTCATTAAAATAAAGATGCAAACAATCGTTGAAGCTTCGAAATGTGATATCTTACATATAAACGCTCACACATATGGACACACTTTCAGGTGAATATCTGAAAGGAAACTCTCTGTTTATGTTTGTTTGCTCCTTGAACACATCGTCTTTTACTGCCAACCTGCTGACCTTGACCGTGACGTTGTGTCACATCTCTGTGTGTATCTTTCCCTCCACATCAGTCTCTGAACACACCATTCGTAATAATTTGTGGGGAATCCGAGTGAGGCCGTCAGACGTTTAGTGGAGGCGGCGTGGTGCTGCCAGAGATAACGACCGTCGGACAGCTTTGATTGTCGCTGCAGAGGCCAGTATCGCTTCCTCTTTCAGGCTGCTAGCCAATCCCCCTCCTCTCTTTTATCTCCTCTGTCTAACCTGTTTTTTTTTTTCAGAGGCTTTTCCTCCTCCTCTTTTGTTTCGTTCTCATTCCTCGCTCCATTTCTGATGCCTCCTGTGATTTGTCGGCTTTCATAAACTATATGCCTTTGTTGTCATTTGTCCTTTTGTTCTTTCAGTTTGTTTCATTGGCTTTTCTGCCCTGAAGGATTTCACTGTGCACGTTTTAATCAACGCAAAGCTGGATACAGCAAAGTTTAATATTTGATCAAAAGGTTTTTCCTTTTTTTTGTTCACCCAGATTTAACACGCAGTTATGGTTTTAGGATGTCTGCATGATGTGAGGAGTTTTTAGTTTGTCTAAACTCCTGAAACGGACACTGATGCCTCATTAGAGGATGAAAATGACCACCAGCATCCATCCATCATCTTACTTTCATCCAAAGCCAATTCACTGAGGATAGTCGCCCTGAAAATCCCTCTACTCTACCCTGCAACATTCTCCATCTCCTATGATTTCCATTACATTTAGTCATTTAAGCTAAAACCATAGACCTCCTGTGGAGCCTGCAGGTGGATGCTGAGGAGGTGGTGGAGGGCAGTGGTGGCGAAGTGGAGGCAGAGGTTGGAAATCCTGCGGCCAAATTGAGAGGATACTTTTATACTTTTATTTGTCAGGTGATTGTAGAAATGAGACATGTAACATTTTGTTGTAGCATGACTTACCTGACTCCGTCAAAGAAGCATCGTTTTTTGTGGTGTATAAGCTTTTAATATCAGTCAATAGCTATTAGTTATTGATGACATTTGGTAATATAACGATATCGCTTTGTTCTCTTCTGCCTGAGTGGTCAACATTTAAATTAAAATTCAGCTCTTTCTGACTGTAAACAAATCTGTTCTCCACCTCCCTGACCTGATGGATGTGAGGCACGCTCCACGTCCTCGAATAACATTCAGGAGCCCAAACAAAGTTAGCGTGCTACAATATCGGACAGCAGAAACCAACCAACAAGTTCAGAAAATTGTCTGAATCCTCCTTTGACCACGACTGCCGACACAAGCAAGAAAACAAAGTAAATACCGGAGACTCTGGAGGAATAACGGGCGTTTAAAACGGAGGTAGACCGGACAAGAGCTAAAAAGCCGGGTCAACATAAACGATGGGGGACGCTTGGGGATCTTGGTGACCCTGTAACCTTTCTGCTGGACAGGTAAACCGCTTTAACAAAGTAAGACAAGTGTCTGTAACAGAAGTGTTTCTTGTCAAACGGACCTGCTGTAGCGTGTTGTAGCGCCATCGCTAAACTGTTGACCTCGGGTCCTGGACTATGTCACTTTATCCTCGTTGTAGAAGTCCTGCAAACATTGTGTTTGCTGGTAGTCTGTTGGCATCTACAGTAGCACCAATGCTTTTGACTTTCACCTTGACTGGGCCCCATTTGTAATGATCTGAAGTATTTATCTGCATTATATCTGAATTTAATTGGAACGATACGAGCGAGCAGGAGCGTCTGTTTGTGGGCGGGGCTTACTGGAGCAGAGAGGGAGGGGAGAGGAGGAGCTGAGGGGAAAACTGGTTGGGAGGGGTAGAGTTTACATTCAAGATTTCTCCTAAAAACTGGAACTAACTCAGATCCTGACTACACCACCTTTAACCAACTCTCAGGTGTTGCTTCATTGTCTTCAAACACCTGAATCAGCTCCTACATGCATGTTTGCATGAAGCGAAGTGATTGGTTTGCATCAGGAGGAACCTTTTGTCCAAAACACATCTTACTCATTTTACATATGTGGCAGCTGTTGCTCTGTGGTTATCTCTACACTCCAGGGTTCAAATCCAGGTCCTGCTGTCTACATGCCAAAGTCCATTAGCAAGATACCGGACCAGAGACGGAGCTCTACAAACACAGTGCTTCATATTACTCTAAAACAATAACAGCTTCATACCTGGGTGTTTAAAAGTATGTGTTTCAGACCCAGATATATATCTTTCTGTCTGCTCTTGTTTCCCTGTTCCCTCATTAGCAGCTTGTGTGGTTAAACTCTTGGTTGCCATGGATTCAGTATTAGTTGCTGCATCATAAGACTCTCTGACTCCTCCGAGACTCTTCCTCTGCTGGTTTATATCCTCATTTTAAAGCAGAATCATCTTCCTTTTACTGTATTTTGGTTCATGCATTGGTTTATGTACAGTGTTCCCCGCAGCTGTCTTTTTAATATCAATACTAAAACACAGAGACGGCTCTGCTCTCCTCATACAGCTCTTTTTATTCCCTTTGTGAGTAAAACTGCAATAAAACCGAGTGCAGCAGAGAGTGAAAGCACTTCTGTTAGAGAGAAAAAGTTATTTTGTAGGTGGAAACTATTGATTTTACTTTTTTTCTGCTTCCTGCTCCTGTCTCACAGTTTCTGAATCATCTCTGTAATGATGCTGCAGCTCAACGCCGAGGCTGACGAGTAATTAATACAAACAGTGACACGACGGCCTATCGTCCTGAATATGAGACGATCCCTGCTATAATAACTATCATATTTCAAGACTAATTTATTGGAAAAGACTCTTGGAAGGCCAAATCGTGTATATATATATATATATATATATATATATATATATATATATATATATATATATATATATTTTATAAGGAAAGGGATTTAAAAAAATTTACAGACACATTCGATAAAATAATAAAAGTGGGTGTTTTTATCGTGTTTTTCATGATTTTTTTTTTTTAAGCTACTCTGTGGACTTTTTACAACTTATGAAACTAACTGAAATGAAGTGGGATGTCTTTCGATGGTGTAAAAAAAGTAAAAAAAAAATTAATAAAAAAAATTGTGATAAAATTATCTGTGAAAATACAAAAGGACGATTTTTTTTGGATCATTTTACATTATTTTCACAAGGATAAGGCAAAATCAGCATTACTCTGTCCACATGGGGGTGCCAAAGTCATCACACACTGACAAGTTCCTCACAGGAGCTTTAATTTCTTAATGTTATTCTTCTGTTTTTGGTATTTCTACACTGTGAGAAAACTATCACTGAGACTCAGGCTGTGTCTCATTTCAGAGACAGCATCGGGATAAGCGCGCTTAATGGCGCTTAGCTGAGTGCACTGCCGTTTTGTGCCGTTATGTGCCGTTTTGCGCCATTTTGTACCCTTCCTGTGTCCCATTTCAGAGACCGCAACCGTCGAACGGCGCATCTGAAGCGTGCGTACGCTATCCTGAGGTCAAACATTAGACTTGTTGGATCAGGATACAGTCCTATTTACACCTTTTAGGATGATTCCTCTCTCCAGAGTGCAGGAGCTGATTAACTCTGTCAGTAATGAACGGATGTAACCTGAGGAGTCACATTAAAATGTTTAAATAGTCACTTTACAACCATTTAGAAATGTTGAAACCCAAATATTCCTAATAGAAAAAACAATTTCAGAGATTACTTTTCTATCCCATAATAATCGGCTTATATTGAACATGCACCTGCTGCTGCAAACAGAATCATTTAGTGTCCATTTAGGGAAGAGTAACAGCAGTAATTCTCATTTACTCCTAATCAAGAAAAGATGTTGTGCTACAGTTAAATGTTGGATTTGAATTATGGGATTGGTCTTTTTTTTTCTCACACTGATATTTGTACTCGTCTCTTTGTAAAACCACATGAAGCAGATCCCTGCTGCTGCCAAACACAGCAGTACCCTTCAGCTAAAAGCACAAGCCGCTGCTCTGCAGACGACCAACACGAGTCTGCGGTCACTCGCTTCATTCACAAAGTGGTTAATTAGCCACCATTAGAGTCAGTTTCTAATGGATGCTCATTTACCAACAGTGTAATTATGACCAAATCCCATATAAAACCTGCAATTATAACCTGAGCATGTCTGCAGCAAACAAATCAGAGCCATGCAAAATGAGGAGCGTGTAAAAAATAGCTGTTGAGAGGAAACGTCAATAATGGCTGATTGAAGAGTTTGTGCCAAATGAGACCAAATGCATAAAAAAAGGACTTAAACTCATAATCTCTGTCACACAAAAAAGAATAGTTTTAATCTCTCAGCAAGTTGCAATTGTGATAAACATTCACACCAGTCGGTTAGTAAATGAAAAAATAAGTTTGGTAACGCTTTCTTTTACGGTACACTTACTACCAGGTAATTAACTGGTAATTACCTAGTAACAACATGAAATTATCTGGTAATTACATGATAACTACTAAGTCAATACTGTCTAGTTTTTCTCTTTTTCTTTTTTCTGTGCAGCTCCATTTTCAAAAGCTATTTGGAGTTCTTATTTTCTAAGATTGACACTTGATACAGCCTATGGGCGTGCAAAGATTGCGTAATGATACGCTGTTTGAGCCGAGCGTTATCGCAGCGACTCACCCGCCAAATGCGTACAACGCTACTGCGCAAGAGGTGGATCCAAGAAGCGGAGAAAATCCTGGAAATACCAGAGCAATTCGGCTTCAGATTTGTATGATGATGGAAGGTTACCTACCTGGTAGCTAAACAGTATTGACTTAATAGTTATGTAATTACCAGATAATTTCATGTTGTTACTAGGTAATTACCTGTTCATTACCTGGTAATAAGTGTACCATAAAAAAAGCATTACCAAAAGTTTCTCATCATCCATGTGTCAGACATTTCTACAAAAAACAAAATCCAGTTTTAAACATTTCTAAAGTGTTTAAGACAACGTGAGGAAAGTTTGTTTATTTGCAAAGTGCAGTGAAAAGATGTATTCCTAATCTTGTCTATCATCCAAACTCTTCTCTGTTATTTCCCCCGTTTGTTATTTCTCAGGCAGAGTCGATGTAACGCAGACACCTGTTTGTGTTGTTTCTGCACAGCAGTGTGTTCAGCGGGGTTGAGATCTTCTCATCATTATCTGCATCAGGAAAACACCCTCTGTTGCACAACGGTGTCAAAGGGCTCCAACATGCTGTTCTCTGGGAGACCTTATATTTTACCCCATTGTTATTCTGGTCGTTACATAACATTGATATAACATGTGACTTTCTGTATGTGTGCGAGCATTCAGACTTTTCTGCATTTAAGTTTTCCACATTAAATTAAATGCTTTTAAATCAATGAAAATAGTTTTTTTTTTTTTCTGATAATCTGAAAAGTTAAAGAACTACACCATCATTTAAAGCAGTAAAACCTTCACACACTTGATTCCCAATTAATACCTGAAGGGTCGTCAAGTTTGCCGTTGTTCTGCTTGAGCAAACTGATCACAGCCAACGGTGTAAAGCTCAATAATTAGCTGGAACAGTCACACACGCCAACACACACATGCATGCTCACCTAATAGACAAATACACACACACACACGTAACCCTCACCTCTTCCCTCGTGAAGACACTCATAATTGGACACGAGAATCGTTTCAGGCACTCAACCGAAGAACCCTTTTGTACAAATACCACAAGTGCATGTCTGACCGGGGTGCAGACGTCGCACACCAACCTCAGAAACTACGAGGAAACAGGGTGTAATTAAAGTGCGGTCAACTTTATAGATCTATTAAAACATGAGTGACTCTATGAAACTTTTCTGTAACTCTGGCCTGTTAATTAAAACTACAAAACACATAATACACACAGAGTGAATGAAAGGTGGGGTAGGCAGGAATCTGTTAAAGAAGCATCTTTTTTGTGGTGTAAATACAAAAAAGCTTTTAATATCAGTCAATAGTTATTAGTCATTGATGACATTTGATAATATAATGATATCTCTGTGTTCTCTTATGTCTGTGTAGTCAACATTTAAAATTTTTGAGCGGCCCGCTCTTTCTGACTGTAAACAAAGCTGTTCTCCACCTCCTCTAACCTGATTGGTTGTGAGGCAGACGCTGCTCCCTCATGTTGTGTGGCATGCTCCACGTCCTTCGATGACATGCACGAGCCCAAACAAAGTTAGCGTGCTACAACATCGGACAGTAGAAACCAAACAGAAAGTACAAAAAACACAAACATGAAAACAAAGTAAATACCGGAGACTCTGGAGGAATAACGGGCGCTTAAAACGGAGGTAGACCGGACAAGAGCTAAAAAGCCGGGTCAACATAAACGATGGGGGACGCTTGGGGATCTTGGTGACCCTGTAACCTTTCTGCTGGACAGGTAAACCGCTTTAACAAAGTAAGACAAGTGTCTGTAACAGAAGTGTTTCTTGTCAAACGGACCTGCTGTAGCGTGTTGTAGCGCCATCACTAAACTGTTGACCTCGGGTCCTGGACTATGTCACTTTATCCTAGTTGTAGATGAAGTGACATCTACAGTAGCACCAATGCTTTTGACTTTCACCTTGACTGGGCCCCATTTGTAATGATCTGAAGTATTTATCTGCATTATATCTGAATTTAATTGGAACGATACGAGCGAGCAGGAGCGTCTGTTTGTGGGCGGGGCTTGAGGGGAGAGGAGGAGCTGAGGGGAAAACTGGTTGGGAGGGGTAGAGTTTACATTCAAGATTTCTCCTAAAACTGGAACTTCCTCAGATTCTGACTACCCCACCTTTAAAGTTCACATTTCTCGTGTTCACCACAGTGGCTGCCGCCCAACTCTGCCCCTTTAGAAACTGCAGGAAGAACCTGTATGCAAGCCAGGCTACAGTTTACTGCAGACCTGGACTAGTTTTCCTCGTAATTTATCTAATTCGGACAAACTCTGACACAAGCGCTCGTCCCAGTTTCAGTGTCTACGTTTTTCAGCACAGAAATGCAACCAAACTATAAAATCGAGGGATTCTGACAGGGCCCATATCTCGCTGATCATTGCAGGTGTACACCTTCGTAAAGCAGAGTTCACAGAGGAAAAGCGACTCAGTGCACTCACAGAAAAATTCATTCAAAAGTTTTTACTCACAAGAACTTTTGTGTGAAAAAAACGGTCCCATGATGAATCAGCACCACGGACAGAGACACGGTCGGTCACTGCACAAACCCCTGCAGGGTAGGCGTGTCTTTTTTTAAGCAGAGCGACTATTTTTAGGTGTGTGTTTTTTTTTTTTTAGACTGTGTGGTGTTCAAATAACGGGGTTTTGACACCAGGATAACAGGCTGCTGGAAAAATGGGCTTTTAGTCCACTGAGAATCTCAGGAGCTGTGTGAACAACGTCCCTGCAGTGCAACCTGGTCCGACATAACCTTGTGTTACATAACAAAACTCACCGTCTTTTGTTTGGATCAGGATAAACAGGTGCATCACAACAAAATAAGATGATCTTAAACAGTTCATATTTGCAGTTAAATTCAATGAAATGAAAATGAAATGTGAGATTTCACCAGATCAATCATAAAAAGATATTAAAATACAAAAATGTTCAACTCCTGAGAAGGACATTCATTCATGTACTCTGTTCTTGGTTGGGGTCCCAATACAGCGTCATTGTGGTCGCTCCTATTTTGGTCTCCAATCGGTCTGTATTGAGTTTGCGTGCATGCCTCAGTTTAAACAGGTATATTTGTCTGCTGGAGTGTGTTCGTTTTTGAGCATGTGTGAGTATAGAGCGCAGACATAATTAGCTCTTTAATCCGACTCTCTGAGCGGAAACATGAGGGATATGAACGAGTTTTTCGGCTCCCTGCTGCTGCTGCTCGACGCTCAGACAGAGTACAGTCTCCTGTTTCCCATCAGTCCACTCAGTAGCTGTTAAACATGAAGTTGTAGTAAATAAAACTAAGTGAAGGAATGTTTCTGACAGCTGTGTCCAAATAAAAAAGGAGAAAAGAAGTTGTTTTTTTTTACCAGGCGAAGAGGCAGGAAATTGATGTGAAATTACAAAAAGGCTGACAGACAGAATTCAAAACCAAAAAATACAAACAGGAACATGAACTGGATACACAGCAAACAAGACAAAGTGCTTGTGAAGAAAAAGGATAAAAGAAATAAGACTTTCAGGCAGGTGAGATATTCGCAGGAGGAAAATCGGGCTGCTTTATAGTTTCAGTTAATTGGACTCGAAGCTTTGGGCTGTTTTGAATTCCCTCTCTTCTATTTATTTACTCGACACCGTTTCATTTGAGCGTCTGAATTTTAAGTAGGAGGCGAGCTGGACCCTCTGTTGTCCTGAAACCCCCAGGAAAAGAAGCTTTCATGGCTTATTCATTCGTTTTTCGACCAACAACAGTGTAAAAATTCAAAGTCATGCACCTGAGCCTGAAATTAACTTTTTAGCGTTGCGTTTGCATTTTTTTTTTTCATGTATTTTTTTATTCTGCAGAGAAACTCCAGAGTTATTGAGCCTTTAAAGTCCACAATGTACAGGGGTTATCGGCTGGAGACCGTATGGTGGAGGGGCCTGCAAAGATGAGATGATAAATGGCCCTCACTGCAGGGAGGAGCCCTCTGAGAACGCCTCTGTTCAGGGCCCAAAGCCTCTGCATGAGGTGATCCTTTTGTGCAAAGCACATAAAGCATTTTATTATATGCATAAGATGATTAACAGATGCACAAAGATCATCTTTAATCTACCCTCAGCTTGTGTTTACTTTGGCGCCCCCTGTGGGCTAAGATATACATCCTATTAGTGTTTGAATGCATTTCAGCGTATTTTCTTTTGTTTTTTTCTCATGTTTCTGATGGTCTCTCTCTGCAAAGCCGGGCGTCCCATCAGTCATAATGTCCCATCAGCAGGTGATGCAACAGTTGTGGGACTCATCTCTAACAACGATGAGTTGGAGTCAGACTACAAGCAGGAGGTGGAGCATCTGGCGGATAACTGAGTATGCATCAGTGTAGGGAAACCAGGATTAAGGACTCTAGAGAAGGCCAGAACTTCCCCTGTACTACTGCACTTACTCGTATGCAAAGCTCCAAAAATCACACAAGGCTTGACTTTTCTTGTATTTATGAAAGTTCCTTTTTTGTTAAACTGAAACAATACAGCAATTGAAACACGAGTCAGTACACATAACGTACTCAAAACCGTCTTAAAGTAACAACACTGTTTATATTTTACTCACAGACAAATAGTCTCCAAGGTAGAAGCGTTTTAGGAAGCAGAAAACAAGATGCAACATGTGTCCAGCCACAAGGCTTCTCTGTGTGTGTGTTAGCAACTGCAGCGTAGGAAGCTAGCAAACATGGAGGAGACCTATGAAGCTCCACACAACAAACAGAGCGCTCACTCTGATGCAGTTTCGGAGGCCCAATAAACCGAACTCTCACTCTGACAAAAAAACAAAGCACCAAATTTCTAAACCTTTGAAACTAAAAACTTATTTGACATTTTTTACTGTTGACCTTCGCCTTTAAGGCAGCACATTCTTCCTCCCTTCTACATCAGAAAGCAGACTTCATCACGGACAAACTCATCTGAACTATTAACACAACCACGGTAAGATAACTCCCCTTTAGGATCAGAAAATAGCTTCATGCTTAAAAAAATGCTGCTCCAGAAGATGTAGTTCTCTCAACAGTTCTGTCACTGGTTTAATATATTCAACGCTAAATCCACATCACTGCTTCTAATAAATGTGTGACTCAAATCCTCACTTTCTATCTGTACTCACTGAATTTTAACTACTGTACAGTCTTATCTCTGCACAAGTTACAGAGCTGAATTTTTCTTCAAGTATTCATTCACTTTATTTTAGTATTTTGGTTCTTGCTTTTCTCTCTGCACCAGGATCAAATACCTAATTACCTTTCTATTCATGCACACAGGCTCTGAGATTACAATAAACCTCTTGAATCTTGAAGCATAAATATTAATCACTTAGGCTTTAAGGTATCAGAGTTTGTTTACCAAATATACTAAAGTTTCTATGTCTGCAGTGAGTTGAGTTTGCATGTAATTTATGCAAAACTACAGTGAGCAATATATAAGAAACTTATGATTGACACTCTTTTACTGTAATGGTTATATATAGAGAACAATGCAGAGGTGTCTTTAACTCCCTGTCTTAACAGCCAGCAGGGAGGGTTGATACTGATTGGAAATAACAAATGGTACCATGTGACAGCTGTCAGAAAAATGAGCCCACTCTGCTGCTGGCTTTCTGTCTCCACTGTCTTCTTTGATACAACAGCATGTTTAATTAGTTCATTATTGTCCATCTAAAAAAGAAGAAGAAGAAAAAGAAGTTTATTGATCCCTGAAGGATGATCAAAGGATCTATTTTAACTGTGATTTACGGGTCTGTTCAAGGCAGCCATCGAATAATATCCAAAGTGAACTCTTCTGACTCCAAACCACATCTGCTGATCTATATTTTTACGCTCTTCTTCCTAAATAATGTGTCTTTTTTCTGAATAAAACATCCTCAATGATCTTCATGTAAATATTAAACTGTGCGTGCATGTCACGATCGAACAAGGAGATTAATTGATGTTCTGTCTTTGCGGTTCATTCTGTTTTAACTGTAGCTCCTAAAAACAAGCAGCTTCAGAGCACCGAGCTGATATCTGACAGTTTTTGGATTTTTCTAAAGCTTTTTATTCTCTGGAAAGTGCAAAAAATAAAGGTTTCAATCAAGGCTTTAAAAACGGAAATCACTTACATTGCTGCTGATTTTCTGCACCTCTTTTAGTTTCCATCCTCTCCCCACTCTCTTAACGGTGTGAATTTAGACTGATCTATTTCTCCTTTTTTTCTGTTTCAGTCACTTTATATCCCACTGTTCTTTCCCCTCTTTTCATCAAGCTCATTTCCTCACGGCTCCATCTCCTTTTCTTCTCCTCTTTTGTTTACTTCCCAGTTTTATCCCCGGTGGAGGCAGAAAATAGTTTATTTTATGACTTACCAGACGAGCCAGGGAAGAACAGATGGTGCTCATGTTCTAATTTTTGGAGACATGCTAAAACCCTTCAGACCTAATATGACAAATATGTGTTTCTATGTGTAGGTGCATTAAAAAACTTGAACTTTGAAACCTTTTGCATGCATGCACCTGGTGCTACAGTTTGACTGTCAACTCAGGAGGCGAGAAGTGAGTTGGTGTCAAATTCTGAGATATGCATTAGTGTGGATATCAGTTTGAAAGCCGTTTGACCGAGCTGAATCTTTGTGGGGTGATAACATCATAGCTGAAAGGTCAAGAGGCCGACCTAGGAACAAATCTAACGCAGATCCACTTACAGTTACACACCTTCGGGAGCGATGTGGGGCTCACTGTCCTGCCCAACATCAATTTAACCAGCTGGCTGGAGAGGGCAGGTATCAAACCATTACTTTACTCCTGAACTTCTTCAATCGTGTTGCTTTAAATAAACTGAATCATCTAATATGTCATCCACCCATGTTTTAAAGAAATACAGCATTAGTATCCCTTTAACACAGGGGGAAGATGGAGCAGCACAGCCTCCCTCTGGATGCATGACTCTGCACTGTGGAGCTTTCAAACACTGAAGACGAATCAGACAGGGTCCTTGTTTAAAGCTTGCTCCAGGCTTGTTTCCTAAATGTCTTTAAAACGTCCAAACAAAGAACAATTTCTGAAGCAAAGCAATAAAACATTCAGACAGAGCAAAACGTACTCCGGCGCTTCAGCAGCCTCCTCTGAACTTTATATTTAAGAGGTCAGCGTTAAAGTTCACCTGCAGGACAACTGCTGTCTGCACTCACTACTGCAGGAGTTTGTTTTTACTTTTCATTTCCCTCACCAGCATTTTTCTCTACCTTTCCTCTGTGTAATTTCACTCACCACCCCGCCACGCCGTTTTCAAGCATCTGTAATTTCCCTCATTACACCCCCCTCCATTTCATCCCCCTCACTTTTCCAGGTTATACAAATATTTTCATACTTAGAGTAATCATTTCCTCCACGGTGCGGGGAGGCGGTATTAGAGTTTGACAAAGACCAGAGTCTCACATGTGATTGAGCGTCTGTAAGGAGACACTTTCCTCCTGCAGCAGCTGAACTGAGTTTGACTCCTCTCAGAAGTTCTGAAGATTTTCTGATTGCTGCAGGAATATTTCGGCGTCTCAGTGTCTTCACAAACACCATCTGTGCCGTGTAGGTGGTAAGAGGCGGGGAAATGAATTGTTACATTTATAATCTGGGTGGATGATTTGGTATCTGATGACTCACATTTACATACAAGACACAGCGTGACACCTTTGCTCACAGAACTTATCTGCTCTATCTTTTACAGCCTTTCCCTAAATACTACCGCTGTCACCAGAGAAAACTTAGCGCAACAGTGAACATGTTCCAATCATCTTCTGTATTATAAGTTTTATCATTTATCCACAATGCCGACAAACTTCGGCTGTAAACAAACAAAATCAGAGTAAAGAATGACGTGGTTTGGATCTCTGGAAACAGCAAAATAAAAAGGCATTCACACCAAAAGTGAGTAAAATCATTTGCACGAATGAATTACATGGCAAGTCAATGCAAAGATGCGATAAGACGCTCGCACTACTCTGGTGGCGCGAATTGTGTGAATTAAGTAGGTCCGAATTCGTGAGAGTTGGAAATACCTCAACTTAAGCAGATATTCGTGTCGTGATAACCAATCAGCATGAAGATTCCCATCCCACTACTCACAGTAGACGGATGGACAGGCGCTCTGCAGCTGGGATGGAGCGCCTGTAATTGGTATCCTGGAGGGATATCCCGGCGCCGAGCCTCACCAACAGGTCGTGAAATTGGGTTCGGGTAACCTGAAATTACTGCTGGAAACGGCCGTCATCCGGGCGCAGCTGATGTAGGAGACCCAGACACAGTGACGCCTACATCTCTGATAATTAGGGTCAGGGTTATCCTCAGTTTTTAAGCCCTCTGTTGACCTGCAAATCATTTGCGCGAATAATGTGAGTAAATACTTTTCATTTGATGATCTTACTTGTGCTTGGTGTGAACACCCCTACAAGTGGTCTGCATTGAAGTCTCTCTTTCTTCTCTCTTTGGAGAATAAGAATAACTTTATTTATCCCCAAAGGGAAGTTCAATTGTCTGTCGTCTCACTTGTCATGTCTCTAAAAGTCATCTAATACTTAGAGAAGAGTTGTAAAGTCTGAATCTTTCTGTCCTACAGCGAAGAGAGAGGAGCCGTCCACCACCATTGGCCCTTTGGTCCATCAAGGTGTTATGAAGTAGGTGATCCATGTTCTTCAGAATAGTCTCCACCTTCCTCAGTGTAGATCTCTCCACCACATCCTCCCATCTTGAGTCCAACCACAGAGCCAGCCTTTTTCACCAGTTTGTTCAGACGTCTTGGTTTATCCTTCTGTATCTGACCTGTGCCATGTGTACCACAAACTTCTGCTTTAGAGTGTCCGCCTCGCTCTGCAGTACTCCATTTGTGCGATGGCTTTGCTCGCCATATCCCCAGTTTCCAGTCCTGATTCATCCCCTCCATGTTTGCGCTCAGGAACTATGGCAACTGAACATTAATGTGACATGTTTCAGGACGAGCTGATCGAAGATGTGCAGTAGTTGATTATGATTTAAATATTGCTATATCAGAGAAGACATACGGCCTGAGTCCAGCACAGAAGGTAAGTCAGGTTTTAGTCTTTAACATGAAAGATGCATGAAGAGAGGGAAGGATCACTGCAGGACCAGCTTTAAAAGTCAGCTTGAACATCAGTGAAGGGAGGCGACCACTTGATATCCTTCCTCATCCATCTCTGGTTGTTGGGATAACTTCAACATTTAAAAACTGAAGTGTGCGCGGCGTAGAAGTGTGTCTGCATGTGTACATGTCTGCATGTCTGCTTCCACAATTACCCACAATTGGATGTTAACCCGCTCCTGTTTGGCTGCATTCAGACATAAATCACTGCGTCCTTGGGTCGGCTGGGTAATGTGTTGTAACTGTGCCAGGGCAGCTTCTGTGCCATTACTGTGATTATGTGTGTCTGGGCTGTGAAAACCCTCCGACAGATGACGCATCTAATTCATGATCCTCTGAAGCGTTCTTGTTTTTCCCACATCAGGTCTGTTTGCAAACACTTAAAATGCGATTGGATAAAGGATCCTGTTACTTAAATCAATAAATCGTCCCCCTCATTTCCTCTTCAGGTCACTCTCAGCTCGGCCACACTCTCAGTCTGTGTCTAAGTGGTTTAATTCAACAGTTTCTGGTTATTTTTTCTTGCTTTAAATTGTTGTTTTGTTCTTCTTCAATCATGTTGCCTCAGGTATCCTGCATGGAGCCAGGTTATCTGAAAGACAACAGATAAAACAGACCTAATCATATAAAAAAACAGGCATGAGGAGTATTTCTTGGAGGCTTTTTTAAAGAATATAAGCGTTGCACTCTCTTTTTTATTGTCATGAATCCATTCTACTTAAAAAAAAAGAAAAAAAAAAGGGAAAATAAAATAATGCTGTTGGTTTAAAACCTGAAATCCTCTTTCCGACCGGAGACTCTCCGTCTCTGTCCACTCAGTTTTTAACACACATTTCAGGAATACTGACATTTACCTGCCAAAGCATAATGGCTGTTATTTAAAGCCATGTGATAACGATGGAGACAGCGTGTTCCAGGAACACAACCTCCATTAAAGAGCTCAGTCTCTGCTCTCTTTTCTGGTAACATGCAGTTTCTGGTAGAAAACTCTAATAATGGTGAATCACTTCATATCTCAGGGTATAAAGACACGGATCAGGGAGGATTTGAGTGATGCTGAAGAGAAGTCGAGTGCTGCAGTCATTAAAATCCCACTCCGATCATTTTTTTTTTCTATTTAAAGTGTTCTCAGTGGTCTTCAAATTGTGATTATGAAGATTTTACCAAAAATCACGTTACGTGTTTCATTTTCAAGGTCTTTTCTTCTGCAGAGCTCCAGTAGATCATGAAAAATTCACCTCTGAGTCGTGGGCGGAGACAGCGCTGCTCCTCTTCACACTAGCTTGCAGCCTAATATTCAGCTCTCGGACACTAATGTCTTTGGGGACATGATGAAAGTTAATATCACAATTAGCTTTTCTTATGAGCATTGAAATCCTCTAACACACGCTTGTTCTGCGATCGTCCTCTCTACTTCTCTGAGTCTGGCCTGCATAACGGGGCTCTGAGGGCGGAGCTTGGATTTGTGACATAGGAAATCTCACTGTGTCTGAACCTGAAGTTTGGGTCTGTCAGAGATTCACAGCGATTTGAGTGAAGAAATACTTAGAAATGCAATTTCGCATTTAGTTTTCTCATGATTCGGCCTGTAGCATCAGAAAAATGCACATCTGAACATGCAGACAACAAGAAAAAACATGATTTTCTTTAAGGTGTGTTTGTTTGACTTAACACTGTTTTTTTTAAGCTATTTGTGGTCTCAGTATGACTTTGCATCAAAATCATAAAAACACTTGCTGAACTATCCATGAGTTTCACTCAATTTACCAGGTTGTGATGTTGTTCTAGATGTTTCTAATATCAGGAGCAGGGTCGTAATGTTTGCTGATTGTTTGTTTTGTGCAGTTTACAGCACAACAGCTCCGTGTCATTTTCTTTCTCCGTTGACTCCACGAGTAACTAGTGTCCCGCTTTCTGCCCCAAGGCTGCGCACGCATACCTGCGATGACGTTGCACAGAAACCCGTCTATAGTAAAGTCTTCAACTGTATTAGAGTGGATGCATTTCAGTATAGCCTTTTTTTTTTGCCACTGGTGTCACTTCAGTTGATGCCAAATGGAAAGTCCTTAATTGCCTTTAATATAACAGTTGGTGCCTGAGTCCAAAATCCCAGACTCATTCAGAGCTCCCAACCCTGTACCTTTTAAGTCCAACTTAGTGGACTGCGCAGTGAGCTCCTCTCACAATAAAAAATCACTTATGGATTTAACTCACCATTATTCCAGTTGGCAGTAATGACAATACTGCTAGGCTGACACTGGCTGGGATCAGTGGGAGTGGCTTAGCAAATCCCTCCTGTTGTGATGTCACCACAGGAGCAGATTCAAATCCCCTCATTGAAACTGCGTTTTCTCAGTAAATGGGTATCTGTTCACGTCCACAAATACAAGTTTAGATGGAGAAAAAATGTGTTTTTTATTATACAGGACCTTTAAAATGTCAGGCAATCATATATTATTTATTTCATGGGCCCCCTTCAAACGGACTTTCTCAGAAAACTACTAAATGACGGCTTCCTCCAAACCTTATCGATCTTCTTCCACTTTTCCTTCCACCTCTCACTTAAACTGTGTTATTTGGACAACAAGCAGCTGCAAACTACAATTTCCTGTGCAGTTTATTGTCGCCAAATTGTTTGTCGTTCTGTGTTGCATAACAAACAGTACAGTCACCCTAAGTGCCCTCAGTCCTCACTCTAGATTTGGATCCAATTTAGCAGGACTTTCTGCTTATGAAGCACTCTTTGGATTTCAGAGATGATCTGTCGTAATGTGGGAGAAGAGGTTCAGAGTAATGCTGGTAAAACTGCTGACAGTCACTCTGGTGGAAGTCTTAATGCACAGGGGCATCCAGGGACACAAATCTGGGTCAGTTTTTTTAGCAAAGATGGCCATAACGGAGCTAACAGTAGACAGCATGTCTGTTATCGGTGAAGCAGAGTAAACCATCCCAAATGATCCTATTGGAGACAAAGAAAAGGGTTGCGAGAAACCATCCATTCCCAAATATCTATAAGACAGAGATAAGTGTTTCTGAAAACTCCTGCAGCTCTCCAGAGTGAATATTTGTATTTATTTTGTGTCATATCTGGAGGAATAAATCAGCTCTGATTCATCATTCGCTGAATTTTGGATGTTTCCTGTTTTTTTTTTTAGCAGAAACAACAAATTATTGCCTCCTCTGGTGAGACGCTCTGACGCATGATGACAAACTAAAAAATTTCTTTCCTCCATATCTCAGTTCCCATCAACAACAACAACCATCCATCAGCGCCCAGCTGGAGTGAAAAAGGCAACCAGGGCCGACAGATGTCTGATTATGTCTCTTTGAGCGTTCTTAAAATGTGATAGAAACAGTGAGATGTGACTACAGCTTCGGCATCTGTTTCCATCGTCTCAAAGACAACAACGTCAAGGTTATGCTTCAAATGCAGTGAGTGAGCTGAGACATGACAGTTAAACCAAGAAGATTTGTTGATACAATAACAGTATTACTAAACCAACTTTAAACTTTCTTTGGAAACCACGGTGATCGTCTGGCTTGTTTAACAGGACGGCATCCATGGTGGTAGGGGTATGCACTGAAGTTTAAGGCATGAGTACCTTACTAGTACACATCATAAGGGGACCTAAGAGCAGAAGACAAGTGGAGATAACTCAGGGAGGTCTCAAACTGTTTATTTAGGATATGACACCAGTAGATGAGGACTTCAGGTTTCCTACTGAGACAAGGAGCTGTTGCTCTAAGAGTACGGTGATCGAACTTGTCATGAACCAGAGCACAGACGGGAAGACACGATGGCACGACTCCAATACAGTTAGTCAAACAGACAGGGTTTAATGAGGATTAGGCAAAAGGACGGTACACTAACAGGCAGGTCAGGCAGCGGTATCAAAAACGTGAAGCAAAAGGTAAGATCTGAAAAGGCAGGCAAAGGTAAAACACGGCTTGGCAAAAACTATGAGTGAATGCTGGAACAAGACGAGGCGAGGGCCCTGTTTATACGTATGAAGTTATTTTTAAAAACAAAGACATTAACCATCGTTTGCACATCTTTGTTTAGCTGAAAACGGAGAACTCGCCCCTGAAAGCAACGCTTTTTAAAATCTCCGGCCAGAGTGGAGATGTCTGAAAACTCCATTTGCACATTTGCATGAAAACAGAGAAATCTTGGTAAACCAAGATTTGTGTAGCCGACGGCAGATTGTGCGCTGGAAATTGGTGAAATGCGACATTGTTTACAATCTACAGTCTATGTTTACAATCTCTGGTGATCAGTCAGACTGAGGCGGGGTTTATGTTTATCACCCCTTAAAAAACTCTGTTTTATAAGCTTCATAAATACACTGACAGAAAGTCTTTAGTCAGACTTTATGTCGGCTGGCAGAAAACCCACCAGTACTCTTAGCGGGCTGGTTCTGCATAATTAGATGTTTGATTGGCTGTTTAACTTGGTGGTTGCATGACTATTTGTTATGATAATGACAGTAACCTTGCACAGCTGACATTTAGAGGAAGGCTCTATGAATAGCCACAGCCTGGAGGACCCATAATGCATCAGTGTTGTTGTTGTTGTTGTTGTTGTGACAGAGCAGTCAGGGTGGAGGTCTCTGTGTGCATCCGTACATTCAGGAGTCTGTGTGTTTGTTTGTGTACCATGTTTGCAGCATGTAGTGACAACAGTAGTGCTCGTGGACTCGTGACCCTCAACCCGGCCTTCTGTTGCTCTTTATTGTATCCCTGAGGCTGTTAGCTGTTAAGTCCCTCTATACGCCAACCCGTGTCCTTTTATTGTGTACTTTTAAAAAGATAAAAACTGACAGAACAGATCAAATGTGCTGAAAGAAAGGGTTAGAGCTGGAACATCCTGTACGTTCACTGACGATGATGAAACCTCTGCTAGGAGACTCTGACTGTTTCTGTGCAGATGAGGCGGTTTTTAAAACCTTCATGACCCTGCTTCACTGAGAACCATAACATTTCAAGTTTCACTGCCAAACTTCTACTGGTTTGTGCTTGCTTTGTATCTGGTTTCTTCAATTTGACTGATGTCCCTTTTCCTCAGCTCCTTGTGTGCTTAAACATCCATCTTTCTGCTGATGTAGATGTGAATGCATTGATTTGAGTGTGTAACAGGGTTATCATTGTTAATTAAAACTAACTAAATGACAAAAACTAGAATTAAAGAAAACATTTTCATGAACTGAAATAAATAAAAACTATGATTAAAAGAAAAAAAACAAACACATTAAAATTAGAGATAATTTTCGGATTCATATGAAATCGTTTTATTTTGCTTGAACAGTTTTTCGTGAGCTAGCAGCACCGTACAGCACCTCCCAGTTCATCACTTTTGTTTACAGTCGGCTTCTCGTCACCATTGTTTGGCAAAATAGCGACAAAGTCCTGTATGAAATTTCTTTAAAGACGACAGCGAGAAGGACAAAAGCAAGTGCCTTGAAAACTGGTGATAAAATATGTGGAATACTTCTCAAGGGAAAAAAAACTCACAAATCTGCAAGTCCAGGAAACGTTTATCACTGGTACTTCGACAAAGTGGCCTCTCTGAGTAGCTCACCTGAAAAAGAAGCAACATCTCAATCAGGAGAAAGCACCGGGAAGCAGGAGACAACTATAATGGACTGTTTTCACCGACAACCAAAGAGCTAATAGTTAATAAACATGCAGGAAGATGCACTTGTAAATATGTATATAGAGACTGGTATGTCTACAAGTCTGTGTGAGTTAATCGTCTTTGAAAAGTTTAGCTTTTCACTTGAGCCAAAATTCAAGTCACCCAGTGCTGCACAACTGAATAACCTTATTGCCAAGTATGAAAAACTAAAACTGATAAAAACCAAACCAAAACTAATCGTTGAGCAAAAAATAAAAACAATAAAAACTAACGAACCTGCTCTAAAAACTAATCACAACCAACTGAATTAGAGGGAAAAAAAGTCCAAATGAAATAAAACTAAACTATGATGAAAAATCCAAACTGTTGTAACCTTGGTGTGTAATAGGTCAACCAGGAAGCGATCCTATAGTTATGAGCTTAAACCAACCTTGCAGACATTGTAATTGCAGTTCTGCATCATTGAGAAGTTGTGTTACCACCTTAAACATTGTTCAACTTTCTTCACCAGCCGTTTCTTCTTGTTGTCTGTTTACTGTTGCTGAGGAGTGCTTTCAACAGCTGCCTTCAGACAGAACCTAAGCAGTCAAACTCAAACTGAACAAAAACTAAAAGCTGAATTTCCCCTGTGCACTCGACGTTTTGCTGACTCTGTAAATTTCTACGTCCTGTAAACGGTATTTAAGAGGAGCTGGTCGGCCTGTCAGTGCGGCGTAACTCCACCGGCGCTCCTTGGAGCTGAGCTGCTGAGAAAAGATCAGGGTGTGAACGGCTCTTTAATATGACATTAATACTGCTGAATGTCAGGGTTGAATATATGTTCTCCCTCACAGCCCGCTGGAACAAGAATTATTGGCAGTTCTCTGGAGTGAAGCCATACCTCTCCTCAAAACCCTGCAGTGTCTGGGTCTCCTTCTCGGCTTTATTGCTTATCTTTCATTTCTTTTTCACTCCTCTTTAACCATCAGGGTTATGCTTCGATAAAGTTATGTTTGCCTTCAAAAACTTGAATTCTCTCTTTTATTTCTTCTCAGTTTTCTTTCTTAACAAGTCACAGAAAGACAGACGTTTGATCCTTTTATTATTCATCCATTTTCTTCAGGAGGTCGGTTTATCTCCTGGTCACAAGGAACAACACTCATTCTGCAGGGACAGGAAAGATTTACTGACCTCTGTATGAAGAGGAAGGTATTTTCTCTGTAGGAGGAAGGACGGCTTGTAAAAGAGAGGTTTTACGTGATGCAGGACCTGTGAAAGAGAGAAAGCAACCAAGATGGAGCTCCTGAAGAGTGTAATTGCGTTTGTGTTATCCAGGAATCACTGGACGCCAGAGATCAAAATGATCTCAAAGCAAATGCACGTGAGGGTGACTGTGATTGGACATTTACACGTGCACTTCTGCATATTGAATATTGTGTTATAGTGTTATCCTGTAAAAAAAGAACAAGAACGTTAAAGCTGCCTCCTACCTGAAGACCAAAGAGTGGATTTCAATGCAAAAAAATCAAGAATCAATGACTTTACATGGGATTAAAATCTCCTTTTATGGGATTAAATTCTGTCTCCTCCGCCCGCCAGTATGTGGTTGTACCATAGACTGTATAGACTATGGACAACTTGGTTCCACCTCCTGTCAGTATATGGATTTGAAGCCAAAAAGCTCTCAGTATTTTTGTGTTTTTTCTCCACTTTCTGAAACCAACACTGCGCAGGAGCGTTGTACGTATTCAGCAGGGGAGTCGCCAAGAGTCGGTTTTTGATGACGCTCGGCCCAAACAGCGTATCCCCCGGGTGAGCTACGCAATCTTCGTACGCCCACAGGCTGTATCAGGTGTCAATCATAGAAAACATGAACCCCCAAATAACTTTTAAAAACAGAGCTGCACAGAAAAAAGAGGACTTGAGCACAAACCAGTCTGACAGTAACTACATGTCAACATCACAACCAGGGGGGAGAAACATTTATATTCTGTGTCATTCATTTATAAAGTTTGTTCACAGCTCCATAGGGATTGTTGGAGGACCTATACTGCAGCCTGTCACCAGAGGGTGCTGTTCTCACGGAAGCTTCACCCAGGGCTTTTGGACTGCAGGAACTTTTTTATTATCATTCTGGGAACTCAGCAGTTTTTTCCCTTTTTTACTGATGCAGCTCTGAAATGTTCTAGTTCTCAGAATCTGAATTAGAGGAACCTTTTCAGCTCCCGCGACTGTTTCTCTCAGGACTGAGAGGACAAGGATCTGTCCGTCTGTTTGATGGAGAGGTAAATAAAAAGGACCAGAGGGAACAGCTTTGATCAGCAACTCTCAGATATGACATTTAACAACTCGAAGATGACTTCATCGACACACACAAACACACACTAACACACACAAACACACAGTGCAGGTTCAGAGGAAGTGTTTGGGCTCCAAATGTCTCTCTGAACAGGGAGACTCTGGGCTGCACATCAATCACTCTGCTGTAATTTGTGAAATGTTCCTTTAATTCTGCCCTTTAAATTCATATTAACTTCTGATCTTACACAAACCAGGCTCTACACACTTACACACACTTACACACACACATTAGACAGAGCTGTTGTCAGGTAGAAACCCTCCTAAATGTCAGCCGTTCTCGGGGAAAACAGCTTTGTTAGACGTGGATGGTTGAACATTTATGACATCATTCCCCGAGGCTTTCTGAGGCTTAATGAGCCTGTAAAGTTGACGGGCACAACTCAGGAGCTTCACACAATACGAAGAGGAAAAGGTGTAAAAGGTATAAAGGCAAAGAAGACGGATGGACAGGTGTGTACTCTGAAGAAGGGAGGAGACAGACGGTGGCGAGAAAGAAGGTGAGAGACAGTGAAGGTAGGCAGAGTCTAATGAGAGGTCTGGACACGGATGTTACAGAGTGATATCGGCTGTAAAAGACACATAAACAAACATCACATACAATACTTATCAACCTCCTTTACATGTGATATATGAGCTCAAGCTATTCACACACATAACCCGTCACACAAACACAGATAACAGCCGTACAGTCTGAAGGCCACCCTGAAACTCAACCATGAAGGTGGACTATTTTCTCTTGTTGCTGCGCGTGCAAGTCGATTTAATGTCAAGTTGATAACTGACTGTGTGTTATGCAGAACTAACTTAATTAGATTGATCAAAAATGCAAATATTTTTCCTTATTTTGAGAAAAAAAACCTCTGAGTATCGTTCTGGTGCTCCCTTCAGCAACATATATGACTTATGTGATGTTATACCTCTGTACAAATGCTCCTCGAACAAAAAAAACCAACAATTTCTTATGTGTATGAAAGGTAAGATCAAAATTTTTGTGATGCATTATCAAAAACAAGTTTGGTAAGGAATAGCTGATTATGCAAATTTTTTTTTTTTTTTGACATTGCAAGAAAACAGCCTACGGAAGAGGATCAGGGCCACAGGGGGGAAAAAACATGGTCTAATATTATTGTTTTTATCATAATCCAGAGAAAAAAAGTCAGATTAATGAGAATAAACTTAGAATTCTGACTTCATTCTCAAACTTATGATTTTAAAAAATTATATTTGACCCTTTTTTTTTGTTTTTGTTTTTTTTCTCTGTGGCCCTAATCCTCTTCCGTAACAGCCTCATCAGGTCATTTCTGACTCATGCATCTAAAAGATCATGTAACAGTGTTGGCAAAAGTTTGGGGGTTTATTTCAAAAGATCAAATTCAACTTTTGGACAGGAGGTCGAATCTCAAATATCTGTATCCCTGTGATAAGCTTTGGCATTTCTGGAGGATTGTAATCCAAGTCTCATCATTTTCATCCTCAGTCATCCATTATCCCAAACTTCTGTCAGCCTCTTTAGCCGTCCTCAGCCTTCATTAATAATGCTGTCAACCCCAATTCCCCCGTCAGGCAGAGCTTGGGTAAGCCGAGAGTATTTCCCCAGAATGACAACTGAGATTTCTATTTACAGTGTTTGTGTGATTGTGGTTTCTATCCTTTACCCAGTGAAAATCTGAACAGCTCCTCATCATTTTTACGGTTTTTATGGCAAAAATAGAGTCTGATTTTAAGTCCAGGGATACCGGAGAAGTTTAATCATCAGGAGCAGTGAGAGACTCACTCTAATTCCTCTCTTTCCTGTCTTCTGTTACTTTTTTTGTGTTTGCATTAAGAATACATTAAATCCTGGGATGACCGAGACCTTCCATCTGGCTTGGGAAAACCTCAAAACCCCCCAGAGAAGAGCTGGAGAGAGGAGATTTCTGTAGTAGTAATAAAACCACAATCATGAAACAGATGATTTTCATTTTGCTTCTGAAGCTTTTTTGGTTTAAAGACCCACTCTGATGAAAATCATGTTTTTCTTGTTGTCTTCATGTTCACATGACTTTTTTCTGTTGCTACAGGACATATCATGACAAACAAGTGCGAATTTGCATTTCTGAGTATTTCTGCATTCAAATGAGTGAGTGACTCTCTGTCAGAACCAAGCAGCAGGCTCAGATACAGTGAGATTTCCTATGTCACAAATCCAAGCTCCGCCCCCTGAGCCCCGCTATTCAGGTCAGGCTCCGAGAAGTAGAGCAAACGATCTTGGAACAAGCATGGGTGTTAGCAGATTGTAATGCTCGTAAGAAAGCTAATTATGATATTAACTTTCATCATGTCCACAAAGACATTAGTGTCTGAGAACTGAATAACTCCTATGTTTCCTGTTTTCGTCTACTACACCGACAATGTTAGACTGCAAGCTAGTGTGAAGAGGAGTGAGCAGAGCAGCACTGTCTCTGCCACGACTCAGAGGTGAATCGCAAATGATCTACTGGAGCTCTGCAGGAGAACAGACCTTGAAAATGACACAGGTAATGTGATTTTGGCGAAAAACTTCATAGTCACAATTTAAAGACCACTGAGAACACTTTTAGTAGTTAAAAAAACAGTCATAGTGGGACTTTAAAAGCTGTCGAACACTTGCTTAATGATCCTGGTGAAACTACTTTTCATCAAGCTGCTAAAAAACATCTTTTCCCAAAGAAAAGGTCTCATCCTCTTTCAAAGCTTGCGGGCAGCACTGATGTGCTGAGACCAGAGAAACCTTGGAGGTCAGATTTAAGTGATCTTGACAGCAAACATCTGCTGTGTGAGCAAAACTGAATCCTGTCCAGGTTTAAAGAGTGTGTCTCTGCAGCCGACTCTTTAAGACAGCAGCAGGTTGAACTAAAGTCTCTACACTTTTACTACATTAGTTAACTTTGTTGTTTTCCTTCATACTTGCAGGTTGTACAGCCCTTCTGCAGAGTTTGTTTTGCTGTAATGCCAATGCAGTATAAAAGATGTCCATTAAGTCTTTACAGAGAGAAACTTCTGCGCTGTTACAGGCGCATGTATGACACTTTCTCCCACTATTTTCAGACTGAGTCCAGTTAGACCCGCTCATACCGGCACATTACATCCTCTGCTGTTAATGATGCGAGGCTGCTGCAGTCCTGAAACTCAAACGACCCCACATCAAAGTGCGCCAGTGTCTTCCAGTAAGTCTTATCTGAGGATCATAACATCAGCTTTTACTGTCTGAAGGTAAAGTCTGGCCCCGTTGGGTCTTTTTGAGGAACATCAGCCGTGAAAGTGTGAAGGCTCTGCTGAGCAAATAACCTTCTGTAAAGGGTGTGGAGTTGAAGTTTAAGTTTTAAATGAGTTCTTCCTGAAGTGCAGCCTCACCTGGGCTCAAAATTTCAGTTTTTAGTTCATGAAATTACAATAAATAGGTCTAAATAAATCCGATTTCTTAAACCCTTTTAGTATTTTGTTGCAGTGTTGATAAAAGATCAGTGCCTTAAGACCTTTTAAACCTCTTATTGTTTGTTTATTTTGTCTATCCAACCTCTTTCACTGAACCCTGGACCCTGCAAGACTTGCTTTTCTTCACGTAGGCCTGTTGCTTTTATCGCTGACTGGAACTGCTGCAAACAGACCAACCCTGAAAAGTTTTCGACTTGAAAGAAAAGGACTGAAACTTGAAATGTATTTACAGCAATAATTCCAAAACACTGTAAATGTTGATAAAACAGAATTTAATCATCTGCAAATTATTAAAACCCAATATTTATCTGAGTATAGTCCAAAGACAAGAAACAACATCTCGGAGACTGAGGAAACCAGTCTCTTCAGTTCTCAGACATTTACAGGATGTCGTTTAAAGAAAATCTGATGCAACATAATTGTAAATAAATCCCTTAAATTAAAGTCTTACCCCAAAATTCCACCACATGCAGAACGGCAGCATTTTTCGCCGTCCACCAATTCCTACCTGATGCATTCATGAGACAATTTTCGTGGCAAATTTCAGACAGACCCGCAAATTCATGTAGTGTTTTATTTTGAAAAGAAGCCAGATGTTTTATTTTGAGTCTGTGCCCGACTTCCTTTTCAGCACGGGCTAATCTGTGCTGAATTTATGCAACACGGTGTGGCGTCCAGAGAAAATAGAACCCTGCCGATTGGCTATGAAGCCTGCTGAACCACAAGGGGCCGGAGAGGAGTCGGTGGAATTTCAACTTGAATGGAAACGATCATTTACACATGCAGTGGAAATCTGGGGTTAAAATTACTGCAGGTGCTTGAAGATATGTCAGGAAATCTAAGTTATTCGGCAGTGATAGCTGTGAGAAAAAACATCCCATCTGAACTTCAACATTATTTTTAGATAACCCTAACCCTCACCTGAGTCATGACCCTAGAAATCCACTCTTATAGAAAATATGTGTACAGTGTACACGCTGTCCCAGATTTTTTCTCATAATTCAATAACAGACATAAAATACCCAGTGGGCCAAAAACGAAGAAAAGCCCCTCATAAGATTCAACCACTTTTGTGTAAACACAATACAGCAGCCTTTTGAAGCCATGAAAGAGACTGTCTCACATTATCTGTGTGCATGAGGAGGCGCAGTATTGCTGCACAAGTCTGCATTATTCTTTGCAAAAGCCTGAAGTAAGAAAAGGAGGCTTTGACTTTGTGGAGCCATGCAGATACCAGACCGAGTTTTGTGATTCAAAAATAACCTGGAAACACTTCATTGAGGGTCTTGAGCTGTATAGATTTGCATCAAGCCGCTTAAGTGTCCAAAAAAATGACGTTAAATAACATTACAGTGGTAGAGGTCGAAACATTTACTGCTAAGAGTGGAGGTTGCCGTGTGCCACAGATGAACTCGGGGAGGGAAGGTCGATAAGGTGATGAATGAGGTGACACGTCTGAACAAAGTGTCCTGTTTGGCAGCCAAAACGAGTGCCCTGACACGCCCTTCCAGAGGAAAGGACTTGAAGCGGTGCCATCACTGCAGGCTGTCCCACACACTCGGAAAGTTCACCACTGATCCTCCTCAATGTCAGCTTCACTCTCCCCTCTGTGACTCTTTCAGTGTCGGTGAACCGAGACCTGAACCTCCCTGGTGGAGGGTCTTTTTCAGGGAGCTCATTTTTAATTGAGCTCGAGCAGATCTTCACATTTATGTGGCCAGAAAAGGGGCAGGAGTCAAAAAACACAGAGTGCACAGGACAGTGAAAGGAGGAAACTTTGATCACTTTGTGAAAAATATCAGAAGCAGCCAAGTTAAAGTAACTTCCAGGTTATTTTGTGAAATTAACGTCTTTCTAATCTTACTAATGGGCTGCAAAATCACGGCGTAAAGTGGGTTTAATTCATCGATTTACATCTGAACCCTCTGAAAAATGATTCAGCGCAGACAGAGCTGAATGTGGTTCGTCTGTTTCCTAATTTTGCTTCTTTAATGAAACATTAAAACCAAAGGAAAAAGAAAAAAACATGAGCAGAAAATCACTTCACAAACCTCTCTTTGTGTCTCCTTGTTCGTTTTTCAGATCTGAGTAGAAATGGAGAGGCACTTTAGCCAGAATGTGGTTTAAAAAGTGAAACATGTCCGATGAATTCAGGTGTTCATCCTTCCTTTAATCCATCACAGTCTTTACAGAACATTTATCAAACTTCTTCCTGCTCAGATTCATCTCTAACACTCAATATTTCTGGGCAACTATGAAAGTATGGGAGGAAATAAGGATGCTGATGTGTTGCAGGGCTGCAGGAGAAATGAGAGGAATACAGAATTACTTTATACACTCTTGTGGAGTTAAAAGTTCCAAATTTTGAAATACAAAGGCTTTGCTAATACTTTCAGCCAGAGGCGCAAATAAATGGACTTATCCATCTCTGAGTCTTGCTTGCTCAGCGTTGTTAATATCGAGCATTGCGGAGATATGCAGGCGTGTTCTGCTTCCCTCAAGAAACTAAATAAGTATTGATGTTTTCCTTTTACGGTGCTTTCAAAAGCAGCATCTGTGCATGTGAGACACACAAGGTCAAATAGAAGAGGTGAACAGGTGGGGAGACACAATCAGGCGGCAGGTGTGACAAGACAGGAACAAAGCTAGAAGGCAGAAACAAGAGTTAGTGATCAGGTTTGAAAAGTGACATGAAACAAAACATGAACCAACATGAATGAATGTACTGAAAAATAAAAGAGAAACTCGACCGACATGACAGTTTCTGCATGCAAGTGCATCTAACTATCACCTCTTTTGGACGTTGCCTTCTGGAACAAACAAATCTCGATCGACTGTAATCATTTCGGTAAAATGCAAAAGCACCCAAAATATTTTAGCAGGTAAAGCTCACACAGTCACGACCACACAACCGATGGGTGTCAAGGTTTCACACGTGTGATTCAGATCCGTAGAGTGTATATAGAATGGACGCCGTCTGCATCCTCGCTGGGTGAATCCACTCTGAGAACAGCACCCTCTGGTGGTGAGCTGCAGTATAGGTCATAAATCCACCCTCCTCCAGCAATTCCTATGGATCTGTGGACAAACTTTAGAAATTAATGACACAGAATATAAACTTTTCTCCCCAATGTTGACATGTAGTTACTGTCAGACTGGTTTGATGCTCGTCCTCTTTTTTTTCTGAACAGCTCTGTTTTTAAAAGTTATCAGGGGGTTCATGTTTTCTATGGCCTACCTCATAAACATCAGTGCATTACCATTGATGTCGCCGAGTTAACAAAGTCCGCGTCACATGCTGAGGAACCAGGGCATTGTGATGAGAAATGAGCTACTGGAACAACAAGGAGAAGGCGATGGACACAAGATGAGAACAAGGCTCTGTTGGGATGCTACTACTCCGGTAACCTTAACCAGTGCGGTTACATGAACAGAGAGCAAACAGATAAGTTCTTGTAATTGTAAAAAAGAGGAGAACAAATGAATCAATGAAGGGGTGGGGTAGGTTGAATAAAGTTTTACATTTTAAGAACTGGTATGAAAGTACATGGGACACCCTGGGTTTTTAAAGTGTAGTATATACAGTCTATGTTCGGTTCTCTTAGATGTCCTGCAGTGTGCAGACTGGTACAGTTAAGCCCACTTTACCCCATGTTTGATTCATGGAGGGAACTGATGGATGAAATTAACAGCATATTTAACAACAATGCATGGCCTTACTTAAATATTAATGCATGGAGAAAACAAACTGTCTGACTCTTGACCTATATTTATGTTTTATCTTAACATTTTTGACAGTGTAGTTAACTTTTTACTCCCCTCCTCCTCCTCCTGAGATTCATGATAATTAAATATTTCCACTTTAACATTTTGTATCCGCCTCCCTTCAGCATTTTCCCCAGACTAATTCTGGAGAGGTTTGTTACTCTGGCTGCATTAAAAACAACATAAAACAAACACACATTCCTCCTACTTTTAGTTCCTGTAAGATATGGATGTAGTGAAAATATTGTCTGGTATCCTGCGGGCCGAGAGGACAAACTTCAGTTAACAATCACAACCACCTTTACTCTGCAATCTGAGTTTTCCTCCCTCCAGCCACACTATTTTATTCAATTGCTCTCCTCCAGTCCGCTCATTACACGGCACTTTACTGCACTTTTCAGCCAAAAACAAGACCGAGAGAAAGAGCAGGCGAGATTGATTTACTGCGCAGATCAGATTCCACCTGCACAGCGAGGTTTCCGACTGGACGGTCGTGAGGTGCGGCGGTTTGGCGAGCAGGTTGTGTTCTTTCTTAAGTGAGCGGGGAGGTTTTCTTTTAGGTAATTTTCTACTTAGTGGTGCTGGAAGAGAAAGACATGAGTTCTATCAACAACAGGGAAAATATAGCACTCTGACAAAGGGCTTCAGTGAGCGAAACCGAGACAAAGACGAGAGATGATCTATTAGAGAAGCTGGAGGTATATGCATGTGTTGAGTGGATGGAAGAGCACTTACTGGATCAGTATTTTAAGAGTAGGCAGACACAGTCCAATCTATTGAGTGTAGGTGAACACAATGCAGCAGAATATTTTATGTGAAACCTTTCCATACTCCCCAAAAAGTATCACAGCTCGCCTCTTCACTCTCAGCTTTTATTCGATTTATTTCAGTTTTGTGTCACTTTTTTTTCCCCCCTGATCTTTACAGCTCCACATCTGAGTCAGACACATTCTGGTCAACCTCAGCTGCTAAAGATAACGTTAGGAAGCAGTAAGGGAAAGCAAAACGGTGTCCCACAAGGCTCCATCCTGGGTCCTATTTACTTTATCATCTATATTGACAAATTCCTTTATTTAAGTCACAAATGCAAAGTTTCTTCATATGGCAGGGTTAAACAAAAGAGAAAAAAGGGGGCTAAAAGCAGAACTAAGGATTTAGGCCAACAAAGACTTACTCAGAAAATGTCCAAACAAATCTAAATCCAAAAGTCCAAAAAACACAAGAAGGCCAAAGAATCTAAAGGGCACTGGGAAAAAACGACACAAGGAGACAACTGAGGACACAGACATACACTGACATAGACATACTATGTCATTCTATACAAACGCGCGCACACACACACACACACACACACACACACACACACACACACACACACACACACACACACAACAGACTAATAAATAAACAGGGACTATATACACAGACTGGGAAACAAGCAACAGGTGAGACACAGGTGAAACTCATGGGTGACTAACAAAGGAGGAAAACCTAGGGAAGTAAAACCAGACTAGAAACACAACGAATCAACTCCTACAAAATAAAACAGGAAATAAACACTGAAAACTGATTTAAAGAATAAAACTCTGAGAACAGGAGGGAAACAGGGACAAACACAAACTGAAAAAATTAAATTACTAGAACATATCATGACAGTTTCATTTTTATGCTGATGATACAATCATATCTATACCTTGTAATTTTCCCATTTTAATGCATGAAATGATCAAACTGTTTTCAATGTTGTCCAGATAAATCTTGTTTTTCTGTTCTTTAATCATCACATCAAGTCTTGAGAAATAAAAATAAGTTTATTTCATTGTTTGTTTCAGTGGTCTTTATAGTGTCAAAAGTTATTGTGACCGGACGGTAGCCGAAACTGAGTAAACCTATGTGACCTCCTTCATGTTTTCTTAAAAGATTCAAATAAAGTTGAAGCAAATATTTACTTCACGCAACTTAGAAAAATTTATCAACAAGATCATCTTTTGTTTGCTTTAGTAAAACATGTTTCCTGAATATTTGTCCATCCGTATATGTCAATACGAGATGGGTTAAAAAAAACGTATCCTGAAGGCACAAACAGGTCGGTCAGTTTGACCTTTTTTTCAGGTCAACTTAGTTAAGTAAACTTTACTGTTGCAACACTTGGTGATAATACAGTTTCAGGTCCACCGTAGGACACGTTTCACTGATGAAGTTACAAAAACTTCATCAGAATGAGATTACATGTAAAAACATCAGTAAATAAGTGAATATTTGAACATGTAATAATCAAACTTTTGATTCCAAACCATGAGTAATCATGAGGGCAGACACCAGCCTCCAACCTTAATATCCTGGAGCAAAAAAGAGACAGCAAAATAGTGCTTATTATCTTAAATCAACATACGCTTACACTAAGATGTTTGCACTCTTAAGAGATGAGGACAAATATCAGATTTACGAAGATATTCATAAATTCTGAGGGCTTGTTTTTCAATTACTGCTTGTAAGGGAACAAGCTATAGAGGACTCTATAGGCTAGCCATCTATACATCCCTGTAAACAGTGGGCCTTGTACAGTGATGTATGAAAAAAAACAAAAAAAAAACATGATTGTCTTGTGTGTCCATGTGGCTCAGGGGATAAGGAGACTGACTGGGACTTCTGAGGTGGTGGGTTCGAGCCTTATTCAGGACGAGGTGAATTTTAAAGTCTAGTGCAGGGGTGGACAACCATGTACCATGGAGAGCTGAGACACAGGAAGGGTACATAACGGCGCAAAACGGCAGTGCACTCAGCTAAGCGCGCTTGTCCCGATGCGGTCTCTGAAATGAGACACAGCCTAAGATTTTTGGAAAGTAACAGAGGACTAGTTTCATGTCCCTTGACTGGACTAATTGGGATTTACAGTGATTCAGATCTGTTGGGCAATTTAACACAGCTGGAAAAATCTATGTTGTGCAAATTCAGCGGGTGCACCCATCTGGCTCCAGCAGTGAAGTGTCTGGACAAAAACTAATTGGCTCAAATATAAAGAGTAAAATCATGGGGGAATAGAGGCTAAATGTTTCCTGAGCAACTGCTGTTATACTTTTTCTTCATCTCTGCCCGTGCTCAGAGATTTACAGGTGTTCGACTCAGCGGCAGGATGTGCAGCCCAATCAGTGAGTGATTATAAAGGGTTGATGTTCGGCGCACAGATCCACGAGGATCGCCCGTCCATAGGGGGAAAAGAAAGGCAGATGTGTGAAGCACTTGCAGTTAATTAACCAAGACTAATTGGCAATTGCACCTAAAGACATTGCTGTAGCACAGCTGCCATTTTTACTGCAAGACTGACACCAACGCCCACGAGGATTTGCCTGTAAAACCAGCTTTTACCGTCCTCTAAATTATCAGATAATTCAACAGGAGCTGGAACCAGGTGGCATCAAATAGACAAAGTGCAGAAGAAAAGGCTCAGGAGCCACATGTAGATATCAGACACGGGTGATTTCTAGAGCTCTCCAGAGTGATGAGGAGTGGTGTCCAGGGAGGGAGGACCTCGATGCCACCGGTAAAGTAGTTTGAAGTCAAATGAAATAGATGATCAGAGTTCTGCTTAAAAGTCTCCGACGTAAAAATGCGTTTTTCCCATGTTTCTTTTTCCAGATGGGCAAAGATGATACGACCACGCTGCATTGAGCAGGCAATAACAAAACACAGGAGAGGGTTACTTTTATACCAGTTCCTACCCCAACCCTTCATTGATTTGTGGCAACTCGAGGGTGAAATAAGGCAGATTTTGATTTGAATTGTTAAGGAAAACCAACAACGCCACTTTGGGAATTTCGCCCAAAGAATTAGTTTCGCGGGAATTAGTTTTTAAGGCACTCAGGTTCGTTTACCGTGAATAGAGAGCAGGAGACGTGGTTCCAAGCTTACAAAATGCTGACTTTATTTAAACATTTTTAATAAATCATCAATAAAACCATGGCGCGCACAAACACACACACACACACACACACACACACACACACACACACACACACACACACACACACAGGGGAGAGGGAGCCCTTTTTCAGGTGCTGAGGCTTACCAAATGAAAAATGGATCTAGGGACAGGTGTGAGGGATCCCAGAGAAGAAAAGGCACCCCAATCACACGCGGCAATCATAGGAACTCACTCGGTGAAAACAACAAAAACCCAGGGGATGAACAGCACATTATACGAGGGAAACCACCACCGCAAGCTCTCAGCAACTGAAAGGGACAGAAGAAAAGGGGGTTAGTGGGTTACACACAAAGAAAACCCCAAAATACCTGCACAAAATAAACTAAACTAATATTATGGGTGGCAGCCACAAATTAGCTTAGGAAAAGCCATTTATGCTGCCAAGAACAACCCAAGTCATGAGAAACCAAATCAGAACAAACAAAAGAAAACGATTAGTAAATTAGAAAAGGAAAATATTCCTTAATTAATCAACACACCAATTCACGAAAGGAGGATAATAAACTCATAAACTAAATAAGAAAGGAAAACAAAACGAAATATAATGAATCCATGGAAACAAATTCAACCCAAAAAATGTTTCCTCATGAACTCAAAACAGACCAAAAAAGTATAGCCAGTATTAATAAAAGAAAACTAGAAAACCAAATAAAGATAAAAAACGAAATGAGTTAACCAAGAAGAACAAGAGTGACCCCCACAGTAACACGGTCACTCCTTAAAACTAAAGGAAGCCGCAGGCAGGCACAGCAACAGGAGAACGACAGCAAAGCAGCCGCACAGCCAGGCGAGCAGCAGAGGCAGAGCAGAGGCAGAGCAGCGAATTCTTAAGGTCCTTACACACCGGGCGAGAATTCGCCAGGCGAATTATTCGCCTTTTTTTAAAACAGCATAAAGTCAATGCAAGCTTCCACACCGGCGGCGATTTTTTCCGCGGGGCGAAAAGCCGCTTTTATTTTTTCGCTCCTGTGTCGAATTTTTCGGATATTCGCAGGCGAATATCTGGACCTGCTAGACCTCTGGCCAATCAAAAGTCATGTTGTTGATGACGTCACAGAAGTTTCCTCTCAAGATGACACTCTCTTGTCTTCCACCTCGCATCTCCTCTCCTCCGTGCCGCAAAACGACTTTATTAATTCGCTTTGCAAAAAATATACGCATATTCGCTTCGCGGCCGGTGTGTATGGGCGAAAGCGATTTTTCGGACCGGTGAATATTCGCAATTTTCGTCTCGCTTTTTCGCTTCGCTCCGCAAATTCGCCGGTGTGTAAGGACCTTAAATCTTGCAGTAATTCTTGCGGTAATCTTATCACCGCTGGAGTTCCCCAGGGAGACACCCGGACACACAGTCCCTGTTACAAACATAATAAACTCTAATCAACGTTAAAGGAGCAGAGAGTGAAAGTATAGACTCGCCGTAAAGCAAACAAACCGATCAGACCACGTGAAAACATCACCTGAGAGCGAGAGGAGCGCGGACCCAACATCTGCCACGATCTACACCGGCATGAGAACAGCAAACATCATCTGACAACAGGTCGATTCAGAGGCAGCACAGCACAATAATCGACTAGTTAGCGTAGTTAGCAGCCACTGCTAACTTACCTGTCGCGAGAGGCGAGGCGACCCGGAAGTGACGGAAAGGCCAGAGCAAGAGGGGGAGGGAAGGTCTAGTGCCCCCTTCAGGTAATCCAAGGAAACAGGCAACATGTGCAGGAGCAAGGATGAAATACATCATCCTGCTACAGATTTATTTTTTCTCCTCTTTTTTTACAATTTAGTGTTCCTCATATTCAAACTCCAAACCCTCGGTTAGGAATCAGATGCACTAACTGCTGAGCTACCCCAGCTACCCAATATATATATTGGGGTAGCTACCGCAAGCTACCCCAATATATATGTTATATACAATCAAGGTCAAAGTTCACAAGGTCACCAGGTTACTGTAATTAGAAACCACGTAGGGTCAATCAAGCCCAACGTTCTGACCCAATTATTGGGTTACTCTCAGAAAAATAGGTCATAATTGTCCCAGATAAGACTCAAACCCATGACCTCAGGAGTCCCAGTCAGTGTTCTTATCCTCTGAGCCACGTGGACACGCAGGAGTATTCAGTGTATTTCCCCTTTCACTGTCCTTTGTAGACAGGTCATAATTCTTAACCCATTCAAAAAACCCTCAAATTGAGTTACAATAGAATCCAAGAAATGGGTATGGATCTGAAAAATAACGCAGAAATTTAACTTAACACATAAAACCCAGAGAAGGAAGAGAATAACCTCTTTCTTTTGAGACATTGCACTTAATTCTAGTCCAAGCGTAAGATATTCTGTGGGTCCTGAAAGATACAGAAATTTCTATTAAGGTCAATGGTGGCACTGGGTGAAAATGCATAAGTGAACCTGGCACTGAATGAGTTAAAAATGCAGATAGCTGTACCATTAGTTTCTTGATCAAAATGAGGTAAAATGAGAGAAGAAAGGACAAAAAGGTGAGAATTTGTTTGAGACAATCACTGAATAACACATCGCGACACTCAGACTGAGAGATTTCTCTTGTATTACTGTACCGCCGAAGTGGCAATTACTTTTCAAATCACCTCATGGGTCTGCACAATTGCCTAATGCAGCGGTACCTGTCAGTCTGTATTCACACCTCGGACAATCACAGACAGGCCGCAGTATCAACTTTGACAGATGATTATTTCATACGAAGCGCGCTTTCACCTGAAGCAGTCACCTCTAAAAACTGCAGCTCAGAAATGACACAGAAGAAGATGAGTCATGAGGCCTGAAGGCTCCCTGCGCTGTTACAGAGTTTACCACAGTTCATAATGAAGGACTGTCTGTTAGAGCGTCTCTGCAGTTTGATGCTGATTTATTGCTGTTTCTGAGGTTATGAGTATCTGAATCTGACTGAACATTTTTCCTGAGAATGAGAAATTTGTCAGAAGGACGCTCGAACCAATCGAGGTGTAATTGACTCATTTTGACCCGTAATTATCACAGTCAGATCATCCGCTGACTCACTGCATTTAAATGACTCGCAGCACTCGAAGGCGATGATAGCGGATCATCAGCAGACAGTGAATCTTAATTCCAATCATCCAAATGCTCTGACGGGTCACAAATCAGTTTTTCTGATTGAAACAATATTTTCTATCTTAGCCTGCATTTAAAGGATTATCAAGGGCGATCCTGGTCTCGGCTGTGGTTTCATTTCCCTTTTACCACTTACAACCACAGCTGTGTTTAGGTCTTCTTTCTCTAATTAAAATCACAGTCATCATAATGTAGAGATAGTTTAATTACAGCACTGTACTCAGTTCTTAACATACAATATATACACTAATCTTTGTTGACCTACAGTCCATATAATAAAGAACTAAAGCCGGTTTTGTTTCCAACGTCGTCATTTGAGATTTTGATTCCATACCTAATAAGTAAATTATGATACGAACTAAATCTGTTGGACTGTTTGATCTTATTAATAGTTGTATTTTCAAGAAAGACAAGTGAAAAAAAAACTTTTTTGAAGTTCTGAGAAGTTCATGGAGTCCACCCACCCCTTGTGAGTGAGACGCTCACTGCTTGCTTGAGGCTCTGTGCAACTTTGGCTTTGTCTTGTTGAGGGGAGCTCCCAGGAGTGTAAAGGGGCGTTCACACCAAGCGCGAGTAAAACCATTTGTGCGAATTACATGTAAAGTCAATGCAAAGATGCGATTAGACATTCGTAGTACCCTGACGGCGCAAATGAGGCGAATTTGCGAGAGTTGAAAAAATATCAGAATCAGAATCATCTATTAATGGCTACACAACAGAGTGGGTGCTCACATCTCCTGTGTCGGATAAACACATGCAGATCTCAGCTCAAGCCAATATTCACGTCGCGATAACCAGACGGCATGAAGATTCCCGGGTGAAATATGAAAATGGACCGCCTGTCGTGTTGGTGTGTGGGTGCCCTGAATTATATGATACTTCTTTTAATTACCGAAACTGGAATAAAAAGAAGCTCGCCTGGAGGAGAGTGAGTGAGGAGGTCTGGTCACCTGGTAAGACTCGTGTTAGACCATGATGGGATTTCATACTTTGACTCTACCATCTCTGGAGCTGTTGCACTGTTAGAGGAAAGTGAGGCTCCCTTTTGAGTCTTTTGGGTCGGCTGGATTTGTTTGCATCCATTCCAAGGTAAGTTGGTAAGCAGTTTCTCATATTCCTTGCCTGGTAATGTCTACATTTTGTTTTGTGTTTGTCCGTCATCTTCTCTTCTTTCTCCTTTCTTGGCACAGAGATAATCCCTTTGTACGTCCGGTTTAAAAGCCGCTGGAATATCCGCAGTTTCCGAATTACCTCTCTGTCCCTCGCCACAAGTGTCTGACATTTTCATGCAAAGGACGAAGGTCTACCACTCTGCTGAGCTGAAACACACAACACACCATCACAGGTCCACATCGGTATCAGGACCCTCTCTTCCCTGTAATACCCTGACGTCGACTTATTCTGCAACGTCTGGAGTAATCAAACATTTCTCTTCCTGGTATGTGCACGCAACAAAATGTAGCCTTTGCATTTCGTAAGTCCGTATAGAGTTGGCGTTAATTTCAGGTAAAAGTGGCGTGTAAATGTCTTGTCTCGTGCATATGCTGCTAGGACTGTACTTGACTTACTATGTTATCTTCTGCATAATAATTTTCGAGACGACTCTGATTTCCGAACAGAAGTTACGGTTCTGATCTGCCGGAGTTCATCATCAGCAGTTATACTCTGCCTCATCTTCCTCAGTGCCCGCCACTTTCTCCGCTCGTCATCAGACAACATCCCGAAGAGTCGAAGTTCCCTGCGGCGCTCTTATTTCACAAAATGAAGCTTGTTACACCTCATTAGCTTTCCTCCCTCCTGCTGAGGTTTGTCCCACTCTGAAGGGACCCGTCGGCTTCTGTGCAAGGGGGAGTAATTTAAAATTTAAATATGTGATAGACACGCCGAGCTGGAGACATGTCTGTCTGACGAAAATAGAAAACTCCAGGTAGTCCGTCGAGGCTCTCGCAGGGAACATGTTTTGACAAATTATTACAAAAGCAGAAGCAATGAGGAACAAGAGGCCAATTAACTAGTTCATGTTTTAACTCCGTCTCCTTTGTTTTACCAGGATGTGAATCACTGAACTTTTATTTGTGGCAGTTAAGAGCAACTCGTCTGTCCTAAACTGGCCTGCAGGGACCTGTTGAAGATATGGGGTGGGGTGGGGGCCCCACAAATTTCTTGCTTGGAGCCCCAAAGGACCCTTGCCCCGCCTCTGGTTGTACCCTAGCTGTTTCTGTGTACTGACTGTGGATTAAAACAGTGATTTGAAACTCAGAAAACAGCTGAAATTCAGCGATCGATTGAACGTCAGACTTACTTATTTGACAGTCTTGGCAAAATCCATCTGATCTGAGGTTGGGCGTAGCAGGTCGAGGGTCACTTCTCTCTTTTTGTGCAAACCTGAACTGTCTGACCGAGAATCAAATGAGAGAGCAGCTTCTCTTCCTCATGTTAGCCGCCTCCTGCACCTCCTCGCTCCTCTTTTCCATATTGACCTGCTGCTTTGTTTGCCATTTCTGCACCAACTGACTCATCTGGACTCCCAGAGGAGACGATAGAACCTCTAATCTCACGGTGTCTCCTCTCCACTTCTCTCTGACTTACTTTTATAGGAATTCATGCAGTTTAGAAACCCCATGCAGATCCATTTTAAAGGTCGGAGTCTGTAGCCATAGTAACAGGAGTGTAGATTTGGCTTCACCGAGTCTTTTGTCCTCCAAATTTTCTCTCTCCAGATTAGACACACCCCTCAGAGTTTCATGTTTGTGATTACCCTGTTGGACGCAGTTTTTTCCCCAAACACGTACCTAGACTGTAAAACGACTCTCAGCTGACCTGCAGGTAACAGTAGGCGCTTTAAATATGCAGCAATCATCAAACACTTCATTCTCCAATCTCACAGGGAGATTTGCTCCTAAACTAGATCTCCACTGTGACGAAAAGGGGTCGTTTCCTTTTTTAAGACGACTGACGGTCTAAAATTAAACTATTGACATTGTGATGTAACAGGAAGAAAAAAGGGACGTTACATATTCAGAGAGGCCGGGGTCAACAGGATGACGTGCAGACAAAAAACACAACTATTTGATGTCATGTCCCGTCAAATTTACCCCCTCCTCTAATCCTCCGGGCTTGAATCAATATTAATCACTGCTAACTCGGATTATTGATCAGACCAAAGGGTGTTTTCCAACAGCTGTGAAGGCCCTCGGGGTTTAGAGGGAAAACTAACATGACTGAACATGAATGTGTACATCCGCAACAGACAGGAAGGGTCAAAGACCAGAGAGAGGCTGAGTACAAAGAGTTACTCCAACTGATGAAATTCAAAGAAAGTTCTCAAACGGTTCAGACTAGATCTTCATAAAGTGGATTAAAAGTAAACAACATAACAGCAGCTAATGTAAAAGTGGTTAATATACGTTCAGATGGATCAATAACAGCTAACCTCAGAAATGTTTTAGTGAAGGTATAACTTTGAGGTTGTTTTGTGACTACAGAGCTGTGTAAAAAGTAACACCCACAAGCTGCGCTCAACTTTAAAACCCAAACTTCTGTAAATAAAGCAGAAAAACAAAAGTATGTCAGACAAAGGCTGGATATAGACGACAAAAGCCTCCAGAGATGATCTCTTTTGTGGTGTGTACTAAAATGCATTGTATTCATATGTTTTTATCTAGGGTGACTATATTCTAAATCCCCAAAAGAGGACACTACAATGTGAGGCGGAGTCGCATGCAAAATTTTGAGGGTTTTTGGGGTTTTTTGGTCGAGTGTTTTTTTACGCACTTCTAACTACACAAACTCAAAACTTCCTTACCAAACCCCTGACATTTGACGGAATTTATAAACTCCCCCCCAGACAGCCCCAAAAAGAGGACATGTCCGGGTAAAAGAGGACGTATGGTCACCCTATTTCAACATAGTATCCTGCTGTGTGGGGGGAACTCAAAGGACAGCCACGCTCACTCTCTGAGGACTGTCACTTTAAACAAAACGACAGCCAGTCAGAAAGTAAGTTGACTGATAAAGGAAGCACATAAATGCAGCTGTGGTGACCGACTTGGCAACAACACAAGTGTTTGACATGCCTTTTAAAATACACCTCAATCAGCGTAACTAAAAAAGGCGTACATATACAACTTGCAATTGTTTTTTATTTCATATCTAATAATTAATGGATTAAATTCTATCGTCCAGATTCAGGCTGATTATATACGGGCAAATTCCTGTCTAAACTAAGACGAGGCGTCTAATAGACGTCTAATAGATGATGCTCAGTGGGAATCAGCTCAGATTTACGTGGTGCCAATTCATCACACAAGAAAGCTGGTCTGGACTGGACTCTGGGTTACATTATTTGCATCATTTCATGAGTTTCAGAGATAAGAAAGAACTCGTGTTAACAGGCAGAAACCTTGAACAGAACCAGACTGCTGTTAGAGAGACGTCTGCTGGGACTGTGGTGGAGTTGAAAAGAGGATAGAGACAAAGTTTGATTTGAGGTCGATCCTGCTGGCTTCATTTTTAGAGAGCTGGTTCAAACACTAAACCTTCATGTTTTCAGCTCCAATCCTGGGTCTGGATTTCACTTCAGTTTGGACTATTCATCCGTTCTTCCTGGAAATCTTTGCAGAATTAATTGTGTAACTGTTGTAACAGACCATATTCATCATTTATGACACAGAAATGTTGCTCAGAGAAAACGTTCTCACCTAAGTAATAATGTGGATCTTAAAATCCTAAAAACAGCTTCTGCAAAGTCAACCTGTCACCATCTGGTCTCACAGATATTGAAGATACTGCAAACAGAGGAGAAAAAAAGCAGAGATCACAGAGAAGCAGAGAAGAGATGAAAAACCTCCCAGGATCAGAGAAATCGATACGAGCAGGACACAAAAGAAGAAAAAACAACAAAAACAAGCTCTCTCGTGAAGTTGGAATCAGTTTAATCATTTCGGGCACCACATAGGAGGATTTCCAGGTCACTACGGGGGTCTCTGAGTGTGATGATGGATGAAGGTGAAGTCATAATTCAGCCTCCCTGCTGCGGTCAGGAGCAAAGATACCTGCAGATTGATGCCGACGGACCTGAGAGCTTCTCTGAGGCCAAGTGACGTTCAGAGGACATCAAACTGTGAAAAAGTGAAAGAGGGCCAAAAGGACCACAGCGTACGCCCGATATCCTGCTGGAGCTGCAGAGAGACTCTTTTCAATATTTTAGTCAAGCTTTATTTGATCCAGGAAGAAACTCTTTGATTAAACTACTCACCTCTATGCTCTATACTGCTGCTAGCCAGTAGGGGGAGCTCTAAGATGTATGTCCTATTGTGTAAAACCCTTCACGATGCTCTGTGTGTGCACACTCTGGCACAGTTGACCCCAAATGACCCCTAAAGGCCAGTTTGTTTGGCCAGTGTGAGTATCCCATAATGTAAAATCTGAAAGTGTGTGTTTTATGTCTTCTCTCTCACACACACACACACACACACACACACACACACATTAGGAGTCAATCAAAGTTTAGAGTTTTGCACAAGAAAATCAATCAGGCTGTGGAAACTGGAGGATGATTCAACTATATGATTTGTTTTCAACAATTAAAGTTTAACTTCAGTTTGATGTTTTTCTTTTTCTGCAAACTGGGTGGTAACACAAATCAAGCTCCGAGGGCATAACATCAGATTACTGTCAGAAAACAGGTGTTTTTGTAGCTCCCAGTTCAGCTGGGATGCTCGAATGTATCTCAGCGGTGAAATCCAACATCTCCAGACAGACATATCTGCTCTCCACATCTGTGTCAGCACAATAAAATCAGGAGAGTGCGCCGTTAAACGCTCGGTTTAACGTTTTTTTTTTCTGCAGGCTGGTGAGTCATCGACATGTTGGTGGAGCGACCAGGAGGTTCATGGCATCATTGAGGTGGAGACAGACAGACAGACTGTGAGACCACTGACTTAAGTGAGTTTATTCTCATTTCACATGATGAGACGTTCTGCAGATGTGCACAGACAGACTAAACAGGCAGTTTCATTGTCTGTTTTTTGGCTCTTATCTTCAATAAAGTAGTTGTCTCGTCATACCTCACAGTATATTTTCTTTTTCCATCTCTGTCTGTCTTACTTTAATGCGCTCACTGAGACTACATAGAAACCTTGCATGAGTATTTTTCATATAAACCCTGCTCCTCTGCTTTTCCCCTTAGTTTATGTCCCGCTGTAAGACTGTCTGTGTACACATGACTGTCAGTTTGTTGGCGCTGGCAGACGAGTGTCCAGTAAATCAGAGTCACTCTGCTGTCTGACTCATTTCACGCACATCAGTCAGTCTGCTGTTTTGACATCCATGAGAGGAGAGAAGGTGACAGCTGCACAGCCCAAGGACCCGTTGGATCCTTTAATAGCAGTAAGGGGGTGAAATTAGTGAAAAAAAAAAGATCCTTGTCTTTAATCTCAGCAAAATGCCTTAGGGGATATTTTGCATATTGTCAATCTTACTCCTTTGCTTCTCAGTCAGACATATGGTGTCAAAAATGTTTCCAGAAGATGTTTTTTTTTCCACCCTAATGAAGCTGCGAACTCTCCTCTTCTTCCAGCAGTGTTGTCATTTCCACAAGCTGGTGGTTTAACCAAGTTCAGCCAGTTTCAGTTTGGATTTCTCCTCCTGCTTTCACTTAGGCTATGCTCACACTGCAGGTCAATCCTGATTTTTTATCCATATGTGACACATATTTGATTTTTTCATGTAAGTGTGAACAGTGCAATTCTGATTTGTTCTAATCCGACCCAGGCCTCTTTTGTATGTGGATATAAATCAGATATGTATCCGATATGACTGCAGTGTGGATGCTCAGCTTGCATTCATCCGACCTTTGCGTACAACACTACTGCGCAATGTTGGTTTCAGGAAGTGGAGAAAAAACGCTGAATTACCGAGAGGTTTTGGCTTTAAATCTGTAAACTGGCGGAAGGTGAAACCAAGTTGTCCATAGTGTGTATAGTCTATGTCGTAATTTCGCCTAGGGCACCAAAAAGGTTAGGGCCGGCCCTGACTGCAGGAGGCAACCTGAAGAGATATGAGATGCGTCCTATAGATGCACTTGGGTGCATCATCTGTGATGTTTCCTGTGCTCATTAGGTGTTTCAGGTCGCATGATATCATCCACCCGCGCCCCAGGTGACCGAGCAGGGGGTTGATAAAGCTTTGACTCCAGTCTCAGCTGCAGATCATCCTTCTTTTCCCTCTGGAGGCTCTCTCTCTGCTGCCTCTGTTGCAGCCCTAATAGCTGTTCTGCTCAGCAGTTCACTTCTGCCCAGCAGGGTGTAAACTTCAATTACTCACCCAGGCTGACCATTCACTGCCGGTGCTGAGCTGTGGAGAAGAGCGCTGCTGCAGCTGAAGGCACATCTCCACTTTTAGTTTCAGATCTCCTCCTCTAAAAACTAAACGGTTTGTGGCCTTTTGTTATCTGCTCTCTAAAGTCTCATAATGATTAAACAAAATTGAAGAAATGATGAAAGTTGAAGCAGTAAAGGTAATTGCAGTACATGGTCTGTCCAGCAGATGGCTTTAACAAAGATGGCAGTATAACAGATGATGGACAGACCAGCTCTGTTATTTGAACAAAACTACAGTCAGCCTATTACTGCAGAGACAATAACCTGAGTAAGCTGGATTCAAAATGCACTGAAAACAAGAAGATGGGTGGAGTTTAAAGCTTTGCAGAGACCGGCCTGTCTCACAGCATGATAGAAAAGCAGACTATTAGTTTGCAGCCACAGTTTTTTTACACATGGCAAACCCCTGCCAAAAGTTCCAGTTCTCGAAAGCATCGCGAAATGTGATTTATTCTACTCACCTGCAAAAAAAAAATTTATTTGCTGCCTGGATACATAGACTCTGTTATTCACTAGGGTGGAAAGTACGCTCAGCAATCGCCATCAGTATCTGGTCAAGATGCCACATGCAGCAGTCATCCCAAAGGGCCTGTGGGCAGCTGTTCAGGATGGGCTTTGGTGTCCCTGTCCCACAGCTGAGAGGATAAGGGGACATCTTTGCCCTGGAGCTACGTTGGCCCACATTCAGTTGCTCTCTCTCACTGTGATTATGGCGATTTTTTTTGGTGCTCTGGCAAAATAAATTCAACCACAGCAAAAACAACCAGACAACTGTACCTGTTTTTCTGCACATGCTGAACCTCTAAGAAAGCTGAATATTAAAGCCCAACTTCTCTGGAGTAAAAACTTCATGAAAATAATCTAAGATAAACATTAAACGTACACTTTTAGTCTCTGTGTCATGATATGTTCTGGTATTTAGTTTTCCTCTGGTTTTGGTAATTTGAGTGTATTTTCTTTGTGATTTTCCCTCGTGTTCCTGTTCCCCTGCAGTCCTGTCTTGAGTTTTCAGTTTGTGTCTGACCCCGTTTCCCTCTTCTTCTCAGTGTTTTATTCTGTAAATCAGTTTTCAGTGTTTCCTGTTTTATTTTGTAGTAGTTTATTCCCTCCGTTTCTTGTTTTACTTCCTCAGTTTTCCCTCCTCTGTAATTGTTTACACCTGTGTCTCAGTGTCTCACCTGCCTCGTGTTGCTCGTTTCCCTGTGTGTATATATAGCCCTTGTCTTCCCCTGTTTTTTTGTTGGTTCATTGCGTGTCTCTATGCCAGTGTCCCCAGTGTTCCCAGTGTGTCCTTGTGATTTTTTTCTGCCAGTGCCTTTTGTTGGATTTTGGATTTTTTTGGTTCTTTTGTTTTGACTATTTGGGAGTAAGTTTTTGTTACCTTTCATTTAGTTCTCTTTACATAAATCATTTTTGTTCTGCATTTGGGCCCTCTTCCTTTTTGTTTAACTCAATATTCCGACACTTCGTTGCACAAACTGAACAATAAACTTACCCCAGCGAGGGATTTGTGGTGTCTGGTTTAAGAATAAAAATAACCTAATTAAAGTGAAATGAGCAGACACGGTACCTGAGTGTTAATAACGAACCCTCCTGTACTGACCCTCAGTAAATAAGCCAGACTGAAGAGTGAAGACCAAGTCAGGTAAGAGAGTCACGATCAGAATATGTGTTTACATGGACGCGTTTTGGAATAATGATCGGCATAAACCACCCCTCTTGATCGGAATACAATTTCTTTTCGATTGAGCTGAATTGGATCAGAATCATCTGATCAACATGTTTACATGTCGCATATTCATTCTGATCAGGTATTTATTCTGATTATTTGTACCCATGTAAAAGCAGCTAGTGTCAGTAGGCCCCTATCTGAGCCAGTGCACGAGGCGTGTGAGAAAAAAAGAAAAAGAAAAGAAGTGGGTATTTATTTAAGATCAAAAAGTCATTAATAGGGTTTTAAACTACAATCAGATCAGATTATATTGATGAGTGGTTCAAATACCAAATTATTTTTCTATGTTCTCACCACCTACACCCCTTTCTCTCTCTCTCTCTCTCTCTCTTTCTCTTTCTCAATTTCAATTTCAATAGGCTTTATTGGCATGAAAACAGTAAACAACAGCATAAAAACAGTCGAACTAATGGATGTGATTATTATTATTAGAGTGATTAAAAAGTTCATAACAACATGTAGATCTGACAAAAGTCTGATTCTAGATGTCTTTACAAACACACTGATCCAACAGAAGCAGACAGAAATATCCATCGATGACATGAACACAAATATTCAGCAAACAGAGAAAAAACAGATCATCTGAAGAGTTTTTGGGGACGAATGGAAAGACTTTAGACGCTTGGATTTGGGACAGGAAATAAGGTCGTCCTTTTTCTGTGATTTTGACCTCACTTTTTTCTAAAGTCTCAGACCTTCAACATCTGCACCAACTGAAGGTGATTTGAACAAACCATCATCTTGATGTTGTTGATATCAAACTTGATGAAGATTTTTCAACATGAGAAATACAAACAATCAAAGTTCTCCACAATCACTGTCCTTAAAGCTGCGACCAAATCAGCATCTTTAGAAAAGAATCAAAAAGCTGAAATGAAGAACTAAACCCAGAGTTTTTGGTGAGACTGATCCACAAACATTTACAAACCAGAACATTTCAAGAGTTCAAGGATCTCAGTCCATGATTTTGGTCTGATGGACTCAAAATTCTCTTTATTTCAGTTCAATAAACTCAGCAGAGTCTCCATAACTGTAGGGTATCAGTCCAGCATGTAGAGGTTCAGTGAATGTGGTCTGGACTCTGTGGAGGAGAGTCATGGTTTCAGAGACGCTGTAGAAGGACAGAATACCTGCTCTGTGATCCAGGTACACTCCTACTCTGGAGGACTGAGGACCTGAGACAAGAGTGACGACTTTGTTGTGCTTAAAATTATAACCGTCTTTACAACACTCTAACCTCCAAGATTTGTCGTTGTATCCAAATCCACAATCCCTTGAGTTTCCTGCTCTGCTGATAGTCTTGTATGCGACTGCTACATCAACCCCTTTCCCTCTCTGCTCCACCTCCCAGTAACAACGTCCAGTCAGACTCTCTCTACTCAGGACCTGAACCCAATGAGTGAATCTGTCTGGATGTTTAGGATAAGACTGTTGTTTTGTTAATGTTGCTCTTCTGTTTCCATTAGATAATAACAGATCTCTGCTTGCTGTGTTTGAATCCAGTGTGATTCTTTGTGAATATCTTAAGAAATCAGCTCTGGTCTTGGGTTCTGGTGGTTCTGACAGTAAAACATCCACTTCAGTCACTGCCTGTGAGACGTTTGTCCACGTCTCTGTCAGAAGATCCTGGAGTTTCTCTCTGACCTCTGACACAGCTGCTGTCACCTCCTCAAAGTATCTCAGAGGACGGATGTTGATTCTGGATGAGTCTGCAGGTTGACCCGGTTCTGACAGTGAGGGGTAGCTGTGCAGAAACTGGTTGTGGTCCTCTGTGAGTGAGAGCTTCTGCAGATCAGCGTCTTTCCTCTTCAGCTCAGTGATCTCCTGCTCCAGTTTCTCCTGAAGCTCTTTGACTCGACTCACTTCACGTTCCTGCTGGGATCTGACCTGCTGCTCCACGTCAGAGTGGTGTTTCTCCATGAGACGGATCAGCTGGCTGAAGATCTCCTGGCTGTGCTCCACAGCTTTATCAGCAGAGCTGTTGATAGCCTCCACCTCCTGTTGGAGCAGCTTCACATCTTCTTCTCTGTCCTGGATTCTCTGCTGGATGTTTTCTCGACTCTCCTCCAGATCTTTCTGCCTCTCAGTCCTTTCTGCTGCAGCTGAGACTGTGTCGTGACCTTTGTGTTGGTCCACAGGGCAGAGATAACAGATAGACTGTTGATCAGTGCGGCAGAACATCTTCATCACCTCATCATGACGAGAGCAGATGTTCTCCTGAAGCTTCTTGGAGGGCTCCACCAGCTTGTGTTTTGCATAGGCAGGAGATTCATAATGAGGCTGGAGGTGTTTTTCACAAAATGAGATCAAACAGACCAGACAGGACTTGACAGCTTTCAGTTTTCTCCCACTGCAGACGTCACAGGCCACATCTTCAGGTCCAGCCTCAGAGGAACCATCAGGAGCAGCTTGGACTCCGCTCTTCTTCAGTTCCTCCACTAAAACTGCTAACATGGTGCTTTTCATCAGGACAGGCCTCGGTCTGAAAGTCTCTCTGCACTGAGGACAGCTGTAGATCTTCTTCTCATCCTCTTTATCCCAGTAGGACTGAATACAGCTCATGCAGAAGCTGTGTCCACAGTTAACAGTCGTCGGATCCTTCAGAAGATCCAAACAGATGGAACAAGAGAAAGACTCACGGTCCAGATGAACTCCTTTCTGCGCCATTTCAACACTCCCTGTCGACGACGACTGACTGAGTTTCATTTCTTGAGAAGTCAAACTAGTCTGAGCTCTGATCTCAACAACATGTGTGAGTCAGCAGGATCAGCTCAGCACACGGAGGTTACACCCAACCTCAACTGTAGATCTGAAGGGGAGGAAACAAGGAAGTGAGTGAGCAGAGTGGAGTGAGCTGTGTGAGAGAGGAGGGAGGGGGAATCCAGTTTTTCTACAATCCAGGAAGAGGAGCGGCGATGTGAACTTTAGACTCTCAAACTCCAACAAGCAGAAGTTATTAAAGCTGCAGCCGTCCTGAAGATCAACTGAACCAACATTTCACTAAATACATCAACATTTATTCACCTCATATAAACCTCATCGATCACAGAAACACTTCCACTGTTTTATCCTCATATCCACACATATTTAAATTTACACCACATATAAACACTCTCTCTCTCTCTCTCTCTCTCTCTCTCTCTCTCTCTCTCTCTCTCTCTCTCTCTCTCTCTGGCTTGTTGACCTCTGAGGGAGCGTCAGTTTTTCTAACTTGTTTTCTTTCTTCATTTGTTGTTTGGTTTGTGCTCGTTGTTTATTCTCTGTTTACTCTTCTCATAATCCTTTCTCTAATCTGTGTCTCCTCTTTCTCTGCCATCCAGAGAGGTGATCTTCTCCAGTGTACCCAGCTGAGCCGTGTGGTCTCTCACAGATGTCAGGTCTTGATGATCCTAAACAAGAAGAGGAATGAGGAGCTCAATCTAGTGTAATCTGAGGGGTGATGACTTTTCACCTGGTTTTGTTATTTGAGAGCATGTTGTGTATTTTCCCCAGTGTTCCTGTTTCCCTGTGATCCAGTCTTGTGAGTTTTTTCAGTTTGTGTTTGACCCTGTTTCCCTTCTGTTCTCTGTGTTTTATTCTTTAAATCAGTTTTCAGTGTTTATTTCCTGTTTTATTTTGTAGTCGTTGATTCGTTGTGTGTGTGTGTGTGTGTGTGTGTGTGTGTGTGTGTGTGTGTGTGTGTGTGTGTGTGTGTGTGTGTGTGTGTGTGTGTGTAATATAATAATCTCTCTTTCTCTCTGGTTATTCATTTGGTTTTGGCTTTTTTTCTGTCTTTAGAGCAGGTGACAACTCAAAAAGAAACTGGGTGAGAGCCAGAGTGCAGGTGGACTTGAGCTTCTCCAAGACTGTGTCTGATGTGGTTTTTCAGAGACATCATCTGCTCTGTTCAGGAGGAGAAACTGGTTTTCAGTCTTTGTATCAATATGTAGAAAAGTTCACCTGATACTCAGTGTTCATTATTTTTTTCTCTTTCCGTTGTAAATATTTATAACTAACTGTGAATAAAGTTTGTCTTTAAAATCAAAATTTCTCTCTCTGTATTTCTTAGTTTGGTCTGACAGAAATCAGAGAAAGACACACAACCTGCAGCCGGCCTTTTACCTCTCGTTTAAAGAAAACCTGATCCAGCTGAAGGACTCACAACTGGGACCTGGAACACCTGTGAGTGAAAACATGATGGAAATCCTGCAGACCACATGAATCCATGACCCAGACGGACCGGTAACATGACATCCAACAGAAACAGACCAAATAAAGAAAAACAGACGAGGTGATTTCAGTGACTCAGTTTGATGATTTTTATTTTTTTCACCCACAATCAGAGACTTGACCACAATCTGAGCTGAGTCAGAAACATAAAAACAGTCGGACTAATAAATGTGGTTATTATTATTAGAGTGATTGAAAAGTTCATAACAACATGTAGATCTGTCCAAAGTCTGATTCTAGATGTCTTTACAAACACACTGATCCAACAGAAGCAGACAGAAATATCCATCGATCACATGAACACAAATATTCAGCAAACAGAGAAAGAAACAGATCATCTGAAGTGTTTTTGGGGACGACTGGAAAGACTTTAGACGCTTGGATTTGGGACAGAAAAGAAGGTCGTCCTTTTTCTGTGATTTTGACCTCACTTTTTTCTAAAGTCTCAGACCTTCAACATCTGCACCAACTGAAGGTGATTTGCACAAATGATCATCTTGATGTTTTTGCTAATAAAACTTTATGAAGATTTTTCAACATGAGAAATACAAACAATCAAAGTTCTCCACAGTCACTGTCCTTAAAGCTGCGACCAAATCAGCATCTTTAGAGAAGAATCAAAAAGCTGAAATGAAGAACTAAACCCAGAGTTTTTGGTGAGACTGATCCACAAACATTTACAAACCAGAACATTTCAAGAGTTCAAGGATCTCAGTCCATGATTTTGGTCTGATGGACTCAAAATTCTCTTTATTTCAGTTCAATAAACTCAGCAGAGTCTCCATAACTGTAGGGTATCAGTCCAGCATGTAGAGGTTCAGTGAATGTGGTCTGGACTCTGTGGAGGAGAGTCATGGTTTCAGAGACGCTGTAGAAGGACAGAATACCTGCTCTGTGATCCAGGTACACTCCTACTCTGGAGGACTGAGGACCTGAGACAGGAGTGATGACTTTGTTGTGCAGAAATTCATATTTGTCATTTTGAAACTCGAACCTCCAAGATTTCTCATTGTATCCAAATCTACAATCTACTGAGTTCCCTGCTCTCCTGATAGTCTTGTATGCGACTGCTAGACAAAGCCCGCCCCCTCTTCGCTCCACCTCCCAGTAACAACGTCCAGTCAGACTCTCTCTACTCAGGACCTGAATCCAATAAGTGAATCTGTCTGGATGATCAGGATAAGACTGTTGTTGTTCTGTCAATGTTGCTTTTCTGTTTCCATCAGATAATAACAGTTGTCTGTTTGCTGTGTGTGGATCTAGTGTGATTCTTTGTGAATATCTTAAGAAACCAGCTCTGGTCTTGGGTTCTGCTGGTTCTGGTGGTCCTAACAGTAAAACATCCACTTCAGTCACTGCCTGTGAGACGTTTGTCCACGTCTCTGTCAGAAGATCCTGGAGTTTCTCTCTGACCTCTGACACAGCTGCTGTCACCTCCTCAAAGTATCTCAGAGGACGGATGTTGATTCTGGATGAGTCTGCAGGTTGACCCGGTTCTGACAGTGAGGGGTAGCTGTGCAGAAACTGGTTGTGGTCCTCTGTGAGTGAGAGCTTCTGCAGATCAGCGTCTTTCCTCTTCAGCTCAGTGATCTCCTGCTCCAGTTTCTCCTGAAGCTCTTTGACTCGACTCACTTCACGTTCCTGCTGGGATCTGACCTGCTGCTCCACCTCAGAGCGGCGTTTCTCCATGAGACGGATCAGCTGGCTGAAGATCTCCTGGCTGTGCTCCACTGCTTTATCAGCAGAGCCGTTGATAGCCTCCACCTCCTGTTGGAGCAGCTTCACATCTTCTTCTCTGTCCTGGATTCTCTGCTGGATGTTTTCTCGACTCTCCTCCAGATCTTTCTGCCTCTCAGTCCTTTCTGCTGCAGCTGAGACTGTGTCGTGGCCTTTGTGTTGGTCAACAGAGCAGAGATAACAGATAGACTGTTGATCAGTGCGGCAGAACATCTTCATCACCTCATCATGACGAGAGCAGATGTTCTCCTGGAGCTTCTTGGAGGGCTCCACCAGCTTGTGTTTAGCATAGGCAGGAGATTCATAATGAGGCTGGAGGTGTTTTTCACAAAATGAGATCAAACAGACCAGACAGGACTTGACAGCTTTCAGTTTTCTCCCACTGCAGACGTCACAGGCCACATCTTCAGGTCCAGCCTCAGAGGGATCATCAGGAGCAGCTTGGAGTCCGCTCTTCTTCAGTTCCTCCACTAAAACTGCTAACATGGTGTTTTTCATCAGGACAGGCCTCGGTGTGAAGGTCTGTCTGCACTGAGGACAGCTGTAGATCTTCTTCTCATCCTCTTTATCCCAGTAGGTTTGAATACAACTCATGCAGAAGCTGTGTCCACAGGAAACAGCCACCGGATCCCTCAGAAGATCCAAACAGATGGAACAAGAGAAAGACTCACGGTCCAGATGAACTCCTCTCTGCGCCATTTCAACACTCGCTGTCGACGACGACTGACTGAGTTTCATTTCCTGAGAAGTGAAACTAGTCTGAGCTCTGATCTCAACAACATGTGTGAGTCAGCAGGATCAGCTCAGCACACGGAGGTTACACCCAACCTCAACTGTAGATCTGAAGGGGAGGGAGCAAGGAAGTGAGTGAGCAGAGTGGAGTGAGCTGTGTGAGAGAGGAGGGAGGGGAATCCAGCTTTACTACAATCCAGGAAGAGGAGCGGGGATGTGAACTTTAGACTCTCAAACTCCAACAAGCAGAAGTTCTTAAAGCTGCAGCCGTCCTGAAGATCAACTGAACCAACATTCTACTAAATACATCAACATTTATTCCCCTCATATAAACCTCATGAATCACAGAAACACTTCCACTGTTTTATCCTGATATCCACACATATATGAATATACACCACATATAAACACTCTCTCTTCCCCTCTCTCTCTCTCTCTCTTTTTCTCTCTTTCTCTCTGGCTTGTTGACCTCTGAGGGAGCGTTGGTTTTTCTAACTTGTTTTCTTTCTTTATTTGTTGTTTGGTTTTGTTTATTCTCTGTTTACTCTCCTCATAATCCTTTTTCTAATCTGCGTCTCCTCTTTCTCTCCTGTCCACAAAGGTGATCTTCTCCAGTGTGCCCAGCTGGAAAACTGGTCTCTCACAGATGTCAGGTCTAGATGATCGTAAGCAAGAGAAATGAGGAGCTTAATCTGGTTTAATCTGAGGGTTTATGACTTTTCACCTGGTTTTGTTATTTCAGTGCATGTTGTGTATTTTCACTAGTGTTCCTGTTCCCCTGTGATCCTGTCTTGTGAGTTTTCAGTTTGTCTTTGACCCTGTTTCCCTCCTGTTTTCTGTGTTTTATTCTTTAGATCAGTTTTCAGTGTTTCCTGTTTTATTTTGTAGTCCTTGATTCCTTGTTTTTCTAGTCTGTTTTTAGCCGTTTTCGAATTCTCCTACTATACTAGCAGTACGTACTGATTTGCCCAAAATTTAGTATGCATTTAGTATGCAGACCAGTCTGCTTCGCCTACTGTTACCCACAATGCAAAGCACCTGGGCAGACAGCGGAATAGCAGAGAGCGGCGAAACTTTTCACCCGAGCAAAATGTTATTTTTGGACAAGGCATGGTTAAAATAACTCCTGTAGATGTAGCCATCTTGTTTCAGGCCTCCCATTTTGCTTTTGTAGTTTGGTTGGCCCAGTTTAGCCGGTTTCCGGTAGGGAAAAGTACATCGTACCCTGGTAAATTGCAACAACACTGCAGAGTTACCCATTCATTTACACACTGAAAAAACTTTTATGTTTTGTAATTTGATTTTTCATGATTTTTTAGCCCAATGCCAGCCATCAAAACGTGTTCTGTCTTTTTCTGCTAGTATAGTAGGAGAATTCGAAGACGGCCCCCTGTCCTCCCCTCATCTGAAACAAGATGGCTACATCTAAGAAAGTTATTTTAGCGCTGGCCTTGTCTGAATATAAGGCAAGTGCTAAAATAACTTTCGTAGATGTAGCCATTTTGTTTTCGACTCCTATTTTGCTTTTTTCTGATTTGGTAACTGAAACGCTGGTATCTCGGGTGTGACGTCATTTTCAGTTGGACTTCTGGGTTCCGAGGTAACTCGAACTCAGCATAATCCCCAGGTCATTCAATCTGGGCTCACTGATGTTACACTTGTTGCAAGCCGCTGTCAGTCGGACTAGACCATTTTGCGCCTTCAAGAGGGGGGCCCCCAGAATGTTCAGTATGTTGGGAGGACTGTAAAATAAATTCATTCTCTCAGTTGATGTTATCAATATATTTGAATTAATTATGACCACAATTCATTAGAGGGGGCCCAATTCATTTGAAATAAAAACATCACAACACAGGATTTCCATGGGCCCCTCTCCCTACTTGGGCCCTGGGTAGTCAGGTCCCCTTTCCCCCCACTACCACGCCCATGTGTGTTACGTTTTGTCCTCTTTTTGACCATGAAAACCATAGATATCTGTAAGAAAGGCTAGATGAATCTAGGCAAAGTCACTGGTGTCAGTCCACGGCGGCCATCTTACTTCAGTATACCATTCTGGTACGCTCTACTGTATGGTAGCTGACGTAAGGTGACAAATCTGCATGATCAAAAATACTCTTAACTGACAGATTTACAAATGCTTTTGTTTATTACATCCCTTGAAATCATGGCTATGAGTTGGGATCTTGGACATATTGAAAAGGGAGATTTTCTTTGAGAAAAAAAAAAGACTTAATCGTGCAGCACAGTTGTTTCACGGCTATTTGTGCGCAGTAGCTAACTTTGAGTCGCTTTGCGTGAGTTGTCAAGGCTGAGACCACAATTGAGATTTTATTGTTTTGTATGACAGACTATTTTTTATTTTTTTTTATTTATTGATTTAGTCTAAGTGACAGTCTTTGTGGATGTGCTTGTGTTTTTCAGTTTGGCTTACAGACTCGCTGTGAATGAGACCACCTATTATAAAGTTGACCGAGCAATTTTACATCAGTGGGAAAGGCAGAAATGCTCTTTTGTTTCAACATAACCTAAGTTGCACATGATTTCCAAGCGGTTTGGTTTGTTAAAAATATCTAAAATGGCAACATGAGGAAGAAATGTATACTGAAAATGAATATTTATATATGTTATTACATGTTATCATAGTTATCCCTATTACTAATATAACATACATGGAATGATTAAATGTGCTGTGTATAAATGATTTAATATAACTGCCTAGTGTGTGTAGGCCTATAGCTATTTCTCTACCTATCTGCTTAATGTTTATTTCTGAAAATCTGTGGTTAAAGTTATTCTTGAGTATTCGGGAACATAAGTAAAACTCTAAGGGTTGTTACAAACCAAGCCGTTCAAAAATCGGTTTAAAATCAAGTAATTTATGGTTGTTTAAATGCTACATGCACCCTAGACTGGAATGTTATGAGTGGGCATTTTGATTTTCATAGTTTATCTCTGTCGCCATCTTGTGGATAAGTGAGAAGTTACAGGTGCTCTCTGATTGGCCAGATTTTTTGATGTGCGTGTCTCTGATTGGCTTTCAGTGGCCCGCCATCAAGAAAAATCGTCCGTGCGGGAACACAACCGTCTTATGCCAATTCTTTATCACATAGTTAAAAGATTTTACCACTATTAATGTTGTTGAGCATTTTGAGTTCTCGTGCTTTATGTTTTAATGATTTTCATAATCACGTATAAGGGGAAAAACTCTCTCTCGCGCAGAAATTGTGCCAACAAACCTCTTGCTTGTGTAGTTTCTCCCCGGACTCTAGTGTCAGACGGACCGGCTGGATTTATGGAGTTTGGAGGAGCGTTGTTGTTGTGATAGTTTCCCTTCGAGGCTTTTCGAACAAAAAATGGTCAACTTTGGAGTATTAGTGAGCACATCGGTGTTGTTCGTGGTGTTCGGGTTGTGTTTGGTGAGCTGTGATATAACGGACGGAAACGCGGAACATCTGAAGAGGGAGCACTCTCTGATGAAACCGTACCAAGGTTCGAGAGCTCGGTTAGCTCCTCTGCTAACACCATGATAGCTCCACTTTTCTCCACTTTAGGTGTTTGTTTAACAGATTTTTCAGCAGGATAGAAACAGTTTGAGTGTGTTTAATGTTGCCTTTACTGCTTTGGCTCAATAGTAATCTGATTGAATCACTAACTGTCATCTGTAAGAGTCAGAATAACACGGTGTACCATCCGAACAGGCTGTGCTGCAGGAGGGAAAAGTTGGTGATTCTGATTAAAACAGATCCTGGGAGCCAATTTTTCTTCTAATTTAACTCCTTTGATCAAATTCAGGCACGTTTTAGGACTGAAAATGCGACTTATTGAAGCAAAGAACGAAAACTAAGGAGACAAAGGTTCAGGTCAATGTAGTTTTTATGAGTCATGATTCAAAACTACATAGGGGAGAGTGGGGTAAGATGAGACGTTTTTCATATTTTGGATCACTACATCAAAACAATCCTAGTTTTGTCTCTAACTAGTGTATCTGCATATATCTGAAGATGTTGTTCATCCTTTCAACCAACAGAATGAGTGTAAACAGAACTGTCTTGATAATATAGCATGTCAAAAGAAGTGGTCTCCTATGGACCATAGCAAACACTTCCTGGAGTTTGAGAACTCCGATTGGAGTCGGACTAAGATGTTTACATGCACTTCAGGTGTCCGGTCTTAATCGGAATAAGGCAATAATTCGGTTTTCTCGAGTGTCATGTAACCGTACTGAGTGTCTGTCTGAAAAACTCCTTACAGTGCCTTTAAACAGTCAGATTAAGCCCCTCAGTCTTCAAAGTGTTCAGAGAGATCAGCAGGACCATGAAACTTTCCTCAAAGGAGCAGACTCTCACCACTGTATGACCACTTTTAGAAGACTATGAGAGGATTAACAAAACCAGGTGAAAAGTCAGCAGATTATTTCTGTTTTCTGGTTAGAAGTCGGAGTATTGATTTTCATTCTGTAGAAAATGTGACAGAGCTCTGTGGCTGCTCGTAAGAACTAAAGATCAGAGTGTTTTAATCTGCTGCATTGGATTTTGAAGTGTAGAAAATATGTCATTGAGGAGGGAACCTAGGCACACTTTTTTGTTTTTGACCTAACAGCTCACCTGTTTACTTCCTATGATAATGATAAAATAGAAAAAAGCTCACCCAGCACACCCTCAGGACCAGGAAGTGTTTGCTCAGGATGTTTGCAGAAAATGCTGTCGATTGTAAACCGGTCTGACATTGTGTCTGCTTATGCTCTTTTTCCAAAACACAGTAAATGTTGGGAAAGAGTCTTGTTCAAAGTGTTTTACAAGATGAGGCTCTGAGATTATGTGACCATCCAAAATAGACGGCTCATGGTGTCAGAAAGTCACAGCAGAAAACCAATCTGCAAAGAGATGCTCATGAAAGTGAACGCCGTGCTCTCCTCTTCATCGGTTATGCATCTGAGTGTGTTTACATCTGCTTGTCTTGCAGGTGTTGGAAGTGGCCACAGCAGCCAGTGGGACTTCTGGGGAAGCACGTTGGTGACCAACTCATACGTCCGACTCACTCCAGATGAGAGGAGCAAGCAGGGATCCATCTGGAACACTGTGGTGAGGAAAGGCTGCAGACACACCGACTAATTCTTCTCTTTGGAGCACTTTACCAGCTTTTATTTTCACTGTGCAGTTCTCAGGTGGCACAGACCCTCGAGGGCCCGAATATGTTCTTGTAAGAGTCTTATAGGGATATTAGATAGAGAACAATGTAGCACCTGAGCAGATTCAAAGCAAATGTGTAAACTAATCTGTGCTCATCTAACTTTGATTCTTCAGATATACTGTACTGTATGTGTGAGGTTTATGTTTTTTATTTTGTGTTATGGCTCATATTGTATGTAGGTCCTGGGTTCAAATCTGGCTCAGGGTGTTTCTGTGTGGAGTTTGCATGTTCTCCCTGTGTCTGCGTGGGTTTACTCCGGGTACTCCGGTTTCCTCCCACATCCCAAAAACATACCTCAGTGGGGTTAGGATAATTGGCCACTCTCAAATTGCCCGTAGGTGTGATTGTGAGTATGGATGGTTGTTCGTCTCTATATGTCAGCCCTTGGATGAACTGGCGACTTGTCCAGGGTGTCCCCAGCCTTCGCCCAAAGATGCTGGGATAGGCTCCAGCCCCCCCCCCACGACCCCGGGAACGGGAATAAGTGTTCGAAAATGGATGGATGGGTGGATGGTTACAGCTCATATTCTCTAAATCAAGCGAACTCACCTTGGATTTCTTGAACTCTTTATGTCTTCTTTTCCAGACAAATTTTAATAGCTGGGTAACACTTTACTTGACGCCTATCTTTTTAACGCATTATAAATATATGTATAATGTGTTATAATCATGTTATAGCGCTGTATAACTATAGTTATAAACACTCATAAATGATCATAATGCCTTATAGCAATAATCATAACCCATTATAAAGCATTTTATCATGACTTACAAGGTCAGGTATTATACTGTGTTATAACTTATCATTATAAACACTCATTAATTATCATAAGGCTTCATAACAATAAGCATAACACATTATAATACCTGACCTTGTAAGTCATGATAAAATGCTTTATAATGTGTTACAATTATTGCTGTAAAGCATTATGATCATTTATGAGTGTTTATAACTATAGTTGTACAGTGCTATAATGTGATTATAACGTATTACGTTTATAGAGATAGGCGTGAAGTAATGTGTTACCAATAGTTGCAATAGCACAGATTTTCTGGATTCAGGTTAAGAATGAACTAAAATAAAAACTAATAATTTTTTTTCTTTTGATGGATTAAACTTTAAAAGGACGTTTGTAAGAAATATTCAGAAAGTATTTTTTGGTGAACTTCAGGCTCCTTTACGCTGACATGTTTTGAGAACCAACTAAGTCTCTTTAAAACTGACAGAAAAAAACACACTTTGAGACATTTTGCAAGCTGCCATGGAAAGAAAACATCTTCGTTCTGTTTCTGCTCTGCAGCCGTGTCACCTGAAGGACTGGGAGATGCACGTGCAGTTTAAAATTCACGGCTCGGGGAAGAAGAATCTCCATGGAGACGGCATCGCTCTCTGGTACACCAAAGACAGGCTGCATCCAGGTACTGAGAGTCTTTACGACTCAGTCTCTGTTCTTGTGTAAGAAACAAACCACCCAGCTTGATCTCACTTTGTGCCATCTTCCATATTTTTTTGCATCATTGTGATACTTATCTGTAAACTTATGCTGTTCATATGACTAGTTCACTGTAGCTGTAGCTTGTTGGCCCTTTATTACTTACTTTCTGCAGCTGCATCAGACTGAAAACCCGAATATGTACCGCCAACCCTAATCCTAAAGTTGCACACGTTAACAGTGATGCTGCTGTCTGTTGGGTTAAAGTAACGGCTTCCTAAATCCTGGGATGAGGTCTAAAAAGGAGAGCGACACAGAATAAGAGTCTGAGCCTGCAGGTGTAAAAATCAACACTGATAGTAGGCGTGGTCTGATCATGCATGTTCCCCTGAAAGATTAGGTCACAGCTTTAACCAGCCGCATGTTCATGAGATGCATTTGAGGAATTTTCCAGAGAGACCTGTGTCTTTTAGTCATTTTTACTCCAGACTGATCAGGACTTTTGCCGAGTTGAGAAGCACCAGAGCCCCCTTTGAAAACTCATCCAGCTAACTTCATCACAGAAAGTGTCTTTTCTCAGTCATGTTTAGATGTTTGAGTTCACCATCTCAGCTCGCTGTGTTCACTGCTGTCATAGAAAACCGTCTCGACTTGTCTGCTCACGTTTCACCTCATCTCTGCCTCCATCCTAGGCCCTGTGTTTGGAAACCAAGATCAGTTTCTTGGCCTGGCTATTTTTTTGGATACCTTCCGCAATGATCTCCATGGGATGGATGTAAGTGTGTGTAGCGCGTGTGTGTGTGTGACTCGAGGCGATTGACCTGCTTGTTTCTTTGCAGGGCCCGTGTTTTCCAACAATGCTCTCTTCCACGGGCTGGCCGTTTTTATAGATACTTACTCTAACGATGATGCCACGGATGTGAGTGGTTGCTCAGGTTTTACCCGTCAGTATGTCGCCTCAGTTTGTTTCTGCTTTCCTTCATTTCAAAAAGGCATGTTGTCAGAAGTTTTCCAGCATGTAACCAATGAAAACAGTTTGTTTTTGCTCTTCTTTTAATTGCTTCTACAGCGAAACCTCAGACTGCACTCACACAGGATCTGAGCATGATGGCTGTCCCACAAATCTTTTGCTTTTCTTTCACCACAAAGATTACACTTTCACAATGCAGGGCTGGATTCTTTGTTTATTAGTCTGAGCTCATCTAGATTAGTGTCCCTGAGGTTTTATAAGAGATGCAGAAAAAGTCAAAGTTCATCAGCTGTCGGCTGGTTCAAAATTTTTCAACCTTTTTAAGATCAGACCTCTGAGCGTCTGCAGTGTGAAAGTAGACTTTGTATTTACAGAAACATGAGCTGAAATGTGCAGAAGCCTTGAGAAGCAGGTGAGGAAAAAGTTTCTGTGTTACCTGAAATCTTACCCAAAACAGTCTTTTCTGTTTGTGTTCCAAGAATAATTACAAAGAAAGAACTTTTGCAAATATTATCTAATTTTAAAAGTTTATTTAGAGTTTGTTATACCCCTGACCAAATGAAAACTTTGACACATGATGTTTGACCCTGCTCTTCCACCACCAAGAAAAGTCAGCAGTTATAATAAAATCCAGAAATGAGATTCCACTTTCCTCTCAAGGATTCTCTCACAGTATTAAATGTCGGCTTTTTTAATTTATGTCAAATATTCATCCGTCCATCATCTGTATTTACCAGCGTCTGTATTTGAGCTGTTTTTGAGATTCGTTCGTTAACGTTTTTCCTCTCTGTTGCCAGCGTTCCTTCCCGTTCATCTCAGCCATGGTTAATAACGGCACGTTGAGTTATGACCACGGCAAAGACGGACGATCGTCGGAGCTGGGAGGCTGCTCGGTCGAGATCAGGAACAAAGATCATGAAACGTACCTCGCTATCCGCTACTCCAAAGGAAGACTCACAGTAAGATGAACTCTGATTATCTAATGATCAATTAACAATAAACACTGTAATGGGCATTTCTTTGCATCAGCTTCACCGGTGTTTAACCTGCAGGTGATGGTTGACGTGGACGACAAGAATGAGTGGAAGGAGTGCATCGACATCGGAGGAGTTCGTCTCCCTACCGGATATTTCTTTGGTGCCTCAGCGGCTACAGGAGATCTGTCCGGTAAATCAGAGCAGGAAAACCAGGAATTAATCAAACATTTACTGAATAAGGGAGGAAGTTTATTCCTGCAAGAGTGTATTTGTTTTTATTTCAATGTGATAAACTGTTACTATTTAAAATTTTGATTCAGATAATCACGACATCGTCTCTATGAAGCTGTACCAGCTGATGGTTGAACACACTCCAGAGGAGGAGAGCCAGGACTGGACCAAGATTGAGCCCAGTGTCAGTCTCCTCAAGTCCCCTAAAGGTACAGCAGATTGAAGTTAGAAGAACCTAAATCCAGAACCTTTAATACGTCTTCATGGAGGGAAATATCCCGTAGTTTGAAGCTCCACTCTATATCAAAGATTAACAAAATGAATCCAATTGATTTTTGTTCAAATCCAAATTCAGTTTAGTTCTTATGGATTAAGAAAGACAGACAAACTGTTGACATCCTCCAAAGCCAGAGACCAGATATGAACCAGACATGAACCATTGTTTGCTTTAGTTTAAGAAATGTCGACCAAATCTCAGAGAAGCAGCTGTTAAAAAGTGTATCCTGGTCTCTGCAGACAACATCGACGATCCTACTGGAAACTTCCGAGGCACGCCCCTCACTGGCTGGAAGGTCTTCCTGCTTCTGCTGTGTGCTCTACTGGGAATCGTGGTGTGCGCCGTGGTGGGAGCTGTAGTTTTCCAGAAGAGACAGGAGAGGAACAAGAGGTTTTACTGAGGAGGAAAACGAAGAGCCTCAGCAGAGAGGTGTTTGCTTCTGAACGAACTGTTTCCTGATGACAGATTGAGCACACTCAATGTGAATTTTTCCTAAAGATTGTACAAATGTTTATATCTTTTGAAGCACTGCGTTGGGGAAGAATGATGGTAAGTGGCGATGTTGATAAAATAGAGATGGAGGACTGGAGGTTTCCGTCATGGGTGACTCTAATCAATGCTGTTTTTGTTTCAAGTCTTCATGTGTTCATTAATGGCAGGGTTAGATTAGACCTTCTCCTCTGTGCAAACTTTGAGCGTGAAGTTTAACTTTGTGGAAAAAAGATTGTGATTACACCTGATTACCGGTCAAACAGGTGTCTCCAAACCTTTTTGGTTTTCTCTGCTGCAGACTTGATGCTACAGAACAGTGCGCTTCGACACCCCGAGGTCATTTAGATTTTTATTTTTGTCTTCCAGACCTTTTTTACCCAATTATTTATTGGAAGAAAGAAGTAGCACAAACAAAAAATGAAAAACATTAGATAAAAAATAACCTGATGAATTAATAATAACACAAAAAAACAGACCAACTGAACACAGAGGACCCATGAAAGAGTGCTTGATGATGTTGATTTCACTTTCTTTGTTGCGTTTGCTTTCAGTCTCTTTTTAAGAAAACTCATTTTTGGTACTTTAAAAGTTTAATTGCAAGATTCCACATATTCAGGAAAATAAAGCAATGAGGGTAAATGATTAAAGAAGCTGCTGTCGGGAGCCTCGACAGTACACACGTTTTTGCTTTTACTTGAATTTTCTTGAGTTTACTACCTGAACATTTTTGTTGTTTAGTTCAACGAGATGAAGCCACTTGACAGTATTCAATGCACAAGTGGATGGATCTAAAAAAAAGAAACTCAACAACCTCAAACCTGAAGGCTGAATAGTTTAGTTTTTTTTCCTGCAGGGTTCATGAGCAGCATGGTGGGGTTTTATCCAGAATATGCCTTAGTTATTGAGTGTTTGTTTTGTGTTCAATAATGCACAGTTGTGAGAAAAACTTCTACGATTCAATGAGATTCTTCAGTGAAATAAATGAGAGTCATTAACTGATTTCAAACAGGTGTGCTGCTAAACGCACCTGCACAGTGTTGATTTTGAAGCATTTTCAAACTCACTTCAGAGGAGATGTAAAACATTTAAGTCCAGGTGTGGGTTTTCAAAGACAAATTCACACTAACAAATGTGTATTTTACTTTCTTTGAATATTATATTTTTCTATTTTTGGGTTCCTCACAGCTTTTACCTCCAAGTGTTCTTGTTTGGCTTCCTTTTTTTTTGTCTTACTGTGAGCTTTGGTCTGGGTTTTGATGATTTTTTTTTCCTGCTCTCCTGAAGCAGTATTTGTTTCTGCCACATCAGATCTGTGATGAGACTTGACTCAACTTGAAATTCCCCTCAACAGAAATAAAGTAATAACAGATAAAAAACAACATTTTCTTCATGGAGACTTTGGATTACTGGTTATACATTTAAGCCTAATTTTATATCATGAATTCCTTCTAATCTCAGAACCAAGTAATCGGGCCAGTTGGCTACACGTCTGCTAAAATCAAGAGATAACTTGCACACAGGGGCAATGAGACACCATAATGAAATGGACAGTTACAAACTAACTATTCTCAAAGCACAGGCCAGCTGACACAATAATACAGCAGCATTATCTATTATTCAGCATGTGGCTAACAAAGCGGCACAAGGCCACGAAACATAACTGAGTAATAAGACAAGCAGGGAAGCAATAAGCTACAGATAAAATATGACTACCATCATGTTGATTATGAACATATTACAGGATCCAGTTACACGTCATTGAAATGGTGGTAAAATACCGCACGTTAACATATTTGCAAGACAGCTATTTATGGGGGTGAAAGGGCACAGGACATTTAAGCATCAGGTGTAAAGGGATGTTCCAGAGTAAAATTAAGTTAGGGTCAAACACACCGTAACACCGAGTTAGACACCCTGTTGAGAGATGAATGTTGCCGACCGCTTGCTTCTCTAGTTATACCAACTTTAGTAACGACCACACAATAGCAATACAGAGAGCCACACACTCAACCAAAACGCCACTCTATAGCCACAAATAATGCTCAGAACAGCACCTAACTTCATCAACAGGACATATAGGGTCCCAGCCATAGTACTAGACACCAAACATCTTTTTAACTTTGACTAATTTCTTTAGCAAAGAGACTAAACACAACTTACCTACTCTCTTCCAGCCACCGCTTGTTTGAAGCCAGACCTGGGGTGAGTCCATCGACTGCAGCGGGTTGATGCAGCTCAAGGAACAACATTTATGATCATTACTTTATCATTTCCTTGAAGTAATAATCACCATATTAGTCATTTTGGACTGCAGACGCGGTAGTTCTTCTGCGTTAGCTTCTTGGTTTGATTGCATTTTCCATGAAGAAGTTATCAATACATTTATATGACAATAGTCAAAACAAGAACAAAACCCCAAATAAAGCTGTTATTCTGTGATTTTTCCGTTTTCACCACACAATTCAAATTCAACTTTATTGGTGTGTTACTTTTCAGACAAATAATGCAGTTCAAAGTGTCTCACAGAGGCTAAAAACAACAATTAACAACAATAAAACCCGATCCTCCCACCCACACACACACATCCATGGACCCACCCTCACTCACACACACACACACACACAACTACACGCAGTGTGAGAATTTAAGATATATTGTAAGAGAGACATGGCCTGACACCAGGACATTAGGTGAGGAAAGAGCTACCTTTAGAAAACACTGGAGATACAAATAAAAATAAAAATGGTGAAAAGAAAGAGTAAAACCTGATGGACTAAAACAAGAAAATTATATTAAATGAAAAGATAAGTAAAAGCTCTTTACCATATAAAAAAGGTGTAAAAGAAGCAAAAACCTGTGACGGGAAGTAAGAAAAAGACTGACAACAGAGACAATTAGTAAATTGAAATAAAATAAACATTAAGAACTTTGATTAAAATGAACATTTGCGATCGGAGAAATATAAAAAAACAATTAGTAAAAGCCGGGTTAAAAATTCATGAAAATAACTGTGAATAAATATTATAAAATTAAGTGACCTAAGTTATTTTCATTTCTTTTTTTCTTTTTTTTTCATATACTATATATATGAAAACCGTTATTAATACCCACTTTCAGATTTAAACTGAATGGACTTCTCTGCTGTAGTTAAAAAAAAAAAAAGAAAAAAAAAGTGTGAAAATAATTTTTTGAAAGCAACTTTTTATCAAATTTACAGATAACAGAATTTTTCTTGTTAGTTTGGGAAAACTGGCCAACTTTGCGAACGTTACAGAGGGGGCGGGGCTTAGTCGATTTCAATGCCCCGCCCACTAGCTCGTCCCGACAGTGCGACGCTAAACAGCTGAACAGCTAAAGCTAGCTGTTTATTTACTTTATCGCTTAGCTAGCCTAAAAAAGCCCCCCAAGATGTGTCTTTCGATCGTTTTTGAAAAGAGGAACATATTTAAATCAAGAAAACAGATACTTGTAATGTAGTAAGGCCTCAGACAACATTTTAAACTCCTGAAGTTTCCTCAGTTTTTATCCAAACCGTTCACCGAGGAGCTGAGGGGCGCACTTCTTCACTCCAAACAAGCTAAGTACTCTCTGTTTAACACCTTAAAACCATCATGACCTGATTCGTTCTCTCTGTTTGGTTGTTTTCTGCTTGGTTATATCAAGGTAGTCATAGTTGCTGGTTGTTCTGTTTTAATTTTTGCAGTGTCACTGTTTGTTGAGCTGTAAATCATGAATATATGACATTAGACTGGCAGAGCTTATTGGACTTAATGGCCTGCATTACATCTGAAGATATATGAGAAAATGTGCAAAAGACAAGTGATAAGAGCCTTCAATATTGCATGTATATAAAATGTGATTTATAGACACAAATTAAAGGGTGAACATGAGCTTCAAATCACAGCTCTTATCTGCTTTTTGTTTAATGTTTTTCCTCCTAAATGCAAAATTAATCTTTTTTTTTTTTCAACATTAAATTGGCACAAATTAACCCTGAATGATCTTCATCTGCCTTCAAATGATTTTAAACATGTCCATTACATCCAGACCTCTATTCAAATGAGTAATATTAAGTAACACAGTCCTATTTGTGACCATAAATAACTTAAATTCAGACAGCACTGACTTGTTTATTGAGGATGCTTATACTATAATTTAATGAAACCACGTCTTATTGCTCGACCCTGGTCTGGGATTTCATGCTGTTTATTTGTATACTGTTAAAATATGTATATAAGTATCTCTGTGTTGTTGTGAGGTGTCTGGTAGAGAGGTTTAAAGGTTCAGCTGTCTTGTTTTGTATGAGCCGCTCATACATCTAAATAACCTGCAGTATTGTTCTCATGGGAATCTCTAAACAAAGGCCTTCTTGTCATTTGAAATTGCTTGTATATTTTGATTACACCTAAGTGCTGAGGTTAGGCTTTAAAGGCCTATTCATGAGATTTTGTGGGTTTAATCTGTATTAAAGATAATTATTGCCATCTGTTTTGCTGACATGCCCTAGCCTGTTAATGTACATGTGTAAGGTGGACTGGGATGATTGGGCTTATCCCTCTCACATCACCTTTGTTTATTAGAAGAAGCGAAAAAAAGGTTGTGATTGAGTATTTTTGTGGTAAACAGATTAAAGTTCTTTTAGTGGTGATGAAGATACTGATTATGAGAGCAGGTCAGCTGATGGCCGATATATACATCCTGATATCATTATGTTGGGTTTCTTTTTTGGTTTGCTTTTTATTGATTTGTTTAAACAACACAAACAAATTCAAATTACAATTTTTGAGCCTTACTGAATATTTATTAAAATTGATGAGGATGGAAAATGATTTGGCTTTGTTCAATGTAGGCCCAAATTACTTTTAGATTTCTGTCAAGCAATCTAACATTATAAAGGAAAAAATATAATCGGTTATTAAAGTATATTTTATTACATTTAAATCAAATATACATGGTTGTCTCTGCCAATTATGTTATGAGAAAGATAATGGTGATCGGTCTTAATTAACTCAGTTAATTGGCCAACCTATAATTGGTCCATGTCCAGTATTTATTGAAGTTTCTTTTTTGGCATTTTCTGATGTGACTTCATGTTGTTGCAACATTTTTAAATGGCAATCCCACAACATTTTAACTGCAGTTACTCATTTGTGCAGGTTTAAAGTAGAAATGTATCTCAGATTATCTCTCCTGGTTTTCAGTTTGGCCACAAGATGGCGATACAGTATTGATTTTCACCCCCTTTACACGAGACAAGTTTAAGAACTGTGTGTGTGTGTGTGTGTGTGTGTGTGACCGTGTGTGTGTATGGTTGTGGGCCTCCTATTTTACCCATAATTGTGCATTATTTATCGACTATTTTTGATCCAGCGGTCACTCATTTGCAGCATGGCCTGCAAACATTAAACTCTACCTTGCTTGTGACCCTCAAGACTGAAAAGTAAGTATTTTATTAATGAATACATCAGTCAAAATCAATAGTTTTCACATTATACATGTAGTTTTTCAGCCAACCTGACCTCACACACACAGATACTCACACATACTAAAGACACTCTGCTGACCCATGGGGTAAACCCTTCAGATCGTGTGGAAAGCTGTCACCTATCAGCGTTTCCCATCACTTTCTACACAGCACTCAGAGAGTATTCAAGCACCTGATTGAATTTTCATTACCCGGCGAGGCAGCACAGTGTGACAGCCCACAGGCCTCACACACACACTGACTATCAATCCAGCCCACCGTACACAGAGGTGTTCAGGTGAGTGTTTGTGTGAGAGAGAGAGAAACAGGGAGCAGCAGTTTGAATAGCCCACAATTTGAACTTCCTCCTCCACACCTGAAGCTATGATTGACTGGAAAACTGACTGATGGTGCCCCCGGTGGTTTTAAGAGATTTGTAGGCCTGTCACATTATCAGGTTTTCACCATAAAATATCACAATAATGATATTTTTGCATCATAATTGTCACTTTCTCGTTCCCCGCCGTAACCTGTGGTGGCAGCAGCAGAGGTGATATCCCATCTAACCTCGGTGAAAAATGCAGTGGAGCTCATGCACAGATATGTGAAGGTAAATGAACCGCATCTCCAAATAGTTCAAATATTTTTTTCTTATTTATGAGTTCAGAGAGCAAGGGCATCACACAAAAATAAGGGACCACTACAAAAGCATTCACTAAGGGCCCCTATCTGCATTGACAGCCATTTATTACTTTATCTCTGCGGACCCCTTTGACATGAGGGCCCCGTATACTCAGTATCCCTCTTTCTACCCCTGCCAGAGAACGTCCCTCCACCCCCCAGCTTCTAAGAGACCCTGAAGTGCAGAAACTTTGTTCACTTGTGCAATAAAGTGTCCCTATCTATCTGAAATGATCTCTTATCATTGTATAATTACTGATAAATACTCTTATTAGAACCTTTATAATAGTACTAGGGTTGGATAATAAGACACACCTCTTTATTTCCCTAATTTGTCCTCTAAAAAATGTTTGTGTTGAATTTAAAGGTAAATTTTGAACATTTTCTTCAATAGCCTCCATGTCACGTGACCAACTGACTGAAAATTGATTTCAAAGAATAGTGCTTATGTCGACCAATAAGACACATATTATTTGATCAATTTTCATTGTGCTCCTAAAGATCTTTTTGTGTTCTGAACTTTTCAATTTAGGAGCGCATGTGCTCCTTGTAAAAAAAGTTAGTGTGAAGCCCTGAGCGGACAAACTAGTATACTGCACTTGCCCTACACCCAACCCGAGGGATAGTGTAGATTTTTATTGAAAAGGAGAAAAATGTCACAGCACTATTGAAGAAAAGTATCTGTACTCATGTTGGGGCTGATTTATCTTGTAACACACATACTGGTTTTGGGGTATTTGACCCCTCAGGTGGGTTGAATGACCTCATTTATCACCACAGACCAGCCCAGGCTGTATTCTAACCATTTTTAAAAGATTTTGACCTGTTTATGGTTCTTCCAGGCAGCTTGTATTGGCTCATAAATTCAGAAATGACTGTGTTGTATTTACTGGGCGTTTGCCTTCAGGTGATAGTCAACAATAAATCTGTCATATGGAAAACACCAACAACAAAATCCGACTTTCCTGTTTGCTTTTCTTTGCAGCGTTGGCATCTAATAAATTTCAAGTTCTTGTCAGTATCGGGGAATTTAGGGGGAAAAATGGGAAATGTTTGACTTTGACTGAACAGTTTTTGATTATATCGGTTTGGGAGGATATGTTGACTTGAAGTTCACCTTTGGGACTCACCTTTGTGGGTTGAGTTCTTCAGGGCAACATTTCTCAATCAAAACAAGATAGTTCTTGCCGACATTACAGGCGGGGAAAAGGGTAAACCTGTGTTTAATGTTTAAGTATCTGCCTCCACGCTGAATATAAATATGACAAATGATCCCTGCCAAGATTAATTACAGTGGGTTTTTCTTGGCAAGAGATAAGAGATCATTGCTGGAAACACTGTTCATGCAAGATGGAATGTGTTGGTCAACTTGTGTTCTGAATTGCCACAACTTGTGCATTAAAAATATAAAGTGATATAAACAAAAGTAAAGCGATAACTGCTCATGAAACAGTTTTAACAGTTTCTCTCCGTATGAATGAGGAAAAGAGATCGTAAATCTGTCCTGGCTGCTGACTCTGAAGCTTTTGGCTCTCCTGAAAATGTAACACTGATGGCATGTTGTTAAAGACGAGAAATTCTTGGAAAATTTTGGGGGCCATGGCTCCCAAAAAAGGGGATATTCTGGCATAGATTTAATTTAGGGTCAAACACACCAGAACATCGAGTTAGACACCGCCTCCAACTTTAGTAACGACCGCAGGATAGCAATACACAGCGATCTGAGGAGCCTTAAACAAACCAAAACGCCACTCTATAGCCACAAATAATGCTCAGAACAGCACCTAGCTTCATCAACAGTCAGCCAGCCATAGTACTAGCCACCGAACTTCTTTTCAACTTTGACTGATTTCTTTAGCAAAGAGACTAAACACAACTCACCTACTCTTTCACAGCGGGGTGATGCAGAAGAACATTTACGATCATTTCTTCATGGAAATGCAATCAGACCGAGACGCTAAGGCAGAAGAACTGTCTCGTCTGCAGAGCAAAATGATTAATATGTGTGTGTTAGCATGTGCTTGTATAGAGGAGGATTTATAAGTACTGTGTTTGAATTCAGTCATTCTTAAAGCAGTATTTTTGTTTTCAGCACAGACTAGTGACTTTCTTGCTGAAAAGGGAACTTGCAGGATTTTTTACATTTCAAAATTTTTTTTGCATTTTTCTCGATAATTTTCCAACTCAATCCCAGAAAATATCTGATTCATATACTTTGGTATCATTACTATTATATAGCCTTGGTTATTGCAAATTTATGCTCGTTATGTCATGGACTGCTTAACTACTTTCCTGTCAATTTGCAAGATTTTTATGGCTCATGCCTAATTTTCTGTCTTGAGATCTTGTCCCTGTCTTTTGTAAATTCACCACCAAAAAACTCAGATTTTTTTTCTCTCAAAAACATGTCAGAACATTTGCTACTGTTAAAGCTCAATTTGGTGAGCTAAAGGTGGAGTAGGCAGGATTTTTTTGACTTTCACCTTGACCGGGCCCCATTTGTAATGATCTGAAGTATTTATCTGCATTATATCTGAATTCAATTGGAACGATACAAGCGAGCAGGAGCGTCTGTTTGTGGGCGGGCTGAAGGGAAAACTGGTTGGTAGGGGTAGAGTTTACATTCAAGATTTCTCCCAAAAACCGGCACTTCCTCAGATCCTGACTGCCCCACTTTCAGTAAATTACTGTCTTGTTCCAGTTTATAAACACCAAGGAGGAATGGTTTGATTTGAAAAAGTCACTTGGCATCTCCTGGTTGGCCTACTATGTTGTACCAAAACAGTTGACAAACATGATAGCAAGAGGCTGATGGGTTGTATGTCCAACAGTGAAAGCAACTTTATATCTCTGCGCCCTCTAAGTGACCCATTTATGCAGTTCAGTTTCTGGATAGACTTGCTGGCATGCACGAAGAAGATGAAGAAGGAGAGTAGTTGTTGTGCACGAAAGTACATGCACTGATCTTCATTTTTTTATGTTAAAACCTTCAGAGATTGAGGCTCATACTTAACATGCATCACCAACCAGAGGGGTGAGCAGGAAGCTAATTTTTTGTCAGAGTGTCCGCCTTGATTTCACTTCGTTTTGCTTTGTAAGTTGGTTTGTTTTTCCTTTTCTACCTCATTCACTGCAGGTTTCAGTTCATAGAGGTCAGCGTACATTTACTACTGTATACAGTACTAACATTACACATCACAGTTTGTAGTAACAATAAGGGGACTTCTGCACCACTTCCTTCACTGTCAGCCTGAACGGTTTGAAATAATGACATTAAAAACTAGAAAACACCAGAATATATGCTTAAATTGTGCAATATAAGCACTCAGAACATTTTTCTGTGTTTGTAGATGCTCGGAAAACTGATCTGGTTTGAGGTGAGGTTATAAAAAGTATCAACCACCATAGATTTTTCAAACTCTATCCAGGATATCCATTATATGTTTTATTAGACCTCTGTGCACAGTGTCACAAATCACCGAGCAGAGCTTTTTACGGTTTTGCAGGATTTGTGCAGCACTGTGACCACGTGCAGTGCTTTATATATTTAGCTAGATAAGCCCTGCAGATATGCCTGTCTGGTTATTTTATCTGCTCCTTGTTTCAATTTCCAGAACACTTAAATTCACTTTATCGCTAAATTGATTTTCCCACACACAATAAAATGGGACAGTAGTATAAAATTTGATGAGCAGAGCTGAACCCTGTGTTTCTGTTTATTCTGAGGCTATCTATTACAAACAGAAGTGGATATTCAGGTGCTAAAATGAAAGAAAGAAAGTTTCAGCACATTATCATTATCATTTCATAAATACATTAGTATTTAGTCGTCACAACCTGATTCATATGGTCACACACAAAGAAAAATCAGTGAAGATTGTCACATTGTGAGGAAAAGATGGAAAACTGTGAATGGAAATGCTTCAGTGTGTTCATTCACTCTAACTTCTCCTTTCTTTTTCCCGTCCTCAGCTCCTCCTCTCATCTCCGAGGACCTTGAGCCCACAGAGCCTAAACAAACGGTACCACAGTCCTCCTCCTCTCTCTGTGTATTTTCTCTTTCTCTTTCTTTCTCTTACGACGTCGGCTGTTGCTTTACATCTGGAATCTGAAGGTGTGACTGTCCTCCTTTGTGTGTCTACAGAGTGTTATGAATGAATGGTGAAGGCTGAATAGCTCATCAGTAAACCTTGACACCTCTTTGCTTTGAATGAAGCAGCTGCACCAGTTACGGGATTTTTCAGCATACTTTTTAAACTGATGCTGTATTCTCTTCAAAGTTTTCCAGATATTTAAGTGAAAAAGCAAAAAAAAAAGGATTTATATGCTGCAATGCTTTTAGGTTCATAAGCTTTTACTGTTGCTGTGATGTTAACCTCCAAATCACTCAAAACATGTTGATTTTGATCATGCATTTAGTTTATTATACTTTCAATAGAGACGCTTGATTTTGAAAATAATACCGTAATTTCTATCCCCTTCTGTAAAACAAATTGCACTATGAAAAATCTATTTTTACCACATAAATGCAGTCTAGTCTAAAGCTAATGACAGGAACTTTTGGAACTTTTATTTTGGTGCCCCCTGGCAGACAAACTAATCTCTATGTATCTTCTATCTCTGCAAACTCTTGCGCATTCACTCATTGCTGCTGTGAAATATATTATTCACCCCTGCTAATGAAATGGCCGTGTTACCTGGGATTTCCACCGCATTCGGAAAGGCTCTGATCCAGAATGGTGGCCATTTTCGCCATCCACCAATTTCTACTGGATCTGCTTGTGAGGCGAATTTCGTGGCAGATTACAGACAGCAGGAATCGCAAGAACTCACAAGTACCCGCGGATTCACGTGCAACTGCGCGATAACAAGTTGTCTCTATAAAGACTACAGAGGCTAACCATATAAGCAGTAGATTGTGTCCTTCCAGAGGAGGAAATCTACTTCTAGGCTTAAAAAATCAGCGTCTTCTCATCCATGGTGTCATCAGGGTGAAATGACGTCTATAAACCTTTTACTTTTTCGTCTCCACCCATTTGCATGGTGCCTGAAACACGGAGTGTTTTATTTTGAAAAGAAGCCGGATGTTTTATTTTGTGTCTGTGCCCGACTTCTTTTCCAGCACGGGTTAATCTGTGCTGAATTTATCCGGCATGCCCCGGCGTCTGGAAAAATAGAACTTTTGTGATCTGCAGCGGAACGGAAAGAAGCCGGTGGAAATTGACACGTTAACTTGAATAGTTACGATCAGCTGCAATCGGCAGATACGGCCTTTTCATTGCCATTCCGTATTCGGTGGAAATTGGGGTTCAGTCATTCAGTGCAACAGTTTACAGAATCAGTCAGTTATTTCCTGACGTCAGACTGTTGCCATGACGACCTGGGGATAAGCTCTAATTACTGACTATAACAGACTGACTGTAATTGTATCAGACAGCAGGAAGAAGCATGATGATTCGTTGCTGTTTTTACACAGTGGGGGAACTAAGAAAAGGGATGAAAATAATAGCGAAAAGGCAGGAGGTGTTAAAAATGAATTTAAACGATCTTCAAATTAGAGATGGCACATTAAGTTAATAGTTAATGGGACACAGTATGAGAGACAGCGCTCCTTAAGGGCTGATAAATGGCAGGAAAATGCCACATGCTCCGACAGTGACGGGGCAGAGTAAACTCAGCCAGGAGCTGCAGTGATTTATAAGGTCCTGTGCGCCTTGTTTAACCTCACCATCAGTGGGAATGTGCCGTCAAATAACAGCTAAGTACGATAATTTTAAGAAGGCAGCATGTATGAAGCGTAAATAATAACCGGAATTTGCAAGAAATAATCACAAATCAATATATGGCCTGACATTAGAAAGGTAGGATATTGGGTTGTAGTGTTTTAATATCTGATTGGCTGGTATTTTCAAACTCATTTTGGTTGATACAAAAATTAATGATATCCACACTTGGTTATTCAGGGCTGATTCTGATACCGATTGTTAAAACATAAACCTGATCATTGATATTTGGTACTCATATGCGTTTACAGCAAAAATGACATTCAGCCGTCAGGGGAACGAAACACTTATACAGATAATTAGCCAAGGCAGACAGCCAGTCTAGAAAACATGCAGACTGCTCAGAGCGACATCCTATTTGTTTTAGAAACAGACATAAAATAAGACATTTGATTCTCGAAGCTTTAATCTGCCAGTACAGATATTATGCCAATAATATCATGCAACCCCACCCCACATAACCTCCTTGAAGTTAAGGGGACCAAATACAGATCATTATCTGCAGCTGCTGCACGGAGCTGTAGCTCTGTGCTGTTTGAAAGCTGATGATAGCAAGCTTTTAAAGTCTTGAGATAGGTGGTAAACCACAGTGGGTGTTGTGTTTATTAGAGGACAAAAGACAGAAGCTGAAAGATGTGTTTTCAAAGAGATGAAGTCTCCAAACAAAACAAAACTAGATGAGAAACCTTTAGGATTTCAGTTTTTCTTTGTATTTTTAGTAGCTGCGGTTTTTGGGTCGTGACTTTAGCCAGACTGTGACTTTTCTACAATGTTAGTCCTGTAAGAAAGTTTATATATGAGGATCTTTTGACCACTGAAGGTATCGGTACTTTTTATTTACTACAAACTGTCACAGAGGAGTCTAAAAACTTTGTACGTCTTCAAAACACTGGCTTGAACTCTTGTTTGTTTTGGAGTTATAAATTCAAACACCTGGACACTTTCTCTGTAGATGTAAAGGGGAGATTCTTCAGGGAGAACTAATCACCAGCCTTCACCGTTTTGAAAAGGGTAACACAACAAAATACATCATTTCTTTTCAAACTGATAATGTAGTTTTAATGGTGTGATGAATGTGAGTCCACCCCCGCTGCTCCCTGTGATAAACAAGGAGCTCAGGCCTAATGAGTCGCTCCTGGTTCTGCATTTAGTCAGTTTGACAGCAGCTGGAGGAGAGTGAAGGCGGGGTCGTGATCTGCATTTAAACTGTCAGCGCACAGCATCAACTTTTGATTACTGCTCGCACTAATGGGAGGAGGAGGAGGAGGAGGAGGAGGAGGTGTGGACGGAGGATTGTCTGGTCATGTTTGACTGAAGACCTGAAACATTTTTTGATTTTCATCTAATAATAAATGATTCATTTGAAAGTCACAATACTGGTTTCTGACAACTTTTGGAATTGGCCGTGAATGACTGTAAATGAGACCGAAGAAACAGAGGCTGACTAACACTGTGTTTTTTGAGGAAGCAGGTTGGCTAATAGTGCCGATAACACGTTTTCAGTTTTTGGGTTTTGTATAAAATACAACAATTTATAACATTGACACTTATTATTCCATGCACAGAACAATCTCATAAGGTTAACTGGGGTTGTACCAAGTTTGAAGTGGATTTTCAACTCGTTCAGGAATAGAAAAAGGGTTATTTGATAGATTTCAGAGCAGACATCTGTGTCAGAATACGCACTAAACTGAATTGTTTGTGTGTATTATAACAGGATTTGTATTAAACACTAGCTAGCAGGTGTTTTACGTTTGGACTGGACATTATACCTTATCATTTACAAGGATGTTTACATTGTTCAACAGCGGACACACTGACGAGGCTGCCTCCAGTGTCTGCAGAAATTATTAATAACACAACGTAACACAACTCAGGCACTAGTAGATGTCTTTTTTTTTTTTTTTAAGTATTCTTTGGGCGACCTTCACAGTGGGTGACCTTCACAGTGCTTGCTGTGCTATAAAAGCTCAGAGCATTGTTAAAGACACTTTCCATCCTAGTCACTCCTTGTTTGAACTTTTGACGTCAGGCAGACGTTACAGGACAATCAAATCAAGAACAAACAGACTTAAAAACAGTTTTTATCCGACAGCAATAACTACCCTCAATGCCTTAAGGAAGGTTATGTGTGACCGAGTATTTATTTATTTATTTAGTGCTGCTATTTATTACTGTAGTTGTTTTTAATGATGCACTGATTGTTTGGCACTTTTTTAATTTCGTTGTACTGGTTACAATGACAGTAAAGGACTATTCTGTTCTATTCTTTATTGATAGGACAGTGTGGAAATATGGGGAGCTAGAGAAAGAGAGGGAAGACTGCGGGGATTGTGGTCCCCATACATGGGGCACGCTCACCCGCTCGGCAATCTGCGCGCCCGCTAGTGGATGTCTTTTATTCCAAAAAGCCTCTGAAATGCCTGACTGATTAATCTTGTTGTCTCGAATAGAAATGAAACTTTAACTCTCAGTTATTTCCTTCTTTTGGATATTAACCTTTATTTGTGTTCTGTGGTTTATTGGTACCCGTACACTAGAGTAACAGACGGGTGTGATGCATTGAAAGTATGAAGTAGGAATAGGGGCTGTGCAAAATATTGATTCCACTTTATAACGCTGTTCTGAGTTACACCAGCACATATTGGTATTTCAATTTAAAGCTCTCTAAATTGCCTCTCCTTCAAATTTTACTTCCAACACCACCACTTTATGACTTCTTGTGGTGCCACTGATGATATTAGTCCTGCTCTTCCTCCATATATTTTAGACCAGCAGCGTCCCATCTACAGACGTTTTATCAATAAACTTCTTTTTTTTCGGATGGCTTGCCTACATCTGGTCCTTCCAGTCTTCTTCATGCCTTAAACTTTTGAGGACGCAGTGAAATGCTTTCATGAGCAGCAGCTAATGAAGTCTTTCAAAAATTAAACCTGCAGCAGCTTGTGTGACCGAAGTTGTTAAAACTTGTCAGTTTGTTAATTTTATTGCGCAACATGTACAAGAAAACTCTTAACCACCTTCATAAGCTTGCTTATCCGCTGGTTTATGGGATAACAACTCGTGCCCAGTTTTAAAAGCATATTTAAGACAGCTGTCACGTGTTGGCAAACACAAAATGGCATTTCCATCTTCACTCAGCCAAGCCGAAAATTCATCCTTTGAAAACAGACATGACTCTGCAGTGGAATCCACCGCACAGGCCAAAAAACACCTCCAAAAGTTGTGGTCCATGAGGCCAAAACTATACCACACAAAGAGGAAGCATGTCTAAACATGATCCAGAAACACCACAGACCGCTCTGTGCTTTGACACGTTTTTTTGGAAACCATGATACTGTGCCATCCGCTCCGAAAAGGAAAGAGACCTGAGTCCGTTTAAGAGGAACTGAGGTAAACTAGAAGGCTGTCCTGTAGTCCGACTTGTCAAAAGTGGCATCACTTGGTATCGTTCAGTCTCTGTTTCTTGGGGTAAAACTGGTTTAATCTAACCAAGCATCAAATCTTTTTCTGTAAGAGTAGAAGCTGAAGAAAAATGCAGAGTTATGAGTTGACATCGTTGACCTGGTTTTTATCAACAGCGTGACGACAATTTTGAGGTTATATGAACTAAACTTAAAGCTGACCTGATTCTATTTTTTTGTCTACAATAACAGATCATTTATAGCAGAGTCTGAAGCTTAAAGCACATTTTTCCCCGATGACATTAAGAAAACTGTGTGAGTCATAACCTGTCAGTGCCTGTCAGGATGATCAAAGCGCCAATATTCTCTGAAAACTTCAATTTCGCTTTAAGTTGCGGAGAGATTGTTGGTGATCTAGTAATGAGGACGACCGTGTTTTTCTTTCTCTTTTCATTCTCACTTCAGTTGCATGACTGATGTGTGTTCACTGGAACTGCGGCAGCCTGCAGGGAAGGTGCGAGACCACAATCATGGGATTTCTGAGTCTAAGTTCACTTTTATCTTGAAATTAAAACTTCTTTAAGAGGATTAGCATTACGCCACATGAACCATTGCCAGGGTTGATATAAGGAAAGCTGGTTTAACTGTGCAGCTCCCAGTGAGAACAAGTCTGATTAAAGTGAAACTCCTCCCAAAGTAAATAAAGTGATGTCAGTGGAGATTAAAGACGGTTTATGAAGGTTAAAGAGATCACGGGTGGTCAGACAGAAAGAACAACTCATTAACGTTTATTGATTTGTCACCTTAGTAACATGATAAGGCCGCACGATTTGGCCAAAGTTAAAATCCCTTTTTTTTTTCTTTGAAAACTCGATTTTCAATTTCAAAATCGAGTAAGTGGCGCTGTAACGCTGCCGAGAAAATGCACAGAAGACAGAAGAAGAGTACAGACCATGTATATAAAGGTTGTTTTGGCTGGACAGGCGCAGACGCCATAATAGAGTTACGCTGTGTGTCACATAATCGTTTTAAGAGATGCAGTTAGACATCCACACAGGGATGAAATGGTCGTCGTTTACGGATTTATGCACTCTTGTAATTTGTAGCGGGGAGTGGTTTGCTCTTCATCTGAAACTGTGAAGCTGTACCAATTCCACACGACTGACTTGTTCTTGTCCTATTTAGCCATGAAATTTTCGCCTTCTTTTGCAAACGCCATGTTTGTTTACACTGGTGTGTGTGGGAACTGGGGAGTGCTCCTGCAGGAAGGTGGAGCCTACGGTGGCCGGAGGTGCGAGACATAATAGAGAGGAAAATCGATTTGAGGATTTTAGTATCTTTACATGGTCATAATCAAATAATCTGATTACGATTTAAAATCGATTAATCATGCAGCCCTACAGCATGATGGTGCAAGTTCCCAGCCCCCTAAGAATGGGGTCTGCTAAATGAGGCTAAATACTACATACTGTACCTTTAAAGAGAAAGCATGATGGGATTTTTCCTCTTTGGAAAACAATATGTTTTACCTCCCAAAACAGGTTGTGTCTCCTATTATGTTGCATCTTAGTTCCTTGAATGGAAAATACTTCATAAAAGTTTTCCTGAGACTGAGGAAGGCTGGTGTCAAAGTTTTAATGTGATTCTAACGCTGGTAATTTCAAGGCCAAATACGATTAGACTTGAAAGTATGAGCCATGTTAAGCCCTATAAGTAAGATGTGAAAAGTTACACACAGTTTTAACAATGTTAAGAATTTTAAAAGCCTCTTCTTTTGTACGTCGTTGTTGACTTTGACCAGTCAGTGTAACTTTAACGCACAGAAACGTGTTGAAAAGAAGAACCATCCTGTGAAGATCCGTCTGATTCGAGCTCACTGAGACGAAAAGCTTTGATGGGGAGAAAGTGAGAGGTGTGGCAAACAGAGAGGGGCTGCTGAAGGATTTAGAGTGGACATAATCCTCCGACAATAACCGAAAGTGAGAGTGTGGGCCTGTTTTAAGGAGAGGAACACGTTTGTTCTGGCAGCTGCAGATTGAGCTGAGAGAGACAGAGTGGATGTGCTGAATGAAAAGTAATTAAAAAGTTAAGCTAGTGTAGTCCTCTATTGTCTGTGGTTGAAAGTGTAATATTATGATAATCATAATTTTATACACAAAAGACTTGTTCATAGTCTGGAATAGTTATTTCATCAAAAACCATAAAAATGTGCATTTTTACGCTGTGAAAATAATGCAGATTGTCTCCTCGTCTTCCTTTTGAACGCTGAGGCCTGAAAGATTTCTCACCTGAGACATTTCTCAAGTCCGTCTTCTCTGAAAGCGTCTGTCAGAAGTGAAAGGGAAAAAAAAAAAAGATGGGGCACATATTTTCATGTCATATCTCCAAAGTGCTCCTCCAAAGGATAAAACATGATTGTTGTTCCCATTTTGTATAATAGAGAAAGACTGGAGGGAAAAAAAGATCCATTTTCCATTTTCACCAAACAAAACCCTGCTGAAAACACAGAAGAGGGGGAAATTGGTTTTCTGTGAAGAAAATTTTTCATTTTCAGACTCCGGAGTGGAGACCACGTGTGCTGAGAGCACATGAGGAGCTGACGGACACTGTTGGGAACATCACTTGACCAAAGTGACCTGCAGGGACCAGCTTAGTTTCCTTTTCTCGCTCTTATCTGTTCTGGCATCACAAGCATCTCAAGTTAAAAAATAAGGGACTTTTGGAAATATGAGGACATGACACGGCTCTGTTCGGTGGGGAGTTTTCGAGACTTGCAACTTTTCTGAAGATCGGGCGAGATGTCAGTCTTGTTGTGATGACCCGCTCAGAGTGGAAACGTTTAGTTATTGTTTATAATGTCTGTGTTTTAGATTGTAGTTTGTGTTAACCTCAATAATCTGATCAATCGTGGTCCTTTCACAGCTCTTGAGTTAATAAGAAGCCACAGATAGTTGAAGTCAGGTGACAGGTTGGGTGAAAACCAGCTAAAAAACAAACTTATTTGACGTCCCATTGGCTCAGATCAGAACACAGCGAACTCACTAATCATTAGGGCCGTAATCAAACAAAGAAATTCTTGGTCGACTAAAAACCCTGAAATTTTCAACCAAAAATCGACTCGTGGGGAGGGGAAATTTTTCCAGCTCTGACGGCAAACCCTTCTGTGTTGAAAGTGAAAACGCTCAAAATAGACGGACGTTGATTCATGTGGACGCTCTTCATTCTTCCTGTCTCCAGCCAGACTCCAGTGGGCTGGGTGAATCCAAAATGGTGAAAACAAGGGGACAGGCTGTTACCTGTGAAATGGGGGTGCTCTGAAAACACCCCCATTAGCACTTGGTACGTTCCTCCTGATGAAATTAACCATAGACTGTAAATTTGACGTGGAAAAAAAATCGAGTCGACCAATCAGAATTTTGATCGACTCAGCACGTATCGACCAATAAGTCGGCCAGTCGACTCGGACTTTACAGCCCTACCAATTATCTGGTGTTGTAGAGATCATGGTGGTTCAAGGAGTACTGCTGACCCTCAGTCAAATGCAGAGGTGGTTGTCATAGTAACAGACTGGAATCACCAATTAACATTTAACCGTAACACCAGCATTCGTCACACGAAACTTGAACATGGTGTTATAACCTTGCTAATGTGAGAAACAGACACCTTCAGAAACAACAGGAGTTCACAGATAGTTGTTTGTAGAAAACTCATTTTACTCGAGTTTCTCTTCTCTTATCTTATTTGTTATTTTTTAAACATCCTCAAATTCAGTTTTAAAGGAGTCTGCAGTTTTCATCCTGTTACGCAGATTTGCTGTTTCTGAATGATTCGTCCAGGACTGTAACTCTAAAGAGCCGATCGATCGTCTCAACTGTTCCAAGAACCGTTGAGTTTTGTTCATTTTCACGTTTATAACCAGGAGAAACATTACTTTATAAGAGTAACTTAAGAGTCTGTGTGATTAAAACCACTGAACTGAACGCTAATGACAGAGTTGGATCCAGACTGTAAGGTGCTCTTTTCTCTTTGTCAAAGTTTGTTTTTTTAAGCATCATTTCTTTTATTACAAAAAAACCCTGTACTCTGCCTCTGCTCACAAGTTTGTTCTTGTCTCTTATTCTGAGAAACGGTTATCCATTCACAATAAAATCTTTGTAATTCAAGACAGTGAAGACCAAACTAGCTGTAGTTGAATTACAAGAGGGGCTTTCCAGATCTCTGCTCTGCATTAGTTCAATAAAAACAGTTGACAGATTTTTTATGGATTCAACAAAAGATCTATTAGAAGTTCTCCACAAACAGATGTCAAATTTTTACAAGAATAACTCTCAGATAAAAGCAACACTCAATGATTTAGGAGTACAATCTGGACTCCAAACTTCCTCTTTAAGCCGTACATGCTGCTTCAGCTTTGTAAAAGTTTAGTAGTTTTCTTGAAAAAGTCTGTCTCAGAGGTGTCAGCGGGATTAAGTCGACAACAAAGAGGCTGTGTTGAATGAACACAGAGGAAAGTAGAAAGACTAGAACGAGCGATCCGGAGAAAAATGAGAGATTTGTGTGGATACAGTCGCACAGAAACATGAGGAGGCACAGAGAGAAGATCAATGAACACGTGTGAAATCTCCTCCTTTCACCGTGTCAAACAGACAGCTCCTATAACTCACAGGTTTGTGCAAACCCGTCACAGCCTGCAAGAGCCACGCTGCCAAAATCCTTACTGTCGATATTGTCTCCGAGCGCTGGGATTAGAACCAACTTGTCAACATGTAATCTTTTCTTCACAGCGCTTACACAAAGAACAATGAGACTCATTTTACAAGGAAACACTGATTATCATGTTTGGGAGGAGACCGTAATTAGAGATTTTCTTGTTTCAGTTCTGAGATGTACTTCTTGAATGTGAAATTCCTCCCCGAAATGAAACTTCAAATCATTCTGACACGCAGTAATCTCAGGGTTAAAGGTTTCTTGACTCTCAAAGGTTAAAAAAGCTTCAAACTGCAAACCTCTCTGAAAGTTTTACTGCCTTTGCATTCATTTTTTTATGCCAGTAATGATATCTGTCTTCAGTTAGACAAATGGAAAAGGAAAATTACAGCTCAAGTCATAAGATTTCATGTTATAGTAGACTTTAAACTCTTAATGCATGCAGCACCGTGTATAATCTCATGTGTGCCACTATTAGCCAACCTCATAGATAAAGAGATGAAGGGTTTCGACATGGAAATTTACTGCAGACAAGATAGAGGCGTGAAGCGTGTTTGTACTTGGAGAAGAAGAAAGACGGCGCGAAAGAAGCCAAACGTGAGCCAGTGGAGATTTCTGCTCTACGTCACTTTTTCATCTGGAAGAGTTTGTGCTGGAACTTTCACATCAGGTTCAGTGTTTTTAGCGTTTAAGTGGTACAGAATAAGTCTTCCTGTGAGGGTCAGAGGTCAGAGCACATTCAATGACAGAGAAATCAAGTTATTCTTGAGGCTCTTGTGTTGCTGAATGACAGACCAGAGGAAAGTGGTGGAATGAGGTTTTTTCTATATTCATGACCTTGTGGCAGGAGCAGGGAGAAGAAAGAGAAAACTGGAAGTAGACAGTTTGAGTGTTTCTCCTTAGAAAAAATTTTCATTCATTTTTACTGTTATAATATTAGAACAAGACGGAATAGATATTAGGGCTGCTGCACCATTAGTCGATTTCAGATCATAATCAGATTATTTGATTATGACGATGTTAAAAATCTCAAATCGATTTTCCTCTCTATCATGTCTCACGCCTCCAGGCCACCGTAGGCTCCTCCTTCCTGCAGGAGCGCTCTCCAGTTCCCACACACACCAGTGTAAACAAACATGGCGTTTGCAAAAGAAGGTGATAATTTCATGGCTAAATAGGACGAGAACAAGTCAGTCGTGTTGAATTGGTACGATTTCGCAGTTTTGGGTGAAGAGCAAACCACTCCCTACTGCAAAGTCTGTCTGAAGGCGGTATCAACCCGTCACCACGGAAACGAATTCAGGAGTAAACGCAAAAGTTTTTTGTCGTATCGGCGTTTCAGGTGACTGTAAACCGTACCTTTTGAAAACGGGTCAGAGCGTGTATAAATCCGTAAACGACGACCATGTCTATCTGCATCTCTGGGAACGATCATGTGACACACAGCGTAACTCTTTTATGGCGCCAAAACAACCTTTATACACATGCTCTGTACTCTTCTTCTGTCTTTTGTGCATTTCCTGGTTAGCGTTAAAGCGCCACGTACTGGCTTGGCATATGCACTACAAACTTGTTGTTATTAAAGTGAAGTTTGGTGAAGTTGTCACTGAATAAAATCGAGTTTTCGGACAAAACAATCGGGATTTTATTTTTGTCTAAAATCGTACAGCCCTAAAAATAGATTTTTGATTTTGAACCTCTGAACGGTTTTGCACAGAGCAGATTGTTTAACTCTCAGGCTGCCGTATCTAACCTCCTTCAGTTTCTACTTCATTGCTCCTCTGTGAGGAGGTGCTGTTTTTGTTTCCTGACAGGGGAAAAAGTCGTCTCTTTGTTTTACAGTATTGCAGGTATAAGATGCCAAATGTATGTTGGACTTAATAGTAACTTCAGACACACGTGAACATGATAGATCAGCCAAGTATTATGTCCATCCAAACGTTCAGTACGCATGTGCAGACACAACAGGTGATCCCCTGATGACATTATCAGAGAGAGAGAGAGAGAGAGAGACGTCTCACCTCTCTTCATTTTTGTGCATCTCTCTGCCAAAGTGGACCAGGTCCTGGTTTGGTCCGGGTTTTCTCTGCCGCGGTAACAGACCCTTTTGGTTTTCAGTTAGTTTCTGCTCGGTCTCACCTTCAGCGCTCACTGCCTCTACTTTTGCTGGACATTTGAGTTATATTTATCAGTCAGTACCAGGTAGATCAGACACTGAAACAACATCAAACATTGGATTAATTTTCAAACACTTCATGTTGATGTCAGAACTACCCTGTAAAAACTAAATATGTCATTTCTCCTCCAGTTATTGGCCCTGGATTTAAATTTAAGTGTCAGAATATTCCTCATGTTCATGTCTAACCTGAATTTTCTTTTTCTAATCCAATCAACCAGCTGCTGCTGATTTATAATTCTCCTCCGAGTTTTCTCTGTAGCAGATTTCAGCAGTCTCCAACAAATTTAATGTTATGATTCACTGTGGGACTGATTGCCAAAACTGTAAAACACAATCAGATTTACTGAGCGGGATCTTTCCCTCCATCAGTTTCCTCTGACAAGCATCAGTGGCGAAAGTGAAATAAAATGATTTAGCTGCACGGCGTCGTTGCACACCAAACTGTGTGACATGAAGACAGACAGGTCTAATTTGGACGCCGTTAAAGTGACACGACACGCCAGTGTTACAAATTTAGGCTCACAAAATGGCACGCTCATATTCTGCACAGGGGTAATTTATATCGTTAAATGCACGCAGTTAATTCCTGCTTGTAATGATGTTGATTAGGAGTGTGACAAATGCCCAATATGGCTGCCACTCAGGGTGGACACGACAGGAAGAGGAGGCCTCTGAGAGGAAGTGTGACCATAAATCCAAAAAATCGGATTTTAAAAATGCTGATCAAGCTGAAAAAGAAAAACACTCGTTCAGTTGGAGCTGCCATTCATGGAGCGCAGAGTACCACCAGGGGGGAGATGACCCCCGCGGGTAAACTGTGCCGTAAAAACAACTCAGAGATCTCTTTCTCAGAATGAAACCTGTCGTCCTGGTTCGACTTTCATGTGGTTGTTTACAGGACCATCTACGAGTTTCCTCCAGAAAATCACATGTCAATCACATGACTGACATCGTAACGTATCCAAGAGAGATAAAAATCAGCTGTTTACAACCTCCAGAGATGACGATCTTTGGAGACAGACCTGATCTTTGTTTCTAACATATCATGTCTAACATTTATCAGACTGTATCGTAAAGTTACAGTTAGAGTTTTATAGAGTTCAACATTTTTCTAAAACGATTCAGAACAGGAAAAAAATTTTTTATTGGATCAATAAGTCAAAATTACAGCCAATTATTTCAAGACGTTGAATGACAAAACATGTCATGAGTGTTTTCTTTCTGATACTAGTCGAGAAAAAAAAAGGTTCATGGGTTCACCAATCTTGTAAAATTCTCATTTGCATGGAAGAACCAGTTTGTGCTGCCGACAGGTATTCAAACTTCAGAGTAAAAGAGAGAGAAAAATGAGCCGATATTCTCATTGGAGAGACGAAGCTCCCAATAAAACTGTCAGGTGTGTGTGTGTGTGTGTGTGTGTGTGTGTGTGTGTGTGTGTGTGTGTGTGTGTGTGTGTGTGTGTGTGTGCGCGTGGAGAACATGCATGTGGTCAGGAGGGACAGTCACGCTTCACCAACATTGCGTCACCGTTAAATCCTCTGATCATCCTCGGACCAGCTGATGCCTGGTCAGCGCTCTATAACATGCTGAGTGTGAGTGTGTGTGAGTAAGAGAAAGCCAGATATGCAGGGAAAAGAAAAAAACATGAGTAAAGTAGAGAAAAATGAAATTCAAAAGAGCATAAAGAGGAAAAAAACAATTACCCATATGACTGCAAAGAAAATCCAAATCAAATATTTGAAATGTCGCCAACAACAAGACAAAACAAGAGCCTGTTTTTTCTCCCATGAATGATGCAGGCGGCTCTTCAGCCAACAAGTGAAGAGATGCATCATTTCTCCGGGTTTGGTTTCAGTCAGACATGTGGCTCCAGAGATAGAGCGCTCTGTCAGAGTTTGGCGTTACAGACAGTTGAATGTTTGGCTTGTATTTCTGTGTCTGACTTTAAAATATGACTTCAGTTTGTGTATCTAAGTGTTTTCTTCGCTCACTGATGCAAACCCAGATAGTGCTGAGAGCCTGACTTTGAAGTCTTTTCCATCCTGATTTGGTACAAAGATTTCGCTTTTTTTTTGGAGACATGTTTTTGAGGCCATTTTTTATTCTTGTCTCTCTCCCTCCTTTCTTTTTTTTAAATAATTCAGCCTCTTTTACACATGCACTCCATTCCTGAAAATTTCAGATTGGGTCTTACTGTAACATTAACTGACTTTGGCTGCGTGATGCTGCAGTGGTGCTCTTGCTGTGAAGCAACAGCGCTCCTGGTCAGACAGAGGCCTTTCTGTGCTGAGTCTGCGTGTTGCACGCTTGGATTTCACCCTAGTTTAAATTTTTGACTCTCGACCTCTGGGTCGATGTTAAAGCTGCGCCCTACACTGTGGTTGGATATCCCATTGTGAGCTTCACATACCTGCTCTTAAAGGTGGGATAGGCAGGATCTGAGGAAGTTCCAGTTTTTTTTTTGAAAGTCAAAAGCATTGGTGCTACTGTAGATGCCAACAGACTACCAGCAAACACAACGTTATTGGAGGATGTGGAGCGTGCTTCACAACACAGGGGAGTAGCATCTGCCTCACAACCAATCAGGTCGAGGAGGCGGAGAACGGCTTTGTTTACAGTAAGAAAGAGCGGACCGCTCAAAAAATGTAAAATGTTGACTACACAGACATAAGAGAACACAGAGATATCGTTATATTACCAAATGTCATCGATAACTAACAACTATTGACTGATATTAAAAGCTTTTTTGTATATAGACCACAAAAAAAAAGATGCTTCTCTAACGGATTCCTTCCTACCCCACCTTTAATGCTAGTTTGTATCATGATTTTCATGTGAGTCCTGCGGTTTGTGGTTCTTCTTCATTTTCTGCTCATTTCTTCACAGGAAACCACGATGAAAGAGAAGAGAGGAGACTTTGGAAGAGATGGGATGTACAGCTGCTGAACCAGAGAGGATGTAAATGCAGGAAATATGATGCTACCCAGCTGACCAATCACAATCCTCGAGGTCTGACTTGTTTCAGTGTAGAGGTACGTGCACATCAGGCTTTATAGGCTTGCACAGAGCTATACAAACTTTCAATGGTGCATATTTGATGCTGCAGTACAAATCAGGCTTTCTGCATGTCGGATAAATCTGCAGAGTTAGAGCTTAGACGCCAAACATAATGAGACTTTTCTGGCTGAAATGGAGGTGATGCTGCCGAAACCTGCCGAAAGAATCAAGTATAACTCATTTATTCTTTACGTTGAGCCACAAACAGGAAAATATTAATCCAGTGAATTGGACCAGAATCCCCTCCAAAAGCCTTTTCAGCCGAGGGGAGTGCTGCAGGAAGTATTTATGACCTTCATTTAAGGTTTAAAAATAGAAATAGGTTCCTCTAAAAATGAAGAATGTGGGGATTAACATGGTTAATGATGGTCTACATGGGAACATGAGTAAAAGTGTGCGTTTGTGTGTATGTGTGTGTGTGGGGAGGGTGTTGGGAGGCTCATACATCAGGGAGGCAGATGGTGCTGAAGCAGGAGGTACAAGACCGCCCATAACTCCTGTATGTATGTCCATGTGCACGTGTGAGTGTATGCTTTATGTTTGCAGAGTATGTGTGTTTATTTGTGTGTGTGTGTGTGTGTGTGTGTGTGTGTGTGTGTCTGTGAACCCAGCAGGTCCCAGGAAACAGAAGCATATTCCCAGCTGATCTGCTGGTTCGGTCACAGTTATGCTCCTCTAATATGAGACACACTGTCTCTGTCAGCCTGTCCATCTGCCTCTCTGTCCTTCACCTCTCTGTTTTCTGCTTGTTCGGCTTGTTTTTGTATCTCCTCGTGTCGGATATCTTTGTACCCGCGTCCCTATTGCAACATATCTGACAAATATAAGAACAGTGTAACAGCAGACAGACTCGCTGAGAGTTATTTCACCACTTGAAGAGAATCTCTGCTGTGTGCCAATTACAGTTTTTCATTGCCAGTTACTCACGGTCCTCAGAGGATCAAAAATGATTGAAAATCAAAAATGTATACACCAGTCAGTGCTTGAAGACTGGTAAACAATAACAGAGCAAGTTCCAGAGCACCTTTTCAGCTTAACATTACCCTAACTAACCCCCAAATTCCACTGCATGCAGAATGGCGGCAATTTTCGCTGTCTGCAAATTTCGTGGTGAATTTCGGACAGCCGGAATTGCAAGGACTCACAAGAACCCACAAGTTCACATGCGATCCTACGATAATGAGTTGTCTCTATAAAGACAGCCACATAACCATATAAGCAGTAGATTGTGTCCTTCCAGAGGAGGAAATCTACTGCTAGACTTCTAGAATCAGCATTTCCTCATCCATGGTGTCATCGGGGTGAAATGGCGACTGAAAACCTTTGACTCGTTCATCCCCGCCCACGTTTGCATGGTGTGAAATACGATCCACCTGAAACATATAGTGTTTTATTTTGAAAAGAAGCCGGATGTTTTATTTTGTGTCAGTGCCTGACCTCCTTTCCAGCAGGGATTATTCTGAGCTAAATCTATGCGGCTTGCTGCAGCATCCGGTAAAAAAATAGAACTCTTGCAATCTGCTGTGAAGCCCACTGAACTGCAGGGGGCGGAAAGAAGCCGGTGGAATTTGACACATTAACTTGCATGGAAACGATCAGCTGTGATCGGTGTCGACGGCCTTTTCACTGCCGTTCCGCATACGGTGGAATTTGGGGCTAAGAAGGCACGTAGGAGTGCCTGAAAGTGCAGTTCCTCAAGTGTCCACTTGGGGCTGGCTGTAAAAGCACTGGAGGCCACATACACACCCATTCAAAAATCCAAACTCTACAGCAAAAATAAGCAGTTTTGTAAAATTAACTATTCTGGTCTGTAAATGTAATTCTCTGTCTACACAAACATTATTTTTTGTAACTCCACCTCTTTGCACCGAGCTTGGGTGAACCGTAGGGATGGGAATCGAGAAATGGTTCAATCCATCGTCACCATTTACATTTTATCTTAACGATTCCCTTAAAGATTTCTTTCTTCTGGGTGCCGTAAAAAACGGTGTCGCAAGAACCAGTCTACGCGAACGACATCAAAGACTTTGAGGAAATAAACATGACGGACGGTACGAAAAGTACACAGAAACAATCGTAAGTCTGACTTCATTTTACTAAGAAAGACGACAACCCTTAAAATGTCCAGGGTTTTGTATGGAAGTTTTGAGTTTGTGTAGCGTGGACTAAGTAAGTTCAAAGCACGTAAAAAACACTCGACTCGACCCGAAAAACCTAGAAAATTTTGTGTGTAACTCTGCCCTTCGTAGTAGTGTCCTCCTTTTAGGGATCTAGAATGAGGTCACCCTAATTTGACTTTGGTTTGAGTTAACCGAAATTTTTGTTAACTTTAACGAATGCAACCGATGTGAAAGTGTGAATAACTACAGTTCCTGAAGTATCTACTCGAGGTACTTTTTGTTGCACAAAGTGAATGAGTTTTCCGCAGGTATTTCCCAAACACTCACACACACTGACATGTATAATTGTGGCTTTGGGCTCGTTCTGTAAGGCTTTTCTCTCATAAGGATATCAGAGAGGGACCTGCTGTCAAACATCCGAGTTAGCAGCAGACTCACCAGTCTTTCTTGAAACCACATTCACTGACAGAAATGACAGTCAGAAGTGGGTGAGGTGCTCCACAGGGCTTCAGTTGCCAGTTGATTTAATAGAGGTTGTATAGATTTAATTAAAAATTGTCCTCCAGCTGTTCAGAATCTGCAACTTTTGTTCTCTGGACTGGGGGTTCTGGGTGGACTCACAACATGAAGCACACATGACCAGAGGGTTCAAACTCTCAAACTTTCCTGTGATGGTTTCAAAGCGAAGACTTTGAGGTTTTATTCCTGAGAAACCACAATGGAGGTAAAGTTCCCGAAAGAATCTGAAAAGTGCAGATGTGCAGCTGCAGAGCATGTCGATCGTCTGCACACATGAAGGGGAACAAGACGCCTGACTAAAGAAAAAATAAAAGCGATGTCTGAACTATTTAAACTATGAGTTTAATGTTATCAGCGGAGTCTGTACACTGACAGTGATGCCAGAGCAGAGCGCAGAAGAAGATCAAAACACATGCACTTTGTTTTATTTTGCCGCGCTGGATTCTTATCATGAGGGGAAACGTGGAGCGCTCCGCTATCTGCTGCCTCTGTGGATGTGTTGTTCTGGAGCAACAATGCTTTTGTTCATATCACAGGCTGTCAGAGTTTGGCCTGAAAGCTTTGAAGCTGTTCTGCAGAGTTTCACTCCAGCGCTCCTCACTGTCAGCAGCTTAAATGGAGACGCTCCAATCAGCTGTTAACCCCTGCAGAGCGAAACGCACCGGTGCGACACACACTGAGAGCGTCTCACCTGCAAGATAAGAATGTTTATTTACCATAAGAGCTGCGGGATACCTTTTATTAAAGCTTTACCTCCTGCAGGGACAAACCTGGTTTTGGATTTATGTTTTAAGTTCGTCCAGGAACTGCATCAAAATCGTATGTTTTCATCTGCTCGGCTAGACTTTGATTTAACAAACAGTGACAATGCATTTGATTGTTTGTGCTGTCCTGGTCTTTAACAGTCCAGATCTTGTTCCTGAGCGCCTAGGAGTCCTGACCCCCAATTTAAGAACCACGGACTTTGCAAGAGTCTAACTGAACTCTCTTGCAAATAAAGACAATGGACATGTAACCGTAATCAGATTATTTGATCATGACGATGTAAAAAAATAAAATCCTCAAATCGATTTTCCTCTCTATCATGTCTCACGCCTCCAGGCCACCGTAGGTTCCCTCTTCCTGTGGAAGCGTTCCCCAGTTCCCACTCACACCAGTGTAAACAAACATGGCGTTTGCAAAAGAAGGCGATAATTTCGTGGTTAAATAGGTCAAGAGCGAGTCAGTTGTGTGGAATTGGTACGACTTCACACTTTCAGATGAAGAGTAAACCACTCCCTGCTGCAAAGTCTGTCTAAAGGTGGTATCAACCCGTCACCTTGGAAACGAATTCAGGAGGAAACGCAAAGTGTTTTGTCATATCAGCGTTTCATCCACATGGAAACGGGGTCAGAGAGTGAATAAATCTGTAAACGACGACCATTTAATCTCCGTGTGAATGTCTATCTGCATCTCTGGAAACGATCATGTGACACACAGCGTAACTCTTTTATGGCGCCTAAAACAACCTTTATTCACATGCTCTGTACTCTTCTTCTGTCTATTGTGCATTGACTGTTCAGCGTTACAGCACCACTTACTGGCTTGGCATATGCACGACATTGTTTTCAGTGGTTTCGTTTTGAGATGATAGAAAAAGGTTTTATTTTTAAAGTGAAGTTTGGTGAAGTTGTCACTGAATAGAAAATGAAAATTGAGTTTTCAGAGAAAAAAATCATGATTTTAATTTTTGGCCAAAATCGTGCAGCCCTAGGTGTGATGCAAAGTGAGTCTAACTACATTTTGCATGCTAAGCTGTGCACAGACTGGGTTCTAAGTCGGGTGCTGGGAGCAAAGAGGTTTGCACCATCGAAATGCCTGAGCCCCACCTAACCACATTTTAAGACCCCCAGGAGCTAACGGGTGCAGGTTCATTGGCAGTCTACTGTATGTGAGAGCTCTGAATAGAAATGAAAAATGCATCATGAGGAAAACAGCCGTATCATTTGTGCTGGTCGCATGTTTCTTTCCCCGTATGAGACACCTGCCCCTCTTTGTAACAGTTTATCAAAATCTAAAATGCCCTCAGTTTCAGATCTCGTCCTTTAGATGCACAGAGCAAAAGTTGCAGACTTTTCATATCAGTGTATCGAAGGGAGAACATCTTGAATCTTCCCTTGTTTGTCCAGGTGGCTGAAGTGTGGGTTCGCGATAAGGAGCGAAAACTGAACATCTTGTCTTGTTGCAGAGGGTTAGAGCCAGAGTCATGATAACAGCTGAAGGAGCATCTTTGTCTGGAACCGGAACAGACAGAAGGAGGGAAAAGGATGAACCTGCAGAGACACTAGACTTCTGTCTGCTCAGAGCCTGTATGGCCTTGAGCAGCTGACACAGCTCTTGATATGTACTGACTCCAGTAAACATCTGCATCCTTCTTCCTGCCGGAGAATGAGCGATGCAACATTACAGGCGGCGTGACAAAGCTCGGATTATTTACTGAACCTGCCCTGGGAGTGTATAAGTACGTTTTTATTCAACCTCTCTTTACAAAATAACCATAAAACCCATCACGCCGCATTCCTCCGTGCATGCACCTGCAAACTTAAATCCCAGATATGATGACATGTAAATGTAGGTGTCAGCCAGATCATAAATATTTATACGCATGATTGTGTGTCTCGCTGACAGAGGCGTTATCAGACAACATCCATCCAGTTTGCTCATGATTACAGCCGTATATCACGCTGACATGTTTACCCACCTCATAGACGATAAATGCCGCCTTCCTGTTCAATATAAAAAAGGGTCAAATACATACAGGCTCACCTACACCCACATAACAGACCACACATTTCAATAGAGGACAAATAAACAGGATGATAAAAGAAACATTGAAATGTTAATCAGGAGGAAAAGCTCTTTTTTCTTCATACTGCTGCATGTCCGTTCTGTCTGAGCTCAGGTGAATGGATTATTGTTCCCTCTGTTCCCGGGCGCTAACCTTTCCCCTACTGGAGTCAGAACAGTGACAGTCTTTTTTTCCTCTTTTTTTCAGAGGAGTACGATCTGTCCCAGCATGCCTCGTTCACCGCGCTCTACTCATCTCTACATCTCCTCTTTTTTTTCATGAGTCACTGTGTCTCTCAGCGTACAGTACTTAAAGTCTCAGGTGAATAAAAGACTGGATGAACAGGCAGGACGTTTCACGGGGAGAAGAGCTCATATTGAGTTGAAGTTGAAATGCTGCGAGCCTGCCAACGTGGAGACACTTCTGACAAAAGAAAAACAATCAATGCTCAGAATTAATCAGAAAGATATAAAACGGCAAAAAGATTTAAAGAATTCTCTTTAATTTATGTTTGGCAAGGTCGAAGTCAACAAGCAAATTTATCTCATGGGGAGTTGCCGCTTGATTTACGTCCCACCTCAGCCACAGGGAGGGAAACCCTGCAGACCCACATAAAGATGTTTTACAGCAGGTCAAATAAATCTATGCACACTTTATGAAGTTGTCGGGATCAAGCGGAGGTGTGAAGCAGCACGTTCACAGACTCCTGGCCTCCTCTGTCTTTTATGTGGTGAAGAGGCAGCAGGGTCTCGTACTGATTGAAGTCCTTGTGCTGAAGGTTGTGTTCAGGAGTGAAAGTAGAACAAACTTTACTGCTTCTTTTTGCTCACTGTCCTCGGCCTCATGCATGATGGGAAAATAAAAACTACCTTCATGTAAATGACATTTTGAAATCCATAGAAGCGATGCTACACAACTGGACTCAGCAAAGATGGTTCACAAGCAATTCAGGACGACGAGCGTCATTTATGACGACATGATGTTCGCAGACGTGTTTTCTGTCTGATTCTGTGAGGCTGGTTTTAAATGTGGGTTTTCAGGCAGCAGCTCTCCCACCTTTCCAGCTCTGCTTACGACCACTGACTCTCTAAGTGGTCCTTGACTGGACCTGCCCACTGTCACCTCTGGTTGAGTCACCAGACTCAGCATTAGTCAGATGCTCTTTGAGATACTTGTACCACACTGACTGACGGTGATGCTGTCCGAACAAAGTGGTGGTACTCGTCTTTGTATCAGGGACACACTCTCAAGAGTTCTGGTTTGACTGAAAAGAACCCTCAATATAAGACAGTAAGTGGCCTGACCAGGAGTTAGCACATGTGCTAGTGGATTAGTAAAGGGTGGTGGTCCTTCTATCCCTCAAGTATCTGTGCTACTGAAAGCTGAGCTCCACTGCTTTAGGTTAGCTCTTACGTTGGCGATAACAAATGGTCCAGGAAAGAGCTGCACAGGAACTGCATGGTGCAGAGCACAGTGGTCACGAGTCAAATCAGGCAGTTCTGTAAGTGTCCACTTGGGGTTGAGTCAAAAAAAAACAAAGGAGCCTCATCAGAGCTCATGATAAAAAGTCTGTATCCGTATTTACAGCAGAGAAAAAGATGTTTAATGCCCAGGAAGAAGGAAAAAAGTTTTGGTCATCTGATATCATTTTTCAATCCTTCAGATTTATGAGTCAGCCGTCTGTTTTTACTGCTTTATTTATGGCTTTATCACCTGTATTGATCACAGTAATCCTGTGAGTAGCTGATTGACTCACAGGTAGATTGTCATGGTTGGACAGGGAGCCAAAGACCCCCCTTAGCTCCACCCCTTTGCTTATTTCTAGAAAAGTCTGGAGTTGGTTGAAGCAGCATTTCCAACATGGAGGCCTCCATCTTTGGACTTCTTAAAGTCCCATTCCGATTTTCTTTCTACTTAAAGTCTTCTCAGTGGTCTTTAAATTGTGATTATGAAGTTTTTTGCCAAAATCACATTACCTGTGTCATTTTCAAGAACTTTTCTTCTGCAGAGCTCCAGTAGGTCATTAGAAATTCACCTCTGAGACATGGGCGGAGACAGCGCTGCTCTGCACACTCCCCTTCGCGCTAGCTTGCAGCCTAACATTGCCGGTGTAGTAAAAGAAGCAGGTAACATAGGAGCTATTCAGCTCTCGGACACTAATGTCTTTAGGGACATGATGAAAGTTAATATCATTATTAGCTTTCTTACGAGGATTGCAATCCGCTAACATGCTTGTTCCACGATCGTCCTCTCTACCTCTCCGAGTCTGGCCTGCGGGGGCAGAGCTTGGATTTGTGATGTAGGAAATCTCACTGTGTCTTAACCTGCTGTTTGGGTCTGCCAAAAAATTCACGGAGATTTGAATGAAGAAATACACAGAAATGCTTAATTTCACGTTTATTTTTCTCATGATATGTCCTGTTGCATCAGAAAAATGAACATATAAACATGAAGACAACGAAAAAAACATGATTTTCATTGGAGCGGGTCTTTAAAGCCTCTTCAGAAACAAATAGTGACATCACTGAAACTGCGTCCATGTTTTAAACCGTCTATTTAATATATGCTTTGTAACGTCCAGGCATGCAGGCGGTTGCCTCTTGCCTCTCAAGAAAAAGGCATAAAACTCCAGCCTGAGGCAGGAGAAGAAAAAATGGGTAAAATTTGATGAGATCAACAGAATGAGAAACTCGCCGGCTCATATTTCTAGCACTGTAGAAAAAAATCGTACAAAAACCAACACCTTTAAGTGAGTCTTAAATATATCGCTGTCAAAAACTTTCCATGAGTGGATGGTGTCTTCAGAGAGCTTCCTCTTCATGTTAGCGCGACGTGAAGTTTTTTTTCAAACCTGCCGCTGCCTGCATGATTGTTATCAGCCAGCCGGGGCAGGCGTTAAGTGAGACGGGGGCAGCGCTGTAAATCAAAGCTTTCCCAATGGGGGTTATTACTTCACGAGCTGCAGGGAGCGGGGGGAGGACACCGAAATAATCATAGGCTAAGAGAAATGTCTGCGTGGTTTTTATCTGCCTTAATTTTTTATCAAGTTTGGAGAGATTTAAACACAAATAAAAAAAAAATGCTGCTCATTTGAGTCACCGTAAAGTCCATCCTTGTTTTTGTTTTTGTTATCTTGGCATTTTATCAGAGTTTATGTGCACTGTGAAAACAAAAAAATGGTGTGATGGTTTTATAAAGGCAGAGTTCACTCACCATGACGATCATGATATGCTTTTGTTTGGAGGAATTTAGGTCTGATCTTTATCCGCCTGTATCTCGTGGGAGTTTAGAGACAAGACTATATGGTGCAGAAATCTATGCATCATGTTAAAGCAACAAAACTACGAAAATGTCAGTTACCGCTCAGTTTACGGAGAAATCAGTAGTTGAAATTTAAGACTTTTTCAGAGACTCTTAGTACCGTCACCCTTTTTTGCCTTCTTGAAGGTTTCATAAAACACTTGAGGAAGCTGAATCATTCTCCCAGGCTGATGTCCTCCCCTCGACCCTGAATTCCTCGTCACCCCCGTGAGGAGAGTCAGAGGGTAGGAGTGAGCTCGTTGACAGACATATCGACACGTTTCAAGAAAAGGTCAGCTGAGGACCGTTTAAAACCCTGCAGCCTCGGCCCATTACTGCACCTGCGAACCGCACATGTCGACATGTGGCGACAGTCTTCCTTTCACTATCCGTCGATCTGGAGGCGACAGGGTGGAACATGAACAGGACGTAGCTGAACCGATGAACTCAGAGCTGACCCCCATGATGGGTTGCTCCTCTCTTGAGTGGTCTTGGCTCCACTTGCATTTTTCTAAGGGTCTGTCATTCCAGCCATTCTGAAGAGGAGTTTTTGAGCTGCTCTTGGGTCCTCATCTTTCATCATTAACCTGGCCGATTACCAAGTACCAACTACTCTGCCTCAGGAGAAACAAGACAAAGTAGATACTGAGGAGAAGGAGGAGGAGGAGGTATGCCTGCCTTACTCTTGAAGACCTGATGTAAAATACAGAATTTGGTCACTCGAGTACAAAAGACACAAAAAAGTTCATGAATTTTTTTAAGCTTGAAGACATTTATCACATTCAGCAGTGTGCAGTTTCTGTGCGGATGTGTAGCTCTCCTTTTGTGCCGCCTTGCCAACTGCAGTGCAGACATAGCTGTGCAATTTGGATGGAGCCACAATCAGTTCAACAAAACTGGTGCTGTCTTTGATTGACAGTTACTTGTTGTCTTAAACTGGTTTAAACCAGCACACTATAACCCCAGAACACCACATCCAGACCAGCTCTGATCCGGAACGTGGGTGACTTTCGCCGTACGCCCATTCCTACCTTATCCGTTTGTGAGGCGAATTTTGTGGCGGATTATGGACAGCAGGAATCGCAACAACTCACAAGACACGGATTCACGTGCAATTGTGCGATAAAAAGTTGTCTTTAGCCACATAGGCTAACCAAAAAAGCAGTAGATTGTGTCCTTTCAGAGGAGGAAATCTACTTCTAGACTTCTAGAATCAGCATCTCCTCATCCATGGTGTCATCTGGATGAAATGCTTCCTAAAAACCTTTCACTAGTTCATCTCCGCCCGTTTGCATGGTATGAAATACAATCTGCCTCTGCCTTTTTATTTTGAAAAGAAGCTGGATGTTTTATTTTGTGTCTGTGCCCGACTTCCTTTCCAGCACGGGTTAATCTGTGCTGAATGAATCTGGCATGCTCCGGCGTCTGGAAAAAATAGAACTCTTGCAATCAGCTGTGGAGTCCGATGATCCACAGCGGAACTGAAAGAAGCCGGTGGAAATTGACACATTAACTTGAATGGAAGCGATCAGCTACAATCGGCGGATACGGCCTTTTCGTAGCTGTTCCGGATGCAGTAGAAATTGGGGGTTAGATCTGACGACATAGACAAGAGTTAAGCTTGACCGCTCCACCTCACTACATATCTAGCAGACTTTGTGCAGAAAAGCAGTCGGTTGTTTTGTCAGGCTAAAATACTGTACCACAATAAAACACCGATCTGCATTTCAAACTGGTATACTGGTGGCAGTGGTGAATAGGACACATCTCACCTTTGAGATGAAGAGGGCTGTATTTTGGCTCAGCGGTTTAAGGCTTACACCTTGATGTAATGTCCTTTACAGCAGTCACAGAACTCTTCGCTGCATGTCCTCCTCCATTATTTAAAACGTAAATGCTCCCCAAAATAAAATTAAAAAAACACGTTTAAATTCAAAGTTTTACAATACTCTTTTTTTTTTAGGATCAAAGTCTGACACATAAAGAAGGTTTCATCAAAGACGACAATACTTTCTTGGATCCTACTTCTGCTGGAAATTACAGGAAGAAAAAAAAGATGTATTTTTTCCTGTTTTTATTTATTTGCAGTAACTAAAGCCGTAGAAATGACTGGAAAAAGTCCCAAAACTGTCAAGTCACAATAACTTATTGTTTGCTTTGCCCTTCAGCTCATTGACTTTTCTTCTGTGCAGACGTCTTTACACGTTTCTTCACTTTAGAAATTAAATGCAGCATTTTTGACACAACAGAACGAAACTTACCGGATTCAGACGGATGATTCAGTCATTCATGGCGAGGATACTCCTCCTCAATCATTGCTGCTGTCATTTAACCATTTTGTTGCTTCTGTTTCAGCTGAAATGTCGTATTCTTACAGGTGAAGTCAGTTCAGACTCTAAAAAGGAAATTCTCATCGTGCAGAATAAAAACAATTGAACAGTTTGAGCTGAATATGCAGCAATAAAACCTTCGGGCCAGGAAGAACCAATTTCCTCTGGCATGCCCAATAAATACGAGTCATAATCTTTCCTTTTTCCTGTGTTTATCTATAAACTGGCTTGTGTTTTCTCCTCAATGACCGGTCTGACCTTGTGTGACTGTAAAGTATAAAAAATGAGTTAGACGTGTTTGATTATGAGGGACAAACAGGAGTTATGTGACACTTCTGTGGACGTCCTGATTTGCAGAGAGGTTTATTTTCCATTTTTTGTTGGTGAGTAAAGACGGAGAGAGTTTCGATGTAAATGTGGAGCAGTATGGAGAACGCAGCGTGATGCAGCAGCAGCAGCAGGTTACATAAGGTGGATTTGAGCTCTCATTTCCTCCAGGCTCTCCTGCTCTTTGCTCAGGTTCACCTGCTGCCGGTGGCTCCATGCCCACCTTCTGTTGGTGTTTATTTCTAGAAACCAGACCTCCTCCCTCTTTTTCTCCTCCTCCTGTTCATCTGTCCTCCTTTCCAGATCTCTGTCCATCATTTTGGTCTTACAAAACCCTTCCTGATTCACTCCGTTCTTACCCAACCTTCCTCTATTTGTCATCCTCTTCTTCGTTTTCTTCTCAGCTTTTCTTGACACGATTATCTTCATCTTCTCCTCCATTCATTCCTCCCATCTTCTCTCCTTCATTCACCCTTTTCATTCCCTCTCTCCTTCCCCCTTCCTTTTCTCTCCACAGGTCCATGTGTCCTCTCTCTCTCTCTCCTCTCTGTATCATCAGATCTCTCTCCACCTTTGGCCTGGAAACGCTGGTCATGCAGCCTCAGGGAAGCTTCTGCTCTCCTTCTGCTCCAGCTTTAAAGGGATAGTACACCTTTATTTTAATCCAGACATGTTCACAGTACATATTTGGTTATTCCTATTTTGTAAGAGGCCTTTCAGAGCGTCGTTAGTTTTGATTTTTCTCTATAGATTAACTTTTGATGAGCCATATTATGAGATGAAGGTCTACTCCAACTTCTTCAGCTAAAATATTACATGTTAAATACATGTAGGAATTTGGATGGTCTTAGGAATCTGCTCCTTCAAATTTCCAGCTTTCACCTCAGTCAGTATACCTGAATTATACCTGTGTCATAAAACCATCTCATTCAGCAAGTCCCAGTACATCCAGATTTGACTCATTCAGAAACATGGCACCTCTTTTGATTCATATGCAGATGACACACAGGTGTATGAGAAGATTTCCTCCGTGTGTTCGGATGTTGAGGTCGGGACTTTCAACCAAATATTCAGCCAGAAGTTTAAAGTTACATGCGTGTTAATTTTTCTTGTTTTTCTTTCCTTCTTTTAAACCAGATCTAGTTACATTTTATGGCAACCAGTGAGTCTATAACTAACTGAATAAAAAAATAAATGTGTTTGTTTACTTTACAGTTACATCTAAATAGAAGCAGGTCTCCCTCTGTAGAGGCTACCATCTTACTATTACAATTTCTACGGCAGCACGGAGCAGACAAACTTCTGACGTGCTTTTTTTTAATTTAGTGAGTGGCTGTTGGAAATGCACTGGTAGGAAGTCGAGAAGCAAGGGGAAGATGTTGTTTGTGTGCAAAATAATTCATACCAAAGATGTTTCAGGCTAAAAACTTTAGAAATTTAGAGTCATACTTATCATGCATCACAGGAGCGTCTTACTCTGGACTTGAACCACCTCCTTGTTTGACCCCCTAAGTCCAGAGTAAGACCTCTAAATAGAGCTTAATGTCACTTTTTTGTCACATGTACTTTCAAACTTAAATTGACTTAAAGCTCCTTTTAGGAACAGAATCGATCTCTTTGCTGGGTTTGTCCTGTAAGTGTTGCCTGGGTGTCGTTGACAGTCAGCTGCTTTTCAAAAACATCATTTAGTTAAAGTTAATTTTGTCACCAGTGAACTTCTTCACTCTTTTAGCTCATGCTTACAGAGTCGTTAAACTTAACCTCCGACTGTTTCAGTACCAGATAAAACTCCCTTCAGAAGCTCATCCAAACTTTACAGACTTATATAAGGAAACCAGCCGGTGTTGAACAGACTGTAAGGTCTCCACAGAATGAAAGAAATCTCTTTTTTTCTTCGAGGACATCTGGCATTTATATAAAAGTGGAATTAAACAAGCTTTTTCTCGCAGCTCTGCACAAATGACTTTAATTCACGGCATCTGCAGGAGGTTTCTCCGGCTGGGGATCAGGCTGCTACTTGCACGACAAATCCACCGTCGTGAATTTTCTCTTGAGTGGGTGATGACATAAAACAAAACTGGTTTTGTTCTTTCGCACACAGAGAAGAAAAAACATGTTTTATTATTCCAGTACTTACAATAAAGATAAATTGCCTCTTCACTTCTTTGTACTGGAAACCTGCTTCACTCATATATACATATAAACTAAATACCTCTGATGAATGACTTGTTGATTTGTGTTGCTTACAGGCCACCGTAGGCTGTGCCTCAGGCGTGTCGGTGGTTTTGCAGCTCTTTGCTCTTTAATCTTGATAAGACAGAAATGCCTTAATGCCTCTTAATTCACTCACAGTATAGATTACACAGAGCCCACACCCACACAGAGCTCCTCAGTACATTCAAGGCTCCAGGCCAGCAGTTAGAGAGCTGTGAGCACTCTCTTTATTTATTGTATTTACACAACAAAGCCTGTTGAGTCTCAGCCACAGCACAGCTAATTACCCCCCCTCTCCATTAGGCTGAAAACTCTCTATTAATTACTGGTGATGAGTCACTCAGAGACACCCAGACGACTGGTCAGCAGAACAAGAAGTCAGAGCCACAGGAGTGTTATCACCTACAGCCAACAGGTCATTTAGTGAAGGCCGAAACATGTTGGAGAAAAGACACACACACACGGGGTAAATGTTTCTCTGGACCAGCTGCAAAAACGGCTTAAAATCACATGAAGTTTTAGTGGATTTAAGTGAACTTATTACACACTAAAGATACACAAAAATATTTGCTTTTAATTGTAGGAAATAGTTGATAGATGCATATTTTAAAAGAAAGGTTAGTTTTTTTCTCATTTTTGGTCAGGAAGGCAAACAAAAAGGAATAAAAATGGAAAAATCAGCATATCAGAAGTTCCTCTCAGGACGTTTTGACTCAGGGAAAGTTTGACTGTTTGCTTTGGAGCAAAAATACTAACATATAAATCTCTGTGTAACTCATAGTGTGGAGAAACCTCAATTCAAGACTCAAATCTGACCAAAGTTGCTCACATTTCTATTTCTAAAACGTGTTTCAAATTTCTTTTGTACAATCTTAAATCTAGCTTTGTGAAATAGTTTTGATTTTTGTTAAATTTAGGAAAAACTTCACTTACCCTGCTGTGTTTAGGAACTTTACAAATTCATGGACGGTACATCACCTCTCCTACAGTGAAGCCAAAACTCTTAGAGCTCCCCCTGGTGGCTGACTGCAGTCCATTATAACAGATGGTACCTTTGTTCAAACACCTGAATAAAAGTCCAATTATTGCTTTTTCATGCAGACCTGACATTAGATGCTGCTGTCAGCTTTAACCAAAGCCATAAAATCATCTGTCTTCAAACAAGGAAGTCCTCAAACATCAAAACTTCACTTCTCATTTTCGAGTCGAACCCTCATGAGTCCAAATGTGGAGCTCATGTGTTTATGTTCGCTGTAATCCCCCCTTAAACAGCCACCTCAGGGATGAACCAGCAGCAGGTTAAAGTGGGAGTTTGTTGTCTGTTCTTTGGTCAAAGAGGCTCTTGAAGTGGGTTTTAGTTTCTGCAGTCTTCGAGTGTTTGTCTTTGGACTTCACAGAGGTCATTTCTAAGTTTGTTTGTTTTTTAGTCTGATATTATAGGTGCAGGTTTTATCGCTGTGGTGTAAAGAGCGTCTCCCCCTATAATGAGATTTCTCTGTTTTATTACCTGTTCAAAGCAAAGCATTGTTTAAAAATACGACTTGTTTCACGTTTACAACCCTCTGCATACATTAATATAATTCATCACTCATGCAACTAATCTGTGGCATGTTTGTTTTTTCCATTTCATTTCTTTTACGTATCATTGTTGCATTAATTTTGTGCAAAATGCCTCTGAAGGTCCAAATTAAATTCATTTAAAGTTCCCGTGAGACTGAACAGTTTATTTACATGTTTCCATGAGTAAAATCGTCTCTTCTCCAAGTTTTTCAGAGTTGTTTGTTCACACAGGTCCTTCAGGATGTTCAGATTTTCCTGCAGACAGAGCATCAGAGACCGACTCTGTGACCTCAGATGGTTTTACTCCTGGTTCATGCTCCTCCTCTGGGTTTGTATAAGTTTCATGAATTAAACCATCAGTGGGTTATTCTTAATATTTCCTGCTGCTCTCTCACGTCTCTGCTGTGATTCAGGGCGACTCACTAACACAGTGTACTGTTTTATCTCACAGGTCTGTCTGTAGTTAATAATTGGTGTTATTTTTTATTAAATATTAACTTTGACATTTATTTGAAAATGATTTATCTGTAGTATCGTGGCACTGTGACTGCAGACAGGTGGAGAGTATGTGTCGCTCACAAAAGACTCAGTCATTAAAACTGGATTTTAGGAGCCGTTTGGGAGCAGATAAAGTCTGTTCATGCTGAGCTGGATGATCTAAACCGTTAAAAAGAGCCTGAAGTCCCGTAACTAGCAGCAGTGATGGGACGAGACGGCTTATCTGAGGAAGACGAGGAATCCGAATCCCCGCCCTCAAAGATCGTGGATGACTTGACTAAGATTAAACAGTATTTGTGATTTAATCCACGAGCCGCTCAGCAGCAGCTTTAGCCTGTTAGCTTAACGTTTAATTCCTTCTTTTTAACACCGTGGTATTTTTTCTGTTTTTGCTGTAACTGTGGCAGTCGTGTTCACGTCAGCTCCTCGGCTTGTTGCAGATGTTTTACTCTCAGGAAAAATTCCTGCAGAGTGTCGGGTCCAGAATGTTTTCTGTAAATGTGGATCTGACTTGTAAAGTAACAGCCGTAACTGTTTAAAACTCAAAATGATGCTGTGTAAACAACCTTTTAACTTTGCATTTAATAGGGAGATGTACAAACACACACACACACACACACACACACACACACACACACACACACACACACACACACACACCCTAGTCCTGGCCAAGGCCCAAAGGCCTGAGCCCACAGGCAAGAGAGGGGGGAGCACAGCACACAATCTGGGCACATGGAGGTGTGTGTGTGTGTGTGTGTGTGTGTGTGTGTGTGTGCGTGTGTGCGCGTGCGTGCATGTGTGTGTGTGTGTGTGTGTCAGATGGAGGAGGGACAGTGTTAGAAGTGGGTGGAGATGGGACTCCTGAGGGAGTGTTGAGGTGTCTCAGCAGCACTTTGGTTCAGAGCCTCTGAAGGCGCTGAAGTTGAAGTTAGCGGCAGTTGAAACTCTCACCTCTGTGTGGTTTTTCTTCTAACTTCACTTTTTTTTTCTTCTCTTCTTTTTCCGGGAATTTACACCGAAGCACTATGGGAGTACCGCGGTTGTTGTCGTCCTGTCAAAGGATTTTAAAAGTTCCTGAAGTGTGAAGGAGAGAAAAAAAGAAAGAGAGAGAGAGACAGATATTCCTGGAAGAGTCGCCCAACTGGACCTGAAGTAAGTTTAGTTTTTCATTCACCGTGCATGCAGCTTCACTCACTTCACACCGCGGTTTATTATGGAGTGTAACACCACTATTTAGTATCAGTATATTATCAAACACTGCTGGGGAGGACATATAAACAGAGCAGAAGTGTGTCGGGACAGACAAACTTTTCCTGCAGCAGGTAAACACAGTTCTCCACATTTGTCTTTGGGAGCAAATTAAGATATTTATTTAATTACAAACGCAACAGAAAAAATCCTGCACTGTTGATCAGTTCTTGCACAGCTTTACAGAGAACTTTTTAAACTCAGCGTGTCCTTTATTTCAAGGAAAACACCGTCAAGTCTGTGAACGGTTTGGAAGCTTGGGTTTCTGACAGTTGCGTCTCTCAGCAGCGTGGGAGGAGAGGTAAAGAGCAGCAGAGGAGGCACATGTTAACACATGCAGCTGACGTTTGGAGTCCCTCCCTCTCATCCTCTGATGTTGCTCAATCAGATTTTGCAGCGATGATGGTGCAGATATCTCAGATGTTGTACAATGCAGTGAGAGGAAAAGGAAATGGCCTTCAGGCAGGTCAGAAGTCGGTTGTACCTTCCTATGAGGGCTCTGACATGGAGGATGGCGTTTGTGATGGATGAGGCGCTGAGGTAACGAGGCAGATCTCTGCAATGGAAAGTGACATGCAGGTGTCGTTTTCAGATTAACGTGAAAATAAAGCTTCTCACCTGATTTCCTGTTGTGGTCATTTTACCCTAAAGTCACGTGGACTCAAAGTTCCAGAGACATGATGTTTTTATCGCCACGTCTTCAGTTTGACAGCACACGTCTTAAAGTAGAATTTAGTCCTTTAAGTTTTGGCTTTTGGAGAAAGTTTGACACTGGAGCACGTGCGAACCGTCCAGTCTGCACTGAGAGCTTTTCAAACTATCTGACAGGCAATTCAGTAAAAGCTCATTAACGGCACACAGCTTTCTGGAGCAGCTGAGATAAAGTCTAGACTCAGACAGGAAGGATGAATGGAAGTGCCCGCCATAAATGATGGATGGATATTACCCTGATGCAATTAGCTGCTGGGCTCTTCCACCGAGTGTGAATGAGTTTATGCTGCGAGGAAAGTTAGGGAAGTAGCCATGAAAGTGTTTTCAGTGAGAGGAAGTGATGTGGACTGCAGCAAAAATCAGAGAAAAACATACCTGCACACCTTCCTCAGTGGCATACCTGAATATTACACGCTCTGTTTTGTGCTTTTTGAACCCAGTCCGCTCAAACGCAGACCTTCAGAGCGCTTTAATGACCGACAGGCTGAGGTTTCTAACAGTAAAGGCTGCTGGGGAATCTCTGACCCTCCCTGTAATTATGGGATTTACTCTGACCCTTAAGGTGAGGGTGTCTGTGTGTTTGTGTGGAGAGGCAGTTTAACTTGAGAGGACCCCTACACCCTTCTCATGGTACGACCTGACCCTGAGAGGGGAGGCCGAGGTTCAGGACAGGCTGCAGTGTGATCCGGCAGATTTTCATTCTCCATTTTCAGGGTTGAATCTTAAAGTGACCCAAATAAATGCTCCCCCTTCTAGCCTAATGAACAGTCATGCTAACATGTCGGTTTGCAGAGGTTTTAAAGGACTATTCTGGTGTTTCTAAACCAGAGTTTTATTTTTACACCTTTATGGTCCTGAGTTGTTTTTCTTGCCTCTGAGCAGCTCAGATTGTTTTCCTAGGAGTCGGTTAACAGCGCAGGAACAATCCCAGAGACCAGAGTTAGAGCTTCTTCTGTTTTATGAGGTTATTTGTTTTGATTTAAAAACACACTGTAAGAAAAGAGAAGCAGCTGGGATTATTAGAGAAGACGTGCATGAGAGTGAGGGGTATGAAACTGAAAGAAAGGCTGGTATGAGGATCTTCATTAGGAAGGGGTACAGAGAAAAGGACAAAAAAGGCATAAAAAATTTAAAATATGATAAGAGAAAAAGTAAAACTGTGAAAGAAAATATACAGCAAAAATATATGAACATGAACCATCTGAGCATAGATTCTGTTATAGATAGATAGATAGATAGATAGATAGATAGATAGATACATAGATAGACAGACTGAGGAAACAATTACACAACTAAATTTGTAGGAAGTTACTCATAAAAATCTATGTAAATAAATCTATTTCATAAAAAATCATCTATCTTTCAATATCAAATCGTGTAAGAACATTTATAAATAAAGTGAAATAAACATGTGGGACCTCTAAATGAAGCTGGTCTGAAGAAATCAGAAAATATTTTAACCATTTGAATCCAAACCGTTTCCTCAGGTGTTGATTCTGTGGGATTTTGTTCCACTTTTCAGCTCATGCTGTCGTTTTTATTTGTGTTTATCTGAGACACACCCTCACAGGCTGTTCCCAGGGGTTCCGGGTTTCATGCGTAGTCCTGACATGGTTAAGTACCTCCGGACCTGAGTGCCCCAGACCGGTTAGTTTGACCCGATATAACCACACAGCTCCAGTTAAAGACTGTGTGTCCTGGCTTCATGCTGTGGGTGTGAGAGAGGTCAGGTTAGAGACTGTGGCCTCTCCAACCCCTGAACTCTCCCAGATGGGGGTTAACATCGTAAACTCACCCCGAGAGAGTCCAGGGGGTCTGGACTGGAAATAGATGAGTGTTTCTGCAGAAGAAATTCAGAGCTTTAATCCTGAAACAAGAGTTTTATTACATGTCTGAATAGTGTGGCTTGAATAAAGCAGTGCAGGGCTGATGAAAATGAGCCCAGAGGAGAGATTCCCCCCGCAGGTCAAGAGTCAGAGTCATCAAACGCTGATAACACTCAACCTGGAAGAGGGAAGCTCATCCACACTTACTTATACCTCTCAAGAATCCAGATAACATGAAGTTTTACGGGTTTCTGTCAAAGCGGGGCCCACGTCTGTGATTTCTCCTGGTTTTATTCGACCATCCTGCTGTTTTTACCTCTCTAAGGTGGTCTGCATAGTCTAGTAGGCATCAGCTCTCACATGTGGGTTGTAAAAAAAGTGACTGACAGGTCCCGCCTTAAATACCTCCACATACGGTTTCTTCCCCACAGGGCTTTAACACAGAGCAGTCCCACCTCAGCTGACTGTAAGAGCGAACCCCACCAACGTCACCAGAAATTACCACCTTTTTTTTTTAAAGAACAAATCTTCAGGAGGAACATGCAGGTTTCACCATCTCTGCTCAACAATTTTCACTATTTGCAGCCTGTTATTTTGAAAACGTAAAAATAAAGAAAAACATGATTTACAGTCAGGCTTGTAGGTCCTCATGGATATTTCTGTCCGAACGGGAAGGAAAATAAAAAGAAAGGTGGAAGCCTTACAGACTAAACGGTCGGCCCACATTATGATGATAAAATGAGAGTTTTATTCTCTTTACATAACTGGTTGGATGTTTTGATTAAACAGAAGTTGTTTTTGCTTTGGAGGAAAGAGGAGGGCTTTCCTGTGCTGATACTAAAGTTGTGTAACCAGAAGTGAGGATGAGCGTTTCTCTGCTGCATGAATGGAAATTCAACTGACCGTGAGAAGTTGTTTTCTTTGCATCTGTGAAATAAGAAAAGAAGAAAAAAACACGTTTGAGTGTCACTTTGAGATCATAAAACATGCCGAAATGTTCATCAGAGCAGCTGAGAGCTGTCTTCTGCACCCATGTATTCTGACTGCACTTCTCTATTGTGAAAATAAGAGATTTTTTCAAAAGCAGTTTAAATATTTGCAGTTTTAAACATTTGCTTAGACGCTGAATTCCAGACCGTCTGATGAGGAACATTTTGTGTTTGATTTGGCGCCCCCTGTGGCTGAAACAGCTGAAACTGAAAACACTTATTGATGATGATGTGATGGTCCCATTTTGAGTTGTGAGTTAAAAAGTTTGTGTCAAAGATGGATGAAGACGACAGAGAGAACCACAAATAGAGTTCGACGGTCTCTGAGTTTACCATCTTTGCAGTGCGCCGTCTTTGTGTGTGTGTGTGTGTAATCTGACACCATGGCACCCAGAGCCCTCTGTTCTATTATTATTATTATTAGCAAACATTAAAAATTCGGATGATAAATCAGAAATGCGCCCTCGGCCTCAAAACATATTGGTTCCAAACTCTTAGCACTCAGTATCTGCGTTTACATGGGCACAAATAATTGGAATAAAAGCCCGATCGGAATAAAAAAAGCGTCATGTTAACATGTCGATCGGACGATTCTGATTCAATTCGGCTCAATCGGAAAGAAATTGTAGTCCGATCGAGACGGGTGGTTGATGCCGATTGTTATTTAACAGGAGGGAAAATCCTGAATTGGACGGAGTGAGGCACAACTGTGTTTGTTGGTTTGTCAAAAACACAGGCGTAAATACAACTCTTCTGCTTTAGTGAAATTGGACAACTCCGCACATGTCCAAATGATTCTTAAATGAATAAAACTCGGTGCACGTATAGGCATGTCATGATCGGATTATTTGATTTTGCGCCCTTGTAAACAGTAGATTCAGATTTTCCGATCCCTCAAATTTTTAATCGGATGAAGACATTTTGCCCATGTAAACGCAAGTGATATTTATGAAACATGGTTGGTTAAACGGGCCAATCAGACGAGTGAATCTCTGCCTAAGAGACTGAAAAGTTTTTACTCAAAGACAACCGGATTTAGAAACATCTCTTTTTCATCATGCAATAATTATGGTCAAAGTAAATCCTTCAGAATTTAACTTCTAGTGGTATTTTAGCAGGAGGATCTGTACTTTGACTAAAGTAATAAAGTTGTGTTTGTCCACCACTGAACATATAACTTCTGTTCAGGAGTTTCTGACTCTCTATCTTTATGTGTGCAGGTCAAAAAAGACATTCCCCAGACCTAAGCGTCTCATTTTAAGAGTTAACAAAGCTAAACTTCCCCCGAAAAGTTCAGGACGTAAACGTCTGGAAGATAAAAGTAATCTGCTGCAGTCGTCGGGCGTCACATAATGTAAAATGGACCCTAATCCGTGAGAGATTTGTAGGGGACACCGGGATATCTGGACCTCACAATGTGTGGCAGATAACATAAAATGCTCTCCAGTCTGCAGTAATTCAAATAACTGTGCCTATTTACAGAGCGCTGCCAGCTGTACGAGGATTATCAGGGATTGTAATGTATCATTCTCAAGGATGGCGTGGAGGACGCAGCCCCGAAATTCACTTTTTACCCACCTTGGTGGATTCGAAGAGACCTTGGGGCTCCTTTAAACAAACTTTGTCTTTTTAAACTGATTTAAAGTCTGAGTCACAAAGTTGTTGAAGTGACAAAAGCCTCACAGCCCCACAAAACTCTTCCCCCAGACCCCGGAGAACTTTTAACTCTAAAGAGCTGCACGTCTCACCGAGTGTCTTTGGAAACAACCTTTCCTCTGAATGAGACCAGCTGCCGCACCACCTTGTTGTAGCACTTGAGCGGAAATGTCAGATTTGACAATTATTTCACTCTGTAAACCTTAAAAAGGAGGCGTGAGACATCGCCTGTGCTTTGTAGTCAAGAAAATTGGGTGTTTTTTCACCCCGGTACAAGAGTGAGCACTTAATAGACTGACACTGGGTACAGCCTCCCCATCCATCACCGCCTAATGCTGCAGCACAGACTCATTACCCCGTGAGATTGTACAAAGCTACAGACTATGGATGTTGATGTTTTTTTTGTGGATGAGGAGAAAATTGAAACGTGCAGTTATGCAAATAAGAGTCTGAAAGTGGGTTCAGTTTCCAATGGAGGGAAAACGTTTCTTCATCATCCTGTTTAAAACAAGTTTAAAGACGAAGGTTGACTTTTAATCCTTTTTTCAGCAAATACTGGCATTAAATAAAAAACTGTATGCATGTTTTCATAACTTGTAAAATTGGAGAAAGATATGAACACTTTTAGTTAAATCATGGCTAGACTAGAAAAGCACTCGGAGAGCGCAGACCGCCGCCAAGCAGCTCATGTCCCCCCTTATATTGTGATTCACAGCAAAACTGTTACTGTTACGTGTCTTTTATTAACGTTTATTTGTGTTTAAACTGGTATATTCACTGTTCATAATGTTCATAAAAAAAGGAGTACCCTGACCGGGTTTCAAACCCATAACCTTCTGGTTGTGAGGCAAAAGAAAACTTAAGGAAAAGTTTCCTTTCATCAGGCAGAAACCTCAGACAGAACCAGAATGAAGTTGGACATCCATCTGCCTGAACTGTCTGGGGTTAATACATCGTTATTACAGGCTGATAAAAACACTGAATTGTCTGTGTCTCAGGTTTCTTTACAGATGAATGACAGATCATTAAACCCCTGTTTTAATTAACAGCGGTACATCTACTTTTTAACCGCCTACATGCAGAAAAGGCGCCTTGATGTGATAAGTAGGATATTATATTTCAGCTGATTCCCACCAACCTCCTCTTCTGTCCTTTCTTCTGGATAATGGAGGCGTAATCGCTCCACAAAAAGCAGGAAACAGGTCGACGGGATGAATGCCCCCGGCAGCAGAGCGAGGAGGGGGAATAAAGCTGTATAGTTTTCAGTGAAAATAGGAAACCCTGAGTCTTTTAATTCCCTTTATAAAACCACTTTCTTCCATTACCATATCAGCACATAGAACGGTGGAGCACCTTTGTACAGACATATGGAGATAATTACCTGTATGCCACTGGGCCTGATGGGGCCTGCTGTGTGCTGCTGGCTCTCTCAGATCAAACCTCGGTCCCTGCCCTCCCATTATAAAACGCTGCTGGCTTAACAAAGCCAGATTGGCAGCTATATGGATCCATGATCCAACTTGTCTGTGTTGCAAGAGTCATCGCAGGAAACAGGTGACTAAAGGTGGTTAAAAGCTGCTTACATTTAAGACTGATGAGTAATATAAGGTCAAGAGCAGATGCATTAAAGCTGCGACAAAAGACGATTTTCTCATTCAGTGAACCACTTAACTCGAGTGGAAGGCCTATCGAGCAGAACAGCTTTGATTGGTGGACACTTAGTCATACTTCTATTCATAAAAAGATAGTCAAAAAAACCAGACTGGGTCGAGTTTTATATCTTTTAGATGTGGATATGTCGTCTTTTTCTAATGTTAAATCTTTAAATGAATGGAGTTTTGGTTAGTTTTAACACTGCATTATAAAAAACATTCAAGTCTGAGTATAAAATCTGAGTTTATGATTTAATAAAGGAAGAAGCAGTCTTACATTTTAAGTCACAAGTTGAAGCTTCATAAGGCCGGAGCGAATCACATATGACACGACTGAATTTGAAGGACAGTTATCACCAGCTCTGAGACTCTCATCAGGTTCTCCATCATGGTGCACATTTGTGACATGCAGACACGGACAAATACACTCAAACTCCTCAACCGCTGCAGCAGAAGAAAATGAGCAAACAAATGTGAACACCCTGCCATTCACCCTGACACTGTCGGTGTGTCCGGAGTTTTAAATAGTTCATTAACTTACACCGATAAGCCACGTGCATAAACACAGAGTCCCCCACCGTTAACCCTACTGAATGAGACGTTTGATTAACATGATGGGAAAATAATACCCATGGAGAAAGTCACCCTGAATTTCCACCGCATCCGGAACACCTCCGATCCAAAATGGCAGTGATTTTTGACGTCTGCCAATTTCTACCAGGTAACCGCGAGAACTCACAAGAACCCGCCGATTCACATGCAATCGTGCGATAACAAGTTGTCTCTATAAAGACAGACACAGAGGCGAACCATATAAGCAGTAGATTGTGTCTTCTAGACTTCTAGAATCAGCATCTCCTCATCCATGGTGTCATCAGGGTGAAATGACGTCTACAAACCTTTCACTTGTTCGTCTCCGCCCGTTTGCATGGTGTGAAATACGATCCTCCTGAAACACGGAGTGTTTTATTTAGAAAAGAAGCCGGATGTTTTATTTTGTGTCTGTGCCCGACTTCCTTTCCTAATCTGTGCTGACTTTATCCAGCATGCTGCGGCGTCTGGAAAAATAGAACTCTTGCGATCAGCTGCGGGGTCCGGCGATCCACAGCGCAACGGAAAGATGCCGGTGGAAATTGACACATTAACTTAAATGGTTACGATCAGCTGCGATCGGCGGATACGGCCTTTTTGCAGCCATTCCAGATGCAGTGGAAATTGGGGTCAGACTCTTCCTTGTAAAGGTCTCTCTGGCTCATATTTCTGTGCTGTGGCATATCCTGTAGATTTTGTATCCCTGTACAGATGCAGAAGCCTCAAATTCCCCGTAACACACCCCTCCTTGAGAGTATAACTCTGTCAATGTGATGCAGATCAACCTATGACCAGTTAGCCTCTTGCTAACCTGTTTGTCTATTATTTTGACTCAACAGGTCCATCAAAAGAAGGTCTAATAGCTCCTAACTGAAGGGGAGGCAGACTTGCTCTTGCCTGATGCATGTAAACTCAGACAAAGACAGAAGTTCAACTAAACCTCCCTGTAGCCCCACATTCACAGCTCGACTTAACCGTGCATGTTCTGAATTTTTGCAAAAAGTAAACTAAGGTTGTTTCTGCGGTGAATCACTTTGACACCTACCCCCACGGCAGCAATTTTAGGCTTTACAAAAAACAGTATAAATCAGTCAATCTTGCTGCTGATGGTTGGGTTTGCTCTTTGAGGTCATCTGTGTTTTTTTCAGTTTGTTTAATGATCAGCTGAAAGCTCATCACAGAAGCTTTAATGCATCAAAACCTGTAGAATAAAATCTGGATCTAAACCTTCGCTGAGGCGTCTTCGGAGGGATCACGGTCCTTTCTGAGCACGAGCTGCAAAATTTCAAACAGTTTCAGCAATAAGACAAACACAAAGTCACGTGTCAGAGCATCGGCGCTCATGGACCGGTTATATTTAAAGCCATGCAGGCCTGTAGAATATTTCAACACTGCTCTGATCCTTCAGAGGATTTCTCTGCAGACTCTGGCTGACAGCCTGAGCTGGTGCGGATGAGGAATGAGGAAAAAACTGCAGATTTTGTTCTCAGTCTGCTCTGGGAGTCATGGGGGCGACCGCGAAATGTGATCCAAGGACCTGCAGCTGAACATGTGGCTGCAGGTCGCCATACCTGGAACACACACGGGGAGGGAGGTGTGAGAGTGTGCGGGCGGTGATGATGGGTATTTGCATATGTCAGCTGGCCTCAGCAGCAGCAGCGGTAATGGCCTGGAGTCTCTGCCCTGCAGAGATGAATGTTTGGATGAAAACATGAACGTTTCCTTTCAAGCTCCGTTTCAGGTTCACTTGAGTTCAGTGACTCTGAAGCAGATCTGACTGACATGTTGCTCTGCAGCAGAATCATAAAAAAGAGTTTCCCATAAGCTGCAGCACTTCACAGCTGTGCTACATTTTGCACACACTTGTCAGCTGGAGGAGAGTCTCTCGTGGTAGAAAGTCCACTTAACAGTTCGGTGAAGGAGAATCTCAGGAACTTGGTGGATGCATTTATAAATTTAAGGGTTAATGGGTGAAACTCATGCTTTGCAAAGGTGCACCTCTGTGTGCTGTGTGTATGAGACGAGTCAGATTATTAACCAGCGTCACGGTGAGGCAGATCATGCTGATTTGTGGGATTCATTTCATGTCTGCCACAGTGTTCATTACACTCAAACAGCATTCATTGCATTTCTGTGTTTTCATCAGAGTGTAATCCATCCTCATCGCCCGCTTAAATCACCCTCCTCCGCTCGCTCACCAGCTGCTGATTTACCATTATTTCTGCTCCATGGGAAACACCACACAATCAAATATTAGTTTAAGTATTTTCCCTCTGACTTATGGTGTTGCCAAAACAGCGTTCAGTGCTTCATATCCTCGCCTTGTTCCCATTACAAAGAGAAGTGGGTCAGCTGTAATTTATTCCGATAAGTCATATCTCTTACCAGGAAATCTTTGATGCTTTTTGGATGGTTAATCTCTTGGATTTGGCGACTTTCACTTCACAGAGGTACAAAAATTCACAATCCCAAAATTAACTTGAAGTTCAACCACGTAAAGAGCGAAGTATAGTCTGTACCTCAGCTGTCGATTTATGACAAATCCAATCATAGTCTCACAGTTAGTGTCCACAGAATCTGAGTGTGTGACCTTAAACTCTGGGCCTGATTCACAGGAAACTCTTGTGCAACCGTTTTTACATAGCATGTACAAAGTGTCTCTGTGCAGCAGTGTTGTTTGCATGTATTTAAACAAAATGAGCTGTTCTGCATCGATTTGGAGCTAAGTGAAAAACTCGCTGCCAAGTAGCCTCATTGCTTAAAGCAGTTTAGGTGAACTAGTTAGTCCTTTAAAAAGAACATGCATTAGACAGTGAAATCCCAGCTTGAGACATTTGAATTCAGACAGGTTCGTTCTCTCCACATGGACACGCATACTGAGGTGTTTTTTTCAGAGACAGAATCCACCCAAGTCCTGTAATTATAACACCCAGGATTACTTTTCAGCTCATTATGCCGATCCTGTAGATCCATAACTCCGAGACTGAGATCAATGTGAAATTTGATGTATGTGCACGCACACTAATCTGGCAACCAGACACACTGTCACACAAATTAAACAGTGCACTTCTGTATGCATACAGACCTGAACGCATGAGGCATGTAGAGAAGGAAAACCTGCGAGCGCCACATATGGAGGGTTCCGGCCTCAAAATAGAAGTTTTCCTCTAGCCTAGACTAAATTATGCAAAGATTTATTTTAATCTGACCTCGCAGATGTAAAAGATAGAGAAGTGACACTGGCGGGATGACAGAATGCTGTAAATCTCCTCTAAAACCCAAATAGTGACCCTGACTTTTGTAATCTGATTATCTGTCACCAAGTTCCCAGACTGGAGATAAGACCCCACATACCTGTCACCCTCCACTGAAACCTCCAGCGCCAGTCGACCTGAGTGTTCAGGGCTCTGAATAAAGACATACAGTATAAACTCTGTGATAATGCATGACCCTGGTATTCACAGCAGCAGTCTTTTTGTTTGTTCACTGGAGACAACAGGACCTCATTGGGTCCAGGTAGTCAAATCCAAACATGCTCATCCTGCAGAGGACTGAAAGGAGAAAAGAGCCTGACAGAGATCTTTTCATCTCGGATCTCGGGGAACGGCATTTGTGCCCCCAAGATTGCTCTGCGAGGATTGCTTTTAGCTCAGGATGAGCTGTCAGAGTGGCAGTGAAGGGCAAAGTTTTTTGCCCTCCAGTTCTCTCTGCTGTCAGTTTGAAGTGTTGTGAAATTCGAGCTGGCATGGTGTGGCTGTTCAGGTTAAATCGAGTATTCAACATGATCTTGTCCATGTTTTGGTTTTTGATTTGTCTTGATTGTTCCCATCCAGAATTGGATCTTAGATTTCATAACCCTCCTGGTTTTCAAATTGAATTGTTTTATCAGGCAAGTTGTGTTTATCTTGTTTCGTAGAAATTTGACTCCTTGATAGGTCAGAAAACGGTGCACATTTGGCGCACTGAGAATGATGACCAACCCAAACAAGTGTTTGTAACCGGTGGGATTCTGCATTGTGATTTATGATGACACCAGCAGGATTTTTATCCGTGCAGCCGAATAAATAGGAAAACCTCAATTTCACAGCCCTGCAGCCTGACGCTCCAACACAGACAGAAACACAAACTAGCTTAACTAAATGAACGTAAGTTGGCACAAGGCACACGAAGTGGACAAAACACAGCAAAAGTAACACTCAGGATTAGTGTTAAAGAAATACACTACAAGATATAAAAGTACACATAAAAAAAATAAAATATGAAATCAATAATTAGCCCATGGACACCTTAATTTTCCCCGGGGATTACAACCGGAGAAGTGAGGAGGCAAACTCAAGTATAAAAGAAAAGAAACCAACAGGAAGAGGGAGGCTGCACATAAAAATAAATTAAATTCACAAAAAAAGAAAGATCCATAGTCAAACATAAAAACACAGGTATAATTTTGGTAATTACATGTATATAAAATAATAATAATATACATTTAACCCTGTTACATGTTCACACTGTAGTTTTCTTGTTTTGAGGCTTTATGGACTCGTCTCTCTTCTTATTTTCCCTCATCTTAGCCATCACTCTCCTTCTTGATCTCTTCTCTGTCAGTCTGACGGCCAACAAGCTTTACCTGCATGAAGGTAACAGTCGGCACATCCGGGGAATGTGCGTTTAAACCAACGGAAGATAACAGAGGGATTCGATAACAGCAGTTATGCAACTATAGCTACGACACTGAAGTATGGGTGACACAGATTAGGATACAGGTTAGATATAAAGTCGGGTGTTTGAGGCTATAATCTGCTCATAAGGTGATTAGTGTGAATTAAACCTGGGGAGTCATAAATGCAGCGATTACATTGGTGTAAGGTTGCCTCACATGTAAGATACAAACTCAGGGCTGTTCTCCTCTTCACCGACTCCTACATACTATCATTGTGGTCACGTCTCTCTCTTGAGAAAAGAAACTGCAATTCAAATTGATGTTGCATTTGCATCAGTGCAGGTCCCTGATCCTTTGTTTGTAATAAAAGCAGCAATTTGGTGGCTCATGCCTCCAGGGACGTCTAATGCACATAAAGCAATCACCAGCCAAGACCTACAGTGCACATGCTGCTGTTTACTCTGGGATCAGGACTGAACCACCCACTGTCAGCTGCATGATACCGAGTCATCAAACTACAAATCCCTCCTCATAGCTCTGGGATGACAAAGGCTTACAAGTCATAATTTCAGGGAGTACATTGCTCTAGTATCCAGCCTGCTAAGGAATAATTACGGGGAAGAGTTCGGGCTGCCACCTGCCTGAAAAGGCTCCAAGGCAACTCTCTGGCCCTGAAACAATGTGTTGTTTCACTTTGGCTCCTTTCTCTGGTCAAGGCATGTCAGAACAGGAGTGGGATACCTTGCCATAGGCCTCACCTCTGCTGCTGTTATGTTCGTGTGTATTCTCTGTCCATTTTGCTTTCTTTATGGAGCTTTGGGCAATGATTGGTGTGTTTACACAACAGCAATAACCTCTCTATGTGAAGTATGTGATTTTTTTTCTGTAGAAACACGTGTAATACATAAAGGCTTCTTTTATTTGTCTTGTGATTGATTTATTTTCTCTGTTCCCAGGTGAGACGGCCCTTCATGGAGGCAGTAAAGATGGCAACATTGAGGGCGAGTCTCCTCGCTTTAATAGCAGTCCTTCTGCACACGGGGAGATGTCAAGGGAGTATAGTAAAAGGAAAAGACAGCTCGCCGCTGAAGTTCACACACCATCTCTACAACACCACCATCAATGAGAACTCTGCCCCGCGGACTTACATTGAGACGCCAGTAAAAATGGGCATTGAAGTGTTAGACCTGTTCTGGGAAATCGAGTACAACGTCGTCTCAGGTGATGAGGACGGCCTTTTCCAAGCCGAGGCAGTGAAAGTCGGAGATTTCTGCTTCCTCAGGATCAAAACACGCAGCAGTAACTCAGCACTGCTCAACAGGGAAGTTCGAGACTCTTACACTCTGACTGTAGAGGCGACTGAGAACACTTTTGACCTCCAGGCCAAGACAAAGGTCTTCATCCAGGTGCTTGACACCAACGACCTGAAGCCTCTTTTCTACCCTGCCTCGTACAATATCGCCATTCGGGAGGACACCCCGTTGAAGTCGAGCGTTGTCAGGGTCAGCGCCACGGATGCCGACATAGGGAGCAATGCTGAGTTTTATTACTCCTTCACCAGCAGAGTTCATCCCTTTGCCGTTGACCCTTTCACAGGCTCGGTCAGTCTCCTCAAAAGGCTCAATCACACCCGCACACAGAGGTACGACCTCACTGTTTTAGCCGAGGACAGGACAAAGAAGATATCTGGGGTTCAGAAATTTGGGAATGTTGCCAGGGTTACAGTGAACGTCCAAAAGATGTCAACGCCCACCCCTGTGATCACGCCACCTCCAAAGCCCACCGTCTCTTCAGATGGGAAAATAACCATCGATGTCCACGTGGAGGCTGGAGTTAAGCCTGTGGATTCCCTTCATATTGTTGGAGGGGATCCCCACAAGTGTTTTGAGATAATCCCCTTAGGTGTGCAGGGAAGTGACTTCCAAGTGATCTCCACAAAGAGGATTATGTGGTCTCAAACCCCTTTTGGGTTGAACCTGTCCCTCCAAGCCAAAGACCGCAGTTTGCCAAGTTTATTCTCTCCAATTACACAAATTCACGTTCCAGCGTATCATTACAGCCCCTTGGCTTTTCTCGAAGACACCTACATAGTCACATTGAGTGAGTTTTCACCCCCGAAAACTCATGTAGTCAAGGTTTCAGTCAATGCAGTACCTCAAAACGTAACCTTCAGCATCAAGAACAATCCGGACAGCACGAAATTCAAGATAAATCCCAAAACAGGAATAATCATAACCACAGATACGTTTGACTATGAGAAGAAGAAGCGGTATGAGTTTGATGTGGTGGCCAATCACGGAGAAGCTGAGACCCACATAGTGGTTGAGATAACAGACGAAAACGACAATAGCCCAGAGTTTACCAAAACCTCCTATGAGGCCACGCTGGATGAAAACAGCCCTGTAGGCAGCAGCGTTCTGAAAGTATCAGCCACAGACAAAGACAAAGGCAAAAACAGCTTTGTGACTTACTCTATCGCTAACTCGGGTCCTTTACCTTTCACCATCGACCCTTTCACAGGGGTCATTTCAACCTCCGAGCACTTAGACTATGAGTTAATGAAACGGCGCTACCACCTGAGAGTCTGGGCCTCAGACAGCGGCAGCCCCTTCAGTCAGGTCAGCGAATGCCCCGTGGCGATAACCCTGAACAACATCAACGATAACATCCCTCTGTTTGAGAGGGTGGGCTGTAACGCCACTGTGCCGTTAGATCTACCTGTTGGACAAACAATCGTAGAGTTGTCCGCCATTGATTTAGATGAGCTGCAGCAGCTGAAGTACGTCATCGAGTCTGGAAATGAGCATCAAATATTCGAGATCGACTCCGTTAAGGGAGCCATCTCCCTTAAAAAGCCGATTCCTCTGGGGTCAGGCTCGTTCACTTTCAGGGTTGTAGCCGCTGATGGCAAACATCGCTCTGAAGTTTCAGTAGTCAGGATAACCGTGACGAACAGAGGCGATGACCCGACGCTGCACTGCAGGGAAACAGGCATTTTCAAACAGCTGACCGATAAGCTCATAGAGTCAATCAAACCCATTCTAACCAATCAGGAGGAAGAGGTGTTTTCTGACGTTCACATCACAAACCGTCATTCTCCAAAGTTTGACCTGAGCATCCCCAGTTCAATGGACCTTTCTGAGGACTATCCGCTGAACTCAACCATCCTTCAGTTCAAGGCGACGGACTCTGACACGGGGTTCAACAGTAAGCTCGTATACGCCATATCAAGCGGGAACGAGGACGGCTGTTTCTCCATCGACACGTTCTCCGGTGACCTCCAGCTGGTTTGCTCGTTGGACAGAGAGATTAAAGAGTTCTACATTTTGAACATCAGCGTTTACGACTTGGGAACACCTCAGACATCTGCGTGGAAGTTCATCGCAGTGAATGTCATCGACGTCAACGACAGTCCTCCTGTTTTCGATCAACCCAGATATGTCATCCGCGTTCCTGAAAACACAGAGCCAGACTCGATTATTTTTGCAGCTCGAGCAGCGGACCCTGATTTGGATACGAGCGGTAACGTCAAATACTCCCTGGTGACGTCGACTGACATGTTCAGGATTGATGAAATGACGGGAGAGGTGACAGTGACGGGCCGCTTGGATCGAGAAACCTTACCGAGGCACGATCTCTTGATTGAAGCTAGAGACCAAGCCAAAGTCGGCCCCCAGTTCTTCTCCATGGTTGAACTTGTGGTCGTTTTGCAGGACGTAAATGACAACCCACCCAAGTTCACCCCCAAAGTTTACAAAGTGAAAGTTCCAGAGGACGTACCTGTAGGAACCAACCTTGTCTGGGTCGAGAGTGTCGACTTGGACCTGGGCAGCGGAGGCGTCGTCACTTACAACCTGAAGAACACAGAGGGTGGGATTTTCCACCTGGACTCCTCAACAGGCGCCCTGACCCTGGAGAGGGAGCTGGACTTTGAGAGGAGGCCGGTTTACAACCTCACAGTTCGGGCTGTTGATCACGGCCTCCCTCGCTCCCTCTCGTCCTCCTGCTACGTCGAGATTCAGGTTCTGGATGTGAACGAGAACCTCCACGGGCCGCTGTTCTCAGAGTTTGTGTATGAAGCCGGAGTCATGGAGGACGCAGCCGTGGGGACATCAGTGGTCACGCTTATGGCCACAGACAAGGACACGGGCAGAGACGGGGTGGTCAGGTACCACATCCATGAAGGCTCTGGTCTTGGAGTTTTTACCATCGATGAAGAAACAGGTAAAAAACACTTTACTTCAGCTTTTCTCTCATGTTTGTTGTTTGATTATTTTTTTAATAACGAGGATGAAAGGAGGATAATTTCTCCCTCAGTTTACTCTAACTGGGCTGCTCATAAAAAAACTCAGCTTGAGCACATTTTTCATCAGATTTTATTGAATTTATCCTTGCTTCTGAATCACATTATATAATTGACTCAGCTGGACTCATTTGTGGCGTCCTTGTTTGCCCGGCGGTGATGACTAATAGGACCGATGGAGGTACAAATTGCGAGAGCAAATTGCAAAATGTATCAGCGACATTATCTCCACACTGCAGACATCTAGGTCAAATTTTAGGTAGAGTCTGTGATAACACTTGTATTTTGAATGCGTTGAAAAAGTGTCCTTATAAAGCTCGTCACACCAGAACCCTGTCATGTTTTTTGCAGCGGTAAATTTCCTCGTGTAGTTTCTCAAACCTGTGATCAGATGGGACATGTGCATGGCTGTAAAACATAATATTTCCTCTGGGTTCTGTTAAGATGGCTTGAGTATTTCCATCAGCATATATTCCTCTGCAGAGGATACCCTGCGACCTCTCAATCTACCATAGTGCATTCCATTAGCCCGCTGCTGCACTTAAGGCTCAGATAAAATCAGGGCAAATAGAGTTCGCTGTCGTAATGGAACCATACTGAAATGCATCTCTTTTTTTGTGTCGCTAGTTTTTCAGCCCTCCCTCAGGGTCTCCAAATTTAAACTGCTTCTGAAAGCTACTATGAGCAGAAAAGTAGATCCCCCTTGTTTCGGACCCCCTGCGTGCTAAAACTACCCTGTGGAATCCAGTTTCTCATGCACCAGGAGAATTTGAGAAGGTTTTGGCAACACAGATGTGTCATCCTTGTTGGGCTCCAGTCCAGACTTTTTGAAAATGCAAACAGGCGCCTTGAGTTGAAAGCAGGTGATTGATATTCCCTCCAGGGTGGTTACGATTATTAAGGATAAAATTGATTGTACCGATAAGTGATTCATTCACGGGGCGCAGCAGCAGCAGGTTTGGAACAAGTAAATACGAGTGCGCTGTTACAAGTGAAAACAGTTTCTTTATGATTCTGCTCCCTGTCATGTGCCTCAGGTGTGATACGCACAACAGAGGCGTTGGACCGGGAGACGAGGCCTCACTATTGGCTGTCCGTCTATGCCACTGATCTGGGGACGGAGCCGCTGGTCTCCTGGACTCACGTCTTCCTGGAGGTCCTGGATGTAAACGATAACGCTCCAGAGCTTTCACAGCCGGTCTATTTTGCGTCGGTCCAGGAGAACGTGGCCACTGTGAAGTCGGTGGTCCAGGTGGCGGCTACAGACGTGGACACTTCCTCTGAGGGGCAGCTCACCTTCCAGATGCCGGAATCTCATCGGACGTACTTCAACGTCGATCCCAAAACAGGTATGTAAGACAGACAAAGGTTTATGAGCCCATGCAGTGACTTCCACTTCAGAGTCTGTTTTTGATGCGCCACCATCCAGTTTGCCCCAAGTTTTTAAAAATGTGTTGCTGACGTTAAATTTATAATGATCAGAGATTTTTTAACCCTCCTCCTGTTTTTGTTTTTAAATTATTGAAAGAACCACATAAATGAGCTTTTTAACATCAAGACTTTTTGACTTTGTCAGGAACCTCTATCTCAACAAAATCAAAGATTACTTGGGTATATTAATATCTAATCATTAGAGCAAAAACTGAAAACATAAATGCACTGTCAGGCTCTACACTGACAGTCAGAGTCTCTTCCAATCATGTGAGATTTAGGAAATTCTAATTTTTCCATGTTTTACCCCGCCTGTCCAGACATGTGAGATCAATTCAATATAGATGTCTGTATGAGGAGAATACTGACAAAGAAAGGCCCAGAGGACCACAACAACAAATATCAAAAGCAATATTTTCATGGATACTGAAGCCTAACAGGGTAACTTAGAGATGAGACCCAAACTGGATGATAGAGACTGTTTTTAGTGTAATTTTCAGCTGATTTAAGACACGGGTCGAAACCAACCGTTAACATAGTGGGTGGGTAGTAAAAGCTAACACAGGAGGAAGGTTAAAAAGAAAACAAAAAAACAGGATTTTCTGCACATTTTCAACTAAACGGAGGATTTAAAAGATCTGCCAATCATCAATTCTTCTCCAATCAGTATTCAACACAACATCCTAACTTTATCCACAGAGGCTGTAGGTTGATATGTAACCGACACGGCCCACAGTTTCCATTTTAAACAGGCGATTGCCCATTTATAAACATAATGTCTGTCTCTTGGATAACAGCGCCCCGATGACTCTCTGTTTGTGGAAGTAAACACGCTTTCTGTCCTGAAATAGCACAAACATGGAGGTGACGGGCGCCCGTTACCTTTGTTGCAGGATGTTTTCATAGCTTAAGAAGGGAAATTGGTCACCGCTGGCCTTGAAGCAGCAACACCCTGTGAGATGTTTTTGCATCCTGTGATAACCTGACAGAGCGAGGCTCTTTTTTGGAGGGTTCAGCTTTGGTGACTCAAGCAATGCATGCAAAAAGAGAAACTGTCTGTCCCCGCTGTGTTTCTGATTTGTTATATTTTGCCTGGAGGGTGTTCTGTTTGGTAAAAAAAAGAGCTTGTAAAAATCAGAGGAGCTCTTTTTAGATGCCGGAGTAGCAACCTGAGCCAGTCATAACACAATTATACAATCATTATCATCATTCAGAATCAAGCCATGGCACTTTTACTACTGAAGCTTCACTCCAGATGGAAAATCCTGCATCATTTCCCTCATTATATTTATATTTTATGCTTTTTGCTGGAATTAAGCTGGAATTTTCAGACCTGCTTTTTTTTTCTGATGCATGTCCTCTAAACTGTGAAGAGTCTCTGATAAAACGGTGCACTCAGGTATCCCTATCCTCTGCACTTACCTCAACATTATAATTTAGTGCACTTTTTTGGAATAAATCCCTCGTGCAGCTTCACCCTCCAGCTTCCTGACAGACAGTAGAGAGACTCGGATGTTCAGCACGGCCCTGCATCACGTAATTGATGCTTTAAGGGAGTTAACATACGGGCAGGCAGATATATACAGGAACTCTGGGACATGGGATGTAATTGGATCAGCCTGCACATTGTCATCCTCCCATTTCACATGCAGTTTGGACAGATATATAGGCGGCCCGCTCCCTCCTGATTGATTTACATTTTGATTCAAACCCCCCTGTGAACATGAGACAGCTGGAGGACCTCTGCGCTTTCTCAGTCACAAATTGTTTCGACATATCGGTATATGTCACCATGTCCCGGTGGCAGATTTACATTTTGATTCAGGGGTATTACTGCAGCTATAAAACCTACCGGCGAGTTATTTCCCACAAGTGGGGAGAGGGAGGGAGGTTGAAAAATGGCTGATATCTCCTAATGCACTCCTGCAAGTCTGAGCAGGGCGAGCCACGCAGGACCCGGGCGTGTCGCGGAGAGTGCACGGCTGAAAATGAAACTTCATAATGAGAAACGGCGTCAAAGGTCACTCACGAGCTCATTCGTCCATGTTTGAGAGGATGTGTAGAAAAAACTCAACTATGAGGGAGGAGAGAGAGAGCTTGTTAGCCCCTCCGGTATGTCAGTGTTCATGTTTGACAGTTGCATATGAGTCACCTGGTGCAAACTTTGATGTTCAGGCAAATTAGCGCAGCATTAGCTCTTTGGTACAAGCCCCTGCAAGCCCTGTCCTCTCCTCTAATCTCCAGGTAGCTGTAGTGTTTGTCCACACCCTAAGGCCAGTATAGCAGAGGATTACAGACAGGGAGGGCGAGTTGTGTTAACACAGAGACGTCACACACACAGGACAGAGGCGCAGACTGCCGCATTAAAACAAGCCTGTTTTGTGCACAAGCAGGTGTATTTGATATTCATTACTCATGCACGCCGGCACAGGATGAAATGTGTTTGGTTGAAAGGATTATTGTGTCTGTGTGCGCTCCTTACGCTCGGAGGATTGGCTGAAGGCTTTCCTTTTTTGAATGCTGATGACCCAAATTCCTGCAGGAAAGCTCCTGAATTTGATCCTTTGTTCTAATATTTGATTTCTCTGAGCTTTGAAAAGTACAGCTTTCATAGGGCGGCATGAAATAAGTAAAGTAAATACCCGCTCGGAAAAATAAAGAAGCAGAAAGAAATGACATAACTGACGACAAATAAATGTGAATACATCTGTGAACTGACTGAGAGAATAGACAAAAGAGGTTAACACTTGACAGAAACTAGAATATTATTATAAAACACACATAAGGGATAATAAAACGAAGGTTAAAATGAGATTGTGGATCTACAAGTCATTAGGACATTAACAGGAAGTCCAACAGAGAGACAAAATGCTTTGTTTACAAGACTCGGTTTTTAACGGTTCAAACAAAACACTGAAGATGAACTGATGTCAAAAAACAAAAATCACATGCTCAAATGTTTGAAAAAAATATTTCTTCTAACCTTAAACGTCTGTTTCATCGCCCTTAAGGCAGGCGCGTGACAACTGAAACCCAAACAAAGAAGAAGACGCCAGAATCATCATAAGAGAGATGAACACATGAAGTGCGAAAAGAAAACACGGAGATTTGTTCATCAATTTTATGTCTATAAAATTACAGTTCCACTAAACGCTTAAAAAAAAAATTTCCTTCTTCAATCATTAAAGTGTCCTGGATACAATTTCAAAATAAAAGCACCAACAAAATCTCACCACAGGAAGTGCAGATTGGGTTTTTATTTTGAAATGCCTGATGTCAGAAAATAAGTGAGTTTTTTTTATCTTCTAGATTAGCTCACACTAACGGTCTGAACGTCAGTCAGCACTCTTTCTGCATGGAATTCTGGGTACAGTTCAGGGTTTACTTTACTGAACTCTACCAAACCAAACCAAACCGGACCATTTAGTGAAAACAGAAGTTGACAAAAACACTGAGGCTTCGAAAAGAGCTGCACCTAAAATCTCAACCTCATTTTTTATCTCTATACATGTAATAATCACAAAGGTATTAGTCTGAACTGATTAATTAACTTGAATACATTTACACTATATTGATGCAGTAAGATGAAATAGTTGATATACCTTTAAATTCATTTGGTGTAAATGAACAGTAGACAGACATAGAAAGTATCACCTGCAGTTTTTCTTCGTCTCACTCTGAATCTTCGCTGATTTTTGCTCGTCGCATATTTCTCACACTCTGTTTTTGAATCTCCTCCTGGAGGGAAACTCGATGATTCCCCTCGCAGCATTACCTTTATGTTGCAACCTGTTATTGTGACCCATTTTGGTCCCTTTCCTGTTACAACACGACATTTCTGTCTTGTACAAAACCAGCCCAGTACGGCCCTGATGGTTTGCTTCAGATTTCTGAGGATTAACCAGACAAGTTAGCACAACACCTTGACCTTGACTCGATCCAACACCTGAGGGATGACCTGGAACGAGTCAGACCTTATCAGTCAAACATCTGTGTTGGACCTCACTAATGCTCTTATGTCTAAATAGGCACAAATCCCTCCAGACAGGTCTCAACATCTGGTTTAAAACCTGATACTCGGAGGCTAATGGCGGGAGAAACCGGCCAAGGTTTCAGGATCAGAGCTTCAACAATGGCATGAGTGTCCCTACACCGCAAGTGAGGTGCTAAAACCGTCAGGAGAGCAGATAATCTGGATCTTGTAGCTGAGGTAGAAACACTTGAGCAAACAGATGAGAGGAAAAATCTGATATCAGAGTTCAGTGATAACAGAAATCTGAGTAAATGAGGGGATTATGTCGCCCTGAACGACGTTAACATGCCGCTGAAACCTGACCTTTAAAACATGATCCTCTTTATCTTATTTTCACACATGAACCCACCATTACTAACCGACTAACGCAGAAAGCGCTCATGCCTGGACAGGAGGAATGACTCAAGGCTGTGTGCAAGTTTCTGACTAAGCTTTTATTCTGTGAAGAAAAAACGACCTGCAGTGATTTCTGTCTGATTCAGCCTGAAAGAATGAGCTCCAAAAGTTTCAGGAAAGCACGAGTTAAATCCAGACCGATGTGTTTTTGTAATTTACTCAGAAGAAGTTTCTGTGTGACTTCAACAAGCTGCTACAGGGAACGAGGGAGTGCCTAGTTATCCAAATGGATGAAAATTGCTGTCTCTTGGTTATGTAAGTTCATCTTAGGTTTCATTATGTTGTTCTTGAAAAACTGTTTATTTGGCAGGGCCAGGCAGGTCGGGCATGCTCGAAACTCATTAGCATTTTTAAACAGCAAATTCCAGGAATAATCGCCAAACCTCAGAGATCCTTTCTCTGATATTTCACCGCGCATTTTGTTGTCTTGATTTGTCTTGCTGTACAAGGCCGTACACTGAGGTTGGAGACCGTTTGTCACCTTTGTGGAGTGATCTGATATATATTTTTCTTACTGCTAACGAATCCTCTGATTGGACTCTAGAAAGAACAATTAATCTCTTTAAAAAAACAAACTCTTTGTTCTCTTATTTGTGGATAATAACACGTGCAATTCTGCATATGCGTCCTCCTGATCTGGCGCAGGATGGAAGCTGCAAGATCTCTGGTCCCTTTGCTGTTGTCACTGCTACAATGGTTAAAGTCCCTAAAGTTTTTTTGGGCTACTTAAAGTCTTATCAACGGTCTTTAAATATTGATTATTACGTTTTTAGCCAAAATCACATTACCTGTGTCATTTTTAAGAGCTTTTCTTCTGCAGAGCTCCAGTAACTCAATAACAATTCACCTCTGAGTCGTGGGCGGAGACAGCACTGCTCTGCGCACTTGTCTTGTAGCTTGTAGCCTAGCTTGTAGCCTAGCATTGCTGGTGTAGTAGAAGAAGCAGGTAACATAGGAGCTATTCAGCACACAAATGTCTTTGGAGACATGGTGAAAGTTAATATCATAATAAGCTTTCTCTGCTAACGCACACGCTTGTTCCGCGATCCTCCTCTTTACCTTTCTGAGTCTGGCCTGCATAGCGGGGCTCAAGGGGCGGAGCTTGGATTTGTGACGTAGGAAATCTCATTGTGTCTGAACCTGCCATTTGGGTCTGTCAGAGATTCACAGAGATTTAAATGCAGGAATATTCAGAAATACTCAGAAATACAATTTCACTCTTATTTTTCTCATGATAAGTCCTGTAGCATCAGGAAGGTAAACATATGAACATGTAGACAACAAGAAAAACATGTTTTTCATTAGAGTGGGTCTTTAAGTATTGCTCACAGTTTTCCACCCCGGCATCAACCTGCATGTTGAGTGTAAAATGATCATGCTGCAAGTATTGCTATAGATGTAATGACCAGCCTCTGAATCAGCGTAGGAAGAACATGGGGGGATTTTTAACACAGTTGGTACCAGCAAACCCAGCAGCCTGATCGCAGTGCTTGTTTTCAAAGATTTTTTAATGTCTAGAGTTGCATTTCTTGAAAGAGGTGCACTTCACGCTGGAGAGGCGTTTAATGCAAATCTGACCTTAGAGCTCAAGACATGGTGAAACAGTTTGAAACAGCAACAGAAACTTGTTGCATATAAAACAACGTAAAAACCTTTATCCTAGTCTTTAATTCTAGACATTAATCTAACCGGAGCTCTCATGTCTTTGTCTCGAGTTCACACTAACTAGTTGAACTTTTACGCCTGTTTCACTTTAAGCATTCAGAATCGCCTCCAGAAGATTTATCCACCCATAATGGTTGTTGGTTATCAGATATCATTGATTTGAAGTCGGGTAAACAACGCAGAGGAGACATTCCCAATCAGATCACCATCTGATCTGATAAAGAGGAGCTTTTCAGGCCTGAAGGTGCAAGAAGACAGCTTCATGGATTTGCTTTGCAATTAGTGATGAATGATCCTGTTAGCAGCTCTTGTTTATGCACACAATTTAATTTGCATGCCTCTGTTATTGAAGGGGTCTCTTGTTTTCTTAGTTTAAGAAACATCATCCCCCTTTAGAGCAATCTGAGTGAATTTGGAGTCTGACCTTGCAATCATCTGAGCTCTCTCTGAGACTCTGTAACTTCCTCTCATTGATATTGCTTAAAGGTTTTTCCTCAATCCCCCATAACTCAAGACGTCCCCGTTGAAAATCTCACTGAATTAAACAAAAAAGGGGGAAAATGTAGCCTGAGAGAGTTCTGGTGTTGACCCTGTAGAGTAAGACAAGGAAACAAACAAACCGAGACCCGACACGCTGGACTCTGCTCTTTGTCTTCGTGTGGGTTTGACGGCAGTCCAGCACGGATGAGTGAAAACAGGCGGCGAGGGAGAGACGAGGCTGTCCCCCTGATTCCCATGTCTGTGCTAATGACAAAAGCACACTTTCTAATGTGCCCCACCTGTCTTAACGACGCCCTCCCAGCAGGGATTGTTTGCTCTGTTGTAAAGAAAGAGTGAATGACCCCCGACCCCCGACTCCCACACCCCCTCAGCTCTTCTTTACTCTCGTCTCTGAGGCAGACTTTAACCCGGACTCTGTTTAAACAGAAGGATAATTCACTCACTGACCTGTTTTACAATTTTATGATCGGGGTGAAAACGCTCCTGGAGGTGATTCAGATTTTATTAGAGAGAATTAAACACAAGAGAATCAGCCTTACAGTAAAGCTGCAGTGTGCAACATGTATTAGCCCAGTTATTGCATGAAATAGAGGCAGAGGAAGTGGAAACCTTTTCTGCATGTTAAGTAAGATGCAGAGTGCAGATCTTGTTAATCAGGATAGATGCTGATACTCATGTATAAAATTTCACTGTGGGGTTTAATCACACGTCCTATATTCAGAGGTACAAGTCCTGAAAGTGGCAGGTTCGAGTCCAGCCTAACACCTCAGCTGACACACAGTTTCTGTCGTGTTGCTCTTGTTTCTGTCTGAGTTTTGAGAAGCTGTTGCTCACAGTCTTGCTCTTCAGTGTTTTCCTCTGTGGGATGTGTGATTTGCAGACTGTTGTGGAATCAATACGATACACATAACAGAAGCTGGTGTTGCATCGAGGATCCGTTCTTACCTCTCGTTCGTCCTCGTCTCTCTTTCACTCTGATCAAAGCTGCTTTGATCAATCCCCTCCATGAGTTGTGTATTATTTGTTAGAGCCGGTCTCTTTTTTTGAATCAGGGGAGTTCGAAGAAGTTTGATAAAAGGAAGCAGCTACTAAATTACAAACCAGCTTTTGGCACAGAAGATAAAGAAAATATCTAAACAAGCTGTGGAAGATCAAGTCGAGAAATTACAGGAAGTCACATTTCCTGCAGGACTGCATATCATCAGGGGAAGTAGGAGAGACTCAGAGGTTCATCCAGCTCTCGGTCCCCTTTTCCCACCTCCCTCCACGCTGACACAGAGGTGATCTGTGTATTTAAAACAGTGGAAGAGTCAGGATTGTACTTGGAGTCCTGCCAACTTCCTCACCTGCGCTCACCTGGCCTTCAGCCTAACAAAACCCGACCTACTGCAAAAGTGACTCATGCATCGATAAGCTAAACCAGGAGAGAACATTTCTATCATCATCACAGAAGTTGTCCTCAGCTTCCTCCACAGCCTCTTTGGATAAATCAGTCCAGCTGTCAGTCCTCTTTAGGATGATCGGCGACAGTTTGCAGAGATCCTCCAACGCTTTAGCCTGCAGGTTTGGGAATGCTTTAAAAAGCAGTTTAATCTTGTCATAGTTGATAACTTATGAACTGAACTGGAAGGCATCCTCTGTGGGGTCCAAAAAAGTGACAGAAATTGTTGTGGGAAAATTCAGAGCAGGAGGGAGGTCTCTTTCAACATGTTCACCTGATTACTCGTGTGGGAAGTCATCAGCTCCTCCACAACTTTGAAATAGAGCGGGATGCATCGGTTTCAAAGCTGCCGTTTTACAGCCTCGCTCTCTGTACAGTGCCGTGATTATCCAGGTGTTCAGAGGTGAAACAGAAGTGAAGATGAAGAAAAGCTGTGTTTAAACTTTCTCCTCAGATAAATCAAGAGCTGAACCGTGAATGCTTTGTTGGGAAACTTGTCCACATTTGTACGATTCGTTGAGTCTAATCCTCCTGTTTGACAGCAGGCTTTCTGCACCTTGTTGATTGTTTCCTTTTCAGGAGTGTCTGTGTGCCAAATGGTTGTATTTCTTTCCACCAAACCACATCGTTTGACATTGAGGTTTATTGCACGTCATTCACCTCTGTCGTTTCCTGTCTGCTCGATCGCTGTCACATTGTCACCGTAACACAAAAGGTGTCCTTTGGAAACGGTGATTAAAACTCTGATTCAGAAGAAAATCTGTGTTTTAGAGTAGAAAATTCACTCTCATTTACACAGATCTGTCAAAGTGACAAAAACTGCTTGAGCTGAAGAAACCCTTATAGTGTGTGTTTGTCTTATTTCACATAAAAGTGTCTATTGGGATTAATTTGATCCAAATTCACCCACCAAGTCCAGAGAATGTCTTAAATTAAGAGATTACGTACCAAAAGTCAGGCCTGAATTGTTTGTAATGAATTAAATTCATCTACCAGTGGACCTTGAAATTGTGCTTTTAAAGTTTCTTGGAAGAATGGAGTTTTTTAGAATAAGAAAATGTCTAATTTTAAGTAGCTGAGTCATTATATACTCAAGGAAAGCAGTTTGGTTTTTTTTGGCATGAAATATCTTAATTTAAGACATTATCTTCAATAATCAGGTGAATGTGTCTTAGATTAATCCCAATTAGTCATTTTTACTGCAGATAAGACAACAAAACTTGATGCAATTTGACTTTTTGAAGGGTACCTGTGAGAACAAATGAACAGAGACATTCAAGCTGACATGAACAGAAATTAGCTGCAACCCTGATTTCAGAAAAACGTTTGGATTCTCTGCAAAATGTTGATAAAACTAAACTCTGATGGTTTAAAAATCATTGAAACTCTAGAGTTAATTGAAAAAAACACCAAAGACAAGAAGTCAGACGTTAAAATCTTCCTCAGATTAACAATCATTTCATGAACACTCATCTCTCTGTAATCCACACACTCCTCCACCTAACCTGCTTATCATGCAGCTGGCAGAGTTCACACCCCGTGTTCCTCTGGTGTCTCTTAAACGCTTACAACAACCTTTAAAACACTTGATTCATTCAGATCAGATGAGACGAGGTCAAAAGCTCTGTCGGGAAATCGTCTCACAGCTGCAGAGAAAAGAAAGTCCAGAACTAAAACTCAAACATCAGAGAGGAGGATGAAAACAAAGTGACTTGATTACAAATCATGATCAGTATAATGAGGAGAAACGTGCCGCACATGAGAGAGTTTTTAAAATGTGTGTCACATTATTTCATCAGGGGATTTCCTGATAATCCGCCTGCCTTCAGATCTGTGAGGAGGATTTTATCAAAAGATGATCCGAAACATGTTATTTATCAGGAACTATCCAGAGTTTAATGACAGATTAGTCCACTCATCTTCAACAAATCCTCCAGCTCACACGCTGTAAGAGAACAAACACAAACTCCAGATCAATTAAAGTGTTTAGACACAATAAAACTGAGTGATTCGGTTCGAACATGAATCAGACTTCCTGATTAGTTTTGTTGTTCAGGAGAAAGTCCAGATCAGGTTTGTGGGCAGTTTCAGTGTTTTCAGTAAAATCCCAGATTAGGTGGGAAATGGCCCGAGCGTTTCCTCTGTGGTTGATGTTTCCCAGAAGATGCAGACAGACACGAACAGCTGTGATGAGTGTGAACAACCTGCTGATCGACATAGTTTATGGGTCATATCAGGAGCAGACGCACAGTAAGAGGATCAGACACAAACGCTGAATCACCAAACCGTCAGCCGACTGATGTCTTACGCCACAACTTAAATCAACTGTTCCTGTGAATAATGAAGTTTGTGGTTTATGGTGTAGAAAGTCCATGATTGGCTGTTTTGTCTGTTATCATTTAAAAAAATAATAAGTTTGATTAAACTTTGACTCCTCCCACAAGTAAAACAGGGTGACGGTTCAAAGTGAGAGCTTTGTTTTACTATGATGTCTTTGTTTTTAGATTTTTAATATTAACTTTAATCTCCTTGTCAGTAGATGTCATAACTCTGATATCTGACATTATCATATATTTATTAACTTATTGTTAAGGAGACACTCTGAGTGGTCATGACCATATAAGGTAGTGATGTGTCCTTTAGTGTCGAGGTTTCGGAGCGTATGTCGAGTAATCCTGGGAAATTTTGGTGAAGCGCGTATCGAAACTTGTGTTGATGACGATGTGATGACGTTCGAAGCCTCGCGAGCCGGCCGTACCAGCTGACTGATTCAAGAACCGGTTCACGGGTTTGGCGGATGATTCGAAATATGAGGGGCAGCAAAAGGCAATGGAGTCCCCCCTCACAGTCCGTAGACTTGGGACTTGTTGAAAAATAAAAATTAATGAAATGTTTATGTGTTCAATGTTGTCTCCATAACAAATCACAAGCACATTCACAACCCTCTCCATTCTTGATGTCCCCTTCCCCTTTTTACCCTGCTACTGTGTCGTAAAGATGGACACCATATTAATACCTTGTATCACAAACACGTCATTCATTCATTCACTCGGCCTGTTTTACATTTATTGTCCTCTTGATGGCACAGTAGAGAAAATGAAGCACATTTTTTGCTTTGTTCGACTTATCTCGGAAGTCAGAAGACCGAGCTGAAAATGATGCCACACCCGAGCTACAAGCGTTTCAGTTACCAAATTGGAAAAAAGCAAAATCGGAAGCAGAAACAAAATGGCTACATGTACAAAAGTTATTTTAGTGCTTGCCTAGTTTGAATATAAGGCAAGCGCTTAAATGACTTTCGTAGGTGTAGCCATCTTGTTTGAGGCCTCCGATTTTGCTTTTTCCGACTTGGTAACTGAAACGCTGGGAACTCGGGTGTGACGTCAATTTCAGCTCTGCCATCTGATTTCTGAGGTAACTTGAACACAGCATAAGCTTCTGCCATGAGTCAGCATTGTCCCCCAATCAGGTGCTACCATATGCAGGGGTGCTAAAAACATGATTTTTTTTTTTTTTTAACTTATCTAAAACCCCCAAACCTTAGAATATTAATTGCCACAGCCCCAGACTACACTATCATACATGACTACGACTTTACTTAGTCACATCCTCCCAGCAGTAATTTCTCCAAAGGAATATTACGAGTGGCCCTGTTCACCCCCCATACCAATCTGCCAGTTGGAACCCTCCCGGCACCCTAAAATGGCTGTTTGTTCACCTGGGGACTCTTTTACCTGCACACCCTGGAAGTGGAGTGAGAACAGCACAGGTAGGTGTTTGTTTGTTATATTCACATCAAGTTAAACTAAAGATTACACCTTCACTATTTTAATCAGCATAAAAATCTGCTCGGACTTTTCCAACTTCCACTACTTCTGTTTCTCATAGGTGGTGCGGCTATTATCAACCCCGGCCACCACACCAACAAGCGATCATCTCTGAGAAACACATCATTAACCAAATCTGAATAAAAGTATTTTTACCAAAACACCTCTCAGACTCATCTGTTAACGTGTCGTGTTTGTTTTTTTATCCATACAATCCTACAATGACACGTCGACCTATGCAAAGTGACCACTTGTTAAGCTAGCTTCCTCAATCCTCAGCTAACTGATACGCCGTAACACCAGGTGTTGTGCCTTAGAATGCACCCGTGCCGTACAGTGCCCGCCTGACGGGAGCGCGGTTGAAAGTACATAATAAGGCGTCATAATCATAAATTTTCCAAGGTTTCCTTACCGTCGGACGGATTTAGAAGCGTTTGCCTTGTCGTCATGATCCAGAACTCGTGTTTCGTTAAATACGAGCTCATTTTCTTCCACTTAAAGAAGCCAATGAGTGAATGGGATGCAGGGGTGCATTCTACGGCACAACACCGGACAGACCTCCGTTCCCGCCCAGTTAAAAGTAGTTAAAAGACGTTTTCACCACACGTCTAAATAAAGTCTAGATTTGAACCGTCTGAATTAAGCCCAGTTTTCAACAGCTTTTTCTGGGGGGCTAAACTAAGACCGAGTCGGACCGTCTAAATGAAGCCCAGTTTTTAACGTATTTGATTGTAATTGGATTTTTATGTGCTGTTTGTGTGATGTATCGATTTCCAGGTGTTCGTGATTCAATCTGTGCTGCAGAAAGTCGGCATGTTTCTCCAAACAGACTTGTAAAAACTGCGTCACACACTCTCACTCTTACATTTGAGGGGCTTTACTTCAGTCATGCACAGACAGGCACACTATAACATGAATAACAACAGCAGAAACAACATGGATAAACCAAAAGGTGTTTTCTTAGGTGCAAACACACACACACACACACACACACACCTAAATCAACAGTAGCAGTAACACTCCTAACTGCTTGTGTTTGTTGTTGTTGTAATTAGTGCTCACACTTCCCGAGACTAAGACTCCCAGCACTCTCCGCTTGTTTTTGTGTGTCTGTGTGCGTGTGTATCTGTGTGTGTGTGTACAGGTGTTATCAGCACTCACTCAGCCCTGGATCGGGAGGATAAAGCCGAGCACAGTGTGGAGGTGAGACTCTTCAAAACAACACTTTCATTTCCCTTCAGACTGTCACTGACGGTGGAAATAAAAATAAAAAAAATGGACCTGCTGTTTGTGTTGTGCATCAGAGCTTCGGAGTATCAATAAATCCATGACTGTGTGTTCTCCAGGCTGTTAGAGTCAAACTCGCACACTGCACTTCAAACATCCAGTGATATAAGCACACTTCGGCTCTGTTCACTTCTGTCATTTACATGCGTCCTGGGTGATCTGATCACACACAGGCGGCTTTTTAAATCTGCCGGTTCACACCTTGAGCTGAGACGTTTCTGTGCATGTGACTCCTGGGACCGCTTTAGACTGGATCTGAAACTGTTTGTGACTTAAACTAGTGTTCACTGCAAGTGTTGACATGTAAGTCCTGTCTACACTTGCACTGATGTAGTGTACGTCAGAGGTTTTTTTAAAAGCCTGTACGGATGCAGGAAAACTCGATTGTTACTCTCACATTTTGCAGCATTTGCCTTTACATTCTAGACATTTACATTCCACACTCCCTTGCTCGCCCCCTCTGACTGGCGAGGCAGCATTGGCCTCAAGGACAAAAAGATGTGATGCATGATAAGAATGATCCCCAATCTTGCAAGTTTTTACATTTGAGTTCAGATTCAGTCCAGCCACAATGACAAACTTTTCCCTTTTTCATTCTCAGGTGATCGTTTCTGATAATGGCACCCCATCTCTACGCTCCACCGCCACCGTCATCATCCAAGTCCTGGATGCCAACGACAACCGGCCGAAGTTCACCGACAAACTTTTCCATGTCACGCTACCTGAACAGCGGGAGCAGACCGGCAAACGGGAAGTCTGCCGGATGGTCGCCCGTGATGATGATGAAGGCCTAAATGCCGTGGTGACATACAAGCTCCAAGACAACAAGGACGAGCGCTTTGAGATCGACGCTGTGACCGGTGCGGTGACTGCACATGGAGATTTCTGGCCTCGAAACTACAGCATCCTCACGGTGAGTTTCATGGATTTCTTTTACTGTTGACAGTTCTCATGAAGTCATTTCCTCGCGTTGAATCGTGCAGCTGTGAAGCCAAAACACACCTCCTGTCACTCATCAAGAGTCATTATGAGTTTTCATTCAAACAAACTCGGGGTTAATTCTCTCTTTAGACTCCTGCTTCGTTTGCGTGTCTCAGTAGGAGGTGTGGACACATTAAAGTTTTGGCTGAGCCCACCAGCTCGGCTAAAGAGGCTAAATTAACCGTGCTTAACACCCTGAAAGGCACTTCTCTAACACCTGCCCTGAAACCAGCACATGGTCTCACTCCCTGTCATCACTCTGCTTTGTGAAGTAAGAGAGGTTAAACTGCGGTAAGAAAAGTGCCGCAGGATTACAGAAACATTGAAAAAGTCTGTTTTTACTTGTCCAAATCCATCATAAAGAGCCCCTTTTTCCTTTTTTAAAAACAAGTGTAAATATGATGAAAGTGTAGGGCTGGTGTTATATAATCTTTGTTATTATTAGGATTCATTCACAGGTACAATAGGGAAGTATTTCCCTATTCTCATCTCACTAATATCTCAAGTTGTCTTAAAGTTTTGAAGACAGATTGAAAAAAAAGTGTTTTATAATTTTATACTGAAGGTTTCCCATAAAAGGATTTTAGCTCTCAGGAAAATGTCCCAGCCAAGTTTGTAATCAGTGACTTAAATAATCCCAAATTTAGCCTCTGTGGAGGATCTGCAGCGTCTCAGTTCCTCAGCTCATGCTCTGATCTGGGGAGGCGGGGATAAATTATTAAGATCCTTGCTGATTGGCTGATAAATGTAGAGGTGGAAAAACACCAAAAATAAATGAACTTTGGTGACCTCCCTTGAAAATTCTGTGCCAGTACCAGTTCAAATGTTTCTTGTAATGAAGTCTAAATCTCGTCATTCAGTGAAAACACTCGCTGATGCCTCGTCTGCTGTTGAAGGGTCACAAACTGTCAGTAGAGACCCTTATTTTAGAGGTCAGTGGTCCTTGGTCCTCCAGAGCAGGGACAGAATATAGACATTATTGTCACCACTTTGCACCAAAATAAAAAACACAAGAACAAAGGAGAATCTTGCGAGGAGTGGGAGTGGGTTTGCATGCATATCTGTGCGAATCACTCCTATCATGATGTCACCACAGGAGCAGGTTCAAATCCCCTCATCTAAGTTTTCTGAAGCTCTGCAGAGACTCTTTGCCTTAAACATCTGTGTTCTTGTGAAGATTATTGCTGGAGCTTCATGGTGGCCTGTTCAATATTGATATGAAATTTAAATATCTGTCTACGTCTGATGTGAATTTCCAGATTAGAGCTTCAGACCAGGGAACCCCGCCTCGCTCGTCCACAGCCAGACTGGACATCGAGTGGATCGCCCGTCCTCCGCCCTCCTCAGAGCCAATCATATTTGACGAGCCTCACTTCACCTTTGCCGTCATGGAAACGGAGCCTGTCACTCACATGGTGGGCATCATCATGACCGAGACGAACCGGCAGAAGTGGTTCGATATCACAGGTGAGGAGAAATGAACACACTTTTGGCACACACACACACTCTGGTATTGAGCCGTGCATCGATCGTGAGCTGTTTGCTGTGCAGGTGAGGAGGAGAAAACAGGACAAACTTCAGACTCTGATGAAAAACAAGCTTCACATAAAATGAGGGTAATGATGCCTTAAAGAAGACAAAGAGCGGAGGGCAAAACCATTTCCTGTTTCATCAAACAGCTGAAGAATCAGCTGAAATCAGAGCCGCTGTGTAAACACTCCCCATAGATCAGAGTTTCTCCTTTAGGCTCCAGGCGACGCAGAAAACGCCACACATGAGGAAATGATAACTGACATTCGCCATATTACCACTTACTCCGAAATGCTGACTTGTGGAGCACGGGCTCGTGGAGTGAGAGCAGGTACCAGCCATCATCTATCTGTATGAGCCCGCACATTAACAGGAGACAAGTTATTTTCTAAAGGTCAGCAAAGTCCGGCAGCACTGAGTGATTCTGGAGCGGATCCGGGGCCAAGACAAACAACATGAGAGTAAATTTACTCTCCAGTATTTTTACGGTTACACCTCATCAATCTGTGATTTCAAGGCGTTTCCAGGACCCATTTTCCGCTAAGGTGCAGTGATTTATTTCATTGATCAAACCCGCCTTTCCTCAATCAGCTTCTCAGACTTCTCCGGGTTTCTCCCAGGAGACGTCATGTGACTTTGAGCTGTTTCCTTCAGCACGTGGTGACAGTAAGAAAGTCTGCAGCATCACAGGCAGAGAGAAAAGTTTAACAGAGTTTTCTAGAAGAGTTTGTCCACCTCATTCTGAATATATGATAATTGGGTTTTTGGTGTTTGTCGGTTAATCCCTCCTCAGGTCAGTACAAGAATAGGCTGTATTCTCTGGACTCTTTCCTGTGTCAGCTGGCTCCAAATTTAACTTTTAAGCATTGTGTTTCTTCTCAAAGCTTCTCTTTCATGTGAAGCTGTGAGACAACAAACATGGTGATCGCTCATGACAGCCAAAGAGGGTTAGATTTGAAGCTCTTGGTGTGTACAAAAGGCTCTGAAGTGCTGGTGAAGCTGCATGGTTTTGTTTTGGAGGAAACTGAGACGCTCGTGTAATCTTCAGGACTTTTTCCTTCAGTGCCCACAGACTGTGTTTTCTGTCACAGACATGATTTGCCTTAAAGGGGGAATCTCAGGCTTAGCTGAGGGTGGGTGCGACCGTCGGCTCTGACTGACCTCGTTCACCTTGATTCTCCAGGTTCGAGGTTCCTCTGCAGCTTGAGAATTTTGAATGAACATATAAAAATACAATTACAGAGACGACCTGATGTTGTTTTCTGTGGTTCCACATTTAGGAAAAAATAACTGTCGAGAATCAGGAAACAACCAGGACCGGAGGCACTCAGGGGGTTTATGGGCAGTGACAAAAAAAAAAAGACATTCTGGAAAATTAACCTTGCAGTATGACCAAACAACTTTAGCAAACTTGAGTAAGAAATCAACCGTTTTATCAGGGTTAATTCATCCAAACAACATCCACAAGGCACTTTATGTTTTAATCTGGTGAGAGGGGACTTTTAACATTCTCTAAGAGGTTCTTATTACATTTTATAAGGCATTAAGATAGCACTTTTTCCACAGCAAAAGAATTTTAAAAACTCTATTACAACTTATTCTGGAAAAAGAGGCATCTAGAGGACACATTTGACACCTGACTCATCATCAGAGGAAACTTTTGAACTCACCTGCTGAGAAAATAAAAGTTTTTACTTTTTTTTTTTTTTTTTTTTTTTTAAGTGTTTAAATTATTGGATGGGCATTTATATAGAGATATGTATTTTCCCACTGCAGGGAAACTCAGAGGGCACTTTTACAAGGGTCTCTAGGGGGAACTTGTTTGTACCTGACCACTGTGCAGGACTTAAGAGGGAACTTTTTGTAGACACAGAGCATCCAAACGACACTCCAGATGTGGGAATGAAGGCTCTTCATTCTCTCATTCACGCTGCGTCTTTGTTTATTATGAAAGTGTCAGCTGATGGAGGGCTGAGGAATAACGGTGCATACATAAAGACACTGATGTCACAACTGAGTCTGTAGCTTTAAACTCGGGTCCAAATGTAATCGTCTATCAGACTTTTAATTCCAAGTTTGTTTTAATTTATTCTGTCTGTTCTTTAGATAAAGAAATTCTGCTTTTGAAATTTCTTTATCACACTTTTAAGCACTTTTTATCTTTACGGCTGCATCTGACTGCTTGTAATGAGACCTGAGGTGAGCAAAAAGTGAAGAAAATTGAGGATTTTGCACATCATAGTAGACGCATGAAGATCACTCTGCACATAAATAGATGTAAACTACATTTCTACACTTGATCCAAAACCAATGTGATCCATACGTCAGATTTAACTGCTGCTTTAGTGTTGTCAGAAATTGCACTGAAATTAAACTCGTGAATGTAAACAAAACACAGATGATTGATAGTACGACCTTGCCACCAAAGAAGCTTAAGTGTCCCTGTAGTGATGGATGAAAAGAGAGAAAAAGAGGCAGGACTGGAGGAAAAAAAGGTCTTGGTGTCAGCAGTATCAGCGGGATGGTTTCTGTCTGTGAGGATAACTCAGCAGTCTTCCTCCTCTCATCGTCGTCCAGATCACCACAGGAAGGACGCTTAGCCTTTTCTCTTCCTCCGTCCTAATTCTTCCTCCGCTCTGCCGGGGCCATGAAGAGGAGGACCTTCACAGAGAGCTCAGAGAGAAATAAAAGACAACATGTTTGGATGAAGTGATAATCAGAAGGTGTCTGTGTCTCCTTCCCTTTGAGCCTCTCAGGAAACGCTTCAGGATTCTGCCAGGTCGTTTCCTGCCAGGCGGGAGAGCAGCATGTGCAGAGCAGCACAGAGGTTCCTCCTGTTCGGTTTGCCATGCCAGGCTTGATCCACGCCAGGACTCAGCAGATCCTCTCTGCACCCCTGAGGAGACTTTCAGTTGCCCCATAGCTGCAGAAGCCGGATGGTTCATGTTCTGACATTTACATGGTGTCCAAAAACAGAGGAGCTCTGATTATCCCGAGGAGTCAGGACGAATTTACCGTGTTTGAACTTTGGAAAAACCAAAGTCTCACGCTCTCTCTCTCGATCTGGTAACCTCCGCAGAGCGATGGTGGCCTTCAAGGACGGGAAGCTCCTGTGATTCATGATATGTCGAGTTTTTCCACAAATAACCATCTCTACAAATTACTTTCTCACTCGTCTTCTTTGCAACTGATGTGGCCATAAACGTGCATGTTTGCCACTGTCAAAACAAAGAAGTACCAGATGGTTTCCTCCATTGAAAGGAGATCTGCTCCTGTGTAGTTACAAAGCTGTCTAGTTTAGTTGTTTTATCAGGTTTTTTCCGCCTCTGCTGTGTGATTTCTTCTGTGTTTGCAGTGTCTTATAGCTCTGTGTCCAGAAGTCAGAGCTCTGGGGTAGTTGTTCTTATTTTGGATAATTGCGCGGTCTTTTCCTCTTGTGTGGTCTCCAAACGTACCTCCGTAATTATCACTGATGACCTGTCAACTGTTAGACCGACCAACCCTCATCTTCTCTCTCCGTCTCTTGTAATTAGATTTTTAACCGTGGGACTTGTGACTTTTCACCCCGCGGTCTTATTCCAGTCCCTCTTTGAAGACTACATGACCAGACAGGAGGCTCGATTCCCACTCATTTCATTCCAGTCCTGTCCTCCGCGGTCTGCTCCCCGCTCATGTATCGCTGACCCCCATCTCGGCGTTGGCAGATGAGGGAATGTTGTTGTGTCACAGGACTCCTCTCCCATGCAGATATGATCGGATATTCATCGCCCGGCTCCCCTACAGCAGCAGAATCCAGATGCCTATCGAGGCTCCCGGGCTGTGAGATAACTCAGAGAGACAAATAAAGACTTCCCCCGCTGTCAAAATAACTCAAACCGCCTTCTGTGTATTTGCACCAAAACATCACGCTGAATTTAAAGCCCGATGGAAACACAAAGTCAGTGACAGGATATCAAAGAGCAGATGAGGGGGCCGCGTCTCTGCTGTTCGTGGACGGAGTCGGCATCCCGCCAGCTCCAGTGGCTTCTGTGATCTCTGATCTGTGCGCTGGAGCGACTCCCATCCGGGGGCGATGTGGTCGGGATGAGGGTCAGAGCTGGCAGGATCGAGGTGGTGGCTCTCTGCTGGAGGACGAGGTCTGTCCTCAGCAGGTTAGGACCGAGCATCTGCTCCGATTGGATGAATTCAGGCCTCTTTTAGTCTGAAACCCGCTGGGTGACTTGCGTGAAAAGAATTTCTGCACCCCCATGACAGGATTTGATTACAACTCAAGGAACAGTTTACTTTGATTTAGAGAGTCAGGAGAGGTTATCGATGCCAAGTTAGCAAAGCTTATCAAGACTGATAACAAGAGGAAAATGTTAGCGTGTTTCCAAAGACTACATCAGGACTACTGCAGAGTTTATGTAATGTCGAGATCAGCCTCCGCACAACCTCATCCAACAGCGTAGACTTCACTAGACTGGGTAGACTGTTTTAACCATCGTCACTTATTCCAGTCTGCCTTGGTTGCCTCCTGACAGCTCCTCATAAACCGTCTTTAACGTCTAGATGATCTAACTCTAGAAACGCCTCTGTATTTACCCCCTCACCCCTTCAGAGGTCTAAAGTCTGCCTGTTATTCCGGCTCTCTTTTAAAGGTTTACTTTAATTGTGATTCACAGTCGGCGACCTTTCAGAGAAGTTTTAAAATCAGCGGCACTTGGGTGGAAGTTATTGAAAGGGTCTCGCACAGCTGGACTGAGGAGAGAGGTTATCAAAGCGAGGAGAATCAATACGTCTTCATTCACGACCCTCATCTTTTGTTACAACCTCTGAGCGGTGAATTAAGAACACAACAGCAGAAAATCAGAGAAAAGGATGTTCTCTCTGCAGGAAAGATGACCTGATACTCCGTGTGCAGGCCGAGGACGGCACGCAGAGCTTTGTCCTTTCCTGAGCAGAGCTGCTGAGGCAGGTCGAGCACCTGAAGGAGACCCTGAGGCGCACACACCGGAAAGGAAGAGAAATTAAAACAATTTAGGCCTTACAGGAGGAAAGGACATCTGTTTTGTGGTCATTTTGCCCCCCCTCCTCTCAACTATCCCTCAAGGGAATGTGTGCTGCCATCTCAGCTGCTTATTTGCAGTGATAAACCATTTCCACTGCCGGCTCAGTTTGGACTACTGAGAATGAAAAGTGCAAGTCAACAGCAATTTTTGGCAGTAAAGAAACTTTAGTTTGCATCATGTTCAATAATTTCAAACATTTGTTAGAGGGATTTATGCAAAGGTTTCTGCACAGTCAAGAGTTCTCCGGAAAACTCACTCAAAGGCCCAAAAAGAAAAAAGCAATAAAGCCCGGAAGCAATCCGAAAGTGACAGGTAAAACAAACGACTCGCCCTTTGTTCTCTTTCGGGCACAAAATGATTACGTCTGTCCTGGGGGTAGCTCCGGAGATCAGTCCACCTCAGTATTCTAACCTTCAAAAAGGAAAATATTGGTATATTTTTTTATCATTTGGTGCCGTGTAGATTCCTTTTATTTGGTTGAAATTTGGCTCGCGAGTAGACTTGAAGAAAGGTCATCTGAATCATCAGGATTTATCATCTGAGGACAACTGAAGTGACAGCGAGGCCGAAAGTTTTCTGACATACTCCACTGTAGGGGGAAAAAAAAGTTAGAGGCTGTATCCTGAAAGCAAATAAAGTTTTGGGGGATTTTTCTGTACAGTCTGCAGAACCTCTGACCCCTTTTAAAGAGAAAAAAAAAACTACAGACCGAGCTCTTAAGCAACGTAAGGGACTAAGGGGTGGAAATCCACAATGGTTTTCCTCCATCAGCTGTAAAATAGCCGTAAAACTCGTAAATGAGGGTGTCCTGATAAAACATTTTGACTTCTAATATGAAACCGTTAATGTAGCCTTGACTATTGACCGATATTAGCATAAACTTGTGCATGACAAGTTTTGCACTCAGCTGCAACATCTTTTTCGGACTTCAACGAAAAATACTTCCACACAGCCGACATCACTCCGACTCCTTGCTACTTTGTTTGTACCTTAGTGATCACATGGGCTCTGCATGCTGGGTCAGGGCGCTGCTAGCTAGAAGTGCTGGAGCGGAGTCTGGAATGGACTGTTGTATAGGAGTGTTGATATCGGAGATTTTAGATGCAGGCCAATATAATTTGACATCCATTTTTTTGCTGATATCAGACCGATATCAGTATCGGCCAGGGACATCCCGACTACTTCTCTACATGTGCGTTTAGATGGTGTCCATCTGCTCTACTAAATAAGCATCCGATCGTTGTCTTGAAGATTTCTCAAGTTCATAAGTTAGTCAAAGTCATAGCGCCATCTACAGGTGAAGCCGTTAACATCTTAATTTCTCCCTCTTCAGGTCTTGGTTTGGTCTCCACCAACTCCTAAGAAGTCATTGTCCCCTTTGGATGTCAAGTCTTCACTTTCTTCGTCTCCTAATTTCTCCCCGTCCTCGGAGAGTGCGATATTTATCACAGCGCGTTGTTGGCTATAAACAGCCTTCTCCTGCTGCTTGAAATGAGGATAGATGAGAGAAGAATTGAACCTCCTCCACCTTGACCTCCCTTTCTGCAGCTCAGCAACTGATTTCCACTTGTGTGACACCTAAAGCGTCATATGAGCAAGTAGTGAAGGAAGTCAAGGATGGCCTGTTAAATGACTGATGGGCTCCACCGTGGCCCTGACCCAGATAAACATGCAGAAGATGGATGAAGGAATGGATGAATAGATAAAAATGTCAGTGAAATTACTGCATATGCGATCCTTTTTGCCCGTGCACATGACATTTTGGTGTGCACATTTTTTTCCTCCCAGCACCATGAGTAAAAGATACTTTTTGCATGGCTGGGCCCGCAGGGAATGAAATCTCCAACCTTGTCGAGGGATATTATATCTTCCTGGAGATGATCAGTAAAGTGAAAAATTGATTTTACACTACATCTTCCTCCCTCTGCGCTCAGACTACAGCCGGCGTTGTGCGCTGTGCCGTTTTTTTTATTCCATGAAAGGCTTCCTGGGTGCTGATGTGTGTCTCACAGAAAGTCAATCCAGGGATTTGGAAACTAAATCAGTTAAACAGACCTGTCAATGTGACTGGTTAGCACACAGTGTTTCAGCTCGGCCGTTAGTGCGTAACTGACAGAAACAGACCTCTGGATGACCCAATTATCTATCGATCAAGAACAAACAGAGAGAGTGCAGAGAGGGTGCATTTGTGTTTGCGTGTAGGAGCGAAGAATAAAGAGCGTGAGCAGCAGAACGTGTAAAAAGTTTATGTTAATCCAAATAAAGTGGTTAGAATGCAACTTTTTTAGTCTCTGGGATAGAAACATACAGAGAGAGGTGTGTGTGTGTGTGTTCGTGTGTGTGTTACAGCTTTTGTAAGGTGGATATCTTAATAATAAACACCATCTGGCTGTGCAGGCATGAGGTTTCCTTCTCTCACGTCCAAACACACAACCTGCTGAGAGAGAGAAAAGATGCCACGAAGCAGGAAAATTCACAAAAAAAAAAAAAAAAAAAACGAGAGCGCAGAGAAAGAGAAGGAAGGAGAGGAAAGAAGAAAGAGGAGCAGATGGACAGAATGACTCAGTCTTACCGCAGCTTTAAAACACAACATGTCATGGATTTCGCCGGTTTGGAGCAAAGGCTCAAAAACAGTCGATAAACAAACGGATGTAACAGGATCAGTAAACATCAGAGCAAAACTGTGAGTTCTTAAGAGTCATATGGAGAAGAAAGTCCACTTCTTAACTGTTCAGAAGTTTGATTTGATTGGCAGAAACAGAAGTAACGAAGCGATGCAGGAATAAACTTCGATGTTTTAGAGATGCAGAGCGAATATTGTGGTCCGATTTTCTCTTGCATGTTAAGACCCGAATAAATCCTGAACTGGCCTTGTGCTCCACAGTTCGTTCGCCGTGCTTTGACCTGAAAATAAAACTGTGTGAATGCTGAGAAAGAAATAAGGTTATATACTTAAATTTAACAAAAGATGAAGATGAAAAGTAAACAAGACGTATGATCAATCTGCCTCTTCCTGACGTGAAGTTAAACTCAGATCGTGAAATGTCTTAGTGAGTCAAAAAGATATACTCCTAAGTTTCAGAGATTTGGCCTTCCAAAGTTAGAAGGTGGATCATTCATTACTGCGCCCCCCACAGGGAAATCATTGCAGTTGGTCAGCCACTGGAGGTCCACGCCAAGAAGCATCATTCCCGCCACTCGTCAAAATCAAAGCTTCAGAGTCTGACGTATCATCTGAGATATTGAAGCTGACAGCCGGGCTCAGCCTGATCCATAACCTCACACACTGTAGCAACAACAGCTGATGGAATAAACCCCTAACTCCACCTGTCCCCCCATCTGTCTCCGTGTCCCTCTCTCAGGTGGCGACGAGGAAAAGGACTTTGACATTCAGAGAAACACGGGGACCATCTCCATCGCCCGCCGACTCGACGCAGCCAGGCGCTCAAACTACAACATGACGGTGCGGGTCACTGACGGCCACCACAGCGCCACAACACAGGTGAGAAACAGGAAACGGCATTGGAAAAACAGACCTCCAAGAGTAAGGGTTTCATAAGACCTTTGTGCAGGCACAGATCGATGTTGTAATTATGAAACTATCAGCATCGGTTTCCTAACTTTGAGTATTCTCTGTTCAAACTTCAGGCCTACATCCGTGTGCTGGACATGAATGAGCATCGGCCGGTTTTCTTGAAGCCGCTGTATGAGGTATGGGGTACAAAAGTTGTTGCTTGTGATTTGTTTGTACAGACTGTCTCTCATGTTATAGTTCGCTCTGAGGTTTATTGGGTCGTGCTTCTGAACTGTATTTTATTTTTGTACCTTTTAGTGTCTGTGTAACATTAATGTTGAATATAAATCTGTGCAGTTTGTTCACAGTCTTTATAATGACATGTGGTACAAGGCCGCAGCGTCACATCTCTTTCTGTAATCACAGTAATCTACTCCGTCTTTGTCCCGTTTCCTTTATTGTGGCTCTTACCGAACAGTTCCTCGTCCTTGGAGTGTTTTCTGTACATAATCAAACCACCTTTAAGAATAAAAACAGTCTTCAAACTGGAAAATCGATCAACACCCACAGTTTTCCACACCCTCCTGCTACTTTATTGTATTTATTTCTGTTTCCTGCTCTGTCTCTGCGTGGTCAAGGTGAGAGTTCCTGAGGATACCTCCCCCTGGAAGGACATCCTGCAGATCAGCGCTGAGGACGTCGACACCAACAGTAAACTGGTTTACTCCATCCACAGCAGCCTCCACCCGGACAGCACCAAGCTCTTCCACTTAGACCCAAAAAGCGGAGTCCTGGTGATGACCCAGGAGCTCGACTATGAGAAGATCTCTGTTCACACCCTCATCATCATGGTAACGACAGATTTTACTACTCCGTACTTAAGAACAGTTGTCAGAGTTAACTTTAATCAAAAACACGAATAAAAGGTGAGAAAATACTTTCTCAGTGATGCACCTTTTAAACAAGAACCACAGGTCCATATTCTTCACAAATGGCATTTATTTATGTCTGCTTTGACTAATATTTTTCCCTGTAAAGGGGTTTTCATACCTTTTTGTTCTCTTTACACTCAAAAACAACATCAAACTTTTATAAGTAAGCACAAGCGTGGAGAAATGCATTTAAAGGAAGTGAAACTTGAATAGCAGGTTATAAACCAGGGCACAGAGACACTTGAAATATTAGGAAATGAGAATCTCCACATTTATTCTCCCGTGCAGCATAAATGACATTTAAAGTCCAGGTTTTAATTCGCACAAATTGCACTCCCCTCCTTTTCTTATTGCTTTTATAATGTGTTTATCCAGCCAGAGTTAATATATCGTCGCCTCACCGCTCTCCAAACACTTTCATCTGTTTTTGCCTCCCCTCAGGTGCGGGACCAGGAGATCCCAGTGAAGAGGAACTTTGTGAAGGTGGTGGTTCATGTGGAGGACTGTAACGACCACTCGCCGGCTTTCCTCAGCCCCCGCTATGAGGCCAGTATCTCCAATCTGGCCCCCACAGGCTCAGAGGTGATCCGGGTCAAGGCCTTGGACAAGGACATGGGCAGCAACGCCGACATCAGCTACTCTCTGCATTCTGGTGAGCAGCAAAGGGGTTGATTTGATCTTTTCTTTGTGCTTTTCACTCTAATTTTCCCTCCGCTTTACATTCTTTGTGCCATCGTTTTCTAACGTTGACTGCGTGGAGCCGCCTCCTTCAGCCGCAGCCTTCAAATGTCGACTCCATAAGATCAGCTGAAGGGTTCAAGGGCAATGATGATACCTGAGAGATGAAAGTGTTTCTCGATCCAATTCCCTGCTATTGAAATGTAAAGCCTCCAGTCTCAGCCTCCCTGATGCCTATTTCCTTTTCATACCTCCGAGTTTTTTCCCTCTCACATCACACTTACACGGAAACGTCTTGACCTTCTGAGGGATTAGAGGAAAAGCAGCGCCCTGCAGCTTTCATCCTCTCCTGCAATAGTGGATGATTTACTGAGGATGTACTGCTAATCTTGCAGTGGGACTCATTACGCCGACTGAATTATTTTTTAACAGCTGGGAGAAGTGATCTTAACTAAGACGGCACACTTCAGTTTTGATTGATTCTCATTGAATTTAAAGAAAAAGAGTCGAGCAGAGGCGTAAAATTAAAATAAACTGTTTCTGAAAAGAGTTTAGCTTACTAAACGCTGAATAAAATCAATAAAACATCACTTCTTTTCTCTAAAACTGTTGACTCAAGCCGATAAAGATAAACCCCGAAGAAACTATTGACAGTACGAAGAGCTGTGTGTTCGATTGGATGCTCAATAACATGACAATGTATTTGTTAACTTTGCTTTTCAATTTATAGAAAAGTTTCAAGATAATTTTCTAAACTTTTAGAAAGCAGCCAAATCACTACATTGATTTATTCCTTCTTAAAGCAGTGCTGTTTCAGTGTTAATCAAATAAAGAGGTGGATCCCAGCACACATTCAAGACGTAGAAATACTATTAAGTTTTGTAAAACACTTTTGAGTCTTTCAGCTGGATCATTAAGTCTGTATAAAAGAAAAAGAATAGCATTGATAAGCTCATAAACGACACACTTTTGAATGTCACGTTTCTCTTTTAAAAACCTCCTGGATGGATCAGTTTATACGTCTAAAGTAACGCCCAGAACATGTTGAGTCAAAGCTTTGACCTTGAGCTGATGTTCAGATATGAAGGAGTAACTGATCCCCGTATTGACAGTCATTGGTTTTTTACATACACTCCCTCAGATAAGTGTAAAGTAATACAAAAATAAACCCTGTATTTGACAGAGTAGACACTCTAACCTGAGAGTCATGGTTTCAGACCACTCTGGTGTAATAGTGTTTCAAACCCTAATCTTACTTTTTTCTCGACAGGAAACATCGACAGCATCTTCTCCATCGACCCAGAGCTGGGCTCCATCAGTGTGTCCAAACCTTTGGACATCCAGCCTCAGGACCAGTTCCACCTGACCGTTAAAGCCACCGATCAGGGCTTCCCTCAGCGCAGTGACATCTGCTCTGTCCACGTTAACATCCGCGTCTCTGATCACACCCCACCCGCCTTCCTCTCAGATGAATATCTGACAGAGATCAGCGAATCAAGCACCCTCGGGACTCCTGTTGTAACTATCTCAGCCTCTAGCCCTACTGCGGTGCATTATGGGATTGAAAGTGGCAACCCAAATGGGACATTTCACATCAACCCTTTCACGGGGTTGATTTCCACCCAGAAGCACCTTGATTTTGAGAATGTGGCCTCTTACAAGCTCAAAGTCATGGCGTCAACAACAGCTGGAGCCTCTTCAACAACTTTTGTCCACATCTACGTGATTGATGAAAATGACAACGCCCCTGTTTTTCAGCAGCAGGACTACCTTGGGCAGATAAGTGAGTCGGCTCATGTGGACAGCATGGTTATGGGAGAAAGAAACATCCCTCTGGTCATTCAGGCTTCAGATGCAGACAAAGACTCCAACTCCTTGCTGTTGTATCAAATCCTCGAACCAGAGGCCAAGAATGTCTTCAGGATAGACCCAAGTATGGGCACCATCTCTTTGATCTCACCAGTTGACTTTGAAACCAAGGCTGAGTACCACTTCAGTGTGCAGGTGAAGGACTCAGGGGAGCCATCCCTGTATGCAGCAGAGCCCGCCAAGGTCACTGTTCGTGTCCTGGACCTGAATGACTGCCCACCACAATTCGCCACTTCAGTGTACGAGCCATCTATCATCTTCCCAGCTGTCAGGGATATGGAGGTTGTGCGCGTCACAGCCCATGACGCCGACTCGGCAGTCTCATACAGCATCGCCGAGGGGAATCTTCACAATGCCTTTTCAATTCAGCCCAATACTGGCATCATCACTGTGAGCAATGTGTCTGAGTTTAAGCCTTTCTACCAACTGGTCGTCAAAGCTTCTGACGGCCTCTTCAAAGACACGGCCACAGTGAAAGTAAACGTTACGAACCTAACAGCCAGTGACCTTGGATTTGAGCAGAATGTGTATTCAGCGAGTGTTACAGAAAATCTGAAGACAGTCAAAACTTTGGCAGCACTCAAAGCTTCAGGCAGGTATTTAAACGAGCCTCTTTTGTTTTCTGTGCTCAATCCGACGGGGAAGTTCACGATATCCCAAACATCCGGCATTCTTGAAACAACTGGTATTCCTTTTGACCGAGAGGAACAAGACATTTATGATGTAGTCGTAAAAGTACAAGACATGAGAACGCCACCCAGGACGGCGACGACCCAGGTCAAGATTTTTATTGACGATGTGAACGATAACTCCCCACAGTTTCTAAATCTGCCGTTCTCAATGATGATTTCTGAAAGCACCGACCCTGGAGATGTTTTGTACCAAGCAACTGCCATCGACAGAGATCTTGGAGAGAATGGGTCCATCATGTACTCACTGGACGAGGACTATGACCTCTTCAGGATAGATCCTGAAGTCGGGGATATATCTCTAAAGAGGCCGCTTGATTTTGAAGCTCTGAATAAGTACGTGTTAACAGTCGTAGCCATAGACGAAGGTGAGCCCAGTCACAGCACGGCAGCAGAGCTCAGTATTCAGGTAAGGAATCAATCCAACCCAGTTTTCCAGACTCTGCTGTACCCACTCAAAGTCCCGGAAAACGTCCCTCCGTTCACCACCATCTTACATGTCCAGGCTAGAAATCCGGAGGGCTATCGCCTTATCTACAATCTTGAGGAGGAAAACGCCTCAAAGCACTTTCACATTGATTTCAAAACTGGCGTGCTGACGGTCACCAATCCCCTGGACTATGAAAGCCAAACCATGCACGTGTTAACGGTTCGAGCTTCTGACTCTGTGACCGGAGCTTTCTCTGAGGCTTCCATTGAAATCGAGGTGGAGGATGTGAATGATAACGCTCCAGTTTTTTCTCAGCTCACCTACTCCGTGGACATACCTGAGGGTCTTGATATCGGCACCTCTGTGGTTCAGCTCTTTGCCTCTGATATGGACTCTGGCAGGAACAAAGATCTGACCTTCAAGTTGGTCAAAACAGAAACAAACGAGACTGATTTCTTTGAGATAGACCCTCAGAGTGGGTTGGTTGTCACAAAGCAGGTTCTCGACCATGAAACCACAAAACACTTTAATTTGAAAGTCAGAGTTACTGACAACGGCACTGTTCCTCTCAGCAGTGAGGCTTACGTCTCTATAAATGTCACAGATATCAATGACAACCCACCAGACTTTGTCACTTCTCTGTACGACGCCACGCTGGATGAAACAGCAAAGTGTGGCCACATCGTCATCAAAATCCAGGCTTCAGATCCCGACACCGGGGACCTGAATAACCTGAAGTACAAAATCCTCTCAGGGAACGAAGGCCGGTACTTCAACATCAATGAAACCTCAGGAATCATCTCCTTCTCCAATGTGTGTAAAAGGAATCTGGATCCATACTATAACCTGACAGTGGCGGTGTCTGACGGAGTGTTCCAGAAAACGGCTCCTGTCAATATCGACATGATTAACAGCAACAGGCACAGCCCATACTTCAAGCAGAATGTCTATGAAGCAGAGCTGGCTGAGAACGCTGAGGCAGGAACTCGGGTGATCCGATTGGCAGCCATTGACCCCGATGACGGGCCGTACGGTAGCGTTGATTACACCATCATTAACAAGCTCGCTGATGAGAAGTTCGCCATCGACAAGGACGGGCAGATAATCACGACACAGCCGCTGGACAGAGAGAGCCCCACGCAGAGAGTCATAGCTATCAAAGTTATGGCGAAAGACGGCGGAGGGAAAGTGGCGTTTTGTACCGTTAAGATCATTCTCACAGACGAGAACGACAATGTTCCTCAGTTTAAAGCCACAGAGTATCAGGTTTCAATTCAGTCCACCGTAAACAAAGGCTCACCCGTCATCCAGATCTTAGCTTACGACGCAGACGACGGCAAGAACGCAGATGTCACCTACACGGTGGACGAAGCTGAAGAGGTGACCGAGGATGTCATTGAGATAAACCCTTTCACTGGTGTCGTGAGTGTCAAAGAGAGTCTTGTCGGCATGGAGAACAAGATCTTCAACTTCAAAGTCAAAGCTCGTGATGGCAGCTTACCTTTCTACAACTCCACAGTCCCTGTCCAGGTCAAAGTTGTTCCCCCTGAGGTTCCTCTCCCGAAGTTCTCAGAGCCCCTGTATACCTTCTCAGCCGCGGAGGACATCCCCATCGGGACGGAGATCGGCACAGTGAAGGCCGACTCCAACACGCCGCTGATTTACAGCCTGGTGAATGGAAACACCGTGGAGAGCAACAAAGACAAAGTGTTCAGCTTGGACAAAGAGAGCGGAACTCTGCTGCTGCAGAAATCCATCGACCACGAAAAGACTAAATGGTATCAGATCGACGTGATCGCTCAGGGAAACCACAACGGCACTGGTGTTGCATCGCTAGTGTCCGTCAGTATCCAGGTCCAAGACGTGAACGATAACCAGCCGGTGTTTGATGCTAACCCATACAGAGCCTTCTTGGCTGAGAACATGCCTGCTGGAACCACTGTCATCCAGGTAAGACCTCAAAGCTTCTTATTTTTCCATCTTTGAGAGCGTTAGATACGAACTGTGGACAGATGTAAACTTCAACATGCTGAATGCTTGCAAAACTTAACACCAGATATTTCGGGCACTGGAAAAGCAGGGTTTTCTTTCATCTAATTGTGTCTGTTTGTGGTTTTCTTTGGCTACACTGCAAGGATATTTTTCATGTTTGCACAGCCTACCAGATAATCTGACAGCCTCACTCCATTTCCTCCAAGGGAGCTCCTTTTATTCCTGTTTTGATATTAGAAACAAGTTGTATCCTACAGTCGATTACTACATCATCCATTTTCCAGTTAAATTTCCCTCCATGCTGATTGGCTACTGCGATGCAAATGTTTCACTTGAGTTTAACATTTTTTAACTCTTGCAGTACGCTATAGATGAGTTAGGGCATTGAATGCATCACAAATTTGCATTATTTGCGTGCATAGTCATATAAATCCATGCACTTAGCCCCGCCTCATTCGCCCCATTTTTGCTACTTGACAAGAACTCATGTTTAATCATGTCTTTACAGATAATTGACTCATGCTACTGACTGATTTTGGGTGTAAACACAAGACATGACCTCTCCTGGGCATCAGATTTTTAGATATAAGATCCTGAAATGTGGATCACGCTTCCAACTTCCAAGCTTCCAACTGAAGCTACAACGCTGAAGTTACATCAGAGTTGTGCTTATTTTGCTCCAAAGGTGACCGCCAATGACCCGGACACGGACACCAACGGTCTGGTGACCTACAGTTTGGAGTCCCTGCCTGACGACACAGCGGGCGTCACTGAGATATTCACCATCGATGGAGAGAGCGGCTGGATCACCTCCGTTAGGCCCACCGACTGCGAGACAACCAGAGTTTACAGGTTCAACATCGTCGCTACTGATCACGGCGGCGATGCCAAGCTGTCGTCCAGCGTCCTGGTGGAGGTGACGGTGACAGATGAGAACGACAACCCGCCAAAGTTCTCCGATGAGGTGTACCGAGGGTCGGTGGTGGAGAACAGCAGCCCAGGGGAAGTCCTGGTCTCCATGAAAACCACAGACGCCGACGTGTCGCTGGAGAACCGCCTGGTGACGTGTTACATCACAGGTGAGTACGAATAATGTGGATTCATTCATCTGTGAGTGTTCGCAGGTTTCAGCCTTTTGTCACTCCATTACGTTTGCAGGCTGGTGTGTAAGTGTGCGTCTGTGTGTGTTTTCCAACAATATTACTCTGCCACCCAAGATTTGTTTCGCTGTGGGAATCATCTTGACATTAATGAGGTGAAATGAAATCTCTGTTAATCGCCCGCAACTGAGTTATGATGTGATGTTATTCAGCCGAAGATTAATCACAAAGAGGAGCAGTTTGACAAGCCGGCAAGAAAAGAATACCAACCACAATGCCCTGCAGCTACAAACAAAACAAAGCCTCAAATTTATGCAAATCCTCAATTTTCCTCCAGATAGTTGACGCCGCGGAGCGTTGAAGGAGCTCGCTGTCATAACATTGTTTTGTGGAAAGTGGAACAGAGGAAGATTTGCTCTGGGATTATTTATAAATGGTCTGGGGTGGCTGGTGCTGACACGGGCTTGTCAAAAACGAAAACAAACAGTGAATTTAAAGTTACCCACCATCAGTGTGACTGATGCGGGGTTTGACCGACTCAGGAGTGTCAGACTACAACAGAGTTGTTTCACTGAACTAAATCATCACTGTGGGTTTTAGTGGTTCACATCAGCTGCAGGCGGTTTTTGAGAAACCCAGAATCATCTGTGCAGTTCGGGGTTTTTACCATCGACTCATGAAGAACGCAAAATGACTAAAACCAGCACAGACTAGATTATCAGGTGGTCCTAAAGATTCTCCCTTCTCTGATTGTTTATGGTGTTTCTGGTGCAGGAGTCAGGACCCTTTTCTGTTAGAGGGGCCATTTTTCCATGTCCCACTCCCCGAAAGCTGCACATTGTAAAGAAGCTTTTGAAGTCTCAGTCTGTCTTTATATTACATCTGTACAGGCGTTCATGTTTTTAACAGTTGACATTAACCTGACTTTTCCATAAAATAAAAAAAGTCATAATATTAGAAAAAAACAATAAAGACCAGTTCTAATGTTTTGTTCCTGATGGGAAATGTTTTAATAAGTCAAACGCATGACTGAACGTTCATGGTAATAAAGAGGAACGCCTGCTTCTTAGAGTGAAAACCTGCAGGGTCCAGTTTTGTGAAGAAAATAAATAGAAATAGTGCTTGTTTGACATTTAATTAAAAAAAAATCTGTGAATGTAGGCACGCCAAGTTCTTCTCTTTGTGGAAATAACAGTTCAATAAAATAAAGCTTACGTTTGAAATTAAAATACATATATTAGGCTTAGCTTACTGTCATTCTTACACTGTTAAAAAGAACAAATAAAATAAATGAATAAAATGTCCAATTAAACTTGACATTAGCCACATTGACCTGACGGTTCTTGATAGTGGTCTAACTTCAAACCACAAATAAGACTCAAATTTTAAGTACATTTCTGTGACTTTTTTTGCAGATTTTTAGGGTTCATTTTTTGGCTCGTAATGTTGTGAAATAATGTCTGGTCAGTGACTTTAAGTCAATTAAATGCTCCACTGGGGAAAACCACCAAAACACCTGCCAAGTCTGGAGTTTTTCAGTGGATCAGCTTATTTTCCCTCTGATGTTGGTGATTTGAGTCGTCCCTCCTCAGTCTTTGGGATAAACTTTTTATAAGTGTTTTTTAATTCAACACAAACTCTTCAAGTCTCGAGACTCAAACCAAAAATCTCTTATTGGAATTTGGAAAACCAGTGTATGTACTCTTGTACCTGTGACCGATCTGTTGGCTTTTTTTGTGCATATTGAACAGAATGAGGCAATTGTTGCATTATATGACAACAGGCAAAACAAAAAGGAAAAGAGGTTTCTTAGGTCACGGTGTTTCCTCCTCCTGTACCTCAGAGTCTGTTTTAAACCAGCCGATGATGCAGAAAGCAACAGTGACAGTACAGTACAACTTCCCGCTCATAAATCTGTATCACTGCGATTGTTCCTGACATAATTTGTGGTCGGTTTTACAAAGTTGGCTCCGTGCCTCCACGCAGCGCTGCAGGCTGTTTGTGTACACTATCTCTCTATTCGAGTCACTGCCAAAGAAAACCAACATCTCATCTCAGCGCCTCAGTCTGAAGACCTGTGTGACAACCTCTTTCTTGAGGTTTGTTCACTCAGTATGTGTCACCTGCCGCACAGGTGTGTGGCTGACTGTGATGCAATCGTCTGTAACGCACAGACTGATGGCGGTACTCAGCTGCTGTGCGGTCAGAGATGAAGATAAAAGTTCACAGAGGAGGGTGAGGTACCAAAAATGCAAATCACTCTTCGGTGAGTCATCCTTATGTACAAAAAAAAAAAACTCCCCACAACACCGTAACGAGAAAAAAAATTAAGATGGCAAGCAGAAACTCTTGAATTATTCATAAAGAAGAACAGCATCAGAGCTCAACATCAGAGATGCTTCTGCATTAAATGAGAAAACATTGGATTTAAAAAAAAAAGCTGAAATTACTGAGATGGAAAAAATAATGTTAGAGAGACGGAAAAAAACTGAGAAAAGAAAGAAAACACACATTTAGAAAAGCAAAAAGCAGCTCAGATGTTCTTCCTGATGTTTTAGGATCAAACATTTCCCCGAAAAAGAGTCATTTAAAAGAAATCAATCACGACGAGGACCGAAGCTGCAGCCTAAGAAAAAGCTCTCCTCTGTAGTCGTGTCGGTAATTTTCAGTCTCACTAAAAGAAAAAAGTTCAAACTCAAACTTTCTTTTTTTATCCCACATGCAGACGGGGATCCGCTTGGCCAGTTTGCCATCATCCAGGAAGACGAGGGTCAGTGGGGTCTGATCCTGAAAGAACCTCTGGACAGAGAGACCAAAGACAGATACACGCTCAGAGTCACCGCCACAGACGGGAAGTTCGAGGCTCCGGTGACTGTGGAGGTCCACGTCCTGGACATCAATGACAACAATCCTCTGTGTGAACAGGTGAGGAACACACGAATCCTACCTGGTTACATGCAGGTGATCATCTGAGCGCTCATCTTTAATATCTGATCATGAGAAACGTATATTTTTGCTAATTCAAACACTTATTCTTGCATGTGTGCCACTCCCTCCTGTGTTTTTATTGTGGCTCTAAATCAAACATCTGAATTTAAAAGCACAAAAGTTTCTCATCTGCTCCAAATAATGACGTCTGAAAGTGTTGGAAAATGCTTGAAACACCTTTTTTTTTTTTTCTTCATTACTGGATTCCAGTCACTCTGTTATTTCATTTATCGAGCACTCAGAATCTTAACTGGGAAAAGTGCTATGCAAATGGAGGCCTGATTATTGTTATTATCCTCCTGTTGCAGCTGGTGTACACAGAGGCAGTGATGGAAAACTCGCCCTCCAGCATGTTCGTCTTGAAGGTGTCGGCTTCAGATCCAGACGTGGGAGCTAATGGGCAGATCTCGTACACCCTCCACGGTCCGGACTCTGACAAGTTCCATCTCGACCAGAGGACAGGTATGATGGTGTCTGTTTGGGGTCAAAACAAGAGGGGTCCTTTAAAGTGATCCACGCTGAGTGTTTGAGTTCGTGATAGCATCGGGTTCTCAGAGAGGCTCCGAGCGGCACAGAGGGGAAAACATTTCTATTGTCGTTTCTTTTTTCCCGTTTCTAGGGGCACCTCTGACATCCATCACACTTAATTTCTGTCATAACATCTTTCTCTTGTGTCTTTAGAGCCACTAGATTGTCTGTAAGATATCTCACAAAAGGCCTGTACATGTGGTTTTGATAAGTCAGGAGATGACTCCAAATCTAGACTAGACTAGAACAACTTTAACAGCTATTGGATCCAAAAAAAAAAAAAAGGACAGTGTACGGCAACTGTTTATCCAAATATTCTCCACAGTACGGTGATAATGCAGAAAATAATGGTATATGATGTGCTTAATAAAGCAGGATGGTCAAGAAACACCATCGATCAGTGTACTCTTAAAGCACAAGACAAGAAAAGAGATGAGGCATACTGCTTTTGTCCACAGGGGGCGCCAAATTCACTTAAAGGGATATTCCGGTGTAAATTTAAGTTATGGTCAAACTCAACGTAACACTGAGTTAGACATCCCCTCGAGAGATAAATGTTGGCAACTGCGTGCTTCTCTTGTTATACCAACTTTAATCACGACCGCACGATAGCAATACACAGCGGTCTACGTCTCCACGCGCAAACCTCAACCAAAACGCCACTCTATAGCCACAAATAATGCTCAGAACAGCACCTAACTTCATCAACAGGACATATAGGGTCACAGCCATAGTACTAGACACCAAACATCTTTTTAACTTTGACTCATTTCTTTAACAAAGAGACTAAACAGAACTCACCTACTCTCTTCCAGCAGCCGCAGATCATTTTCATTAAGTAATAATCATCATATTAATCATTTTCACTGCAGATGCGGTAGTTCTTCTGCCTTAGCGTCCCAGTCTGATTGCATTTCCATGAAGTAACAATCATAAATGTTTCGCTGCACTCGCTGATCGACTCGTCAGGGCTCCCCCACAAACAAGTAGCTGCTGGAGGAGAGTAGGTGAGTTGTGCTTAGTCTCTTTGCTAATGAAATCAGGCAAAACTAAAAAGATGTTTGATGTGTTTGACCATAAATTCGATTTACGCCGGAATATACCTTTAACAGAAGTCACCCACTGGAGCTTTAAGATATGATGCTAAGATTTTCATGGTGAACATGCTTCAGTTCCTGTTTGCAAACCTTCACATACAAGGAAAGATCAGATGCGTACACATGACAATTAAACTGGCCTTCTACAAAGTTATCATGACCTGTTGCTGTGTGTCCGTGTGTCCCCAGGTGAGCTCTTCACTCTTGCTGTGCTGGACCGAGAGAAGGAGGTCGACTACAACCTGGTAGCCAAGGCAACGGACGGAGGGGGGCGGTCATGTCAGGCAGACATCCTGCTGATGGTCCAGGACATGAACGACAACCCGCCACGCTTCTCCTCCAGCCACTATGAGGTCACGGTGTTCGACAACACCACCGTCAGGACACCCATCGCTGTGGTGTACGCGAAGGACCCGGACACAGGTGAGCTTTCTTTGGACCGTGTAGATCAGGGTTACAACACAATTAGACCTCACAGAGGATTACAGAGTCTCACTCAGGTCAGAACATGTTGTGACAACCTCTGAGTCCCTTTATGAGCGATCCATAACAGCATTAAACCCCGCTGCACAGGCCGGCCTTTGTGTGTGTACGAGAAGAGAGAGCTACAACTAATGCCAGTCATAATAAAGGACTCTCTGGAACACCCACATGATACCTCTCCTCCAGTCCCTCCAGCTGTGTGGGTGATTATTCGCGGCGCTGAGATGTTAACCCTTCATCCTGACACATTAGCACTTTGCCCCGCTCATTAGGTCACTGTTAATTATACATTTTTACAGCTCCTGTTTCTGCTCACATTAGAGGCTGTTGAATGAAACGCAGTGGTTTTTGTGTTTCTTTTCTTGTTGATAAATTTGGTAAATGTGTCGTATGATTAAGCAGTTAATCATTTTGTCTGTTTAATGTCAAAACCTTTTGGAAAAATATCCAAAATGAGACCCCAGAGCTCCAAATGAGCTCTTTTTTTGTCCAAAATATAAACACTTCAAATAAACCTTCATAAATGGCAAATAAAAGTGGAAAATCATAACAATTAAAGACCAGGAAACAACAATTTACTTTGACATTTGTGTGTCAAAACCTCTCAATGATTTGTTAAATTAGTCATTTATTATCTTCCTCTAAAGACAAACAAGTTTTTCAAGATTTTAATCCACGAACAAATGATAAGACTTGATCATTTCTGCAACAAATCCCAGCCGACCAACATGGGAATTAACAAAGCAGAGAAGCTAACATTTGAATCACTGATTGGTTCGGTAAACAGCATTGTGTTAATGGGGCAAAACTGGGTTAGTGTGAGTGACTTGAATCAAAGGGGAATCATGACGGTTAGACTTCTGGGTCTGGGTCAGAGCACCTCAAAGCAAAAGATGTATCTCCAACCAAAAGTGGAGCACAGAGGGTTGAACAGGTACAGGGTCCTGAGCAGCCGAGGGGCATGAAGGCTGACCTGCATGGTCAGAAGAGTTACAGGAGCTCAAACTGCAGACATAGTTAAAGCTGGTTCTGGTGGAAAAGGGTCAGAACTCACCAGCAAGTTTGAGGAATCATATTGGCCTCCTTAAGTCCCCAGATTTGAACCCATCTGTAGGAGATGCTGGACAACCAAATCTGATCCTTAAGGCCTCAAAGATCCTCATGTCGTAGCACACCTGTAGAAGTTCGGTAGAGTCCAGGTCAGGTCAGGTTAGGGCCTGCACAGCATCAGGCAGATGGTCAGATAAGCCCAAAGCTCTAGTCTGCAGAAGCTTGGAATCTGCAGGGTTCCTACACAGTTGAAATTTTCATACTTTTACATTCCTTACTTTTTAGAATTATTTTTGGAAATACCTACTTCTCTATTTTAGAAAACAGTGTTTTTTTTACTGTGGTAATAGTCTGGAAACCCAGATATTTTTACCACACTTTTCAAGACCTGGAAATTGTTCGAATTACTTCCATGCTTTTCCAAACTTGCGTAGGAACCCTGACTCTGATACTGATACCTCAATATTCAGCTGTTGATTGAATTTAATCCTGCACAATGAATCTTTCCTCATGTAAGACACATACAAACTGCATCAGGCATTAAATGAAACACGTGAAATAGTGAGCACGCTGTTCATCCCCTGATCTCACTGTGTGATCATATAGAAACTCTTTATCCTCTAAGTGCTGCAGCTGCACAACTCCTAATGCTATCACGGTTTTTAGCTCTAAGTCCTGTATTCAAGCTTTGACACCAGAAATGTGAAAAAAGGCGTTACATTTAGTAAATCCTTCATCACTGAGACACATATGAGTGTAAAGGTGATGAGGTGTTGACGTCTCGATTTAAAGGTCACATTTGTTGCTGTGTTTAAGCCACCAACTGTCGATTGATGTGAATCCATTATAAAGTAATCGTCGGGCTTATGTCTCGATGCCTGGAGCGCTGCCTCACCCCCTCCAGTTCATGTCACACCTCCTCAGTCTTCAGTGATTCACATGCACCGGATTGTCACATTTGACGGGGGAAAACTAGGCAGCCGTGCATCATTACTACTCAAGCCATAACAATACGACTAACAGAGGAGTTTGGTCTTGTCAGGAACGATCTGGTTCATAAGATTGCACAAGAGCAAATATTTCCCTTAAGGTGTATTAAATAGTTGAGACAGGCCAGTGAGATTCAGGGACTTTGTTGTGCAAAAGTTCGGCAGAGACTCAAATAAAGATCCGCAAGTGGCGTCAGATATCAGCTGGATTTACTTTTTCTACTTTGTTCTCAGAAACCGTTTTGATCCTTGATGAGGTTCCTGGAACTACAAGTTTCAAAGTGAGAGGGATATTTGTCGTGTAAAAAGAGATGGCTTGGATAAAGGATGGATCACAGCGCAAAAATCTCAAATCTTACAAAGTGTTTTCTGTCATTTCCAGCCAAAATAAATAGTTATGCTTTTCATAATAAACGTAGAGAAGACAAGTCTAGATTTAAGTCTATGTTTCAGGATATTTCAGTCAAAAGTAAATCCTGAATTGATTGCACAACATTTATTTTGAAAGGAATTCAAAAGAACAAGTAAAAAAAGCTTCATTTTGTCTGATCAAATGGAAATACTCCCATGAAAATTCATGCATATGTAAGTTCTGGTTCTTGGAGAAATTTGCATTCGGACTGTTGAGCTTCTCCTGGCTTTCCTCTGAGCTCCAGGAACACATTAAAGGCCTCGTCTTGAGGATCTGAGCCTGCTTACCGGCTCGTATGTGACCTGGAGGTCAGAGAGGTTTAAAAGAGAAAGGCCATGAAGCCTGAAGGATGTGCAGGAATATCTTAAAACTGATCGTAGAAAAACAGGGCTAGAAGAGCTGCAGTGGCGCCAAAGCGTGATGAAATGCTAAACATGAAAAGGTCTCTGCATCTTCAAAGGATAGATGGAGTCTTGGCACAGTTTCATTATAGTGTCAGATAAAGTGTCAATATGCAGGATAAAGGATCATAAACACTGGCGTCATTACAAACAGGTATGACGAGAACAGACGACACCAGCAGCTCAAGATAACTGAACAAGATGTCCTCCGCCTGCATGTGGTTTGCTCAAGTGTTGCGATAAACATGCAAACACAGGGGCTTCAACTACCATCTCTGATAATATGACACCCGAAACACAAACAAAAGGTTCCCGGGTCAGATCTCTGATAGGAAAATGACTCAAATGTGATTTTTTTTGTTTTTTCTGTAAAGTTGCTGTTGACTGTCTTTACTTTCCTCTGCCCTGGGATTCATATCAGCCCCCTGTTTTTAATCTCTCACACAAACTTGTCATTCTGCCCGAGTGTCTGCACACACACACACATTTTAATCTTTCTGCTTTTTGCTGTTTAATCACTTCAGTGTTTTAGCTCCGAAGAAATCCATACCAATCTGTTCTGCTGAAGTTTGCTGACACGGTTTAGTTCAGATTTCCTCTGCAGCGTCTGGATGTTTTATTCATACGCTGCGTTTGATGACAGGATGATTTGTAAATGTTGTAACAGTAAAATCAGATTACAGTCGAGCAAAACAGACAGCAGAACGGCGTTGATTAAGCTAATTCAAATTTACACTTTGTCAACAATCAGACACTTAGATTTGACTGATCTGCCTGCACATGAACATTCATGCTCTAGTATAAGCCGAGATAACACAGCTGGTTAACAAACAGGAGCAGACAGAACAGGTCGGCCACTCCTTCAGATGTGCAGCAGCTTGTTGGTTTTTCTCTATAGAAGCAACTTTCTCACAGACACCAACTATGACTAATGAACTTTGTTATTTCTTCTTTATTTTTCGTCCCCAAAGACATCTGTTGGAGGCCCATAAACAAGACGAGGGACACTGGAACACAAACAGCAGCTTTAATGGAAAATTCACTCCAGACTAATAAATGGCAGAGATTTGTTTTATGGCCGAGTCTAAAGAAATCTATTTTTTAAAGCTACTTTGTTCATCATTTTAGGCTCCTTTTTATGAGATGCAGTACTCTGTGTGGCCACAAGAGGCTCTCATACGTAATTATCCACTTTTCCTGATAGGACAGAAAAGATTTGTGTTTAATCCAATACGAATTCCTTTTTTTCGTATTTGAGTCAGTTCATAGAAGAAAAATCAATCATGCGAATCATGTTCGATAACTTCATCCTGATTTTAAAATACTGACTACTGTATTTCAACGATTAATAGCTCAGGTGTTTAATATTTTATGGTTAGCTAGCATTAGCACCGAAACCTCAATTCAAACGTAGTAATCTAGAAAATCTCTTATGGCCAAGTTTGATATTAGAGTAGAAAGCATGGCTAAGATAGCTAGTTCATCTATTGCAATAGTAATTTCATTTTAACGTCGCCCCTCGCCAGTTTAGTATCCTTATGTTTTTTTCTGCAGTCAGCTTGCCTCCTGATTGGCTGTTATTTTGTCCACATGACTTAGGGCAGAGTCCACCCTTCCTCACTGTTCCCCCTAACACATAAGGGTTTCTGATCATTGATATTGAACACGTTTAATTCCTTCGATTAACACATCTCACACTTAAGGATAATCTGGCAAGATAATCCTTCAAACCCTCCAATAATCTGTTTTTGATGACTTTTTGTTGTAAAAGAGGAATAAGGAACTTAAAGAGTCCATTAAAAGACTGAATGAATAAATAAAGCAGATGCATAAATTAAAAAAACTGCAGTTCCTCGAGTGTCCACTTGAGTTCTCATTAACAGACTCCCTTGACCTTTACATTCCTCCAGAGCTCCACCCTGAACCAGTCCAACTCTTTATGACTTCAGTGATGTAAGAAAACTTCACAAGTCCGTACATCCATGCAGTAACTTTAATATAATGAATAACTGCAGCCTGGATTAATAACTGCAGCTTTTATTACTAAGAAGAACCCACATCCTGGAAATAAAAGAGAGGACGGAGCCAAAACATCATTCCTCCATGTTTTTATCAAAATAATGTTAGTCATAAAAACTCCATCACTTCTGCAGGACGTGTACAGACAGAGTATTAATCCCCCTTTCAAAATAATTTTCCTGTTTCTGTATTTTCGTCTTGGCACTCATATAAAAGTTTCTGTGGCTCTAAATCTGAATAGTTTTTAATCTCATGATCACAGCGTTGAAGGTTTTATGATGTTTTTTTTTGTGTTTCCCTCTCCTCGCTTTGACATCATGTCCTCACTATTCATCACAGACACACCTTGTGGAAATCCAGATGTGGTTTGGATAACAGTAGCAATCTCTCGGCTAATTTGTTTCTCTCTTGAAGACAGGAATGTGGTTTCATGCAGGAACACGTCAGTTTGGGCTCTTATGCAACTGAACGCCAAAGAATATCCAAGGAAAATGAAAGAAAAGACGTCATTTTTTTAATCAAGTTTCTCCGTATTTTTCTCCTGCAGGTATAAACTCGGAGGTGAAGTACTCCCTCCTCGCGGGCGACGGCGGCTACTTCTCCCTGGATGAGTTTTCTGGGATCCTGCGCCTCGAGCGGCCTCTGACCCTTGAAACTCCGCCCACCTTCGAGCTGAAAGTGAAGGCCACCGATCGCGGCCTGCCTCGTCACCTGTACTCCGTGGCCACAGTGACAGTGGACGTGGTCTCCCTGGACGACTATCAGCCCGTCTTCCTGAGCTCAGAGTACACGGCTCAGCTCCCAGAATCCTTAGCAGTGGGTACAGAGGTGCTGAGTGTCTCAGCTCTGACGAGAGACGGAGGAGGTCCTGACCCGGTGGTGTACCGTATCGTGTCTGGAAACGAGGACGGACGCTTCCGGCTGGACTCGAGGACAGGTAAGAACTTTATTTTTTATTTAAACAATAAAAACTTTCTGCAGGTTCAGACCGGGGTCCTGGATCAGACCCAGACCTGAACCGTCACAGGAACATATTTGGAACAAACTTTGGAAGACCATCAGACCTGTTTGTAAAACGGTCTTTTCTCAAGAGGGAAAGAAAAATCAATGAGTAGAAATTAAAGCGATGATAATTAAATTTCCCTCCGAGGTGGCTGCAGGCGGCAGATGTGTCCTCTGTTCATGTGCCAGAGTTTTACCTTCATTAGTAATGAGACTAAATTAACCATGACGGTGATAATCTCTGCTTTTTAATATGCAGCATCCAAGATGGAGACCTTTTGTTATTTGCTGCTTAATTGAATAATTTTAATAGATAATCAAAAGAAAAAAAAAGCCTAAATTTCCTTCAAAAACAAACTTTTTTTTTCTCTTATCAGACTCAAAACAGATCCATCACCTTTTCCTGTTTTGTTTTCTCTCTAATGCTTTGGATAGAAAAAGTTGGATTATTGATGTTAAAAGTTATTTGGAGAGTTCTGACCTGAAGTTAAGCACTCAGACTTTTCATGAGCCCCACTCCCAAAACTCTGCAGGGTTTGAAATCCAACAGGGGACCAAATCTGGTCTGCCCTCTGGACTATGCGGGACTGTCTCACAGTATACTGCCAATAAATCATTAAAGGGCAGCCGGTCAGAGGAACCGCACTCATTGATCAGTGTCCTCCGTGTTCGGTTTCATTATTCCAGGAGAGGAGGGAGGTTTAAAAGTTTATAAAGCAGAGGGAGGGGTGAGCCAAAAACCTAAATTAAACTTTTTTTTTCTTTTAGAGCTTCAATACGCAGTGAAAATAAACCTCAGATGGCTTTATCTCATTCTCTGTAAGACATGAAACAGCCTAACTCCTTACATCCTCGAATCAGGTAAAAACCTCCAAAGACCGCCTGTCAGTCAGGACCATCATGCTTCTGATTCATCAGTCTTGTAGCAGTAATAACTTCAACATGAACGTGTTACCCCGAACAGTGGCTTCTGTGGACCGAAACGTTTTTCTAAAGCAGGCGGTAAACACGTTTAATTTCGCTCTAAAACGGGCTTTTTCTGCCCAGTGTGTGCGTGTAGACAGCCTCAAGTGGACACTCTGGGAACTGCAGTTTTTAGCACTCCTGTGTCGGCTTCATTTCTCAAGAGCAGAAGATGCCGTCTGGTTAAAACACAAGCCTGATTATCCGTCATAAACCGACTAAACTTTACAGCCTTGTTGATGGAAATGTGAGACCACAGCCAAAGGTGTGTTTTCTTCAATTTGTTCGACGTCTCTTTCATTTGGCTTCTTGCATCTCCAAACATCCTTTACCAATTCCGAGTTTTTTTCCTTTCTTTTTTGCCTCTTTTATTTGCCAGTGACTCATCAGCCATTCGCCTAAAACCTAGTTTTTTTCTGCTCTAATTGAATTAAAAGTCATATTCAGAATCTCCTCCATGTTGTTTGTCAAAAAACAACACCACCATTTTTGCCACATTGTCAACAAGCAGAGGTGATATGTCTGGATTACTTACCCAGGATTAATTTCATTTCAGAAGTGAGTTTTGGTTGCCCCCGGCAACACTTTGCAGCTGAGGAATAACACACTGTTGCCATGGTGTTTTGACCAATAAGAATCAAGCATTCAGCGAAGGGAGGTTCTTCCTTATTTGACACCTATAAACCTTCCTGATACGTCTGCTTTTCTAGTTTGACTTCAGTTTCCTGCTGTTTTCACGTCTCTTTAACTCTGACTGAATTTTTAAAAAGAATAAAACTAAATTGAGTGAAAGTGGAGCACGTTTTGGTCAAATTCGTCAAAACTGAGCTGATGAGTACAGGAGAAACACCAACTGTAACACAAAACCACTTTATTCAGACTTTTATGTTACTTTAAATTTGTATTTTACGCGAGGAAAAGTCAGGAGCTGAATTATTTACTGTGGCTAGTTTGGCACCTAAAAAAAGAACTTTCCATATGACTAAACTGTTGGACTTATTCCCTGACGTTTACAGTCTGCAGTGTTGTTTCACCAGCTCTGATCTGTGCTCAACAAAACAAAACAAAAATAACAGAAATACACCACAGAGATCTGACTCACAGGATGCTGATGATTCAGATATCTGACCTTTGTGGGGCAGTCCTGACCGTGATGACAGGTGACAGGTAACAAAAACACAGGAGGGACACACCAACACACTGAGGGAGAGAGAGACAGGATTAGAGAGGGGGGAGGAAAGGAGAGACTGGATCTCTGTAGGGTTTGATGATCCAGATCAGAGTCAGGTTCACACACCAGCAGCCAGAAAAAGACACAAAGAAGTTCTGCGACAGCTTCAGGTTCAGCACAGAGGAGTCTAAGAGGAAACAAAGGAGAGGATGAGACACCACCAGAGGGAAAAACGAGTAAGGAAAAGTAGAGAGGGAGGGGATGTCGACGCTGGAGGACATGTAGACAAAGAAACAAACAGTGGCTGAGAGAAAAGCAGTGATTTTATAAAGATTAATAAATAAATCCCATAAAAACGACAGACGTGGATTAAAAGATTTCAGGTTCAAACTGTGACCACCTGCCAGAACTCCTACCTCTGAGAAAACCACAAAAGGTGTGAGGTGGTGGATATAAAGGAAAAGGAGCGTTAAAATAAAAAAGTGAAAAGATTAGTTTTTAAGTTAAGATTAAAAAGGTCTGAACAGAGTCTGGTTGTCTGGTCTCAGCAGGGGGGGCATTCAGGAGGGAAAGGGACACAATGACAGAGTGAACTGTAGCCTGTCGACTTCTTTTGACTCATGTGGGAGGTCGTAATACTGCGAGTGGGGTGCTGCACATGTAGAGTGAAGTTAATCAGGAATTAAAAGTCTCTTTATATTTGCAATCATGAAACTTTGATATTTGGGGGGCTCTGACCCCTAAAGTTGTTTGTCTCCTGAAGTGTTGGAGGGCTAGGAGGTGACATTTAGTAAGACTTGATGATACACAGGTAAGAATGGGGTCTCAAGAGCCAATATATTTTGGAAGTGGTATGTGATTGGTTGGACCAAAGTGTACCGCTTAACTGATGATGCTCTGATCGGTATTTTCCGTCAAGGTTCTGCCTTCGTACCGGGCCATCCTTGTGCACCAGCTGTCAGCAGCCGACAGAGGACTGGTCTGTTATTGGTTTTAATGAAACGGCCTTACCTCGCCTATATTTTAGAGGTTTGCAGTTTTTATTGGCAGGATAATTCAAGGCTAGAAGAAAATGTTCATTTCACTGCACAAAGGTGGCTGAACATGATGGAAGTCTGTTTCAGAAAATCCAGCTGAACGTTGGGGAGAGATGACACCTGCAAAGTATGCTTGTCAAAGTTTGAACAGACAGTTATGAGCTTATCTGTATTTATTCCATGATGGAGAACAAGTATTAATAAGCAGTATCGGTTTTAGTGCTAGTATTGATGAAATCTCTAAGGCATAAATTAGAGTGAATCAGCCGTGGGAAGGATGGTAGCCATAGATTATATATAGAATGGACACAGTCTGCCTCCTCGCTGGGTGAAGCCACCGCGAGAACAGCACCCTCTGGTGACGGGCTGCAGTATAGGTCATAAATCCCGCCTTCTCCAGCAATCCCTATGGAGCTGTGGACAAACTTTAGAAATTTATTACACAGAATATAAATGTTTCTCCCCCTAGTTGTGATGTTGACATGTAGTTACTGTCAGACTGGTTTGTGCTCAAGTCCTCTTTTTTCTGTACAGCTCCATTTTTAAAAGTTATTAGGGGGTTCATGTTTTCTATGATTGACACCTGATACAGCCTATGGGCGTACCAAGATTGCGTAGCTCACCCGGGGGATACGCTGTTTGAGCTGAGCGTCATCACAGCGACTCTCCTGCCGAATGTTTACAACGCTACTACACAAGTGGTGGAGAAAATTCCGGAAATACCGAGAGCAATTCGACTTCAAATTTGTATAATGACGGAAGGCGGAGCCAAATTGTCCATAGTATATACAGTCTATGATGGTAGCACTTTACAGCATGGTAATAAGATGGTAATAATGCAGTAATAGGGTAAAAATAATACATAATAACATGATATTATCACCGTTATTACTTGGTAATATCAAAGTGTGTATCTGGGTAATGATCAGAAATTTGTAACAGGACAATAACGAGCCAAAATCTGAGAGTAATAATGAGGAAACACATCTGTAGACATAATATCCCACTGTTCCTCTCAATGTAAAGTGCGACCAGAAGGTCCCGTTTCAGAGAGTTTTTCAACGTGCTGATCAGAGGAAAAGGTGGAATCCTGATCTGACACCATACCCTGCAGCATCAGAGACATAAGCCGTATAAATAAGCGGGCGTTTGTAGGAATAAATTACTCTTGGCTAAAGTTGCTGAGATGTTCGGCAGATGTATTGACAGAGAGTTTATATTTATTCATGTGTGATGTTGAGCTGAGAGGAAAAAAAAGTAGTTAAAAGGCGATCTGAGATGTTGGTCTGACAGCATGTTCTTGGGTGAATCCCCCAGGCTAATGTTTATGTGATCAATCGTGACTGAGAGAGAAAGTTTCACAGGTCAAAAATAAAGTTTTGTCCGGCAGACTCGGTCTGGTTTTTAAAAAGGTGTAATTGTGGCGTGGAGTCAGACGGATGATGGATAAAAAGTGACGTTTTATTTATAGAGAAAGCTGCAGTGATCCCTTCAAAATAAAACGTCTGCTGATCCATCACGCAGAGACCAATAAATCTCCAGATCAGTCCAGTGTGCAGTTTTCTATCTCTGTTTGTAGTCACATAAAAAACTGAACAGCCAACCCGTCCACAGTCTGTTTTCTCACTTTATTCCTCATTTACGCACAAAATCGTCTGAGGTGTCGCAGCTTAAATAACCTAATTTACTTCACAGTCAAGCTGCAGGGCTTTTTTACAGCTCAGAACAGCAAAGTCAGCGTTTGTGTCAAGTGAGAGTAATGAAAATTCATAACCAGTAAAACCAGCACACCCGCTCCGCTGTCTGAGAACCTGATTCATGGGCTCGGCCTTCAAACCTGCGCCGCCAGGGAACAATCCCAGCCTGTTGTTTTTTAAAAATCCTCCGTTTGTACCCGAGAAACTTCAGAAAACCTCAAGTCAACTTTGGATGAATGCATTTATTATTGATGCTTCATCAATATACCCGAGCACACTGGGGACACTTGCATAAACAGCAGCAAAACTTTTTAACTTTTATTATGCAAACACATGGAGGTAAAGTTTGTAAAAGTCAAACTTTGGACGTTAATGAGAAGTTTTGGCGCATGAATCCAACTGCCAATCTTCTGTTTTGTTATGCGGTGCAGAACAGCTGCTGCATTAACATTTTTTTAACACTGAGCACGTGCAGCAGGTCACAGCTTGACTTTTAATAACAGAATTTAACTGTAAGCTACAGAAGAAGGTGCGCTTCAACAAGCAGGAACCAACCAGAGGTTTCATTTTCAATAAATGTAAATAAAAAAACACATTTCAAACCTGCAGCAGCTGACCAAAGTGCTGCACAAAAAGCTCTAAATGCAGTGGTGGGGAACAGTCAGAATATAAACAGAGAAAATATCAGCGCACACGCACTCGAGAACAGTGAATGATTAAAAACAAACTGTACAGAAAATGAGCTGTCGAACTAGGACTCACTTACTGAACTGGTCTGGACTTGAACCATCAACCTTCCACTGCTTGTGGAGGTTCAAACAGGCAGATTGATACGACTCGTCTTAGCGCGACTAACATGTTGATTTTTGCGCCCCCGTACATCATACTTTATTCTTCAGTAATAGAATAACATCATAGAATCTGTTGGTGGTGTTGCTCGTTGTCTTGTTTGTCTCTGTAGCTGATGAAGAGACTTTGGTTTCAGTTAACGGCTGTTTCACAAACAGTTAAAATGTCATGACTTTGATATTCGTGCTTCTTCGAGAGCGAAAGCAAAAAGACCATCTGCATTCAAATTGACCGTTTCTGGAGCGTTATTTGTAACACCTGAAATCTCGGCCGCAGGGTGGACGTGATGAAAGCTCGCTGCAGAGACAGAAATTTTTCACATTTTTCTCGATGAGTGAGATTTTCAGCTCCTCGAGAGCTTCAAGCTTCTCAGAAGAAAGCGATGGAGTTAGTCGTAGTGTGAGATGGTGGAGTTAGTTTGTGTGATTTGTGTGAATTCTAGAGTATGAAAATATGTCCTACATTCAGGATGTGTTTTGAATCATCAGCAGGAGAGCTGTTGCTCTGAGGTTTGATGTGTTGACCTTGCATTAAAGCAGAATCATGTCAGGATTCGCTGATATCCCTCAAAGTGAAGCGTAAAATCAAGTTTCTGCAGATCTGCGTGACTAAACGGAGGAGTTGTTTCTTTCAAACTCAGCTGTTAATTGCTGTTTCTCCCGTATTTCCTTGACACTGCGTGATGTACAGAGAATGACTCACAGCCTTGTTGATAATTCATGAGTTTCGTTTCTTTGATTTTCTCTGACTGATTATAAATTAACTAAATTATGAATGTTTTGCGTCACCAGTAAGTATCTCCAAGGATTCTGTGAAGGACCATGTTGTAAATCTCACACATATATTTAAGCTCTGGATCTGGAGATGTTATTTAAGTTGAACACTCGGTGTATCAGTGTTCGTCACGTCTCAGCGTGGGCGTCAGATGGACAACCTGACCGTGTGATGTGTTGCTGAATCACAGCGTTGAAGTGTTGAACGTGTACGTTTCTCTGAGACATCTAGTGGCATATGTTACGAACACAGCAAACAGCCCACATAGATATAAATATGTAGATAACTCAGTCATGAGTCAGAGTGATCTCTACCTTCTGAACAGGGTTGGACGTCATTGTACATTCGCGGTAAAAGGTGCCATAAGTTGAGAATTTCATTTTGTCTCCCTGCCAACATCTGAAACCAAACAGCTGTTCTCACACGGACACGTCCTCATTATGGCGTCTCCTCTTCATGACGATTTATGGGGTTTTACACCTTTTGGAGCGAGGACAATTTTGAAAAGTAGGGGACATTATAGTCGGTTAACACTTCTTCAAATGTTTTTTGGATGGTTTGGAGGTGAGGCGGGGCTCAGGAATGCCCTCCTGATGGTTAAAATTGGGGCCAAATTATACGTTTCATCTGCAGAGACTCAGACACCAAACGTGGGATATTTACAGGAGCGTGTCATCAGGAGCTGCAGGATTGATGTGGAAGAAACCTCATGAAGAGAAGCTGTCTCTGTGTGTAAATCTAAATAATCATCCCAGTAAATCCTCACTTTGATAGTATCTCACCTGCCCATGACCGTGTGGAAGTGTGTGCACACACAGAGACACGTGGGAAATGGAGTCACTCAGGTTGACAAAGACAAATGTCCTTCACCCACTTTCCTCCCTCTGAGAAGTAACATCACGCTGCGCTGAATGAGCTCCGAAAAACACAAAACGCAGACAGATACGAGCCGGCGTTGACAGAAACTTGGCAGCGGGGAGTCTGAGCTTCTGTGCAGCTGAACATAAACCACATTTCCCTTTATATGAAAGACCCAATGTGCTGGATTTAACAGCAATAAGTCACTGCCACAATAAATCTCTGGGTCAGATTAGCATAATTACCTGTGCGAACACGACGGCCTGCCTCTGGTGGTTTCTGCTGTGAGATTATACTGTGTGAATGTGCAGGCAAATCTGTGGGATTGTGAGAAATGTTTACAGTCATGATATCAAAAGTTTGTAGGACAAAAGGATCTGAAGCTTTTTTAGCTCCAAGCAGAAGCAGCTGCTGAAAGGAACAGGAATCAGAGCCAAGGTTTTTATTGTGATAGAAAAATAAGAAGCGTTACGCCGTTTTTCCAAAGAAGCAGAAGTTTACTGGGACATAAACAAACAGAATTACAGGGAATTTTTTTGACAAAAGTTGGTGTTTCTCTCTATTGTGAGGTTTGCAGTTAAGTTTGAAAGGGAGGATCTTTTGTGTCAACTCTGTAAATGCAAAGAACAAAAAATAAACGGTACAAAAAACTCAACAAAACTCCACAAATACCAGAAAACCAGGAGACTGACTGTTTTTCCTGCAAAACCAAGTAGAATCCATCCTGAGTGTACAGCTCGAGGCTCACCTTCTGTACTTAATTTAATGAAAATTAATGTGGTCCAGTCAATAATTATGACACCTGAAATTCAAACCAGATAAACAGTCCTTGGAATTGGAGCAAATGTAACTAGTTAAGCAGTAAATGCCTGATAATGCTCGTTAGTGCTCGTTTATACTCGTTAATGCTTGTTAATGTTTGTTTGTGCTCATTAGTAGAGATGCACCGATCCATTTTTTTCCGATCCAATCCGATAAGGACATCTGGGCTGAACGAATCAGCCGATATCCGATACCGATCCAATACTACTATTGAATGAATGAACTGTATACCTCGCCCTGTGAGTGAAGGCATCAGGCTTGACATTAGCCTTGTTAAAAAAAAAAGGGTAACAAATTAACACAGATATAAATTTACTGAATACAAAAAAGAAAGATGCACATTAGCACACAGCAAAAAGTAGCAAGACTTCCATGTAAACGTTTAGTCCAAAAGGATAGACAGACATAGAATAAAGAGCGAACAGAATCGCTGTGTTGTTGAGTATGATAAAAGACTAGATCGGAACGCTGGATCGGCTTCATTCATCAGATGTCCAAACCAGTTACTTTGTCAATAACGGAGCCGATATCCAATCTAAGTATTGGATCGGTGCATCCCCACTCGTGAGTGCTCAGGGCTCGACAGTGCGACTGTTTCACTCGCACTCAAAATAGATGTGTGTGAATTGTGAAATGTATTTAGGGTCACATGTGCGCATAAAAAAAATCAGGCAAGGCAACAAATGTTTTTTCCTGTAAATACCGCAGTGAAGTTAGTTTTAGGTTGGATATCTGATGGACATTCACTGAGGATCTACCGGTGTCTTCTCACTCTCCATGACCGGGAATAACAACATCAGTGCGGTTAAATCTACTCGACAGCATCGCTGTCAACGTTGAGTGTTGAATAAGGGACCGTCAATAAATCACTGGTTGATGTTCTCAGAAAAGGCTGTTTCCCTTCAATAGCTTCCATGTCACGTGACCAATTGACTAAAAATTGATTTAAAATAATAGCACTTACAGTACAGGCCAAAAGTTTGGACACACCTTCTCATTCAATGTCTTTTCTTTATTTTTTTATATGACTATTTACATTGTAGATTATTACTGAAGGCATTAAAACTATGAATGAACACATGTAGAATTTTGTACTTATAAAAAAAGTGTGAAATAACCAAAAACATGTTTTATATTCTAGTTTCTTTAAAATAGCCACCCTTTGCTCTTGATGACAGAAGTACCTTGTCAGGGTTACTTCAGGCACTCCTGTTAAGTAAAAACCATTTCAGGTGACTACCTCATGAAGCTCATTGAGAGAACAGCTAAAGTTTGCAGCGCTATCAAAAAAGCAAAGGGTGGCTACTTTGAGAAATCTAAAATATAAAACATGTTTTCAGTTATTTCACACTTTTTTCTTAAGCACATGATTCCACATGTGTTCATTCATAGTTTTGAGAATCTACAATTTAAATAGTAATGAAAACAAAGAAAATGCATTGAATGAGAAGGTGTATCCAAACTTTTGGCCTGTACTGTATGTCGAACATTATTTGATCAATTTTCATTCTGCCCCTAAAGTTCTTTGCGTTCTTCTTACCTTTTCAGTTTAGGAGGACATGTGCTCCTTGTGAAGACTGTTGGTGTCGAGCCCTTGTTAATTCTTGTTAATGCTCGTCAGCGGTCGTTAGTGTTTGTTAGTTTTGGATGGTGCTCATAAATGCTTGTTTGTGCTCATTAATGCTTGTTCACACCTGTGGTTACTACTCTCTCTCTCTCTGTCATTATTTGTACACTCACACTCTTCTCTCCACACTGACATGAATGCGCCCCCTCTTGGTCAACCCACCTGTACCTCTGACTCACCAGTCTTACCTCCTTTTTTTTTGTCTTAGTGTGAATGTGGTTCTCGGTGCCTCTGCAGCGTACCTCAAGTGAGCTTTTAGGGAACTGCATCCCCTCAGAAACCAGTTTGTGTGTGACGTAGCTGAGACCACATCCACGTTTTATGCAGTGTTTAAACACAGGAGTGGGGTTGTGCAGCTCCGTGCACAGCTCTGCTAAAACCAAGAAAGGCTGCAAACAGATGAGGTTTAATTCATAAAAACTGAGAGGGATTATTGATGCACGATTCAGTAAAAATCCATTAGTGCCATAAATCGTCCTCCTCTGTTAATTTGCAAACAGCCCAGAGTGGTTAAATACACCCCGAGATAATAAGAGGCTCAGAGCCACAAACATGTGACTCAGATCTGATTATAAATGCAGAAACCTCTTTTTCTGTACTCGCCAGCCTCCATCCAGATTCCCCTGAGCGAGGTTTTAATAAATGATTAAAAGCAGAGTACGTGGTTCTACTGGCTAAAGAAACAGGCAGAGAAAAGTATGAATGAAGCTGAAGTCATTGATGAAAAAGAGAAAGTTGAGCTCAGCCGGCCTGGCCGTGGTAAAAAGGTTAAAAAAAAAGTCGATGAATAAATGAAACAGCTTGGATCACTCTGACTCTGCTGCTGCTGTGAAACTCCTTGATCTGAGAAAAATCAATAAAGTGAGATCTGTGCAGCGTGTTTGAGACACTAATAATTTACTGGTTGAAACCTGGAGGTGTGCAGTGTGAGGGGAGTGCTGGATGGTTGTTTTTGTTGGATCTCATTTTGTTTTATCTTAATGAAGTGTGGTTCAGCTGCAGACTGGCTGGCAGCCCACACACTCTGCTGGATATGACGCTGCTGCTGCTGCTGCTGCTGCCGCTGCTGCCGCTGCCGTTCGGTCCACACGCACTCCCCCTTCATGTGGTTTAATGAGCTCGCGAACAGAGAGCTCCTGTCTCCTCAGACTTGTTCGGAGTAATAAACATAAAAAAGTTAAAACAATTTACTGTCTGTCTGCCGTCTCCGAACAAACACATCTATAAAAGCTGCGCCTGGCTGCCTAACCAGAAACACAAATTACACGTTTAGATTTGGTTTGTTGGCCACCGTTGGGAATATGATTTGGTAAATTTATGAGTCATTTACGAGGAAGGAAAAGTGAGCGGCGGCTGCTGATTGGACCGTGGGAACAATCTGCCCTGAGTCATACAGACGTTGTGCTGCTAACAAGGATGTTTCATTAAAAAGTTGCCCAGTAAGCGTCTAGGTTGAATCATTTTTTTATTACATGCTGCACAGTGTGTAAATGTTTGCACCAGGAACATTCGAAGCCAAAGTTTACTCTCCTGATCTTCTGCCATGTTTACCGCAGAAACTGGGTGTGACACCTTTTATAAATGTGCTTCAGTTACCGCCGTGTGGTACGGTTGACTCAGTTGTTTTTAAATTACAGACTCCTTTTTTTTTTCACCTGATTGTTGAGAGGCTTGGACAAAGGCGTCTCCATTTATCTTCATGTATTTTATGAACTAGACTGTCTTTGAATGAATGTGAGGATGGCTGTTTGAGTACACTGGTACTGATGATAACTCTCTTATTAAAAAAAAACAATACTATATTGTGCTAAAATTATGTATACAGTAAAATTGTGTGTTCATAGTAAAAGTTATTTAGCCACCAGGGCTGCAACTGACGACTATTTTAATACTCGACTCGCCACAGACTTTTAAAACAGTTAGTCAAACAGCACTTCAAACAGGCACACAGAACCGAGGCTACTGCTGGAGACAATGTGGAACCCCTATGGCTAATCACTTTCATATTTTTTGGGCCTGTCCGAAAATCCAGTCATTTTGGAGGGAGATGTCAACCGAGATAAATAAAATATTGGGGGTGGATTTAGACTTTTCATTTTTTTATTTATATCTTGGTGAAATCCCGGAAACGGTCCTACATTGATTGTGATGAAGTAAGATGCCTCACTCCACTGGAAAAAACACCGGCGACAATAGTCCATCGTGGAATTCATTGTTGACTTTTTTTAATTATCGATTTTTGTCGACAACATCAACTAATCATTGCAGCCGTATCAGCCACATCTTCCAGTCCCATTTCTCACCATCCCCCAAAAGTCGCATATTTCAAAATAAAAGCATATTAAAAACACCAGCCTAAATCCAAGACATACAAAAATTCAAAATAAAAGCACGACGAACAACCATTCGCTCCAAAGAAGTCTCGTTCAGAGGGTTGATTAGGTGGATCAATCATTAATTTGAATATTTGCAGAAATATATGATGACCGTTAAAGTGTTTATCAGTGATGTTTCTGAAATAATATGTTGGTTCTCTCTTGTTTTACCTTTTCTAAATTTAACCAATCCCATTTGCTTTCAACAAATCTCCCATTACTAACATTAAACCGCAATTTCTACCTTTGTCAATGATTATCTGTTTTTACCAAATCTTGTATTTGGTGAATGCCTCTTTTTGACCCTACTCCGCATATTGCAACAATAGAAAACGTTTATTTTTTGGGTCCGTCATATCTGAGAAGGAAAGCAAAGATTCATTAAGGAGGCTCATGTGAGGAGGAGGAAGGTGAAGATCACCATCTGTTAAATTGAGCGGGTTTGCAGCAGGTCAGAGAAATGAAGACCTCAAACCATCACATCCTAAAGAAGTGACTCAATAACAGACAAAGGAGTGGACGTGTCACAGTATATCCTCTTTAAGACTCTGACGCCTCTTTTATCGCCGCCGTAAATTGAGGTTAAAGTTGTCTTGAGGATGACAGATATCACGGGAGGATGGCGGCCAGCTGCAGGGAGAGATTTATAGATCCTGAAAGGTTAAACTCACAGCTTCACTGAGCCGACAGGACTGAGGGTTCACTGCACATGTCACATGACGCCACACACATGCACGGCGTTTGTTTGACTTATGGGGGATATTAGCATCCAAAGCACCCTGTTCGCACCATGAGGACATCCATTTAAAGCTGTATATTACGTTCATCGCTCCATACAATATACAGCCTGCATTTCAGCGTTCTGGTTGTTTACTCACACACAGAGCATGATGACAGATCAGGATTGAGGAGTGATGGTGCTGAGGGTTTAAAATATGGGAAGTAAAGTCTGAATAAGTGATGCCAGAGGTGTTTTTGTGCTCAGGAAGCTAGACTGCATCTGTTTTGTACAAATAAGTCATTTCCAGTGCAAAAATCACAGCGAGTGGACACAGGTCCTAAAAAAAACAAAATAAACAAGATAGAAAATATGAATAATGTGGATTTTGTCAATAAATCTCAAGATTGCAGTTTCACAAAGCTACAGAAGTCTAGGTTTCCTTCACTCCTGGCAAATTGGATTGCCTTGATGAACTACAGAACATATAGGCTGGGATTTGTAGTCCAATATGCTCCTTTTTTAATGCATCATTTCATCAGTATCCAACACAGCAGCCTGATGTCTGTTGGTTATTCAAAAACACAAGATCTTGACTGCAGCTCTTTCTGCTCTGGAGGGTTTTGCAGCCATGTATTAAAAATGACTAATCCAGCGGGTGAAAAGATGGTCAAACAACAACGATCAAAACCAAGACCTCTTAAATCTAGAGTGAAAGGGGCTCAGGGTCCTCAAACACTGCACTAAAACTCAGATTTTCATATTTCTGTAAGGGTCTGACAGGCTCTGCAGCCTCCCGATCTGTTAACTCTGTGCTTCATGTTCTCACGCTCTCCAGAGAGAATAATTCAGTGTTTACTCCGATGTCTCGCAGGCCTGCTGACCCTGATCGCCCCGCTGGATTTTGAAGTTTCCCGTGAGCACTACCTGTCAGTGGAGGGGAGTCGAGGCAAGTCGTCTCTTAGCGACATCACCACGGTGATCATCAATGTAACAGATGTGAACGACAACGCGCCCGTGTTCGTGCGAGGCGGATACAGCGCAGAGATATCCGAGGATTTGACGCCTGGAAGTCTCGTGATGAAGGTAAGAGGAAACAAAGTTATACCGAGAGATCATACTCAATACTAAATTACTCATCATTATGACATGATTGGAATATTAATTGAACAAAAATCAGAGTGAAAAGGGACATGAAAGAGACACATCCATACTTATAAACCTGTGTTTTGCAACTCAAACCTCCTAAGAGAAGTGATTCCTTCACAGAGCGATCATTTGTGATGCTTTTATTTTGACATTTTTATCGTGTCACATTAAAATCTTCATAATTCAAGAATAAAGTCCTTATATTGCATTTTGAGAATAAAGAAGTGATGAAGTCGTAGTTTTGGTTTAGGTCAGATGTCCGTATCTGTGATTTTACTTTTAGCACACAAATATCAGGACTTTGATAATATTGTGCAAAAATCTGAGACTTGCGGTATTCCCCCTTTAAAACAACCTGAAGTTGCTAATCTTTGACTGAACAACATCTTTATTCTTGTAACATAATACACACAAAAAATATTTGATGTGGCCTTAAAACATGCTTTTATTTTGAAGGGACGTATATGAAAGTTATCAAACTACATGAAAAACATTCAGAAAGTTTTAATGTTCAAAACGTTCTCACCTTGGAGAGGCTCGAGCTCGTACATAGTTCGTGAATTCACGATAAATCTTAAAAAGTCGTTTCTTTTTTAGAAACGTCTGATCGACGTTCGCAGAGATGCTTCTTCCTCTGAGCTCTTTATTTTGAAGGTGGCTGCCCTCACTGAGAGCCGTTTATTTAAACTGTGTTCCCGTGCTTATCTTTAGCACGATGTCAGAGTGTCATTTCATGTACTCCACATACAAGCAGAAACACAGAGGGATGGGTTCAGGATGCTTTGATCATGAACAGGCATCAAATCATCTGAAGAGTGAAAGTGTTTTCGCCTTTCTGAGTCCTCCTCCCATCACTCCTTCCTGTTACTCAAACAAACGGATCATGTGACCGACAGTTTATGATTTAGTGGCTGAATTGAAATATTGAAGGTAAACTAGACACTCTCAAGCATCGAAACTTCAGTAATCTCTAATTGAATCATCAAATTGATAAAACTGTATGTATCTCCAGGTTAAATTTATTTGTATCTGTCCACACACACCAACACAGATATGACTCCCTCCCTCCTATAAACATTCGGAGCTCATGCAAGCACATGCGCTCAGAGAAACTCGTGTCCAGAAAAAAAAACACACACTCTTGCGAGTAATCCAGCAGCGTCTGACAGTTGACAGCTCGCTGATGATTCAGGTAATGAAAAGAAGATTACACTCCGACAAGTTCTGGGAGAAAAACACTGAGACCAGCTCATGGAGAATCAAACATATTGATAATTCCATTCACACAACAACAACAGCAGCCCGGCGGTATGAGATGATCTGTCAGCTTTCTGATGATGTACATGTGTAAAAAATAACACACAAACACTCACGCACACACAGAGATTTATCTGAGGACATGTCAGCCGTCATCTGTCAGGCAGGCAGCAGAGATAACACGGCAATAACACAGCTCAGTGGCTCGCTGATGGTTGCACCGCGGCTCCACGATGATGAGTCTGTAATCACATGGTTTCATATTTGACATTTTTCTTCGCCCGCCCCGCTCGCATCTCTCCATTTACACCATTTAACTGCAGCATGAAATGTTTTGACTGTTTTCACATAATCGAGGGTGTGTGTCATCCGTCGGGGGGGAGAGAAAATAGGATTCATTGTTGCATTGAGCTTAAATGGTGGCAATTAAGAGTCAAAACATGGACAGGATGAGCTCAGAACATGGGTTTGTTAAAAAAAGATCTCCATCAGCGTGACTCATCTCTGTCTCTTACTCAGCCCAAACGCTTTTTAGCAGAATAAAATTAACAATCTGGCTTTAAAAGGTTTCCGATAAAACACATTTCCTTCTTCAGTCTGTCTTACAGAGAAAAGTGCAAGAAATCTGAGATGAAAACAGCTTTTTAGAAATGTCAGACATTAAACACTGCAGATAAAAAACGCTGATTTTGAATTTGAAATGGTATTTTTCATTAATTAACAATCTAGTTATTCAAAAATCTACAGTAGAACCTGCTCTGCTGATAACTGGACTTGAACTCAGTGTCTTATTAAACAAAAATTAGAACAAACAGGAGAGGAGCAAACCTTGAATTCGTCAAATTTAACCTCAAACTGAAACAAACTTTTCCTCCACTAAAGTTCATCTCGAAGTCGTTATTCAGGTCTCATTAAAGCTCTCTTAAATTTGTGAATTTTTAACTTTTGCACATTTTCTGACAAACTTATTGACTGAATGTCGCAGTACCAACAGCAACTGTAGGGGGCAGCATTGAGCAGCGCAGCAAACACTCAAAGTTAAGGGTGCATATTTTCAACCCTTGAAGTAAGGACTCTAGTTTTACCAGGACAGTCTAGCTGCAGATCTCCACTGAGAGGACCGGAGGTTTTAATGAAGCCTTTCAAAATAAAAGCAAATATACCAGGAGAATGTTGTTTTTGTTACATATAAAGTTGATTCGAAGCCTTTCAAAATAAAAGCGATTAGACATGAAAGTACGTATTTTTGGTCATGTGTGAATGTTTATTTTTTCTCTTTATGTTTATGATGTTAGTATGATTTTAAGACAATAAGACAAAATACAAAACGGGATGACCACGTCAAACAAACTGAAGCGCGTGAGAAAAACCATCACCTCAGGTCCTCTTAGTGGAGGTCCGCAGTCAGACCCCTCTCAGTTTTACTCCAAACCAGCTCATAGGAGTTTGAGGGACTGTTCAAAACCAGGATGTAGAAGTCTTTTTTAGGTTTAAGGACTCTGGGTTTGGATCTTGGAAACAGGACAAGACAGAGGAAAACTCTTGTTGTCAGAAACTTTCACTCTTATTCTCTGATTCGCGCCCTAAAGTGGATGCATAGTTTAAGCTCCATCCTCATAAAGAAGAAGTAATGAGCTCTAAACAGTTTAAAACAAAAACCTCTAATCCCAAACATAAAACAGTCTCATTAAAAAGAGTTATCTGGAGTCTAACTTTGTTTCAGTGAACAGCCTTAGTCCTAACAGGCTGATTTCTTTGTTTAAGACAAAATCAGGTCTTATCGGCTCTGACAAACTCAGTTTCTGTTTCACTGGCTTACATTTGAAACAGATGTAAGCCACTGACCTACATTTTTTGTTGGATGTTTGTGAAAATGCCCTTCAACACTGTGAGGATCTTCATTCTCTGAATGAGCAGAAATCCGTTCATTCAAACCTCTGAATGGACTCAGATCCACTCTGCTGACGTGTCTCTTAACCAGCGTCAGAGTCTGACCTTGCTTCTTCCTCATCACAAAGCTTTATTGAATCACTCGTGTTTAATTATAATAAACCCTTTTCTCTGATGTCTGCCTGACCTGTGACTCTTCTCAGGAAGGAGTGAGTCTACAGACATCTTAACTTCCTCTTTACTGGCCTTCACCTTCAGGTAACAGCCACTGATCTGGACGGCCCCGTCAACAACCTGCTGCGTTACTCCATAGTGAGCGGGGACCCCCTGCAGCAGCTGTCCATCGACCCTCGCAGCGGAGAAATCAGCGTTCGCACCGCGCTGGACAGAGAGGAGGTCAGTGTGGCATCAATTTCACATCAGAGGGGAAAAAAAAGCAGTATGTTGATAAAGATGTAAAGAAACATTTTCACTTCTCTCTCCAGATCCCTCATTACTCTCTGACGGTGCAGGCGGCAGACGAAGGCAGTCCTCCTCTGTCCTCCGCGGTCCTCATCACCATCACCGTCACTGACGTCAACGATAACCCGCCGGTGTTCTCCCAGGTTAACTACAGTCTGACTCTACAGGTACGACCACAACACCGTAATAACAAGAATAACTTTATTGAGTTTGGTCCAGAGAGTGGGAGTCTTCTTGGTCCTCAGGGTACGACCGGGCTCGATCAGTGTTATACTTCGGGGCAAGACAGAGCTTTAAAGGGATATTCCAGCGTAAAATTAGGTTACACACCGTTACACAGAGTTAGACACCCCCTCGAGAGATGAATGTTGCTGACCGCTTGCTTCTCTAGTTATACCAACTTTAGTAACGACTGCAGGATAGTAATACAGAGAGCCACGCGCTCAACCAAAACGCCACTCTATAGCCACAAATAATGCTCAGAACAGCACCTAACTTCATCAACTAGATGAAGACTAGTAAAACTAGAGAGGCAAGGGGTCGGCAACATTCATCTTTCAAGGGAGTGTCTAACTCGGTGTTACGGTGTGTTTGACCATAACTTAATTTTACGCCGGAATATCCCTTTAAAGTTCTCATTAAGGGAGGCTGAAATAGTGGTCTCTGTTTTTGCTCCGGTGAGGAGTCTAGCTGAAGAGTTCTGGACTCGCTGTCGTAGAGAGGAGATGACGGCGTGTACGACTGTTTTAGGGTGTTTTTTTGGGAAGTAAGTCACTGATTCTGGAAAGTCTTTAGAGCCGATAAAAACACAATTGAACCAATGAATTGACACGCTTCTCCAGATTGAGGGTGTTTTAAAAAAAAAAACTCAAAGATTTTTGCAGCTCAAGGGGATGAACCAAAACCAATGTTAAAAAAAAATCACACTGTGATCTTACACAGTTTGACAAAAGACGACTACAAATGCAAATGAAAGCTCAGGGTCTTGTCACACTAACTCAACATGATCCCTTTGTTAGAAAGGTAAAAACTGTTAAAACCACTTTTATTTCAGATACAACATCAACATCCTTACCTTAACCCACATTTTCTATGTTAATCTGACTCTAGCAGATACGTCCAAAACTTAAAAGAAAATACAGGATTATATCCAAGATTGTCAGAACATGTTAAAATCTCAGACCTGACGAGAAGAAAGTAAACCCAGAAAACTCCATCAGCTCCTGCAGACGATCCCGCCGTCCTGAGGGGAGAAGCTGCCGACACGTTGATGTGTGAAATTTGACGACTCTGTGACATTTATTAGAGAGGACATGTGTTTTTACGTCAGCAGGAGCAGGTCGAAGTCCTCGTTAAAGCCAGTTTAGTTCACCTGTCCGTGACGCATGAGTCAGCAGGAAAAACTCGGCAGTCTGAAGGTATTCCCCCAAAAACAGACGTCAGACGTTTCTCGAGCGAAGCTGCAAACCTCCACCTGCTCCGCTCCTGCTCCGCTCCTGCTCCGCTCCTGCCTGCCTAATGAGGTGATGATGAAAACAGATGAACTATTGACTGAAGTTAATTAAGGAGAAATCACTGCAGATCAGTCACTCCATATAAATCCATCTCTCTCTCCGTATCATTATAACTCTCCAACACTCCAGTGAAATCTGCTGACCTGTAAGTGCTGCTTCATCATAACTGCGGCGCCGAGAGCTCATTAAAGGCGAGTGCTGAGAGTTCAAGAGTGAAACTATGCAGAGAGGCGAAACTAAAGCAGGGTGTCTGAATATTGGGGGGATCAGAGACGCTGGAGGATCAGACTGGTGACTTTCTGTCACTCAGGACCTGCAGTTTATCTCCACATTTGAGAGTCACACATTCAGCGTGTCACACCCGCCTGTGAAAATAGAGTTGTTAAAATATCAGTTTCAGAGCCGCCGCCGATGACGTCTAAAACTCGGGACTGGGTATCGGCGATCAGACTCATCTGTGCACCAATCTGTTAGAGGAATCGACCACCCCGGGATAAAATCAGCGCTGACACTGGAAATCATTTCTCTGTCTTTGCTCCAAAACAGAAGCTGCTCTGCAACCGCCAGAACGGATGGGTCTAAACTTCAATGACTCAGTAGAAAGATGCAAATATTAAATATTCCCTTCAAAGCAGAAAGAAACAGCGAGAGAGAGGGGCTGCACACTGAGCTGCTGCAGAACTCTATCTTAGAAAGGAGTCCTTCTTATATAAACGATATAGATTTGAGTTTCTGATTGGGTTCTTCAAAGGTGGGGTAGGCAGGATTCTGTTAAAGAAACATCTTTTTTGTGGTGTATATAAAAAAGCTTTTAATATCAGTCAATAGCGATTAGTTATTGATGACATTTAGGAATATCACGATATCTCTGTGTTCTCTTATGTCTGTGTAGTCAATATTTTAAAAATTTTTGAGCGGTCCGCTCTTTCTGACTGTAAACAAAGCCGTTCTCCACCTCCTCTAACCTGATTGGTTGTGAGGCAGACGCTGCTCCCCCGTGTCGTTCAGGAGCCCAAACAAAGTTAGCGTGCTACAATATCGGACAGTAGAAAAACAACCAGAAAGTTCGGAAAATTGTCTGAATCCTCCTTTGGCCACGACTGCCGACACAAGCAAGAAAACAAAGTAAATACCGGAGACTCTGGAGGAATAACGGGCGCTTAAAACGGAGGTAGACCGGACAAGAGCTAAAAAGCCGGGTCAACATAAACGATGGGGGACGCTTGGGGATCTTGGTGACCCTGTAACCTTTCTGCTGGACAGGTAAACCGCTTTAACAAAGTAAGACAAGTGTCTGTAACAGAAGTGTTTCTTGTCAAACGGACCTGCTGTAGCGTGTTGTAGCGCCATCGCTAAACTGTCCTCCCTCGGGTCCTGGACTATGTCACTTTATCCTCGTTGTAGAAGTCCTGCAAACATTGTGTTTGCTGGTAGTCTGTTGGCATCTACAGTAGCACCAATGCTTTTGACTTTCACCTTGACTGGGCCCCATTTGTAATGATCTGAAGTATTTATCTGCATTATATCTGAATTTAATCGGAACGATACGAGCGAGCAGGAGCGTCTGTTTGTGGGCGGGGCTTGCAGGAGCAGAGAGGGAGGGGAGAGGAGGAGCTGAGGGGAAAACTGGTTGGGAGGAGTAGAGTTTACATTCAAGATTTCTCCTAAAAACTGGCACTTCCTCAGATCTACCCCACCTTTAAGTGTCCTTATTGTAGTTTCAGAAACCAGAAAAAACCCTAACCTTGTTTTCGAGAAACCGAGTATTGCAACCTGGAAAACTCTGGTAGATATTGCAAAGCTCTCCTCTTCCTTTGCTGGAAATGAGATGTATATATATCTCACTCATGCAACAGCGTGATGGTATTTAAAAGTGCAAAGGCTGCAGTAAGCCGCAGCAGGTTCATTTTTGCAGGTATGAAACTTGTCGGGATTTATGTGGTTAAAAAAATACGTTGTGCAAACAAGATGCAGTAATGAGAAACCGGGTTGCAAGCAGGTTTCTCTTCATGTGTGTAAATATCACATCCTGCATGTGATCAAAACTGATTACATGTATATTTCTACAGAGAGGTCTGAGTGTTAAGAAAGGTACAAAAACTGACTGCAGTATTGCCAGTTTTCCAGCTCATCTGTGTTCCAATATTCCCGGATCTAAACTTTGGACCGACCTCTTAGCGAGTCCCAGAATTGGAATCGTACTGGGAAGAGAGAAATCGATGGGAACCATACGTCTTTCATGCATCTGTGAGTCTGAAGCCGTGCGTCTCTGCTGGACAACAGGGGGTTGCTCCCTCCAGGTGCAGAGAAAATGTATGTGCCTCAGGTGAATGAGTTCAGGTATCCCAGGGTTTTGATTGAGGGTGAACTGCATTGTGGGATTGACTTACAGATCGGGTGGTGGAGCCGTTGCACAGGCTGTTGCATTGAGAAGAGAGATTTCGATTTACCGGCAGACGCATGTTCAAACCCTCAGCTGCAGTCATGAACTATGTTTGATTGAAAGTCTGAGATTGCAGATAAAAGTGGAATCTGGGGGAAAAATCTAGCCGCGCCATAAACCCTTCTCATTGGAAGGGGCCGGCTCAGGCGGTTTTGGATTTGAACGCCTCCCTTCTGAGTCTTTCCGGATGGATTGGATTTCTGCTCGTACTTCCTGTCACAGAGTCGGTTATCTCACTCTGGTTGTGTCCCGCTGACAGTTTAAGTTTTCTCTCCATTACTCCACCTGCTGCAGCCCTGCCAGCTGAAAAACGAAATGTTATGAATATAACTTCTGTTCCCTGAAGGAGAGGAACGAGGTACAACACATATAGTATGGGATATCACGCCCCTGCGTGACCTGACTGAAGACACCTTTATTCACGCCTTTAAGGCAGATGATCTGTGGTGACGTCTGGGAGGCTCCGCCTGCACATATATACGTGTAACACCACAGTCATCCTTCAGTTCGATAGCCGCTCTTCACCGAGCTCTGCCGCGCAGCGGGGCAACCCAGTGTTGTACCTCGTTCCTCTCCTTCAGGGAACAGAAGTTATATTCATAACATTTCGTTCCCTTTCAGTCGATTCACTCGGTACAACACATATAGTATGGGACATATATACACGCCCCGCAGAGCAGCCACCGAACCGAAGTCAAAACCTCCAAAACTTTTAGTGCATTGTAGACCCAGCAGAAAGGACAGCGTGAGCCACCGAAGGTGCTGTCACATCCAAACGGTAAAACCGAACAAAAGTGTGCGGTGATGACCAACTGGCTGCAGTGCAGATATCACTCACAGAAACCCCTTTAAACAAGGCCCAAGAGGCCGCCATTCCCCTGGTTGAATGTGCCTTCACACCTTGGGGCAACGGGAGACCCCTGCTGCCGTATGCTAAGGAGATAGCCTCCACAATCCAGTGGGAAAGCCGCTGCTTAGACAGCGCCTTGCCCTTGGCTGGATTAGCAAAACAGACAAACAACTGGTCACATAAACGCACACTCTGAGTGCGGTCTATGTAAGTGCGTAGTGCACGCACAGGGCACAAGGAATGCAACCTCCTCTGCTCCTCAGATGCAAATGGAGGGGGGCAGAAGCTCAGCAGTTCAAAACTCATAGAGCTATAGGCTGTGGGGATAATCTTAGGTAAATACGCCGCGTTTGGACGCAATGTAGCCTTAGATCCATCCGGAGTGAACTGGGTACAAGAGGGATGCACAGACAAAGCATGAAGGTCGCCCACTCGCTTTGCAGACGTCAAAGCAAGTAGCAGTGCAGTCTTGTATGAAAGAAATTTCATGTCTGCTGACTCAATAGGCTCAAATGGGGGTCCACCAAGAGCCTCAAGCACCAACCCTAAATCCCATGAGGGAACACTGGGTTTAAGAACAGGTCTTAGCCTGCGGACTCCCTTTAGGAAGCGCATAGCAAGAGGGTGAGCGCCTGGCGTCACACCATCAAAGCCAACATGGCATGCAGATATAGCCGCCAAATAGACCTTAATTGTTGAGAAAGAGAGACCCTTATCCAGCAGGTCCTGAAGGAATGTTAAAACATCCACAATAGAACTCTGAAATGGGAGTACATTTCGGTCCTGACACCACTGCTCAAACGCCCGCCATTTATAGGCATATAGGCCCCTAGTAGATGATGCCCTTGCACTCTGGATTGTTGCCACCACATTTGGGGGCAGACCCTGAGCCATTAAGTTGGACCTTTCAACAGGTAAGCATGTAGTTTCCACAGTTCTGGGCGCGGGTGAATCACCTCTCCTCCCGCCTGGGAGAGGAGGTCCCTGCAAAAAGGGAGCTGCCAGGGCCTCGCTACCAGCAGACTGATTATCTCTGCGTACCACGACTTCGCCGGCCAGCGAGGAGCCACCAGGATCAGGGAGAGCCCCTGCTGGCGCACCCTCTCCAGAATGGGCAGAATCATTTCCACTGGGGGAAAAGCATATAGCAGCGTGTTGGGCCATGGGTGAGCTAGCGCATCCATCCCCAGGGGAGCATTGCAGTCTGTTATGGAAAAGAACAGGGGGCAATGAGTATTTGCTCTGGAGGCAAAAAGATCTACTTCTGCCTTGCCGAAGCGGTCCCATATCTGAGCCACCACTAGTGGGTGCAATCTCCACTCTCTCACAAGAGGACCCCCCTGGAGAGAAGGTCTGGTCCAAGGTTTAAGTGACCCGGAATATGTGTGGCTCTGAGGGACAGAAAATGAACACTGCACCATAGCAACAGATAGTGAGACAGTTTTAACAGGGGAAGAGAGCGTGTCCCTCCCTGCTTGTTTATGTAAGAAACCACGGTTGTGTTGTCCGTCCTGATCAGAACATGATGGCCTGTCAGAACGGGACGAAAGTGCTTCAGAGCTAAAAGGGTAGCTAGTAGCTCCAGGTAATTGATGTGGAGTTTGCATTGTGCTGGCGTCCACACACCTCTCACTGCTGCGCCCTCGCACAGAGCCCCCCAACCCCTCAGGGATGCGTCTGTGGACACCACCTTGCGAAAAGACACCCTCCCTATCGGAGATCCCTGTTGTAGAAAACCGGGTTCTCTCCACGGGAGAAGAGCCGACATGCAAGACTGAGTTATCGTCAGCCTCCTCTGGAGGTGACGCTGCGCGCACAGCCGGTGAGACTGAGTCCAGCGTTGAAACGCTCTCATTTTTAACAGTCCGAGCGGCACTACAGCGATCATAGATGCCATCATGCCTGTCAGCTGTAAAATCGTCCGGAAACACAGTTTGCGTCCCAACTGAAATTGTGCAAGGCAGCGGTGAAACGCAGCCACCCTGCGTTCTGACAGACGTGCTCGGCTTGAAACGGAGCATATTTCCAGCCCGAGAAATGATACCTGTTGACTCGGAGTCAGTGAACTTTTCTGTAAATTTACTGAAAAGCCCAGTGTTTGGATGTGCGATAGGGTCAATGACAGCTGAGCCGCTGCTCGCTCTCTGGAGCTCGCGATTAGCACCCAATCGTCCAGATAGGCTAAGATGCGAACACCTTTCTCCCGTAGCGGAGCTAATGCCGCCTCGACACATTTGGTGAATGTTCGGGGGGCGAGTGATAAGCCGAACGGCAGCACCAGGTATTCGTAGGCTATGCCCTCGAATGCAAACCTTAGAAACTGCCTGTGGTCCGGATGAATTGCTACGTGAAAGTAAGCATCTGTCAGATCGATAGTTGTAAACCAATCTCCCGGTCTGATCGCGCCCAGTAGCTGTCTGAGTGTTAGCATCTTGAACCTGTAGGTTCGTAGGTATTTGTTTAACACTCGCAAGTCTAGGATAGGACGGAGCCCTCCTCCTTTTTTCGGAACAACGAAATAGCGGCTGTACCAACCTTTGTTCGTTTCCGAAGCGGGAACAACTCGTATCGCTCTCTTGTTCAACAAGTTGTTTATTTCTTCCCTCAGCACTGCTGCTGCTTCCTCTGCTACAACTGTGTGTATTACAGAGTGAAAGCGAGGCGGCCGGACCCTGAACTGTAAGCGATAGCCGATGGCAACAGTTCTCTCTACCCACGGTGAGACTGCGCATGCGCGCCACCGAGAGAGACGAACAGTCAGTCGACTGACCTCCAGTACTGTGGGGGAGGGGTTGTCGCCCCCTAGCGTGCCGGCTGGGAACGGCAACACTTTCTCGCCCAGACTTGATTGATTCATGATGTTTTGAGAACAAAACGAAAACTTTATTTGATTCAAAGAACGTACATTTGTGACATTCACACAGTGAACAACAGGCGCCATTATTGGGGCATGTGTATGTGAGGGGGGTTGTGCTTGGGAGACTGTGTTAAGGGAGTGCAGCGCCTCTCGGGACCGGACCCCTGAACGAACTTTAAACGCGGCCTCTTTGGCGGCAGAAAATGAAGGGCGACAGTGTCTCCGTGCTGCTGGCCCTCTCGAGTCGATCCCGAAGCTAGGATGACTGCTGCTTCTTCTTCCTGGGCGCCGAGTCCCTCCGGAAGCTCGGTGGCGGACCCTTGTTCCAAGCCGAAGGGCGTGGGTTCTGACCGGGTACATGTCGCTTCACCGGCTGGGGCCCCAAGCTGGCGGGCGCTGCAGTCCTCTTAGGGGGAGGCGCTGGTGCCGGTTTGTGCGGATAACCCTGTTGTTTGGGCCTCGCATCACGCCTGGGGATGATGCTTCTCAAAGCTTCGGTTTGTTTTTTCCTCAGCTCAAACTTAGCTTGAATGTCGTCGAGGGACTGCCCAAACAAACCGCTGGCCGACACAGGCTCGTCCAGATAAACCGCTCTGTCCCTCTCCGGAACGTCGGAGAGAGTCAGCCACAGGTGCCTCTGCGCCACCACCGTGGAAGCCATGCCTCTACCGAGAGACAGCGCTGCACAGCGGGACACACGGAGGATGTAATCTGTGGCGACCCTAGCTTCATTGAGGAGAGGAGTAAGCGGACTGTCAGGAGGCATACGCGAGCCGAGTTCTGCCAGACACATAGCTTGATATGTCTGAAGCATAGTGACGGAGCTCAGTGCACGAGCCGTATTTGCCTGTGTCCTGTAAATTTTATCCAGCTGTGACGCTGAAAATCTACAGTGCTTGGATGGGAGCGTGATGGGGCCACCGACACCGTGATTCTGGGCCGGGGCCAGATAAGCTGCCAGGGACGCCTCCATAGGCGGAGGGTTCACCAATCCAGCTTTTTCAGCTCCATCTAGATCCAGAAACTGTCCACAACCGGGCACTGTGGCGCGGGTGGACAGCGGCTTGTTCCATGTCGAGGTTAGTTCCGCGACAAAATCCGGGAACATAGGCAAACTGTTCTTAACAGTCGTCGGTTCGGGTGGGAGAAAAAACCCTGTGAACCGCGACGGTTTTTGAGCTGGTGGAGGAGAGGGCCATTCTACCTCCAGTTTCTCAGCTGCACGGCGGTACAGTGAGAGGAAGGATGTGTCGTCCAGATCAACCGGCGCAGCAGCGGCGGCATACTGACCTGAAGACAACGGCTCCAGCTCATCTTCCGAAAAACCCTGCACGTCCAGGCCGATGTCCAGCACGTCATCGTCCTCCTGGTAACAAGCTAGCCCGGATAGCGGCTGGCCAGCGCCCTCGGAGGGGCCCGGCTCAAACCCAGCTGACCCGTCAGCACACTCCACATGGTCTGCCCAGCTTCCAACTGAGCCTTCGACCAGAAAGTCCTCACCACCGGACTCGGACGAAGCCGGGTCTCTGGACTCGGAAAGGAGGGGGTCGTGCAGCGCAACAGCGGTTTTTCCAAGAATTTTCTCCACAAACTTGACCCGCCTTCCCAGGGTTGAGCTCCGAAGCCGGTGACAGGACTCACACGACTCGGGCTCAGTCAACGCCCTCCTGGCGTGGACAATCCCCAGGCAAACGGGACAAGCCTCGTGAAGATCCTTCTCGTGAAGGGAGAAGCCGCACCCCTGAGGACAGGGGCGAACAGAAGACTTCGCCTTCACCTTCATGGGCTTAGAGCTCATAACGAGACTCAAAAGCTGAACGAAATTAGCGCTCCGCGGGTAGCCGTAGGCTAACACCAACAGGGGCAGTTGAGCTAAAGTCGATCAAGCAGTAGCCAGAGACAAGACCAGGCTAATTTAGCAGCAGCTAGTTAGCCCGACTCGGTGTAGGTGTTCTCAGCGAGGTGAAGAGCGTAAGAACTGAAGGATGACTGTGGTGTTACACGTATATATGTGCAGGCGGAGCCTCCCAGACGTCACCACAGATCATCTGCCTTAAAGGCGTGAATAAAGGTGTCTTCAGTCAGGTCACGCAGGGGCGTGATATCCCATACTATATGTGTTGTACCGAGTGAATCGACTGAAAGGGAACTCCCATCGAGTCTGAGAATAGCTGCTTCATGAGCTAGAACATCCTCACTTTGCGGTAATGCATCCAAACTCTGTGATACGGTCCCATCTGCTGATGTTTCCACGGCCCGCTCAGCCTGATGAAGAAAAGCTCGGGGTGCACAGAGCAGATGGATGTTGCTCAAACTGTGGAGGAGAGTTGTCATTATTGTCAGACAGGTGTTGCAGCAGTGGCCTCTTTTCTCTTGCAGCTATTGTTTGACGACTTGTCAGTGTTTGAAGTCTACTTTTTATGACTGGAGCATCTGTTTGAGTGAAGTGTCTGACTCCGAATCGTCTCTTAAAGCAGCAGATGGACAGGTAGTAAAGTACAAAACAGCCATATATATCCCTCGTCTGCATCTCTGTTGATTTTCTGCTCGTCCTGGAAATGCTGACTGAAGTTTGTCTTCGCCCCAGCCTGCTGAACACTGACACATGAATAATCCATATTTGCAAGTTTCACTCCTAGCTGAAGCATCTGTTCTGCTCTGTGCTGCGCTGCATCTGTCAAGTGATTCTGTTTGGAAAAAGGGCATCACAGAGAGCGATACTTTTGTACGTGAACAAGCAGTTTCGAGAGGGGTTCAAATGAGCTGAATTTATCCAAAAATAGAAGATATCAACACGCAGGTCGCCTTTAACCTTGATCCTGACGGCACTTTTATCGTAATTTAACATAAATCTAAATGAATTCCTCCATTGCATATACTTTTACCTTTCAGAAGTCTATTTTCTATAAATGAAGACATGATATTCTTTCAGAGAGCAAATGCTAATTAAGACCGGACATTAAAATAGAGGAATGCATATATATATATATATATATGGCTTTATATGAGGTCAAACTTATGAGGAAAGACTGACAGCACAGACTCATACAGGAAAAATGCTGAAAACACACAGCAGACATGCAGCAAGTAAACACTAAGTATCCAACCAGACTACATAAACTCACATAACAAGCAGTCACCATCCAGCAAGATGCAGCCAACACTCAGTCAATGATTAGACCTTTACTGCAGCAGAGGTCTGCAAATGAGAGAAACAAACACAAGTTAGTGATTCTCCATCATTAGAATTGATTATCCAATAAAGTCAAGTCATAAAAAAAGCTGCAATCCCATAAAAAAATATAAGCTGTAGTAATTGATGCTTTGGAAGTTTTACAACAAACAACAAAGACGTCTCAGGAGATGAAAAGTGTCATTTTAGGCCTTTAAAGACACAGCAGCACTCGTCTCATTTTGTTTTGTTTTTCACAAAATTGTTCTTTTATTGTTTCACGAGTTGGTTTACAGTGTTTTACTCTCTGTGTTTGTGGGAGGTAGATTACCCTGCTGCAGGTTTAAAAGCTCACTGATGGGCAAAACAAGTAAGTAACTCTGAAGTGGTATGAGAAGGTGAAATGAGAAGGTGAATTAGTCTTAAACACCCTTTAACCACTTCGGCCTTGAGGCTCATGGTTTGCGGTTACCACAGACCAAATCACCCCTAACTGGGAACTCTGGCATCATGATGGTGCTACAGTTAAAAAAAGAGAGGCAGACTGAGTTCACCTGCTCATCATGTGCTGCAAAGCTGAACCAAACTCCAAACAGCGATATCATTTTGAGTGTTTCCGTCGTGCTTTTGAAAAACAAGAGTGTGTTTTATGATCCGCGCTCTAATTGAAATCTGAAGGACCGCACTGGAGCGGTTTCGTCTGTGTTTGATTGCTGCTCATCTTCAGATTCATGCTGTAAGTTCTTTAGACTGATCGCTCAGCTTCAGAGGAACCACATATTTCTATTAGCGCCGGCGGGGCGTTAAAAATCAACATGACAGAGCTTTTTAGGACGGCTGGTGATAGCTAATCCATCATGGTGACAAATTCAAAGACATTACTTCCTCGGTGGTACGGTAATTTTAATACGCAGAGCTGCCATAAAGTATTGATGAGATATTTTGTTGAACAGTCAAATCTGGAAGATGAAACAAGAACAAATGAGAGAGCTAGATTGATCTAATACATCTTGTGGTGATGTGTCCTTAAATGCACCTCCGACACAGGCTTTGAAAACACTTAAAGCTCCACGTCTAGAAATGTCAGGGTTAGGGTGAGACCGGTTTCTGGAGTCTTAAAGTAAGTCTGGAGTAAATTAGAGGCCATGCGGTAACTTCAACTACAGAGTCTGATTTCCTCTGAGTCTCTGAATGATATTTCGTACTGTTGATGATGAAAAGGTGATGAACTTTGTGGTCCTGCAGGAGGGCGAGTCAGTGGGCAGCAGCATCCTCCAGCTCGTGGTGACGGACAGAGACACGCCCAAGAACGGCCTGCCTTTCTCCTTCCACATCGTCAGCGGCAACGAGGACCGCCGTTTCCACATCGACCAGGGAGGCCTGCTGTCGCTCTCCGCTCCTCTGAAAAAGAAAGTGAAACCCCATCACCAACTCAAGATCCAGGTACGAGACTCGTGAAACATCCAGACCCGAGTTTGATCGATGAATAAGCTCCGAGTTTTCTCCCCGCTGGCTCATCGGTTTTTCTCACTTTGTTGACATTTGGAAACTTTCCGTCATTTTTCCTCCCTGCTCTGTTTTACCCTGTAGGCCTGAAAAAAATCCATTGTCATATCCGCTGGATTACATATTTTGCTGAAGATGAAAATCTGACACATTGTCACAGTAGACAAAGAGTCACAGAGGTGGTTCTGGTAGTCTTATTTCAGGGTCCTGTGAGCTGCTGAATTTGCTGTCAGGGGGTTTGGTGATCACACCTGCAAACAGACGGTTTATCATCAAAGTAAACAAATCTGTAAAAAAAAGTTTATTTGTGAGGTCACGTGAAAATGCTGACCTGACTGTGTCAGAGTTTCAGAGTCGCAGCTTTAATTCAGGTTCTGATGGGAGCCGTGATAAAACCGTCTCTGTTCTGATCAGGTGACGGACAGTGGCCACCCTCCTCTCTCCTCCATCTGCGTGGTCAACATCAACGTCACCGAGCAGAGCAAGTACCCCCCCACTGTGGTGCCTCTGGAGGTCTTCATCACCACATCCGGCGGGTTGTTCGCCAACCGGGTCATTGGCAGGCTCCACGCCTCAGACCAGGACCTGCAGGACGTCCTGACCTACAAATTGGTGTCAGAGCAGCCCGACAAGGGCAGGTTCTCTGTTGACCTTTCTGATGGTAAAATCTGGGCCGATGAGAACCTGGAGGAGGGCTCGTACTCCCTGAATGTCAGCGTGAGTGACGGCAAGTTCAGCGTCTGGACTGGGGTCAAAGTTCACGTGTGGGCAGCAGATCAGAGGACGCTGGACTCCGGCCTGACCCTGCATCTGGTCGGATTATCTCCAGAGGAGTTTCTGGGTGACCACTGGAGAGGACTCCAGCGCAGCATGGGACAGGCTCTGGGTTTACCCCGACAGGAGCTCCACCTGGCCAGCCTACAGCAGCTACCTGACGCCCAGGTCCTGGAGGCCCTGCTGACCTGGAGACCTCAGAGCGGACACGTCCAGTCTCTGCCGACCAACAAACTAGCAGGTGATCAAACAAGAAACAAATAAGCTGTTTGAGTTCATACTTAAACTTCAGTTTTTTGTTATATTGATTAATAACTAAAATCAACACATCAGGAATCTGCTTTATTTAAAAGACGACAAACCGAAGACCAAGTTTTTCAGGCTGGTTCAGTTTATTAAAGTCTGAAAAGGTCTGAGTTTACCTCGACTCTCCTGACATAAATTTTAAAAAGAGCTGCTGGAAATTAAAAGATTGAGTTTTTAATGTTAAAGGAGAGTTTCAAAACCTCCAAACTGCTTCCAGCAAATAAGCAAATAAAATCCTCTATAAGCTTTAAAGGGATATTCCGGCGTAAAATTAATTTAGGACCAAACACAGCGTAACACCGAGTTAGACACCCCCTCCAGAGATGAATGTTATACCGACTTTAGTAACGACCGCAGAATAGCAATACACAGCGGTCTGAGGAGCCATAAACAAACCTCAACCAAAACGCCACTCTATAGCCACAAATAATGCTCAGAACAGCACCTAACTTCATCAACAGGACATATAGGGTCACAGACATAGTACTAGACACCAAACATCTTTTAAACTTTGACTCATTTCTTTAGCAAATAGACTAAACACAACTCACCTACTCTCTTCCAGCAGCCGCTTGTTTGTAGTGAGACCTCGGGCCAGTCCATTATGGACTACAGCGGGGTGACGCAGCTCAAGGAAGAACATTTATAATCATTTCTTTATCAATCAGGCAGAGACGTTAAAGCAGAAGAACTACCGCGTCTGCAGTGCAAAATGATTAATATGATGATTATTACTTCAAGGAAATGAAGAAGAAATGATCATAAATGTTCTTCCTTGAGCTGCGTCACCCCGCTGTAGTCCTTAATGGACTGGCCTGAGGTCTCTCTACAAACAAGAAAGAAAGAAAGAAGAAAGAAATCAGGCAAAGTTAAAAAGATGTTTGGTGTCTAGTACTATGTCTGTGACCCTATATGTCCTGTTGATGAAGTTAGGTGCTGTTCTGAGCATTATTTGTGGCTATAGAGTGGCGTTTTAGTTGAGCGTGTGGCTCTCTGTATTGCTATCGTGCGGCCATTATTAAAGTTGGTATAACTAGAGAAGCAAGCGGTCGGCAACAATCATCTCTCAGAGGTTGTTTAACTCAGTGTTACCGTGTGTTTGACCCTAAATTAATTATAATACGCCGGAATATCCCTTTAAATGTAGAAATAATTGAGTTTCATTGCAAAGATGATAAATCTGAATAGCAGGTGAACTTTTTCAATAAAGCAGACACAGAGTGAACCGGGTCTTCCCTGTCTCTGAAAGTTACACTCTCTAATGCAGGTATTATATCAGACATGGAGGACTCTCTGGGCCTCGGCAACCTCAGGGTGAGCCACAACGGCTGTCTGGGTGTGGGCTGCCCGCCTCGAGGCTGCAGGAACGCTGTCCGTCTGAAAGGAGAGAGACTGAGCCATTTCACCACCGCCAGAGCTGCTTACATCACCCCGCAGCACACCTGGGAGAGCATCTGCCCCTGTAACGGTGAGTCTGTCTGTGCGTCTGTGTGTGTGAAATCTGCTCCAGAGTGGCGTTAATGAGGCAGAGTGTGAGCACTTTTAATGTGCGTGTAAGGCCGTCACTTCTTAAAGGAGGAGCGGTGGCCTTTTATCAGCAGGAAGAGGGTTTAGTGAGACACTCTAACACAGAGCTCATCAGCCTCCTCTGTTCTGGAGAGCAGGACCAGTCTGCAGCCACACATTCAACAGAAGCAACTCTTTCAACTCGGCTAACGTCCACACAGAGCGGAGAGCACACGCTGTCCTCCTCTGACATCTCATCTGACTGTGGGCGTCACTGTGGGATCCTGAAACCACACAGAGGTTTAACGCGGGTTTACCTCCACCTACATCTGTTTGTCTTTCCTCTCATAATTAAACACTTTTTCAGGGTTTAGTTTTCACTCCTAGTTTTATTTTTGTTCACAGCAGAGTCAAAACTTATCGGGGTCAGCTGGAGACGATTCGAGGGTAGAGGCACAATTGTGATTGTGTTATATCAGTTTAAAGAAACCTGATCTTCAAGGTTTTAGTGCTGCCCTGTCACGAGGCGTCCCTCAGGGCTCGGTTATTAGTCCTCTCAAATTCGTCCCCGGTGTGTGTGCAGGGTTCCCCCCAAGTCTTAGTGGACTTTCGATCTTTGAGAGAAAGAGATATCTGAGGGCGCTGACTCTGTTTTCTCTTCATACGTGTTAAAAAAACCGTGAATGATGGACTTAAACCCCCAGAACAGGTGACAGGTGGATACGGGCTCTTAGAGAGTGTGTACAAGTGAAGCATTGTGCAGCGACACCACCTCTTTGTTGGATTGTTGTCATTCCTGTGAGGATTAGACTCCCTTAACGTATTACTCTTATAATATCATCTAAACGAGTTTTCAGTGCCGTGTTATTTTGACCGTATCCTACCTCAGCTGACTCTGGGGTTCAGCGATAAGGAGACGTGTGAGAACAAAGACGAAGCAAAAGAAAAAGTGTAAGGACAACAACAATTTTAATACAACAGTTTGAGTTTCATTTTAAAAAGTTTAACACCGCTTTTATGAATTTTCTAGTGTCACTGGAGTGTCACTGTCTCATCCAGTTAGACAGACTGACATGTAGCAGGATAAAGATCTACATAATAAAAATCAATAATGTGACCACAGATACTGTTTATTGGCTTATCAGAAACACAGAGCACCTCCTGCAGACAGAGTCATACCCCTCATCTCTTGTCCAGCTCATGCATCAGTTTCAGTCTGTTTCTCAAAGAGTGAAAAACTCCGGACTGTGCCTTTAAAGGACGACCCCGTTGAGTCCTGTCAGGTGTTCTGGGGCTCTCAAAGGTGATGTCAGAGTGATCTTGACTTTAAATGATGAAGAGCGGACATGCTCAGAGAGAGGACGGATAAGATGCGTGTGTGTATCGGCTTATAGAAGAACTTTTTCAGCTCTCATCGTCAAAAAGTTTGACATAAACGTCACTTTTTAAGGGTTTATCTGGGTGTGTCCTGATACGACTTTTTTACTTCTGATACAATACTGATATAGTAGCCTTCAGTATCGGCTGATACCGATATTGATCCAATATTGGCACAAACCTGTGTATGACAAGTTTTTCACTCAGCTGCAACGTCCTTTTTAGACTTTAACAAAAAATACTTCCACACAGCCGACATCGCTCCTACTCCTCTCTACTTTGTTAGAATCTTAGTACACACTGTTGTCGTGATCACGTGGACTCTACGTGGACTTGGGCGCTGCTAGATAGAAGTGCTGAAGCGGAGTCTGGAATGGACTGCTTGTATCGGAGTGCTGATATCAGAGATTTTAGGTGCAGGCCGATAAAACCCGATATTCATTTTTGGGCTGATATCAGAGCGATATCAATATTGTATAGGGACAGCCCTAGTTTTATCAGTACGCTGTGTCAGAAACAAGGTCAAATACTGTTCATGTGACACATTAACTTTAATTTTTACCACATTTTTTAATTTATTCTGTGAACATACATTAAACTTTTTAGCAAGAAAGAAACGACAGACTACAAGTGATGTTAAATATGTGCGAGAGAGTTATCAAATCTAGCAGAGTTTTGGTTTAAAGACTTCTCCCTGACCTTTTTTATTTCAACTACAAGTTAAAAAATGAGCTGCATTATGAAAAATCTTCTATTAAATGTTGATTTTTAACCATTTTAACATATTCACATCATCCAGTGTTCCTGAAAACTGACCGGATTTTTGTTGGGGTTTTTTAACCACATTTTTTGACACATTACTCCTCTGCAAGTGTCAACTTTGCAATTATATTTTCCATCAACATTGGAGAGAATATCTGGAGCAAGGTCACTTTAGCTGTGCGAATGAGTCATTTTTCCTCAATAGCTCGTCTCTGACTCATCCTGCTGTTGTGTTTACTCACTCACTCACCCTGTCTGCCTGTCTGTTTTTTTATGTGTCTTTGTTTCAGAGTCAGCAGTGCGGTTTGATGGTAAATCCTACCTGAGGTACCTTCACAGGATGGACGAGGACAACCAGGAGTTCAAGCTGTCTCTGAGGTTTAAGACGTCTAAAGAGGAAGGTCTCCTCGTGTCCACCAACAGCTCCAAAGACTGGGGGACTTTACAGGTATGACGACTATGAGAGGCTGCAGATGAGGGATTTGGACTAGACAGTCCGGCTCTCAAACAATCAAGTGATAGTTTTCTGTCCAGAGGTATGAGTCACTCTACCTTTTATTATGTCACACCTGCAGAGGCCAAGGCTGCGTCACCACTCTTTCAAAAAGCTCTGCCGTGAATCAAACTCTCAAAAAGTCCACCACATCGTTCAAACTTTCTCCATCTCAACCGGCTAAAACATTCAAATGCTGTTTGGACTTTGTTGCGTCAGTGATGATAATCCAGTCCACACACACACAGTCACTCTGCCTGAGGATAACAAGGTAGCAGTGGAGCGTAAAACCCAAATCAGATTGAATTTATACGTTTTCTCTCCTCTGTTTTCAGCCCATTAAGTCGTGTCGTTACTGTCAGTTTATTTGCATCATTGTGTGTTTCTCTGCGGCGTCTATTTAAAAGTGCTTCAAGGACAAACAAGCCACAATAAAAGCCCTGTATGTGCATCTGTGTTTGCTCTGCTCACATGAGAGAAAGCTCCTGTCATTGTCTGCCGGTCGGAAAGTCACAACAGCTCACGATGATGAAACACAAAGCAGCAACGCAATTACAACCAAACGAACAAGCGAATCATTTCCATTCATTTGGAGGAAGTGTAAATATTTGTTGTGTTCTCCCCACCAGCCTGAGGGAATTTCATTTTACTCCCCGAGTCCTGCTGCAGTGGAGCGATTAAATCTCTCCCTAATTTCCAGGTGCCGTCGGTGTAATGCTGTTGTTTGATACTAATTTACGATGAGAATGATAAAATCTGCAGCAAGCTGATTTAATCTGCCGGCGTTCTCACGGGGGAATGCCCGCCACGAGCGAAGCTTTTCAATCCAGTGTGTGTCCCAAACACTGCCGGTGTTCACCTCTCTGGCTGCGCTGACTGATATCATCTCAAATGTCAATATTTTATGAGCTACTTGTTTCCAGCAGTCATGTTATCAGTACAGGTGTGACACTCTTCGAAATCCCTGATATCTACTGAGCAGCTTGTTTTACATTCGGTGTCTAATCTGTTTGTCCTTTCCAGCGTTTACCGCAAACACTGATCCCGAGACGTGAATCTGGGTCAGCCTCGTTAGGAACAAAGTACCTGTAGTGACCCTGTAACCCACAAACCAGTTTCTGCTGGGTCTTAAAAAGTCTGAAAACGTTTGAAATCCAGTAATTTGAATTGAAAATTTCTAAAATTCTCTTAAAACCTCATAAAAAGTCCTGAATATGAATTTAAAAAGTCTTAAAAATGTATGGATGGGACTTATAAAGATTGATTTTAAGTTAGCTTAAAATGTTCCCGTTTCCCTTCATGTCCTTTCTACGTTTTTGCCAGTATGGATATAAAATGGACTTTAAATTGTGTTTATGGTCTCAACCCTCTGTTCCTGTTCATTTTAAGCTCCATCCAGCCTACTTTGTCCCCAAAACGGACATGCAGATAAGTGTTCATAAAATAATGTTGTTTTTTTTACTTTTTTCGACTCAAATCTCTTCAACAACTTCAGCCCTGATCATTAAAAAAATAATAAATACAAAATTTAATGTTACAGCCTTTATATGCCAGTTTTGGTGCACCATGTCACTGCTACTTTTTATGCTAAAAAACACAAAATCACCATTTTTCCCAAACAAAATGACCTAGATTATTATTTTTTTAATGAAAAGAGTTTCGGTCATGTCAATGATGAGAAGTAAAACTGATTTCGGTGCATTTAAATCCTTTTTGTAGTGCCAATTATCTGTATTTGAAGCTCCATCCAGCCTACTTTGTCCCCAAAACGGACATGCAGATAAGTGTTCATAAAATAATCATTTTTAAACATCTTCTGAGGACATTTGCAAAAAAGACATGGTGTTTGTACAAAAGGTGAAATTCACCACAAACTGCGCTATGGAGCAAATCAAATCACCGTGTGTGTTGTTGTGTGAATTCACTCTCATGAGTCTATATGCATTTGAATAGGGTCAGAGGGGGTTTCTATGCAAAGAAGCCTCATCATAAAAAACAAGGCAACGATTCCACCTGTTAATGCTCTGAGAATTTATACCTGTGAAACTGGTCTGTTAATATTGTTATGGCATCTTGGAGCTACAAGTGGCTGCGCTTCATTCTCTGTGAATTCACTACATCTAGTTATTGCTGGTAACACTTGGACATCATGGTCGTCACATCAGCACCACGGACAGCACCACACACCGAGAGGACATTATTCCAGTTTCCCATGTATCTTTGACTCCACACTGGCAAACATCCACTGAATATCACCAAATACTTTCACCATCTATGAGCGAGAAGTGTTTCCAAGAGACGATTCTGACATAAAACAACATCAGAAACAACAGATAAGAAACTGTTTGAACCCACTTTGGCTCAGTCACAGTTGAACGGGATTATGGGGGAATATCTTCAGCTCCAATAACTGTAAGTTGAACATATACCTGCGATGGCAGCCCTGACATTTTGGTCATCGTGTCCCCTCTTTACCGTTAAACACGGACGGTGTCACGACCCAGGCCTTTTCAGATCCTCCGCGCTGACATGAAAAGCCAGCATGAGAGCCACAGAGCTTGTCCACCCGTTTTTTTTTTTTTTCTTTCTTCAAACCCTGCCGGCTCTCTCTCTCTCTCTCTCTCTTGCCAAAACCTGCAGATGATCACATGTTCGAGCTCGTAATGCATGCCTGTCCTTTATCTCAGTGTAGCAGATAGTTTCATGTGTTTATGCACTAAATGCCTGATTGAATATCAGAGGCGTCTGCAAATTCCCGCCCCGCACACATTTAGAGTTCCTCCTCGGATTATTTATCCCTGTCTGGTTTGTTATTCCCTGCTTTCCCGGTGTAATCAGCTCATCAATGGCCTTTTAACTTGAGTTATGACGGCTGCTGGCTCTGAACGCAGCACGTGAGCCACATGTTGCCCTTTTCCCTCAAGCTGCACGCTTAGGGAGTCTTCTGCAGGATTCCTGTTGTGAAAACGTGCTTTCTTCAGGATGTACTGATATGCTCTTTTGGTTCTGTCGAGGGAAAGCAAGATTCATCCCGGTGCTACGATACAAGGACTACTGTACCAGATTAAACAAGACGGTTGAAAGAGAATAAGGAATGGTTGTATTCTTTGAAGGACATGAATAATTCTCCAAACAGACAGCAGGAAAAATGGCTTGATATGGTCTTGAAATACAGCACCACACTTCCCCTCGTGGGCGCTTCTCATTTGTGTGACATTGGTGTGCACTCGGTTGGAATATTCAATCAATTTCATTCTCGGAAAAACTTCAAAAGCCACATTCAGATTTTCCCAAGGTTCTTCCTCCTGGGTTTTGACTCTCATGCAAGAATGGGTCCTTGCGCCTGATTCATTGTGAGCAGAAATGGCTTCAAAAGGAATTCCTGATGGTGGTCATCTGAGCAGTCCCTCGCCTGGTTTTTGTGATGACTTCAGAGAAACTTCCTGGAGATAAAAGACGCTGTTTATGCGCTTCGTTCCTCACGGGACACACGCTTCTCTGCATCCCAGCGGCTTCTTTTTACCCACCAGTTCTCATCAGTATGCTCAGTCGAGAACCACGTCTTTGAGAGGGGAAGGGGAAAAAAAAGGAAAGTAAATAAGTTCAGACCTATTTGCCGCTGCTAATTCTCTTTTATGTCTGCACGCATCGTGCTTCGAGTCATCACCTTTGAAATGGAAATAGCAGCCGCTTGAATGAAGAGCGGCCGCGGCGAGCCGAGCAGAAGAAGTAAAGGTGACTTGTCAGGGGGAGAAAACGGCGCCGCTGATGAGGAGTGACAGCTCAGACCTGACAGCGGAGCAGTTTGTGGACTCGCCGGTGAACAAAGACGTAAACGCACGTCGGTGTGAAGTCGGTGGTTCATTCCTCATGAAGCTCCACGAGCTGATTGACTTTCATGTCAGGCTTTTATCTGACCAGCAGGAGGAAGAGGTTCGAGGTCTTGATCAAGGACACGACTAAGAGAATTAAACATGTGACCTATTACTCCACCGACAGTCTTCATTGATGAGACACCAACTCAATTAACCGAGGCGGCGTCATGCAGCTATCAATGAACATTCAAGGCGGTGGTTTTCTTCAGAATAAACCAAAACAGACTGACACATAAAGTGAACACAGTCAAGTCTTTGTGTGAAGTCTTTTTCCGTCACCGGCCTCTCTGCAGGTTTCTAAACTCCATCCCTGAAAAGAAAAACTCCAAAAACTCCAATCTTATCTTGTGATTTTGTCTTATTTTTATTCAAACATCTCTCAGGAGGCTCCATTTAAGACAAATTCACCTGAAAAGTGCAAATAATGTCTTACTTCAAAATAACAAATGGCACAGACAAGAATGAAGTGCTTGTGATGAGTAAAAATCAAAATGTGCTGCTGGAAGAGGAGAGCTCTGCTAAATCTCGTCTTTGACACGTAGAGACCTTTAGTCAGGTCTGTTTTTATCAACATTTTAAAAGCATCCCAGCTTTTTTACTTTAGTTGTGTGTCTTAAGATTGGTTTCATAAAAATGGTGTTACCATCAAACGTGAGCCGCACACATGAGCGTAGCAGGCGTTGTTGAATACTGAGCTTTGCCCAGCAGTGTAAAAACTCCCCACAGGAAGCTCACAGCGTTAGCGCTGAGGATCTGTGATTTATGGAGTCATGAAGCACTCACGCTGTAGCACTTCGGTCCCTGTGGAGTGTGACTTGACACGGTGCCCGCGCTACATCGGCTGTGCTGATACCGTAAAATCCTCAGTGCGTCAAACTGTGCTATCTTTCTTCAAATATCCACCATAAATCACACCACGAGTCACACCAACTCATGTAAAATAGATTAAAAGACAAGCGACAGGCGCCTCGGATGTCTCGTGGTTTTCACTTGTTCCTCTGCCAGCGCTCCAGCATCTTCCCATGATAAGCCCGAGCCCTCATCGCCCTCCCGTCTGTGTGTGCTTTCATTGATCCGTGTGAAGAATTTCCCAGGTCTGTCCTTCCAAAAGGAATCAGTCCTGTTCATTCATTCATTCCTCTGTGTTTTTCATCATGGCAGCTACAGGGGATTAAACAGAATCCTCCTTCAGAGACAGAGAGCGAAATAGCATGAAGCCCTGCAGACTCTGAATGTTGAGCGACCTCCCGACACCGGACTCCAGAGTTTATACAGAACAAACTGTAAAATAACTCCAAGACAGAAGATAAATCAGCAAAATATGAGAAAAGAGGCTCATCATCCTGCAGCCGTATGCACAAACATTGTGGTATTAATAATGCACCACGGCCTTCAGTTTTCAAAACACACACTCCATGTGTATATTTAATAAAAGAGATATGAGGGGTCTCCTGTTACATAAAGAAAACATGAAGAGATAGAGGGGAAAAAAAAGCTGCTGCCTGCTAAGTTTGTGGGACTGCTGAGCGAGCAGAAATGTAGAAAGGATCCCGCTGATGTGGATGAAATGCTGAACAAATGTACGACTGTGTGCCGGCTTGTCTTGTGCAGAGGGAGCGCCAACAAACATCGGAAAAACAGGCTTCATCTGTGACCGAAAATACCCGTTAACAAGAAAACAGGCGTGAGGATTTTCTCAGTCCAGCAGCTGAACTAAAGAAAGTCACACAAGTTTGATTTGATGAACAAAATGTTGGATAAAAACGCACTTTTACTCCTTGGCTTTTGATACATTGTAGTGTTCTTTTGTTTTTTATCATCTTAGCACTTGCCGTGAGCCTGCTTATTTATATACTTATTTATTCTTTTGCATTAATGTATTTCTGCTCGCTTAATACATATACATATGTACATATACATATGAGTCTGAGTTAGAGCCATGTAAATAAAAAAAAAGAAGTAATTTTTAAGATGTAGCAGCTCTTATTTAGCCGCGGTGGTGCGCCATGATCAATAGCATGTAGTGGAAACCCTGAAGTTGGTCGTGTTGCCTCAGGGAGCAGACTCGACAGCGTGACAAACTTTGCAAACAATTTCCTTTCACTTGTCGTCTGTCAACTTGAAGTTTTCAATGTTTTCAATCGCTCGCTTCTCATATAATGGATTCACACACATCACACGCTCGCTGCAGCTGCACGTAACAAAGGTGTCTTCAAGGTGTTTTTCAGCACAGAATCTTACATACACACCGCACCGTTCGGTGCGTTAATCATCTTTCTTCGATTGATTAATGTTTTTATGATCGTTAGAAGCCAAAATCGAAATCATGATTAAAATTCGATGAATCGTCCAGCTCTACATTGGGTTATATTTCTTACTTTTCTAGGCTTTCATTTTGTGTTTTAAGAACAGTATCGAAAAGAAAAAATAACCAATCTGGTGATTGAAAAGAAACACATCTCGTCTATCAGTTACTTTAATTATTAAAGAGAAATTGTTGTTTTGTTTTTTTTTGAAAAATAGAAAATTAGAAGAATTTCTTTTTAGGCTTCCTGAACTTTGAGTATTTAGTCGGTTTGTGGACTAAAAACTTCATTGATTAACCTTAAAATTTTGAGCATAATCAAAAATAATAATTACATTTACAAAGTCCAAAAGTGATTGACTCAGTTTCTGGGATTATATCAGAATCCTATTTTAAAGGTATTTAGACAGTTTGATTGTTACGTCAATAATGTTTTTATCACATGTAGAAATGAAGGCATTTTAAGGCTGTGGAAACAAATTTTCTGCAACACTAAACTAGAAACTGAAATAAGCCGCCTTTATACAAATGAATCCAGAAGTGGAGGGGTTTTGGTGCAGATCCATCATCTGAAGCGGCTTTTGGTTTGCATCAGTTTTGGCGCCCCCTCTGGACAAAGTCACACCTCCTTTCTCTTCCATCTTTACCTTCTCACTGGAGTTTCAGGCTATGTAAACCAACAGCAGAAAAGAGCAGCTCTATTGATGATGGTTGTGTTTGTTTTGAGAAGTCATTAAGAGGCATCAGTTTCAGTTTCTGCCTGTTTTTTTTAATCCAGTTACAAACTTCCTCACTGTGCCTTTAAAACAGTCCTTCTACAGAATTAACCAGAACAGCGTGTGTTATTTTCATCAAGCCGTGCCACACCCCTCTGTTGTATTCCCACTAGAGTCATTTTCCCAGTTTAGGAACCGCAGACACTGAATTTAACCAAGAAGCTTAAAGTCTACTAAACACTTAATAGGGCTTCCTGAGGAAATAATTACTCAGGGTAAAAATTGCTATAATTGAGCAAAGAAATCAATAAGACAAATGGCACAACAAGAGGCATAATCAACAGAGTAAGAGTCTTAAATGTGTGTTAAAAGCTGTCCAGGCGGTTACAGATGACTCACAAATCCAGATCCACAAAAAAGAGTCCATGTCTGTGTGGTTTATGTCTTTAATAATGAAGGTGTTTAACTCGGTTATCTGTAAAAAAGTGTCAGCTTCATTAATCTCAATGAAACGCAAAGAAGAAAAAATGAATCACATTAGTCCCTCCCTGAAGGCGCAGAGCATTTATCACTTTGAGTGAGTGAACATCTGCGCCGATATAAAAGACGAACTCATTTCTGTTGATGGATATTTCACATTTCAAACAGTTTCACCTGAGAGGTTTCTGAGTTCACTCCAAATGAAAAGAGGTCACTTCATCAGGGAGCTTTATTGTTTTTTTTTCCATTTAATCAAAACCTCAGTTCTTCCTTCATGGCTGTAGAGTTTCGAGCTTCATTAGCATGTTGCTAACTGACCCTCTTTTCCTCCCTCAGCTCATCGATGGAGAGCTACAGTTCAGGTTCAGCTGTGGAAACGCCTCCCCTGGTTCCTTACTGATCAGATCTGCTCCAGTATCAGACGGCAGGTGGCACAGAGTCCTGCTGGAGGTCACCTCCTCGAACCTGAGACTGACCCTGGACCATCAGCACCCAGCCTCCACATCCCTGACCGAGCCGTGCAGGATGATGCGCTCCCATGGGGCTTTGCTCTTTGCTTCTCTCAGTCAGGACTCAGCTCCTGAGGTCCACCATCAACCATTTATCGGCTGCCTTGAAGGCCTGGAGCTCAACGGGGAGCCAATCAAGGTCGGGGACGCTGCGGAGTGGACCGGGTCGGGGAGCAGGAGGGTGTTTGGGGTGTACCAGTGCTGCAGCAAGGAAGGGGTCTGCGACAACAATCCCTGTCAGAACGAAGGCGTCTGTGAAGAGGACAGAGCGGGAGGTGAGCTTCCTCAATCTGTATTCTCTTTTAACTGTCACTGTAATCGTATTTTTAAATGATCTGATATCAGGAACAGTTTCAAAAACTCCAAAAACAATTCACAGCTCAACATGGAGATGATGTTTTTGACACATTTATATAAAAAGTTGTTCTTAAACACGACAAACCATAAGTCAGCGCTGTCCCCGGTTTCCAGAGAGGGTTTGACAGCCACACATCGCTCGCTCTTGTCATCCTTAACTCGTCCTATGTTATCTCGATGTCCCTTGTTAGATTTTGGCGTGGGCCCTTTGTTGCATTTCATCCCTCTTCGCTCTCCCCTCCTGTTTCTCAGCAATCTTACTGTCATCCATCAAAATAAGGGGAAAACAGAGTACAGATACACAGGCGGTTTTCTCCCAAATAAAACCCTCTCAAGGTCCCAAGATTAAAAAAAGTCCCGAGTCACATTTAAACTGTTTCCATCCGTCTTCTTTACCCGGTTTAACTTCTTCTGTGTCCTCATTTTCTGCTTTGGGGCCACACAAACACATGTAGGCTCATATAATGCATCTCTGGAGGATTTTATCCAAAAGTTGCATGAATGTAAAAAGTTTAAAGAAATATATCATGAAGAAATGAAACCTGAAAGAACATAATTTAAAAAGGATAGTGAAGCGCTATAAAAAGTCTGATTTTCTCCAAGTATGACAGCAACAATAAAAAAACTCACCAGAGTAACTTTTTACAGGACAGGAATTTAAGTGAAGGGGCGGTGACTCTGCTCTGCTGTCTGAGATATAAACCTGAAATATATGTAGACGAATATAAACCAAAGAGATTTTAATCCACAAAGACTCAACAGATTTTTTTATTAAATCCACAGAGTAAATCTGGGGTTTGTATTTACAATCTAACTCTAATTATAGAAGTATCAAACCCAGAAGTTGTATTTTAATAAACATTGTAAATCAAATGTTTTATGTTTGGTGTCAATAACGAATGTCTCAGGTTCAAGTGAAAGTTCTCTGTTATACCTTTCATGGTTCCTTTCTGTCATCTCATTAAATTAATTTAAAAAAGACCACATGGCCGTCCTCTAGAGATCAGAGTGATCAAACAGGTGATGATTATTGGACAGGTGGACGGAAAGTTAATTAAAGAGTTAAATGAACGGGTGAATGGATTTTTTTTAAAGACGTATGGATAAGTGCATGAATGGATCATGGTATAAAACAAAGATTGGATGAATGGATAGAGTGAGTGATGGATAGAAGGATTGAGAATTAGTTAAAAAAGAGACACTGGAAAAATGATGGATGGATGGATGAATGGATAAAGGATGGATGGATGGATGAATAAATGATGGATGGATGGGTTTAAAAATAAATGGATGGATGGATGGATTGCTGATGAATGGATGAATGGATGGAAGGATGTTGATGGATGATGGATGAATAGATGGATGGATGGATGATGTATAGATGGTTGCCTGGATGGATGGATGGATAGATAGGTGTATGGATGGATGATATATGAATGGATGGATGGATGTGGATGGATGATGGATGAATAGATGGATGGGTTTAAAAAATTAATGGATGGATGATTGATTGATTGATGGATGGATGAATGAACATCCCCAAACAAATACAGTTTTCTGTCCATTAGCAAACATAGAGCTCTATTTTAAAAAAAAACATATAAACTTGGTTTTTATCTAGTTTAGTTTAATCTTTAAAAGTTTCTGCTCACTCCAAGAGAGACAGACAGAAAGAGGGAGAGAGAGAGAGAGAGAGAGAAAAAGAGAGAGAGGGGGGTTTTGGAATCAAGAATCTGAAAATCTGACCCAGGAACCGAGGTTTTGTCGTCTTCTTCCTGCAGGATGTCTTCAGTTTGAGATTTGAAAAGACTGAGAGGAAAGCCTCCGTTTATAAAAACAGGAGAGTAAGAAGATTGTGGAATATGTTGTAAATCCGTAGAATCAGTTGTAAGAAGAACTGAAGAATATGTTCTTCAGCAGGCCCCTCACCCTCAGCTCACAAACTCCTCCAGCTGCAGAGAAAAGAAACAACTCCGGAGTGAGAGATGTGTTCGGTCTGATACCGTTATCGGCTCCTGGGCTCTTTGTGTCACTGCCTGCTTATTATCATTTTAGGTTATCACTAATTGACCCACAGCGGTTCTTGTCAAACCCAAATGATAAGAAATTGATGTCGGGGGGGGCTCGCAATGTCTTCCTTAAAATGTATTTCATGTATTTTAAAGAAGGATGTCTGCTGACTTTCCTTCTTCCTCACTTAGAATAGAAGCTGATAAGCACACCTGCAATTTTACAGATAAAAGAGTACAAGCTTTAAAATAATATTATTCCCGTGTGGCTGTGTGGAGCTGTGGCGAGGCTGCAGGCAATATGTTTGAGGGAGCTGGCTATGACTCTGAACATAAAGCTGGAGATCATACAGATCTCTCTGCTTTGGAAGAGCAGTGTAAACAAACTACCCCAATAGCTGTAATCAAAAACCAGCCGCCTGTTGGTTTTCTTTACCTGTTAGGTCGCTGAACTGCATAATGTTGTACAAGGAGAAAATGTCTCCGGTGCCCCGTGGACACAGGGGCAGCGGGTATTACTTTTACTCGGGACCTGATTCATCATCACGTCAAACCACATTTCAGCTCTACTTCAGGCACAGTTGTGGAGCCAAACAACAAGTAAATATTATTTCCCCAAAGACCCTCCCAGGTCAAGCAAATGTAATCAGACAGGCAGCAAAAACAACGCTGCTTGTGGATGCTTCTTTTATTTATTCGGCACAATATGAAGTCTTTCCCCTGCTGTTTTTTTTCCGGAGCTTCAGTCGTGTTTGCTTCCTGAGTCAGAACAAAGGGGTTGTGAAGTTAAAGGGCACATTTAGACAGCAGGGTCTAGCTTGTTTTCTTTGTCTTACCACTGGTTGTAACGGGCCTTTAAAGGTCCCGGTTTACATTTGGAGAAAGTGAGAAAACGCAGAGGTGTAGCGGAATCACCTGAGCTGAAAGGTTGAGGTCAGGGGTCAGAGGTTGAGACTTCAAAAATGATGTCAGGGACGGGAAGAGGTCGATGTTACTGTTTGTTTTGAGGGTGGTCTTTGGCATTAGCTGTGAGGATAAACAAAGTGTGGGATGAACACAGAAAGACCCCATAAAACACCAACCGGAGGAGGTCAAAGTAAGGCTGCACAATTTTGGTGATTTTTTTCTCTGGAAACTCGATTTTCAGTTTCGATTTTTTATTTAGTGACAACTTCACCAAACTTCACTTCAAAAATAAAAACGACTGAAAACGACGTAGTGCATATGCCAAGCCAGTAAGTGACGCTGTAACGCTGCAGAGGAAATGAACAAAAGACAGAAGAAGAGAACAGAGCATGCCTGTAAAGGTTGTTTTGGTGCCATAAAAGAGTTACGCTGTGTGTCACATGATCGTTTCCAGAGACGCAGATACAGTGCCTGAAAAAGTATTCATACCCCTTAAACTTTTTCACATTTAGTCGCTCTACAACCACAAACATAAAAGTATTATATTGAGATTTTTGTCATGGACCAACACAAAGTGGCACATAATTGTGAAGTGGAACAAAAATGATACACGGTTTTCAGAAATTCAAACAAATACATTCGTATTCAGCCCCCTATGATACCCCTAAATAAAATGCAGTGCAATCAATTGCCTTCAGAAGTCGCCTAATTAGTTAATACAGTCCATCTGTGTGTAATTTAGTATCAGCATAAATACAGCTGTTGTGTGAAGGCCTCAGTGCTTTGTTAGAGAACACTAGTCAACAAAGAGCATCATGAAGACCAGACAGGTCAGGGAAGAAGTTGTGGAGAAGTTTAAAGCAGGGTGAGGTTATAAAAAATATCCAAAGCTTTGAACGTCTCAAGGACGTCTCAAGCTTTTCAATCCACCATCCAAAAGTGAAAGAAGTATGGCACAACTGCTAACCGACCAAGACATGGTTGGGGTTTAGCCACGAAATTATCGCCTTCTTTTGCAAACACCATGTTTGTTTACACTGGTGTGTGTGGGAACTGGGGAGTACTCACACAGGAAGGGGGAGCCTACGGTGGCCTGGAGGCGCCAGACATGGTGGAGAGTGACAATTTTAATTTTTTTAACATCGTCATAATCAAATAATCCCAAGCTCAAAGGTTTTCTAACAAAGTAAAGCGACGTAGTTTAGTTAAAGCAGAAAAGTGATCATTACTGTGTTACATCAAGTATTTAGGGGCTGAGTGCTTCAAAATCCAATCAGTGGACCCCTGAGCTCGAGTATTTGGTGCCTCTGAAGACCAAGAATGAACAAGCATGCACTGATTAAAAATTCAAACCAAATTAAGAAAGAAAAGAACTATCCATGCACACAGAAAGGAAATATTTAATCCTTGTTAAAGACGTACAGAACATTTTGGTGGTTTTGTATAAAAGCAGTTATGAAGGTAAACAAAATGATGAGCTTACAGTTATAAGCGTCTGTGCTAAAGGTGTTACAGTGACTCATACCTGCAGTACAGCTGATTATGTGTAAATTATAAGTTATTATGAGGTGAATTATACCTCGATGGCTGAACGCCCAATTTTGAAACTAAAACTTTTTGCTCCACTTGAACTTTAAAACTTGGAACAAAATAAAAACACCTGGGAGCTGCTTTAAGGTGAATCTGCAAACAAAGTCGCAGTCTCTTCACTTGGTAAACATCTCGCTGCAGTGCATCATGGTCTGTTTCCAGCTCCTGTGAGTTTAAATAGGTCCGTCTCTCAGTCCCAGGTGGTTCAGGTTATTTACTCTCTGATTCTGGGAGATCGGTCGAACAGGATGTTTGCTGTTGATGGTTCAGATCAGTTTGAGCGTTTCTAAGAACACCTGGGTGTGTCACATGGTCTGTTTTTGACCACAGGAAGAAAAACAAGACAGCAGTGAAACAGTCGGCAAGTTTATAAGGAGGGATTTTTTTCACGCTACATATCAAACCCTCTCAACTTCTCCGGCTAAATCAGTTTGACCTTTGCTTTGATTATTTACTGCCTGTAGGGAAAACTCGCTGTGATGATCAGTCGCTCTTGTCTCAGACGTCTGGATGTGTTTTATTTACTGTGCAGAGCCACGCTGCAGGTGTGCAGGACTCTTCTACGGCGCCCACTGTGAGTTCCCCGACAACCCGTGTGCTTCCCAGCCATGTGCCAACGGCCGGGTGTGCGTACCCAAGGAAAAGGGATACATGTGCAACTGCTCCCTGGAGGACACTGACGCACGGTAAATACACACAAACACACAATTTTGTCACTTTTCTGATCAGAAATACACCAAACACTTATATTTTCTGGGTGGTTATTACATACTGAATAAACATACGTGGAAAACATGGTGCCAAATACACCTCCCAGAAAATTTCAAATCTAAAGACACATAAAGATGTTCAGTGTCTACCTCCTGACAGTCACACACACGAGCAAACACAGCCACACGAGGTGCAGCGTTGTGTTCACAGAGCAACATCCCAAACGGTGTTTCTGCACAGGAGGCCCAGCGGGAGACGCATGTGTTCTTCAGTGTTCCACTCAGGATGCATTCAGGCACAGCGCTATAGTGAAGGAGACCTCTGTTTTGGCTGCAGTTCGAGCTTCATAGATAATCATAGATGTGTGTAATAACGGGATAAATCTGAAGTACGATGGTATCTGGAATATTCTATTAGAAGGAATCACAGAACCCTCCTAAATTAGACATAAATGATGCCTCTCAGTTACCTCAGAAGTCGGAGCTGGGAATGACGAGTTGACAGCATTCCGGTAAACAAGTCGGAAAACAAAGCCTACTGTTAGCTGTTGTTAGTTGTTGTTAGCTATACCAGTTGTAAACAACGCATAACACAGTATTTTACTCTTACAAACACCATAGCTCTGTGTTCACAGTTAGATGTTGGTCAGTACGACATAAACCACTTATTTAGTTTCACAAAAACAAAACAGAAGTGCTAATAAATATTACATTACGAGCGCTTTCACTGTTACTCTCTACTGTTGATGCGCTGTGCTGCCATCTTGGATTATGATGTTGTCGCCAAGTCGGGGTTGGTGAGGGTTGTCCGACTTTTCGTACTCGGAGCTCGGAAATCCCGACTTCCGAGTACAACTGGAACACACCAAAAGACCTCCCTCATATGAGACTAGACCAAGCCTCAGTCTTCATTGCTGATAAATGGAACAGTGGAAGAGTTTGCAGTTCCATCAGTGTCCACTTGGGGCTGAATCCAGAAGCGAAAGAGTCCCCATTGGGTTCCATGTTGAAATGCTAATATCTGCAGGAAACACAAATAAATTCAGATAGATACGATAATTGTCTCCATGGGAAATATGTATGAATATACTTAACTGCATCCACAACAATATGAATTATGAATTATTATGTTTCAAATAATATTAAAAAACCATGGCAACTGAGGTTACATACGAAAATACCACCAGTTTATACTAAAGCTGGGAGTTCTGCACTATTAGAAACAATCACTGTCAGGAGACTCATGCAGAGAAGACGGTACATCTTATCTCAGAAACAGTTTTGCTGTCGTAGGATATATATATACTGACATAAAGTCCAGATGTACACAAACACTGGAAACTGGGCCACATTGATCCAAACAACGCAGGGCTTAAAGATGAGCTGGGTAGCTTAAATTAGAGGTTCTGCAGGGAAGCATTAAAAGTCATAAAAAAACAGGTAAGAATTAATTCAACAGATTTATCAGGAATAAAGAGGATGGTAATCTAAATAATGACAAGACTTGTCAGCAGTTCATCCAAATGTCAGACTGCTTTTTCTTTTTTTTTTGTCTATTTGGAGACTTTTCTCGTTCTTGAGGGACAGAAATTCCTTAAAGCCACAAAAAGTCGACCTCCTGTTGTTATAGATTGGATTTTCCATTCCCATTTTTGTGCTGTAAATGATTAACCAAAACAAACAAACAAAAAAAAACGGTGGATAAAATTATGCAGCCGTACTTCTCCCTAATGGATTGTAAAAACACGGATCACGTACACCCACAAATTCCTAATTAGACACACGGAGGTATTACCATGGCTCTAACAAGGCCGAGTGAATACAAAGGCCAAGCTGCACAATGCTCATTATATGCAGCATCACTTGCACAGAAGTAAATGCCTGCATTCTGAAAAAGCATGCACAGCCTTGAATTTGCATGTGATTAGACGCGTACAATAACGTACATGCTCACGTTTGTTCATCGCTCCACAACCAGCTGGCTGTATTCCACTCACGCCACAAGGAGCAGCCGAAGAGAACAGTCACGTCCAAATGAAATTACAGTCACATTTGCATATTTCTGCTTTCATTACGGCCACCCTGAGGGACTGCGCGGCTCCTCGTGGGTATTAACTGCGGTCCGTGGTCAAGGTGGCGTTTCGATTGACTCAGTGAATAAAAAATGACCACCAGTGGTTCATGATTGAAGAGAGTGGGAGTTCGCAGTGTGACTTGTAAAGCACACAGATGGATTTATTGTCATGCTGTGTCGTTTGTTTGATGCAGTAGGATAATTGTCTTATCATGTGCACACACTGTAACCAGTCCACACAGAAGAGAGCGCAACATACTAAGTCCACTTTGCATTTTGATTGAAAACCAACCGCATGAACCGACATCCATGAGTCCGTACTGCTCAAACACAGAAAAGAGAAAACTTCCCAGCTCGGGTCATTTCGAACTTTTCTCAAACAGGAAACTTCTCGCCCGAGTAAAAACGCACAACAATTGCAATATTTTGTTCTCTAACTGCAAGGATATTCTTTCAGCGCTCGACAGCGAGGGAATTCAGCACCTGGGAAATGAGCGGGTGAAGCTGAACACCGAGTAGTTTTATGTAAAACAAAATGATAGGTTTTGTCTGAATCGCAGCAGCGGCACTTAGCAATCAGAGCTCTGCCAGAAGGTCCTCAGGGTCGAGTTTCGTGCCCGGGCCCGGAAGATGGCAGGCGCAGTGAAGCTCTCCAAATCATCAGCCAAATTTAACCTTAACTCCAGAGCCATGGTGGCAGCCTTTGTGCTGCTCTTCACTGTAGGACTCTTGTTCACTCGCTCCATGTTCACAGACAACCTCCACAGCCGTTTGGTCGGAAACAATGTCGGCTTGATTTTCGGACACAATCTGTCTGATTCAGGAGGAGCGAAGGCCAAGAGAAGGGAAGAAAAATAGGACTTTTGAAAAGTTTCCAACTCTGCATCCTTCATCTGAGTAGAGTAAAGGAGGGTGCAGAGATGATGAATAACATGAGCACCAATGCTGCGAGAGTTAATTAGCTTTTCCACCAGATACTTTGAGAGTCCGTGCAAACTGCAAAACTGCAAAACTGCAAAACACGGATCACTCAGATTTACCTTCACTTCCTTTTCTTTTTTAGGTGCCACAACCAAATCGAAGTCTGTCCACCAAATTCGTGTCCTGGTGGCTATGACTGTAAGGTCACTGACGGCGGCTCCATCCACTGTGACCCGCTGCCTCAGGTAAGTCATTGATAAATCCACTTTGATTTAGGGGGTAAATATGCCCCTTTCTAATGCAAATGAGCATCAATATAAAACCAATAAGTCTTATATTTGAGTCAGTCTGAAGTGAACTAACGCTTTAATTATCACATCCATTAACCAGGTATCTCCGATGATCGGCTACATGGAGATCATGGAGATCAGCGTCACCGTGCTCGGATTGCTCCTCCTGGTTAGCATCTTTGTTTGCATCAGGAAACGTTACGTTCAGCAGAAGAAGAAGAAGGAGGAGAAGAAGCCTGTCTGTGTGCAGGACTCTAATGGGTAAGATGGCGGCCTAAACATGACACATAATGATTACAACATTATCACATACTCAGATATCCAGTTTAACTTACACTGCATGGTATTTTGATTACAAACAAGCATGTATCCTGAGGTCAGACTGTCACTTTTATGAAACCTCAAGAAGAATCTCTAGTTTCTGCAAGAACTCCAAATGTATTTCACTAAAATCCAACTGTGTCTTTGCCAATTTACAGCTACTTCCAGCACAACCTCACCAAAAGCCTCAAATCCGACCACCAGGAGGGGGTCCCCATCGAGATGAGCGCAATGATGGGACCCACCAACGACCTCGACCACACACCGTTCAGGTCGCTCCGTCCACGCAGCCAGATTGGACCGTCAGGGGGCGGGGTTTCCTGTCCGAAGACGCATGGGCCGGTGGTGTGCAGTGTAGCTCCCAACCTCCCTGCCAGGCCGCCGTCCAGCTCTGACAACGACTCCATCAGGAAGAACCACTGGGACATGGACTATGAAGGTACGTAGCCATGTTGGGAGTATGAGTACCACAAAAAAACTTGAATCCTTGAAATGAAAAATGAATTGCAATGCTCCTCTCAAACAGCAGAGGGCGTCTGCCTTTGACTTCTCTTACAGACATCTCATGTCTGAAACTGAAAAGAGACAAGACAGATACAGAGGATGGCGAAAATCTGGTTAGACACAAATACTGATTATGTCAAGACGCCATCAATCAGCTTGTTTTAACAATTAACCGAGTTATCTCTGAATAATAGAATAGAATAGTCCCTTATTGTCATAGTTACAAGTACAACGAAATTTAAAAGTGCCAGACGGTCAGTGCATGAATAAAAATAAATAAATAAATAAATTGACACAACAGTAATAAATACTCCAATAACAAAACACACACACGGTAATAAATACTACAATAATAATCAAACACACGCACGCACATCTACCATACATTCCGTCAGTTGGTATACAGTATATACATATACATTGTGTTGTGAGTTATTCATAAGGCATTGAGGGTTGTTATTGCTGTTGGACAGAAACTGTTTTTGAGTCTGTTTGTTCTGGATTTGGTAACAGCTGATTCCTCTTTGACAGGACGTGAATATAACGTACGTGTTATTACTGAGAGCTCTTTAGGCTATTTTTATTTGCACTTGTGGCAAAATAATGCAGCAGAAGTACTTATTGCATCCTTTAAATAACTGCAGGTTTGTCTGCAAAATGTTCAATAATAGTAAAGGTATAAGGAAGTTGGAAAGGTTATTTAAAAGTCTCACAAAATGATATTTAAAGACATTCTGCACACGCTGGGTCACTTACACCCACATCATACAGAGAATCATGATAAATTGCATTGTTTTGAGATGTGCATCATTAAATCCCCAGATATGATAAAACATGATCCAAAAATAAGGTAAATATTTCTGCATGACTGTGTCAGATGTCATATTTTTATATACTACCTGCCTTAAAGGTCTGTGTTGTTTGTATTCGTCATGCGTTCACTCCCTTGTGTTTAAGTCAAATTTTTACACTGAAGTCAAAAGGTGAAGAAGATACTGAATGTTGTAAAGCTGAATTTTTGTTTTAAAGATGCAGAAGCTTCCACACTTCTTATCATCAGTTTTCTTTTGCAGCCGCTATAAGAAACTTTTTATCCAAATGTTATGAGTGTGTTTGTTAGCACCAAGTATGCCTGCCGATGTCAGGTTAATGATCATAATAATCCACTGTTTGCAAAATCACCTCGGGGAAAATGTCAACTGCAGTGAGTGAAAAAATGTCAATGAGCTGTGAACTGAATGGCTCCGGCGTGAAGCCGAGGAGTACTACCAAAGGTCGGAACAGGCTGAGCCGTTCAGTCATTCAAGGTCATTGTAAACAAGTGCTTAATTATCATGCAGCGTGGTGCATCATGGGAAACCCGGGACTGCCTGTAGAGTGGTATGTCAACACAGCACGCTGATTAAACCGCAGAGGATGAAACATTCATAGAGGAGGCCGATTGGATGTGATAACACGGGGAAATAACAAAGTGGTTTCTCTGTTTCATCTCTCAGCTTGGTTGCATTTCCCACTTCCTCTTCCTGGGATTCTTCCTCCTCCTCCTCCTCCTCCTTTTTTCCCCTGTATGACTTTGTCTATAAGCTTTACTCCTCTCGTTCTTAATTCTGTAATACCCTCCTTTATGTGCTGCCTCTATAAGCTCTTTTCTCTCGAGTGCCTCAATTGTTCTCCTCTTTCACTCCTGTACTCAGACTCCTTTCTCTGTTTCTCAGAATGAAGCCCCTACACGGTAGATTTATGAAGGGAAATTAAAGCACTTTCGCAAAAGTAACTTCCACAAAACCAAATTATGTTTAAAAAGGGTATGAATTAATCAATTAGACTATTAGAATTGGTGTAAAAGAACTTTTGATTTAGCCAAACATTCAGTTCTCGGTCTTTCTCGTCACACCTAAGCGTATCTCTCTGTGCACAGATACCATTAAAGAATGTGTTGAGTGTTAAATTTGTGGATATTTTCCTGCTCATCTCGGCTGATTGCTGATCCAGATGATAATATATGCACATATTTCTTCCTCTTAATTGCAGAGGCTGCTCTTCGGGAGTAAAATGAATACATTATTGTTATGGCCCAAAGGTACGGAGTGAATGCAACGCTTCCTAAGATGTTCCTTTTTTACTGAGCCAAATCAGGATACTACAACATTTCAGCCATGCGCAGTTTGTAGGTTTGCATCCTAACTCGTAAACTCTTCATCTGTTTGTGGACAGAAATGATCTTTCTCAGGATGAGAGTGCACAGCGCAGCTCTGCACTGCAGGGATATGTGGGCGTTTTTTTTACTTTAATATCAGCAGTTAGGACATGTCAGACAAAGATTTGCTCATACATGCTGCAGACACCATATGTAAGTGTATGTAACTGTAGATAACACATGCAGATGTTCTGGTTTATGCATAAACAGGATGTGGTCTAATCAAGAACTTGACTCTCACTGAGTCCTCAGTTAATCCCTCTGGTAATATTTTTGCGTTTTCTAGGTGCTAATTGTTCTGTGACTCACACCTGTGAGAAGTTGACATTCATTATGTTAAATGACTTAATTACTACAAACCTGTGCCATTAGAGAGTTGGGCTAAAAATCAATTTAGGTGCATTTGCAGTCGGTGAAATATCTGTGAATGAAGTTTTTCCTGAACCTGTTTGCGTGTCCCTGTCGGTCTTTCTTTCCCTCTTTTCCATTGTTGCCTGTCTTTTTCACTTTTTCTTTGTTGCACACTCTCTACCTCGTTACAGCTTTCTTTTGTCATCCATCCCTCCCTCCACCTCTTGCTGGTTACTTGTCGCGTTGTCCTTCCTTCCGTCACACTCACTTTATTCATTCCCCTCCTTTGTTCCTCTGTCACACTCTCCCTGTTCTTCTCAAATCTCTGACATCCTCTTTCTCTCTCTCTCTTTTTCTTTGTGGGCAGAATTTTCTTTTCATGTTACAGATCAATATCCTATGCTGCTATGTTCTTAAGACAGATGAAGAGAGGCAGATCAGGCATTAGTCATGCCATCGCTCCCCAGGCAACGCCCGCCTGGCAGGTCATTCATCTGCTTGACCTTATCACGGAGATAAAGGACACGTTCCTGTAGTTCCTCACTTGTTATCCGTCATGTTGTTGAGGGCGACAGCAGCTGAATCCTCTACACTTTGCCTTTTCTTTTCCATGTGATCCTGGTAGTATAGCTGACATTTCCATGATGAAATAGGTTGATCCCCTGGGTCTAAGGTGTCTGGAATCGGTTAAAAATTCAAGGATAAAGGAACCATCTCAGAATAAAAACAGGCTGAGAAAATGGGATTAATATGACCTTCGTCTTCTATCACCATTACGTTCATTGAACTGGTGATGAGGCATCCAATCATGCAGCCCTAATAAAACTGTCAGTCGTCAAGGGGAAATTTATAGCAATCAAATGCCAGGATGGTAAAATTATATGGTGCTTCAGGGTAAACGATAAAGGCCACAAGAGAGTGTCAAAGCTCAAATCAAAGTTTTCGTTTCCCTCCGAAGAAGAAGAAGAAACAGTTGTTTTCAGAGTTTCACTTTGCTGAGCAAGGCTGGCAATGATGAAATTATCAAAGTTATGACGCTGCCATGAGTCCCAATGAAGCAACGATCAGCTTAGTTCAAAAACCATTTAAAAAGAAACTCTGTCAAGACCTTATGAAGCTCAGAGATGTCCACGAACGTACTGGGGCTACATCTGCTGGTGTAAAAATATGTTTTTCACTGAATGTGGTTGGAGAACTGGTTTTGAATCTGAAACCAAGTACAGAACTGGTTTTCACAGCAGTTGAAAGACAAGCTTCACATCTGAGGAGACAAATTACCCGTGGAGTTCTCCAAGGCTCCATCCTTGGGCCTCTATTGTTTCACATTTACATGTTTCTAATGGCTCAAATGACAAAATACAACAAAATAAGTTTCTAACTATGCAGATCACACACAAATATACACACAGTAGTGAAGCTCCCTAGCATCTAATGTAAGCTTCACATCTGAGGAGACAAATTACCCGTGGAGTTCTCCAAGGCTCCATCCTTGGGCCTCTGTTGTTTCACATTTACATGTTTCTAATGACTTAAATGACAAAATACAACAAAATAAGTTTCTATATATGCAGATGACACACAGATATACGCAGTATTGTCATCCAGGGACCATGGACCTCTGGGTAAATGTCCTGAAAAATTGTTCTCACTTGGACAAATTCTAGTTGTTTCAGAGTGGAGGTGTTAACATTGAAAATCAGTGCAGAGCTTCATTTAATTCGTTTGAAAACTACTGACTGTGTTAGTAATCTGGACTTCGACTTTTAAAAGCCACGTACAGATACACAAATTACTGAGCTTCATTACAGTAAAAGGGCGTAATTTCCGAGACCGGTGGTAGTCTGTATTCTTTCCAGCCGTGATAATCGACCAAAACCATCTATGAAAGTCAGTCTCTTTATATCTAAAACTTTTCCTTTCCCATGTCTGTGGCACACAGCCCTGAGCTCAGTGGTTGCAGCTGGAATACAAATATTTAAAAGCTTTTTTTTTAAGGCTAAAAGCTGAAGCGTGCTGCCAAACTGATCCACAAAGAACATCCACAAGCGAAGGGATTGAAGCCTCACGATCCGCCCTTTGTTAGCAATTTGCAAACCCCAGCAGCAAGCCCTCATGTTTGGAAGAGGGAAATATCATTAAGAAAGCCATCCATCCGTTTTCTCTAAATTCATTAACAAATTTGTAATGTCTCTTTTCCAGGCTGTTCAGATACCAAATTTTTGAGTCAAGTCTGGAGGCTCAGCCTGTTAAGAGGAAATGTTTGTGAATTTAAATGCCTGCTCTCTAAACTACACGTCCCCAGTTTTCTAAACGTTTCTGGCTCAGCAACCAACCAAAACCGGAGTGAACCCCCATGCTGCAGGCGTAAATTTGTACGGTGATGAAGTTTGACACTAATGATTTTTATTTTCCCTTTTATGCATCGTTTCACTGATTAATTGAAGGGAGAGGCCCAGAGGATGAAGCTTTTCATCACTTTGCAGGTAAAATGCAAAGAACCGAACAAACATATTAACAAATCAGACTTCTTAATCCTCATATTAGGCCTTGAATTAAATCTGAGGGCAGAAAAACCCACTTTGACCAGGTATTGGGGTGAAAATCTGACTGTAATGACAGTGTTGTAGCCTGTGGCAGTGATCCAGAAGTTAGAGCATCCTCAGTCTAAACCCTCGACTGAACTGTACTCTGAGGTTCGTAGATTAAAAAGAAAGAATTGAACTATTTCAGCCCAATAAATGAAACATTTTTCAGCCCTCTGACAGCCAAGTCCAAACTAACTGTCATTATTGTTGGCTTTAGGCTCATTTATGCTCAACATTATATACTGATCCAGATACGGGTGGAACTCTCCGTCCGTGCTTCGAGTTCTTTTCATCTGTATTTCTGCAAATGTCCTTTAAGCTCACGGATACAAACTAGACGGAGCAGAACCACCTGAAACCTTGGGGGCAGTGTTGCTGCCGTCTCTACTCGATACACATCTCTAGAGAGAAACGAAGAAGACAATGGCGAGGCATTTATCGGCCTGACCGACCACCGCCTCCTCCAACGCTGCCTCCGTTTCTGTCTTCTATGCAAAATATACATCATCACTAGCTCCTCCACGGTCGCCATGTTCCTTTTTGTTTGTTGTTGTCAGAAACTTTTGACTCCGGCCTGCCCCCTGGTGGATGTAATGGATAACATCCATGCTAACATAAAGGACGCGTGGAAGTATGCGGGCAGTGACAGAACCATCGTTTGAAACGGACACGTACATTTTCATACGTATGGCGAGCAGAAATCAGCCTTTTATATTCAGCTGAAGTTGCCGTTTTCGCTATAAATTTCGCCCCCTATCCTTCAGAGGGGGAATTATCAAGTTAGAGAATATGCTTCTAATATGTTTCTATCACCTCAGTAAATTTGACCCACTCTTACACTTACACTCTTCAATTAAAGACCTCTTAAATGTGATTGGTCAACGCCTCCTAAACCAGCCACCAATCATGTTGGCAGATTTCGGATCTGTCTCCAGAACCGAGAAGACACCCGCAGTTACCGCCTCATCTAATATGATTATAAATTTTTGATCTAACGCAGGTGCGTGTATTACTGAAAATGTTATCCGGGTTGCAAATTAGCCGACAAAGAAAGTTTGGATGATATATGATGGCAGAATAACAGAGGAGAATGGTAATAGCAGAGCCTGACTCACTGACTGAACTTTAACAAACATTTAGGATGGTCATTACTCTGAGAAAAAAGCCGTTACTCATAAAGTTTAAAGGTTTAGTCTCAGATCTGATCTGAGACTTTGTCCTCTGTCCTCCTTGTGCTTTAAGTTTCCTGAACTGTTTGGAGTGAAGACGTTGAGTCTGGGCCGGACGCTGAACTCTTTTATGGACGTTAAATCTACAAGAAAAAGATTTAAAGATGCTGTCAGGGTTCATTTTTATAGCCTCAAAACCCATTTTTCCTTCCCTTTCATACTATTTATTCTAAATCCCTCTCTTCTCTTCCTTCTCGCTACCTCCCGTCTTTTTTAGACCTCCGTCTCTGACTCACAAACTCTTCATCACTCGCTCCATCTTTCACGTCACCGTCTCTCTGCTCTTGAATTCCCCCCCCCTGCTTTCTCCTCTCCCAAATCTTTCGTCTGTTGTGGCTTTCACCTGTTCGTCCCTCACATCTCTTCATTTTGTCTTCTTTAATCTTTCCCTCCACCATCTGTCTCTCAGCTTTTTCCCTCCCTCTCTCTCTTTTATTTTTCATCTTGTTTTAAGTCTCTCCTTGTAACTTCTTCTGCCACTTTGTCTCGTTTTCTCTCTCTGTGTCACGGTGCGAGCAGCTGGGAGTCTGCTTAGTATTCTCACTTACTCTCGTGGCAGCAGGCAGCTTTTTTAATGCTATTTTGTTTGAACACACTGTATGATGCCTCTGCCTTGTTAGCTTGAGATTTCAGGGGATGAATGGCATGAATATAAAGTGGTAATCCTCAAGAATCCTCATTGCGTTTTCAGAATTTTGCTCCCCACCTTTTCTGCTAAGCGCCCGTCGCTGCAGGGACTTCCCTGTCAGTCAAACCACAGGGGCTGAGCTGCACCCCCCTCCTCTTTGGTGTGATATTACCATCACTTTGTGTTTATGACTGGAATACCTTTGTTTGGTTTTAACTTATTTTTCGCTTATGGAAATGTGTTCACATCAATTTTTAACAGCTTTCTGTGTCTAAATATGTCTGATTCGTCTTCCTGCCTCTGCTTTACTAATAAACACTTCACTGAAGCTCTGAGTTTGTATCAAAACAAAGAAATGTCATCCGGCCGCAATCAGCAAAACAAGAAATTAAACTCAAGTTTAGAGCTGGAAAAATGATGATCAGTTACAGAAGCTCGGACACATTTCCATTTTAGATACTGGTGTTTACTGCTGTATGACTGTTGACTAGTACCCAAAACTCAAAAAAAGATACCTACCCATCAGTTTATGTTTTACGGACTTTTTAAATAATTATTGATGATAGTTGAAAAAGTAAAACCAACTAAGTGTTTGAGTTTTAAGTACAGGTTGGACTGGCAGTACGACATGACACAAAACAATACGATATGATTTCATAATGATCGTTTGCGTTCCACTGCGACAACGATATGATATGATACAGTGAGATGATTATGATAATGACATGATAACGATAAAACATAAGACGACACGATAAGATGAGGTATAGATATGATGCATTGCAATTTGATAACCATTTACGACACTACACAATAAGATAGGATAATGTATAATAAGATGTGACTCATCACAATATAACTTTACAATAACGATACAATAATGATGCAATCACAGTACGATAACAATAAAATAATGATACAATATGATATGATAAGGATATGACAGGACATGATAAGGTATGATACAATACATTACAATAAGATAATGTTACAATATGATGTATTTCAATACAATAGTGATATAGTAATGGTGTAATTACTAGTCAATAATGATACAATAACAATATGTTACAATGTGATAATGATATGATAATGCTACAATATAATGCGACACATTAAGATGAGAAAAGGACATGATAAGTTGTAATTTGATAACATTACGATACAATATGAAGAAAATAAGATAAAATACTGATCAATAAGCTACAGTAGAATAGGATATGATTTATCACAATGTAACTATACCTCAATGATATGATAATGATACAATATGGTATGATGAGATGAGATAAGGATGTGACAGGACATGATAAGATATGATACATAACAATAAGATAAAGTTACAATATGACATGTTACAATACAGTAACTATACAATAATGATACAGTAACAATATAAGATAAGATAACGATATGAGATGAAATCAAATATGATACATCACAACTTGATGATGATACAATAATGGTACTTTTTTCAGTCTAACAAGTTTAACTGCCAACATCGTGTTACACACTGAACAACACTGATGAAGACCATTTGCTTGATGCAGGAGTTCAGTGTGTCCTCTCACACCGAAAAGAGAAATAACTGAAGTATGAGTCACTGCGAGGTCGTCCTCAAGCTTCGTCTGTGACAAACACAGCAAAGAAACTCTCCACTTTTTCCACCGTTCAGACCGTCTGCTGGTCTGAACTTTTCATTAAAGCGTAGAAAATGACATGGTCTATCATCAGACAAGAAGTTCAAGGTTAGAGAAGATGAGTTTCAGGAAAAAATTAAAACGATAAAAGACAAAAATTACACTAAAAACCTCGAAGAAGACATCTCCACTTATCCTTAAATGAATGAAGTGATGGTTTGACAGGAGACTCTGGGTCTGCATTAATTCCCCTTCTTGAAAGTAAATGTAGAGACTTAAGGACATCAAACTTTCTGTAGACACGTCCCCCTCCTCCAGTCCCTCTAATCAAACCCACACCACTTTAAATCTACAGGGGAGGATTTAATATGCAAATATGCAAAGCTTGTTTAAAACCACTTCCTCAAATCCTTCTTGCACACTCAGCACGGCATCATCTGTCCCACTGTTATTAATATTTATCTTTTGGTGACAATAAGTGGGGAGTTTGTTCAGCCTGAGACGGAGACTGTGTGTCAGCTTTTCCAAACTCACAGACAACCAAACTGATCAACGACACGTGGGAAATTTTTATCTGACTGATGTAAGAACTGCTGAGATGAGGTAGAGCGCTCCCTTCAGGGTTTGGTCTGTCAGTTTGGATCTGTCTGAATGGTTCTGGGATGATGATGTGGTCTGGCGGTGTCTGTTTCTTGTTTTTCGGTCTATTCCTCGTCTTCTCGACCTTCGTTTCTCGTCAAAGGAAACTAAAAATGCTGTTTCTATTTTCTCTCCACAGTCTATCCCGCTGACCCCGACTACTACGGTCGCCCGGTGGTCCAGGAGTTCCCTCAGTTTGACATCGTGGAGGACACCTACTCCACCTCCACCATGGACTCACGGAGGAACTCTCGATTCGGAGGCTTTCCGTTCCCACTGGAGCGCGTTGACCGCCGCGCTCCTCTACCGCCCTGCTACAGCAACCAGAACCTGGACGACTTCCTGGGTCCGGACGGCCTCCCTCTTCCCAGCTCCCAGTGTCCCAACGAGTACACCGCCATCAGCTACTACCCCGCCAAACAAACGCGCAGTCTGGACAACGTCTCGGGAGGCTATAAGAGACTCAGCATGCGTCTGAGTGTTGCCATGCCTTCGTACGCGGAGCAGGTTAGCACGCCGCCGCCGACGTCGAACACTGCGCAGCCTCAAACGAGACCGGCGGGGCAGAACCCGCGTAGCTTCGACGGGTCGAGCATGGTGGAGAGCGACTATGGGAGCTGTGAGGAGGTGATGTTTTGAGAGCGAGTCTAACGTGATGTTTGCGTCTCTTTTGTGGAAATTTGTGTCTTTCACAGCGATGACTCACTCTCCGACGTCCTGGTTCGTCACTTTCAGGCAGCTTTGTGAACACTTCTATGATGAGGCTCTTTGAGCAGCTCAGGAGTCAGACCGAGCGTTTCATATTCAGACAAAAACTCCGTCTTTATTTCTTTGACTTTTTTTTTTTTAAAGAAGCGCATTGTCTCCGCTCCACCGCGTCAGACGTCGGTAACACAGGGTAAGAAGTTCAGCCGGAGTTCACCTCTTTGTCCGAGAAACGCCACAGAGAGCGCCGGTTAACTCGCCTGACGTGGAGAATCATGAACAGTATTACTGACTCAACTGTGACCTCTTTCAACGCCAGAAAAGATGTCTTTTAAAGCTCGGACACAGGAGGATATGACTCACCAAAGGATCCAAAGTTGAAACATGTTTGCTGTGCAGCGAACTCCATCTCCTACATTTCATTTCTCACTCTTGTCTAATAAGCCAACACAGCAAACAGCATCAGTTACAGCCCTGACAAACACCGATAACGGTTTGTTTACTATGCACTGTATGATTTTATTAAAAGAGACACAGGCTGCAGTTGCCATGGCGTCGGCAGGCGTGACATTCAGACGGCGACGCTCATTCAGAAATGCCTTTCTGATGAAATCCTGATAAGGAGCTTTGATGGCGACTGTTGTATTGTATGAAAGGTAAATCACCGCCGGGGTTTATTATCATTTCCACATTCTGCTGTGTGTTTGTGTTTGTGTTTGTGTCGACTTTATTCTCCTAGAAAAAAACAAACAACCAGGTTTAAAAAAAAAAAAAGTGTCAAACACCGGCCCGCTATTTCAAATCTGAGGGGAGTTCAGAAGTGACACATTTCATGCAGGATAAACATTTCTCTGAACTTTTGAATCCGCTCACTCTTGCGGCTGTCTGATACCGTGAAGGAGGCTGGATCCTCCTAAGACAAAGGAAAGCCGTGAATAATCGAGGCGAGGTGGTTTTTCGCTGTGAAATTGATGTATTTGAACTTTTGCCATCTTTGTAAATTCTGTACATTTGGAATGAGTGAACTAGATTTCAGTGTTTTTCTAGTTTGTGTCTGTGCTCGAGTTCAGGTCTGCGGGGGTTTCTGACCTTGATAATAAAGGGAACTCTTAATGTGGGGGGGGGGGGGGGTGCAGCAGTGAAGAAATGTCGACTCAGCCATTTTAAATGGCGATAAATAAGCGAGCCGCAGATGAAAGGAAACTTGTTTTGGTGAAGAGTTTGAACGCAGCATATTAAAAAGTGAATGTTTTCCAGTCCTGGTTTGACCTTTAAGCTGCATTTCTGAGCGATGAGAACAACTGTCTCCACTTCAGACAAGATCATTTCAACCACCTTTCTTTTTTATGAATGAGTGGAAGCAGCAGGTAATCAATACACGTCATAAATCTGCAGTTTGGGTTGAACTAGTTTAGGGGGGAAAAAAGGTGAATCATTTCAGGAGCAGGGATGGGCGATATGGGAAAAAAAAATAATTATCACGATGAGATTTTTCCATTCTGGTGATAACGATAAAAGTCCTGATAAAAAAATATTATAATTCCATCTATATTTTGGACTCATTTTATCTTGAGAACACCAGTTGGAGTCGTCAAATAAGATACTTAAGCACAAGTTTGAGTGTTCGGTTATAGAGAAAACTGAAATCTCAAATTCAACATTCAGCAGCAGATCCTCTGTCCGACGTCAGGAAGACCTGATTTCACTCATCTGAACCTCAATCTTAAAGGAGATCCCTCATGTTGAGCCTCATTTAGTAACGAGCTGCTCTTCTGTTTTCTTGCATCAGTTCATCCCTAAAATGGTCCCGGCCCCACTCATCCACATGCTGACATGAAAAGCAAAGACAAAGTGAGCAGCAGCAAAGACCCCCAGGGTGCAGAACCGAGCTGGCATCAGTGACAACACCTGTGACCCTGATCGAATCAGACCCAGACTCAAAAAGAGGAGCTGGAATGAAGAGAAGGTTATTAGCTGAGCTGTCGGCTGATACAGGCTAGTGTGACCGACTTTAGGGTGACCATACGTCCTCTTTTACCCGGACATGTCTTCCTTTTGGGGGGCTGTCCGGGTTTGTCCGGGGAAGTTTATAAAATCCTTCAAATGTCCGCGGTTTTGTATGCAAGTTTCAATTTGTGACCCCAAATCTCTCAAAATTAACTTTGTGCGACTCCGTGACTCTTCCCCCGCGTAGTCGGTCCTCTTTTATAGTCACCCTACCTGAACAAACAGTTTCCAGTCTTAGCGCTCAAAAATCACAAAAACAGGATATGTATGCTGCACAGGCTCACCGTTCACCTGTTTATACAAAAGTTAAGTTCAGCACAGAAGAAAACAAAGCTGTCTCTGACCTTCTGATGTTACTCACGCAGGAAACAAAAATGTCAGTAAATGACCTCAAATGACCGAAGTTCAAATCTCCCTCAAACTTTCACACAACTCCTCCCGTTATTCAAAGATTGATTGGATTATGTTCCGCTGAGTCAGAGGCGACTTTTTTGGATAACGATAAAGCCTGGAAGCAATAAACTTTAATAAGTAGCAATCACTAAATGTCACAGAAGACATCAGCATTTACGTTTCTGCTAAAACCCATCTGCAGTCAATATCCGGGATGAATCATGTGAGCCTTAATGAGAGCTGCTGCGGTTCTCCATCAAAAGTTTGACGTCTGAGTCTCTGCTGCTGAGTCGAGTCGGTCCAAACTCAAATCCAGGGGAAGTATTTGACGTCTTCTTAGAGTCCAGTTTCCGTCAGTGTGTGACTTTAATGTGACTGTTGTCTTAAAAAGAAACTGTTTTTGTAGAAAATTAAAGTTGGTATTGATCGTGTCGTGTTGTAAATAAAGTCTGTAACTGTGTTGATATTGTGCAGAATGTGACTTCACATGAATGTAAGTTACCGTTTTTGTTTTTTTGTTGTTTTTCATTCATAAAGTTTATTTTTGTATCAATGTGGGCCGCCCCATGTTTCGCTCTGTCGTTTCTCTGTGAGAGATTTTATTAAGATGCCGTCTGTCTGTTTTGGTTTCCAATATTGTAAAGAGAATATGAATAATAAAGATATTATCTTCTATGAACACTGATTGATTCGGGATTTCAGATTTCTTGTTTTGCATTTTCTCAGCTGACGAGGTTAAAAATGAAAAAACTGTCGCAGAGTTTTCATCGTTGTCTGGAAATGAGAGTAAAAACTTGGAGCTGCAGAGTTATCAGAGGGAATCAGAGCTAAATTGAATCTGCACTTCGATGACGCAGACAGTAGAAACGTCTTAAACACGTCCAGTGAGGAATCAACGGCGCTGAAACAGCTCAGCCTGGATGATCAGGATTTTACACTGAAAATAAAAGCAGCGTCTGAGTTTCAGGCCGATACCTCGTTACCTCGATATCTCATAACGCACCGCAGTTATTACTTGTAATTATGAGCACGAAGCAGCAGTAATAACCTGTTTTCTTTCTGCAAGACATTTGTGCACAAGACAGAAAAAAATCACAAAGATTTGATGACAAAATGTTTGTGTCTTGATTTTGTGACTAATTTTCTGCGAAAAAGCGTTTGTGTGAAATAGAGAAACAAAAAGAGAGCGAGGCGGCACTGAGATAAAGGAGCAGGAGTTGGTGTCTGTGTCTTTCAGAGTCTCTTTACCACTAAAACTGCTCTTTTCTGACCCGGTCAGCTACTGAAACTCCGGATAAGTTTGTGTGTTTGTGTGAAGTGGAGGCGGCTGTAACACACCACCTACTGCTTATTGAAGATGTGACGGTGTTGAGAGTGGAGGAAGTACAGAGGAAAGACAAGACAGGTGGAGCAGACAGGGCGGGACAGCGCTCTGTGTGTGTGTGTCATAGACCGCAGTGTTTCCCCTTCATTCATTCAGCACCGCTCAATCGCTAAATTACGTGCACCGCAGCTGAAATTTTACATGATCGTTAATGTCAATGCACCACTGATGATTTCTACTCGCACTGTGTGAAAACAAGAACACACAACGTTATTTTCAGTTTATTTTGAGTCATCAAACATCAACATCGCAACCAGAGGGGAGAAACATTTACATTCTGTCTAATAAATTTTTAAAGTTAGTCCACAGCTCCATAAGGATCGATGGAGGAGGAGGGATTTATGACCTATACTGCAGCCCGTCACTAGAGGGTGCTGTTCTCGGAGTGGCTTCACCCAGTGAGGAGGCAGACGGCGTCCATTCTATATACAGTCTATGGTCAAACACCTGCCCACAACAGTCACATGGTTACCTTTCTCCCCGAGCCCCCAGATAACGAGACAGCGACACCGAAGGCACAAAAAGTGAACTGCAACTCATAAAATGTATCACAGCAACATATTTGGCTTCTACTGTCAGACTGGTTTGATCTCAAGTCCTCGTTTTTCTGTTCAGCTCCGTTTTTAAAAGTTATTAGGGGGTTCATGTTTTCTATGATTGACTCTTGATACAGCCAATGGGTGTGCGAAGAATGCGGGGATAGCTGTTGGAGCCGAGCGTCATCACAGCGACTCTCCCGCTGAATGCGTACAGCCCGACTGTGCAATGTTTGTCTCAGAGAGTGGGGAAAAATCGCGGAATAACCGAGAACTTTTCGGCTTCAAATCCGTATGATGGGGGAAGACAAACCATGTTGTCCGTAGTAAATACAGTCTATGGTGTGTGCATGCATACGTGTGTTTGTGTGTGTGGGGATCCCATGATTCGTGCAGAGCTCCTGCAGCATTACCACAATATAAAACCACACTGGGACACTAACATTACACACACACACAGACTCAGTATGACACACGCTCAGCTGTGACGGTGGCGCTCCTTTGTTACGGCTCCGCTCAGGACTAGTTTTATAATAAAAGGACTCAACCCTCCTCCTCTGAAACTCAAACACATCGACCAAATTTGAAGTGATCTTTCTAAAAAAGGAACTTTTATTCTTCTTTTTACCATAACTGGATAAAACCAGGAGTCATTTCTCTTTCACACAGCGATGACTCAGTGCTCGGGAGATTAAAAGCACCAGATTTACACAGAAATCCTCTCCGTCGCTTTTACTCCAACAAGTCAGCTTCTGAATTTCAAATCGTAAACTCAGGAATAAGAAACAGAGACTGATACAGGTGGAGGATAGCAGGAGCAAGAACTTAAATCAGGAGAAAGAAACACAAAAACACCAAGAAAGTCTCAGATTCAAACTCAGCAAACATTTGGTGTCCACCTTTGACCTCGATGAAGAAGAGACTGTGGTTCGAGAACAATGGTTGTTCAGAGTTTTGGAAATAATCAGAAATAAACGAAGCAACACCTTACATTGAGATTGGTGAAAGTTTATAAAGGTGGTGCAAAAAGGCATGTTTGTAAATGATAAAGCGTAATAAATGAGGTTATTGAGAGATTCATCCTTCTGAATAAATCACAGTATACTCAGATGTTCTTAGTTTTTAATCCTAAAAATGGATTAAACTCGGAGTTGCTGCCTGGCAGGTTGAAATAAGGATTAGAGACGGAAAATTAAATGTGTCGTATTTGTCAAATACGTCTGATTTAAACAGCTGCTCGCTTTCTAATAAGTGTACGTGTTGTTTCTCGGGACCAGAGGAGCTGAATAGTCCTGATAAATGCACTCGAGTTAATTTGATTGAGTACATTATCCAGAAAATAAATATGGGATGTCAGCACAGCGCTAAATATGCTCAGATAAGGCGTGCTGGGGAAAAGTTGCTCGTAAAGTGTTTTTATTTGACTCTCTCTGTCAGCTCACAGAACAAAACTCTGTTTTTTTACATGTAAACCTGTTTATTAATCAAACAGAGAGAAGTGCACAGGTTTAACAGAGTCCACGTCAGGGTGTCATTAGATGTTTCTGTCCGTTGTTTCGAAGTGACTCGACTACGGCCACTTTTAGACGGACACGGTCTCATAGAAAACGGAAAAGTTTAGTTTTGTTTAGGGGGGTCGGTTTAGACGGTAACTGTGTTTTCAGGAGATGAAAACGTAACAAAGTGGTTTCCAGAGTGGAAATGTTGTAAACGCTCTGCTAGTCCTGCTTTTGTCTAAAGTACAAAAACACTGAAAACACTCAAACCTGTGACGCCCTGGCTCACGTCGGCTCACGCTTATGACATCATAGCCATGTGCATAACAACAACAACCATACTAGACATTCGAGTCTCGCTGTCGTTATTATGGAACAGCAGGAGCTTGATTTCGACCCGTACAGAATCCTCACGGATCATCCCGCTCAGCAGAGGAGGCGTCTGAATTATTTGCATCAAATAATAAATGTGCCAACTGGTCGGCGGAGGGGAACAAGGGGACGTCTTTGGAAGTTGTTCTACGTATGCGTTGTTGGTCTATATGGGAGTGTGGTCACACCGAGACGCGCCACCTAGCGACCTGGCATGCACATTACAGCGTTTTCAACCACATTGCATTTTTGTGTAAACACAGCATAAAAACTGAAAACGAAACGGCACGTTTCCGTTTTCTTTGGAGACCGTTTCTGTCTAAAAGTGTCCTGAAGCTGCTGACTCTTCAGTGAGCTCTAACCTTTAATTCTAACACTTTCCAAACATGGGCGTCTATTTAACGGGGACTGGGGCTGGATTAATCCTCCCGCCCAGACTCAAATATTTGCTTCTTGTTTCACTCGTGCTTCAGTCTCCTCCAGTACGCTCAGCATGATTATAATCATAAACAAACAGACAACATGCTCCTCATCATGGCCATAACAAGGAAGAAGAAGCAGCAGTACTCCAAGACGGTGTTGTAACTTTAATAACTCATGAAACATCTTTACTTCAGAAGAGGATTAAAACCACTTTAGGACGTGTTTTAGGAGGACTCTGCTGCTGATCCTGACCTCATTGTGTAAGAAAGTGATGAAGGACCCGTGACCGAGCCCTGGAGGGAGAGTTTATGAAGAATCGGACACCTTCAGGCTCTTTCTTCAGCCGCTCAGGAGGAGGAAACTCTGACACAGATGAAGTCATATAAGATTAATAAAGTTCAAACTTCATCAGAAATCAAATCTGTCCCAATGTTTTTTTGATTAAAGGTTTTTATCAGCCTACTTGTTGGATCATAGAAAGGGGGCGCTAATGTGCTAAAATGTCAGATGACAGTGGATATTACAGAGAAGAAGAGGACCAAGACATGCGGCCAATCAGATCACAGGATTACAGACATATAAAGAAACCACTGTAGCTACACAAAGACGAGCTTCTTAACTTCAGTTGTTTTTAGATATTTTGACTGTTTTCTGTCGGACAGAGCAGCAAAGATAGACCGGCGAAGACGAGCAGCATCACAAACAAGAAAAACATGATTTTCATCGGAGTGAGTCCTTGAAACACACCTTAAGCAAGAGGTTCTAGGACCGAACAAGAGTTAAAATGAGCTCAGCGGGCAGTGAAGTGAGACTCACCATCAGCAAAGTCTCATATCACTGTTCTCCAACACCGTGCCATTTGACCGAACACAAATTTAAAGGACTGAAAGACATATAAAATGAATAAATATGCTTCTTATTTCTGAGTCTTCCTGCCTTTCATTGTCAGACGAACCAAACATGATTTGTTTTATTAGCTTTACCAAATTGAACAAACTGATACTTTATCAATAACTTTAAAATATGAAAGAAACACTGATTTGTTATTTACTTTGACAGTAATCAATGTCAGTATCAATAGATGTGAAAACTGTAGCATGCTAAGATTATTCGATGTGTCGCCCAGCCCTACCTGGACTATAACTGACCTGAGTCTGATTATGATTATGACACCTCAGACTGGAGTTCCTTAGATAATACCTCTTTTTGATATTTTACAGTTGCATCAGCTGTGATCTATCAAAGGACGGACTCACTTTCAGGGCACCGACTGGAGTCAAAACTTCTTTGACAACTCATTAACTCCATACTCGCAACTTTTTTCATCTGAATGTCTCGTGAGAAAAAATAAACCAAATTGTGAACTTTTCACCCTGGTGCAACTTTTTGAGGAGAGTGAAAGTCCTGACCGAGGCGAGGCGGATGAGAGGATTTCTGTGCATACACATCATTTCATCTAAACGCTTATCTATGCATGTGGAGCTGACAGAATAGCTTTTGTGAGTCACTTCCTTTGTATTGTCAGTGTTGGTCTCTGCTGTTACCATGGCTGGATTAATCTGTTAAAGACCCGGGGCAGACGTGAGCTGTGACCTGTTCTTCCACTGTCTGCACACTGTGTGCAATCACTTCCATTTTCCATCAAAGACGACACGCGGCAGGTTCATTAAGTCCTACTGAAAGCATCGGAAACATCCAGCGCTCATATTACAGCTATTCAACCACGGCTTTGTCCTGCCAGTTAATTGGAACAACTTTGATGAAAGTGCATAAAGGCCTCCGAATGATATCCATGCAAAACCTCTCCTCAGAGACAGCTGATCAGCCCGTGTGTTTACGTCTTGTGTAAAAATCTGATTTGTTGCTCTAGTCTAGGCTCTTGAATAACATGCAAACACCTCCAACTGAAATCTGAAATCACACTGAATGAATTTTCTCAGAGTCACATCTACGAAGATGATGTTTGATTTTCTTGTGCGTGTAAACTCTTTATCTCTCTGCACAGGCTCCACAGTTTGTACATCAAGCTTAGGGTGACCGTATTCTGAATCTCCAAAAAGAGGACACGACTACGGGGGGCGGAGTCACGCGTAGTTAATTTTGAGAGTTTTTCGGGTCAGATCGAGTGTCTTTTACGCGCTCATAACTCAGGAAGTCCACGCACTATGAACTCAAAGCTTCCATTCAAAACTCCAGACGTTTAAGGATTTTATAAACCTCCCCGAACAAGGCCGGACTGCCCCCAAAAGAGAGGACAGGTCGGGGTAAAAGAGGGCGTATAGTCACCCTAAACAAGCTTTGACCCAGAAGTAAAACAGCAACTAAACCTCCCTTCATACATACGAAAGGTGCAGAGCTGTGAAGTAACACAACCTGTGTGCTTCTGGCTTATCTGTTTGTTGATTGTTTTGATACCTAATAGGCTAACCAGGAAATGGACAACAGAAGAAAGTGGGTGAGTTGTGTTTAGTCTCTTTGCTAAAGAAATGATTCAAAGTTAAAAAGATGTTTGGTGTCTACTACTATGTCTGTGACCCTATATGTCCTGTTGATGAAGTTAGGTGCTGTTCTGAGCATTATTCGTGGCTATAGAGTGGCGTTTTGGTTGAGCGCTATCTGTGGTCGTTACTAAAGTTGGTATAACTAGAGAAGGAAGCTGACAGCAACATTTATCTCTCGAGGGGGTGTCTAACTCGGTGTTACGATGTGTTTGACCTTAACTTAATTTACGCCAGAATATTCCTTTAATTGTGTATTATGTAAATATGTCTCTGCGGGCTTTCAACAGTTTTAAAGCAATCTAAAAGATAAGTTTAAATTAAAGAGATTAAATGTTCAATTGATAGTAATCTGAAGCTCTAACTTCAATCTAACTTTGATCACTTTGGATCTCTAAATGCCGGTTTTAAAAGTACAAAATCGCCTCTCGGACGGCTGCTAGTACTAGGTCGCATCATTTTCCACCCATGCTGCAGCTCACCTTTAACAGAGGAGTGACCAGACATTGCAATCACCTTATATTTGACTTCGGACTTCACCTTGTGACAATTGATGCAGTTTGCAAGCAGCTGTCGACTTAGATGAGCCGAACAGTGAATTACATGAAACCAACAGAAACTCAGAACTTCTGACTTTCACACTTTTTCTATTCGGTGCAAAGATACTCAGTGCAAAGGTGTTCTGATGAGATCTAAAACAAAGTACCGCAGTAATTATATACATGCCCACTTTCTTCTTCTAAAGGATCCATACATCACTCTCCTTAACACACAGATACACGCTTCTGTCAGGATTTATTAGAGACCCATATATTGAGCTCCTCTGAACAACTTCAAGGATCAGACATCTATCAGGTTTAGTTCAGGTGTGCGCGCCTGCTTTTGTGGTCCAGCTCGAATGTGTGCGTTTTACTGTTCATCATCCTAATGAGGAAAAGGTTTAATGTGTGAGAGAAATGACAAGAGAGAGAGAGACAGAAGCAGAGAGTGAGTCAAAGGTGTGTGAGTATTATTCGACGAGACATCAAACAGCTTCAATTATTTCAGCACCCGGGGTGTCGTCCTCATTATCCACTTAAAGTAACCCCTGTGTCTGAGTGTGTAAGTGTGTGTCCGTGTGTGTTTTACGTGAGATGTGTTAACAGTCCTGCAGAGTGAGAGAGGTCCAACCTTCAGAGTTCATTTTCGATTGATCTCACTGATCAATCGGCTAATACAGAGGCAGAGTTGCTTCTTTTCACCAGGACCACCACCATCATCGACAGTATGTTGAAACTCCTGCAGCACAGAGTCAGAAGAATCAGACAAAAGACTTTTCAGTCTGTTTGGATGTGTGCAATAAATACACAAAGCCTGTTTGATTATTAAGAATATCATTTGAAAAGTCAAAGGAGCCTATTTCTATTTCTATTTCTATTACAGTGAAACAATCAGTGTAGTACAACAAACAAATTAAGTATGAGGGTCTCTGGTTCGAATCCCCGGCCAGGTAGAGGCCTCTCTGTGTGGATTCTGTGTCTTGTCTGGTTAAAGGTGGGGTAGTCAGGATCTGAGGAAGTTCAAGTTTTTAGGAGAAATCTTGAACTCTACCCCTCCCTTCAGCTCCTCCTCTCCCCTCCCTCTCTGCTCCTCCAAGCCCCGCCCACAAACAGACGCTCCTGCTCGCTCGTATCCTTCCGATTAAATTCAGATATAATGCAGATAAATACTTCAGATCATTACAAATGGGGCCCAGTCAAGGTGAAAGTCAAAAGCATTGGTGCTACTGTAGATGCCAACAGACTACCAGCAGGTTACAGGATCACCAAGATCCCAAATCGTCCCCCATCATTTATGCCTCATTGATGTTGACCTGCCTTTTTAGCTCTTGTCTGGTTTACCTCCTGTTTAAGCGCCTGTTATTCCGAATATGAATCTATTAGTTTTTGGAGGTGAAAGGTCACTCTATTGTTCTCCAGGGGGAAAAAAAGAATCAGTGATGATGTTTTTTTCACATAAAGTCAAAGGTCAGGGTTCGTGTAACCTTACATTTTGCCCATTTTTGTGAATGCTGTACCTCAGCGAAGCCTTCAGAGAGTTCTCCAACATCTGGTTTGTGATGATTTTTCAAAGTTTTTTTTTTTTTTTGATTGGTGGGAAATCTCTCTTCTCTGTAACCTTCACATAGCTGTTATCTTCGCTGTGAAAAGAAAATCACAGTCCCTGCAGAGAAACACACAAAGACAGACAGTCAGAGAGAAAAATCTTCTCTGGTACTTCAGTATGTCTCTGCTTTCAATAATTGTGATGAAGGTCCTGCAGTTCAGTCCAGACCTGCCTGTACCATTGAGTTTTTACAAAGTGATATGAGTTCATTCAAATATTTGGAAAATATTTCACCAAATGCACCTGTGTAAAATAAATGTATTTTATTTTATTTAAATTTTTTTTTTAATCTTATTTTATCTTATTTATCTTATTTATCTTATTTTATTTATTTATTTTATTTTATTTTTATTTATTTATTTATTTATTTTATTTTATTTTATTTTATTTTATGCAGTGAGCTGCTTCAGTTAATTGAGAGCCTAAGGTGTCCAATCAGTGCACAGGTGTAGAGTATTTAAACGGTGACTCCTCCCCCTGATCCTGTTTGTTCTTCTTCAGGTGTTTGGCTCAGACAGGTATGTCTTCATTGTCTTACTTTGCTGTCTTTGTGGTTCATCGACTCAGTGTTTATATCTTTTGTCTTGTGCTTCAGAGTAACTGATGTGTGTGTTTCTCTCCTGGTTTGCAGTGGTGACTTTCTCTCTCTCTCTCTCTCTGCTATCGTGAATCATACTACTAGCGGCTAATGCTAATGCTAATGCTACTAGTTTGCTTCTGAGTGCAGTCGGTTTTCACTGCTACAAGATGTTGGCCATTAGCAGCTGATCAGGGGCCTGTGCTGTTTGCTGATTGTCTCCTAGTTTTGTCTCCTGGTTTTGTCTCCTGGTTTTGTCTCCTGGTTTTTGTCTCCTGGTTTTGTCTCCTACTTTTGTCTCCTGGTTTTGTCTCCTGGTTTTTGTCTCCTAGTTTTGTCTCTTAGTTTTGTCTCCTGGTTTTGTCTCCTGGTTTTTGTCTCCTGGTTTTGTCTCCTGGTTTTTGTCTCCTGGTCTTTCTCCTGGTTTTGCCTGCTGTTTCTCCTGCTCTGTTTTCTGCCTGTTGTGTTAACTGTGTGTTTATACTGCTGGCTGTGAAGTAAATTGTCTCTCTGGGATAATAAAGATACCCTTGAACCTATAGTTGTACTCTTTTTGTTTGATTACTTTTGTTTAGTTAACTCTTCCTGCTCCTTCGTTTGTAGGCCTGTTTCATTAACTGCAGATTAGTGTGTTTTTGTGTGTTTTGCTTATGTCGATTATTTTGACCCCCACTCATGGTTTTATTTCCCTTTTCAGCTGCTGTGGGCCTGTGGTGGTGCTGGTGATCCGGGTGGTGGTATGTAAAAAAACATTTTTAAAACAGATTTAAAATAAAATGTTTATTTTATACAACTGGAACCTCCTGAGTGTAACAAACCTGTGTGTTCTCTTGTTGGGAAGGGAAAAAAAGATAATACTACTCTGGGTGAAATTCCCAGGGTGGCGTTGTCTGGCAAGTAGAAAAGAAATGACATTTGGTCTGACTGCAGACTTCCTCCACTCGCTGTGGCTGCCACATGCCAAATCCTAACCAAAGTTATTTTAAGACTCTTTCCAGAACTAAACTGCACTCTTCAATTATTCAGAGGGACCAATAACCATGAATGAGCCTTTGGCAACATTTAGGAGGAGAGTTAAATCCAGATTAAGAGCAGAGAAATCCTCCAGGCGTTCAAATGTGCATAAATTAAGCGAGTTTAACACAACGGTTCAATGGGCTCTATGCACTGATCGCCTACTTCCTGTACTTAAAGGGATATTCTGGTGTAAAATTAATTTAGGGTCAAACACACCGCAACACTAAGTTAGACACCCCGTCGAGAGATGAATGTTTCCCACCGCTTGCTTCTCTAGTTAAACCAACTTCAGTAACGACCACAGATAGCAATACAGAGAGCCACGTGCTCAACCAAAACGCCACTCTATAACCACAAATAATGCTCAGAACAGCACCTAACTTCATCAACAGGACATATAGGGTCACAGACATAGCACTAGACACCAAACATCTTTTTAACTTTGACTAATTTCTTTAGCAAAGAGACTAAACACAATTCACCTACTCTCTTCCAGCAGACGCTTGTTTGTACGGAGACCTCAGGCCAGTCCATTACGGACTACAGCGGGGTGACGCAGCTCAAGGAAGAACATTTATGATAATTTCTTTATGGAAATACAATCAGACCGAGAAGCTAAAACAGAAGAACTACCACGTCTGCAAAATGATTAATATGATGATTATTACTTCAAGGAAATGAAGAAGAAATGAGTCAAAGTTAAAAAGATGTTTGGTGTCTAGTACTATGGCTGTGACCCTATATGTCCTGTTGATGAAGTTAGGTGCTGTTCTGAGCGTTTTTCTTGGCTATAGAGTGGCGTTTTGGTTGAGGTTTGTGTGGTTCCACTGTGTATTGCTATCTGCGGTCGTTAGTAAATTTGGTATAGCTAGAGAAGCAAGCGGAAACCATAGCCCATACCAACCAGAGCAATGGTGGAGTCACCGAGCTTGTCTCCTGGACACTGGAGATTGGTGTGTAGTGCTGGTCAACATCTCTATACCTTCTTGTTTTACCCCCTGTTAAATCCCACCCACCAAAAGTACCATCAACCAAAATTGAAAACATCTTTAATGCACAAAAACTTCATATTCACCTTCTGATCAGTGTAGAACTCTCTACATTTAACATTTTCCTCCACGTATTCATTGTTTTTGCCTTAATTCATCGATTATTCTTAAAACATCACGTCTGTTGTCTTGTCGCATGATTCAAAATGCTCAGAATCTGCTGATATGGACATGTCCAGTAATATCTATTCATGCACATGTCGTGGTTTGAGTGCGCGTTAAGTCCGCCCGGCTCTGCAGTCGCATTTCTGCGCGTGTGCTCTGTGTCTGTGCGAGTTCCCGCCTGCTCATCACATGAGCCTGACTGCTGGTCTGTGTACTTTCATAAATCTGTTTTGTGGAAACAGCAGAGCAATTCATGCTCAATTCTGCTGTGACAGTAATGAGGCGAGAGGACAGGCGGAGGGGTCAGAGGGCAGGAAAAACCTATTTCACAGCCTCACACCTCTTATGCAGGGCTGCATGGATTTCTGGGAAATGTGGCCTAAAATTGCGCCTCATTGTTCTGCACCTATAGGCCCTGAAGGGAAACAACTAGTGATTTAGTGCGGTGAAATGGTCCTGAATCACATGAAATATAAAGAACCGCCGAGAGAGGTCGCTACAGGTGTCACAGCACATTAAATATTCATTCATGAGAGGCTGGATTTATTGTTTACTCTGCAAAACCTCCAGCTTTGATACAAGAAGGTCATTTATGATCCATGTTCTGCAGAAGAAAACTAACAGCAACATTTATATACATTTCTTTCTTTCTTATACGTATCAAACATCTAATGAATAAACCGTGGAAATAAAAAATGTGAGGAAAGAGGAGCTCATTCATGATTTATGCTCTGCAGGCGAAAAAAAGTGTTTCCTCTGTGTGAAAAACTGTACGAATACATGTTCAAATTCACCTTTTAGGTGCTTTATGCATAAATCACACTTTAAAAGATATATATCATCATTATTTAGATCCTTACTGTTTGTAGAAGTTAAACGTGTCTGGTTTCTGTTGTGAAAATCTACCATTTAGTTTACGTAAACAGAGAAGAAAAATAAGTTTAAACTTCTACGTCTGTGGCTCATGAACCCAGATATAAGAGGAGAGGGTGAGAGTCAGGGTTCAATCAATCTTTATCTCATAAGGAGTGTTTTCTCAAGACGCTGAACGAAGAAAAGCCGGTCTAGATCAGACTCTTATTTACAAAGATGGGACTAGATTGAGCCTCATCTTGTAAGATCAGACCCGCTCACATCCTCTTCTTCAACTACACGAGTGAAACACTTTACAGCATTTATGAGTCAAATTCAATCAAATCAAATTTTATTTATATAGCGCCAAATCACAACAATCATCATCCTGAGATGCTTTCCAAAAGAGCAGGTCTAGACCACGCTCATTTTTTGATGAATTACCAAGACTCAACCTGAAGAGGGGACCATAGACTGTATATAGAATGGACGCCGTCTGCCTCCTCGCTGGGTGAAGCCACTGCAAGAACAGCACCCTCTGGTGACGGGCTGCAGTATAGGTCATAAATCCGCCTCCTCCAGCAAAGTTTATGGAGCTGTGGACAAACTTTAGAAATTTATTACACAGAACATAAATTTTTCTCCCCCCTGGTTATGATGTTGACATGTAGTTACTGTCAGACTGGTTTGTGCTCAAGTCCTCTTTTTTTTCTGTGCAGCTTTATTTTTAAAAGTTATTAGGGGGTTCATGTTTTCTATGATTGATGCTACTGCACAAGTAGTGGTTCCAGGAAGTGGAGAAAATCCTGGCGATACCGAGAGCTTTTTTAGCTTCAAATCCGTATACAGACAGAAGGCGAAACCATAGTATATACAGTCTATGGATGGGACAGATTTGACCCATCTCATCTAACATGAGTGACAGTGGCGAGGACAGTGGGACTAGTAAACAAGTGTGTTTACATGGATTTTGATCATATTCATGATATGGCGTTAATGCGCTCACAGAGAAATCTGGTCATTCAATAAACACTCACAGCCGTGTCTCTGAATCCTGAAATCGGAGAAAAATGAGTGACAGCCGAGACTATCTACTCTTTATACAGTGTGTCTCTATAAGAAAAGCTGATATTTTTGTCACTAGATAGTTTGAAACACGATGAACAAGAACAATTTAAAGTTAACAAACAGATAAACTCCAAAGAGCTTGTTTCTAATTCACCAGAAGTTAATTTGCAATTTCTCTGCATAATTTAAAAAAAAAAAAAAGACCATCTGAAAGGTGTTTTATTATTTTACATGTCTACATTTTAAAAATTAGAAAAGTTTTTTGGGTTACCACAGTCTAAAGATTAACCTTTAACCAGTCGTTTTTTCACTTTTCCCCTCTCTCTCAGCCGACTGCAGATGAACAGACTCAGATATTTCCCGGTCAGGTGTGTCTCTGTGTTGTTTTTGACTGTCTGTGTCTCTGCACTTGGGAGGTAAAAGCCTGAAGGGTCTAAAAAAACATGCTGAGTGCAAACATGCCTGAAATTAGGGAGAGTTTTTAATGTATGATGTACAGGAGATAAATTAGTTTTTTTTTTTTTCTTCTGTCTGAGCGTCTCTCCGGTTCCTCTGTGCACAAGCGTTATATTGTGTTTGTGTCTCTGTGGATCTGAACTCATGAATGACTGACTGCAGAGCTCAGGTGTGTGAAAGTGTGGGTGTGTTTGTTTGGTTCAGAGTCTAACATACAGCTCTTCTCTTTCTCTGTCCCACCCTCCTCTTCTTCGCCTCTTTTTGAACATTTTGAACTAATACGGCTGTCATGTTTAACTTTTACAGGAACGTGTCTGAGCAGTCTTGTTTTCACTGACCTCTAGTGGACACGGTCTCGCTGCAATGATCTGGAGGTGTATTCATGGTGTATTTAGTGCAGACAAACGTTACTGGGGTTTGATTATTGGTGCAAAACTGTGTGTCACGGTGGGAATTCTCATGTGTTTCCCAAACCTGCTTGTTGGTGCAACTTTCTGTACCTTTTCCGTGCATTTTTAAAAATGTATCTGCATTATATCTGAATTTAATCGGGACGATACGAGCGAGCAGGAGCGTCTGTTTGTGGGCGGGGCTTGAGGGGAGAGGAGGAGCTGAGGGGAAAACTGGTTGGGAGGGGTAGAGTTTACATTCAAGATAACTCAGATCCTGACTACACCACCTTTAAGGTGTCGATGGTCTGTAAAAATAACGGCGGTTCATGAGGAGATTAACGTCGATACTGCACACGGAGCATGTGTTGTATTTCTGTGTGTTCAGTGACAGTGTTGGAGTAAAAACTTGTGCACACTCTTCCTAAACTTCTGTTAAAACACGTCTTAAAATACTGATCCTTATGACAGGACCTTTTATCTTTTGTTTCATGAAACCAGAGAGACTAGAAATACTCACCCATTCTCAAACTGAAGCGTTAATGTACGCTGAATTTCAATATGCACAAAAAAGTCATTTTTTCAGAGTATCAACATTTTCTATAGAGATTCTTCTACACCATATTAAGCTCATGGAGGCGTGAAAATTTGATATTACAAATATCTGTCCTGTCCTCCATGACAGGAAATGATGCCGTGAGATTTATGTGCGTTGAGAATAAACAGAATATGGGAAATGAGGTAAATCGGGGTCGGGATGGCTTAGATCCACTTTCAGAAACTCAGATCACGTCAATTCTCAAAAATACTTCACGCCGCCCCCACAGAGAAGAGCGCAGAGTTCTGGGAAGTGAGGCGTAGGAACCTTTATGAGCGAAAATGATGTCAGGATAAATCAGATTTCTGATAAATCAAGCTGTGTTTGCTGTGCTGAGTCTGTGTGTTTCATCCTAACTTTGACTTTTCAGGTTTAATCTGCTCTTCACTGACATCCAGCAGACTCACATGTGTCCTCGAGGAGTTACCTTACACGGCTGCCTCAAGTAGAACTCAGTGGTTTGATTTTACTTCTGCTTTTTCTCTCATTTAGGATCTTCGGAGTCTGATCTGCTGCCTTAAATTGATTAAAGTAAAAGGTGAATGAAGGTTCACTGCTGGGATGAAAAATGAAAATACAGTGAGGACTTCTGCCAAACCATCGAGCCTCAGCTGATGCTTTTGGGATGGATGGCGGGCGCGTGCACCCCTGGAGGCGATGGCGTGTGTGGTATCATCTGGAAGAGGCGATAAGAAGCTGAGCGAGGGAGAGAGAGAGAGAGAGAGAGAGAGAGAGAGAGAGAGAGAGAGAGAGAGAGAGAGAGAGAGAGAGAGAGAGAGAGAGAGAGAGAGAGAGAGAGAGAGAGAGAGAGAGAGAGAGAGAGAGAGAGAGAGAGAGAGAGAGAGAGAGAGAGAGAGAGAGAGAGAGAGAGAGAGAGTCATCGTGGATCAAATGAAAGCATTTGGTGTGCAGAAGGAGAAAAAAGAGAGAGATGGTGGATAAGTGAAGAAAAATGAAGAGAAGAGAGATAGAGAGGAAATAAACACGCGGAAAATGAATGAATGAAGGAAGGAAGGGGGGAAGGAAGGAGGAAGGAGAGGAAGGAGAGGAAGACGGGAGAGGAAGGAAAGAAGGAGAGGAAGGAAGGACAGGGAGAGGAGAGAGAGGAGGGAGAGGAAGAAATGAAGTAGAGGACAGAAGAAAGGAGAGAAAGGAAGAAAGAAAGGAGAGGGAGGAAGAAAGGAGAGGAAGAAGAGGAAAGAGAGGAAGTAAGGAACGAGGATGGAAGGAGGGAGAGGAAAGAAGAAAGGGAAGGAAGGCAGGAAGGAGAGGAAAGAAAGAAAAGAAGATAGAAGAGGAAGGAAGGAGAGAAGAGGAAGGAGAGGAAAACAAAGAAGGGAGGAAGAAAGGAAGGAGAGGAAGACGAGGAAGGACAGAAGAGAGAAGAAGAGGGACGAGAGAGAGGAAGGAAAGTAAGGAAGGAGAGGGAGAAGAATGAAGGAAGAAGAGGAGGAGGAAGGAGAGGATCGCAGGAAGGAGATGAATGAAGGCGAGGAAGGAAGGAAGGAGAGGAAGAAAGGTAAGAGGACAGAGAGGAAGGAAGGAGAGGAATGAAGGAAGAAAGAAGAGGAAGGAGAGGAAGGCAAGAAGAAGAGGAATTAAGGAGAGGAAGGAAGGAAGGAGATGTAAGAGAGGAAGGATAGCACGTGGAAAGAGTGCATCACCAGTGGAGTGTGTGTGTGTGTGTGTGTGTGTGTGTGTGTGTGTGTGTGTGTGTGTGTGTGCAGGAACGTTACACATACACACTCAAATTTACACAAAACCTAAAGCCGAGAGAGAGAGAGAGAGAGAGGGAGAGAGAGAGAGAGAGAGAGAGAAGGCGGAGAGGAGAGTGCGCGCATGGTGGTTGGATGCTATAAGGCGCGTGAAGCCCCTCACAGACGCTCAGAGCTCAAGTTGTTTCCCGCACGTGAGAATCTGAATGAACGTGAGCCGGTCAGACCGAGACGCAGAGCGCGCGAGTGAATGAAGCCGGAGAACGAGGAGGATTTGTGAATGAAACATCTGAGAGGAAACAGCAGCAGCGGCGCGAGAGGAACCGATTCACAAAAAACCATGAAGAGGGAAAAAACCTGAGAATCTTCATCTGAAAATATCTGTTTTATTTCTTCAGATTTAATGATGGAAGGACGACAGACTGAGAGGGAGCCTCCCGTCTCTGTTTGAAGACTTTAGTCGCATTTCTTCCTTTCCTCATTGAACCATCTCTTTATTTTTTCTAGTTTTATCTTTTTTTCATCCTCGTCGTTGAAAAGTGAGCCTTCACATCGACACTGAGGGACTTATAACAAACAGAGCCGCCTCGTTTCCACTGAAATGCTCCGGGCTGCGCTTTAACGCTTCTCTCCGGTGCCATTACGCGCGGCGAGGCGCACGGCTCCCCGCTGCATGGACGTGGAAAGAAGGGGTGCAGAGGGGGCTGCAGGACCTGTCCAACCTGGCAATCTAAGAACCACAAGACGACGCTAAGATTTGCGTAATATTCCCGTTTTCCCGATGAGCTATTTCGTGATGAAAAGTGGGTGGAGGATTCACGTCGTTTTACCGGGTGTCCTCATCCACACTCCGTGTTAGATCCCTCTCGCCGTGGACTCGCTTCAGCTCGGAGCTCTGAGGTGAAGTTTGGATCAGTTCCTTAGATGATCATGGGTCAGATCTCCAGATGCTGTCACACTCCCTCCTCTTCTTCATTGTTTCCTGTGAAGTTTCTGTGGCTGATTTGAACTTTGAAACACACTGAATAGTTCTGGTCCAGCATTAAACATGACACCGGTACCCGGACCGAGTCCCCATCAGCGCTCCAACTCTGACTGACTCCCGCGTCCCGGTCAGCTCTGCGTTATTATGCTGAATGGACCCACCTTCCGCCGCCACGACCCCATGCGACTCGTCGACCCGAGGCACCTCCCGCAACTGATGTCCCTGGAGGACCATGAGCCCACCATGGTGGAGGGGACGCTGGGACCCCGGAACTCCACGCCGGCAGGGGAGGAGGGGGCTCCGGGTCAGCACCACCACTCCTTCCCCTGGGCGGTGACCCTGCTGGCCGGCGTGCTGATCACGACCATCGTGGTGGATGTTGTCGGGAACCTGCTGGTCATCGTGTCCGTGTTCAGGAACCGAAAACTCAGGAAAGCAGGTAGGGGGTTTTCCCGGGGAGGATCCGAGCAAAAGTTCCAAAACAAGTCAAGGGATCACGATTTAGAGCAGTGGTTTCCTCGAGTTTTGTTTTCATTTGCAAACATGTCTCTTTCAATTCAAATAGTTCACATTTAGTTCATTTTCCTGCCATTTAAACTCTGGTGACACTAAAAGTAAATAAAAAAGGAAAGAAACAGACGTGAACTCATTTTTATCACCAAAGAATGAACTAATCTTGTGTTTTTTGAGGGAATATTACAAAAAAAGAGTCAAAAAAAGAGACATATGACGAATCAAAATGTATTTCTTTTATTTCATTTGCGTACAAACTGTTTCATACTACTACAGAGTTGGTGTCATTGACAGAAATCAAACTGAACCTCGATCTTCTTGTCTGTGAAGGAAACTGCACTTTGATGCAAATGACTGACCTTCTATAAACCGGTTCGGTTCTAAGAACTTGTGAGTTCTCCGTTTTTTATGAATAAGAATTTGATTCATGTCTCTGAGCCTCTTTAAAAGCTCTCATTGAGAAAATCAGATGAGCTGATTTTTTAACCCTTTAAGACATGGACCAATTTTAGGGGGCTCCCGACTCCCTCACATTTGTTTTGTTGTTGTGCCAAAGACCATTTCAATCAGGACGACCTCAGGTGTCAATCAATCTAATTTAAGTCTTATTTAAAGTTTGATTTGTGCTGGTACTTACCACAGATAAGGCTACATATTATTTACGTGCACAATGTCAACACCAGCTTTGAGCATCAACATGTTTTCGTTGAATAGGACCAGACAAACTTCAGTTCTGTTTGACCCGTAAGTATGGAGAGTTAGTGGTGTGTCGGTTGTGACAGAGGGCGGAGCAGAGAGACACTTCACCTGCAAATCCAGAACCTTCCTGCACTGATGAGGAGGTTTGGATGAGTTTGTAGGAAACAATCGCAAAGTAACTTCTCATTCTTCTGCTTTTTCCGATTTCTTTACTTTTCACTCTCTCTGGTAACACTTACTTTTTAAAGACCCACACTTTTATTAACAGGTTATCGTGGTTTTCAGTTGAATCAAATCAAAAGATTCTGGATTTTTATCGTTTTTTTAAGCACCTGGTATCGAAAAGTGTCAAAGTTTCAAAACTTGTGACCTCTGTAGTTCGATGTATAGACGTGTTTAAAATGTCAGAACAGCTGTTTGTAACGCTTGTGAAGCACAGGTGATGGGAAACCAACAAAACAAACATATTTTCAATACTATTAGTTTAATGTGAATCTAAAACACTGTCACCAAGAGTTTCTAAAGAGTTTCCTGTTTGCAGTCTACGTCAGTCAAATCTAAGAAATACGACTGCAGCTTTATCCCTGAATACTAAAAGTAGGGCTGTACGATTAATTGATTTTAAATCGTTATCGGATTATTTGATTACCACAATGTCAAAATAATTAAAATCCTCAAATTGATTTTCCTCTCTATCATGTCATGTGCGTCCAGGCCACTGTAGGCTCCTCCCCCTTCCTACAGGAGCGCTCCCCAGTTCCGACACACACCGGTGTAAACAAACATGGCGTTTGCAAAAGAAGGCGATAATTTCGTGGCTAAGTTGGACAAGAGTGAGTCAGTCGTGTTGAATTGGTACGACTTCACAGTTTCAGATGAAGAGTAACCCACTCCCCACTGCAAAGTCTGTCTGAAGGTGGTATTAACCCGTCACCATGGAAACGCAAAAGTTTTTTGACGTATTGCCATTTCATCCACATGAAAACGGCGTTTCTAGTCATTGTAAACGGAAGCTTTTGAAAACAGGTCAGACGGTACAGAGTACATCTCCGTGTGGATGTCTATCTGCATCTCTGGAAACGATCATGTGACACACAGAGTAACTCTTTTATGGCGCCAAAACAACCTTGATACACATGCTCTGTACTCTTCTTCTGTCTTTTGTTCATATACTGTGCAGCATTACAGCGCCACTTACTGGCTTGGCATATGCACTACATTGTTTTCAGTGGTTTTGTTTTGAGTGATGATAGAAAAACTTTTTATTTTTGGTGAAGTTGTGACTCAGTAAAAAATTGAAAATCGAATTTCAGAGAAAAAAGAATTGTGTTTTTATTTTTGGCGAAAATCGTGTAGCCCTACGTTACAGATAGTCAGTTGTCTTCTTGTGAGGTGATCCTTCTGTCTCCATCTTGGTCTTCTTCTCTTTGGCTTCATGCTGAACAGATCTCTGCTGATGTTTTACTCCAGGACTCTTGGACGGGAGGTTTGCTTGGTCCTGTCGGTGAATAAGAACAGAAACTCCACTCAGACTTTTGGCTCTGACTTTTCAGTCTCTGTTTCAAGGACTTTTGGAAGAGCAAAGAAGTTCAGGCATGGTTGGTGACTCACTGTAAATCAATGTGTAAATCTGATAGTAGCCACAGCTGATTGAGGACTACAAGCTGTCAGGAGCGCCGTCGTGCATAAATAAGCCGTCCACTTAGGATCCTTCAAACATAACACTGCAGAAGAAAAACGAAAAAAATCAATCAGGCTCCTAATTGTTATCTTTCACTCAGCAGCATGCTCCGGCAGAGCCATCTGAAGCAGCAGATATCACATTAAAAGCACTTAGAGAGGCCAGGAAGCTCCTTTGCTCTCAAACAACAATTTATGAATATTGATGAGTTGTTTGGCGCTCATCATCTCTGCAATCCTGCAGTCATAACTTCCTGAGAAGCTCTCATATTAATAGTTCAGGTGAGGAAATCAATCCTCTCACAGTATCACCCCTCACACTCCCTCTACCCTTCAGTCAAACCTGTTGACGAGAGGACGCGGTTTGGACTGAAGGTTCAGAGGTCAGCGGGTCGGATCCTAAACCAGCTGCAGCAGAACGAGCAGCATGGAGGCTGTTTTCTCCTCCATAAAAGCCTGAATTAGCAGCTGCAAAGTGGAAACACTTATCCCATTTTCTGTGTAAATGGACCCTGAGATCAACAGGAGGTTGTGCTGGGAAGAGGCGATGGTGGGGAATGAAAAAAACAGTCACCAGATGCTGGAAACTGTTCAGAAAGCAGGATTTTGAGTCATCGGAGTGATGAAATTTGATCGTTTTAGAGCAGATGTTTGACTTCAGTGCAAAGCTGTGGAGAAAGTTCAGCAGTCATCATGTCAGGTGTCGTGTTTTTGGATGTTTGGGTGTTTTTAAAAGAGCAGAAAAGTAGAATATTTGATCTGCTGTGAAGGTTTTTCTGCTGTGGTGGTTTCACCTCTCCAGAGGCAGCATGAAGCAGCAGGACCAGACAGACTGAAGATGACCCGCTTTAAATACCGAGTCAGAGGATTGTGATGAGCTCTGAAAATATCGTCTTCCAGGTTCGGCTCACCTGGCGATGAAATGTGATCTTGCATCAACAAGGATTGTTGTATTTTCAAAATTAAGCAGACGTTTTTGTGTTTTTTCACGGTTTTACTCCTACTGTATGTAACAAAGTGGAGAGGACGAGCCCATTAAAGCTTTTACTACCTGGTGGTCGTGATTCTACTGCTGCAGGAAATCAGAGTATGTGAAGTTTGACTGTTTCTACTAAAAACAAACTCTCTGCAGAAAGAAATCAGCCTGAAGACATGAAGCAGGTTTTAGTTGGTAAGATTTAAGGTGTAAACAATGTTTTCACAGCTGCTCAAACATCTAAACTTGAAGAGGGGAGGTTGATGGCACGCTGGTTTGGCTCAGTCGGTAGAGCAGGTGCTCCACGTTCAGGGCTGGTGTGCTCTTAAACACCTGACTGTTGCATGAAGACCTCATGCTGCTGGTCTCCTTTGGGGTTTCCCGCTCTGATTCAGGTGCAGACCTAAAGAGCAAACTTAATAATGAAGAACAACAGGAGAGGTAGATTGTCTTCTCCGGGTCAGAGGGGAGGTCCTGCCTCAAGTGAAGGAGTTCAAGTATCTCAGGATCTTGTTCATGAGTGAGGGTAGGATGGAGCGGGAGATCGACAGGCGGTTCGGAGCGGCGTCAGCAGTGATGCGGACGCTTAACCGATCAGTCGTGGTGTAGAAAGAGCTGAGCCGTAAGGCGAGACTCTCCATTTACCGGTTGATCTACTTGCCGATCCTCACCTATGGTCATGAACTTTGGGTAATGACCGAAAGAACAAGATCGTGGATACAAGCGGCTGAAATGGGTTTCCTTCGCAGGGTGTCCGGGCTCAGCCTTAGAGATAGGGTAAGGAGCTCGGACAGTCGGGGGGCGCTCAGAGTAGAACCGCTGCTCCTCCACGTTGAGAGGAGTCAGCTGAGGTGGCTCAGGCATCTGGTTAGGACGCCTTCAGGACGCCTCCCGTTAGAGGTGTTCCAGACATGTCCCACCGGGGGGAAGACCTTGTGGAGGGATCAAATCTCTCGCCTGGCCTGGGAATCCCCCCTGGTGGAGCTTGTGGAAGTGGCTGGGGTGAAGGCCTTCTGTCTGGGCTCCCCTCCTGAAGCTGCTGCTCCCACGACCCGGACCCGGATAAGCGGAAGAAAATGACGACGACGAAGAGGAGAGACATCTTTTTACATTGACACAAAATGCACAAAACGCAAAAATGAAAACAAGTCGTTGTGTTACTTTGGTGCACACTTTGCTGTGGTTGTTGAATCTTTGGTTTGGTTGCCTGGCAACTGTTGCCTCCAGGTTAAACATGAAGAGCATGCAAGAGTTAGTTAACAGGGAAGTTTTGATGGTTATAAGGCGACACAGGAGTAGGTTGAGTCTGGGACGAGCATAAAGAGTGACATGATGATAGCGGTGATTCAGATGCTGGTGATGATCCGTCATTGTCCGAGGAAGAGGAGGAGGACAGTGACTTCTTCTGGGAGGAAGCTTGTGGCCTCGCTGTGCCGCCATGAGCCAAAAAAGTGGGGAGATTAGAGACTTTAGGGACAAATAGAGGCTGTAAGGGAGTTTGCTGATCATCTCTCTGACGTCTGTCTCTAAAAGGCTCGACAGTAATACGCTTTCATCCCTCCCACGTCGGTGCCTTAGTTTCCCTCAGTGTGAATCAAACAGAGAGCTTTCCAAGCGGCAGTCTCTGGTCTTGAGAAATGAAACCAGTGTGGAGGTGTAAAAAAGCTGCAGTTCCTTAGGTGTCCACTTGGGACAGGCTGCAACAGTTCCAGTAAATACATGCCTGTTTGAAAGAGTCAATGTTTACTCCAGCCTGCCTGTTCCCCCTGTTTTCTGCCCTGTTCTACGGTGGCCCTGAGGTGCAAATCAGAAAACACACAACATAAGAGAAAACACAAGGGAAAAGAGACGGTCAAACCAGCGGACACTAAAATTAAAATTAGAGTGTGTGTAGTCAGAGATGACTTCTGCTCATGTACATTAATATTGCCTGAAATTATGGGTCAGTCACGTGTATTTTCATAACATTAGGATATCAGAAATTCTCCATTTACTGTTTCTAGCATCTTATTTTGAAAGGCAGAACTCCTAATAGTGTCTGCTCACTCGTTTGGGATCGTTTGAATGCATTTACCGTAAAGGTTAGAATACGCGGGTACGCTAATTTTAGTGTCCGCTGGTTTGACCGCAGTCTCTTTTGTTGTTGTGATTTGTACCTCAGGGCCACCGTACTATCCCATCAAATAAAAGCTGAAAAAGTTTTAAAAATTAATAAAATAAAAAATTGGGTCTGAATGGAGCATGTTTTTTTTTTTATCTGCACATGCTGCACAGGTGTTAAAGTTTGAATACTTGATCAGTTTACTTTTGATTTTGTCACGATTAGGAGCACGGCTGTCTTCACTGAGGGAGAGGCTGAGGTGATGGAGGTGGAGGTGAAAGTTAGGTTGAGTCAGCAGTTTACACCGTCTATGTGGGCTTAAAGGGGGCTTTAAGAGACTAACGGCACTCAGACCAGGCTCATGTTTTATTAAAGTGTGTGAGGGATCTGCAGAGGAGCCGGGTTAGAAAGAGAAGTTAACGTGGTGTTCGTGTTTTTCCAGATTCCCAGACTTTTTACGAAGCTTCATCTGTTTGACACCCAACCTGACATGTGAGTGGACGCTGTGGATGGAGGCGGTTTATCAAACTTGTCAACCATTCAGAGCGAATTGACACCTGAAGAGTGACAGGAGAAGAGGAAATAGTGTGAACTGAATTCAACTAATAACTGAATTACCCTTCAGGGAAAAATAAAGTTCTTCTTCTTCTTTCAGTGATGGTTTAAATAGAGGATCTGAGTCCTGGTCTTGAATCTACAACACTGTTTTACACGATGTCTGATCTGTACGACTCCTCATGGTTTCCAACTTCATGCAGTTTCATGAAAATCTGTGCAAGAGTTTAAAAGACCCATCAATAATAAAACAGTCATAAAGAAGCAGGTATGGGAGGGTGCAGTTGGCAAGTTCGCGGCTTCATTTTCTTTATCTCATTTTAAGATAATTTTCTGACACCTGAGCCTCCCAGTCACGCGCCGCAGCTCCACGCCTGTCCCGATGACGAATTAGCATGGCGATAAATCAATACACAAACAGCCGTACGCTGTCACCGCCTTCAGCTCGTCAAGGCTGTCCCGGACGCATCAGTCAAAAACAGACAGGTCATTTGTTTCCCACCTGCTTCCATCAGTCCGGAGGTTTCCAGCTTCCTGGGAGTCTGGCGGTGAAAATGTAACGATCGGAGGAGGAAAACTGGATGAATTGTTCACCGCTCTCATCTATTCCTCATGCCACCTCCTCATTCATCTGATCCCCCTTCCTGTCCTTTCTTATCTCTTTTTTTTCTAACCTTCCAGCCTTTTCTCCGGTTTCTGCATCTTCTCAATTCATCTCCCGCCTTTCCAATCCTGCCTCCCTCCCTGATCCTGCCGCTCTTGTCCTTTTCGTTTGATTCATTCCTCTACAACCCTCTCCTCACCTTTCCTCCACGTTTCTGCCTTTTCAATCACTCGCCCCCTCCTCTTAATTACTTTTCTCTTCCCTCCTCTCCTGTTCCGCTCGCTCTCTCAGATTTTCCCCTCTCCTCTTCGCCCTGTAAACTATTCTCCTCTGCTCGCCATTATAATGTCGTCCCCCACATCCATCCATCTCCCCCTCCCCCTCCATCCTGTCAGAGATACATCACCTGATCATCAGCAGAGTCCTGTCATGATTCATTTTGTCAGCGTCCCCAGATCTGCGCCAAACGGATTACCTTCATTCATAATCCGCCATCGGTAGATCAGCGAGAAATACGCCTGATGTCACTAAAGTGGGATATCAGTTCATGGAAAGCAGGAACAGCTGTCGACACTTACTGCTCTGGTGAAATGCATCTGATGTGTGTTTTCATACATGACTTACACACATTTTTCAGTGTTGGTTGATTGGTGGCTTAATGATTTTGGTCAAAAATAAAATCCAGATTTTTTTTTCTCTGAAAATACGATTTTTGATTTTTATTTTTTATTCAGTGACAACTTCATCAAACTTCACTTTAAAAAGAAAAAGTTTCTCTATCATCTCTCAAAACAAAACCACTGAAAATGATGTAGTGTATATGCCAAGCCAGTGAGTGGCGCTGTAATGCTGCACAGGAAATGAACAAAAGACAGAAGAAGAGTCAAAGCAAACGTATAAATGTTGTTTTGGCCGAACACGCGAAGGCGCCATGAAAGATTTACGTTGTTTACGTTACGTTGTGTTGTTGAGAGGAAAATCGATTTGAGGATTTTAATTATTTTAACATCGTCATAATCAAATAATCTGATTATGATATAAAATCGGTTAATCGTGCTGCTCTAACTGTTGGATGTCTAAACTAAACCTTGCCGAAGCTTCAAGACAATCAGACACACACACACGTTGAAGCTGCAGACCTCCATTGAGACGACCCGAGGTGACGTTTTTTCTTACACGCTTCTGTTTGTTTGAAATGGGAATCCCATGTTGTATTTTGTCTTTGTTGAAAACAAAAATATCAAACCAACATTATAAACATCAGAGAAAAAAATTATATTCACATGAAACAAAAAATACGTACTGCCCCGTGTAATCGCTCCGCTCTGTGGAGGTCTGCTGCCAGCCTCTCTCCATGGAGATGTTTTCTGGGTTCTCTAAATGTGACATCAGGCTCTTCCGTCCAATCAGGATGACCCGGACTCTGTATCAGATGGCTTTACCGTGAACTTTGAACTCATTACAAAGTTAATCACCAAAGTGAAGACAAGAGTCAAAAATCAACGCTATGTGAGATGTTTTACAGCCAACCTTGGAAAATAGGGTTAGTTAGGTAAGAAATATTGGAGCGTATCACTTATAAGTCAAGAAGAGTTTACAGAAGCTGTTATGGATGTGCAGTATTTATGTATACCACTGAAAACATAAGCGTGTGAATGACATGGTTGGAAGATTACTGGTTTGGGTTTAAACAAGTTAATTATTCCATCAGCGCAGCGACATGTTTTGACTCGTCTGACAGCCGCACTCGGCTCTCAGTGGAGTTGACACTTCCTAGCTGGCTGACCGGCCTAATTATCCGGATCAGAGTCTTTGTTGCTTCTTAATCTGCAGAAAAACTCAGCGTGAAAGCTAAAAATCAATCATTCAGATGCCTGAACGAGTCGGACAGTTTTTTATTGATCCAGAGGCGGGTAGATCAGTGATTTTCAACCTTTACTGAGTCCCACCTGGACAGATTAATCCACAGCAGAAGAGACCAGCGATGAACTCTAAATGTCACCCAGATCTGTTCATGAACTTGGATTTTTTAGTCCATCGATGCTTCATTCACTGCTGATTATTCTGTGTCCGATCCTCATGAGTCACAGTCTGTGCTTCGGCTGTTTGAAAGTGATGAATCCACAGAAGTTCAGTGCAGCTTTTGCAGCGTTTACACCTGCTTAAAGGAACATTAAAGAACATCAAACTTCTCAAATCACCTGCTCAGACTGAAGCGTACACCTAATGTGCCCTGAAGTAAGCTGCATCTCAGCGCCGCGGTGCTGTTAGCGGGTCACACTGATACACTTTAGCTCCTCTCTTCTATGCAAATGAGCCTAATGGCCAAACGCATTTGGAGTGAGAGCTAATAGCATCGTCAGACGGTTGGTGGTAACTGCAGGAGGAAGAGGTGTCCGCCTCAGACTTCTCACAGTGATTGTAAATCTCTTTTGACGAAAAAGTTTTTAAACTTCTCAGGAAACTTTGTTCATTTTTCCCGGACGTGGAAAAAAAAGAGTCAAACATCTGTTCTGGCTCATCAAGTGAATCTGCAAGTTCGCTTTGTCTGCTTACTAGTTCAGCTATCCCATCTTTAAATCATATATCATATCCATTAAAAGCAGCTATTTTGCACTAAGAAAAAACATGTTTCCTGCAGAGTGAGACTCAGGCCCCGTTTATACGTACCCGGTTATTTTTAAAAACAAAGACATTAACCATCGTTTGCACACCTTCGTTTAGATGCAAACGGAGAATTCGCCTCTGAAAACGACGCTTTTTAAAAACTCCGACCAGAGTGGAGATTTTGGAAATCGCATGTTTGCATGAAAAGTGAGATTTAAGTAGCTGATGGCGGATTGTGCGCTGAAAACTGGGTTAAATGCGACGTTGTTTACAATCTACAGTGATCATGGATGCATGTAGAATAGAAGTCGCATTTATTCTGGTGCAATCCCTCTGTATTTGTTTGCATTTGCATCTTTTCCAAAAGAAGGTAGTGACGTTGTTGTTGTTGTTGCTGCTATGCAGGATTCTCATTGGCCAACGTGGGCTTGAGCTTTATGCTACACTGCCACCTACAGATTAGGCATGCTCTTGACGGCGTATATACACGGGTTAGTGTAAACGAAAACTTTTCTGAATACGTAGTGGTGTGAACGCAGCTTTTTTTGTGTAAACAGAGAAGGTGAAATGTCTGTTTATGAAAATAGCTGGGCGCATGTAAACATAGTCTCAAATTGTGTTTGGAAGAAGATCGGAGAAAAAACTGGGGCTAACATATCAATCAAATGACGTCATAAATCGGTGCAACACATGACAAACTGGTGGCATTCAAGATAAACAAGAACAACAAGCAATGAAAGACAAGAAAAAAGACAAAGGTCATCTCTATGCATTTAGTGTTAACATGTTTATATCGAGTTATAGTTTGTCATAAGTTTACAGACATGATTTACCTTCAAACTGTCTGTAAACCTGCTAATTTCTCCTGTGAAGTTGAACCTTTTCACACCGAAATGCAGCAGGATCCACTTTGTAACTTGACTGGATAACGCTTCAAAAACCTTCGAACAGTAAGAATGTCGAGCTCCCTTAAAAAACGTCAGAGGTGAACTTCTTTAAAAATCAATCTTGAAGTCGGTAATATCTATAGGTGATAAATAAATAACAGCCGTCCCTCACAGATGGAGTTTGGTTGCTTCTAAGTCGACGGATGGTTCCATCAAGATGAGCAGATGGCGGTTCTCCGGGTGTTTCTTCAATCCTGAACCAACCGGTCTGACAGCTGGAAACCAGCAGGAAAGAGAGGGGGGTCTAACAGAGAAATACCACACACTGGGGGGATTTTCTGCAAAGACAGAGCCCACAGTGCTTCTCTGACCTTCATTTCCATCTCCTCATCTCACGGCGCAGCAGACTTCACTCCCAGGAACTCTGATGGGTCTCAACAAGCCCTGAAGCTCCAAACTAATGGGACTTATTATGTAAATGCGTGAGCTCTCTGCAGAAGGTGACGCAGTTTGAAACGATGTGATGACCCCATTATGAACATTCATTAACAGATATACATTCAGAAGCTATAAAAGTTTACGGGGGGTTATAATGTTGGATTATCTCTCAAAGAACTGGATTTATCTAAACTCTTGAAATGAAGGTTTAGACATCCAAAACAAACTAAAGGAACAGTTTGTGAAGAGATCATCATATTCAGCTTCAGAGGATTACAAAAGTTTTAAAGACCTACAATAAGAAGCATCATCGCACTGAAAGAAAGAGTTCATTCATGAATCGGAGTTTAGTCTGATCCATCTGAAGGGCTTTCAATGACCATCTACCTGACAGATCCAACATTCAGTGACTGCACCGTCCGAGCAAGGTCACAGCTGTCCGGCAGGGACAGAAATACTTTTAGAAACCTCCCTCTGGGTTTTTAGATAGCACACCTTCATAAATACAGAGAGGGACAGCAGGTTCAGCTTTTAAAGCAGAGATGGATGAAGGATGGATGAAGGATGAACGTGTGGATGTACGACGTGGTTTCACTGATGAGCGCCTCCATGTTTAATGAGGACCTAATCATCTCTGGGCTTCTTTCATGATTACCGAGCACGAGCAAATGATCCAATGTCAACAGGAGCTTTGACGTTCTCTGATTTTTTTGCTAGATGCAGATAAAAAAACACGTACCGCACCTTTAAAGGAGAGTCAGCATTTGAGAGTTTTATTTGGTAAATTTTTTATTCTGTTGAACACTGTCTAACCCCCAATTTCAACCGCATCTGGAATGGTGACGAAAAGGCCTCATTCGCCGATCGCAGCTGATCGTAACCTTTAGAGTTAACGTGTCAATTTCCACCGGCTTCTTTCCATTCCGCTGCGGATCACCGGACTCCGCAGCTGATCGCAAGAGTTCCGTTTTTCCCTGCAGCATGCCAAATAAATTCAGCACAGATTAACCCGTGCTGGAAAGGAAGTCGGGCACAGACACAAAATAAAACATCCGGCCACACCACGCAAACGGGCGGGGACGAACAAGTGAAAGGTTCATAGACGTCATTTTACGCGTTGACACCGTGGATGAGGAGATGCTGATTCTAGAAGTCTAGAAGTGGATTTCCTCCTCTGAAAGGACACAATCTACTGCTTATATGGTTAGCCTATGTGGCTGTCTTTATAGACAACTTGTTATCGCGCGATTGCACGTGAATCCGCGGGTTCTTGTGAGTTCTCTTGATTCCTACTGTCTGTAATCCGCCACGAAATTCTCCTCACAAAGAGATCCGGTAGGAAGTGGCGGACGGTGAAAACTGCCACCGTTCCACATCGGAGCCGTTCCGGATGCAGCAAAAATTGAGAGACAGAGTACTAGTGGAAAAAAATGGCTCTTGGACTTCTCTGGACCGAAACCGTTTTAGTCTGGTTCCTGAATGGAAAGGCAGATCCATGCGGCCTCAAGGATCCAGACTTTCTGAGTTTCTGAGTTTGATGTCCATTATTTAAAAACTACGGGTTGAGTGACAGAGAAAATGCAAGGCTGCAGGTTTTGAGTTGTTGAATTATGTCCCTGTCTCATAAATGTTTGAAAGGATGAATTGACTTGTTGAGTAAACGCTCGGCCGTATTAATGCCGTGTAACCTTTGACTGATGTTATAAATGGAGTCGGTGCGTAATGGCTGATTTGGCACTGTTGGAGGATTATGTCATGGAGAGGATTAAAGAGACTCATCCATCAAGATGACTTTCTGAGTGGCTGTTTTATATTTCTGAACAGTCATTGTGTGTGTTGAGTCCAGATTTACAGAAGGATCTAATTAGACGGAGCAGGTCTGAGAGCAGGTCCTGATCCCTGCTGGTTCTCTGGAAAACAGAGACAAAGAGAGTCAGGGAGACTAAAATAAAGGTTTATTCTGTGTTTTACTGCCAGGGAATAAACTCATAATTGAGACAGACTTTTTATAGGACTGCTGCTGGTTCCTAAGGCATCACTGCAAACCCTGTGATCGCCCTTTTACAGTCTACGCTGCACAGTCTAAGTGTTCAGTAGCTGACAGAATCACTGCGCTCCGATCCTGATCAGAGTCACCCAAGAGGACCTCATCCACATCAGGTTCTCTACAAGTTAGTACAGGCGGGACATGAGTGAGCCGAGCTGCATTCTAAAGGCCGGTGCTACAAAGCGTGCAAAAGTGTGCTTTAAGTTTAGTTTAGAGATTTATAAAAACAGGGATTTTTAGATAGTATTGAAGTGACACTGATGGACTTGTGCTCAGAGTTCAGCTTGTTTGAAGTCATGCTGTTGAGACCCGAGCGTTGAAATTTCAGGACTGTGTCCAAAATTCAGATTTTCATGCTTGTGAAAACTGAAAAACTGTCAAATCTCTCTCTTTATTTTAATACCACTGATGGTGGAAAAACTTTGTGATCCTTATTGAAAAGAGGACCGTGGCTGATATTTCTGTGAAAGGAAATATATAATTGTGGTAAAAACTGGATAAAAAAAATAAAAATGTGTGTTAGTCAGTTTTTGAGTTAGCCGAGTTAGCTTTTAAATTGTCAGGATGATTTACAGTTGGGCTTGAATGAAAGACAAGAAGGTCTTCTTTGACACCCTGACTATCAGCCTAAACTGGGATATATACTAGCGTAATTAAATGCAGTTTTAATCAGACGTGGGACAAACGTGAAGCACGATGACCACCAGAGGGCGCTGTTAGGATTAAAACATTCTTCTGACTAAAAAAAAAGGTCAGGAGGGTCAGACAAAGACAACAATCATGGCAACAATGGAGGAGATAATGAAAGAGAGGAACACCATCAGAGCCAGTGGGACAATTTAATACTTCACTGATCCACGAGAGCGAAAAGAAGAAGAGTTCTTACTGCAGCAGGCTTTACAAACAGCTTTAAAAACAGTTTTACAAACAGCTTTACAACCAGCCAACATGGGATTTACAGTGACGGTCCAAGCTCTGTAACAGCCCACAACATGAAGTCCCAGCCTCCTTCTCCCACACGTCTGAAGTCTGTTGAGCTCGACCTGATCTCCACCGCCTCGTCCTGCTGCAGCTCACCTGCTCCAGGTCTCAGACAGTCCGGTGAGCAGCCGCAGCCTCCTGATTAATTCCGTCTCATTTCCTTTAACCGCTCAGACGCTTCATCATCTCGTATAATTTATGTCTGTTTGTATTTTCAGGGCCGGTGAGAGCGCCCGGCTGCTGCCTGAGGCCTTTAAGATACAACAACGCGGCTCATCTTTAACCCCAAACCTTCAGATCCAGACTCTGAAAATAAATTTGTTTGTACGAATTTATCTGCAGCGTTTGTTTCTTTCTTGGAGAAGAAACGAGGGCATCCAAAATGCAGCCGTACAACTTCTCACACCTGTAATTTCAGCGTCATACACTCTCCTCTACAGGAGAGCAGCTGCTCAAAGTTTGGAGAACTTTCATGGAGAAGTCGTTCTGTATTTAAAGGAGTTTATAATCTGAGTGTTTACACTGCTGACTGTGTTGCATTGCTTTCAAACGTCATCATTTCAGCCGCTTTAAATGAGTCAGTTTTGGTCACTCTGTCCTGATGAAGACCTCTTCTTCCTTTGCTCCATGTTTTCCTCAGTTCAGTACTCGAAAATATAGATTTTTTCCCTTGAGTATCTCTTGAAACACCGATAAGAAACAAAGACCTATTAGCCCCCCTGGTTTACCTGCAGCTCTCTCATTAGCCTCAATTTTCTGCACCAGCACTAACAATCCTTTCTCTAATTACTGAAGTCCTTCATCGATCAGACGTCGGAAAAGTTCAGTGTTTACCTGCTCCAGCTGCAGCTCAGAGGTTCTGCAGGAGCATTAAGCTTTGACCAGGTCGTATATAAACAGGTGGTTTCTGTGGTTGACCAGATTCAGTCCGTCAATTAGGATGCAAATTCACCCTTTTGTCCACGTGGTTGGGCCCGGACATGGAGCTGATTTAGGAAGAACAACAAAAACTCTATAAATCAGCTCTTTAGTACCTTCTCAACTGCAGTCAGAGTAAAAGACAAAAAGCAGTACAGATGGTGAACTTAACTGAGCATTCAGCAGCTAGATATGTTTCCCTCAGGGGTAAAGACTGAAATTAGGGCAAATGGAGAGTGAATCTAAGACCTGTACTCACCAAGAGGCAGAAACTCGACTCAGATTTGGGATATTTTGCTCTTGACTGAGAGGATATCCATTTCATGTTCAGTCCTTTCTCTCTCTCCAGTGCTATTCCAGGTTTAGTCTTACGGGGGCGCTCACACCAAGCATGAGTCAAATTATCTGCTCGCGTAATTCGCACTAATCTAGAAGCATGTATGATAGTATTTAAGGTAATTTCAGCAGTAATCCCTGCCAATTCAACCAGCCGGATCACGTGATAGACAAATGTTTTTTACAGTTTACTGGGTAATCCAACCTCCTCACACACTCACCTTCAGACGAGTTCCTTTTATTCCGGTTTCAGTAATTGAAAGAAAAGGTATCATATAATTAGGGGCGCCCACAACCGTCCGTTTTCGTACGTCACTCGGCAACCTTCGTGCTGATTGGTTATCGTGATGCGAATATCCGCTCAAGTTGAGACATTTTCAGTTCCCGCCCAATTTGTGTAATTCGCGCCGCCAGAGTAGTAGGAGCGTCATTCGCGTGAATGATTTTACTCGCACTCAGTGTGTGGAGACGGTTGGTCTTGGTCTTGTTAAACTAGCGTTGCCTTGGTAACCGGTTAAGTCTCTGTCAATGACTCCCATCAGGAAAAGTTTGAGTCAAAATAAGTGAAATGCATGAAGGTGAGACGCAGAGTGAACAAGAAAAGTTAAAATCAACCGAAACCTTCTCTTCTCAACATCATCATCACCTCATCTTCGTCATAGAGAATCGGATTATAAAACATTATCGCAAAAAAAGTGTGAGTTGGTTAAATTAAATGCCAAGAATCAAATAAAAGAAGAAAATTAAAACAGATTTTTGGTTGTAAATCTTTCTTCTGGTTAAAGCTCCTGTGACAAACTTTGGTTTGTGTCAATTTTGGCGCCCCCTGTGGACAAAGCAGCCTTTAACAAGCTTCAATAGACATCTCATTCACCTGAATTTTGACCGCCAAATACTCACATTGAAAACCCATCAGTCTTGTCACTGATGGTCGTGTTTGTTTTTCAGTTTCTTTTTCATAGAGGTGGAAAAACTCCTCACAGGAGCTTTAATCTGAACTCACCGACTGTCAGATTCGAGCTCCGTCTCTGACGCCGAGCCTCTAAAAGTTCTGTGAGCTGAAAATCCTTCGTCATGACAATATTCTGGTATGATCCAGAAATGTCAGCAGCGGGTGAGTCAGACAGAAAAGCGTCTATTTTCTCCTCCAGACAGGAACTGGATTTCTTTGTGTCTCTGTGTGTGACAGCAGTGTTTGCTGTCGCATTTGAACAAGATACAAACGGCGGCAGTCGGAGCTTCTGTCGGGATCACACAGAGCTGAACACGCACTCACACACCCACACTGAGAGACACAAACGAAACACACAAACCAAAACAAGCAGGATCTCACTTCAGATGTTTCTTCATGCTGACATCTGTCTGTGTTTGTGGGACATGCTGCTACAGTAACTCCAGAGAAACACCCCACCGGAGGAACTTTTGAAAGTTCACGGCGCTGATCCGTCTCCAGAACAGATCATCTGATTAGATAGTGGAGTGACTCGCAGCATAAATTAGCATCTCAATTCGCCAAAGCCTGATGTCTTTGAAACTACTTTGAGTTCTCGGAGCACTGAGGAGGCAAAGATCACATCGCTCTGATATAAATCTCTGCACATCATCCGTGTTAATGAAGAGGCTAATCAGCATAACTGCTCTTGTTTAATTTATCATGCTGGAGCGTTAATAACTCTTGTTGTCTGACTTTGCAGAGCTGAAAAGTCTGAAAGTATCAGCGTATTTTCTTCCACATGAAGCTTCGATGTTTTCTGATCCCCTCGATCTTTAAAGCGACTGTCCTTCGAAGAAGACAGAGAGCATCAGCCGACAAGTCTGTTAGCCGCAGGATCTGAATACTTCTTGTTGACCATCTGTCTGTCTGACCGTTTGACACGACCACAATGACTCCAGACCGCCATGACCCACTCATCCTCACTGAGCTGAAACTTAACCAAAGCGGTCGAATCAACAAACAAAGAACCTCGCTTTAAAGAAGTTTGGATGCTTGAGAACTGCGAGACACTGAGTGTTGAAGCTTCAGAGGTGGAAGTCTTTCCATTCTTGCTTGATGGACAAAAATAAATTCCAGATTTTTTTTTTCTCTGAAAACTTGATTTTCCATTTCGATTTTTTATTCAGTGACAACTTCAACAAACTTCATTTCAATCATAAAGTTTTTCTATCATCTTTCAAAACGAAACCGCTGAAAACAATGTAGTGCACATGCCAAGTGGGTAGGTGGTGCTGTGACGCTGCACAGGAAATGAACAAAAGACTGAAGAAGAGTAGAGAACATGTGTATAAAGGTCGTTTTGGAAATGACGTCTAAAAACCTTTCACTTGTTCGTCTCCGCCCGTTTTCATGGTGTGAAATACGATCCACCTGGATCACGGAGTGTTTTATTTTGAAAAGAAGCCGGATGTTTTATTTTGTGTCTGTGCCCGACTTCCTTTCCAGCACGGGTTAATCTGTGCCGAATTTAACCGGCACGCTCCGGCGTCCATAAAAAATAGAACTCTTGCGATCAGCTGCAGAGTCCAGCGATCCGCAGAGGAACGGAAAGAAGTTGGTTGAAAGTGATACAATAACGTGAATGGTTACGATCAGCTGTTATCAGCGAATGAGGTCTTTTTTAGCCGTTCTGGATGCGGTGGAAATTGGGGCTAACCAGTTCATGAAGCATCTGGGTCTGAATTGGATCCAAATTCATGAACGTTTCTTTAGTCCTGGTGCATTACTTCCTGTTTGTACGAGTGCACATCGTGATGGGAACTGCCTCTCATGTCGAGGTTTTCTTTCCGACATACGATCAACCTCTAAAATGTAAAAACAGCTGATAAAGCCTCTAAGAGGATTGCTGCCTCAGCAGAATGCTGAACAAAATTGAATTTCGCAGGTAAAAAATTTATGACCCGCTCTATAATCTGGTTTCATGGTCGTTGTATCGAGAAGGATAAGCTCTCTGAAAGGGGCACCAATTAGGAGCAGCAAGACAAGTGATAGGTCAGATTATTAACCCGGTGTGCGGCCATAAAAAAACTCACCGCCGTCTTTAAAAGTGACTTCAATTGCAAAAATCTCCACCGAGCATTTCCCTCACGCTCTGACCCTTACATAGATATAAACCCTCGGCCCCTCACTTCCTAACATATATCCTCATTTTAGAGGAGTGGAGGTATATCACTGAGGAGAGTTTCAAAGGGCAAATGTGAGTAATAAAGACAGAACCAGGGACTGATACGAATTGGCTGGTGGTTAACAAGTCCCCTGCCTCTGTGCTCTGAGCCACAGCTCCTCTCTGAGTATCCTCCAGTGACAAAGAGTCATCGTCCCGAGTAATAACCATCCAGGTTCCTCGTAATGAAGATGGATCGGAGAGGGATAAATGCTAAATGGAGGCGTATTGCTAAGCAGGTATGGTGAAGCGTTATTAACGCCGCCAGAGTTAATGACTGCGCTCCCCTCTGGCTGCGTGGAAATGTATGCAATCTGATAAGAGCTTCCTGCTAAACAAATCAAGTCACTGGAGGATTTCAAACCAGCGGCAGCTTCACTTGAAGTTCCAGAGATCTGATTTTCACATCTGCTGTGAAGGTTTTCATTTAAATGCTTTAAAAGAGAGAAAAAACATTATCATTGTTGTTACTATTATCAGATATTTCAATGTTGTTTCTGAAGTTATCGAGCCAAAACCTCTTCTCTTGTTGACATCAGTGGGAATGAAAAGAGATTTTCAAAGAAAGAGGTAAAATTTGGACCAAAAGCAGCTCGATCTGGGCTGGTTTTTGCGAAGCATCACTTCACCTCAGATAGAAACCTGACTGTTTCACAGGAGACGGTTTCTTGACGCGAGCTGATGTGCAGCGGTTTAAACACTGAGGATTATAATTGAAATGCAGCACAGTTCACCCGGGGCGGCAGGTAAATGTTAGACTCCTAAATCAGGCGCTCAAACTTCATTTCTCCATGTGGGAGACCTTTACGGCACATCAGCGGGGCGGGGGCTTTTATCACGCCGAGTTTGGCCGAACAAAGAGGAACAAAAGGGGGACGCCAACGCCTCTGTTGACGGGATACAAACCAACATTAACATTGTCCTCAGAATCAACAACAGTCCATCATGATTAGGAACTTTTGAGAAGTGTTTTAGCTACGGGACGGTCATAATCATTAGCTTATTATTATGATGATGGTGGTGGAGGCATTTAAGCAGCATAAGAGACGTTTGCAGAGCTTAATGATCCAGATGTGATCAGAGTGAAGTGGGGGAATGTGGCCGGGCTTTATGGACTTCCTCTGAAACTGTTTTTGGTTTGTTGCTGTCTGTCAGAAACGTCTTGTTCTGAGCCTTTCAGAGCTTCCTGTTCCTGAGTTTTCTTTTGTTTGTGTTCAGCTCCATTCGGCTCTTGTTTCTCTGACAGCTCTGACTTCTTTTCTTTTTGTCCTGTTGTTTTCAGATTTGTCGGCAACAAATCATCCGTCTCTCAAGGAAAATCTCCCGCTCTATGTTCGACTCCAAATCTGACATGTTTTGTCTCGCTAACTACTGACAGTATCATCTTATTTATCAGTGATTTTGTATGATTACATGAAAAAGTGTATGCTTTTCATCTCCTTCATTTACGATTACCTTTATGGCCGACTGATTCAATATTTAGACAAGAAAAGGTTCCCAAGGTCTAACTCTGTTTTTTCTTTATTTCTAGATGCAAAAAGTTTATTCAGTAAATAATGACATTAAATATCAAAAAGACTGTTTTTTCCCCTCAAATAACCTGAGTAGAGATGATTTTCTGTCAATGGATTCATCCGGCGTCACCTTAAGACATCCTCCCGTCATCAAACTGACATCATCCAGGTCTCATTTGTGCGTATCTTTGAAATTAAAGCAAATTTTCAAGCTTTCGCAGGTTCGACTTCTTATCACCCTTACAAACTGTAAACACCAGCTGGAAGAAACTCATCAAGAAAATCCATCAAACCTATATTTATAATCATCCCTATAGTGCAAGAAAATCAAACTCAGGTGGTTCAAAAAGGAGCCGACGGTGATTAATATTAGTCAATGTGGAGCGTTTACCCGAAAGACACGTTTCAGCTCATTAAGTTCATTTGCCTTTCCTGTGTTTAAAACACCAACATGACCAGTAATGAGCTCAAATGAACCGAGGGACAGCAGCTGTGCCGTTTTCCTGATAATCAGGGATTCCACTTGTCTACGGATGTCGAATTAAAAATGTGTGTACATGCATTAAACATCTAATCTGATTAAAAGCAGAGCTCTGGGATTAAGAGACTAAAAGAAGTCCACCAAAGAAGTCCATCTTAGCAACATCATAAATCTCCAATTAAGGTGTAAAAGGTCACTGCACTTCTCTGTTTACTGCCTCTCCAACATGACCTGGTTTCTATCCTTTGTTAAGAGTTTACGATGTCGGAGATTCCCCCCAGAAATACGTCAGTAAAAGTAATATTTTGCCTTCAGCGTTTTTGTAGTCGGGATTTTTCCAACAACAACAATAAAAAAAAGGACAAAAACACGTCAAAATGACATTAAAGGGATATTCTGGTGTAAAATTAATTTAGGGTCAAACACACCGTAACACAGAGTTAGACCCCCCTCCAGAGATTAATGTTGCCGACCGCTTGCTTCTCTAGTTATACCAACTTTAGTAACGACCGCACGATAGCAATACACAGCGGTCTGAGGAGCCATAAACAAACCTCAACCAAAACGCCACTCTATAGCCACAAATAATGCTCAGAACAGCACCTAACTTCATCAACAGGACATATAGGGTCACAGACATAGTACTAGACACCAAACATCTTTTTAACTTTGACTCATTTCTTCAGCAAAGAGACTAAACACAACTCACCTACTCTCTTCCGGCAGCTGCTTGTTTGTAGCGAGACCTCGGGCCGGTCCATTATGGACGGCAGCGGGGTGACGCAGCTAGAGAAAGAACATTTAGGATCACCCATGGGTCAAGGTTTAGACTGCGATTGGTTCCGGGAGGTTAGATGGCTGATGATCTAAATATGAAACCCGCCATCGGCTTAGGCCTGACCAGGAGCATGTCACGATATCCCGATATTGGCGATGCACGGATAAGTTTTAATTATCGTGCTTTAACTCACCTTAAATGTGGTCTGTGGTTTTGATGTGCGACCCACTCATGACCCCTTCCTCCCTTCATGTCTCTAGGGAACGCCTTCGTGGTGAGTTTGGCTCTTGCAGACCTGGTCGTCGCCCTCTATCCGTACCCCCTGGTGCTGACCGCCATCTTCCACGACGGCTGGATCGCCGGTTACATCCACTGTCAGATCAGCGGCTTCCTCATGGGCCTCAGCGTCATCGGCTCCATCTTCAACATCACCGGCATCGCCATCAACCGCTACTGCTACATCTGCCACAGCCTTAAGTACGACAAACTCTTCTCCAACAGCAACACCATGTGCTACGTCGTCCTGGTCTGGACGCTCACCATCCTCGCAATCGTACCCAACTGGTTCGTGGAGTCCCTGCAGTATGACCCCCGGGTGTACTCCTGCACTTTCGCCCAGTCGGTGAGCTCGCTCTACACCATCACAGTCGTGGTGGTGCACTTCATCCTGCCGATCGGCATCGTAACCTACTGCTACCTGCGCATCTGGATCCTCGTCATCCAGGTGAGGCGGAGGGTCAAGCCGGACTCCCGGCCAAAGATCAAGCCGCACGATCTCCGCAACTTCCTCACCATGTTTGTGGTGTTCGTGCTCTTCGCTGTCTGCTGGGCGCCGCTGAACTTCATCGGTCTGGCGGTGGCGCTGGACTCCAGGCTCAGCCGAGCGATCCCCGAGTGGCTTTTCACAGCCAGCTACTTCATGGCCTACTTCAACAGCTGCCTCAACGCTGTCGTCTACGGCGTCCTGAACCACAACTTCAGGAAGGAGTACAAGAGGATCGTCCTGATCATCTTCAAGTTTCACTGCTGAGATGACACACTGAGGGGCGGGGCTTATTTTAACCTCTGGGACTTAAGAGAGGGAGGGATGAACGTGACCTTAACAGGAAAGTGAAATGAGACAAAGAGAAAGACGACACTTAAAACTACTACAGGGAAAAGAACGAATCGTTTAGTCTGCATGAGAAGAAGACGGGAAATAAACGACGCCACACTGAGAGCGTTCGGTGAGGCCTTCAGGGAACTTGGAGACAAAGAAGTACGACGAAGGAAACAGAAACCTGAGTTTGGGTGTAACTCTTAACTTAGTAATGTGTTTTTTTTGTTTGTTTTTTTCATTATTTTCTTGGGTATATTTTTAGTTTTCTTTGTTCAAAAATCGTATTTTCGTTTCATTTAGAGATTGTGATGATCTAAACGTTGAACTGTGATCAAAGTTGACAGTCTTCTTGGCCAGACACCGTTTGTTTGCAGTTATTTTTCATATTTCAGAAGTTGAGATTTTTTCTGGAGCAACAAGCCAAACACTCGCATGGAAAAAGACAGAAAGAAAAAGGTTATTAAGAGGAAAAGAGGTGATAAAAGAGATGTGTTACTGCGTTCACTGAAACTTTTAATTTGGTGTCTTAGGACTGGACTTCGACTTTGGTCCTTTTGACCTGAAAAAATCAGTGTTGACATGAATTCATGCTCAGAAGAGTCTTTCCTCTAAACTGGGAACTTGAAACTTAGAATTTAAAATCAAAGTTAAACTTCTCATCGACCCAATAAAAGCCCAGTAATCGTCTGAGTAGAAGAAGAACTACAGGGACTACAGAGTTTCGGACTTCGACTTGACTTCGCCAACACCCAAAAAACTACAGACTTTTTCCTCTGTCCTGAACGCTGCTGTTTGTGCAGCCGAGGCTCTAAGTCTTCTATCCTCTGGGACTTTCTCACCTCCTCACATTAATCGATTTCTTCTACCTGGGACGGGATCAGCACAGATGGGACAGGTTCTCCATCGCTGCTAAATCCTGCGTTAATCCGCTCAGACGGCACGATGATGCTTTCTCCTTCCCTCGGACCGGACACGTCTCTGTTGAAGACACTAAAACGAACAAACTAGAGTGAGAAACCAGGACAGAACACGGTGTCTCTGCCATCCAGAAGCAATACTGTGCGCACTTTCATACCGTACTTATCCTCATCCATTAAAGCTGCTTATTTGAGTTCCCACTTTCCACATATCGGGCCCAATTTCCATCACACACCGTCCCTGCAGTGAGTAAATTTACTTTACACTTCTCATTTAAATACGAAACTACAGGCGGTATAAAGAGAGAAAAAAACGTGGGAAATGGTTATTCTGATTCTGAACAGTATTCTGACCACATCACTGTGTTTCACTGTCCTGGAAAATGAAAGATGAATGTTGCATAAGAGTGGGTAAGAGGAGTGCTGCTGCTGCTGTGATAATCTGCCCTTGCTTCAGTCCCATTTTAATGAGCGCGCTCTAAGGCCTGACAAACACTGAGTGGAGGAGAAACGTTGTGGTGGATTGTCGGCTCACGCTGTCGGAGGGTTTCCTCCACAACGCACGACCGACCAGAAGCCACTCGACCAGATTCACGTTATCACCTGGAGGAATAAACGGCAGAGCTGAGAAAGTGGGAGGAGCTTTTGCACCGCATCTGAAAAACATGCAACTAACCCGAGAACCAAACAGACACACGACCCGCTGACTTGATGCATGTGCAAACACAGACCGGCACGTGAAAACTGAAGTTACGATATTACTCACAAAAAAAGTTCAGTTTCCAGAAACACCCGTCTTCATGTGGACCAGGTCTCAATCTCTGCGTACATCAGGTGCTTTCAAAACCAGGTGGCTTCACCTCTCACTATGTGTTCCCGGCCTTAAAGTGTGTGTGTGTGTGTGAGTGTGAGTGTGTGTGTTTGTGTGTGTGCTCTAGGACCTGTTCTTCCTTGAAAGAGACCCCCCTGTGTGTGAATGTGTGCATTCAGTGTCTGTGTCTGTCTTTGTTTTGATCTCTGTGCCAAAGTTTCTCCTGCTTCAAAGGTCGGGAAGGTTTGGAGGTTTTAACCACAGACTGTATAAATTATGGACAACTTGGCTCCGCCTTCAGTCAGTACACGGATTTGAAGCCGAATTTCTCTCAGTATTTCCGGGATTTTCTCCTCCACTTGCACAGTAGCAGGGCTTGACACGAACTTTTTTCACAAGGAGCACATGTTCTCCTAAGTTGAAAAAAGGAGCACACAAAGAACTTAAGGGGCACGATGAAAATTGATCAAATAATGTTTGTCTTATTGGTCGACTTAAGTACTATTATTCGAAATCAATTTTAGGTCAATTGGTCACATGACATGGAAGCTATTGAAAGAAAACAGCCTTTTCTGAGAACATCAACCGGTAATTTATTGATGGTCCATTATTCAAAACTCGGCGTTGACAGCGAGGAGTAGATATAACCGCGCTGCTGTTGTTATTCCTGGTCATGGAGAGTGAGAAGACACCGGTGAATGTCTGTCAAATATCCAAACTAAAACTAACTTCACTGCGGTATTTAAATGAAAAAATCATTTGTCGCCTATTATTTTTATCTATTTTTAGTCACAAATGCGAGTGAAATGGTCGCACTGTCAAGCCCTGAGTAGCTGTGATGACGCTCGGCTCAAACAGTGTCTCCCCAGTTGAGCTACGCAACCTTCGTACACCCATAGGCTGTGTCAAGTGTCAATCATAGAAAACATGAACCCCCTTACAACATTTAAAAATGGAGCTGTACAGAAAAAAGAGTTTCGTCCACAGCTCCATGGGGATTGCTGGAGGAGGCGGGATTTATGACCTATACTGCAGCCCGCCACCAGAGGGTGCTGCTCTCATGCTGGCTTCACCCAGCGAGGAGTCAGATGGCATCCATTCTATGTACAGTCTATGGTTATAAGTGAGACACTCATAATGTTGAGTACCCAGTAGACATTGAAGAGTTTGTAGGTGGAAAAAAATAATAAACACCCAAACATCGCTGTGGAGCGTCAACAGTGATAAATTCTCCTTATTCTTAAAATAAACATCCTATGATCTGTAAAAGGGTGTAAAAACTCAAATCCTGAAACGGCTGCAAGTAAAGTGACCAAAAAAACTGATACGATTGTCACTTTTATTAGTTCAGTACTGACAGATATTTCCATATATTCTCCTTTCTACAGAGTGTCCCTTTTAGGAGGTGAAGGAAATGGAAAGTACTCTCCGGTGGATTAAGACTGAACTCTCAGCTGACTATAAACGATCTCTTCATGGACTCCAAAATAAGAAAAAACGATCAATATATCAGCAAAAAAAAATTTAAAATTATTTTAATCTACAGATCTCAGTTATCGTCGTTTTACAATAAATAAACCCAAAAGGACTTCTGTGGATTTCAAAGTTCACAGAAACTTTTCAAAGATTTCACTAACTTTGTTTCCAAAGTTAAACAGAAGTCTTTCAATTGTGTAAAAATGAACATAATGAGCATTAATCACCTGAATGTAACTAAAATATCTGAAACATTCCTCCAGTTTGACCTTTAAGACGACGTTTTCACCTACAAATTTAATAATCCGTGTCTACTGGGTAACAAAAGGCTCTTTTAACAGATTAGTGAAAACTTTAAAACACCGGAGCATGAAACTAGCGTCACAGTTTTCCTCATTGGAAGTCAATACGGTACATGTTAGATAAGAATACATGTAAACCCCTTCTCCCCAGAGCGGATAGACATGAATTTACATCGACAGGAGCTGCGGTGAGTAAATCAACCCCAGGTGTGAGCTGGCTGGAAAAACAAATGTAATTGGTCCATTGAGGGATTAAAAGATATGTTACTAGCCTTTTATCCTCACAGCGTGGCTGGAAAGTTTCCCGCTCTCCTCCTCTTATAAGCGCTAAAAATCAATGCAATGACCCGAGCTTGTTGTTGTTTGTGTGTTTGGAACAAGTTAAAAACCTTAAAAAAAACAAAAAAACAAAGTGTCCGTGTCTCCGGCTTGACGGCCAACAGTAAACGAGAATGTACCTGTTTTCCTTTCATATGCTTTTTTGCACATCACCGTGGAGAATGTGTCCTCTGAATGTCTGTATTATTGATGAGACAAAAGAACTAACCCAGCTCTGGAAAACATGTCTTAATTAAAGAACATTCACTGTGAACATCTGTGTCTGTCTGTCTGTCTGTCGGCCTTTATTTACATTCAGATGATTGTTTTTAACGTTTAACACAACAGTTAAAAGAGGACATCTTTTAAATACTTAATGCAGCAAATACAAACAGAGACACACAAACACACTCTTCCTGTTTAAAGACGTTTTCTAACTTCTTACAGTTTGTAGTATTGAGCAGAATTTAGCAGAGCAGACTATACAAAATGAAAGATGATAATCGTGAGAATGTAATCGCCTGAATATTTAAACCCTTTTGCTTTTATTGACTTAAAATGAGCCTCTTATGTCCACATAGGTGCGGGTCTCTATGGTAACCGATGAGGGACAACAATCTGTAATCTTCATTAGGAGAAACACGCTGCAAATGTAGAAACATGAGAAACAAGCTGCAGAAAAAGGTGCATGAACAGTAACAACGCTTCAGCAGCACTTGTTTTAGCTTTCGTATCTTGCCTCCATCTTGAACCGCCATGTTTCTACAGCAGTAAAGATAGACTAACTCCCAATTTCCTACGAAATATCCGCCAATCGTAGCCGATCGTAACCATTTAAGTTAATATGTCAATTTCCACCGGCTTCTTTGCGTTCCACTGCAGATCATCGGACTCCTCAGCTGATCACATGAGTTCTATTTTTTCCAGACGCGGGAGCATGGTGGATAAATTCTCCATGTTTCAGGCAGATCGTATTTTTATGGGCGGAGACGAACAAGTGAAAGGTTTTCAGACGTTATTTCACCCCGATGACACCAGGGATGAAGAGATGCTGATTCTAGAAGTCTAGAAGTAGATTTCCTCCTCTGGAAGGACACAGTCTACTGCTTATACGGTTAGCCTACGTGGCTGAAGACGACTTGTTATCGTAGGATTGCACATGAACCCGCAGTTCTAGCGATTACTGCTGTTCATAGTTCACAAACTAACTGTTCCCCTCACAAACAGATCCGGTGGAAATTGGCGTACGGAGAAAATCGCGGTGGAAATCCCGGGTAACCTAGAGTGACCATATTCTTAATTCCCCCCAAAAAGAAACCTACTAAGCTTGGCGGAGTCGTGCTAAAAACGTGGGGTTTTTCGGGTCGGGTTGAGTGTTTTTTACGCACTTCTAACTCAGTTAGTCCACGCTACACAAACTCTAAACTTCCACACAAAACCGCGGTCATTTAAAGGATTTTATAAACTCCCCTGGACAAGGCCGGAGAGCCCCCAGAAAAGAGGACATGTTCAGGTAAAAGAGGATGAATGCTCACCCTAGACAAACCATTAGAGGCCATGCAAAGTGCATCAGCTGTTGCATGATTGTTGAAATATGACAAATACAAGATCGTTCTAATCCTGCACCACAGATTCTGGTCCCTGAAGGTACAGGTCTAAGTCTACACACACGGTTAAGTAGTTTGAATTCCTCGCTTGATTAGGTGAATTATCTGGACAAGTGTTCCAGTTTGAAATCTACAGACACAAATCAAATTATGGACAGAAGCATGTCTGCCGCCTCTGCTGCAATCGGTAATGACATAATAACCTCTTTTTAGTTCGTTATTACTGGGTCGTCTCTTGGTTGACCTAATCTCTTTATCTATTTTAAAACCCTTCCTCGACTTCTTCTGTAAAAAGTTTTGTACACCAAATAACTAAAGGGTTAAAGTCTGGAGCATGTGCTGTGTAGAGAAAATCAACCCTCAACCACATTATTGTTGGTCTGATTATGAGAAGTTTGATTCGATGGATGTAAACACAAACTCATTTACAAACGCTGATGTTAAAAATATGGATAACCTCATATTTACCTGAAGCATTAGCTGCCAGAGAGTTCAGTTAAGAAAAATAAGAGAAGTCTTTTTGACGCTCTTAGGGTCTTGTTTTGTTTCTTACTTCAGAGGACAGGGAGCGAGACTTGCTGGAGGGACAGAAGGTCAGAGAGCTTCCTCAACACTGTTTTTTATCCTCATTTTGGCTGGAACAGAGTTTTGGTTGTAGCCCGTTTGCACGACCCAGGGCAGAGTTTGTACGAAACTCCAGTCAGCCGGGGCACTGCAGGAGAGATCTGCTGAATTTCAGAAAAACGCGTATGAGAATAAAATGAACATTCAAGGACACAAAGGCTGTTTTATTCTGAATGATACTATCAAGAAATATTCTCACCAAAGTTTTGAGCCTAAACCTGGATGACAGATCCTCCATGATTGTTGTCTTTATTCCAACCAAGGCTCGTTGCTTTCTGGTTCATGCTCCCCAATTTTCTACTCCTCTATATTTGTCCCCTCTCTTCATAATCAGAGTCCAAGTCTAAAACTAAAATTATCACATGTCCTAAAATCCTTCTTACCCAATAATAACTCATCAGCCATCTGCCTTTCCCCGCTCTTCAAACACACAGATCAGGTTTATTTTAGCTTCTCCTCTAAAAATACCTCAGACTGACAGCTGTCTGGTTCCCCTCAGTTCAATACAAACAGACACACAATCCATCTCCGTGCCGCTCTCAGCAGTCTGAGCGTGCAGAGGCTGAAGATCTGAGGGGTGTCCGCTCTGTTTAGAGGAGCTGTCGCCGGTATTAACACCTCCGGTCAAACTCGGTCTTTCTTCGCTGTTTGTACCAGGAGGTGGAGAGGAGACAGAGAGAGATTCAGACAGTTCTGCTGTTATTTCCAAAAAACCTGATCTGGGGTCCAAATACTGTGACGCAAGTGCAGTTTATAATGTTTAACGTAAGAAAACACGTCAAATTTAACATATAAAATGTGTTTTATTGAGGTTTGACTTAGTATACATACAGTTTTTTTTAAACTTCAGTTAAAAATCTACTAAATGAGAAAGATATTAAACAAATTAAACCGCAGTATGAGGAGGAGGAGCTATTTTTCACTGTTATTTTTGTCATGATTTGTTCTGTAAATTTAGTTTTTTCCTAGTTTTGTTTAGTGGGCATGCTGCTCGCTGCTGTGTTGATTCCACACACAGAGAGGTGAGTTTTTCAGGGCAGGGGAGTGATTCTTCCTTCACGACTTGGCGAATGAACGACACGTGTCACCCAGTGAACGACGCTGTGACTTCAGCAGCAGGGGAGGAATCTTTTGAATTAATCATTTTAAAGATTCAGTTCAGTTAAAAGAACTGATCTTCCCATCACTAGTTGATGCTGAAACACGATAAAGTTGATTTGGAGGTGACTATGACGATGTTGTACTAATGTTGTAGAGCTCCAAAATCCAGAGGCAGAATAAGCTCGAACAGCAGAGACAGACAGTGTGATAAAAGGTCTGTGTGACGCCGAAAACAAGAACTAAATGTCTGAGGGCTGGAGTTTAAAACGCTTAGTCATTGTTGTGTTTGTGCGTGAAGCGGTTAACCTTTAACGCCGCGACCCTTTTCATTCAGGAGTGCACTTCTGCGCTCCATAATAACATTTAAAACACATATTGGCACAAACTGAGGGCACACACAAAAATACAAAATACAAACAAGTGTGAGTCACCGTTTCCTCCCAAACAAGCTGACTCAGTGTTAACCTAATAGAAAAAAAATCAAATCTCCAGACCAGGCTGGGTCCAGGTTTCGATTGGAGCTGGTGCGATCGGTATTTCAGATGCTTCGGTTTAATCCGTTACATCTCAAAGGGTAGGAGAAAAAAAAAAGTCCTCCCTGTGTTTTAATTACACAGCCAGCTGTGAGCTTGAATTTCAATGTAGTCACAGCCAATCAAGAGGAGACAGCCGCAGAGATGACCCCAGGATGCGGAAAGCATGAACAGGTCTGAAAGGTCAGATCATTAATGGACTCCTGAGAGACGACCATTGATTGTCCCGGACACATGCGGGTGAAGACACCTCCAGGACACGGAGTGAAGGGCCCTCACATGTCAGCGCCGAGAACACAACGGTCCTGAATCTCTCATTACAGCTTAATTAACGCCGCCTGACCGTGAGGAGGTGCATGCTCGAGATCGGGTTGTTAGCATAATGAACAGCTTAAGATTTCCTGTCCGGCTTCATTTGTGGAGAGGAGATAAGTGAGGGTGGTGTGTGGGACCCGGACTCAGAGCAGAGGGGTCATATCTCAACCTGAGACCCCCAACCTATCACAGAAAACATCTCAAACCTGATGCTAATGAGGAGACCACGATAGGGATTTAAATGCAATTTTATTTCTTCAGATACACTCAAGGCTTGAGCTGAATCCTCTTAAAGGGATATGCCGCTATTTTTGAAGTGGGTTTGCATGAGTGGGTGCGTTAGCCACAGTGGATGCCAATCAGTTTGGCTCCTTTAATGAGACGCTGCATGAAGAAACAGCATGCAAAGGCTCGTACCCCCCACTTGCATCGCTCACTTGAATCTTAGCCCCGCCCACCGGAGATGCATGGAGAGTTGGAAGGGAATCAAAAGATGAACAGTCAGCGAAAGACAAGAAAACACACATTTAAAGGTAAAGAAATGACAAATAAAGGGATAGATTAAGTTATTTTAAGGGTAATCAATAGACACCTGTCTCTACCACAGAGGTACAGAAGAAAAGAGGAGAGAGGAGGAGGCAACCAAAGAGGGAGAAACCTGCAGGAAGAGGAGGCCGCACATCAAATACTGACATGTAACTGTCGTGAGGTCCTCTGAGCTTCATTTAAACAACAACTGCAAGATAAACTTTGTGTCATCACGATGAAATGAACTTTTAAATTTATACTGAGATATTCAACCCTGTTAAAGTCATGGTTAACGGTTGGAGAGATTGGTAATTATCATGAACCTCGTTTCTATGGTGATCATGGTCTTATAGTGCGATCTCCACAAAGTGAAGAGAAAAAAAAACGGAAAAAATCTGTTTAGGTGCATGGCTTCAAAAACATTGACCAATAGGAGCCATCCGTCCCAGACGTATTTTTTGTAGAATGGTAGGGGAAGGTCCCGCCCTCCTTCGCCTCTAATTGGCTAGAAGTGCTGGGCTCCGATTGGTTATTCCTAATGGCTGTGAAACGTCATCGTCTGTCGGGTTAGGGTTAAGAGATTCAGAAGTGCGATAATCTTCTGTAATGTTCTGATCGATGTACACAGCCGACAGCCCGCGTTTGGCTTGTGATGTTTCCAGCTTTCCTAGCCAATCTGAGGCGAAGGAGGCGGGAAAAAAAAATCCCAGACAGCTCCTATTGGTCAATCTCCTGCTCCGCCTCTCCATCCAATCACCTCCCTGTATTCGAGACATGTCCCCTCCCACTCTCCTCCGTGGAGCTCTAAGCGGCTAAAAGTAGCGTAGCAGCTTAGCTACAGGAGCTGTGATGGAGAAGGACAGAAAAAAAAAACACCTCTGCTTGCCCCACCGCCAAAAGTGGGAAGAAAACGCAAGCCGACAGAAGAAAGAGTCGAAGAGGAAATGTGACCAAGAATCTAACTGGAATAAACATCGAGTGATCCTTGGAGCGGTGGAGAAAGTTTCTGAAAACAGATGCCGAGACAGCAGAGTTTTTGTTGAACAGGTCATTTTTATCGCCTTTTATCGTGGCTCATATTACATAAATAACTCGTATTAGTCTCTGACATGTCAACATGCCGCTATTCACTAACAATCCGATATGGTGAATCCTATTTGAAGCTAGCGTAGGATCTTCTGCAGGCCGACTTCTTGCTCTGCCAGAGGGGGTGTGTCGTACGGAGGGCGATACAGGTTCAGGGGGGAAGTTATTGTGGAGCAAAGAGGGGAGAGGTTTGTGTGTGGGGGGTTGGACGCTCAGTTTTTTTCAACTGCCTCTCAGATCGTCAACTATGAGAAGTTTGTCTTCAGAGTTTCTGTTATCGCACAAAGACACAACCCAGTCGAGGTGGACAGTCCGCAAAGATCCGGAGAACTGTGCTGCAAATGTGCAAACAGTGCATGCTCAAAAATCCTGCAAATCCTGACACAATCACAGCAGCAGAAACGCACTTTAGATAAAACAAACATGACGCAAGCTGCAAACGTATGTATGTGAGTTCATGTGGACAATAAAGAAGAGGAAGGACTGAAACATGCAGAGAAACTTTGTGCTGTCTTAAAAATAGATAAAAATAAAAACATCCAGAACTTCATTAAATCCGCAGACCTGATGATAATGATGATTGCGATCAGAATATTAATTTGGCACCCAGTTGGTTTTACTTGCACGAATTCATCCATTTTCTTGTCAGATTTAATATCCAAATTTATTCAGATTGAGGCATTACCGCTTTAAAAGATATTAAAACACATAAGTTAACCTTACAGTATCAAAGTGATCATCATCATTTCCCCTGAGTTTCTAATCAGCGCCGTATATCATTACAGTGACGTAAAAGGAGGTTTTGCTGAAGTGCTCGGGTCTGAGTCACGGTTCAGGAGCTGGGGGGCGTCACAGAGATGAATGTCTGCTCGCTGTGTTGACAGGTTCAACCTCAGAGGAAGTAACAAGTATAAATGAGGGGAAGGGGGGAAAAAACATGAAAACAATGACGCTGGAGGTCTACGCAGACGTTTTCTCAACACTGAGAGAGAGTGGGCGTGGCCTAAAGAGCGAGGGCTTCTTCTTCTCATGGCTGTATAGATGCAGAAACCAATTTTTAAATTTATATCCTCTGAATTTAACAGCTTAGGTTTATCTGTTCATCTAATTTCACTTATTTATGGATTGATTTGATGTCTGTTCAACAGGACCTGTTTATAATCGTCCAACTATGATATATCCTCTGGGGATTATGACGTTTATAGTGACTATAGAGCAGGTTACTGCAAAACTTCACCTCTTCCCACCTCATGTTTCGACAGCAGCTTTGAGTCTGTGAATCTTTCCAGTCCAGAAATATTATTTCCATGAGGACCCATGAATTACTTCAATTACAAAAGCTGGAAGATCCTGTTCAAATTTTCTTTCTTTCTTTCTTTCTTTATTTATTTATCTCAAACTTCAAGAACAACAACAACAGAAAAAAAACAAGAAACAAAAACACTGAACAAAATACTACATATGTACACCAAACAGCTGTACATGTCAAAGATTAATTTACAGAATGAAGCAAAGAGCTTATCTAGATCTGTATAAATACCTACATATTAAACACAAGATACCTGCTCAACACGACATAGGTTACTTATAATTTTTTGCATGTTATAATAATAATCAGTGTTATAATATTCAGAACTAATATTACTTCTATGCAATCAAGTATATCTAGTATAAAACCACATTTTTGTTAGTTTATTTATATGAATCTTTAAATACTTCTTTATAGTTTGATTTAAATATTTTTATGTTATTGGACATTTTTAAAGTGACATCCAGGCTGTTCCAGAGTTTAACACCACAAACAGAAATGCACATACTTTTCAGAGTCGTCTAACCATCGAAGATCAGTGCTGGGATCCTTCTCTTGTAACCCCTGCAGAAATGCTCCTAATGATGGAAACTCAGGCTCTTTTTGGGAGATCCAAAATGACCTTTTTGCCCCCCTAAAAGAGGTCAGGTCTGCTTTAATGCATGCTCCGTAGATACTGTCTACTGCCACAGAGCTACATTTCTGCAATGAAGTCAAGTAATGTTACGATAACGCTGAAGAATACTGAGCAACCCTTTCTTAGAAATACTGTCCCCAATCAGCTGTGAAATCAGCCGCTTTTTGAAACCATGGGGTGATTGTCTGTTCTGCCCAAAGCAAGCCACCCACCATCCTAAAAAATCATCTTCTTAAATGGAAAAACACATTAGTCTCACTCAGCCCCGCTCCCCCGCGGTTTTGAAATGGAAAACGGTTCTCGAAAGATGAAAATAAGAGTGAGAATCATTTGAGCTGAGTGTCCACGGGGATGCTCCTCTTATCAGCCCGTTCTCAATGGAAGCTAAAGCTGCCCGCTCCTGACGGCACACAGAGAGAAAGACTCTCCAAAATACTTCAGCTTCACCTGAGACAACACTCTGAAAGTGTTTTCCACATTTTCAAGGTAACAGCAGGACCCGCAAGAACCTGTTCAGTTCTGCAAAGTGGAAAACAGGATTTGGTTTGGACAGGTCAGTGGCAAAGAAAGTCGTTTCAAACTCCAATTAAATTGGCCTCGAATATCTCAAACAGAGCTTCACTAACGTTTCCATACATAAGAGATGCAAACTCAAGTTTCCAGAGTTGGTTGAAAGTTTTTCAGCGGTGTATAAAATATTTTTACTACATTTTATTAAACCAAAGTCGCAATGTAGGAAGAGGTGGTAAAATTGTAAATAAAAAAAGCTAAAACTGACGGTTTTACAATGTTAAAGTCAAAGCAGGCCAACAAACATTCAAACAAAAGGCAAACAAACACTTCTCTACTGAATCACTGTGATGTTTAACACCGTCGGGAAGCTTTGTTGATGGATAAATGGGGAAAATGTCGTCTGTACACAGTTTAGGTTTTTCAGACTCTTAATGTCACATATCCAGTCTGCGTGGAGCTGCCTGGGATACTGCATTGTGAGAGTGAATGGAGGTATGTTTATGCCAAATTAGGGTGTGCAGAAAAGGCGTCATCAAAGTATTTATTTACCTCTTCATGCAGCGAGAGAGAGAGAAAGGTCGATTCAGGAAAAAAGAAAAAGGGAGCTGTCCTTAAAAAAAAAGGTGAAAAAGACTAAAGAGCGTTGTTACGATCTGCATCTCTGCTTCTTTTGAGGATCATGACTTTTCTGTAAAGCGCTGAGAAAATTAACCTACAAAACAACTTTGTTTTATTTTGGTTTTGGCCATTAAATCAACTACTTGTCCCAGTTAAATCTAAAAAATACCCGTTGGACCCACAGTGTTGGATAATATCCCATATAGATGGATGACTTTCTGATTTACAGTTGAAGGCGCTTCCTACAACCCCACGTCAATAAAGATAAATTTAAAAAAAGATCCAACCTTCTAGTTAAATGAAGATTTCCTGATATGAAATACGGGGTACCCCAGGGCGCAATCCTTGGTCCTCTGCATCTTCAAACATTTTGCCCTTTATCATGAAAGTAACATCAGCTTTTGTTTCTTTACTGACGGGGTTTTCTATCGATCTGTGAAGACATAGGTGTCATTTCTTATTCCCACAAATTATTGATCCATATGAGGTTCCTCAGGGCGCAATCCTCGGTCCTCTTGCATCTTCAAACATTTTGCCCTTTGTCGTGGAAGTAACATCAGCTTCTGTATCCTTAGTGATGGGTTTTTATTGCCCTCTATAAAAACCTAGGAGTCATTTTGGGATGGCAGTAGCTGAGGAGGTAGAGAGGTTATCCAATAACTGGAAGGTTGGTGGTTCGATTCCTCCCCATCCCTAGTCTGTCCATTGTGTTCTTGGGCAAGACAGATCAAGTGATGGGGTTTCCTTGCCGTCTATAAAGACCTAGGTGTCATTTCTTATTCCCATAAATTATTGATCCTTATGGGGTACCCCAGGGCGTAACCCTCGGTCCTCTGCATCTTTAAACATTTTCCCCGTCGGCCAAAACATACCAAGGCATTAAAGCAATGTGACCTTTTACGCTGATGATATCAAGCTTTCGGCGTCTTTATTGACAGATTTTCTCAGAGACTGATGTCATTTCCTGTTTCTACATTTAATCAAAATAAAACAGGTTGAAATAAACACACCAGTTTTTGATTTGATATCCTTTTAAAGCATCTACAACAACTCTGAAATCACGTCTTCCTGTCTTTGCCAGATATAAAATGGTGACAGCACACCTTTGCATTATCCAGACTCAGAATAATGTCATAATCTGATCACACAAAAACACTTGTAACCAGTTTTGCCTTCGCTCTACTGTCGCCATGCTTTTACAATAACAGTTTTTAAACCGTGTATCTCACGTGGAGAACTCTGCTCTCGTTAAATGGAGCTCCTGTGCAGCTTCAGAGTAAAATAAGGAACCAGCAGGCTGCAGCTCCTGATCTTGTTGTGGTTCTTTCTTCTAGAATAACCTCCCTGCTGGTCTCACACAATCAGGCCTTTTAGTATTAACTTTAAACTCATCTGCTGCTCTGACATTCAATTAGTGTTTAATCTGAACCGCTCATGCTTCACACATGTTGTCGATGATCTCAGAGAAGGTGGTCTTTGCCTCACCATCTCCACACCCCGTCATTACTAATCTGCGGACCATGACTACGCAGGTCTCTAACACTCTGTTTGTTTTTGTTTCCTACAAGTCTTCAAGCTCTGCACGGTCCCCCTCCAGTTTTTCCTCCTTGTCCTTTTCACTCAGGCTCCCCTGTGCTGAAAGAAGTCCTGGGACCTTTCTCTGTCCCCGCTGCCTGCTGGTGCCTCATCCTGATGCTGATCTGGAACCTGGTCCCCAAGGACAGACATTCAGCCTCTCTAGTGTTTGCACAGCCCTTTTCTTTAACAGGTGTCGTGGTGAAGAGGGGGTGTTGTGCATCTTAAATCCTCACTATAAACCCTCACGGGTCCTCAATCTCTGTCTGTCTTTCAATGTACAAAAATCTGTCTTCTGTGCTCTTTTATTTGTGTACTTAGTGATTTTTTACAGCGTTGGATTTATCCTGGGAGTGGTATCCTTTCTATTCTTGAGGTTTCTTTCCCCATTTAAAGGCACTTAAGGGATTTTTTTCTAATCCAGGGAGAAAGCTCGAGGATAAAAGATGCTGCTACTGTAGAGCTATAATAAAACCCCGGGAAGTGAAATTTGATTTGAGGCTGAACAATGAAAATAACTGTAAAACCCCTCTAGTAAGATTTCAGAGAGTAACCTCCACCAATAAAAGCCCTTACACTCAATATAAATTGGATTTTTTTAACCAATGTAAAGCTAAATGCAGGCACACACATAGTCTATAATGACCGGCTCATCTAATATTCATGCTGCTGTTGTCGGAATACATCGGTCTACATTAGAAACTCCCCGACTCCCACTCGGGTTAATGAAATCCAATCTCTGGGTTGACCGTAAGTGCAACGTGGAGCTTTACGGAGGAAAATTAACCCCTGCGGACCCTTTTTCTCTCCTTCCCGATCCATTTGGCCTCCCTCTCGTTTGTATCAATTAGGCAGCAAACAGGATTACTCGGACTGCTGGTGCAGCCAACGCTGAAAAGCGTTTGCACATCAGGGATGCAGAAAGCAGCTGGGCCTCGGGGCTCCGAGGTCCCTCATGTGGCTCGGATTTACATTCTGCAGACTGGCAACAAACAAAATAAGAGGCTCAACAACCGACAGCATGACTTATTGTGATTTGCTCATTTTTAATTAACTACCGCAAGAACTGAAAGCCTCAAACACATCAGATTTTAAGATCTACACGTTAAATATAAATGTTGAAGTTAAGTTGAAGCTTACATGCCAACAACAGGCTGAAAAGCTCAGCAGCCTTTTCATCGAGAAAATCAATTACAAGTCTGTCTGTTTCACATAATTGGAAATACTGAGTTCAGTATCAAGTTGGAGCCAATTAATCCTCGAAAACTCTCCTCTGTGCCGTTAAGCAGCGTGTTAACCTCTGGGATGTTATTGTATGGCCACACATGTCCACATACATTTATTCTGCTGCTTTAGGGCTTGAGGCAAACCAATTACCGGGAGCTAGTGAGACTTTTTCAGCCAACTTTCAATTAAAAAAAAAGACATTTGCTGTGAGGTACGCTCCGTGTACGACCTGGTTTACAAGAAGTTTGGACATTGTGTGAAAAGTTGATAAGAACTGATTTTGAGGGTTTACAAATAACTCAAACTCACATGCCGAACCACTTACTGCACATACTCCAACAGCATCTACAGGTGGAGAGTTTTCTAACTGGTCTGTGGTTAGCTAATCATGACACTAAAATGCCACAAAGGAGATCCTGAACTGCTGAGTAGCTGAACTCCAATATTGCTTAAAGGTGTTGTAGTCAGGATCTGAGGAAGTTCAAGTTTTTAGGAGAAATCTTGAATGTAAACTCTACCCCTCCCAACCAGTTTTCCCCTCAGCCCCTCCTCTCTGCTCCAGCAAGCCCCGCCCACAAACAGACGCTCCTGCTCGCTCGTATCGTTCCAATTAAATTCAGATAAAATGCAGATAAATACTTCAGATCATTACAAATGGGGCCCAGTCAAGGTGAAAGTCAAAAGCATTGGTGCTACTGTAGATGCCAACAGACTACCAGCAAACACAATGTTTGCAGGACTTCTACAACTAGGATAAAGTGACATAGTCCAGGACCCGAGGGAGGACAGTTTAGCGATGGCGCTACAACACGCTACAGCAGGTCCGTTTGACAAGAAACACTTCTGTTACAGACACTTGTCTTACTTTGTTAAAGCGGTTTACCTGTCCAGCAGAAAGGTTACAGGGTCACCAAGATCCCCAAGCGTCCCCCATCGTTTATGTTGACCCGGCTTTTTAGCTCTTGTCCGGTCTACCTCCGTTTTAAGCGCCCGTTATTCCTCCAGAGTCTCCGGTATTTACTTTGTTTTCTTGCTTGTGTCGGCAGTCGTGGTCAAAGGAGGATTCAGACAATTTTCCGAACTTTCTGGTTGGTTTCTACTGTCTGATATTGTAGCACGCTAACTTTGTTTGGGCTCGTGAATGACACGGGGGAGCCTCACAACCAATCAGGTTAGAGGAGGTGGAGAACGGCTTTGTTTACAGTCAGAAAGAGCGGACCGCTCAAAAATGTTCAAATGTTGACGACACAGACATACCAAAACACAATGATATCATTATATTACCAAATGTCATCAATAACTAACAACTATTGACTGATATTAAAAGCTTTTTTCTATTTACACCACAAAAAAAGATGCCTCTTTAACAGATTCCTGCCGACCTCACCTTTAAATTGTGGTTTCAATGCCGTGTTGTTGAGTATCTAAGAGGGGGAGGTTCAGTCTGACCTTGTTGTGTTTTCGAGCTCCGGTAAGTTTTTTTGAAGCTCATTAGGGTTTGACAAAGAGGACAACATAACTGAGGAAGTCATTAAAGCTTGTTATATAACCTACTGTATAACACTGATGTGACTGCCATCATTTAAGGGGGATAATTAGACGGACACTGTGTGGAATATATGAGGCCTACCTGGTGTCAGTTATATCATAATGTCGGTAATAAACTCACCATCGAGTGTGACCCCCACGGCTGGACATCTGCTCATCAGGGACTGTAATGAACATGATCTCAAGGGTAATATGTAAAGTCATGTGTAAGCTCATGTTTCAAGGTCATCTCTGCCTCTGAGATGTGAATCCATCTGACTTCATTTCAACGTCCTTTAAACTAATTTTCCAAAGTTCGATTCCCAAAATTTAAACATCAATCCTTTTTCTGTGGTTCAATATCTAAAAATGTTAATAATTTCTGACACTAAAACAGTTTTGTCATCTGCAAATAATGTGCAACTTTGAGACCAAACATTTATCATCAATGTGAACTGCAAAGGTCCAAGTATTGAACCCTGTGGCACTCCGCTCGTAACCTTCAAAGTGGTTTTAACTCGTGTTGTTACTAGGACTGGGTGATTATATGATCGTAATTAATGATTGTGATAAATTTCAGTTCGATCACGGTGATCAGCTGTGAACATATTTACTCGATCAAACATCAGCGGGAATGTGCGTGACAACAGCCAATCAGAGTCGAGCTTTTCTTGCTCACTTCTGTAAGTTGCTGCAGAAGTAAACGGGAGGAAAACAAATGACTGAATGTGGAGTTATCTGATGTAATTTGCTGATGATGAGCAGGTGAATTTGCCTGTTAAGGTCCCAACCAAAGACTCTCTGCAGGTCGTGCTGACCTGCATAAGTGATATCAAGACATGGATGGATCACACTGATACTTGTCCTCGTACAACTAGTCAACAAAAACAGAAAAAGAAATTGATAAAGTCCTTTATTGTGAAAATCAAACAGAAGAAAAACTGCTAAAATGAAAACGCTTGTTGGTTTGAAGTCAAATAAAAATCTGTCTCTTATTATCAGAGTTAACAACAGTTCAGCTGTAGGACGACGTCTCCATCTCTGATACGTTTTATTGTTCTAACTTTCTCGTCAACTTGATACTTGAGAATGAAAATAAAGAATCGGTAAACTGACAGTTAATTCATTTTTTTGTCGTAGCCCAGAGAGAAAGTGCGGGAACAAAGCTAACATTTTCAGGTAGTCACACATCATCATCGACTTCATTCTCTCGGAGTCTCCAGTAGAGAATTAGCTCAACAGTGATAGCACATTAGCATCTATGAGAGGGGAGAAAAAATGGTGTTTTATCATTTAAAAAGAGATTAAACATTTTTATACATATGTGCAGACATCAACATGTGCAACAAATCCACACAAAAATGACACATAAGGCTCAACACTTTCTCTCTTATAGCGATTTCCACTGATGAATACCAGCGTTCAATTTGATAAAACCGAGAATGACGTCAAACCGCCACAGAAACACCGAAGACACTCAACAGTACAGAAGCTTTAGAGTCAATCTACAGTACATGTTGGTCTTTACACTGAAGCAGATGAATGGGGAATCCTTAATGAATATAGTACCTACAGCCTGTCATTAAAGTTATATTTTTATATTATATACATATTACATTATGTTACACGCAGCCTGTCTTCAATTAAACTAAACTACCTAAAGTAAAGTGTAAGTCTACTAAAAAGCATGCTGTTGAATATTAAAAAAACTACTCAAATAAACCCAACCTTTAATTTAGTAAAATATTAAACAATAAAAACGCATAAAAAAAGATTCAGATCCAAAAAAATAAACGTTTTAAAGACAGAGAAAAAAAAAAGATATCCGACGCCTCTGACATAATCACACAATCGTATTTAAATCAAGTCTTTGTTGATCGACTTGAAATTTTTTCCATTTCGGTTTTGGGGTTGAGCATCAGAGATTTCTGAGATTATTGTTTTGTGCTTTTTGCTCAGTCGTTTAAAATCCTGGTGAAACTGACGCGAAATATGCAGAAAATAAATAACATGAACTGGAAACATAACTCTCATATCAATAGAAGTTACAGAAGTCTGGTGTATTTAAAGCACAGCTGCATACAAAGGATTAAAACTAGAGTAAAGCACAGAAATGTCGAGATAGAGAGACGACGTATGGGTGTGATTTTCTTAGATTTGTTAATTAATGCCGAGGGTTTTAAGACTTTTCTGTGCAGGATGAGATTTGAGATATTCTCTTCAGTATTTTGGTTCAGTCAGATTATCAGGCGTCCTCAAAGAGTTTATAATAATGAGGCACAAACACGCAGACATATTTCCCCCTAACACTGGTCTGACACCTGATATAACGACTCTCTTTCACATATCAGGGTCTGGGTTCTCATAATAAGATCTCTGTAACAAAGATCATGTAACTCTACTGTTCCCTTTTATAAATGGATTTACACTGTGCACACTGTAATTTTGCTGCAGTACTGGTTGAATAACTGGTTTACACACCATGAAAGTAAAATAACAGAAATAAAACCAGTTTTCTGTGACAGGATCCGAGACGATCCTTCAAAGACTGTAAAGTCTCTAAAATATTGAGCTTGTTAGCCGTGCTTGGATGAACACAGATGCTACAAAGTGCCCGCTTTGTGCGGCGGCCTACGAGACGAGAGCGTGAGATTGATTGTGAGAGAACAAGCCGCAAAGGAAAGTTTGGTTGTAATCTTAAGCGCTTGGTGATGATCGGCAGCAGGACTAATTAAGCAAGTCTGGAAAAAACAATTCGCTCCAGTAAACCCGGAAGCATTTGGATGCCCAACCCTTCGTCTTTGTTCGACATATACTCATAACAGTTTGTTTTTCAGCTACAGTTTCTCAGTTGTAAGTTTGTGTGATGTTTTCTATGTCAAAGTAGTGCGCCGTGTCACTGAGTAAGGCAAAAATCAAAGTGCAACAAAAAGTGACTTTTTCGTTTTCTAAGCTCTACAGGAGAAGCCGTTTGGGATAAAGGCTACAAGTCAACACTACTTCAGCAACAGCGTTTAATTTGGACTTTGAAAATCCAAATCAATACCAGTTTGTGAGGTAGTTTGATTTTCTCACCAACGTATTAAACACATGACTGTACGCAGGCTGTCGGATGATAAATAACCTCTAAAAATCCTTCTGAAAATCCGACGAAAGACCCTCCCACCTGTAGGAATGACGTTTTCATCTTGACTGTATTTTCATTACATTGCACTAAATAACTGGACTTAAAAACATGTGCTAGATTAATCCTGAAATGGCCACAACATCCAACAGCAGCGAATTAAAGAAAGGAATTAAAAAATGTGCCCTAAAAATGGTTTCTAAATGGCGTGGAGGCGTCAACGAAACACCTGCCAACAGTCATTTCTCCCCATCACTGCACCAGGTACGAAGAGAACGTCTCCTCTGACAGTTTGATTGTGTTCCGGTGGATGATCTGCTCGATGGCGATGTAGGTCCCCGTGAGGAACCCGATCAACCCAAAGACACTGATGATGACGTTCTTGGCGGTCACCACCGGCGAGAGGCCCTCCGAGTGAAACGTTACAATCTGAAGCAACGGGGGGAAGATCAGCGCCAGGAAACTGCTGCTGACCGAGCCGACCAATGAGATGACCAAATCCAGCTCCGGTATCAGGATGGCGAGAGCGCCTGGAGGAGGACAAGACAGAGATTCAAAATCAGGAAAGGATAATAGGCTGAGTAAAATAAGAGTGCCGCCTCTGTGCTGTCACAGATTTTCCAGACTGTAAACATGTTTGTTTCTGCTCCAAAGTCAGACATGTCCTTAATCTGACCGAAAAGGAATCTAACAGCTGGTGCAGCCTGCCTCTAGTGGACTCTAGAGGAACTGCAGTCCTTTTACACCTTAGAACAGATCTGAGGAAACATCACATACACTGTTAATGTCATGGACCAGTGCATCCATCCATCCAAACTTCTATCCATGCATCATCCATCCATCCTTCTATCATTCCATCAATCCATCCACCCATCCATGCATTCATCCATCCATCCATATGGGCATACATCCATCCCTCTATGCATCTTTCCATTCCTCCATCCATCCTTCCTTCCACGCATCTGTCCTCATTTGCATCCTTCCACCCATCCATCGATCTACCCATGCATCCATCCATCTAGTCCTTCATCTATGCATCCATCCATCCATTAATCATCCATCCTTTTGTGCATCCTTCCACCCATTCATCGATCTATTCATCCATCCATCCATGTAGTCCTTCATCCATGCATCCATCCTTTTTAAACACACCCATTCATTTGTGAATCCATCCATTCATTTCTTAGGCCATTCATTCACTCTTACATTTATCTGTCAATCCTCCATCCAATCTTCCATCCATCCATTTATTCATCCACTCATCCATCAGTTCCATTTTACACCCATCTTGCCACCTGTCCCATGATCCTTTTCTCTATTTCTCTATTATCCAATCATTTCTTTCTCTATCACCTATTTTTTTTTTCCATTGGTTAAATCCATCCATTCATTCCTTCACTCATCTGTTCATTTCTTTATGCGTCAATTTAATCTTCCATCTGTTCATTTCTCTAGCGGTTCAATTACTCACAAGTCCATTTATTCCTTTATTTATCCATCCAGTAATTCCTCCATGCATAAATCCATCCTTTCCACCAATCATCCATCCATCTTTACTGCTCAGTGTCAGTTGTTGTACTTTATTCTTTCAGGGTCAGAGTTGACTCTAATCAGTCCACATGTGCCTCTTAGAGATCATTTCTAAGAGCTTCAGATGAACATCTGCTGTTGACCAGACTTTCCAATCAGACTAATTCATAAAAACTGAATCCATGTCTCTTTTAATTGAACGCAGATATTTATACTGATGACGAGTTTCAGTCACAGGACATCTGGATCTTTAATTATCACAGAATCAAACTGAGATGAAGTCGGCTTCTGCTTGGCTTGCAGCCCTGAATCTTAGCCGAGGAGACGGTTATTTGTAACGTGAGACAACGACACTTCTTATGGGTATTAATCACACTTCCTGTTTGTTTCGAATAGATAAGACTTTAAATGAGTAAAACACTGTGAGCGATGACCACAGATGTTAATCTGAATCGTCACCCGAGTCTTAGAGAAACGGATTGTTAAAATGAGAGTATGTTTGTCATTATTATCCTTTTCTTTCCCATTTCCTCAACTTCTTTTAAATCACAGGTTGTCTGTCCTGCAGAATTACAGCTGCAGTTGTTCAACAACTCATTAAAGAGTCATTACAAAGTTGCATATTCCTATTAAGAGCAACTTTTTCAATAACCAAGCGTCGCCAGACTATTCATAATCTGGTTGGTCGGTCTGGAGACACCATATCCTGCTATTCCTCCAAGCGTTTTGCACAAATTCTACAACAGAGAAGGTTCTGCCACTTCAGTACAACTTCATCATATCAATCAATGATATTTCAGCATACCAGCTAGGGCCAAAAATAAAATCCCAATTTTTTTCTCTCTCGATTTTTAATTCAGTGACAACTTCACCAAACTTCACTTTAATAAAAAGTTTTTAATCATCTCTCAAAACGAACCACTGAAAATGATGTAGTGCATATGCCAAGCCAGTAAGTGGCGCTGTAACGCTGCACAAGAAATGAACAAAAGACAGAAGAAGAGTACAGAGCATGTATATGAAGGTTGTTTTGGCTGGACACGCTCAGGCGCCATAAAAGAGTTATGCTGTTTGTCACATGATCGTTTCCAGAGATGCAGATAGACATCCACACGGAGATGAAATGGTCGTCGTTTACAGATTTATTCACTCTCTGACCCGTTTTCAAAAGGTGCCGTTTCCAGTCAACCAAAACACCGTTTCCATGTGGATGAAACGCAGATACGAGTAAAAACTTGAGTGTTTACTCCTGAATTCATTTCCGTGTGGACGGGTTGACTTTGCAGACTTTACAGCGGGGAGTGGTTTGCTCTTTATCTGAAACTGTGAAGCCGTACCAATTCCACACAACTGACTTGCTCTTGTCCTGGAGAAGACTGCATATTAACATTTGTGGGTCAAGTTCGAAGTAGATTTTTTGAAAAACTGACAGCCCCAATGAGTACCCATCTCAATGTTAAATCAGTGATAAACCAAGTGTGGATATTGGTACATCCAGAGAGAAATGGCACACTGTGACATCGATTCCACATAGTCACATGATTAATGTGAAGGTGTAGCTGTGTGATGAAGGCAGAGCTTTTTTACAGCGCTTCCGTAGACTTGCAACTGCAAAAGGAGAATCAACGTCAATCTTAAAACATACAGTCACTCAAATACAAAACTCAAGGCTACAATAGACTCTCAAAAAGTGGGTAGGAGTATAATATAGACAACTCAACAGCCTTCATTCTCAAAGCCTGACGCCCAAACCCGGCGGAGTTGATGAAAAGGACTAACATAACAATGCTGTGATCATAAAAGGCATTTTTAAACGTTTTAAATGGTTTTTAATGAGAATTTCTGCAACCTCCAAGTTGTCGAGGCTTCTTTCTTTCTCAACCGTTCGGGGTTTCTCTGCGAGCTCTTATTTTTTTAAGGTAACGCGTTGTATAAAAAAAAATCATACAAACTCTTACATTGTGTTTTGTGATGCAAATTTAATACCATCTCTGTGACAAAAAGCATCTCTTCCAATTTAACCCGCCCAACCCCCCCGTCACACAAGAATGATCACGTGTAATAGAAGAGCTAGATGAGGAAATTACTTTGTTGTTGACAAGATAAAAGTGATGGTTTCCTCATTTTCATCTGCTCCGCGGCACAGATCTGGAAAAAAAATCAGACCAAAGGTACAACAGAGCGGAGGAGGTTATGTGGATGAGGGTGAAAGGGGGATGGATGAGAAATGAGGTGATTCGTAGGAGGTAATAAAGGGAGAATGCAGGTAGGGGGAGTAAAAGAAGATGGATGAAAAGGTGGGGGGAAGAAGAAAAATTGAATAAAAAGCAGAGGGCTTTCAGGGCCTAAATAAAGCTGTGATTGTCGGGACTGTTTTTCACGTGTGGGCCGGAACGGTCACCACGCTGCTGAGGCCACCGGGGGACCTGAGTCACCTTTATCCGTTGCCGTGGGGACAGGCATAAACACTGATGTGCAGCCGTGCTCGGACAAAACAAGCGCCCGCTCTGATGCCATGGCACATTGTCACGACAGAGGTGTGTGTTTTGGTTCCTGCTGACAAACTCCGGGGCTGAGCTTAAACCCTGAAGCGAGCACATGGGCGATTGTTACACGCACGGACACACCGGAAAAGAGACCTGCCGGCTTTGCTGCACAAACACACACACCCTGAGCTCTGTCTGTCTGTCTGTTAGCATCTTCTCCAAAGTGAGAGGAGAGGACAAGTCGGCTGTTCTTGTTCCATCAGTACGTCGGACAGTGATTACCAGCAGCTGATAAAAGACCCTTTGAACCATAATCAATTGCACACTGCTGCATCTTCACAAAGTCTGTCAAATTAACCTGAGGGGGCGACGGCAAGGTCGGACTTTCATGTGATAAGTAACGGCCGAAGCATTTCTCCGCCACTCACTCGCTGGGAGGAAACCTGTCACTTCTGAGGAAAGACCCACGCCGTCGAAGGTTTCGCTTCAAACTGCATGTGAAGTTTTCGAAACCGTCAAACAAAGCGAGCGTGACGGTGAGGGATGACAGTCGGAGAAGAGGAAGGGGATACCTAAAGATTGCGTCGAGACTTCAGAGCAAATAAACTGTAAAGCTGTAGCTAAAGAGGCTGGTTACTGTTCCCCGGAGAGACAGGCAGAACGTGGATCATCAAGCTGCTTCAAAGGCCTGAGGATCGAACGCTCCCAGCACATTAATTTGGCCGGCCAACCTCCGATCTCACAAGAAACAAAGAGAAAACACGACTTTCTTCCCCCCTCAGCCTGCCGGGGCTTTGGTATGCTGGGGAGCGCTCCACACGGAGAGAGGCGCCCCTGTGGAGAAAAACCAACCCGGAGGAGGAGGAGGAGAAATGTGATCATGGTGGTGTTATGATGTAAGGTAGAGAAAAGCGCGTTTGATGGAGGCAAGGTGAATGAGTGACCTTTCCAACCACGAGCCTTTAAAGCTGAACGAGAGTTTGCTGAGTTTCAAGTCTCTGAGAAGGCAAGACAGACTTTGTCTTAATGTTGAATCTGGTGTTTTCAAATCAGAGGTCAAGGTTTTTTACGTTCAGTTGGGCGTAGAGTCACCAAAAGCTTTGGTATTGCTTACGTGGAGTCACGAATCAAGACAACCGCAAAATTTGACTTTTTTGACAAAAGTAGAGAGTCTACCTAGAGCTCTCCTGGCTCAGCAATGTTTGCTGGTGTTAAAGTGAGAACTTGACGAACTCTTGGCGAAATCTGTGTATATTGTCCTTTTCCCTCATTGTCTTCATGCAAATCTTGCACACAGCCTTGTTAAGACTTGCTGGCTTTCCCTTGTCAGTTAGGTGATCTAGTTGCCTTGAAACTCTCTGCAGGCAGTTTCTAAACTGAGCCCACAACTTTACAATCCGCTGGGAGAGGCAGCATGTCAGCCAGGTAGAGTCAATTACCTCCAGAGGCAGAAGAGCTCGCCCTGAGATTGGATCGAGGATTGATGGGGAAGGTCTCGGTTACCTGTTTCTCCACAGTCAACCTGAGTGTCAGGAATGCCGTTTCACTGTCTCATTTCTTCACCTCCTCGCCACCAGCTGGACCGACTGCCTCAAGTAGGACTTTTCATCTGGTAAGACGCAGAGTCGGCTGCTCAACGGACTGAAGCTCATTAAAAAAAGGGAGGGGGGGCCGGTCTCCTCAGCAGATTTTCAGGCTATTTTCACAGGGACCAGCAAGTGAACAGTCAAGGTCTGTATATGCTAATGATTATCAGCCAGGAGTCACTCTGCTCAACATGACGCCAGCAGCAGCAGCAGCTAGATTAAAACTTTGCTGACAGTACAATACAGAGGACTTCATTCGCATGTAAGTGTACGCCCTGCCTGTTTCCTTTCAATGTCTTCATCAAAGGTGACCATGAGTTTGAGCAACATTACAAACTTTCCCCCAAGTAAAGTAGATCTGGAGGTAACAAAAGGTAAAGGAAGGTTTGTTTTTTTTCCCAAAGAATTATCAAAAGACATGATGAAATAGTTCAGTACATGGTTGACAACCTAAACTATAACTATGCTTTTCTATACATGTCATTTTTTTGCCTGGAACTGCACTTCTGCTCAGTCTCTGTCCATTAATTCAAATCAGTGTAAAAAAAGAACAAAGTGACCCACCTCTGAGATAAACAAGCTCTGATTTCCACCTTATTTCAAAAGATACTTCCTTAAAACTGATGATGGGTCACCTCTTTCATGGTTAGTCATGACCCTTTCTATTATGATTATCATTATCTGAGGGTTTTATATTTCTCAAATCATTCATAGCAGGTGCCATCAGTTGGTCAGGTGTGCAGGTCCTAAAGGTCCCATAATTAATACTGTATTTGTTTTTTGCATATGCATATAAACTTAGACGTGAATGTGAAAGCTTCTGTAGTCCATCTGCTGGGAGAAGATCTCCTGTGGTGATGTCACAACAGGAATGAAAAATCACTCTCACTTCCTGATCAGTTACACGTCTTCCTCCACTGTCGTTGGTTTGTGTTGCAGAGTTAAGAGTCAGACACATTGATTGCTCTGTTGTTCAAACAGCAGTTACATTTTATTTTTTTAACAATATGCTGGCTAAAGTTGGTGGTACTTTGCTTGTTTGTACAACTCCAACAACCGTCAGCATACAGGTGAGTTTGACACTTTGTGATGGTACCTAAAGTTTATTAACAGAAGTATTTGGCTTGGTGCTGGCGCATTGTTTTTCTGGAGTGCTCTCCATTTCCGTTCTGGTGTTTTTCCACCTCTGCACTGGTCTGTACCCTACCCCCTCTGACAACCACCCATTCAGGTCAACGCATCGACCCATTTGAGTTAATGTCATATATTTTATTTTATTTTTCTCTCTTGATATTGAGCCACTGTTTTGCAGATGTGATAATTCCATCTTGCATAAACTCTGTAATCCTCCACTGTACTGCGGTCCATCCTGTCAGCTGCTGCTAGATTCGTTGCTGCTGTCTATTGAGTGCTCTACTGTACGAAGAAGTAATAGCGGTTCACACTGAGAAAATTGACAAGACTCCTTGAACTTTTAATGCTGTCTGCAGAAAACATCTCTAAAATCACTGGAAGGTGCTTGTAAATCCGCTGTCAATGACAAATCTATAAACCACAATGTTGCAAAGAGAAAGACAAAGTTGTAAAACTCTGACACAAGCTGATATACGATTCTTCTGATGTGTTCTTGTCATTGCCGGCGGAGTTTATGGCTTGTCCAAACAGCCATGATCCCTAACGATCATTACCTTGGCATCAAACACACCTCCTCTGCTATTTTCCCTCGCCTTTGCCCTCCACTTCTCCATCAAGCTAACCTTTGGCTCCCCTCAAACTCTCCCACTACTTCATTATGCTGTTGAGTCAGCAATCAGCTTTCCTCCTTGCCTCATGAGCTGACAGTCCGGATTCTCGATTACTCACTTTGGACTGCTGCTTTAAGAATCGATGTCTCAGATGTACTGAGTTTTTTTTCACTGCCACAAAATGAGAAAGGAATGATGGAGCTGCAACTGTTTTACTGTCAGCGTAAGGTCAATGATATGGACTCGAGACATCCGGACAACTGCAAGAACTGAGTTACTGTTGGTATTGAGTGATCTACAGAGCTCATTCTGCCTGTTAAAGGGATTTAACTTGACTATTGTACCTTTCCCAGATTACAAGTAGCTGGAGAGAGGAGCCCAACAAAAGTATGTCTGCCTCTGCTTCGGCGGGTGGCAGAGCATCATCTTTCAGCTCGTTTCTTCTGCGCTGTTTCCTAGTTAAGCTTTTATGTCACATGCAAAAACAATCAACAACTGCGTTAGCAAGAGACTTTCTTTGTGGACATATGGGTCTGGAATTTCTGCAATTTTAAGAGGTTTTCCTTGGACGCAGGTAAACCAGACCAATCACAATCCTGTACTCAAGAAGACGACACGGAAGCTCTGTTTTAGGGTATTACCTCCTATGACGGTCAGTTTAAAGACACTGGTTGACTATTTTCCTGAGAATAAAACCTGGAACAAAAGCTTCTTCAACTTTTAATGGTGTGAAAGGTACATTTCTTTCTTTGGCAATCTTCTGTCAACTTTCCAAGCTGTTGGACAAACTTTGGTTCAACTTTGCTGTTAGGACGGTGGAATGTTACACAGTGTACCTTGTTTTTCCCCCTATGCTACGCGAGTCATCATGACTCCAGGACAAAATAAAGAGGATTTTCTTACAACAAAGAAATCTTACATGTTGGTCTGATGAGCAAATATGTCGAGAAGCAGAAACACTTTCTCACTCTTCAATTACCAACTCTTGTTGGATGCTCCTGCTGTCCTCGCTCAACTATTCATCCTAGACCCTCTACAAATGGCAACCAATTCCCCTGAAATTAAATACATTATTTCCACCCTTGGGATACCATGGGAGAGCAGTTCCACCAAATGGAAATAGGATGCGCTAATCAAAGTTACCAATTCAATTTATCATGGCTGATGGTTGTTTGAAATTATGAATCTAGCAGGCGATGGAGACCGGTATGACGACTTTTTCCAGTCAGTGGATACGGATTCATTTAATCAGGAGGTGAACGCCTGCTGCAGGGTGATAATCAAAACTGACTGTGTTGATTTTTGATTGAATTTTCATTTCACCTTTTTAGAACCAGAGCTACCGCGATCACTTCAAAGTTTTCTTTGTACATGGAGTTAAGGACTGTAGATAGAAAAACTATCAGACTGATGGTTGAAGTGGTGTGATAGCTTTGATCGTTGCAGAAAGTTAGCGGCAGTAGAAGTTTCTTCTTCCTCTAAAACGGTTGATTCAGGGTGTGTGAGGACTTTAACTGGAGCCATATGAGGAACTACAGACTGAATCAGCGTTCGTTTACAATGACCTCCAAGCATCTTGGACATCTCCAACCAGAGAGTTCGGCTCTCACCCTTTTTCTTTAACTGCGAGAGTTGGAAAAAGAACCAAGGTTTAAGTCACATCCTTGAGTTGCTCTTTCATGATCATTTGAGGACTTCAAAACTTTATTTGAATGTATGTCTGTAGCCTACAATGAAAGCCGAGCACAGGTTTGTCTGCCCTTCACCGAACGTATTTAGAAAGAAAATGCACTCTATAGAGACAGTAAACAAAAACATCTGCTCTGAATACTTTAAAAAAGTGTTGTTTTATTCTCATTAAGCCTTTTCTTGCTGTCTCTGAGATTATTTTCTACTGCTGTGATGCAGTGGAATTACTTTTCACCTGTTAAAGGTAAAGAAAATATGGATGTTGGTGCAAAGTAGATGAGCTAGTAGACTCTGAAGGGGAACTAAATGGTCTGAAGTATCCTGAAGTATCCTCGATGAACTTTGCCATTCATTAAGAAGTATTACACAGATTGCTTGCTGAAAAGAAACACTACTTCATACTAAGCGCACTAATGAGACTGCAAACCAAGACCTTCTCGTCAGACCACTATTGAAATGCAAATGTAAACATAAATATACAAACATGTACAACAAAAGGCTCACTTTAAATGTCAAATGAAAGCAATTTCACCAGTCTGGGGAATATGTAAACACACCACTAAGTGTTGATCCTAAGCAGGAGAGATTTAGCCTTGAAAAGCCGCCTGGACTTTATGTGTGAGTGGAGTAATAGGCACCAACGCTGAGAGTACAGTGTGTGGTGTGAGTGTCTGTTTATGAGTAAGGCTTCAAGGTGGAATTACTACAAATGCAGATGACTGTTTCCCTTCCGCAGCAAAGACGACATTTGTGGAGAATGATTGCTCTAAATTGTATGGCTGTGAGCGACTGTATGATAAATAAGTACGTTTGCTGCTTGTTCAGAGCCCTGTTTCATGAATAAATCCATATCAATCCCTCCTGAAACTGTAATTTTGAAATAACCGACGTAAATCTTGAGCCAAATGGAAAACAGGACACAGGGTGTGCAATCATGTTTCATGGATGAAGAAGAAAGTTTGTTTCAGATTATGAGGAGGAACCGGTCACATTCATGAGCAGGTAAAAGTGGCCTAAAGTCCAGGAAAGAGGATTAAATGATAAGAGATAAAAAGTTTATTACTGTTGGAAAGAAAGACCTGATGAGTCTGAGACTGCAAGAGGAAAGCTGAGCTGCTGATCTTTTTCACCACCAAATCTTATCAGTAGACCTTTAAGATGCATGACAAATACATGGAGAAAATTTCATGCAACTCTGGGTATCTGATGTTGAGGTTAGTTCCTTCAAACGGTTGGTAAGTAGGTCCACTGGGTGCAGGTCAGAGGATCACTGACACTAAAGCGTCTTCATGCTGCGAGTGAGTTTAATGAAGTTGTGACGTTTTGAGGTTTATCAGCAACATCGACAAGTGAAGGTTGTGCCGTCAGAGCAGACACTTTAAAAGCCAAAGACCTTTTCTCCTCTCACAACAAACAAAAGCTGTTAGCACCTTTCGGGAATTCTTCACAGAAAAATAATGACAAACAGAGTCCAGCACTACAGACTCCCAGTGGACACCTTACTTTATCTCCTCAGCAAACAAGTCAGAGGATAAGTGAGCAGCAGGATCAGAGAGACTGTTGTCCTTCTGTGGCTTGACTTTACAGTGACCTGTCTGTATTTAAGAGCCCTCGGGTGATACTCCAGGTTTTTGAGGCAGCCTGAAAGTGCAAGATAGGCTTAACACAGGCTCTTTGACGGAGCGCTGACCTGTTTGTCCTGCAGTAGAAACAGAACTTTTTGCCCTGTCATGGGTCCAAAACACACTCCAAAACTAAGAGCGGAAGTCGAGGAGGTTGATTCTCCTCCGTATGAGTCCTTCTCACCTTTCCTTAACGGCGATAAAGAAAAAACTTTGGGTTCACAGAGGGACGACTGTCCTGTTTGACATTCTGCTGACTCTCCTGTGTATAAAAGCTTGACTGCGGTCCTTCAGCAGTTACCTTCCTACTGTGAAAGTGCAAACTCTAAAAACTTAAAATTCCACAGTCTCATCTTGTCAGGACGCTAAGCTTCACCCAGCAAGATCCTATTTCCCAACTCAGCCGCTTTGTGAGGCAAAGATCAAATGTTGATGACTTTGGTTTTTCTCTACCTGGACAGGAAAGTTACTTTTTTGATACAGGAGAATGAAAATTTCTTCTTTAAGTTTCAGTTTCATCAACCTTGTATTGGCACCAGTGACCACAGTGACACCGAGCTTTAGGGGCTCAAATCAAGACCAGCTTGAGCTGAATAAATGCCCGGCAGTGGGATAGTTTTCATCAAAAAGTCGATATATTGGGGGCTTCTGCTTGTTAAGTCTAAAAATGGATGAGTCACTCAAAGGCCAGCAATTCATGCACTATGGGTAGTTAAAGCAGTGCAGGTGAAACCATGTGATGACCAAGTGTCACTGTACATGATCCTAACTTTAAATATTGGCCAACACATTTTTAAAGTCATACAACATCTAGATTTTGTTGCGTTACTCGAGCAAAATTCACGTTTCATTCCCTGATATTCTGCAACAGCAAACCAGCGCAGCAGGAACCTTCACACAGCACACAGCAGCTACACACCAAGAAGACTCATTGTGCCGTTATGTTCAAGCGTTTCCTCTTTTATGTCCTTTCTTCCTACATCTTTATTTGCTCAAATGGAAAGAAAATGCACAGATCAACAGATCATATTTTAGTTTTGTCAGAAATTTTTTAGGACCTTCAGTTATGTCAAAAGTCGGAGCATGTTTAGTACCTGATCCGAACACAGAGATTAAGAAAACCTGGGCGGGCAGAAAGCAGAAAAAAAAAAAAGCAGAAATGTGGAGAGATAAAGTTGCAGGTCAGAGGTTGACCTTTCCCAACCAGCAGGAGAAACAGACAGAAACCTTCAGCTGCCGAACAGTCTGATAACTCTGACTGTGCTTCTTTTACCTCGGCTGACACTCACACAGAGCTTTAGTGTCAATGTTTGCTGAGGAGAGACTGAGCGTCGAATAGGAAGGCGAGTTTGAAAAGTGTTCCTCACAGATTCAGACTGAGCTCAGATTAGGTGCAGTGATCCACATAAAGAGGCTATTATTTGCGACATACAGGTTTAAAGTCATACTGGTCAGCTGCTGAAGTAAACCAAACTTTGGAAAATGTCTAAGCTCCTGAAACTGAGTTCGATTTTCTTCTGTCTTGATTCATTTGCTGCTATTTAAGCAACAACTCATTAACAATTGTCCAGCCACTGATAAGAGCCTGCATGCTTGGGGGACAAAGCCTAAAACAAGAGTGTGCTCTGAACTTTGGATTTACAGTTTGTCTCTGGCATAAAAAAAAATGTTTTTTCCATGTTCAGAACTTGACTGTCTCGAGCCTGAACTCCATCCAACACCTTTGGGAAGACCTGGAACAAGCCAGACCTTACTGCTCAACAGCCAAGTTTGAAAAACAGTAATGGTCTTGTGGCTGAATGGCAGCAAATCCCTGCAGTCAGGTTTAACATTTGGTGGAAAGCCTGTAACCAGTAGAGCGGAGGCTGGAGCAGCAGGATATTAAAGCCACGGGTTTGAGTGACTTTTAAAACACTCACGTAAAAAGAAGGATCAGCTCCACTCCTGTCTTTGAGGGAGGTTTTGCACCTGTGTTTTCAGGTTTTAAGGATTTAAGCAACAGAAAAACACAATTTTGCAATCCGCATACCACTCTATTAACGTGATTTATCGTGGCTTTAAACTCTCAAAGGCAGAGCCTCTCTTTAACAGCTTTCAAAAACAGAGATTTAGATTTATATAAAGTTTATCACACAAGCAGCTATCTGATCTTTGACTTTGACTTCTCCTAACAGACTCGAGGTAATTCAGATGAGCCCACACAGCTGCACAAAAGCAAAGGCCAAACAACAGAGGTGAATTAGCTCCACAAGACTTAAAGGTGAATGTGTGCAAGCATCATGTTCCTGAAAGGGTAAAAATATGACAGCACCACACTCCAACTACAAGCAGCATGCATTCCCGGCGGCACGCCACCTTTGTGCCACAGTGCTCCGGGATGAAGTTGAAAAAAATAAGAGAGGAAGAGGAGGCTCACGCGACATCCTCACGTCCTCTCTCGTTCCCGTCAACAGCTTAACAACACACGCTAGCTGCTCTGCTCGAGCCTGTGGCTAAGTGACTCAGACAAAGGCAGGACTTTCAAAGCAGAAATGGAAAGACCGCCGGTTTGGTTTCATGACTCCTCTTCGGGAAGTGTGGGTAAATGTGACTCTTGTTTTCCAGCCAAAATGAGCCAGTGAAGGAAGAAGAGCACGACGTCAGTCAGGGTTTCCTTTCAGTGTCGTAATTATGTGGAGAACTTTGAGTGATCGCAGCATCTTTATAATCATTCTGATATGATGATTTATGATTTATATCATGGATGGAGCAGTTTTTGTGTTTGTGTCCTCAGCTCAGACTTGAGGCCTGGATCGGTTTCTGCTGCAGAGTCATTTCCGAATTTTAAAGCCTTGAGTTTAAATAAACAGAAACTTAATAGTAATGCACGACTGTTGCTGGTCAGTTCTCACTTTGCAAGCTCTCTAGAAATTTCCTCCACTGTTGCACGGTCACAGACCATGATTCTCTATTTGAAATGAGGAATCTGAGGCCACTTTTACACGTACTCTGTTATTTTTAAAAACGGAGACATTAACCGCCCTTCATTTAGACACAAACGGAGAATTCGCCCCTGAAAACGATGCTTTTTAAAAACTAAGGCCGAAGTGAAGATTTCAGAAAACTCTGCATGTTTGCATGTAAACCGAGAAAAACAGAGATTTAGGTAGCCGACGGCATATTGTGCGCAGGAGAGAAGAAAGTGACGTTGTTGTTGTTGTTGCTGCTGGTTTGTGGGATTCTGATTGGCTAACGAGGGTTTGAGCTTCTCGCTACACTGCCACCTACAGGTTTGGCATGCTCTTGACGGCATATATACACGGGTTAGTGTAAACAAAAACTTTTCTGAAAACATACTGGTGTGCACGCAGTTTTTTTCGTAAACAGAGAGTGAAATGTCTGTTTATGAGAATAGCCGGGCACGTGTAAGCGAAGTCTGAAATATGACCCTGATTCTGATCCAAGAAGTTTGGAAAGGAAAAACGAAAACCTGAGACGACAGAGATCAGAGCCGGACGTGTCTGTCTGGGAAGTGTGGTGTTTATTGTGCAAATCTCTTCTTCTTCGCATGACTCCTGCTCACTTTTATCTCACAATTTAAAACTTAGTTTTTAATTTCACAAACACATAATTCCACCTTTGGAGCTTACATAAGTCAGCATCAACCTACGTGTTTAGTGTACAGCAAAGTCAATTCAACAGGCTGTTAAACTCAGCGGCCGTCTGGAGCTAATTCTGTCAATTACAGCCGCTGTGTTTTACACACTCTTGTAACCGAGGTGAAAACCATTTATTATGTAACCAGCCGCTGCAGCGCATCCTGTATCTCAACCCTCTGCCTCAGGTAAGACCTTCATTTGGCTGCTGAATGCTTATGGCATTTTTTTTTTAATTATCTGTGACTCAAAAGGTTAATGCTGTACATCAAGGCTGAGGCTGCAGAAATCTACTCTCCGCCAACAGTTCAGTCGGTTTTATTTATGTACTGTTGTGAGTTTTCATACAAGGTTGTATCTGGAAAGAACTGCGAGGCCAGAGGAAATGAACACAAACAAACAAAATATTATGACTTGACAGGAAAGTTCATGTTATCTTCTCGTAAGAAAAGTTATCTCATGGCCGTCATCATATAAAGGAAGTCTTGACCATACCCTTTCCATCATCATTGACCTCGCTGTACAGGCTCACTTAATGCAGCTCCACTATACAGCCCAGCATTAAGAATTTAAGTGCCCATTTGGGGTTTTATAGGCTGATCAAATGGCAATCAAAAGACCTGACCCTTTGGCAAACCTCGTTGAGCCTTATAATGTAACAGTATCAACTCATGAGAAAAAGCCATGTGGCATTCCTGAAGCTTCCACTCAGAGACTCTCTGATCCGAATCACCTGCAACAGAATGAGTAAGCTCCTCCGCCTATCTCTGCTAAATTAGAAAAGAGTGCTCACTTCAGAGGAAATCTCCCTGCATTGAGATGAACTGACCTTTACAGCTGGAGCATGAGTCAGAGCTCAGCTCACAGAGAAAGAGAAAGAGAGAGAGAGAGAGTTTGCTCAGGGTCCTTCTCCCTTAACTCTTATCTGACTGCTATAACTCGAGCTGACACCACTGACGGGAAAGGGGGTTGTTGCTGCGGAGGCGAGCTAGTGGAAACACTGAGTAACGTCATGGTTGATTTTACAGTTCTGCAACCTGAAAGCTCTCCTGAGTAAAATCATTATTCTATACTCCCCATACGGCCATATTTTCCAGCACTTTGGCAGCCTGTGTCCACACAAAGAGGTTTATCAGCTGATTGATCTCCTATTAGGCAGAGACGTTTTCTAAATGTTAAAGAACATATCACATAAATGAGATTAAGAATCGTTAAGTGGATATTCAGGGAGAGGAGCAGGAGGCGGCAGGTGTGTTTATCCATGAATGTCTGAAAAGCAAAGGGACGGACTGAGCTCAGCGAGAGAGGCTGAAGTCATCACGAAGACTGATGAGCTGATGACAAAGAGTGAGGGACATCATTCAGATTTATGAAAGCATAGAAGCTCAAGTCTTCAGAGGACATTTTATATGTATTATATATTTATTTGTGATGAGATCCAATCCTAGACCGCGTGGGCGAGGACTGGTCGAAAACTACACAAGTCAGACAGAGAAGACCATCTAGGGTTGTTGTTTTTGTAAATCAAGAGTAAAACCATATAACTGTCATTATCATCATTCGCAGTATTATTTTATGTGTTTGTGAATGAAACTTAATGATCACTTATCTATTTCACGACTCCAAATACTCTTTGAAAATGAGATAAATTATGTTAAAGGGGGAAAATAATGTTTTTCTCTGACCCGGAGTCTCAGGCGTTTCAAAATAACACCCTTTACAGCTGCTGTACTGTGACACCCTGAAGCTGTGTTGTGTTCGCCTGAGGTTATCACACTGTCAGAATCTCACACCAGCAGCTCATGCCTGTTTCCTACAGTGAAATGTTTATTTTCCATTCTAATACCTGTTCTTGACGATAAGCTGTAGGGGACAGGTGAGAACACGTCACATTCTGGGTAAATAGGAGGCCGGGTTTGGCGTACGGGGGGTTAAAATCCTGTAATATCTGATCTGGATGACTGAGACACAATTATGTGACCACATTTTCTTCATAAGATTTTTTTTCACTCTTCTCACCCCCAGCTAAGCTGTATAGACATATTGTCGTATTTGTCTTTTAATAACTTCCAGGAGCAATCATTGTGTAAATGCCAGCCGTGCCGAAAACCAGACACACACACACACACACGCTGTAAAAATAAGAGTTATTGTTTTTATTTCTTATTTTTGAAAAAAAAAAAAAAAGATGTAAAACTGTTGAAGAGGGAGGCACCTGCTCTGGGTAAAGCCCTTCAGTTCTCTGTCTTTGCTGCACATACTCAGATAACCTTGCAACACAAACAGCAGCACATCACCAGGCACAGCCGCAGAAGTGAAGACAAAAGCTTCTCCCTCCGGACAGCCAAGAACTGACTTCTGTTCTTGATTCAAAGACTCTCAGAAGCATCCTCTCCGAGATTTACTCAACACATACGCAGACGACAGCGCGCTGCTTCAATCTCATCTCCTATTCCGATTCAAAACTTAAAGCAATCTCCTTCTCGCAGACGCGCATGTTAGAGCAACAACCTCCTCAGGTCCCCGTCCCTCGCCTCCTTCCTTTATTCAAGCACGCATCAGTGAGATCCCACTGGAAGCTAGTCTTTTCTTGTTGCTGCGCAGTCTCCGCATTTCACTACACACGCTCCACTCAGCGCCAATGAAAGCCGGCTCTGCCTTGCAAATGACCTGGAGTCGTGAAGTGGCACATGTATGCATTTATTCCCTTTTATTAGCTTATCAACATGCATGTGCAGAAACCTATACAGTGTGGAAAATGCCATCTGCATAATTCTCTGCAGGCTCCAATCACAGCTAATAAAGGAAATGAGGATCCCGGGGCTAACAAGCGCTGCGGTTCTCTAACTGAATACGTCTGCCGTGACTTGAGGTTTTATTCAACGTGAAGTGCAATGAGGGGGGAATGGTAATGAACTGAGGCTGCTGGACATTTCTTGTTGGGAAAAACTTTCACATTCGCAAAGTATGAGCATTAATCTGTCGGAGTCTGATTGCTGCACAACCATAAACCTGGTATTGAACTGCACTGGGGACATCTCAGAAGAACAGTTAAATAAGCTGCATATGAAGAACATCCCTACGTCTATAGTTCATCTGATTCTCTGCTCTGTTTCCCTCGTGCGCTGCTTCTTCTGCATAATATGAATACCTTAAGAACTCCTTTGTGCCAAGAAAGCAGCATCTGTATCAAGCTCAGCTTGAGATGGACACATTCTTCTGCAACACTGCGAACCCTTCACATCTCTCGACGGAGTGGTGTGATTTAGCATCTTAACATTCATCATTTAATTGAGGCTTTTATGCAAAGCCGCACATGCTCAAGTGTGCAGGATACATAATACCTCTTAAGACAGCTAAACCTACATTATACCGTTGACTTTAAGTGCTACATGTTGCATAAGACTTGGAAACAGACAGGAAAAATAACCAAATTAATCCAAGTTGGATAATAAAGTCCTTACAGTTAGAGTTTGATGTGTGGAGCAGTGAGTCCAAACCTTTTTGACGTCAATAATGCACTAATCTTGATGCCATTAAGGTCTGAAATTCGCATTTTTAAGTGTGTGTAATGTAGGGCTGGGCGATTAACCGAAAATTTATGACATTAGCCGATGCCCTTTTGCCCATATCGATATATTAGGTGTCAAAAAAATAAATAAATCAAAGTTAGTTTTGGATGTTTGTAGGTAGGCTACGGTCTCATGTCCCTTTAAGACGCTGTTCTACATCTGAGACGTGACTCCACCCCATCCAGTCCGTAACAAAGAGGGAAAGACAGGTGAGGAGATGGAGGACGGTTCAAGAGTCGTAGCAGCTGAAGTAGACGAAGTTAATGTGGGAGGGGCCGAGCAGCTTGTGGAGTAGTTATCGTCCATTTATCATTATTGAGGTGAACTGATCAATGTATCGTGATATTGATTTGAGGCCATATCGCCCAGCCCTAGCGCAATGTAGTTTCGCATCTAGTCCTGCTTCAGCCATGATGGAAAATACCGCTGGGCTTTTATTTCAAACCTTTCATTTAAAAAAACTACACGATAGCTCAGTCAGCAAGTCAAAAGTGATCTACACTCCAATGGAAGTAAAATATCACAGACGTTTTTTGAGTTAGAGCTTCCACCAAGAAAGAAAGATAGCATACAGACGCAGCTAGATCGCAGACGCAACAGAGTGAGAGTAAAGTTAGAAGGTGTGTGTCTGCAAAGGGCAGAAGAAGACGAGACGAGAGAAACTGCCCTCTTCACATGAGGTAATGAAAAATGTGGTGCATTGATCTCTACAAATAAAGTAATTATACAGAAGTTGTTAAAAACCCCTCTGACTCCCACATGCTCTGTGCAGGTCGAGTTATTAGTGGGCAGAGATAACAGGATACACGGTGAAACTACAATATTCTGACATGTTTTCAGGATCATTTTCAGAAAAGCACATCTCGAAGTAAATAACAAAGAGATCAAACCACAACACTTCTGGCCCGATACCAAGCCTGCTCTGAAACTCTGACGTGAGTTACCAGCCTCCTCATTACTTGCAGATTGCTCATCGATTCCAGTGTGCCTGCTGCAAACTCAATTACTTCTTCAGTTCCTTGTTTTTGACAAACTAAGCTGTTTATAAGACCCTGTTAAGTCTTTCTGTTTTCCTTTTAACAGCAGCGAGAACAACAGTGAGGCCGCTTTCCTATTAGAGCCAGACACGGGTTAATATCGTGACAGTTTGCCGTGTGCAGCCCTCCCGTCCAAAACTGAATTAGAGCCATCCATCACGTTTTACAGAAAGCAATCAAAATCAGGCTAACTGGAAGAATCGATCGAGAAACTGGTTTTAAAAACCGCGTTGAGAAGGCGGACTTGATTAAACCATTTAGTGGCTGCTTTTATTGGAAGCACTTTGAATACTCATTGGTTTTCCATCCCTTTGGCAGCTCGGTTTCACTCGTCTGTCTTTCTCCCACCCAGGACTCCCTCTGTTGGAGACGTTTCCGGGCACTGAAGGATGCAAATGCCCTTGACTGTGTTTTTCGTTCTGGTCTGAGGTTTACCACCGACTGAAACATCCAAAATACCCACAAGATGATGGACCGCTGGATCTTCTACACAATGTGCAACAGTGATGGGAACTATCAGGTAGAGAGGAGAGCAGGAAGAGGAGCAGGAGGATGTTTTTGTCTATCAATTTTAGTTTTTTTTAATTAAGTACACTTACCAATGTTATGTGTTGTACTCTTTATTTGTCAGGGATAAATGCAGGGGATATTGCTTCATTGTGTGTACAAAGTAGGAGAAATACATACAGATCCCCCGTTTACTGACCTGCATGAACGTTAAGTCCAGATTCATCAGTTAGTGGATATACAGTGTCAAAAATTTTGTGAAGATTTTGAAGCTCTTAATATTTGAATTGATGTATGTATTTTTTATTTTCTAGGCCAAGGTCAAAATGTTTTTAAGCCGTCACGACCTTGAGATAGCCACCAATGCTCTGATCAGTTACAGATTAGACCATTGTCATGCACTTTATGTTGGCATCTCCCGATCATCTCTTAGTCGCCTTCACCTTGTCCAAAATGCTGCTGCCCGTCTTTTAACCAACACTAACAGACGTGAGCACATCATTCCTGTTCTTCGCTCCCTTCGCTGGCTTTTCCTGTTTCTTTTAGAACTGATTTTAAACTTTTATTTTTTATTTTTAAAGCTCTTAACGGCCTCACTTCCATCTATTTCACTGAACTTTTGACCGTTCAGGAGCCGGGTAGAGCTCTGAGGTCGTCAAATCAACTTCTGCTGGAGGTGTCAAAACACAAACACTGGGGTGACCCAGACCTTTCAGTTGTTGGTCCCAGGCTCTGGAATAAGATCACCACTGAAATGAGACTAATTTCCGACCCGGGCCTTTTGAAATCCCGATTGTAAACATACTTGTTTATTCTGGCTTTTAATACCCAGTCGCGTGGTGACACTTTATTTCATTGCATTGTATTTTACTCTTTTTTATTGCTTTCATTTATTCATTTTTATCTTCTATTGTAAAGCACTTTGGTTCACCGAAAGGTTGTTGTAAAGGGCTGTATAAATAAAGAACATTTACATTTAGGGTTTCCACTGGACAAAATCTGCCTCCAACGCAGGGATCTGAACTCTCATCTCTGACAACATGATGTCATCCTAATGATCTTCAGTTGGGTAAAAGTCTGCCCCCTACTGACCTCAACCTGCCCCAGCATCTCCACACTAAATCTCAGAAACCTGACCACGAGGCACGTGACAACAACAGAGTTTAAGGATCAGCGGTCCTCGCCGAATGGGAATCAATAGCAATCGGAGGACTGCTTCTGCTATAAATAGCCTGGCAGAGCTATTACAGGGACCTGTGTGTCACTGCCTGAAAGTGTGCGTGTAGATGGAGAAGTGTGTGTGTGTGTGTGTGTCTGAGGGTGTGTGCTGATGCTACACGTGGCCGGTAAGTTGCTGGATTTCATTTTCATTCACGTGAGAACCACAAAGGACGCACACACAGCTGGATGGACACACATGTGACTGCAGTCTCGTTAAAAAAAACCTACAAAATCCAAAAGGATCCTCAAGTGGTAAAAAAGATCAGCGAGTATGTTTGAAAGGCAGCGCCGTTTGACTTACAGGTGACAGGATTCAGAGAAAACACAGGAGGGAATGAGCAGTCACAATGTCAAGTGCACACTATAAGACACACAAACGCTCTGAACACAACAACACACGTCATCACCGGCTAAGTGTCGTCGGACAAGGTTAGGAAAACGGTTTTGTAGAGCAGCTCTCCTTCCAGTGCAGCTCTCCTTCCAGTCTGAACCAGCCTCTCTTCAACTGTAAACTGAAGGTTTGGATAGACATGCTGCGTTGGGTCCAGTTTACCACCATAAATAACTCAGTGTATCTTTATTTAAAAGCTTTTAAAATGTTAATATAATCTTTTACCATATATCTCCCTCAGTCTGCGTCCTACAAATATCTACAACAGCAAGAACCAGCGATCCCTGACGACAGAATAATTCAGAACATGTAGAAGGAGATTTTAACACACACATCAATTTTAAGCCAACCTCAGACAGCAGACTAATTACTGAAGAATACAGTAATTAAGGAGCAGCTATAACGAACTGAAGGAGAATCAATCTGAAGTGACGAGGATTCATTCAGCTGCGAAACATCTCCGCACTTACAGACGCAACAAGAATTTACAACCTTGATTCCAAATCAGTTTTAATTCAAACGGATTTTAAAGTCCCGCTCAGATTATTATTGTTTATACTACCTAAAGTCTTCTCAGTGGTCTTTGAACTGTAATTGTGGAGTTTTTAGCCAAAATCACGTTACCTGTGTCATTTTTAAGGACCTCCAAGTTATTAGTCAGAAACAGCGCTGCTCTGCAAACTCCTCTTCATGTTAGCTTGTAGTCTAACATTGCCGGTGGAGTAGAAGTGGCAGGTAACATAGGAGCTACTCAGCTATCGGAACATGATGAAAGTTAATATCATAATTAGCTTTCTTATGAGCATCGCAACCTGCTAACACACACGCTTGTTCTGCAATCGTCTTCTCTACTTTTTCAAGTCTGCATAGTGGGGCTCTGTGGGCGGAGCTTGGACTTGTGATGTAGGAAATCTCACTGTTAGGGTCTGACAGAGATTCACAGCGATTTGAATGCAGAAATACTCGGAAATACAATTACACTTATTTTTCTCATGGTGTGTCCTATAGCTTTAGAAAAATGAAATATATGTACATGGAGACAACAAGAAAAATATGATTTCATCGGAGTGGGTCTTGAGAGGTTTGCAAATTTTTCACTGAAAACTATAAAAAAATAAAATAAAAAATAAATGTTGAAACAGGAAATTTTGAAACAGGTGTGTGATCTTAACAAAACACCTGCAGGAACATCTCCTCACGGCACCACACATGCAGTTTATTAGCAGAGCGCCTCTTCCACTAAAACCAACCATCAGCCTCCTCCTTCTGTGGACAAAGCCTGCCTTTTAAAAGCTTGACTGATTACTTACACGTGAAGATGACCAACAGGGTGCGTAGCATGAGGTCGACGGGCTTCTCCCACCTCTCCGACACACGGGCCAAAACAGGAGGAATGAGAATTTCTGCTGGGACGTAGAACTGCAGGGCGAAGGTGATGAAAATACCAAAGCAGTAGAGCAGCTTCACAGCCTGGTACATCCTGGAAACAAGAGGATTGAAAACAGACGAGAGAGAGAGAGACGCAGAAATTACACACCATAAAAAAGTGTTGCACAAGCATAAATTAACTAAATTCAATTTATTCGTAACAGTGAAATGGATCTAATCAAAAACCTTTCATGAAATACAAAACAAGCATCAACACATAACCTCCGTTTTCCCGTTTAGGCTTAATCAGAAATCACAGGACCAGATGAAGAGGAATCAATTTGTGGCTCTTGTAAAACAAACTCACTTTTTTTTTTTGAAACTAGGGTGTTGGTAATTAAAGTCTTTGAGTTTTCAACCTCATTAAACTGCCAATCTGTTGTACTAATTAGCGACATCAGTCCTGCCATTTCAGAACGCGAATCTGTCCGCCGTCGCTGTGAAGATACCGAGAAGTAATGAGCAAACAAATCCAATCCGACTGTTTGGTTTTACAACCTCTAACATCCCTCAGACCCAAAGTGAGTTTAAAGAGGGCGCATGATGAGAACACGGCGTTCCTGAGCAGAGAACACACACCCAGATGTTAGTCCGCTTTGTGAGTGAAGATGAAGCTCTAACATCGTTTCTATGTGATGTCTGGATTTCTGATTAGCTCTCCATCTGCGTGTGCTGAGCTCTGAAGTGAGGACACTTCTTTTCAACAGAGAGTAATAACCTGAGACGTATGAAAAGCTATCGTGCAATTATACTATCAAACATCAATTTGGAAACTGGGTCTCAGTAATGATAAAAACTACCTCAGGTGTCTCCTCAGGAAGTCTCATCTCAAGTGACGAGTTAACGTTTCAGTCTGAAGGAACATGTCTGAACAAATAATGGGGGGAAAAAAAGTCGCTTATACAAATTTACGTTTGATTTTTTTGTCCATTAGTGACTTCAGAGACATTTTTTATTTCATCAGGACTCACCAAACTGTCTGTGGATTTAGTACCAAGTTTTACTGAGAGATGACCTGCTGTAGCTTTTGCTAAAATTTAGTCTAGATATGAATTTTATTTTGTCAAATCAAAGGTTAAATAACTTTGCTTTCTGTTTCGTTGGATTGAAGACAGTGTACATGTTTTTTCTGATGCTGACCACTAGGAGGTGACAAAGAAATGTACCTAAAATTCAGCTGCAGTGGTTTTTAAGGCCTCTGGGAAAACAGCATCCTACAGTGATTACTAAAAAACATCATAATATGGCTAAATGTGTGTTTTTTTTTGTCAGTTCAGACGAAAAATTAATCTAGAAATGGTTAAAGATGTTGTCTTACACTTGTGAGCCCGTCTGTGGCAAAATAAGCTCTTTTAGTGAACCTGAATTCAGTCAGCTCAAAAATCTCTGAAACCTCCGTCTGTCAAACAGGAACCCAAAATTAAAAAATAGAAACTGGATTTGAAACCTTGAAAATCTCCTTTGAGGAGTTTTTATGCTTTACTGATTCTGAAGACCACTTTACATGAAACCAGAAGTGGTTTACTGGAATGAAGACTACATTTCCCATGAGCACTGGCGTCTCTTCTTTTTAAAGACATGGCTCCTGCTTAAATGTGCTTTCTTTATAATATTATCTATTTTAACCTAACGTAACTCGTTCCCATCAGTTAGTTTGAAGTGGCACCAATCGAAGAGGGAAACACGAGTCAGAGTTTCAGAGGGTGTGAAGACATCCTCCCTGTAACGTCGTCAAATACCTGCTAAAAAGTGCTGAGAGCAGCATCGCCCTCGAGGATTAAACTGCAGCCATTACAGCCCATTTTTCAACTGCCAGAAACGCTGCACTGAAGTAATCCTCAAACTTCCTGTACCTGATGAAATTCAGACCCTCCTCGAATGAAAGGAAACCGTGATTCAATGAAAAATCAAAGTCCCTGAAAACTGGGGGGTCCATGAAGGCAACTGGTACCACTCCTGTTGTGTCTGATATCTTTGTAGCCATATAAGAATACAAACAACTGTGATCGTAGCTAACCATTTAGCCGCTTTATCAGGGGCTTTTGACTACAGTTTTCATTTCAGAGGCGTTTCCATCCAGCCTTGAAGTGCAGTGCTCACACAGAGACGGTAAACTCTTGATAAAAGTGTTAAAATGCATAATAATGTGATTTTTTTTTCACATCCTCACAGTAAAAACATATCAGTGTCGCGAACAGGCCACTTTTTTGTCAATAACTTATCCCCTTTTCTTCTTTGCTGGTTTTCTACATGGTACAGCGATCTGCCGCTCTTGAAAATGAAGAAATAACAGTCCTCCGTGTCAGAAATGAAGAAAATAGCAGGATCCTGTATGTCTGAAGGAAACGTTTATCTACAGGTATTACACATGGAAACGTGTGCACACACTTTATAGGTGGAGAACTTGTACGGCAGCCGACTGTGACCCATCTTGAGTTTAGAGTTTTGTATTGAGGAGAGAAAAGGTTTGATTATTCTTGATTTATATCTGATTCTGAGAAATCGATTTTCTGTTTTGTTTTTTATTTTGTCTTTGTAGTCAAAGAAATATTAACGTACTTTATCTGATATCATTGCAGGATACATACTCTGATAATCTACAACATGCATTATTATCCAAACATGGATTCAAAGCATGTGGAGTACCCAGCACGTGTTCCCGTCTTCCTGATCAGACACTGACAGATATCAGATTTTCTGTCTCTGTTGTCTTACCAGCAGTTTGGCAGGTTGAGAGTGATGCTCCCTCCTATGTGCTCTCCAAAGCACATGTATCCTATGGTGCCCAGGCTGATGTAGAGGAAGGTGACGATGCCCATCCCCAAGTACAGAACGGGGATGAACCTCTGAGGCCTCTGCATCTTGTTCTCCAGAGGAAGAACCTGCAGCGAGACGAGGATACAACCGCCCTGTTAGTTTCAGAGTGGACCCGATGATTTGTGGGTCGGCCTCTCTTTTGACATTTTAACAACAGAACAAAGACTTCAGAGAAGAAAGTGTCATCAAAGGGGTTCAGCCAGTTCGTTTCATTTTAAAATGTCACTTCCTCTCAGGCTGACACGTCCTGATTTTGGACGATACAATGAAGAGTAAATTTTGTTTTGACATTTCAGCTAAAGACCGGGGCTTTCTTTCTCTGCACTCAACACATTAGAAAGTCCAGTACTCTCTGAGAACTCTGCAGACTGAATACAAATGAGGAAATCTCTGCGGACTAAAACTCTGACTCAAAGATCTGATCAGAACATCGAACCACGATGAAAAAAACAGGACTCTTCAGTTTTAACTAACAGTCCGATCGTATTTTAGGGCACTTTTTGCTTTTTGAATAATACTGTATAAAAACTTTTCCTCTTTTCAGAGTCATGGCTGGAAAGAAGAAGCTGATAAATGTGCCACAACAGCATTAAGAGATAATAGAAATGTGAGCTTTTCACCGTATTGTGTATGAGCCTCCTGTCCAGTGTGACGCATCTGCTCATGATTTTGACAAATACGTCTATTTATCTTTAAAAGTCGTGGGTCAGGATGAAAAATCGGTCCTGTAACAAACTGACGGCACATTTTAATAATGGCTAAACAGTTTGACAGACGACAGAGCAGCTCCACATTAGAGTCGAGGAAATATGATTTGTTAGCTGAGGTTTACTGTCATTTATGGTTTGAACACTTCATCACGATCCCGGTGTCCTGAGCTGCCAACTCAAGTTTCAAATGATCCAGTCGGAGCAGATTTGTTAGTTTCAAATGAAGACTGGGGTGTTAGAATTCATTCACTGCATCGATGCATCAATTTAAGTTCCCATAATCCACCTGTGACAATACAGAAATATACAGACACGCTCGCTGGCTGTGTGTCGTTCACCAAAGAGTCAGAGGCGGCAGTTCCACTCCCGACCGGCACGCAAGGCTCGCGGCTGAGCTCAACTGAACTGAGAAAGGAACGAATCAGGTCTCTGAGTGATTCAGTTCATGTCGTTCACTCAGCAGTTCCGTTCTTTTGAACGACACGACACTATGAACCAGCAATATGACCAAACTTTACGCTCACACCTCAGAGCAGCATTTGCTTTACACTCGGGCTGGACGATAAACCGAAATTTACCGATACCGAAATTTACGACAATAACCAACATCATTTTGCCCATATCGGTGTATTCGGTGTCAAAAACAGAATAAATCAAAGTTGGTTTTGGATGTGTGTAGGTAGGCTATGGTCTCATGTCCCTTTAAGATGCTGTCCTACGTCAGAGACGTGACTCCACCCCATCCAGTACGTAACAAGGAAGTGGAGGACGGTTCAAAAGTTGTAGCGGCTGAAGTAGACGAAGTTAATGTAGGAGGGGGTGAGCAGCTTGTGGAGTAGTTATCGTCCATTTATCATTATCGAGGTGAACTGATCAATATATCGTGATATTGACTTGAGGACATATCGCCCAGCCCTACTTTATACGCCAACATGTGTGTAATTGTAGTAACATATACCTGAATGTATAACCTTGATAAATAGAGAGGTATTTTAATGGAGGAAGTCATCAGACCTGCAATTTGGCTTGTTTTGATCAGGTGTCAGAGAAATCCCCATTTTTCTTACTTAAAAGTGACCTCAGGCGTCTTTCTACTGCTGTGTGAAGCTGCTCAGTTAGATTATTTTATCAAGAGGAAAACTGACTGTGGACGGCTGATATCGATATCAGAGCATTTCAGGAAAAAAAGGAAAACAAGAAAAAGAAAATGCAGGTAAAAAAGAAAACTGACTGAAGGAGAAAACAACGTAAAGAAAAGAAAAAACACCAAGAAGCAGAAAATAAAACAAAGAATGAAAAGGAGAAAAGGAAAAGGAGAGTAGACTGACCAATATAAAAGGAATGAAACTAAGAAGAATAAGAAGAAAGGGAAGACGGAGAAAACGCAAAAGAAGCAGGAAGAACAGAAGCGAGTAAAGCAAAAGAAAAATGAAAGGAAGCAGAAAAGAAGCTAAAGTGCAGAAGATGAAGAAAAGAAGAGGATGAAGAAGAAACGAAGAAGAGGAAAAGCAGAGAAACTATCAAAGGCATCTCTCATGTCTCAAACATGTCATGGCTGCTTATTACATTTCGTCTAACGAAGTCATGTAAAGAGGTTCGGCTGTTATCAGCTGTTATCTTTAACTTCATCACTCACCACTCCGATCCCTTCAAAGGCAAAGATGGCCGTCCCAAAGAAGAGAGGGTAGTCTTTCGCTCGGCCCACTTTCGGCAGGTTGATTGGGTAGGGGATGTTCTGGAGGGAAAACAGAGAAACACTCATTCACCGTCTGCAGAGACTGAAGCCTGACTCTGTTATTCCTGAATACCAGAGTAAAAGTTCACATCTAATCAGGCCTCATACCGACAGTAAAGAGGAACATTTGGATCATTCATTATCAGATTCAGTACGGACATCTTCTGCAGAGAGAGGACCGCTCTCTCTTCGGCCTGTCGGGTTGTTTGTTTGCCAAAGACTTGGAATTACATTAACTTGTAATGAAATAATTTAATATAATCAAGGTTTTTATGAGGAGCTGTGGACTGAACTCAACATACAGGGGACTTTCATTCTACAAAGCTCCAGAGAGAGAGAGAGGGATGAAGATTTCATCCTCCTTCATCTAATTCTGTGGATATAAAAGGTGTCATATGTTCTGTTAGTTTACTTTTCTTCTCCTGGTTTTATTGGAGTGTATTTTCTGTGTGTTTGTTCTATTGTTCCTGTCGTCCAGTCTTGTGAGTTTTTTCAGTTTGTGTTTGACCCTTTTTCCCTCCTGTTCTCAGAGTTTTATTCTTTAAATCAGTTTCAGTGTTTATTTCCTGTTTTATTTTGTAGGAGTTGATTCCTTGTGTTTCTAGTCTGGTTTTACTTCCTCAGTTTTCCCTCCTTTGTTAATCAACCGAGTCTCACCTGTGTCTCGTCTGCCTCACCTGTTGCATGTTTCCCAGTGTGTATATATACAGTCCCTGTCTTCCCCTGTTTCTTTGTTGGTTCACAATCCCTTGTCTCCTTGTGTTTTTTTTTTCCCCAATGTCTTTTGTTAAATATTGCCTTTGGGTTTTGTAGTTGGACATTTTGAAGAAAGTTTTTGTCGTTTTTAGTTCTTTAATAATAAATCCTTTTTTCTGCATTTTTGGGTCCTTTTCTTTTCCTCAACCCTGGCTTGTGACAACAGTGATAATTGAAGCCTGTTTACATGTTGATATACGCAGCAGAAATATTGCTAGGTGGATCATTTATGACTTCTCAGCACGGAGTTTCACTTTCAGCTCTGCTGTAGCACACACACTGAACCAAAAGGCGAACTTACTTTAAACTGAAGGTAAACAACTCGCATTTAGGCAGCAATTCTGACAGTCAGCAGTTCTCTCTTTCTCTGTCTGACCCAGACGGGCCGGTAACATGACATCCAGTAGAAACAGACCAAATAAAGAAGAACAGGTGAGGTGCTTTCAGTGACTCGGTTTGATGATTTTTATTGTTTTTACCCACAATCAGAGACTTCACCACAATCTGAGCTGAGTCAGAAACATAAAAACAGTCGGACTAATAAATGTGATTATTATTATTAAAGTGATTGAAAAGCTCATAACAACATGTTGATCTGACAAAAGTCTGATTCTAGATGTCTTTACAAACACACTGATCCAACAGAAGCAGACAGAAATATCCATCGATGACATGAAAACAAATATTCAGCAAACAGAGAAAGAAACAGATCATCTGAAGAGTTTTTGGGGACGACTGGAAAGACTTTAGACGCTTGGATTTGGGACAGGAAATAAGGTCGTCCTTTTTCTGTGATTTTGACCTCACTTTTTTCTAAAGTCTCAGACCTTCAACATCTGCACCAACTGAAGGTGATTTGAACAAATCATCATCTTGATGTTTTTGTTAATCAAACATTTGTGAAGATTTTTCAACATGAGAAATACAAACAATCAAAGTTCTCCACAATCACTGTCCTTAAAGCTGCGACCAAATCAGCATCTTTAGAAAAGAATCAAAAAGCTGAAATGAAGAACTAAACCCAGAGTTTTTGGTGAGACTGATCCACAAACATTTACAAACCAGAACATTTCAAGAGTTCAAGGATCTCAGTCCATGATTTTGGTCTGATGGACTCAAAATTCTCTTTATTTCAGTTCAATAAACTCAGCAGAGTCTCCATAACTGTAGCCCACCGCCTGTCCAGCATGTAGCGGCTGAGTGAATGTGGTCTGGACTCTGTGGAGGAGAGTCATGGTTTCAGAGACGCTGTAGAAGGACAGAATACCTGCTCTGTGATCCAGGTACACTCCTACTCTGGAGGACTGAGGACCTGAGACAGGAGTGATGACTTTGTTGTGCAGAAATTCATATTTGTCATTTTGAAACTCGAACCTCCAAGATTTCTCATTGTATCCAAATCTACAATCTACTGAGTTCCCTGCTCTCCTGATAGTCTTGTATGCGACTGCTAGACAAAGCCCGCCCCCTCTTCGCTCCACCTCCCAGTAACAACGTCCAGTCAGACTCTCTCTACTCAGGACCTGAATCCAATAAGTGAATCTGTCTGGATGATCAGGATAAGACTGTTGTTGTTTTGTCCTTGTTGCTCTTCTGTTTCCATCAGATGATAAAATTTCTCTGTTTGCTGTGTTTGGATCCAGTGTGATTCTTTTTGAATATCTTAAGAAATCTGCTCTGGTCTTGGGTTCTGCTGGTTCTGGTGGTTCTGACAGTAAAACATCCACATCAGTCACTGCCTGTGAGACGTTTGTCCACGTCTCTGTCAGAAGATCCTGGAGTTTCTCTCTGACCTCTGACACAGCTGCTGTCACCTCCTCAAAGTATCTCAGAGGACGGATGTTGATTCTGGATGAGTCTGCAGGTTGACCCGGTCCTGACAGTGAGGAGTAGCTGTGCAGAAACTGGTTGTGGTCCTCTGTGAGTGAGAGCTTCTGCAGATCAGCGTCTTTCCTCTTCAGCTCAGTGATCTCCTGCTCCAGTTTCTCCTGAAGCTCTTTGACTCGACTCACTTCACGTTCCTGCTGGGATCTGACCTGCTGCTCCACCTCAGAGCGGCGTTTCTCCATCAAACGGATCAGCTGGCTGAAGATCTCCTGGCTGTGTTCCACAGCTTTATCAGCAGAGCCGTTGATAGCCTCCACCTCCTGTTGGAGCAGCTTCACATCTTCTTCTCTGTTCTGGATTCTCTGCTGGATGTTTCCTCGACTCTCCTCCAGATCTTTCTGCCTCTCAGTCCTTTCTGCTGCAGCTGAGACTGTGTCGTGGCCTTTGTGTTGGTCCACAGAGCAGAGATAACAGATAGACTGTTGATCAGTGCGGCAGAAGATCTTCATCACCTCATCATGACGAGAGCAGATGTTCTCCTGGAGCTTCTTGGAGGGCTCCACCAGCTTGTGTTTCTTGAATGGAGGTGATTTAAAATGAGGCTGGAGGTGAATCTGGCAGTAAGAAGCCAGACATTGAAGACAGGACTTGACAGCTTTCCGTTTTCTCACACTGCAGACGTCACAGACCACATCTTCAGGTCCAGCTTTAGAGGGATCATCAGGAGCAGCTTGGAGTCCGCTCTTCTTCAGTTCCTCCACCAAACCTGCTATTTTGGTGTTTATCAACAGGACAGGCCTCGGTGTGAAAGTCTCTCTGCACTGAGGACAGCTGTAGATCTTCTTCTCATCCTCAGTATCCCAGTAGGATTGAATACAGCTCATGCAGAAGCTGTGTCCACAGGAAACAGCCACCGGATCCTTCAGAAGATCCAAACAGATGGAACAAGAGAAAGACTCACGGTCCAGATGAACTCCTTTCTGCGCCATTTCAACACTCGCTGTCGACGACGACTGACTGAGTTTTATTTCCTGGTCTGATCTCTGATCCAGAGTCAGCTCAGTGTATGTTAGTTACAACCATCCTCAGACTTTGGACCTGATCTGATCCAGGAGGGGTTATCAATTTTTACAACATTCCAGGAAGAGGAGCGGCGATGTGAACTTTAGACTCTTAAACTCCAACAAGCAGAGGTTATCAAGGCTGCAGCCAACCTTAAGATCAACTGCACCAACATTTATTCCCCTCATATAAACCTCATTGATCAATGACACATTTCCACTGTTTTGTCCTGATATCCACACATATTCAAATATATACCACTCTCTCTCTCTCTTTCTCTCTCTCTCTCTCTCTCTCTCTCTCTTTCTCTCTGGCTTGTTGACCTCTGAGGGAGCGTCAGTTTTTCTAACTTGTTTTCTTTCTTCATGTGTTGTTTGGTTTGTGCTCTTTGTTTATTTTCTATTAACCCTTTTCATAATCCTTTCTCAAATCTGTGTCTCCTCTTTTTCTGCCGCCCACAAAGGTGATTTTAGTCAAAGTCATCAAGGTCATCAATCCTCAGATTATACCAGACTGAGCTCCTCATTCCTCTTCTTGTTTAGGATCATCTAGACCTGACATCTGTGAGAGACCACACGGCTCAGCTGGGTACATTGGAGGTTTTGCACTTCACTACAATGCTAAGGCTTTTTACCAGACAAAGATAATAAATTGCTTTATTGCTAAATTAACATATTATGTACAGTTGTCATGATCTGTTCTGTTAATTTAGTTTTCACCTGATTTTGTTCTTTGAGTTTACTTTCTGTGTATTTTCCCTAGTGTTCCTGTTCCCTGTGATCCAGTCTTGTGAGTTTTTTCAGTTTGTCTTTGACCCTGTTTCCCCCCTGCTCTCTGTGTTTTATTCTTTAAATCAGTTTTCAGTGTTTATTTCCTGTTTTATTTTGTAGGAGTTGATTCCTTGTGTTTCTAGTCTGGTTTTACTTCCCTAGTTTTCCCTCCTTTGTTAATCGCCCGAGTCTCACCTGTGTCTCGTCTGTCTCACCTGTTGCTCATTTCCCGGTGTGTGTATATAGTCCCTTGCTGCGTCCGAACTGCCCGCTCGGATACTACATGCTACTGCTACATACTACTGCTAGATCCTACTCCTACATACTAAACACGTTGGCCCAATTCGGACACACTAGACAAGCGGTGGGAAAAGACGACCCCCGCAGGCAGAGAGTAGGTACTGCGCCCGTGCAGACAGTGGTAACTGAAGCCCCTCATCTGCGGGCCTGGCTGTAGTACTGCAGCTGTGCAGTTTAATGATGGAATAAGTGAGCTTTACCTCCATGATGTCGCCACATATTTGCTCATAAAATGATTACTTGGGCAAATATGACACCATGACATGACAAAGAGATACAACCGCACATTTTTTAGGACAGTGTGTGAACTTACATGAAACTTACATCTGTACTACTGCACTCCCGCCTGCTGCTGCTCCGACATGGTGCGCGCTGCTGTGGCCAGCCGGCGTTCGCGACACATTTAAATAGGCAGAGCAGCTGGTGGCGCTAGCATCACATGCGCTTCTACAACTTTTAAGAGGACGAAGAAGAAGCCCGCGGTGCATTTTGGGTCAGTAGCATGCCCGTAGGATGCACCGAGACCAACCTACAATGTGGGCCTGTCTAGTATCTGAAGTAGTATCTGAAGTAGCATGCTACTCGCTCCGGTGGTCAATTCGGACATGCTAGATACTACTTCGACTACTACTTGGCAATTCGGACGCAGCTCCTGTCTTCTCCTCTGTCCTTGTTGGTTCATTGTGAGTGTGTGTGTGTGTGTGTGTGTGTGTGTGTGTGTGTGTGTGTGTGTATGTATGTATGTATGTTTATGTCAGCGTATGCGTGTGTCCCTAGTTTTCTCCTTGTGTTTTGTTTCCCAGTGCATTTTTGATCTTTTGAATTTTGCTTCTTGTGTTTTTTTTTTGGTCCGATATTTTCAAGTAAGTTTTTGTTGTTTTTCATTTAGTTCTTTTTAAATAAATCCTTTTTTGTCTGCATTTGGATCCTTTCCCTTTTGTTTAACTCTGGCTCTTGACAAAAGGATCTGTATGTTTAACAGTGACCGCTCAAGATGTGAGGACAAAGACTGCATTCAGATATAAACTGACATAGTTTAAATCCTGATGTAAGACAAAGCCAAAACCTGTACTAGGTATGCACAATAACACTGGCACTACAGTTCAAAATGTTCACTTTTGATATGAGCAAATATTGACCTAAATAGTCCTAGAACAATGCAGCAGCAGGTTCAGATTATCGTGGATGAATTGGTGGTAGGGATGGGCGATATGGGCTGAAAATTTAAGATTTTTAAGATTTGTCATTCTGGCGATAACGATAAAAGTCTCGATAAAAAATATGATTCCAATCTATATTTTTGACTCATTTAGTCTTGAGAACACCAGCTGGAGTAGTCAAATAAGATACTTCACCACAAGTTTTAGTGGTGGGTTATGGAGAAAACTAATGACATCCAACAAGTCTGAAATGTAAAATTTTCGACATTTGTTAAAAACTCTTATTACACAGAGTGAACAGCAGCAGATCCACTACCCGACGTCAGGCATTCCTGACTGGACTCATCTAAACCACAAACTTGAAGGAGATCCTTCATGTGGAGGGATTTAGCGTATTTATCGTGAGATGGCAAATATTTATCATGGAGGATTTTTCTGACGATATATTGTGAACAATAATTTACCGCCCATCCCTAATTGGCAGGAGTCTAAAGGACAGTGTCATCAGCATAAAGATGGATGAATTCTTGATGTTATTTAAATAAACAGTTTGTCTGAGAGGTCATATTGAAACCACTTGAAAACCCAACTTTATCAAATTTAATGTTTATATCTGAAAAAAGAAACAAACTACGATTTGACTCGACTTCAAAACAACAATTGAACTTCTTGCTGATCCTCTCATACGCCCTCCAGTTTCCTCTCTTATCAGAAAACTCTGTCAGCATCCTTGTTAGCAGTAAAAGACTCTCATGATCACACTTCTGCTGTAACTCTCACAGATCAGTAAAGGTGGCTGGACTAAAAGCTGCTGACAGCGAAACCTCTTTATGCTTTTACTCCGGATGACCATACTTTATATTCCTCTTAAAATGAAGGTCACAGAGATGAGCCAAAAGCTTAAGACCACGATGTGTAGCGTGTAAAATGAAACTGGAGCGGGCACATGAGAACTCCATTAAAACTGGGGGTTAACTGCAGAGAGAGGCAGCAAATCAAACGGAGTGAAATACAGAGAGGTTCCTGGAGTTTCTCGCCACGCTTGAGGCTTTTATACTTCTGCTTTTCTAAAACTCTCTGCTCAGGTGATTCATCAGCCACCGAGGAACCACACAGGCCACATATATCACTTAGCGCTGAATCTTTGTAAGCTTTCTGATGCAAGAAATTGCTTTTTTTTCAAGGCAAGGCCGTTTCTCTGGGAACACGACTGCTATATATCTGTAAAAGGGCAGAAGCCGCATGATGAAATACTCCATAACAGGAAACCAGGTAATCTGCAGACTCTGTCACTATCAGTTGTCCCGTTATCCATAACAACCCGGGGACCCAATCAGCAGAGTAGAAACAAAGAGATGGATTATAACACACAGAGGGAAAAGTGCTGCTTTAAGGGGCCACTTGTAAAATAAAATGAGGAAAAGGTCGTATTAGATTTCATCTGCTATTACTTTTTTAAAGATTACAGTCCTGCACATGGGAAATCTCCACCTAACTTATCATAGAACAATCTGGATTATATCCACTGCGGTTAAGGTTGACTTCAGCACAAAATTACACGTCTTAGTTCAGCGAAACTGCTCCAAATTTGAGCGTATTTTCTTTATACTACTTTGAACAGTTTCCTGAGTGTAGAACATTTTTCTACAGGATTCATTTTACACACGGCATCAGCGAGAAACATAAATTTGTTCTTTACCATCAGAGAGTAGAAGTAGATGAGGATCAGACTGGCTGTCATGACCAGGTTAGCCATCAGCGAGAGCGGAGCCAGGTACTTCAGGTTGGGGGTGAAGACCAGCAGGATGAAGAAAGGCAGGAAGCAGAGCATGTAGAGACGAGAGTCGAAGCTCGGCACCAGGACCTGCGTCTGGTTGGTGAAGTTGATGTGGCAGCTGAAGGTGGTGGCGTTGGCTGCTTCTACCACCTGGAAACAGAGAGCAGAGTCAAATTATTGAGGAGAGGCACCTGTGCTTCTCACTTCTGAGACTTTGATTGAAATAAATATTATATCATATGTATTGGAAGCTACTTTTCATAGATTTTACATATCCAAAACTTACACGAAAACATTCAACACGTCTAAAGCACAAATATGCAAACTGGTGTGAGAGTTGTGAAGAGAAGGAAGCTGCTACAGTAGACGAATGGCACCATCTAGTGGTTAAAAAGCTGTAATACATAGAAGGGCGCGTTTGGAAACAGCCCAGACTTTTCCTCCCAATTTAGGAGTTACACATGGCGCTGGACACAACCGCAGCCCATCAGGAAATCAGAGCAGAGGTGATTATCTAACACGTTCACAAGCAGCAGAAAGAGTCAGAAACAGTGAGCACGAAGCAGTCGTGGAAGCAATCCCACTTTTTCCCATTAAAGAGTTTATTTTTCATGGCAAACTGCCTCTTTTCTGTGAGTTATAGCGCTCTTTCCCTTTAGTTTGCACAATCTGGAAGAACAAAGAACGCCTGCAGCTGAATCTGATCCCTGCACCCAGATGAAACCAGCTTCTGAGCCTCTATATGGAGCTTACTTTATAACAGAGAGGAAGAGGGGAGCACTTGAAAGTGGTCCAAACTGAGGGACTGGATGATATTCAAATACAGAGTTTTAGAAAAAGTTCCTTTTTCGGGTGTTTAGAGGTTTTAGTTTTCAGTGACATAAACAGTTAAACTCCCAGATTTTTAGCTCAGGGCTGATAAAGGCGATGGGAACACTGGCCAAAGGTCCAACAACATTCAGAGATAAACACACAGCAGATCGAGACGCTCAGACAGTAAAAGTAAAAACCTCCAAGAGATCGACATCAGACATCCATCAATGAGGAATCAATAACATCTACATCTTAAGCTTATTGACAGCTTTGGGTAGACGGCAGTTTGAGGGATTATTTGTACCCCATACCCCATATGCAGGTCTACAACTGAAAGGCTAAGACTAGATCCCTGTACTTGAACGCCCTTTCTCCCCATTTCACCTGCCGTATAAACCAAATACCTCTCATGTTACCATCATTGCTGGGATATTTCCACAAGTCCATAATCAGAGTAAACAGAGCTGTGTTCGGACACATGGATCTGGGACACGTTTACTTCGGAGAGTTGCTCTGATTTCTGGAGCTGAGCAGGTAAAAGGTCAGAAGATACAGTGACCTGAATGTGATATTGACACAGCAAACAGTCTTTCCAACAACCCGCAGACAACTATTAGACAACATGTTACCCTGACGATGGTTAGTGTTCACATATTGATGTTTATGTTGATGTTAAATTAAAGAAATCCCTCATATTGGCTTCAATTCTTCATATTTTGATGTGTAAATTACTAAAAGGCGTACATTTTGGGGACTACTCCAGATAATTGTTTGTGTGTCTCGTTCATTTCGAGCTCTAATTGGTGTGTCTGTGTGTGTGTGAATGTGTTGAGTGAGTGATCTTGACCTGTTTGATATTGTCACTGAGGAAGACAAAGTAGACGCAGCAGAATCCCAGCTGGGTGATGATTAGAAACAAGTTCACTGTCTGCCTGAGGGAGACAAAAGAAGAGGTCAGACAACGAGAAGGATTGTGTGTCTTTATGTTTATCTAGTGCAGCACTTTGTATCTTTGTTTTTAAAGGTGAGAGATGTGCCCCTGTAAAAGCTTAAATATCATATTATACATACACACACAGTAGTAAAAAACCGTTTCACTAAAGCAGGTTAGATAGTCGTCTTACTTTCCCCACTGCGAGTGTCTCCTCAGCCATGAAACGTTTTCCATCCCATACTGCACCGCTTCACCATAGGTCAGAAACGGCCTGTTCACCCTGAAGGAAGACACAGAGACTCATCGTTTAACTGACTTTACAAGACTCAGTCAGTTAGTCAGTTGGTTGTTTACCTGGTTGGTAGGTCCGTTTGTTCGATACTTGATTGAGTTAATTGGATGGTTAGGTGGGTGGATGAGTGTTTGGGTGGTTTGTTTTTTTGGTAGGTTGGCTGGTGGAGTGATAGGTTGGTTTGGTAGGTGGTTGGTTGGTTGCTTGGTTGGTTGGAAAGTAAACTGGGTAGGTATTTAATGGTTGGTTCATAGGTTGGGCTGTTAGTAGGTTAGGTGGTTGAATATTTGGTTGGTTGGTTAGTAAAATGGTTGGGTGCTTTGTTGGTTGGTCAGTTGGAGGACTGGCTGGTCGGTGGGTGGTTGGTAGGATAGCTGGTTGAATGATTAGTTGGTTTGTGGGTAAGTATATTGGGTTGGTAAGTAAATGGTTGGACTGTTGGATGGATAATTGGGGAGAGTAATTGGCTGGGTAGGGTTAGGGTGGTCGGTTATTTAGTTGAATGGTTGTTTGGTTGGATGCTTGTTGGTTGATCAAATAGGTGGTTGGATGGTTGGTTGGTTGGTTTTTTGGTAGGTTAATTGGGTAGGTAAGTAAATGGTTGGACTGTTGGTAGGTTGGGTGGTTGAATGGTTGGGTGCTTTGTTGACCGGTCAGTTTGGTCAGTGGATCGTTGGAGAGTTGGTTGATTGTTTGGTTGGTTGGTAAGTTAATTGGATAGGTAAGTAAATGGTTGGACTGTTGGTAGTTTCGGTGGTTGAATGGTTGGTTGGTTAGTTAAATGGTTCGTTAATTGAGCGGTTGGGTGATTAGTTCGGTCGGTGAATCGTTGGAGAGCTGGTTGAATGGTTGGTTGATGGTTGGTTGGTTGGTTGGTTGAATAATTGGGAAGAATGTTTGGTTGGGTAGGTGGGTGGGTGGTTAGTTGTTTAGTTGAATGGTTGGTTCATTGAGCAGTTGGGTGTTTAGTTGGATGGTTCAGTGGCTCATTAGTTGTTTGGTTAAGTGGCTGGATGGTTGATTGGTTGGTCGGATGGTTGATTCCCCAAAAAAACAAAATGCTTAAGAACCAAAACTGTGGTTCTGGCTTTTGGAGGCTTGCTCTAAAAAAGTACCAATTAACAAAGTTAAGCTATGTTGAAAAAAAACATCCATCCATCTGACCACCTGGCTATTACTCATCATCCATCCTTAAACCCAGAAATCCAAAACAGCTCAATTACCCATGAAAACGTAATTAAACTCAAACAACGCTTAAATGTTCCAGGAACCCCCCAAACATGGACCACAATGCCTCCCTTCAAAGTGTAAAAACTGTAGTCCATTACCTAATGGTCAAAGTCACGATGGTTCACAACTGACAGCTATCATGCCAGATTTTAGTGCCTGTTTATTGTTCTGTCCAGAGAGTTGAACTTTTTTAGTAACGTCAAGCTTTTAAGTTGCATATGAAAGAAAAAAACAAAAACATCAAAACTCAAACTTCTTCAAAAGAACTGCACAGATAATGTCATTGTACTTTAACTGTATTATGAGTTTAATCTTAATCACAGCTAGTCAAAATAAAATTAAAGTTGTTTTATTCTTGCAATACTTGCTGACTAAAAGAAACCCCTCCTATAACTGCGACTGACTCAATACTTTTCATCAGTCTAAAGTGAAAACAAAAGTTGTGGAAAAACCTGTGACAGTAGCAAAGCAAGCGTTGCATTATGACATTCAGAGCTGAAAATAAAAGAATGAAATAGATCTGTACAACTGTGAAGAAAGGACTTATGTGAACAGATAATTGGAGGTTTAAGTCTGAGTAAAGGGACTTTATGGATCCTGCCCGTCTGTGAGGAAAGACGAGGAGGGAGTGAAGCTTTTTGGTGATGTAACACAGAAACCTTTAAAACAGGAAGAGGAACATTTTTCTCGCATTTTTGTTTTTCTTCTCTGGATCTCTTCAGTCGATTTAAGTTTGGTATTTTTAGCAGTCGAGTACAAGTACAAGTACAGAAGAATCTATTTGTGGGAGCCTGCTGTGTAAACTCTCGTCATTCATGCTCTCTATCTTCTTAATCCTCTTTAGCGTTACAGGGCATGCTTGCGTATGTCCCTGCATGAACGGGGCAAAGGGCAGGACAGCGCAAACTGCAACACACACCAATATGGACCTAATAGAAAGTTAAGTGCACAGGAGTGTGATAATCACCTCAGATGGATGGCACACAATTACAGCTGTAAAACAGATCACAGATCATTTCAGGAGTTTATTGGCTCAGTTATATAATCCCACAGCACTCTGTTTGGTGGAGCTGATCACAGGTCAGTCACGTTATGTCTATTTGAAGACGGGTATAAACTCAGTTCCCATATGCTGTTTATTACAGAGAGGGGAGGGCGGAGAGGCCAAGTGGAGTTTAATCTGTTAGCGACAAACTAACAGTCACTGCTGGCTCAGGGAACAGCTCAGCAAACACATGACAGCCAAAGCAGAAGCTGTGGTTTTACAGTGACTAGATTATAGAGCAGCAAAAAGCCGAAGAGGACCTGCTGAGAGAGGAACAGGGGTAATGACGACAGATTGTCTTCAGGCCGTGATCTACAAACAAACAACCGCAGCTGTCGCACAAAACTAAATCAAGTCAAACTCAGTGACTTTTATCTGAACCCAGTTTATCTCAGCCTGCCTTATCTGCGTGTATTTTCGGGAAAGAAGGGACGATGCTCTCTTCACAGCAGAGAGAAGCACCTCATGACTCAGCGATGTGTTTGAGGTCGACTGAAACAGTAAAACGCCGAGTCTGTTCTGCTTTTCAGGAGTTGAATTATCCTTATACATGCATATTTAAGACACCCACAAAAAACTGTCTGTCTTTAGCCTCCAGCATTTCTATCTCAAAGGCAACTAAAATTGCAGAGGGCTCTTTTTCTTCAAATGGTGTTTTTCTGCACACGAAACAACAGATTCTGCTAAAACTGGATATTTTCGAAGGATATTTGAACTGAAGCTCGAAAATGTCACTTCTTTGTAATTATTAGACTTTAAAACCTCCAAGACTCCAAATTGTCAGAGTTATTAGAGACGTTTTGTCAAATGTGACGCAAATTGAGGCGAGGGTTTCACTCAAGGACACATAAACAGGGAACTATCAGTCACATGCCATTAAGAAGTTAGTTTCACTTTAAAAGCATCAGCATTTATTTTGCATTCGTAGTCTCAGAAGCCTATTTGCATAATCAAGTCTTTGCTATTTGCTCTGTGAGGAGGAGCTGGCAGCAGAGAGATATTAAGGTGACATTTCAACTCCTCTGAACAAGCCACTGAGTGTGCTTTCTAGGTGTGGCTTTCTTTGTGATTTCACTTACTTTGCACTGAGGTGGTGAGAGCATTTGACCAGGAGCCTCATACAGTGGACTGCTACGACCCCCATGCACAGCAGGCTGACCGGTCCGAGCTGAAGAGAGTGGAGAGAGAGTGAGGGGGAAAAAGAGAGAAAGGAGAGTCAGAGGGGGCGAGGTTCACCCAGGACAGGTCGTCACAACCACTCCAACACTTTCATGGCCCGTCCAAAACTCTTCAGGGAAGCTTTAGGTAAATATAAGTCAGAAAAATGATCTCTATCCAAACAACAAAAGCACAAAGCAAAGGATTAAGACTAAAAATGATGGTTAGAATAGCTCATACGAGGAGTTCTTTAGATTTCATGTTCATTTTCAAGCTGAGACGGATTAATCATTGGCTGAATTTAACATTAAAGAAAAGAAAAAACGATCAGCAGTTTAACAGAGAACAAGAATAACTGTCGGGTGTCTGTTAAAAGAAGCGCATGATCATTTTCACCAGCACCAGTCATCAGCCTCGTAAACAGCAGTAACTTCCTGATGAACATCACCGCAGTGGCTTTTGTTAAACTATCTTAGAGCAGCGGAGGAATAGATCTTATATCTGATCTGGTTCAGCACTAACCACCTGTCTCGACCACAATCTTTCACTTCGGTGCAACATGCGAACGTTTTCACAGCACGACCACAGCTCTGCGTGATTCTGTGAACCAGGCTCTCAGCTCGGGGAAGTGAAGCTCCTGGAACATCTGAACTACATGTGAAAAATTACATCAACTATACGCTTAAAGGCACGACTCCATGCAATTTCAAAGAGTCATCTGCAGAACAGAAGAATGAAGAGAAGGCTTGCTGTGCAGCCTGAGCCCAACTGTATTTTATCATGGATCTGAATCTGATAGTGCATCATGTCATGTGACCCCGTGAGATCAGATGACAAACTCCATGTACTCACCACCAGCCCTGCATTCTTCACAGCCAGAGGCAGACCCAGCAGCCCCGTACCGATGTTCCCTTTTAATAAGTGGATGAGAGTCTGACAAAACCTGGAGATGGGAATAAAGTTCACATCACATCAGATTTGCTTCCTTTAAACCATTAAGTCTGCTTCGGATTGAGAGGATGTCAGGTTTAAGATACTCACGAGGTTCCTGTCCGTTCTCCGATCCTCTCGTAGTTACGCTGAGGTCTGGAAGGTCCAGGAGGGGAGGGGCAAAGAGCGTCCATTTCTGATGGATTTTGGTCCGAGAATAGAGAACCTGCAGGGAGACACACACACAAAGGATGAGTAAGGAACCGACGTTTTCATGACCTCCACAGACTCGCCACACGTCGGCTAGAGCGCTAGAACAGAGATGATGTTAGAGGATCATAAAGACGACTTCTGGATGAATCTAATGAGCTTAAATGTAGATTTAAAAGTTTAGAAAACAATCAAAAGACAAAGTTTGTAGTTTAGTTTTTAACTGCTGAAGAGCTGAACGATAATGGATGACACTGAAATTCATTTACATTAATTACATTGATGACTCATCTGCAGGTATTTGCTGAAGGCGGTTGCTTTAACACGATGTATGGCTGTTTTTAAAAGCACTCATCCGTAGTAAAGCGACACAACTCTGTGGTTTCAGCTCAGCAGGTAAGGAGACAAAACTTTGATGGGAAAAATTCACTGATAACTGATTCTGGGTTCAGACTTTAGGGAATTCTGAGCATGAACAATGATTTCCTCGTGGACTGAGTGTCAGTTTTGGGTGATAAAGACTTTAATTTTCATTAGTTGGGTTTCACGGTCAGTGTTGGCTCATGTGTCGATGAAGCTCTTGTGTTTTTATTGCGCTGCATGTTTATGATTGCTCTTGTACTGTATTTTATTTTATTATTTTGGTTTGGGAACGGACCTGGGTAATAATTTCATACCACAGACTGTCGAAGGTGTGGGGTATGACAAATAGTTGAAACAGCCTAACTGCTAGCATTCAGGGGAGGGTGATGTGATGAGATGTGATACAGAGACTGAGTAATTCTGCGTATCTAATCAATTGCAGGACAATCTTAAGTGCAGTGTTAATTTGGTGAGCTGGATTGGAAGGAAATCTGCGTTTGTTAGTTTTTTTTATTGAAATGTTGAATTTTCCACCAGGAATATGACACTTTTATATGTTTCTGGAGTCAGGATGGTGATATATTGCTGCACTGACACTGTCTCCCCCTCAGTGATCACAGCAAATGTAAGATATCTATGATTGAAATCATCGACAGTTTATCTGCATGACAAAAAAAACACTTCAGGTTTCATCCAGGTGATAATAAAACAGATTTGATGGCAGAGACAAAAAAACAAGCTCAGAAAAGAAGACATTTTAAATGAACTAGAGTCTAAAAATGTGAAAACTGAAACAACGACTCGTGTCAAAATATAAGAAAGAAAAAAAATCCAGATCAGGAGCCAGAACCTTGGTTTTTAGGACATTTAAATCACAGCTGGTTTTTAGGTCATGTTGGGTCAGTCTGGTTTTGACATGAATCAAACTAGGAGATCAGAAAAGTCGATTATCGTCCATCAGCTTATGTACCACAGACAAGGAGACAGGAGAGGACAACTTCACTGAGTATGGCAGAAGTCCGATGTCAGTTATCTACGGATAAAAACTTTACATCAAGTCTTCAAGTGCATCTTCTTTCACTGTCTTTGTCGTCTCTATTATTAGTTTTGAGTTTGTTTTTAATCACGGTTTCCTCTTTTGGTTTGCACTTCAGAAATATCACGCGACAGAGTTTGAATGGTCGAGTCTCGCACAAATAAATAGTCTATTAAGAAACGCCCGACTGTAATAATCACAAGACAGCTATCGTGTAGTTTGGCTGCACATCAGGAGGTTGAAAAAATATTGTCTCCGCCCAAACAAAAGCCCTGCTGCTGCTACTGCTGCTGCTGCTCAAACGGACTCCTGTTATGGGTTTGTTTACTGATGTGCCTGCTGCCTTCAGAGGAATCCACTTTAGTCTCTCGTGACTCTCGTTACCCTTTAACCACCAGAGACGAGCTGAGGGTGGAAAATAGATAAAGAGCAGAGTGTTCATCGACTGAATGTGTGAAAACTGATACTGAAGTGACACTGAGGCTCGTCTTTACATCACAAAGCCCTGCGTTTTAAAATATCCCGGCTGAACTCGAACTTCACATCACCTCTGCACAATAAAACGAGCAGCGATTTTCAGCTCAGCAGAGCTTGAACACACTCTAGAAATATTACTTCAATACTTTAAGTCCCACTCCGACCATTTTTCTTTTTACTACTTAAAGTGTTCTCAGTGATCTTTAAATTGTGATTATGAAGCTTTTAGCTAAAATCATGTTTCCTGTGTCATTTTCAAGAACTTTTCTTCTGCAGAGCTCCAGTAGCTCATTAGCAATTCACCTCTGAGTCATGAGCAGAGACAGCCCTGCTTAACGCTAGTTTGCGGCCTAACATTACTGGTGTAGTAGAAGTGGCAGGTAACATCGGAGCTATTCAGCTCTCGAGCACTAATGTCTTTCGGGACATGATGAAAGTTAAAGTCCGGGGGCGGAGCTTGGATTTGTGATGTAGGAAATCTCACTGTGTCTGAACCTGCTGTTTGGGTCTGCCAGAGATTCACAGAGATTTGAATGCAGAAATACCTAGAAATGCTCTTGATGTGTCCTGTAGCATCAGAAAAATGTCATATGAACATGTAGACAACAAGAAAAACATGATTTTCATCAGAGTGGGTCTTTAAAGACAGAGCAAAGACACATACTGCCCACTGGTGCAAAACACACCATACTCTTGATTTCTGTCACAGCTGCGAGTTAAGTAGATTTGGGATAATCTAAACAGAACTGACAACACCTACTCCAAAAAAACAAAGTATCTTTTAAAAGCTGTTAGCTTCAGATCAAACCACTGCAGTAAACCAGATCTGAGTACGACTGAAATGTAATCCACAGCTGAAACCGGACACCAGCGGCTGCTGTTCATTCGAGACATCCTGGTGTCAAGCCTGAGCCTGATCTACCTAACATTACAAGTGTCCAAACTGGTCTCTTACCTGCCTCAGGTAGGCATCAGTAAAGGGAATCCAGACACAGTTCCTGGAAAAGGCAGTGACTCTGACTGAGCTGTAAGTGCTTGTAGGGCGATGTTAATAACCCAGCTGAGACGGCGGAAAGAGCAAATATTTGCAGGCTAAGTTAATAAAGGTGGCGAGAATTTGATCTTGTCTGACGAGAAAGTGATGTTTGAACTACTTCACCATAGGAAGAGAATAAAGAACTTTGGATTAGGGCTAAACAATAGATCACAAACTCATCCTGATGTGAGCATTTGCAGCAAAACACATCACAACAATCAATGGCAGGATCTGAAGAAGTGCCTGTTTCTGGGAGAAATCTTGAATGTAAACTCTACCCCTCCCAACCAGTTTTCCCCTCAGCTCCTCCTCTCCCCTCCCGCTCTGCTCCAACAAGCCCCGCCCACAAACAGACGCTCCTGCTCGCTCGTATCGTTCCAATTAAATTCAGATATAATGCAGATAAATACTTCAGATCATTACAAATGGGGCCCAGTCAAGGTGAAAGTCAAAAGCATTGGTGCTACTGTAGATGCCAACAGACTACCAGCAAACACAATGTTTGCAGGACTTCTACAACGAGGATAAAGTGACATAGTCCAGGACCCGAGGGAGGACAGTTTAGCGATGGCGCTACAACACGCTACAGCAGGTCCGTTTGACAAGAAACACTTCTGTTACAGGCGCTTGGCTTACTTTGTTAAAGCGGTTTACAGGGAAGGTTACAGGGTCACCAAGATCACAAAGCGTCTATGCTTCAATTATGTTGACCCGGCTCTTGTCCGGTCTACCTCCGTTTTAAGCGCCCGTTATTCCTCCAGAGTCTCCGGTATTTACTTTGTTTTCTTGCTTGTGTCGGCAGTCGTGGCCAAAGGAGGATTCAGACAATTTTCTGAACTTTCTGGTTGGTTTCTACTGTCACAGCAGGCTCATGAACGTTAATCGAGGATGTGGAGCATGCCTCACAACACGAGGGAGCAGCGTCTGCCTCACAGCCAATCAGGTTAGAGGAGGTGGAGAATGGCTTTGTTTACAGTCAGAAAGAGCGGACCGCTCAAAAATGTTAAAATGTTGACGACACAGACATAACAAAACACAGAGATATCATTATATTACCAGATGTCATTATTAACTAATAGCTTTTGACTGATATTAAAAGCTTTTTTGTATTTACACCACTAACAAAGAGTCTTCTTTAACAGAATCCTGCCTACCCCACCTTTAAGTGGGCACATAAACATCCTCTGTCTGCATGTACCTTTAATCTGGACAATAACAGTTTAGGCATCACGACCACACCTAATGATTATTCTCACAGTCATGGATTATCCGAACACTATTCGACTAATCACATATTAAATTGCACAATGACTCTTAGGCTCTAATCTCATTAATATCACAGAGTACAGAACAATACTGTTGCATATTGCATTGTTATTCTTTTTTTAATATCTTGCAGACTTCATGCCAAATTTTCCGGTAAAGTGTGGTAAAAATAAGAGAGAAGTTTTGCTTTGTTGGAGGAAAATAGACTTCAAGTCAAAAATCGAGTGAAATGTTCAACATAAAGGGTTAAACAGTCAAATACAAATAAAAACTCTGACAGTAACACCTCCTAGTGAAACACAATGAGGATTAAAGATGAAATGTGGTCACAGTTGTTGTGACTTCCTGCCAAATTATTCACCAACTGTTCCAAAAACATTAAAGCTGCTTTAATGATATTCTGTCAACCTGCCAACGAGGATTATTCATAATCCCACTGAGCCTAATCAAGATTATTGCCACCATGGTCAAGTACGTACAACACACACACACACACACAGCTTTTTTTTTGTTTTTTGATTCCAATGAACGGACAGAAAAGTGTGAGTTTAGTTTCCATACCTTCACCTCGGATGTCGACGTCGCTGGAGCTCATCATCTTGGGTTTAGTGGTCGGCTGGGTGTCGTGTCCCCCAGCCTCACAGATCCAAACACTGAGAGATCAGGGAGTCCAGCATTGACAGCTCCTCACTGCAAAAAGAGAAAGATATTCGATGTGACATTCAGCTCCAGCCATAAATCCAATTTTAGAGTCCTGAACTGACTGACGCAGATTTTAGGTTTAATGTTTCCTCTTTGATCCGTTAACCCGTGAATATTTGTCGACTTTTAGCGATAGGAGCTGCGTTTAAATGCAACATTTGGTAATATCAAGGCTCCGAAGAACAACAGTACAATTGTTGCCACATCCTCAAGTATTTTATCGGATGTGTGTATCGACGTATGTCTGAAAAGCCGAGGGACAGAATGAGCATGACAAGAGAGAGGCTGACATGATCGTGATAATACAAGATAATACAAGTTTTTATCAGGGACGTTTTATGAAACTGAGAGTTAAGACATTACAAGAGGGCTGTTAAAATAAACTCAAAGATTGAAACAATTACAGCAGATAAAATAATTAAATAGAGAGGAAATAAGACAATTTAACAGTCAAAACACAGTGAGGCCTTAAAGCCAATAAAAGGAAGAGATGAGGCTTTAAAATGAACTTAAATGCGACTAAAAAAATGCAAGAGGCAATTGAATAAGTGCAATCAAATAAAAATATAAATCAAAAAGCGGTCACTGAAAATTGATTTGGTAAGAAAAAGAAATTGTAAATGTAGGACAAGAAAAGATGGAGGCAAAGTGAGAAATGAAATAGGATGAAATATTCAAAGACATTTAAAATGAAAGAGAGGACAGCATCAGGTGAAGGCCAGTCAATAATAATGAGTTTCAAAAGCTGAGATGGAAAATGCAACTGATTTAAAATCAAAAACTAACAGGAGGGAGGCTACAGCTCTGTGAAAACCAGGGAGAGACCGAGCTGGAAGAGACCGAGATTACAGGCTGGGATGAAACCACAGCACAAAATCTAAAATTAACAAAGATATAAAATCTCAACAAACCCACAAATATTTGTTTTTTCTGCTAGAAAAAGAAACTAAGGAGCTTCTTAATCCCTGAATTCGAGCTGTCTCTTCATATTCTCTTTTCAGTAGATGATCTGCATGTTTTTGCTTTTCTTACTGTAACTTCAACTCAATTATAAAAAAATGGATCGTGTATAAAAAGAGAAAAAACGTGTTTTTTAGAGGAAATATTTTTAAAAGGCTATTTAAGCTCCTCGCTATGATTGGATTTGTTGGGTTTAACTCGGGATTATTTCAGGGTGGACAGAATTTACCAAGAATTTCGAACAAAAATATTGGATTGGAGAATAACAACGTGACCTGAAGTTTTTTTTTTTCATTTTTTCTGAACAGTTTAGTAACCATCACCACTTTCAATTGCACTGAAATGAAATTATCAATTTCCATGTCAAATTGAATAAAAATGTAGTTGTCCTACTTTATTTGCAGGAAATCCTTTGACTTTAACGCTCATCTGATCAGGTGAAATCTTTAAAAACAGGATTTATGTGACAGAGAGGAAACATTAATTCAGTGAAAAGGAAGTTTTAACGGAGAAGGCGCAGTGGTCATTACTTCTTGTCAGTGTAATGTCGTGTTAGATGTCTCTGAGGAGGGTAAAGCCCACTTAACCACAGTGTTGCATAAGAGCAGCGAGAGGGTTTGTGCGAATGTGTCATGAGCTGCTGGGTGTTGTTGCAGCTTCTCCCCCTAATCACACAGGGATTTACTCGTTCCACGGCTTTGCTGTCCACCTGCTGATTCACTGCTCTAAGGTCAACAGCAAGTCTGGACTTTGTCGCATTTTTCAGGAACTGATCATTTGCATGTCGTGGGGGTCATATGGAGCATACTTCCCTAATGCTACTCTCACATTTGTTGTTGTTCTTTGGCGTTAAATGACTCCAGCACAACTTGAGAAACTGGATTGTCTGTATTTACTCAAGGCCGTTTACAGATGTTGCAGAATCTCCCCCCCCAAGCGTGTATCCTGAGCTGACCAGCTTCTGTTTCTTTACACTGAAAGGCCTCTGAGGTGTGTGAAAAGAGAAAAACATTTGCACAGGAGAAGTGTGACTTCCACATGAACAACAACGAACCTGAAGGAAGGCCAAAGCATTTAAATTACAAGCTTATCAGCAATTTTACCGCTGTGACCTGAGAAGACTGATCTAAACGAACCGCTGTGGAGGCAAAAGAGAGGCGAGGTGTGCAAATCTTTACAGCAGCTTTCAACGCAGGTTTCAGATATTATCATAGCGAATTACCCGCTCATTACTTATCAAATTCATAAGCACAAAGAGGTTCTTTCAGTGTCCTGCACTGGATGGAGACATGTGTTTACAAATGTTCAATGCAACTCCTCCAGCAAGGTCACGGCATTCAAGCTGCAAATTTCAAGACTGAAAAAAAAAACAACACAATGCTTTTGTTATTCTTACTTCATATTAAGATGGTATAAAGTCGTCTTAGTCCATGCATATTTTACAGATGCGCTGGTTATTTCAAGCGGTTATGACACCTTATAGTGCTGGGATGGAGAAATGAGACAACCATGAAGGCTCCGGTTTACAGCCTGCACAGTGATGGAGATGAAGCTTCAGTTATGAGGAAGCTGTTTCAGGTTAAAATTGGTTCTTTATTTCTAAGATTTATTGAATCAGTTCATGCTACAAATCTTTTAGGATTAAACCTCAGTCCACAAAAATTTTACTTTTCTGCCCAGACCTGCTGCGCTGACGTAACATCACGTCGTCTGTACCAGTTTGTCATCAAAGTCATGAAAGGCGGATCATGGCGGACTCGGCATAATAATGAATGAATAAAATGAAGACGATGACACAGCAAAGTGCGCCACATGCAAACGAAAGGAGGAACAACACTCGGCTTAGGGGGTGTGTATTTGATCAGCTGGTGTCATAACGTCTGCAGCAATTAGTCACATAACATACAGATAAACCAATTAATGGCTTTCTGGCATTATTGGCATCATATGAAGACTCTGAAACCAGTCAACATCTCCCCCTGGTTACTGTAGAGTTTTTATTAGTTATGCCCTGAACGAATAAAGCTTTTTAACTCAATCCTTGACTCAAGCAAGCGTGCCCCAAAACAGTCTCAGAGCCTCCAGAGTCCCAAAGGCCCTGCAAAAATCAAGGATTGGTTGACATTTGTAACAAAGTAATATTACAGTTGCAAGACTGATGTTTACGAGGGTAGGGCTGGGCGATATAGGAAAAAGTTTATCACAATGTATTTTTTTCCGTATCAGTCGATATCGATAAATATCACGATATAAAAAATTCAATTTAATAGTGCTTATTGGTAGCATGTCTTTTGCAATACAACAAGCTACTGCATCTGAGGTCTTTGTGTCTCTTTGATGTTTTGTCATAAGGCGTTGTGCTAGAGAAAGTGGACTGAATGGTCAGCTGTTTCGACTGCACAGGCATCGTGGGCTGTTTCGCACTTGCTCCTGCCAGTCTGGTTGATGAAGTCGACATCGGTTGATTCTTCATCGTCATTTCTGTCGGGGGTGGCACTCATTTTCTTTTTTTCCCACTGACAGTGCTGTTGGCTTCCTGTGTTAAAGTGCTATAGTTGCGTGTAGCTGCAGCCTGCTAGTTGTTTGCTACTTGGTTCTAATTCAGCATGGTGCGGAATCGGAGCAACTCCTATTTTCATTGTATAGTATAGTCTACCAAAACATGGCAGAATGCGGGCTGTCAAAAAGCATACTGACCATTTTTTTTATCGATATCAAGGGAAACTAATTTTTGATATCATTATCGTTTTATCGCCCAGTCCAGTGGTGGACTGGAACATCGGGATCACTGATTCCCGGTGGCCTAGCGTCACCTGGCCAAAAAATTGTGTATAACAAATTGTGTGTGCGTGTGTGCCCGCAGGCAGGCCACTGAACTTGTAGAGCAGTAGAGGGGTAGCTTTTACGTAGCTAGTGCGACCTGAAGTAGAGCTGTAAGGTGATCGGCCGCAGATGCGCTGATCGAGCATCGTTGTTCACTCCACTCCCGAGCTGATCGTGTTTCTTTCTCCTCCTCCCCCTGAGACAACTGAGACCCCCTGAGCTCTAAGATGTGATTGTTTTGAGTTTTATAAAGTCGCCGACCGACACCGAGACGGCTACGATGCTAGTGGTGTGTGCTAATCCAAGTTTTATGCCTCTCGAGAACTTTGACTTTTTCTGACAGGCTTTCAACATTTTATTACAATACAACAGCGACATAGTTGAAGGCATGACTAATATAGAGTTTTTATAACCATGATAAATATATATAAAATCTAGTTCAGTCGGCTATAAAGCACCTGTCAAATTACTTCATATTTAATTTGCAGTTATGCAGCCAATGTTGAATTCTTCACAGTAGCGTTATATTCACTAAATCTGGCTTCAAATGTCCAAAACTTTTCGCCGGTGCAGGTATTTCCGCCTGGATAGAGTCAAACTCCTGGCCTGAATTATGGTCCCAGTCCGCCCCTGGCCCAGTCCTATATAGGGGGTTTTATGTGACATTGTTTATTAAACAATAGGAGTTTTATTTGTGTTATAAAATTGAAGCAGTACAAAACCAGACACCAATTTTGTTCCTATTATTTTCATGAAAAGTATAATTGGATGATCTGTCATGTCCAATTCAGTAAAAAGACAATAACTAAAGGTTGTTAATCATAATCTGATAATGATCAGAAACAAATGCATGGATTATTTTCAGTTGTCACACTGTAGTTTTGCTTGATTACCTTTACATTTAGGATTTAGTGTTTACAGGTAAAAAGCTCAGGTAAAGCACATTCTTGACATGTCATGGGTGCGGCATAACCCTCCAGTCTTCATTAAAATCACACAGAAAGAGTATTTGGTCCTTTTAACGACTTGACAAACAGACACAAACAGACAAACACAAACAAACAAACACCAACCTCAGCAGACGAACCAGATAACCTAATAATCTCATCATTTTGCGCTAATCTTTAGCCAGGAGACATGTGAGGGTCACCATCGTCTCAATGGACAGGGACAGATAAGGCAGACAACCGAGACAAACACCCCTGATGGGATCTGGCCAGGAAACTATACCATCAAATCAGCTTATGATTAATTGCGCTGTGCTAAGAAAGCAGTTAAATAGGGCTGCTGTGTACGAGCGCTTTAGCTGCTATTTCCCTCTGTGGAAGACTCCCACGAGAAGCGGAGGGACTGAAACAGAAAGAGAAATAAAGGACATGCTAACAGCCTAGCTATTAGCTCGTAATAACCTGTTACCTGTGCGGGGACACGGCTGTTTATTCCACTAACGTACTGTGTCATCTATCTATGTAGCCGAGGTTAGCAAGCTGTGCGTCCCGATGCCATCTTTGTGTCAACACCAACCTGCCTCGGAGAAAACCTCGAGTTCGCTCCTTTATCCAGGTGTCGGGTTGACTGTACAAGAGGCTAACCTCACCGTAGACCTCTTTTTTTCATATCGGATCCATAGCAGCGAGGATACAGAGCGGCAACAGCGGAGCGACGAGTGAAGGTAAAACAGGAGTCGACTGGGGGAGTCAGCCGTGTGGTCACGTGACCCCTCCGGGAACGAGTAATTTTGCGTTCAAGTGTCGGCAGAAAAATCGGAAATTAAAAGCATTTAAGCGTTACTTTTTAATTAAGTGTTGTAACAAGCTCAAAGATTTTCCACTTTGAAAGTTAATCTCTAATGAAAAAAAAAGATATCCGTAAAACTTTTATAAAAACCGTCATTTTGGTTCTACAATAAACCCAGAAAAGAGCTTCCCGCCTCGGACACTCGAATGATCCGAGGAGCACGTAAACGCACCTTGTGTCGTGCTGTCCGACGTGCTGTTGCCATAGATACAGATTATTGCTTTTAAAATAGTGTCGCTAACTATTTTCTACCTCTGTGTGGGCTTTAGCTGAATAATGACAGTGCTGGTATCAAAGATAAACCTTATGTTATATCAGGGATAATGTCGAACATCAAATGTGTGTCTGTGGCAGTAAAGTGAACTGTAAAGTTATTTCAACCCAGAAATCCATGACATGTTCGGACAAGTTCCAAACTACGATCAACTGATGGTGCTTTCTCCCTCATGATATACAAACAAAAATGTTTAATTTTATTCCATTTATATTTTTTCATTGTTGTTTTAGGTGTACATTTTATTTCAGACCAAGGCACAAGCAAACTAAGCGCCAGCTTAGGGCCCCGCGGCCAATAGGGGTAGTTGGGGTTTAATCCGGTAGTTGGCGGTAATGCGACATTGAATTTGCTAAATATAAACGTAGAAGAAGAAGCTGAGGAGGGGAAGTTACCGTTGGCCGAAGCTAGCTTGTTCAGTTCGTTGACGTTTCACAACATTCAACTCAGTTCGAGGGAGAAACGCACAGCTGACTAAGTTTGGACCATATTTCTTTAATTATGACGGTCAGTAACTATTAATATGTTTTATAATATGTAGATTTTCTTCATTTTAGCCTTTACCCTGCCTGTGTAGTGAAAAGTAGCGTTCGAGCTAGCTTTGGAATTTTTGTGTGAGTCGGCTTCAGGTTGTCACAATCTCGGTAAAATCACGGTCAGCAAACTAGTTTCTGGTAATTTTAGTGCTGTAGGCAGGTCCGAGGTCCTTCTGGGAAAGGAGATGTGTATTTCTTTAAAGCCTCTCAGGAAAAGGAGCGAAAATAAAAGACAACAGACCAACTCCAGGAGATCACACAGCACCCATAACCATCACAAACTCAGGAAACTCCACGTCAGACTAAAAGTACTTTGGATTCTGGGCCTCTCCGATCTTGATTTCAACTGAGATGCAAAATTTACTCTAATCTTAAAAACAGGATTTAGGATCACTAAGAGTCCGGTTCGTCTTCTTCCTGACCGAGTTTATGTCTCACTTTTTTAATTAGATTGTGGGGAAAAAACGAACTTATCTTCTAAACTGTACCCCGACAATAGTTCTGATTTTAAGTTTGTTTTCATGGTTCTGCATTATCTTGTGGGTATAGTTTTCATGTAGGGGAGACCAGGGTTTGTTGTCACATTGCAATTATCTTTGCCACCAGAGGGCCCAACTAAAAAGTGGAATATTAGTTTTCTTCCTTTACATGGTCAGGGGTCGTGTCCTGTCTGAGAAGAGAAGAGAACACTGTGAACATTGTTTAAAATACTCTTCTTCCAGATAAAAATCCCATACATAGATAGATAAATGGATACATAGATTAGTATTGTTTATCTTGTTAAAATAAAGGGTAAGTTGCAATAAGTTTTCATTGATGTCATAATTTGATCTTTCTTTAACAGAAGCACGAGTTTGAGGTTGCGATGACGTGTGAGGGATGCTCAGGAGCTGTGACCAGAATCCTCAACAAGGTGGAAGGTGAGACTGAAACGCAGGTCGTATCTATATCCAGATAAATTGTAGTTCTCTAAAGTGGCATTCACGTATCCGACGCATGAATAAAAAAGTGGTGGACCTTTCTCTTTTTCTCGTTGGCCAATGGCTGATACACAACACAGAAACCATGTTGTTTTTATGTTTGTTTTGTTTTATGGATTATAAAATATTGGTTGAATACCATGGAATACTCTCTTTGCATTAAACAGATTGTACAGAACATGAAATAAAATTGAGGAATGATTTGTAAATAACCTACTGCTGTTGTTTGTTCCTCCACAAATCCAGCACCAGTGTTGTTCTCAAGCTTTTAAAGCTTCGGCATCACAAGCACCCTGTGAATTATTGGCTCAGAATGAGTCAGCAAGTATATCATCTGATGCAGTTTGTTTTTCATTTTATTTGGCTGAAATTATGCTTCTTTTTCTTTATGAACTGAGCTGTGACAGTCAAAGAAACACACTCTGCCTTGATAGTAAATTCTCTTTTACTGACAGGACCTCTTAACCGAATACAACATATGACATGTAACTAACTGCTCGAGTCAAAGTATCTTAAGGTGAATCATGTCCCTCAGATTTCATTAAACTGTGAGAGTTTATTGTGTCTCTTGGATGTAAACATGTTCCTGATTTATTCCCTCTCCTTTCAGGTGTGAAGTTTGAGATTGACCTTCCTAAGAAACTAGTTTGGATCGAGTCTGACAAAGATGTGAATTTCCTAAAGGAGACACTGGAGAAATGTGGGAAGGAGGTCAAGTACAATGGCACTAAATGAAGGATTCTGCATCATGCAGATCAGGTGCAGGTTCAGTATTTGATTCTACATAGATTTGTGTTTATGGATGTGAGTTCTGCTGCAGACTGCAAGCTCAAACCGCCCCCCAGCTAAGCAGGAGAGCCTGCTGTACCTGTGAAACCTGTACACCGTTACAGGACCCCTCAAAAGTATACTGGACTTGTACTACTCTACAAACAAACAGGAGCTGCTCCCTCTTCGAAATATAGAGGTCTGAAAAAGTAAAGAAAATATGACAGCCCTGCTCGACTCTTCTCATTCCTGAGTCATCAAACACTTTGGCAGGTCCTCAGCATTTCATACGAACACACAGATAGTCTCTGTAGCTTCTGCTGGACATGCACTGGACGTTGAACTGTCAACAGTGTAAAACCATCCACAGCAATACTACATCTGGACCACACTGCTTCTCCTTTTCATTTTTGCACCCATGTTTTACACTCAAAAAGCTTACTGTGAATATGATAAGGGGATTATTATACTTACTTTACCAACAAGATTACACCTTTTTTTACAGTGTCTATATGTTACACAGTACATCCCTGAAATCATTAAATAATAAATCTCAGAGAAACTACAACTGCCGTCGAGTTTGCAGAAAGTTCGTCACAGCATGTTGTGGATGACGGGCCAAATAGCGAAGGACTTTCAGATAGAACAAGAGGTCAACATTTAGTTATTTTCAGGCTCTTTCTGGTGTGTTTCAACTCAACTCAACTTTATTTATGGAGCACTTTAAATACAACCAAAGCTGACACAAAGTGCTGTACATAATAACATAAAAACATGAAACAACAATAAATAGTTGTTTTAAAATAGAATAAAAAGCAATAAAAAAATGCCGTCTCATGCTGGGTCAAAAGCCAAGGAATAAAAGTGGATTTTAGTGGGTTTTCTCCTAATTACTTAGTTGAGATCTAAAACAATACGTGTGCTGAACAAAAACTACCTGTTGTATTTCCAGCTGGAGCAAATTAACACTAAAAATCATTGTTACATCATTTGGCGGCTCACTTTAGTTTCTGTGTGTGCTCTTTCTGCAGGAAATCACTGCTGCTTATGTAAACTGAAGATTCATGCTGAAATTCGAGTCCACTACCTGACTGGAAGAGTCCGATGGAGCAGCGCCTCTTCCCTCCATGCTTAGACGCACAAAAGTCCCCTCAGATGCAGGTCTTATACTTTAATGATTTACAGAGACGGAAGTGGCAAAAAGTTCCTGGAAAATGAAGAGAAACACAAAAGAGCACTTATCTGTAGATATAGAAAAGAGAAAGTGAACAAGATAACAAGAAGACGTTCTGACGCTGTTTCTTTCTTTCTCCTCCAACATTTCCAACATAGCTCTTTTCTGTAAACTCTTTTTGAATTTCTAGAATTTTTTTATTTGACAGTCAGACATCTTCATTCATCAGGTAACCGTGTGAGAACTGTGTTTCCTCTTTGTGTGAAAGGTCAGAAAAAACAACCCTCTTAAACTTTAAATACATTCCCTCAATTTGAAATACACTGCAGACAATTGGCCATGTCTGCTCTCAGCTTCATTTAATATGTTTTTTTTGCACTTGATTGTTTTGAAAGTAATCGAACTTCATGTGAGAAACGTCCATCCATCTTTCTTTCCTCTAGAGACAATCTGCTGGACCTGAACATCTTCCTTTTAGTTTCATCGCACTTTACACAACAATTATCTGCTCAGACCACAGGTCAAATGTATCATGTTTATCCAGATTTACTGACATGTCTTAGTTTTCTTTAAACACCACGATGAACTGATCAGTATTGTTACTTTAAAAAAAACACACACCTCACTTTTCCTCTTTACTTTTCTAATTGTTCGTCTGAATATGTGTTGACACAAAAGAAATAAAATCAGTTCTGTCTGTAAAATAACAGCTTATAGTTTCATTGCTTCACGAGCAGCACGACTCCAGATCTGGAAAGACTGGACACAAAGTAAAATGTTGATTAAAGCAGATTTTGATGTTTGCAAATCACAGAAACTGATAATACAGCAATTCCTATGCTATTTTCTCTCACTGTGATATTTTTTAGATAGCGTCTTTAATATTAAAATACAATAATATAAAAGAATACGAACAGATACAACATTAAAGTTTCTCAGGCTGGAGTTTTATATTGGTTGGATACCTGTTTGGTTGACAGACAACAGTATGTGGAATTTTCTGATGCAACATCAGAGTAATGAGGAATGCCTCAAGGCTCAGGTTTAGGGCCCAAACGTTTTATTTCAAAATACTATTTTTTTGGGAAGAGGACTTTAAAAGAAAAAGCACAAAGATCATAAAATATTGTGTCAGTACAAAAGAGGATAAGTGCCTCAAGAAGGAAAAAATAATTACAGGAGGGAGTTTTTTTTTATTTCCTTTTCAGGATTAAAGTTGAAATTTCAAGAGTAAAGTCAAAATGTTTAAAAATCGGAATGTAGATATTTATTCATGTTGACTTTGATCTCGAAATTTTGACTTAAATCTCCTCCCTGTAATTATTTTTTTCTCTTCGTGTGGCCCTAATCCTCTTTGGTATGTCAGTGAGTCTGTGTCAAAGATTCATCAGATTAATTCTCCTCGCTCTCATCACGTCATCCCGATGTGTTTTCTGTTTCCAAAAGCAGAAGGAGTCAAATTTGTGTGCCTGTTAATGTTGCGCAGATAACTCGGTTTTCTGCCTTCACATGTTGCATAATTTATTCTATCAACCACCAGGAGGAGCTGTGGCATTAAGTAGTTAAAAAATCTGCTCCTTCATTAGACACAAGTTTGTCCTGAAGAACTACAAAAGCAGACGTTGAGTCAAAAATAAGAGGTTACTGTTGGTTCGGTATTTCAAAGGGTAGTTTTTCTGCTCTCTACTTTTTGTGTTGCTCAGCATCATAGATATAGATATGTAGAATATGTGGAAATGTAGAGTATTTTAAGGTATGAAATCACACGTGTAAGGAATATTTTATTAATTTGATATTACAGCATTACTCAAAACAGACTGGAGGTTAAAAAAAAGACCAAAAATAAATGGAAAAAGCTGGTCTAGACTGCACTCTATGTGAAGATGGGATAAGAATGAGCGCCAGACTCACTCTCATCACACCTTCAAACCCTTTACAGCATTTAACAAGTTACAGTGGAGAGGAAGAAACTATTTTAACAGGTAGAAACCTTGAGCAGAACCAGACTGATGTTAAAAGGTCATCTGCTGAGACTGAACTGGTTTAGAGATGAGAGAGAGAGATATCATACAACCAAAGAGAGAAAGAAACAACTTCAAAACTCGATAAAATACACTTAAACACACTTTGATATATGATGTATGTCTGGTCTTGGCAAATGTCCACATTTATAGTTTACCCATGATGCATAGCTCCAGTTAAGAACATTACTCTGAGAGATATATGCTGCAGAAGCGGAATTTAAGAATATTGTGCTTGTGGCTAATTTCACCATCACACCCTCATCGCCTGGTTACCTGAGTGACCAGTGAAGAAAATCTGAACATTTAAAACGTCACATTTGATTTAAAACATTGCTGTTTGTGGTTTCTGGGGTTTTCTCAGAGTGAATCAGATAAAAACAAAAAAAACGATCTCCTCAGGTCCTCATGAGTTTTCTTCTCTTCCACCTTGTCCCACTGGCTCAATATCTGCAAAGTCCACCCGCTCATGTTCACAATGGTACTCCACTGCAGCAGTCTCTGAAACAGAAACATTGGAACAACATGGAAGTACTCAAAAGAGATTCTGAGATAGTGTGTATCCAAAACAGTGAAACTGTGTATCATGGTGAGCACAGTGAGTTTGTACCAGACTGCTTCGCCTGTTGTCTTTGTTTGCAGACCACAAAGAACACCACCAGCGTCAATGTTAGCAAGAGCACGATCCGAACTACAGCAGACACTGGAAGATACTGAGAAGCTATAGAGGGGGAAGAAAAGTATATGTAACAATTAAAACATCTTAATTTAACTCTTGTTTAATGTTCTACTGAAAGGTGGAGATGCGCCTGAAATTGTTTGGATTTTGTTTTTCTCGTACTCCTTTAATCGTTTCTCATTTCAGTCAGAGACCGAACAGGTGGTTAGACAGCAAGCAGAAGTGGCGGGTTAAAATTTTCAGAGTAAAAGTAAATCGTGAAATTCCTCCGGCAGAAAGAGTAGCAAGTCTTGGTCACAGAATCTTTAAATCAGAGTAAGATATGATGAAAACAAGGGCCTAAAGGACTAAAACTAAAACGACAGTTATTCGGTTTCCAGATCACAAATAAAAAACAAAATATCCAACGATTACAACATTCAGAGACCATGGACCATTAACAGTCTACTTACATTTAATCACGACCCTGAGTGGTGCTGTCTCAATAGATTTGAACCTTCGTGTATGCAGTTTATCCTCAAACACACAGCTGTAGTTGCCTTGGTCTTCATACTCAGCCACAGGGAAGTCAAAGGACACTGAGTGATTGACAGCTTTTGTGAAAAACCAACCGATGTTGGAGCTGGACGAGAGGAGAGAAAACTGGCCATCAAAATACCGGCCGTTAGTGGAGCAGGTGACAACAAAACTGTAACCCCTGGTGACCTCTGCACCTTCAGGAGTCCAGACCAGCCCTTCGTTAGGGGACGTCAGGGAGATACTCAGCTGCAGTGCATCTGGATTCAAAAGGGAAAAGATTAAGAAATACCAGACCCATGAAAAAAGTTACCAAGACTCACCTGTCCCTACATAATATTGACTTGACTTTGACTTTTCCTACCTGAACAGATCACAGCAGCGTCCTCTTTGTGTCCACAGTTGTGTTTTCCAAATCCATTATGTTGGCACTCAGATAAAGACCTCTCATCTCCCAAACAGGAAACATCATCCAGCCAGATTGGGCCTGATCCTTTACCAAACAAGGATCCTCCAGGAATATTAAATGCTTTGCCACAATTCAGCTGCCTGCACACCACATTAGCATCCTGAAAGTCCCATCCGTCATCACAGACTGTTCCCCAGGTACCATTAGGCATGACTTCAACCCGTCCAGAGCAGGAAGACTCAGACCCACTCAGCCTGATCTGCAAACCTGGACACAGAGCACAGAAACATGACTGTAGATTGATGGAACATATTTTGTGCATATTTACGAAGACCAACACCTCAAGGTTGTCCTGTGCAAAAGTGGTGTAGATTTGTTCAATGCTCATCAAACTTAAGGTCAGAGAGCTAATCACAACTCCTGCTGCCACTAGAGGGCAGTATGACTGGGATGAACTATTGGCATATGAATGATCGAGCTTGGACCCTCATTAGATGTGGAACACTTTGGTCAGGTTGGATCATGTATTGCCGATATTCAAACTACTTCCTGTTTCATCACTGAAAGCCTGTCTCTTGAAGCTCACCTCAGCCTCGCTCACTGACAAGGACAAAATACAAAAGTTAAGATAAACTAAAAGGAAAAACCCATACATGTTATTGACACATTTACAGTCACAGTCCAATCTGAATGTAAAACTTTTCCTACCTGAACAGATCACAGCAGCTTCTTCACCGTGTCCACAATCATGTCTTCCAAATCCGTTAAATTGGCACTTGGATAAAGAGCTTTCATTTCCTGAGCATGAAACTCCATCAAACCAGACTGGGCCTGATCCATTACCAAAGAAGGATCCTCCTTGAGCACCAAGTGCTTTCCCACAGTTCAGCTGTCTGCACACCACCTCAGCTTCCTGCAGGTCCCATCCGTCATCACAGACTGTCACCCAGGAATCATTTGTGAAAACTTCAACCCTTCCAGAACAGGAAGACTCAGACTCATTTAGCCTGACCAGCAAACCTGGACAGAGAGCACAGAAACATGACTGTAACTAGATGGGACATATTTTGTGCATATTTAAATTCATTCCTCTTAAAGGAATCATGTCTCTTCTAATGAACATGGTGACTTGTACAAAAAAAGAATTAAAGTTATGAGAGGGTTATTATTGATTTTTTATTAAAAGGCGGGTCCTCTGCAAGTCCTCAGAGACAGGTGTCTCCCCATGGAAGTCTTAGAGCCACTGCCACCAAACTGCTAACAGTGGGCCAGTGGGCAATTGAAGACCACATTTGGTGACTCTATTGGTAATTTAGCGCCTTTAAAAAATTTGGAGCACTTTGCTGACCATGATCTGTGGTGAAAATTCACAGTTTTTGATACATACGTAGGAAGACCAACACCTCAGGGTTATCCAGTGCAAAAGTGATGTAGATATGGTCAATGGTAGCCTGGCTGAGCCATCCAGTTGTGTGAATCCCTTACTGTTCCTTCGCACAACAGTCTGGACTTCGGCCAATTGGGAGCCCTAAAAGTGGCTGGGAGTACTTTCCTTGATAGACAGACTACTGTAACCAATCACCGTAACCAAGCATCAGACGTCATCACAGTGCGCAACTGTGTTCCCTGCTGGGCTCTCAAGCATCAAGTAAAGGTTTGGTAATATTTCAATGTGTGCAAGAGAACAATGTCTTTTACGTCTTCTTCTGCGGATATAAAGGATTTCTGCCGACTTCGCAAAGTCAACTGCAGAATTAACGGCGTTCTGAATGAACAGCGCTTTGAAAGGTCCCGCAGCATGTGTGAGACGTCACCATCTACACATGGACCAATCAGGGGCTGCCTTTCCCTGTTGTCCCGGGAACAATGGAAACACAGTCACTGATTGGCCCGCTTATTTTCTGATTTCTAATACACGCTCCCAATTGGCCGAAGTCCAGACTGTTGTGGGAAGGAACGGCAAGTGATTCACGCAACTGGATGGCCCAGCCAGGCTAGGTCAGTGGTCTCAAAGCTTCTGGTAAGAGAGCTAAGCATGATATTTCCTGCTGCCACTAGGGGGCAATATGACAGGGATGAACTATCGGCATATGAACAGTTGAGCTTAGACTTTCTGTTGATGTGGAACATGTTGGTCAGATCAGAGTATATATAGCTCATGGACTGTATAGGCCAAGGACAACTTGACCACACCCCGTCATTTTGCCAATTTGAAGCCTAAATGCTTCCTGTATTTCCGGGAACTTTCTCTATTTCCTGAAACTGGCATTTGCGCAGTAGTGTTCAGCAGGAGAACATCGCAATGAAGCTCTGCCAAACAGCGCATACCCTGGATGTTCAACACAATCTCCATACGCCCATTGACTGTATCATGTGTCAATCATAGGAAATATAATGTTTTTATAGCCCTTAATATCTTTAAAAAATGAAACTGCAGAGAAAAAAGTCTCAGGAAAAATTGCTCAAAGACCCAGCGAAAACACAGATGACGTCAATTCAATATAAAGTCTGTGGTATGGCCGAGATTAATACTACTTCCTGTTTCATGACAAAACGCCTATCTCTTAAAGCTCACCACAACCTCACTCACTGACGAGGGTTTCAGCTAACATACCTTTTCATAAAAACAAAAGTCAGGATAAACTCAAAACTTTTGGAGGGTATGAAGAAATTTGCATTCACACGTTATTGACAGATTTATATAGACAGTCCAATTTGAATATAAAAATGTTCCTACCTGAACAGATCACAGAAGCGTCCTCACTGTGTCCACAGTTATGAATACCAAATCCATTATGTTGGCACTCAGATAAAGACCTCTCATCTCCCGAACAGGAAACATCATCCATCCAGATTGGGCCTGATCCATTACCAAAGATAGATCCTCTAGGAATATTAAGTGCTTTGCCACAATTCAGCTGCCTGCACACCACATTAGCATCCCGAAAGTCCCATCCGTCATCACAGACTGTTCCCCAGGTACCATTAGGCATGACTTCAACCCGTCCAGAGCAGGAAGACTCAGACCCACTAAGCCTGACCTGAAAACCTGGACACAGAGCACAGAAACATGACTGTGCAGCAGTAACTTCCTGTTGCCAGTAGGCAGTACTTTACTGGTTTTCAAACATGGATGTGTTCAGGCTGGGACTTGGTATTAACACAGGAAACGTTTTACAGATATGTTTATGTGGGATTGAACAGTTTGAAGTATTGTGGCAAGAATTCAGTCAAAATCAAAACTTGGGGCATTTTGCTGACCTTTAAATCCCTCAGCCGTCTTGGTCCGTCCTATTTATCTGATTTGCTTTTGAATATGAGCCCCGTAGAGCCCTCAGGTTTTCAGATAGTGGTCTTTTAATTTCTTCAGTAAATCACTGTTTCAATATTATGGCCCTGATCTGTGGAACAGTCTACCTGCAGACCTGAGAGCGACACCTGCTGTTCATATTTGGAAAGGAGGGTTAGGGACCTACCTTTTAGTCTGGCTTTTAGCTGATTTTTGTTTTAATCTCTTAATCTGCGTCATGTGTTTATACTTTATTTTAGATTTAGAGTTAGTATTTTGTGTTTAATTACTTACTTATTTACTTTTACTGTTCGGTTTTAAGACTGTTTTATTTTAATCAACTCTAAACGTTTTAATACCTTTGTTATATCTAATCACACTTTTATCAGTTAGTCTTAGGTCCTGTGTTTCCTTCTTTTTTACTTCAAGTTAGCACTTCCTTAGTCTTCTGTGGCAGTTTAAACAGTCCTCACTTGGTGTCCGTGTGTGTGTGTGTGTGTGTGTGTGTGTGTGTGTGTGTGTGTGTGTGTGTGTGTGTGTGTGTGTGTGCGTGTGTGAGTATGTTTCTCTGTGTGTTTGTGTGCACATGTGAGTGTTGTGTGTGAGTTGAATGTGTGTAGGAAGGATGGGTGGGGTTTTTTATTTCTAATTTTGTATCCCCTGACATTTATCTGCTTGTGTCCTTAAATGGACAGCACTTAGTGCTACTTTTATCGTATGAAAAGTGCTTTATAAATAAAGTTTGTATGCTTGCTTGATTGATTGATTGATGATTGACACATTTTTATTGACAGCCCTATTTTAATATAAACTCTTCCTACCTGAACAGATTACAGCAGCATCTTCTCCATGTCCACAGTTACGTTTTCCAAATCCATTACGTCGGCACTGAGATAAAGACCTTTCACCTCCTGAACAGGAAACTCCATTCAGCCAGATTGGGCCCGATCCATCACCAAAGACAGGTCCTTTAGGAGTGTCCACTGCTTTCCCACAATTCAACTCTCTGCACACCACCTCAGCTTCCTGCAAGTCCCATCCGTCATTACAGACTGTTCCCTTGATACCATTTATGAAGACTTCAACCCTTCCAGAGCAGGAAGACTCAGACCCACTCAGCCTGACCTGAAAATCTGGACACAGAGCACAGAAACATGACTGTAAGAAGATAGAACATACTTGATCTTTATCATGTGATTTTTGGAGCCCAAGCACCAAATAGTAAGAGCAGGATTGAAAACCTTTGTATCTTTAACTCCAAACACAAAGTGTGCGACTCGAGGACTCTATTCTATCTGATATTTTCTTTTCTCTCTCTCTCTCTCCCAAGTTCTGGGCCTTGGACATTCCCAAAAACTCGTGAAATTTTGATATTTTTGGCGATTTTTGTTTTAAATTGCAAAACTTAGCTTGATACCCTCCCCTCCTCAAACAGCCCTCCTAACAGAGATTATTTTAAGCTTCAATCATGGGTCTTGCTTCACAAATTTGTCACATCAAAATCTACAAAAAATCTGCTCGAACCAATGCCTTTAACCCAACAGGGAGTTGGCAATAGTTGGCTGTAGGTCAGTACTGGTCCACATTTATGCCATTTCCAGAAAAAGCACATTTAAATTCACTCCTCTGAAAGAATTCAGTCCTCCTCAAATGAACATGGTGAGTTATACAAAAGTAGATTTAAAAGTTATTAGAATAATTGAGTTTTCATAAAATGGTGGGTCCTTGGCAAGCCCTCACAGACGGAGCTAAGCTTGACATTTCCTGGTGTCATTAGGGGGCAATATGACTGGGGTGAACTATTGGCAAATGAATGATCAATCTTGGACCCTCCTTTGATGTGGAACACTTTGGTCAGGTTGGATCATGGACTGCCGATATTGATACTACTTCCATTTATATCGACAGTCCTATCTTAATATAATTTTTTCCTACCTGAACAGGTCACAGCAGCGTCCTCACTGTGTCCACAGTTATGATTTCCAAATTCATTATGTCGACACTCAGATAAAGACCTTTCATTTCCTGAACAGGAAATATCATCCAACCAGATTGGGCCTGATCCATAACCAAAGGCAGATCTTCTGGGATCATCAAGTACTTTCCCACAATTTAGCTGTCTGCACACCACCTCAGCTTCCCGTGAGTCCCATCCGTCATCACAGACTGTTCCCCAGGTATCATTTATGAAGACCTCAACCCTTCCAGAGCAGGAAGATTTAGACCCACTCAGCCTGACCTGAAAACCTGGACACAGAGCACAGAAACATGACTGTAGATTGATGGAACAACAAGAGATGTAAAGAATTGGCAGAACAATATAAAACAGTATCATCTGCATAAAGATGAATATTACAGTCAAAATAAGATGGGTCCTAAAACTGATCCTTGTGGAACACCTTTTGTTACTGTTATAAACTCAGACTGAGTATTTCCAGCTTTTACACATTGGAGAGGTAACTCTGGAACCACAAAAAGGAACGTTACATGTTACAGCACTGTTGGTCATGAGGGATTTCAAATATAAGGAATCTCGGTGTTACAAGAGCCCATGGACTGACCTGCAGCAGGTGAAGAAAAGGCCAGGAGCAGACAGGCTGGAACACAGAGGAAAAATATGTCTCTCATTACATTACAGGACTCTGAAAAGAGAATGAATCTTATTTTCACAAACTCTTTTTTTGTTTTTCTGAATAAACTTTCTCAATAAAACAGCTATACTACTTTGTAAAGCTGCATTTAAAATATCACATTTTGAAAAATCGCTCTTACCCCGGTACATCAGTACACGGTTCCTCTGTTTCACACTCTTCATGGCTGACCTGTGTGCATATGCCACGGTCTCTCAGCTGACAACACTAACTCAAGAGCTCAAATACCTTCTCTGAAATACTTCCTCTTAACACCTTTTTTTCACTGAAAGTCCACAGAAGAAGAACTGAGCCGCTAAAAAAAATTATGGTTATTGTTAAATATCTTCAAACTTTGTCACCATATTCTCACTCAAGTGTTTCTACACTTAACCCTGTCAATTATATCAAAATGGTATAAGTGAAGCTTGCAAATCAATCCCGTGTTCTATTTTAATTTTAATTCACATTAAAAACTCTGATCTTTATGAGCCAAATGAACCATTTGTCACACAGGACCCCTCTTTTTTGTGTGATGTGTTTCATTCCTATTTTTCTCATTTATCCCATTTATTATGTTATTTCAGGTCTTTGCAACAGAAAGTATGTTAACAGCCTGAGTTACTGAATCTCACGGTGGCTGTCTCAGTAAGTGTGGGCCTATAACAGGAAAAAGGGCAAAGTCAGGTGTGGCCTCAACTAACACATGAGGTATGAGAAGAATAGGGTGCCGCTGAATCTGCACAGAAATAGATTTCAGGTAACATTACGTAAGACAATCTAGCAGTTGGTCATACAATAGAAAGATACATGTGATAATGTGTTTGTTTGTTGGTAAGTGGGGTTTTTTATACACACACTGTGACCGTAGCTTCCTCTCAGCTGGAGTGGAGAGAGAGCAGAGATCAGTCAGTGAGGCAGGGTGAGAAGTAAGAGCAGGTGAGAGTGCCGACGTAGACAGAACACAGGAAGGGAGAGGTTTCTAAGCGGCTGACTTAGCGGCTGCAGCACTGCTCGCATCTGCCCAAAGAAATAGGGTCTTGAGAAGAAGTGTGAGCAGCACACTTATATGTGATGGCAGTAATATAGCCTCTAACAAAGCTGCAACTTCAGCATGATGTAGAATAGGCTTGCCATCAGTTTTGAGAAACTTTCTGTGTTTCCGAAGAGCAGCAAAATCATGCACAACACAGAGGGCAAGAGTCTGTGTAAATGGTCACTGTTTGACCTTCTGCCAATTTGCAGGCTTTAGTCGAGGCCACCAACTCTAGTACTTTGTACTTTGTTGAGATATGATTACTGTTTGTTTACCTTTATTTAAGAGTCACTTTTTGGTTTATTGCAACTGTATTACGTTTGATTTCGCTGTCTAATTTATTTATGTAAGAAATTACAGAGAAACACACGATGGCATGTGGTTTCATTAAATGGACACTTGGTGGCAGCACCGACCACTAGCGTCACTGTGACTTTAAGGTACGACGGGAGCTGAGCTCATTATCCGGATGAATTGAGAATGAAGAACAGCTGTACAGTTTTCTTGATTCCTGTGAAATATTTCTAATATTTCCAGGTCAGTTATTTGTCTTTTATGTGACCACAGATGATTATAAGCTAAAACGAATCCCCGGTGATGTGTTAAAGGTGAGCTAAAAGTGTGTTAAGAGTGTAAACTTCGAAGTTTGACGGTACGTGCGTATTGTAGCAGAGAAAATGGCGCCGACGCCGCAGCTCGTTGATTCCTTTTTCTTATGAGTCTTTCGGCTCCCGAGCATTTGTGAGTAATTTCTGAGTGTGTTAAAAGCGGGTGTGTGTATGAGCACTGTTTAAAACAGAGTAAGATAATGTAAATATGTAGTTAGAGATCAGCCACGGCTGCAGTCCTGTTGAAGTGGCGCGCACGTTAACAGGAGACAATGACACGGTTCTAGTTTAGCGGTTATTGCAGCAAGCGACGAGGTAGCCATGTTTAACAATTCAGTCTGTGTTTATAAAAAGTGTAAAGACGATACTGTTTAACTGCGACAGGGATTTATTCTGTTATTGATAGTGAACACTTATAAAATAAACAGCTTTTACAAAAATACACTTTTAACGAGAGAAAGATGAGGCGTGTGTGTAAAGGAAGAGCGCACACATGGGTAAAGACAGACAGAACAGGTGCCGTGAAGTTAAAGTGTTCATTTGATGTTAGATGGGTGTTATATATACACTGAGGACAGCTGTAGATCTTCTTCTCATCCTCTTTATTCCAGTAGGTTTGAATACAGCTCATGCAGAAGCTGTGTCCACAGGAAACAGTCACCGGATCCTTCAGCAGATCCAAACAGATGGAACAAGAGAAAGACTCACGGTCCAGATGAACTCCTCTCTGTGCCATTTCAACACTTGCTGTTGATGACTGACTGACTGACTGAGTTTAATTTCTTGAGAAGTGAAACTAGTCTGAGCTCTGATCTCAACAACATGTGTGAGTCAGCAGGTTCAGCTCAGCACATGAAGGTTACACCCAACCTCAACTGTAGATCTGAAGGGGAGGGAACAAGTAAGTGAGTGAGCAGAGTGAAGTGTGCTGTGTCAGAGGAGAGGGAGGGGAAATCCAATTCATCTACAATTCAGGAAGAGGAGCGGTGATGTGAAATTTAGACTTTGAGCTCAGACAAGCAGAGGTTATTAAAGCTGCAGCGGTCCTGAAGATCAACCACACCAACATTTATTCCCCTCATATAAACATCATCGATCACAGAAACACTTTTACTGTTTTATCCTTATATAAAATCCTTTATCCTTATCCTTATTTTATCCCTCTGGTTATTCATTTTCTATCTTTAGAGCAGGTTTACAACTCAAATAGAAACTGGGTGAGAGCCAGAGTGCAGGTGGACTTGAGCTTCTCCAAGGCTGTGTCTGATGTGGTTTTTCAGAGACATCATCTGCTCTGTACAGGAGGAGAAACTGGTTTTCAGTCTTTGTTTCAATATGTAAAAAAGTTAAACTGATACTCAGTGTTCATTATTTTTTTCCTCTTTCCTCTGTAAATATTTATAACTAACTGTAAATTAAGTTTGTCTTTAAAATCAAAATTTCTCTCTCTGTATTTCTAAGTTTGGTCTGACAGAAATGAGAGAAAGAGACACAACCTGCAGCCGGTCTTTTACCTCTCATTTAAAGAAAACCTGATCCAGCTGCAGGACTCACATCTGGGACCTGGAACACCTGTGAGTGAACACATGATGGAAATCCTGCAGACCACATGAATCCATGACCCTGACGGACCGGTAACATGACATCCAACAGAAACAGACCAAATAAAGAAAAACAGACGAGGTGATTTCAGTGACTCAGTTTGATGATTTTTATTTTATTTTTATTTTAATAAATGTGATTATTATTATTAGAGTGATTGAAAAGCTCATAACAACATGTAGATCTGTCCAAAGTCTGATTCTAGATGTCTTTACAAACACACTGATCCAACAGAAGCAGACAGAAATATCCATCGATGACATGAAAACAAATATTCAGCAAACAGAGAAAGAAACAGATCATCTGAAGAGTTTTTGGGGACGACTGGAAAGACTTTAGACGCTTGGATTTGGGACAGGAAATAAGGTCGTCCTTTTTCTGTGATTTTGACCTCACTTTTTTCTTAAGTCTCAGACCTTCAACATCTGCACCAACTGAAGGTGATTTGAACAAACGATCATCTTGATGTTTTCGTTATCAAACTTTAGTGAAGATTTTTCAAAATGAGAAATACAAACAATCAAAGTTCTCCACAATCACTGTCCTTAAAGCTGCGACCAAATCAGCATCTTTAGAAAAGAATCAAAAAGCTGAAATGAAGAACTGAACCCAGAGTTTTTGGTGAGACTGATCCACAAACATTTACAAATCAGAACATTTCAAGAGTTCAATGATCTCATTACATGTTTTAAGTCTGATTGACTCAAAATTCTATTTCAGTTCAATAAAATCAGCAGAGGCTTCGTGATACAAAAGACCCAGTCCAGCATGTAGTGGCTGAGTGAATGTGGTCTGGACTCTGTGGAGGAGAGTCATGGTTTCAGAGACGCTGTAGAAGGACAGAATACCTGCTCTGTGATCCAGGTACACTCCTACTCTGGAGGACAGAGGACCTGAGATAAAAATGCGGACTTTGTTGTGAATAAATTCATATCTGTCTTTATAACAGTCTAACCTCCAAGATTTGTCATAATATCCAAATACACAATCCTCTGAGTCCCCTGCTCTCCTGATAGTCTTATATGCCACTGCTACATCAACTCCGTTCCCTCTCCAGTCCACCTCCCAGTAACAACATCCAGTACGACTCTCTCTACTCAGGACCTGACGATACCCAGTGAATCTGTCTGGATGATCAGGATAAGACTGTTGTTGTTGTGTCGATGTTGCTCTTCTGTTTCCATCAGATAATAGCAGTTGTCTGTGTGCTGTGTTTGAATCCAGTGTGATTCTTCGTGAATATCTTAAGAAACCAGCTCTGGTCTTGGGCTCTGGTTCTGGCTCTGGTTCTGGCAGTAAAACATCCACTCCAGTCACTGCCTGTGAGACGTTTGTCCACGTCTCTGTCAGAAGATCCTGGAGTTTATCTCTGACCTCTGACACAGCTGCTGTCACCTCCTCAAAGTATCTCAGAGGACGGATGTTGATTCTGGATGAGTCTGCAGGTTGACCCGGTCCTGACAGTGAGGGGTAGCTGTGCAGAAACTGGTTGTGGTCCTCTGTGAGTGAGAGCTTCTGCAGATCAGCGTCTTTCCTCTTCAGCTCAGTGATCTCCTGCTCCAGCTTCTCCTGAAGTTCTCTGACCAGACTTGCTTCACGTTCCTGCTGGGATCTGACCTGCTGCTCCACGTCAAAGTGACTTTTCTTCATGAGACGGATCAGCTGGCTGAAGATCTCCTGGCTGTGCTCCACAGCTTTATCAGCAGAGCCGTTGATAGCCTCTACCTCCTGTTGGAGCAGCTTCACATCTTCCTCTCTGTCCTGGATTCTCTGCTGGATGTTTTCTCGACTCTCCTCCAGATCTTTCTGCCTCTCAGTCCTTTCTGCTGCAGCTGAGACTGTGTCGTGGCCTTTGTGTTGGTCCAAACAGCAGAGAGAACAGATAGACTGTCGATCAGTGCGGCAGAAGATCTTCATCACCTCATCATGACGAGAGCAGATGTTCTCCTGGAGGTTCTTGGAGGGCTCCACCAGCTTGTGTTTAGCATAGGCAGTAGATTCATAATGAGGCTGGAGGTGTTTTTTGCAAAATGAGATGAAACAGAACAAACAGGATTTGACAGCTTTCAGTTTTCTCCCACTGCAGACGTCACAGGCCACATCTTCAGGTCCAGCATCAGAGGTATCATCAGGAGCAGCTTGGAATCCGCTCTTCTTCAGTTCCTCCACTAAACCTGCTAACATGGTGTTTTTCATCAGGACAGGCCTCGGTGTGAAGGTCTGTCTGCACTCAGGACAGCTGTAGATCTTCTTCTCATCCTCTTTATCCCAGTAGGTTTGAATACAGCTCATGCAGAAGCTGTGTCCACAGTTAACAGTCACCGGATCCTTCAGTAGATCCAAACAGATGGAACAAGAGAAAGACTCACGGTCCAGATGAACTCCTTTCTGCGCCATTTCAACACTCACTGTCGACGACTGACTGAGTTTAATTTCTTGAGAAGTACAACTAGTCTGAGCTCTGATCTCAACAACATGTGTGAGTCAGCAGGATCAGCTCAGCACATGAAGGTTGTAGATTTGAAGGGAAGGGAACAAGGAAGTGAGTGAGCAGAGTGGAGTGAGCTGTGAGAGAGGAGGGAGGGGAAATCCAATTTATCTACAATTCAGAAAGAGGAGTGGCGATGTGAACTTTAGACTTTGAGCTCTGACACGCAGAGGTTATTAAAGCTGCAGCCATCCAGAAGATCAACTGCACCAACATTTATTCCCCTCATATAAACATCATGAATCACAGAAACACTTCCACTGTTTTATCCTTATATCCACACATACTTAAACATACATCACATTTAACAAACTCTCTCTTTCTCTCTGGCTTGTTGACCTCTGAGGGAGCATTAATCTTCTAACTTGTTTTCTTTCTTTATGTGTTGTTTGCTTTTGTTTATTCTCTATTTACTCTTCTCATAATACTTTCTCTAATCTGTGTCTCCTCTTTCTCTGCCATCCAGAAAGGTGATCTTCTCCAGTGTACCCAGCTGAGCCATGTGGTCTCTCACAGATATCAGGTCTAGATGATCCTAAACAAGAAGAGGAATGAGGAGCTCAATCTGGTGTAATCTGAGGGGTGACGACTTTTCACCTGGTTTTGTTATTTGAGTGCATTTTGTGTATTTTCTCTATAGTTCCTGTGATCCAGTCTTGTGAGTTTTCAGTTTTTCTTTGACCCTGTTCCCTCCTGTTCTCTGTGTTTTATTCTTTAGATCAGTTTTCAGTGTTTATTTCCTGTTTTATTTTGTAGTTGTTGATTCCTTGTGTGCGTGTGTGTATAATATAATAATCTCTCTCTCTCTCTCTCTCTCTCTCTCTCTCTCTCTCTCTGGTTATTCATTTTCTATCTTTAGAGCAGGTTTACAACTCAAATAGAAACTGGGTGAGAGCCAGAGTGCAGGTGGACTTGAGCTTCTCCAAGGCTGTGTCTGATGTGGTTTTTCAGAGACATCATCTGCTCTGTACAGGAGGAGAAACTGGTTTTCAGTCTTTGTTTCAATATGTAAAAAAGTTAAACTGATACTCAGTGTTCATTATTTTTTTCTCTTTCCTCTGTAAATATTTATAACTAACTGTAAATTAAGTTTGTCTTTAAAATCAAAATTTCTCTCTCTGTATTTCTAAGTTTGGTCTGACAGAAATGAGAGAAAGAGACGCACAACCTGCAGCCGGTCTTTTACCTCTCATTTAAAAAAAACCTGATCCATCTGCAGGACTCACATCTGGGACCTGGAACACCTGTGAGTGAATACATGATGGAAGTCCTGCAGACCACATGAATCCATGACCCTGACGGACCGGTAACATGACATCCAGCAGAAACAGACCAAATAAAGAAAAACAGACGAGGTGATTTCAGTGACTCAGTTTGATGATTTTTATTTTTTTCTCCCACAATCAGAGACTTGACCACAATCTGAGCTGAGGCAGAAACATAAAAACAGTCGGACTAATGAATGTGATTATTATTAGAGTGATTGAAAAGCTCATAACAACATGTTGATCTGACAAAAGTCTGATTCTAGATGCCTTTACAAACACACTGATCCAACAGAAGCAGACAGAAATATCCATCGATGACATGAACACAAATATTCAGCAAACAGAGAAAGAAACAGATCATCTGAAGAGTTTTTGGGGACGACTGGAAAGACTTTAGACGCTTGGATTTGGAAATAAGGTCGTCCTTTTTCATCTTTCTGTTATTTTGACGTCACTTTTTTCTAAAGTCTCAGACTTAAAAATCTGCACCAACTGAAGGTGATTTGAACATATGATCATCTTGATGTTGTTGCTAATCAAACTCTATGAGGATTTTTCAAAATAAGATATGTAAACAATCAAAGTTCTCCACAATCACTGTCCTTAAAGCTGCGACCAAATCAGCATCTTTAGAAAAGAATCAAAAAGCTGAAAGACTGGGACTTGAGGAGACTTCTGGTCCATGTCTTTGGTTTACTGCTGTTGGGGTGATACAGCAATTGTGCTCCTCTTACTGTACAACCAGTGTCCTTGTTGTTGGGTGGTGGATTCACTGGATTCGGTAGAGCGGTAGGATAACACCTCTTTGCCATGGACCCTAGACACAGAGGGAGAGAGACAAGAGACAAGTGGTGTGGGTTTATCAGTTTCTTTCCCCTCATCATTTTCTTTTCATTATGATCTTTCTTTGACATTTGTTTTATCATTTGTTTTCTTTCTCGACTTTCTGCTTCAATCGTCCATGTCCTCAAACATTAGAAATTCTCTTCTCTTTTCTCTAGATCTTTCTTTCCTTTGACCTAACTTCCTTTTCCTTCTGTCTCAGATAAACTCTGAGCTTTGTCGGCTGGTTCACACTCAAACTTCCTTGCTCAGGAAAACCATATACTTTCACCCAAAACTCTACACAAGACAAACATTTATCCCCCAATCAGTGTCATGGTTTCCTGGGTTCTTCTCCCTCCCACTTGACCCCATTTTTCTTTTACCATCTGGGCCTCTTAACTCTTAAGATATCTCCAGCACAGGTGTGTCATTTCAACCTAAAGGTCCTTACACACCGGCGAATTTGCGGTGCGAAGCGAAAAAGCAAGACGAAAATTGCGAATATTCGCTGGTCCGAAAAATCGCTTTCGCCTATACACACCGGCCGCAAAGCGAATATGCGTATATTTTTTGCAAAGTGAATTAATAAAGTCGCTTTGCGGCACGGAGGAGAGGAGATGCGGGGTGGTCCTGTACCGCAATTACCAGCCTCTCTCCCATCGTTGCTCTTGGTGCCAGTGGTGGTGCGTGTCGTGTGAATGGCTGCTGATTGACATGTCCAGCATTATGAGCGAGGGAGAAAGAGGAGGAAAAGCTGTGAGTGACGCCGCAGCAGCCAGGAGAGGCGAGTGCTGAACAGTGATCCTTCAAGTTGTCTGGTCATTCTGTTGGCCCTGTAGCTGCAGATCATCGGTATGTCAAACAGCTAAGAGGGAGAATCAGGCATGATGAGGCGGTCACCCTGTGAAGTGTGCATGACATCTGTCTCCTAAGGAAGACAAGAGTGTCATCTTGTGAGGAAACTACTTCAATAGTAATTAGAAAGAGTTTTGGATGCACCTCAGCTGTCTTTCTCTGCGTTTTCATAATCTCAAACTTCTCCCTCTCCTCCAGCCATATGGGTCTGTGACGTCATCAACAACATGATTTTTGATTGGCCAGAGGTCTAGCAGGTCCAGATATTCGCCTGCGAATATCCGAAAAATTCGACACAAGAGCAAAAAAATAAAAGCGGCTTTTCGCCCCGCGGAAAAATCGCCGCCGGTGTGGAAGCTTGCATTGACTTTAAGCTGTTTTAAAAAAAGGCGAATCATTTGCCTGGCGAATTCGCGCTTGGTGTGTAAGGACCTTAACACTGGTACCCTGTGAGACTCTAACCCACTGTCTGGGACTCTAACCCCTTATTTTTCTGTGTGGGCAACAATAGTGACCAGGATTTACCAATCATATCCTTTTACACAAAGTTAATTGACTTGTGAAATCTTCAGATCCAAATGAGTTAAATTTTTGTCTTTTGGATACATTTACCTTTTGATTTGGAGGATTAGAGATTGTTAGATTCCGGGATGAGGGTCTCATTCCACTTGCAGTCAGTCCTCCAGTCCTTAACTGTAGGGGAACAGGCAGAATGTTTGATGGTGTCCTGGACGATCACTCCCCGTCTGCAGGAAATCTGTCTTCTGACTCCAAGTTTGTTTCTGAAATATTTGTACATTTTATTTCAGGTCTTTGCAAAGAGAGGAGAAACTGCAACAGAGAGTGTGTTAACAGTCAGAGTTACTGAATCTCACTGAGTCAGTCTCAGTGAGTGTGGGCTGATAACAGAAAAAGGGGCAAAGTCACACATGAGGTGTAAGAAGAATAAGCTCTTGAATCGGCACAGCAACAGATTTCAGACAACACCACGCAAAGACATTCTAGTGGTTGGTCATACAACTTAAAAACAGGAAGATACATGTGGTAAAAAAAAACGAAGAATCTGTTGAGTGTGTGGTTAGTAATTCTTTGTCAAAGTGGATGTCAGGGCTGCAGTTTAATTCCTCGATGGAAATGTGGTAAACAGAAAATTAATTTTTGTCTAACCTTAACTTTCTAACTGAAAATACAGAGTGGAGACCGGGGAGCAGAGCTGCAGTCCTACATGCTCCTCTGTGCTTCATTTAGTGCAGCTTTCCAGCCACTCCCACTTATTATAGAGAGTGTTTCTGCCCCCCGTCTTCGACCCTTATTTTAACTGGCTGAATATTGAAGGATTACACAACAATAGGATTAGGATTATGCAATCAATCTGGCACATGGTAAACACTTAGAGTATGAACAAAGTATTATTACTAGGGATGCACTAAAATGAAAATTTAAAACTGAAAACCAAAGTGTGGAAACCATTGCTGAAAACTGAAACACCAAAAAGGAATTATTATGTTTATTATTAGTAGGCTACCATTGCATTAATGATACTCGCAAAATAAGTACTTAGTTGAGATATGATTACTGTTTGTTTACCTTTCTTTAAGAGTCACTTTTTGGTTTATTGCAACTGTATTACGCTTGATTTTGCTGTCTAATTTATTTATGTAAGAAATTACAGAGAAACACACGATGGCGTGTAGTTTCATTAAATGGACACTTGGTGGCAGCACCGACCACTAGCGTCACTGTGACTTTAATGTACGACGGGAGCTGTGAGAGTGCCGACGTAGACAGAACACAGGAAGGGAGAGGTTTGTAAGCGGCTGACTTAGCGGCTGCAGCACCGCTCGCATCTGCCCAAAGAAATAGGGTCTTGAGAAGAAGTGTGAGCAGCACACTTATATGTGATGGCAGTAATATAGCCTCTGACAAAGCTGCAACTTCAGCATGATGTAGAATAGAGTTACCATCAGTTTTGAGAAACTTTCTGCGTTTCCAAAGAACTGCAAAATCATGCACAACACAGAGGGCAAGAGTCTGTGTAAATGGTCACTGTTTAACCTTCTGCCAATTTGCAGGCTTTAGTCGAGGCCACCAATTCTAGTACTTTGTACTTTGTTGAGATATGATTACTGTTTGTTTACCTTTATTTAAGAGTCACTTTTTGGTTTATTGCAACTGTATTACGTTTGATTTTGCTGTCTAATTTATTTATGTAAGAAATTACAGAGAAACACACGATGGCATATGGTTTCATTAAATGGACACTTGGGGGCAGCACCGACCACTAGCGTCACTGTGACTTTAAGGTACGACGGGAGCTGAGCTCATTATCCGGTTGAATGGAGAATGAAGAACAGCTGTACAGTTTTCTTGATTCCTGTGAAATATTTCTAATATTTCCAGGTCAGTTATTTGTCTTTTATGTGACCACAGATGATTATAAGCTAAAATGAATCCCCGGTGATGTGTTAAAGGTGAGCTAAAAGTGTGTTAAGAGTGTAAACTTCGAAGTTTGACGGTACGTGCGTATTGTAGGAGAGAAAATGGCGCCGACGCCGCAGCTCGTTGATTCCTTTTTCTTATGATTCTTTCGGCTCCCGAGCATTTGTGAGTAATTTCTGTGTGTGTTAAAAGTAGTTGTGTGTATGAGCACTGTTTAAAACAGGGCAGGATAATGTAAATATGTAGTTAGAGATCAGCTACGGCTGCAGTCCTGTTGAAGTGGCGCGCACGTTAACAGGAGACAATGACACGGTTCTAGTTCAGCGGTTATTGCAGCAAGCGACGAGGTAGCCATGTTCAACAATTCAGTCTGTGTTTATAAAAAGTGTAAAGACGATACTGTTTAACTGTGACAGGGATTTATTCTGTTATTGATAGTGAACACGTATGAAATAAACAGCTATTACAAAAATACACTTTTAATGAGAGAAAAGATGAGGTGTGTGTGTAATGGACGAGTGCACACATGGGTAAAGACAGACAGAACAGGTGAAGTGAAGTTAAAGTGTTCATTTGAAGTTAAATGGGAATGTTGAATTGTTTATTTTTGGACAACATGTAAAGACAAAAAAGATACTAATGTGAAAACAGACTTTTGAATTTATCCAGATGTGGATATAACCTGTGCTTTAATTTAAAGCAGACAAAAGTGTCAGAGAATAAGTCATGTTTGCAGTTTAGTTGTTAGGATGTGGATGTAAATAATTAATTATCCTGTTGAATGTCCTGTTTTCTTGATTCCTGTGCAATATTTTTAATATTTCCAGGGTACTCCAACCATTGGATGAGCGATATATCTGTCAGTGGGGACCTAGCTGGGATCTGCTACACATTAATGGCTATGACTGTGTACTAACCTCTAAAATCAAGGCATTGCAATGTATAAATCAATGTTTTTTAATATTAAATGTAAAATTAATATTAATTTATGCAATTGCACTAGGCGTTTTGAGTTTTTGAGTCAGTGTGTTGCTGCTGTATGTTCTTTATGGGTAACACTTTTAGATGGTGCCCACAAGTCAGGGGCAAAAACAGTTTTAAGAGAAGAAGTTCAGTGAGCGGTAGAGACGCAGCTAGATGAAGAAGTGTTCGTGTTTTTGTTTGTTTTTTCTGTTTAAGCAGCCGAGAGCGGGTGCTGAGCACGAGTTTGATTTCTGTTAAAGTGAGAAGAAGTTAAACTTCCTCCAGCATCTGCTTGTGTATTCGGCTACAACATTCTCGGGGGGATTCTCCTGCTCTGTGTTGGTGTCGTGTTCTTCTCATATTCAAAATGGCGATCGGGATGTTTGGATTTCAGGTGATAAATTAAACCCAGCATTAATAAACTCTTTGCAGATGCACCCCATTGAGATTTTAGCATTACACACTATGCTAATCACTATCCTTGGTTCTCAGATATACTGAAATACATCCACATGACAGACATGTAGCTCCCTTATCCAGACTAGTGCGTGTTGGTCGCGGTTTTTGCTTGCGTCATTTCAACATCTGTTTCAGCCGTGTTGTTTCGGTAAGAAAAGGGTTTCGGCCAACAACCGAAAATGCACTTTTGGGCAGTTTTCGGCCAAGAATTTTCGGTGCATCCTGAGTTATTACTGCCCATCAATGTGGATCAGCTAACCTGAAGGCCTGAGGATGGCACAGAGTCTCCATTTTTAAAAATAAATAAATAAAGACTCACATTTTTAGTCTGGCTTTGAACTGAATTTGATTTATTTTACAGACCAAATAATACTCGTCCTCTGATTTTATTTATTTAATTTTTTAATTTATTTTTCACCATATCACATATATTCTGATATTTATTTGTTCTGTAATTATAAACAGTTTTAATGTTCTTCTCTTTTTACTCTCCTAACATTTTATTATACCTCCAGTTTTAACTCAGTTTGTTCAGTTTTTATGTATTTTTATGTTGAATTTATTATTCCTTTACTTTTTATGTACAGCACTTTGTTTCATGATCACACCCTCTCTCTCTCTCTCTCTCTCTCTCTCTCTCTCTCTCTCTCTCTCTCTTGCTCTGCAGGACTCACATCTGGGACCTGTAACACCTGTGACTGAACACATCATGGAAGTCCTGCAGACCACGTGAATCTGTGACCCAGACACACCGGTAACATGACATCCAGCAAAAACAGACCGAATAAAGAAAAACAGGCGAGGTCTTTTCAGTGACTCAGTTTGATGATTTTTTTATTTTTCCACCACAATCAGAGACTTGACCACAATCTGGGCTGAGTCAGAAACGTAAAAACAGTCGGACTAATAAATGTGATTATTATAAGAGTGTTTGAAAAGCTCATAACAACATGTTGATCTGACAAAAGTCTGATTCTAGATGTCTTTACAAACACTCTGATCCAACAGAAGCAGACAGAAATATCCATCGATGACATGAAAACAAATATTCAGCAAACAGAGAAAGAAACAGATCATCTGAAGAGTTTTGGGGGGAGACTGGAAAGACTTTAGACGCTTGGATTTGGGACAGAAAAATAAGGTTGTCCTTTTTTTTTTAATAATAATAATAATAATAATAATAATTTTATTTATATAGCACCTTTAAAAACAGAAGTTTACAAAGTGCTTAGACAACAGTTGTAAGCACAGAGCGTCAGCACATTGAAAATAAAAACACATAAAAACAAAAGCTCAGTTAAAAACAGGCCTCTGAATTGTAGGCCTGTTTCACTTTTCGTAAGAAACCCAGGCAATACAAGAACCCTACAAAATAAATGGGACTATGAGGACCAAAATAAAAGCAAAAAAAAGAAATAGAAAAGGAGGGAAGAAAACAGGCTAGTAAGTATGAAAGAGGATATTAATAATAATAATAAAATCATAATAAAATAAAATGATGGTAATATAAATGATAAAGTGGAATTAAATATATATATATATATAATAAAGGAAAATGAAAACATTAAAATCAATAAAAAGATTATAAGTAAAACAAAGGCTAAAAAGGCAGTAAGTCTAAATAAGAAAGAGGTGAAAGAGGTAAAAGAAAAAGGAGAAAAATAAAAACGGTAAAAGGCAATAAAAGATGAAAGATGGCATCACATAAAGGCAAGTCTGTAAAAGTGAGTTTTTAAAATTGACTTAAAAGAAGCGACTGTCTCTGCACGCCTTATCTCCTCTGGCAGGTCGTTCCAAAGTCGAGGAGCTCTGATGGAGAAAGCTCTATCACCTTTAGTCTTGAGCCTCGACTTTGGAACGACCAGGAGGCCTTCGCCAGAGGATCTGAGGCTGCGAGTTGGCTCATAAGATATTAAAAGCTCTGAAATGTAGCTCGGAGTAAGTCCTTTGAGCGCTTTAAAAGTAATCAATAAAATCTTAAAATCAATTCTAAAGCTGACAGGGAGCCAGTGAAGGGAGGCTAAAATTGGGGTGATGTGATGCCGTCGACTAAAACCAGTTAAAAGTCTAGCTGCTGCATTCTGAACTAGTTGGAGGCGAGAGAGTGATTTCTTGTTTAAACCAAACACCTTGTTTAATCTTTCTGTTATTTTGACGTCACTTTTTTCTAAAGTCTCAGACCTTCAAAATCTGCACCAATTGAAGGTGATTTGAACAAATGATCATCTTGATGTTTTTGTTATCAAACTTTAGTGAAGATTTAAAAAATGAGAAATGCAAACGATGAAGAACAATCACTGTCCTTAAAGCTGCAACCAAATCAGCGTCTTTAGAAAATAATGAAAAAGCTGAAATGAAGAACTGAACCAAGAGTTTTTGGTGAGACTGATCCACAAACATTTACAAACCAGAACATTTCAAGAGTTCAAGGATTTCAGTCCATGTTTTTGTTCTGATTGACTCAAAATTCTGTTTATTTCAGTTCAATAAACTCAGCAGAGTCTCCATTAGACCAGGGTAACCACAGTCCAGCATGAAGCGGCTGAGTGAATGTGGTCTGGACTTTGTGGAGGAGAGTCATGGTTTCAGAGACGCTGCAGAAGGACAGAATACCTGCTCTGTGATCCAGGTACACTCCTACTCTGAAAGACTGAGGACCTGAGATAGAAGTGTCGACTTTGTTGTGCTTAAATTTATAACCGTTTGTAAAACAGTCTAACCTCCAAGATTTGTCATTGTATCCAAATCTACAATCCTCTGAGTTCCCTGCTCTGCTGATAGTCTTGTATGTGACGGCTACTAAAACCCCGCCCCCTCTCCAGTCCACCTCCCAGTAACAACGTCCAGTCAGACTCTCTCTACTCAGGACCTGAGGATAATAACAAGTGAATCTGTCTGGATGATCAGGATAAGACTGTTGTTGTGTCAATGTTGCTCTTCTGTTTCCATCAGATAATAACAGTCGTCTGTGTGCTGTGTTTGGATCCAGTGTGATTCTTTGTGAATATCTTAAGAAATCAGCTCTGGTCTTGGGTTCTGGTTCTGGTGGTCCTGACAGTAAAACGTCCACTTCAGTCACTGCCTGTGAGACGTTTGTCCACGTCTCTGTCAGAAGATCCTGGAGTTTCTCTCTGACCTCTGACACAGCTGCTGTCACCTCCTCAAAGTATCTCTGAGGACGGATGTTGATTCTGGATGAATCTGCAGGTTGACCCGGTCCTGACAGTGAGGGGTAGCTGTGCAGAAACTGGTTGTGGTCCTCTGTGAGTGAGAGCTTCTGCAAATCAGCGTCTTTCCTCTTCAGCTCAGTGATCTCCTGCTCCAGCTTCTCCTGAAGCTCTTTGACTCGACTCACTTCACGTCCCTGCTGGGATCTGACCTGCTGCTCCATGTCAGAGTGACGTTTCTCCATGAGATGGATCAGCTGGCTGAAGATCTCCTGGCTGTGTTCCACTGCTTTGTCAGCAGAGCCGTTGATAGCCTCCACCTCCTGTTGGAGCAGCTTCACATCTTCTTCTCTGTCCTGGATTCTCTGCTGGATGTTTTCTCGACTCTCCTCCAGATCTTTCTGCCTCTCAGTCCTTTCTGCTGCGGCTGAGACTGTGTCGTGGCCTTTGTGTTGGTCCAAAGAGCAGAGATAACAGATAGACTGTTGATCAGTGCGGCAGAAGATCTTCATCACCTCATTATGACGAGAGCAGATGTTCTCCTGGAGCTTCTTGGAGGGCTCCTCCAGCTTGTGTTTCTTAAATGTAGGAGATTCAAAATGAGGCTGGAGGTGAATCTGGCAGTAAGAAGCCAGACATTGCAGACAGGACTTGAGAGCTTTCCGTTTTCTCCCACTGCAGATGTCACAGGCCACATCTTCAGGTCCAGCGTCAGAGGGATCATCAGGAGCAGCTTGGAGTCCACTCTTCTTCAGTTCCTCCACTAAACCTGCTAACATGGTGTTTTTCTTCAGGACAGGCCTTGGTGTGAAAGTCTGTCTGCACTGAGGACAGCTGTAGATCATCTTCGCTTCCTCAGTATCCCAGTGGGTTTGAATACAGCTCATGCAGAAGCTGTGTCCACAGGTAACAGTCACTGGATCCTTCAGTAGATCCAAACAGATGGAACAAGAGAAAGATTCATGGTCCAGCTGAACTCTTTTCTGCGCCATTTCAACACTCGCTATTGACGACTGATCACAACAACATGTGTGAGTCAACAGGATCAGCTCAGCACACTGGGGTTACACCCAACCTTAAACTGTAGATCTGAAGGGGAGAGAACAAGGAAGCGATTGTGCAGAGTGGACAGTGCTGTGTGAGAGAGGAGGGAGGGGAATTCTAGCTCTTGTATAACCTAGTTAGAGGAGCGGCGATGTGAATTTTGGGCCCAAAACCCAAACTGCACCCTACACACTCCCCCTCCCCCGTTTGTGCGTCCCCACAGAGGCTCCGCCATATTTAAGGCCGTCCCAAACCACAGAGTGAGGAGGGCGAGTGGACTGTTCACCCCTCAAATAGCGATGCACATTTACGGCGGAATATGCATGTAGTGCACCGGCATAGTTGCATAATTATTTACTCACTCATTCAACCACCAGGAGGTGCTGTGGCATTAAGTAGTTTAAAAATCTGCTCCTTCATTCGATACAAGTAAGTTTGTCCTGAAGAACTAAAAAAGCAGACACTGAGTCGAAAATAAGAATTGTTCAACATCATAGATATAGATATGTAGAATATGTGGATATGTAGAGTTAAACTTTGGATACAGAGGAGGTTGAGACACCAGAGGTATCTTCAAACTTTGTCACCATGTTCTCATTCAAGTATCTCTACACTTAACCCTGTCAATTATATCAAAATGCTTTAAGTGAAGCTTGCAAAACAACCATATGTTCTATCTTCATTTTAATTCACATTAAAAACTATTATCTTTATTAGCCAAATGAACCATTTGTCACGCAGGATCCCTCCTCTTTTTGTGATGTATTTTATTTATATTGTTCTCATTTGGTTCCTCATGTGTAGCTTCCTTTGTTTGTTGTTTTGCCCCTGTATTAATTTGTCCTAGACCCTTTCTGTCTAGGACAAATTACCCTACCCTCACCTGTATCTGATAGTCCCACCTGTCCTTTTTTACCTCAGGGGCCATGCAGACCTGCTGAGTGCAATTATCACAGCTAACTGTAGCACAAATATTCACCAGAAAACAGGGAATTATGTGTCAAATGTCTGCATGAAAATCAAGTTGTAATGTCATATTGTAGTAATATGACAATAATATGAATAATAAATGGTGATAAAGTTGTTATTAAGGAGTGTTTTGAGAATAAAGTTGTCAGTGTTGTTAGTGTGTCTGCTGCTCATGAAAGGAAATCATGCCCCTCATTTTGAGTATCCAATGAGACTCAGAGATGACATCATTGTGAATGTGGTCACTGATCCGCCCCTGCTGGCCTCCTCAGTCTCAGAAAGGCGTGAAAGCAAACAGAGACTCATTGTGTGCGGCTCATACTGCAGGGTTGTCGGCACAGTCACCTCATTCCTCATAATATCCTCCCGCACATGCATGTATGCAACCCCTCAGTTCTTCTTCTATTTCACTTATCTGGTATTCTTCTTGTCCCTAACTGACAGAAGTTATAGCTGTGTAAAGACAGAAAAGTGAGCACATGAGTCCACCCTCTTTCCCAACCTGTTACACTTTTCTCAGGCAGTCATGTTTCCTGATGCAAAACATTCAGCTGGGATTTATTTCCGCACAGACAATATTTAGTCTGACAAATACTGATAAATATTTACTCAGAAATCACAATTGGCTGCTGGAGAGAACTGTCCAATCAAAATTGAACCTTCTTCTTCGTGATCAATTTTTCAGGGTTCTCCCACAAACAAACGGCTGCTGGAGGAGAGTGGGTGAGTTGTGTTTGGTATCTTTGCTAAAGAAACCAGGCAAAGCTAAAAATATGTTCTGTGGCTAGTACTATGGCTGGGACCCTGTATGTACTGTTGATGAAGTTAGTTGCTGTTCTGAGCATTGTGGATAGAATGGCTCTCTGGTTGAGGTGTGCACGTGGCGACGCAGTCGTTGCTAAAGTTGGTATAACTAAATAAGCGAGCAGTTTGCAACATTCATCTCTCGAGGGGGTGTCTAACTCTGTGTTTTGGTGTGTTTGACCCTAACTTAAAATTACGTCTCCTCAGATCCCAACCATTTAGAGGGTTGCTGTAGGACGAGATGATGTGAAACACAACTTTTTTGCAGTTGGGTTTCATTCAACATCTTATCAAAAGTCTTAAAGCTGCAAGCAATCTTTATCACTAGTGTCATCTTTGGGTGTACTCCATATTTGACCAGTTAAGAGAATCATTACTGGTCGCAGCCATTGTAACATACCTTAGACTAATGGGGCGCTCACACCAAGCGCAAGTATAATCCTCTACTCGCTTAATTTGCGCAAATCTAGACGCTTGAATGAATAATAGTTACTCGCTTCATTGGCACGTCAGTGGTAATTTCATCGGTAATCCCTGCCAATTCAATCAGATGGATCAAGTGATAGACAAAGCTTTTTTACAATTTACCAGGTAATCTGACCTCCTCACTCACTTGCCTCCAGACAAGCTCCTTTTTATTCCGGTTTAGGTCATTGAAATAAAAGTTATCATATAATCTGGGGTGTCCACACACCAACTCAATCAGTTTGTCCTCCATTTTAGATACTAGTGAACAACAGTCCATTTTCATGTGTCACCCGGCAATCTTCATGCTGATTAGTTATCGCGATGCTCCAGTTGAGACTCGCCCGATTTGCGTCTTTCACGCCGCCATAGTCGTAGGAATGTCTAATCACGTCTTTGCATTGACTTAACATGTAATTCATTTGCATGAATGATTTTACTCATGCTTGGTGTATGGAGGAGGAAGCCTTTTGAGACTTTTATGGTTGGCTTTGCTTCTGTTGGCACATTAATATATTAGCATACATTAAAAACTCACCCACTCACACACATTCTCACAGCCTGTCCTTAGCTGACCAGTAATAAGTAATGACTGTGTGTATATGTGTGTGTCCCACGGGCAGCGGAGGAGGTTGGGATGGGGGTTCAGTTAAGGTTGTTAGATCCTGTCCACTGTGCCAAAATAAACACACCCATCACCAGGAGGTTAGCAGTCAGAAAGAAGGGTAGTTTGACCGACAAGAGCAAACAGCCTCACGCCTCCCCGAGGGTCTGTGCCGTATATTTCCTCTGTTTGGTGAAACTTTATCATCCGGTCTTAGATGGAAATCTCTGCAAATGTTCACCTATGATTGAAATAAAGGGGAATATGTCACGATGATGACTAGTGTTACATGAAATACACCCACCTGTGTTTTTACCTTTGTCAAAGTAGATGACTGTTTAGACTGGTTAACCTCTACAGGTCATTAGGAGGCATTGAAATGAGTATTAAGTCTGTTGCATAGCCAGAAATTTCATCAGGGTGTTTATTTTGTTGATTTTGAGTATTTACCATCATACTAAATACATTTAAGACTTTCCGTGTCACAAGATCTTGCAGTTACCACCCTGACCTCCATACCACAAGAAAGCCCCTCTAGGGTCAGAGGTGAGTTCATTAAACTCCACGACCCGATGCATACGATAAGTGCAAAAACTAACAAACATGCAGAGATGTGAATCAAAAACAGGCTCACACAAGCTCTGCTGAAACAAAGCGTGCTAAACTTCACCTGAATGCTTGCACCATGGTTGTGCCGGGACTGGGGGGCGCTGCTTCTTTTGCCTGTAACGCTGCAGCAGAAGCTGGTGTGGACAGTGCTGGGACATGTTCAAGAAAAACAACAACACAAAGACGTGGAATTTGTTGCTCCCACATCCAGCTGCAGTAGACGATTCCAGTTTTGATTTGTGTTTCAAGATTGAAAGAGTGCCTGGATCTGGATCAGATAGTACAGACAGAATGGAGAACACAGATAAAGCTGGAATGTGATATGGATTATTTACAATTTCTTCATGATGTTGTCTTTATCTGACAAGCACCTGCAGAGGGATGCATGCAACATACACAAATGTTAACGCAGCAGAAGAAGAAGCCGGAAAAATGAATGTAAAAGAGACGATAACAGACGTAAACAAACCCTGTGCACGTCCATGCATGACCTGGACATGAACGGGCATTTCATGAGGGTTGAGAATGGATGTTTAGTTGGTAGACTGCGCTGCATCAACCAAGAGGACACTGAAATGAACTTGTAATAGCTGGAGATCTAATACTGGTAAAAAGTAGACCCTGCAGGTTTGACTTAGGGCTGATTTTGCAGCGCCATGGTGGATGGACACTTTTTACGCTTAATGGCGTGAAGGTGATTCCTCTTTCCTGAAGGTTCAGCTGATGTGCTGAAATAAGAGGACGTTTCTCATCTTTTGTGTGAGTCTCAGCAGAAACACACCTTAAGGTGGGGTAGGTAGGAGTCCATTATAGAAGCATCTTTTTTTGTGTATATAGAAAAAAAGCTTTTAATATCAGTCACTAGCCATTACTTATGGATGACATTTGGAAATATCACAATATCGCTGTGTTCTCTTATGTCTGTGTAGTCAACATTTTAACATTTTGAGTGGCCCGCTCATTCTGACTGTAAACTAAGTCGTTCTCCACCTCCCCCAACCTGACTGGTTGTGAGGCAGACACTGCTCCCTCGTGTTGTGATGCATACTCCATGTCATCAAATAATGTTCATGAGCCCAAACAAATTTAGTGCGCTACAATATTGGACAGTAGAAACCAACCAGAAAGTTCGGAAAATTGTCTGAATCCTCCTTTGGCCACGACTGCCGACACAAGCAATAATATGAAGTAAATACTGGAGAATCTGGCAGAATAATGGGCGCTTCAAAAGGAGGTAGACCGGACAAGAGCTTAAAAGCCAGGTCAATATAAAACAATGGGGCATGCTTCGGGATCTTACGAACCCTGTAACCTTTCTGCTGGACAGGTAAACCGCTTTAACAAAGTAAGACAAGTGTCTGTAACAGAAGTGTTTCTTGTCAAACGGACCTGCTGTAGCATGTTGTAGCGCCATCACTAAACTGTCCTCCCTCGGGTCCTGGACTATGTCACTTTATCCTAGTTGTAGAAGTCCTGCAAACATTGTGTTTGCTGGTAGTCTGTTGGCATCTACAGTAGCACCAATGCTTTTGACTTTCACCTTGACTGGGCCCCATTATCTGAAGTATTTATCTGCATTATATCTGAATTTAATTGGAACGATACGAGCGAGCAGGAGTGTCTGTTTGTGGGCGGGGCTTGTTGGAGCAGAGAGGGAGGGGAGAGGAGGAGCTGAGGGGAAAACTGGTTGGGAGGGGTAGAGTTTACGTTCAAGATTTCTCCTAAAAACTGGCACCTCCTCAGATCCTGACTACACTACCTTGAAAGAAAAGAGAAGGCTATAAAAACAGACTTTTTTTTACCTGCTGGGATCTTGTATGAGATTTAAAAACACAAGATTTGAAGAAAAGTCAAAAATGAATGAAGATAAATTCCTCAGGAATGCTAATGGAGACCAAGGGCTCATGGACCTTCTCTCATTATAAAAACCTTTAAAAGATTGTTTTAAAATCAGAGATTCAAGATATATTTATGGAAACACTTAACCTTTTTGGACTTGTAAGGCTGGTACAGGTGTCACGGATGCTGTGGACACCCTGCTTCATATAGTCGTGAGCCAAAGTGTAGGATGAACAGTATTTCACTTCCCAATGTTTGCGACTTGAGAGGAAGAGATTTGCATTTGACTGTGAATTAAGCTTTCTGCTGCACAGAGCTGTGATGTGCACTCTCATCCTGACAGCACTAACTTAAATCTACAACAAGCTAAACGGAATGGGTCAGAGTCAGCTCATGACAGATGTGACTGCCACCTTACTTCCTTCAAGTGTTGAGTTAAAAAAGCCCCACACTGATTTAACTCTTGATTTGTCTTAAATATCGTCATATGAAAGTAATATTGTGAGTTTTTTTGTGTTGATAGATGATTTAAGGTCATCCAAAGTCATGCAGAGTTTCAGCGTGCTGTGTCAAGTCTTAGCAACACTCCAGTGCTCAGTGGGTGGTAATAATCTACTCTGTATGCATCTGCTAGTGTTGGCTGTTTTTTTGTTCTTTTTGCAATGAAGCTCAACCGCACAGAAGGGGCACACCTTGCTCATTATGCTCAAACGCATAATGGCTCACTTCAAACAACGGCAAACAGAAACACTATTTGCTTGGCAATGTTGTTTCATCTTTTGCACATGTCACCTGATTGAGAGGATTCCTTTCTGGCTCATTTGCACAAGTGTTGCAGTTGAAAAAAGCTGTGAAACTCTTATATTCTTCTGTGTTTTTCTCTCTCTGATACATTGCTAAAGATATTCAGCGTAAGGTAGTCTCAATCAGTTTCTTTGGTAGTCTAACACACCCTGTGAAAGGCAAGTTTTTAGATAGTAATGCAAAGCAAATTAAATATTTTCATTTTTTAATTTCCAGCAAAAGTGTTTTTTTTAAGCAGTGAGTATGCTCTGAGGTTATGAAGATAAAGCAGAAATAACTATCTGCTCTCCATCCATCCACACATCCGCTTAAAATACACGTTTTTATGTGCTGAGAGCTGAAAGAGCTGAAACTTTTACTACATAGGCTTCAGCCACAGCTTCCAAAACCTGTGTGTGTGTGTGTGTGTGTGTGTGTGTGTGTGTGTGTGTGTGTGTGTGTGTGTGTGTGTGTGTGTGTGTGTGAGAGATGAAGGTACACTGTGTCCAAACTGAACTGCAGTGCAGCTCCTTGGTTTACACGTCACCAAACTGTGTGCAGCTGCTGAAGTCTGCTGCTTTGCCTCAGAGCAGTTTTATCCTGTTTTAACCCAAGAGAGGATTTTTTTACTCCACTCTTACTGACACAAGATTATGTCATGTTGATCAGACTGTTATGGAAGAGGATTAGGGCAACTGGAAGAAAAAAATAAAAGGCCTAATATATATTTTTTTAAATTATTGTTCCAAGTCAGAATAATAATAAAAAGGTAAGAATTCTAAGTTTAAATTCATTCAAACATTGACTTTCGGTGAGAGAACAAAAAGTTCAAGGAGTTTGTTTCTGACTTTGATATCTGAATTCTGACTTTAAAGGCATGGTTGTTGATTGAAGAGATTTGTAATTATTGTGAACCTCATTTCTATGGCGATCGTGGTCCTATAGTGCGATCTCCACAAAGTGAAGAGAAAAAAGAATGGAAAAAATCTGTTCACCTTAACAGGTTCAGGGCTGCAAAAACATTGACCAATGGGAGCCATCCATCCTGGACAGCTCCTATTGGTCAATCTCCTGCTCCGCCTCTCCATCCTCGTTGTATTCCACACACCCCTCTCCCGTAGTTCCAACTCGTCCCCTCCCACTCTCCCAGCCCCCCTTGGAGCTCTGAGCGGCTAAAAGTAGCGTAGCAGCTTAGCTACAGGAGCTGTGATGGAGAAGGACGCAAAAAAAAAAAAAAGATTTTGTCTTCATTTAAATATATCTGGGTGATACAATCAATATAAACTGCAGCAATAACACATTATCATCACCTGTACAAATTCTGAATAACCATTTGTGAACTCACCCTGCCTGATTTTAGACACTGAAAGCTTTCAACAGATCCCTTTAAACCTTTGACTTGACTCGCTGTGGTCCGTCTCTGAGCTCATCCCCTGTGACGGTGTAATTACAGCCTGTAACCCTCCATCAGGGTTTGTCTGTGTGCAGAGGATCGGCCAGACTGTTTTCAGGAAATCATAGACTTCCCTCGAACACACAAACACCTCGCTCTGTCGCATTTGAGGCTTTCAGAGAGAGAACAAAAAGTTCCAGGAGCTTGTTTTCATGTAAGCTGCACCATCTTATACTTTAAAATCAACGCTGCTCTTTAGTCATGTTTAGTAAAAAAACTTCATAAAATCTTAATCTTAGCAAATATTTCTGTCTCATTTGGCTTATTTTAGCCAAATTTACCCAAAAAAGTAAAGAAAATGTCATATTTTAGGTTATCATACACCAAAAAGTTCTTAATTCAAGAATTAATTTCCTTGGAATACAAGTTTTCATTCCAGAAACTTGAAAAGCAAACTTTCTTTTAGCGTTTAATATCTTGAATTATGACATTTTCTGAACTTATCTGGTGAATTTGGCCTAATAAGGTCAAGATTTACATATTTGCGCTGCGATTTTCATGTATTTACAGAAAAATAGGACCCAAAATGTCATCAGCCGGGACAGATATCAGACAGAACAACAAGAGTCCAGACGTGAGTAAATCAGACAGCTGTTACTCATCAGCAAAAATGCGAACCATCACATGCAAACTGCAGCGGGGCCAAAGTGCAATAATAAAGATCTAACTTTGTTTCGCTCTCTCTCTTTACTCTTTCTTTAGTTTCCCTCTTTAGGACGTTGTGAAGTTTTATTTCCCGTCAGACTGGTCGTCCAATTAGAGGAGCTGCAGGAGGAACGTATCATTTACACCATGAAGTATGTTCATATAAGCCTCTTAAAATGGCTTATTTCTGCGTGTGTTTGTGCTCCTGCTGTTTTGTACTGAGCTACAGGAGGAGGAGGAGGAGGCCTGGTGTGACCGAAGGCAAAACATCTATCAGAGTGAAAAGGCCTGCTGTGCCTCAGCATACAGTAGTAATCATTTTGTGAGCCGCTGTGACTTTATAGAGGAAATAGTGGTTAAAAAAAATCAGCTTTGATGTTTGTTATTGGGCTGAAAAATTCAGAGTCGTCTGCCACCTTCATGTACAGCCTCCTCCTACCTGCACACCTCCTTCAGACTGAGACTCACACTGTGAGAGCTTACAGCAGTTTGTTGAGTCTGGAGAAAAACATCTTCAGGATTCGACACTGAACAACAACACTTGTCACTAGACTCAAAAATGAGAGTTGCATACAGTAAAAAAAAAGATCTAGTTTTTGCAGCGAATGATCCAGCTGTGATCATACACTTTAAAACTGATGTTCAAGGTTTTGATTGTGACTCAAAAACTGAGGTTAGAGCGTGTGCCTCTTTTGGTTACTAACCAGGTGAACATTCATACTTTCTGATTGTTCTTTTAAGTGTTTTTTTTTCCCAGTTTATAAATTCTGATCTATCAGGAAAAAAGAGTCAAAACTGTTGCTTGTTTTTTTTTCTGATTGTGAAGTGAAGTGTGCCTGGAGGAATATTAACCACAACTAAAAGTGGAGAAATCAGCTCAGCATCATTTTGATATGCTGCAAACATAGAGGTGTTCCTCCACAGGTGTGTCTTATTCTGAAATATCAGTATATTTGCACCTTATTAAATTGCAACGCCTTTATAACCTGAGCAATCGTTCACCAGCTGAAGCACGGACTCCCGAGAAAATAGACTCAGTGCATATCTTTTGAAGAGCTGCGCTCGACACGCTTCTGAGACAGAGCTGCGACACGTCCTGTGAGCGATTCTGATTGATTAGAATGGGAACCTGTTTGCTGTGTGATACGCTGACGGAACGCGCTCAACATGGATCCTCTATGTTTTAGGCTTGGCTTGTAGCCTTGCTGTAACAAAAGCAGATGGAGTGTAAAAAATCAACTTTTCCTTTACATGTTAGAAGAAATGAAATGAGTTGTAGAGACCGAAAGACTTCAGTGTGCCTGTCTGCAAACATGTTTGAATCTGTTGTTAAAGTGAGCACATTAGTAAAGGCTCTAATGAAGCTTATTCGACTTCTGCACTCAGTCTCAAGTGGACACTTGAGGTACTGCAGCTTTTTTCACATTTTGCATTGGCTTCATTGTTCAAAACTGGAGGTTAAAGTTCAAAACAGCACGCTGCTTGGTCAGAAGTGTATGTGAACATCAATAGTTGCATCAATAATCAATAAGCTGGAGTTTCTTTCAGAGCTCTTAGACGGTACCAAAGAGCCTCTGAGGTCTTTCTGATCTCGACGTGGTTAAATCTGCAGATGGACAACTAAGCAGATAATTGCAGCTCCTCACTTCATCATCTCCATCAGGCATGTTCACTCAAATACAGAGAGACATCTGCCACGTATACGGGGAGAGAAGGGTGAGTCACAAAGGAGGGGGAGAGTGGGTGAGGGAAAAAGAACAGAGTGTGAGAAGAGGGGGGATGAAAGACAAGAAAGGAGACAAACTGAGTAAGGGTGAGAGAGGAGAAGTACTGTGGGAGGAGGCGGAAAGGGAGAGTCTCACTGTTTAATGACACCACCTCCCCCTCCTCCTCCCCCTCTCTCCCCCCCATAGCATCAGCTAGACTCTGGCTTCCAGGCAGAATGGAAAATGCCACGTTGCATCGCAGACTTTTCCTCCCTCCCTTCCAGCTGTTCTTCACATCAGCTCTGTGGGAACAGACAGAAGTAATCAACCAGAGCGAAGAAGGGAAAAAACAGTAGAACAAACCCAGAGTGAGCGTTAACTTCAGGAACGGATCTAGAGTGAGGGTTCGACTACTTTTGTCTGCCAGTGGTCGGCAGGTGTTTGCAAAGTGAATCATGAATCCTGGCTGGGATGAGGAAAATGTTCCACCGGCTCAGAGTTTGCAGAGAAATCTCCAGAGGGTGACATGTTTTCACTGAGTTCCAGCCTCACAGGAGGCTTTAGAGATTCAACACGGTACTGAGCAAGATGATAAAAATGCAAGAGGCCGTTCATCATGAATGTGGGAATATACAGTCCACGTCTGTGCTCATTTAAAACATCCAGACAGCTTAACAGGCCCTAAAGCTGTTGTCATAAAAACAAACACGAAGACGCGCTCAGATTGACCAGTTTATACCTGAGACCTCCTCCTTCATAACAAATGTATGACCTTTCCTCTAACCACATTAAATTGGCTCATAATCTGGGCATCAGTGAGGCACAGGGTGCAAAGAGGTTGGATTAGCTTCCTCGGACATTCAGGTGTGTTTTTGGGCACACCACGACTCATGGAGGAGGATCAAAGGAAGACAGGACATAAATCTGATTTCCGTGCTGGATCTCATGTGCTTAAAATCACTGAACACATCACTAAAGAAGAAGAAGAAACCATTTATGATCACGATCCTTGAGCCTGAGCATATCGGTATCAACATGGAAATCGTGGATGGCATACGCTTTCAGTAATGCTGAGTAATGTAAACAGATTTTGGAGCAACACATGCTGCCCTTATATCTCAGCAAGACAACGCAAAACCACATTTTGCAGGGATTACATTAGCATGGCTCTGTAGTCGAAGAGTCCTGCTGATAGACCAGCCAGCTTGCAGTCCTGAGAACATGTATGACATGACACCAAAAATAGGATGAGTTGGAGCTGCAAAGGTTTTGACACTGGACACGGACGTTCAACTACTCTTCAAACACCATGCATCTTCCTACCAGCTGTCTTGTATCTGAGCCCGACCTTTGACCTCCAAACTCTCTGAGAAAGGCAAAGTGAAAAAAATAGAAGAGTAAGAGAGGGGGTGTCTTTGGGTCAAAAGTGAAGAAGTCTAACCCCAAATTTCCAACACTGCGGAACAGCGGAAATAATCGCCGTCCGCCAATTCCTACTGGATGTGAGGTGAGCTTCATGGTGAATTTCGGACAGTGCGAACCGCAAGGACTCCAAAGAACCCGCAAATTCACATGCAACCACATGATAGAGTTGTCTCTATAAAGACAGCCACATAACCACATAAGCAGTAGATCGTGTCCTTCCAGCGGAGGAAATTCACTCTGTACAGACCAGTAGATCAGACACTTCAGTGGAGGTTGGGATTTAACCATGGGTAAGTGTAATTCTATCTTTACCTACGAAACAAACCAACAAGCCTGGTATGAAATACAATCCGCCTAACCCCCAATTTCCACCTCATTTGGAACAGCGGCAAAAGGCCATCAGCGCCGTTTGCCCCTGATCATTTCAATTCAAGTTAATGTGTCAAATTCTCTTCCATATTTTGTGGATGCCGTAGCATGCCGCAATTCAGCACAGATTAGTCTGTGCTGAAAAGGAAGTCAGGCACAGACGCAAAATACAACATGACTTTTTTTCAAAATAAAACACTCTGTGTTTCAAGCAGATTATATTTCACACCATGCAAACAGGCGGGGAGGAACAAGTGAAAAGTTTTTAGACGTCATTTCACCCCGATGACACCATGGATGAGGAGATGTTGATTCTAGAAGTCTAGAAGTAGATTTCCTCCTTTGGAAGGACACAATCTACTGCTTATATGTCTATGTGGCTATCTCTGTAGAGACAACTCGTTATTGCGCGATTGCATGTGATACATGTTGTGTTTCGTTTTAACTTGAATAGAAATGAATGGCGGCGGAACGACGCCGACGACCTTATCGCTGCTTTTCCGCATGTGGTGGAAATTTGAGGTCAGTCCTGAATCAGACTCTAGCTGTCCTCTCTTCAGCAAACCGTCTGTATATCCTTTTAATTTACAGCCAGTTACTCTAGCAGTAAATGTCAGTTACAGTTAAGTGAACGTCAGTGAACCCTCAAGGCTGACTGTGTTTTCTGGAGCTCTACTGTGTCATTTTGAGCCTGATGTTCCTCTGCAGAGCCAACATCTGTTTCCTCAGTCCCAAAGTGACACTCTGCTCTTTAATGTTGGAATGAAACTCAGTACACCATGATCATTACCATCCAGAGTCATTATTTTCTACAAATTTGTCTGATTTGACTGTTTTATTTCTTACAGTTACTGTATATAAACACTGGAGTAAATCAGTCATGGTTCCTGCTACCTTAATGCCTTCAGTCTGTGAGCAGTTTCAACTAGAATTTATGGATGCAGTAACAAACTGTGTTCACAGACAGTGGTTGTTGGGAGAGATTTCAAACCCATGTGGTGATTTCCACCACAGAGTCGTGCACTGTAGATGACGAAATTTAAAGGAACCTAATGCAAGGACCGCCTGTCCAAAGACGCGATAAGACGCTCCTACTACTCTGTCGGCGCGAATGATGTGAATTGGGCAGGAGCTGAATATGTCTCAACTTGAGCGGATATTTGCGTCACGATAACTAATCAGCATGAATGTTGCCGGGTGACGTATGAAAACGGACGGTTGTTCACTGGTATATAAAGTCGGTGTGTGGACGCCCCGAATTATATGATTACTCTTCTTTGAATTACCAAACCAGAATAAAACGGAGCTCGCCTGGAGTCAAGTGAGTGAGGAGGTCGGATTACCTGGTAAATTGTAAAAAACATTTGTCTATCACTTGATCCAGCCAGTTAAATTGGCAGGGATGACTGTTAACATTACCATTGACGCGTGAATAAGGGGATTAAATACTATTCATTCACATGTCTAGATTAGTGAGCGCCCAAAGAGAGTTTTAGCCTCTCTGGGTTTCCTTCTATACTGAATTATGCTGTAGATTAATCTCATTATTTAGAACTGCATCTTTTTTAGTGTTACATAACTTTTTTATGTTTTGTTTCTCCATCCTTACCTTTTTTTTAAATGTGTTGCTGACTTCATATTTAAAACTTCAGTTTCAGTATTTAAAAGTTTCAATTTCAAGGTTAGATTTGTTTTCTCTGCTCTATTTCTTTTAAGGAAACACAAAGTTTGAATTATTTTGCGAACATTTTATTTTTTTTACATTTTGTACAACTTCCCAACATTCTTTGGGAAAATTTCTTACTCCTTTACTTTTTAATGATTTTGCTTCTTTTTAAATAACTACTTTGTCTCAGTGGTCAACTCAGAGATAACGCTTTTGTTGTTGTTGTTTACACTGGTGATGAGAAAAAAAGTGGTTTTATTTAGAAAAGATGACTGTGATATTGATCTTTAAGATTGATTATGTCAAAAGGTCGACTGAATACACTTTTTCTACCACTAAATGTTGAAAAATAAACTTTAAATGTCATTCCTGACAAAGTCTGAACCTTCAAACACCTGTTAGTTACTAAATTATGTTCTTACTGAATTAAGCCCTTGTGTGTTTTCCTTTGTTACTTGAAATCATCTTATAATAAATCACGCTGAAGACGTGCTCCTGTGTCCTGTGATGGATGTCTCTGGTTATTCTTTGAGTCTGGAGCTGTTTTGCAGAGTTAGTGTTAAGAGGCTCCACCTACCAGAGCAGAAAGAGGGAGGAGGGGAGGTTTGGGTGAGGGTGGGTGGGGGCTGCTCTGCTCTGTGTTCCAAACTGGGACGTCCCACTGGAAATGTCTTCTGTGTGAACTGGTGAGGCTGTCAGATCGTCCCGGCCCCGCACTCTGCTGACTTCTCCTCTGGTCCCTGCTCTGCAAAGCTGAAGGTAAGAGCGCTCACTCTGCACCAAAATCTACAGTCTCAGTCCATCATCGAGTCGGTGAAAGTCCTTCAGGTTACGCTTTAGAAAAACTGCAAAAGTTAATGGTTTACTTTTTAACTCTGCAAGACAAAGAGGGAGAGAGGAATCAAAGTTTAGAGGAGCTTTCAGTAAGTTTGGTGCATATTCCTCTAATCTGAAACAAATCCACATCAGTTTTAATCAATCAATCCAAACTGAAACAAACAGAATAACCTTCTATCTTGATTTTTGTTGCATTAACTTCAGCTGCTTCAATCATTGAATTCACTCCAGTTTTAAAACTTCTTGCTCGATTACCTGCATCAGACTCTCCAGTAATGGCTCACATTGTTTTGGAGTCTGTTTCTCAGTTTTCCCTTTACTTTTCTAACAATTGAGACTCACTGAAACCTGCTTTACAATGACCACCATCTGCTTTTAAAGGCCTCAAATCTCTGTGAACAATCTCCTCTGTTATTACGACTCAAACAGCTGCGAGGAAAATCACTCCCTGCAGGTAAACAGGCTGTGATTATGAGGATTCATTCTCTGAGGGGGTATTGTGTGCCACATCGGCAACAGGAGGGAAAGAGGGGGAGGAGGGGGCTTTGTGGGTAAAAGAAAAGGGGGAGGAAGGAGATGCAAACTCAGGCTGAAAGTTTTGTATTTCTTCATGACCTAAAGGTTTGTTTTCCACCGTCAAACATCGAGGAAATCTGCAGCAAGATTTGAACTCGCATGCTGTCTGTGTGTCTTTGGATACTCCCAGCTTTGCAAACAGACCTCTGCATGGTTTGTCAGCAAAGTTGTGAAAATAAACACTGAAAGAAAAATCAGCAGGAGGGAAAGAAAGGAGGGAAGAGGAGGATAAACGTGGGTGGAGGGGACTCCAGCACAGCCTGATAGAAAAATGGGAGCATTTCTCTCACAAATATCTCTCCCTCCCTTCATCCCCTCTCTGATTACTGCATGTAGAGGAATGCAGGTTGCCATGGTGATCGATCACCAGCTGTTTGAAATGCTCTGTTCGTTAGTTCAGACGCCTTCAAGTGTCAAGACGTCACAGATTAGCAGAAAGAGGCAGAAATTCCTGTGCGCTCTCGGTCATTGTTGGTCCGCAGCTGTTCTTCATGTTCTCAAAGAGGAGAAATCTGAACAGAGTGTCAGCGCAAGAGTGGGATCGCCCTGCTGTTTCAACATGACAATCCCACTCTGCACAAAGACAGCAACATGTAAAAATAGTTTCCTGAGTTTGTTTTAGGAAAACATGACAAGTCTGCACCCATGAGATCAAACAGGCAAGAAACCAAGAGCACAGTTGAAGAGCTGCAGATAAATAGAAGAAACTCATGTATGGTGGCCCTGAAGGTTCGCTGCACATGAAGTGAAAAACAGTCCATCAAATGCCAGTCATTTTAGTAAATGCAAAATTGTTTTCTGACACAGTAGAATGTCTAGAAATCGTGCAAAATAATCTCAGATTTCACAATAATTTGGACATTCCCAAAGTGTTAAGTGAACGAAAATCCTTCACAAAATAAATAAATAATTACTAAATGATACATGATGTCTCTTTTTTTGAGTGGTAACAACATGTTTGACCTTCAGGGCCACCGTAGTCATGACTTGTCTGCAGTTAGTCTCAAAGCCCATAGAAAGAACGTTGGTGGGATCTGTTTATTTTTCATCCACGTCTCTATCTGAGCTTCACTGTGCAACCGTGCACATGCAGTTTCCTTTTTTACGTATGTCTAAAACCAAAAAAAGTCTTTGATGAACATGTATGTGGAAAAATCATCTGTACAGTTTAAACACACTCTTTTACATCCTCATGCTGTTTCTTCATCTCTCTGCTGAAGGAGGAAGGCTTTAGAACAAAGTAAAGATACTTAAAGCTCCTGTGAGGAACTTTAGCTTCATGGCAGATTTGGCACCCCCTGTGGACAAAGCAATCTTTGCTGATCTGGCATCCTCTACATCCTTTGGTTGTGCATTCCCTTTATTAATTGTTGGTATTTGAATACAGGACAGTTTCTGAGCTGCTTGGTCGACACCTAAAAACCCCTATAGGAGCTTTAATATTCGGGTGGATTGAAATTCGACATCAGACTCAGTGTCTGTTCTATACTGGTTCTTGACTGGAAGACTCAAACCCTCCTATATGCATACGTGTGAACCTCAGATTCATGGTGGACGTTGATTCAGGGTTAATGTTGCTCAGTTTTAATAAAGTCGAGGCTCTTTGGGTCTTTTAGCAAATCCTCCTCCATTCTTAGACTGAATTACTTGTTACAGGAGAGAAATAGATGCCATCCACATGGTGTTTTTGTTTTCTGTGTTGGTCACACCTGTCGAGGGTTTCCCCGTCTTTCTTTAGGAGGACTGAAGGACAATTATTCTGCATTAGTATGAGACCGAGCTCTCCTGGCTGCTTAATTGTTGAGGTGGCAGGTTTGGACCGAGATGGGAGGAGGAAGAAGAAGGAGGAGGAGGAAGAGTAGAGGGGTGTTGGCATTTAAGCTGTGGATACTGGGAAATACCGGGCCAGCTTGGCACCCTGTAGAAAAAAGTCTAATCCCCAGACAGGAAGGAAGGATTGTGCAGCTGTCTGGACTCGACGTGGAGGAGAAAGAGCTGGAGTTTAGTGTCAGCAAAGAAAGACAAAGAGAGCGAAGGAGGGAGACGAGAAGAAAAGGGGGAAGAAACAGCAAGACAAAGAGGTGATGGGTAGACTGATGACTAAGCAAAACAGAGTAAGAAAAGGATTAGAGTCAAGACCAATTAGAGTGTAAAGGAAAAAAGGATGAAGAAAGAACCATAAATCTACTTCTCTTGTTTATTCAGCTACGACAGCGATGACTAACGCCACATTTGTTTGTTGAATTTGATGCAGAAGCTGTAAAACACATCCCTGCCTTTATGTCACTAAATACCACCTCAAAATTTATACTTTAGCCGCTCCAATCCCTGTAATTACTGACGCAGAGAGAGCTAAAGCTGTATTTATGTCACAGTGATGTGTTTTATTATTGCTTTTTTATCTTAACCTTCAATTTTTGTCACTAGAAAAGCTTCAGTGGTGATGAAAATATTGAAAATCGTAATGAGGGGTGGTTTTTACTCTTTTATAGCTGGCTGGCTGCCATATTAACTGCAGCGTTGATGCAATAAAAAGAGAGAAACAGATTACTGGAGATGACTAGAGTAGTTTGCAAAGAGATTTGTGCAGAGATGGGTTTAACAGATGAAGATGAAGATTTGGGTTTCCATCTGAGGCATTAAAGGACCTCGATGACAGCAGTATGTGCACAATAGTCGTAATAATTATGTAAAAATGGGATAAAGAAAGAGAAAGAAAAGTGCAATCAGAGCATGGCAGTAAAATAGCTTTGTGCAAGATGTATGTGGGCTTTTATGTGCAGAGAAAAACTGATGGCATAAAGAAAGAGTATGCAGAAAAGGGGGGAGGGGTAATCAGTCAAAAAGGACAAAAACTCAGGTTACATATGCCCCAACTTCTCCTCTTCCTCTTTCCCCATGAGTGATCCTCCACTCCACCGCTCCTGTTCGTGCTCTTTGTGTGCGGACGCTGATTGAAATGACTCTGAAGCTGCTCTTTGTCTTGGCAGCTCGTATGGATTCCCCCCTCCAGTGCCCTCTGAGACAAACTGGATGTGTCAGGTGTCATATTACTAGTGGAGGAAGGAGTTCGGATTGAAAGAGTGAGATATCTGATGTCAAAGCGAATCCGCAGCTCGCTAGAAGCAACCCTCTCTTTGACAAAGCTCGTAGTAAGAGCAAAAGACGGTTCTTATCATATCTCAAAATAAATAACACACATTTTAGGTTTATTTCGATTCAAGGTACCCTAAAGCTGAAATCACAGGGCTTAAGTTAGTCTTTAATGTATTTCCACACATACTTAAAGTGCCTTTCTCTAAAACACTTAAGTGTGTTTCTAGGAACCTTTGTATGTTTTAGGCTATTTTTGAGTATCTGCCTCTAATAGACCACGATGTGTGTTTTAAGGTACCCTGTTTTAGGCTATGTTTAAGCATCTGTCTCTAAAGCACCACGGTGTTCGTTTCGAGGTACCCTTTAACGTATGTTTGAGGCGATCTTAGAGTATCTGCACTAATACACTTAAGTGTGTGTTTGGTTTCCATCCAATCCAATCCAGGTTTATTTATGAAGCACATTTACAAACAACAAAACAGTAAAAATTTAAAAAACAATAAAAAACAGACAATTAACACGAACAATAAAACAAAGACTCAGGAACACATTAAAAAAAGGGGGACGTAGATGGTTCAGTAAAAACATGATTAAAAGGCCAAAAACCAAGGAGTAAAAGTGGGTTTTCAATTTTTATTTAAAAACAGGCGGTGAGGAGGCCAGTTGGACATGAAGAGGAAGAGCATTCAGAGCTTAGGCGCAGCAATGGAAAAAGCTGAACTCTAATCTTGACCACGGGACAGTCAGAAGGTCAGAGGATCTGAGAATCCGAGATGAAATATGAGGTTTTAAAAGGTCAGAGATATAAAAAGGAGCGAGTCTGTTTAAAGATTTATAAGTTAATAACAAAACTGGTTTGGTGAATGTTTGAGATTATCTGTTTCTTTCTCTGTTACATCAAGGTTTGTGTTTTGAGGTACCCTTTAACACCTGTTTGAGGCTATCTTAGAGTATCTGCACTTAAGTGTGTGTTTTGGTGTTCCCTTCGGTGAATGTTTGAGGCTGTGTCGAAGTTTCTTTTTCCGTTACATCATGGTCTGTGTTTCGAGGTACCCATCAGTCTATTTTTTAAGTTCCTCATGTTTGTTTCCAGGTACTTCTTATCAGTTCAGGTTCCCTTGATTCTGTTTTAAGTACCCTTGACACCTTTTGAGTCTGTTATGCAGCAAACCTTGATGGTCTGATTCATGGTATCCTATAGATGCTGCTTTTGTAGAATCCTTTATTTTTTTTTCATTAACTGCATACCTTTGGAGTCATGGTGCCATTCTGCGTCTGAAAACATTTCATCTTCTTGGATTTTTCCACATCAAAATAGTCCAGTGTCTGCAGAGCTCAACAGAGACAGAGGAAATCACTGTCTCGGAGCCCGGGCTGAATATTTGCTTCTTCACAGTCCTTTGCACGCCAGGGTTGTTTGTCTGAAGTGTTTGCTGGCAGGCAGACTGTTACAGGTTGTTTTTCAAGGCCTACAAACCTATCTGTTGTATCACCGGGGAGAAGAGGAAAGAATTCCCCTAAATCTGCTTCCTTTAGTGAGCATCCAGCGAAGAAGAAGAAGAAGAAGAAACGCCAAAAAAAAAAAGGACCTGAAAAAGAAAGATATAGGAGAGAAAAAGAGGAAGCTGTCTGTATTAGGTGCAGCTTCAGCGCAGGTTGTTTTCCTCCATAGTGAGTTTACAGATGCTTACCTAACTAACCTCCCAAATTAAATACATTTGAGGAGAAAAAGGGCCTCTTTATGAGCCTGAAGTTTCCCTTTTAGCCTTGGCCATGTTTGATTATGAGAGCAGCTTTCCAAATAAAATAATTTGTTTAGCTGTTACGTCAGTCTGTCCGGCCTCCTCCTCTTTCCTGCAGAGCTGAACGAAGGGCTCCCTGACTAAACAGGAATATTTTAAAGAGGACATACACCGGGAACATCACGTCCCTCCAAATCAAATACTTACCCCACATGTTTTGGAGATGAGGCAGGTTTTTATTTCCCCTCTTTGCTCCAACATTTAGCTCTCACGCCCTGTCAGACACGCCACTTATGAGCGTGTGTCATTACGAAATTTCCCGTAAGCAGAGCACCTCGGCTTTTTTTTTTTTAGCTCAGCTTTTGAGAAGTGTCCTTGTGTGCAGGTTATTTGGAGACGTCACCGTCTGCATCCTCCGCCAGGGTTGCTGTATTTTTCCACGTCCAACCTGCTCAAGACTTCTGATCTCTGGACCTTCAGAAACACTGGTGACCATTGTGAAAAGGGTGGCCTCGGTTTTTGCTTTTAAGGACCAACAATGCGACACTATTCATGTCGTATACGGGTTAGGACTGTTCCCATCGATATATTTGTCAGTCACAATCAGTCAAGTTATATCATGGAGAAAACTGAGATGATAGACCTCCAATGGCAGACGTAGATGGATGGTAATGGCTGAAAGGTTTTCCACAGTCTTGCTGAACAACAATGTTAACTTCCCTTTTGATTTACAGTTTCCTCTTAATCCAAAATTTTTCTCTTTCAGATCAAATCTGTTCAACCAAAAAGTCTCAAACATGGAGCACTGAAGTCAAAAATATACAATTTAGAAAATAAAGTCTAGGATTTAAGAAAAAGTTGAATACTTTAATATTACGGCGGCTACTTTCTGTTGTAAAGATAAGTATGTAATTTGATGTAAACATAACAAATTACTCAAAATAAGATATTCAGAAAGTAAGATTTGAGGTATTGTGATTCTAAATTTGTCCAAGAATGAAAGACGAATCGAACGGTAGTTTATCGGAAACAGCAGTCGCCTTTAAAGAAACTTGATTTTGGTATCGTATCGTATCAGAAACAGTGGTGACGATTGACAAAACACAGTCCTGACTTTATTCGTATCAAATCTTATCATTTTGAATCATGTCTTATCATATCGTGTCGTATAAGAAACAGCGGTTTTGCATTAATCGTAGTGTATAATAGTCGGATTGTCTCTCAAATCTCGCAAAACTCGACGCTAATAAAAGTATTTCTGCTGTAGTTGATATTGTAGTCGGAGGATTTGCGCCCAGTCACGTTCTCATTGTTGTATCTGATGGTGAAACTTGTAAAAACTTGCGCTTAAGAAAGAATGCAAAATCTTAAACCGGAGATCTTGAAAAAACTGCCCACGCCTTTATCACATCACAAATAGATTACTGTAACTTCTCGTACGCAGGCTTGGGCAAGTCATCGATCAACCGCCTTCAGCTCATCCAAAACGCCGCTGCTCGACTCCTCTCTGGCAAGAAGAGAAGAGCGACCACATAACCCCCAATTTTAGTGACCCTTCACTGGCTCCCAGTCTTGAGGTGACCCCCAGACTCCGGAACAGTTTGTCTGGCCATGTTAGAACCTCACAGACCCTAGAGACTTTAAAATCGCCCTTAAAGACCCACCTTTACTTCCTTTTGTTACACGAATCATAGGCACTGTAGTTTTATTCTTTTACTGACTGTATTTTATTCCATTGTTTTTAATTTTATTGTTTTATTGTAATCTTCTTTTATTTATCCTTCACTGTAAAGCACTTTGACTGACTGCTGCCTTCTTAAAAGTGCTCTATAAATAAACTTGACTTGACTTGACTTGAGATCAGATCGCATTTCAAACACGTCAGCCATGTCTGAAAGTGCATTTTGACTATTTGCGGGGGGAAAAAAGTGCCGACATGCGAACCATCAATTTTACGCTATTGTCTAAATGTCAGATCTGTTGTGCAGCCCGAGGGTTCATCCGACAACACACATCAACACCCCCAATCTGTGTTTGAGAGAAAGCAAACATCCACACCTCTGTCCGAACATGTCGCTCTATTCAGACGCTGCATGCCGAGACGTCTTTTTGAGTTTTTGGGAATCCTAGAAACCTCAAATCCCCCTAAAATGTCAAGTTCATTTTCCCTCAAGGGGACGTGTTAAAGAGCTGTGGCATTTAACTCCAATTACGCCATTTCTAAGACAATAATTCCTGCACATGCTTGAGGGAAAAATGCCTGTAAAATTACAGCTTTAAGAGGAGATTGTAAAGTTTAGATTCGGTTATTTATTGTTGGTTGAAGCCTCATACCAATGCAGGAATTCCATCTATTCAGAGCCCTGTTTGGTAAATCTTATTATCCCCCGCTGATCTCCTGAAGTATTCGGTTTATTGTGCAAACTGTGTCACTCCAGACTTAAGAAACGCCTCTGAAAGCAGAAGAAATCTCAACAGAAACCAAAGATACAATCTGACGTCTGCTCCTTTTGGATATTAAGCCAAAAAATAGGGAAAAAAAACACGTAAAGGAAACAGGGTTGATCTGTAAAGACACTTGCCCTCATGTGTTGTGCACGCTTTTATGTGAGGAAGATAAGATCGTGTCTGGGGGTCTGGGTGAAACAGCTGATTTCATGGAGGTGAAGAGGGAGATAACTAATGGAGGAAGATGGAGGAAGACGAAGCGACGTCATGCTCCATTACCCGACAAAGACGCCCTTATTCAGCTCTTCAGATGAGACACGATGAAAGAAGAGGCAGTAATGGAGAGAGGGGTCCTAGTCCGACAATGGGAGCTCAGATCAGATGGTGAAGAGAGGACCAAGACTGTGCAGACACATGGCAGACTATGCAGATTTCTATCATTGCAGCAGACACATATTGAGGAAAATATTACACACTTTTTACTGAGTCCATATGATTGTAAATTAATCTTTAGTATTTGTTTTTTTTACTATTCTGCATGCCAACATAGTACAACCAACAAACAACAAAGTACAACCAAAGTTTGTGAAAATTTCACAGGTATTTGGAAATGATATAAAACAACAAAACAAAAATAAATCTGCACCAATGTTCGTTCCATTTCATCCTGAAGTTGTTGAGATATTTCAGCTTCAAATTCCTGGAAAAAAAACCCCACTTTTTCCTACTTTGGTTGCATTTATTCAAACCCAACTTTTAGTCCTTTTTTCTAGCTTTGTAAGACTATTTTATTTAATGGTCTTGCATTTATAAATACAGTAATATGTATCCATTGGTGGCTTTTACCAAATCACCTCATATAACTTCAGGTATAACCCTGCATTTTGCAAATTCAACTCTCTAAAATCACACATCAGGGACTTACATAATCCACCAAGGGGGTGCAAATGTAAATATGTGTTCAGAGGTGCCGTCGGAAGAGTAATTTTTCCAAACAGAGGCCCGTGGAAACACGAGGAGTTAAAATATGCTGCCTCAGGTCGTGGAAAAACGCCGCTGTGAGAGTGTACATAAGACAGGAGCTGTTTGCTCGGCTGCTTTCATCCAAATGTCAGAATGATAAGTCGACTCAGACTGTTCCAGACGTGTTCCCAAAGCCTAATTTAGTGTTATCACCATCTGTGATAGCTTTGATTTATGATCGAGAATGAGAGAGAGAGAGAGAGTCCTTTTCAGTGGTTAAAATTATGTTCAGAGAGAGTCTGCTTAACAAAACCACAAACAGCCACCGACAATTTCAGCTGGAGCTGCCAGTAAACACAGCAGACACTGAGCGTTTTGTTTGGGAAACTGGAGAGCTTCCATTAGTCTGCAGAGAGAGAGTGTGTTACATGTTGTGTTCAGATGCTTTTGTTGTCTTCAGAGGGTTTGCAGAGTTCATGAGAGACAGGTTGATTATTGCTCCCACTAAAAAACAAAAAACAAGTTCCTTTTCTTGATATATTTGTGAAATAATAAGTGGACAGACCAATAATTTCTGTTTTGAGTGAGGGGCAGGTAAATAAGCTTTGTCTTCTACCTGCTCCCTCACGGTCATGTGCTGTGCTACATTTGTTAAATGCCTTTTTGTATGTATGGTAATGCTTAAAAATGGCCATGAGTGGAACAAATAAAAAATGAACAAAAGGAACGATTGAAATCAATGGGATAAAACTATTAAAAAAGTCATTGACATCAATGAGAGCGAGGTTTTAACCATAGACTGTATACACTATGGACAACTTGGCTTTACCGTCCATCATTATACGAATTTGAAGCTGAATTTCCAGGATTTTCTTCACTTACGCAGTAGCGTTGTACGCTTTCAGCAGGAGAGTCGCTGTGATGACGCTCGGCTCAAACAGCGTATCCCCTGGGTGAGCTACGCAATCTTCCTACGCCCATAGGTTGTATCAGGTGTCAATCATAGAAAACATGAACCCCCTAATAACTTTTAAAAACGGAGCTGTACAGAAAAAAGAGGACTTGAGCACAAACCAGTCTGACAGTAACTACATGTCAACATCACAACCAGGGGGGAGAAACATTTATATTCTGTGTAATAAATTTCTAAAGTTTGTCCACAGCTCCATAGGGATTGCTGGAGGAAGCGGGATTAATGAGCTATACTGCAAACCGTCACCAGAGGGTGCTGTTCTTGCGGTGGAGGCCGACGGCGTTCATTCTATATACAGTCTATGGTTTTAACACTCAAACTCGACACCACCCCTCCAAAAAAGAAAAAAAGCTTCAAGCTGGAGTTCCTCAGGGAGCGTTTTTGGGTCCTCACTAAATTTGAATTTCATTTCAATTTTGAATTTTCAGGGACAATAATGCAGCTTGTTTAGATTTTAATTGGTATTTTATTTAGGGTACTCTCTAGCATCTGTCACGCAGCTTACCTTATATGTACCGTGGTTGTTTTTTGCGTTCAGGACGAAGACGATAGAGCGAGTGTAACCAGATGAGGAGTTCGACACGCTAACCGTTTGAGTTCATGTGAGTCTGCAGCAAACTCCACTCACCTGTTGTTCTCTTTGTCTCCACAGACTTTGAAGATGAGGGTGTGGATTGTCTTCATCCTGTGCCTGGCTGGCCATGCCATGGCTGCCCCTGTAAGTGATACTGCATGTGTGTGTGTGTGTGTGTGTGTGTGTGTGTGTGTGTGTGTGTGTGTGTGTGTGTGTGTGTGTGTGTGTGGTCTGCCTTTGTCTTTATGAGCATGTTCCTCTCTTTGTGTGTTTTCCTGAGTGTGTGTGCGTCTCCTCCTTTCTCTCTTCCTGTGTGATATTCGATTCACGTGTACGAGTGGAAGTGTGAGTTTCCCTGTTTGCCCTTGGGTGTGTGTGTATATGTGTGTGTGTTTGTGTGTGTGTTTCATTTATTGTGTTTTCCTATCAAAGTGAAGTTCCTGTGTGTACCTCCTCCAGGGAGTGTGTTTTTATCACTCTCGTGCGCTGAAAGATTTCTTTTCCGACTCTCAGTCCTTCCCCTGAGTTTGTGCTGTGGCTGCGTGTGCGTGATGATCTGAAGTGTGTGGGTTGTTTTGTGTGTGTTTTTGAGAGCGTATGAGCATGAGCGTCTCCAGTGCACTATTGTGTGACTGCACGTGTGAGTGAGATCATTGTCTGCTTCTGACCTCCTTTACTCAAGTGATTTCTTTCTCTGAGCACAATGTGGGCATTTGTTGACGTGCAGATTTGAACTGTTTCGTGTGTGTGTGTGTGTGTGTGTGTGTGTGTGTGTGTGTGTGTGTTTGCCCAGACCGAGGAGGAGCCAATGGACGAAGCTCTGGTGGCCGAGGAGCCAGAAGCCGAGGAGCCAGTAGCTGAGGTCAGTATTTTAGAGAGATGTCCTCGGTCTCAAACAAACAAGAACACAAAACTTTCACGGTTCAAAATTCTCTATAAGATCTGTTTTGTGTGTAATTGGCGACCAAATCTGACCCGTTTAAGTAATCTGCTTTCACTGAATCTTCTTGTGCAACAAAGGATTATTATTCTCATTTCAGGCTCGCTCACCTTCAAGTTTACCCCTAATAAAGTAGATAATATGGATTAAGCGTTCCCTGCCCGTCTGTTTGTGTTTCTCACCCTTCTGTGTAACTTCACAAAGTTTCTCAGAAGAAGATAAAACTTCAGGTCAGATGAAAAAGTCTTTTTGTTGTTATTCTGAAAAGTGTCAGGCTTATTTCTTTGACCCAGATAGTTATTGCTCTCATGTGAGTTCGATTTGGCGTCTGAGATTTTTCCTGTGCCTCACAGCTGCTCATGGAGATGATCTGATCTGTGATGGAGCCTTTGGATTTCCACTCTTCTGCCAGTGGAATTTCTCAGTGTCTCACTCTCACAGCTGTATGACTCCTTAAACTGGAGTGTGGACAAATCAGTCCATCCAGAAATAATATCAACCTCAGTGCAAGTGCAGGAAATGTGCCTGAATGATTCCACCTGACAGATAAAATTCCAAATCTGCTCACTGAGGCATCTAAAGATCATCCATTTCTTCTCCATAAGGAGCTTAAATAATGGCGGCAGCACAATAAGTAGTTAAACCAAGACTTTCCTCTCCCTGGTAACGATTTCCAGCCCCTCAGGAATTCAAACACATCCCCCAGGCTAGATTCAGGTCCACCCAGGGGTCTCCTCAAATTGGGTATTCCCAAAAAACTCCCAAAAGGAGACATCGAGGGGGCACAACCCTGCATGCTAACCCTGAACCACCTCAGCTGGATCCTGTAGATACAAAAGGGTAGCAGCTCTTTTCAGTCTCAAGATCATTAATCCGTTGTTTTGGAGAGTCAGAGCAGATGTTTGGTCAGGAGAGCTTGACTGAGCGCTGCTTATTTTCATTTTTAGACCCTCAAACAACTTGTCTTCATTGTTGGGTCTTTAGTTTTCTTGTGACGCCTCTTAGGACTGAATCTCATTGTCTTGAGTTCAAGATTGAAAAACCTGAAGAGATCGAATGTTAAGTGAAACCATATCGGATGTTATTTGCTCCACATTTGGAAGTCACTGACGTCAGTCTGCTACGATTTACCTGAACTCTTAAGTGTGACTTAACTTGGCTCCCTCAGACTGTCCTTTTTGGTTTTCTCATTGGCAGAAGTTCAGGATGCCCAGTATTGAGAGGTTGCTTACAGTTGGGTAAAAACATTGCATTCATCACAAACTTCTGTCTTGGCATGCATACGCCAATGTTTCAATCATTTTCGTTGATGGTTTTCACAGTGATTGTTACATCCCGTCACAGTTTGAAACGTATTGAGCAAAACCACTCATAAAAAAAACATCAGCAATGTTTTCATGGTGCTAATTTAAGAGCTGCAGCTACAGAGGGAGAGTACCAGCTGTAGTGGAAGTAAAATGACAAGTATCAATTTCAGGAGGAGCGATGTCAAGCAGCATTTGTTCCACCACAACGTAATCAGTTAATGTAGAAATCCTGGATCTGGATAATCCCTGAAATCCCAACAATCTGGTCGTTGAGACACGGTCAAAAACACGATATCCTTCCAGCTCCCTCAAGAGTTTTACCTTAATAGGAGATACTTCACTGACTTTATTCTAACAGGAGCTGACGTTTACTTTTCTAACAGAGCACAATGTCCACGAAAACCCGACAGTAAACAGAACTAAAAGGCCTCTGTGTGAAAGCCTCGCTCTGAGACTTCATGTGAACGTTTTATCATTTCCTGCTCCAGAGGTCCAGCGGGACCAGAGATCCCACAGCTGTTAATTTTAGCCCGCCGATCAGCCCGCCAGCCGGTCAGGAAGCCATTACGTTTTTCATGGCTTCACCACATGTGGACGCAGCTGCTTGTTATTGTTGGATATTATGGTCTCTCTGCTCCCAGACTCTGTTTGGACTTTCGGGAGGAGCCTTCTTTGGTGGTGACGTTTAAACTTTCTTCAGGAAAACCAGGGATATTTAGGCGGTTTGGTTTAAGTGGACATCCTGCAGAAATAGACCCTGAAGACTGTAGTGAGGAAATCAAAGTGCGTGAAGAAAACTCTTACTTTTCCTCTTCTTTCTGGTCTCTTTGTACCTCCTAATGATACTAAATTCCTTTGCATGTGGGTCATTCAGCTTGAGCTGCTTACAGTCTGACCTTTGACCTCTCATGTTTTCCAGGAGCCTGAGGTTGGAGCCAACCCCGTGCAGATTGAGATTGGAGAGTTTGACGAGGCTATCGAGGTTGTGGAAGACGTTGTTGCTGAGAGTAAGTTCACAAAAACCCACAATTAAGTTTGTTTCAGTGGGTTTGGGGTTGAAGGTCACAAACATGTGAGGAAATAAACATGTTTATATTAACTGATTAAAAAAATAGGCTGTAAAGTTACCGAGCGACTATAAACAACAACTAACAAAATTACCACATCTACGAGAAAAATTCCAATAAAACTCCTCTCTGCTGCCCCCAAGTGGCCCAAAAAAACAATGTCATTACAGCTTTTAATTACGATAATGTTCTAAAAGACTGTCGGCTAAATCCCACAAGATTCGGAATGGCTGCGCTTCGATCCAGAACGGCAGGCGGATCAAATATGCAAGCATTATTATCAATGTGCGGGATTCCACACAATCCGTCCGCCATCCGGCTCCGCTGCAGATCGGCTCCGGCAGTCGGATCAGATACGCAAGGTTTCTATTTTTGCCGGACGCAGCAGCACGGCGCATCAATTCAGTTCAGCAGAAGTTGTATGTGGCTACACAGTTGAATATCTGGTTAATTTTCAAAATAAAATAAAATCAATATGTTCAACTGTTCTTCACTTGGTAATAGGAGAGGCCAGGGTTGTGGGATGTGGGTGTTTATATACACCGCCGATCTCATTAAATGTCTCCCAGGGAAACATGCAAGATCTCGTGAGATCTCATCCAGTCTTGCAAGAAATATCAGTAATATCGTGAGCGCTTCTTCTCCACTTGCTGCAGCAGATCGGCCCCGGTTGGTGCTGTACGCTTGCGTATTTGATTGGCCTGCCGGTACTGAGTGGAGTGGAGCCATTCCAGATCCTGTGGAATCTCCGGCTGTAAGGTCACCCATGACACCCAGAAATATGCAGATATCCAGTCTTTGAGACACATAAACATTCGTGAATTTGATGTGGGTCTGTCTGTACCTCGTGACTTTCAGGCTGAACGCGACCACTAGCGATAACAGATGGTAGAAGAGAGAGCTACACATCTGCATCAAGTCCTCTCATTGCTGAACACAATAGAAATTTTCACACAAGAAAATACATTCAAAATCTTTCGCCCTTCAAAAACTACTTTTTCTGATGCATCGACATTACCGATCATCCAGATTTTACGGTCAATAAAGACATTATCATTCAAGTTTTCTATTAAAATCTGTTTAAAATGTCAAAAGTTTTTCCTTTGTTTGTCTGACCTGTGAAAAAGTTTGAAGAAAACTTTCTTTATGACTTCTGATTGTACTTTTGAGATGTTTTAGTGTCCCCCACTATAAAACGTCTCCACCGTCTTCGACAACATCTGATTTAACGGCGTCTCGCCCCTCTGCCTCCCAGCTACAGTATAGGAGTTTGGAGGGTTCAGTGAATCCTCAGACTGGCAAATGAAACAGCCATAATAACAGACCGCCTCATGCTGTGAGGAGACGGCTGTAATTACGTGTTCCACCCAGATTGAAGCAGCAGTGACTGAACCGCGGGCAACACCAGGAGCAGGAAAACAGCCCGACTGTACAAACTGTTCTGGACCAGAAAATACCACAATGGAAAACCACTTTGGCGCTCCTCCATCCTCGTATTTTACCGATATCATACAAAGTTTTGACAGATTTAGTGAACCTACCGAAGAAAGAAATGACAATCTGACATCGAATGGCGTCTTTTAAAGAGGAATAACTGATAAGTTTGAGGTCCAAACTACATCTGGTTGATAAGCAAAAGTAGGGAGTCAAAAATCTGATGACACCCGTCTGGACGTTTCAGGGCGCGTTTCCACAGAACCAAAAAAAGCGAGTGTTTCAGCTCTTTCCATGACTTATTTGGTATTTTCTAAACTGATGTTTTCTCTTCTTGGACGAGCAGCAGCTTGAGTCCAACAGTTTCCTTATTCATGAAGCCATTTTGCTTGTTAATGCTTTTCATCCACATTCTGGGTTTTCTTTTGGCAAAAACAGCACCAGAGTCCTGGAAAGTGTTCATGTCTGGATTCAGTCACGCTGTCTGTTTAGCGTCTGTTAAATCTGTGTCTCACTTTGGAGCCGTTTCCCGAAGAACAGACTCTGACTCTGCTCTAATGTCTGATGTTGTTGTTTTTTTTCCTGTCCCAACAGATCCCTGCCTGAACCACCACTGCAAGAAGGGCAAAGTGTGCGAGGTCGACGAGAGCAACACCCCCATGTGTGTGTGCCAGGACCCCTCCACCTGCCCCGCTGCTGAGGGAGAGTTCGAGCATGTGAGTCCGACCAAAGACAGTCAGTCTGTATCTAATCTTGTGCCGCCTCGTCTGTCTGTCAGTTAAGACTGGATCTCCAAAACCACGGAGCAGATTTGTAAAAACCTTTCCCAAAGACCGAGGACAAAATCAAGTATTATAAATAAATATCGAGAAGACTGAAGCTGTGGGATCTCACTGTCCACGTTGTCTCCCTCAGGTTTGCGGTACTGACAACAAGACCTACGACACCTCTTGCCACTTCTTTGCCACCAAGTGCACCCTGGAGGGAACCAAGAAGGGCCACAAGCTGCACCTGGACTACATCGGACCCTGCAAATGTGAGCTCCAAAACTCTGTTTTCATGAGTTTGCGAAGAAACCCCGAGCCCTCGTTTTCTTTCTTTCATTTTTCAAACACCTCAAACAAATGTTGAGCTATACATGCGAACTGAGCTCTTTAAAACCTTACCTGATGGTTAACCTGGAGGTTTCTAGTCTGTGAGGCAAAACACCAAGTTCTCCTGTTCTTTGGAGCTATTTTTAGTTTTCCTCTGCAGTTAAAAACTCGAATTATTAAGGAGTGAAAGTAAATAATTGTATCAGAACCACCGCCATAACGATGACCTCTAACACGTGATTGGATTAGACTCAATAAACAGCTCAGGGAAGATTAAACTTTACTTTAGGGATCATTTAAACAGTTCTGAGTCATTTCTTCATGAGCTCTGTGGAGAGAAAGCCGACTCCACCCTGGATACTCCCGTCTAAAAGGGACCAGATGTTCAAGTCGGCCAAGGAGGCAGGAGGAATATGCTTCTAGATGACTTGTGAGTCAAATGTATAAGCAGTTTTGTCCTGGTGTAGACGCTAGTTTGATTTGATTTGGGCGATTTGGTTTACAACAGAAGATAAAACACATAATTCTCACATCACAGGAAGAAAGCATACAGCAGGAATGATATAAATAAGTACATGTGAATACATAGAGTCCGCACAGTTTCATGGAGGCATTGTTCCCATCAATCTCTATTCAACAAACCAATGTCTGTTGGGATGAATAATCTGAGATGCCTGTTTGATTTGGCTTCGCAAGTAAAAGTGAACCTCCTCTAGTTTTAGGAGATTGTGACTCCACAGATTTTTTCAGTGAGGGGAAACTGAATCATCAATGAGCAAGAACAGAAAAGTTAAAAAGGCAGATTGCAAACAAATGACTGAACAAACTCGACCTCTGTTAGATATCCAAAGAACAAATCATGATTCACCAACGTGGAAATAAACCCCAATTTCAGTGACTTTATGACTCAGTTCAGTTAAAATTTCTGCTCAGGGCAACAGATCAGTCGTCTGTTACATGCTAATTTATGACTGCAGCCGTTATAAGCTGATCATTTTTAATTAACATCCCTTTAAAAAGTCAGTTTCATGGAGCTAATAATGTTTTTTAGAGGCAGGTTGAGTGACTGAATGCTTCCTCATCACTCTCCAATAACATCCATGACTGCATTAAAGGTACAATGGGTGACATTTAGCAGAACAGACTTGGTAGAAACAGAATGTGACACCTGAATACAAAATTAATTCCAAGTGCGTCTTTTCTATCCAGCAGGACACAATGAAAAAACTAGTGACACGTGTATCTTTGCATTCAGTGAGTGTGAGAAGAAGCAGGAGGTGTTTGTTGTGCCCAAAAGAAAAGAAAAGCAAAGGTAGAAATTTTAAAGGTAAAAACTTGACAGGTAGTGGATCTTACTTATCGTGTGTCACAGGAGCTCTAGCGTAACATGGCATACGTATTCCTGCACCTTTAAATCAGCTTGGTTAAAGAAGACGGTGGAGTAAACGGACGGTTACTGAGCAGATTTTAGTAAAAAGACACAAGATTGCATCTCCTTGTTTGTTTACAGACGTCACATTCAGCAGATTTGACAGCAGATATGATTGAAACATGAAAACTTATTGAATTGCTCCAAACATAACCGTGTTGTCTGAGATATCATCTGCAGTTGTGCCGTTTTGAGGTAATTCCCCTCCATGATTTGTTTTGACATCCTGCTGAATTCGGGTTTGTTTACGGTCGAAGGCTCGGCTGTATCTAAATTTCCAGATTATTTTCTGCCACTTCAGTTTTGATTCATCTGTGTGATAAACTCAGCAGCCGAAGCTTTTCTCTGAAGCGTTCATGTTCGTGTTCGACGTCTCCGACTCTCTGACTGATGGGCGGCTCGCAGAGTCGGGTCTGGCCTGCAGGCTGCAGCTCAGCAAAGAGAGGATCTGTCCAAACATGCAGACTGCATTTCTTCCACTGTTCAAACTTAAAAATGACTCACACACACAAAACACACACACATGCACACACAGTGAGAGATTAGCTGGGCTGAAAGGTGCAAATGGAGATCAAGGTGGCGTGATACAGACAGTTGCAGGCTGTGATTTTAGGATTTTTAAGGATTAAATTTGCAGTTTACACAAGATTAAAATCTGCAGGTTTTTTCAGTGGTGTTTTTAAACTCCTTTAGACTGTGCTCTCTGCCGTGCATGCTAAAAAAGAATCAATTCAAAACTTCAATTTTCAAGTCTTTTTTTTAACCTTTTTTTTCAAGATTAAGTGACATTTTACTTTCTGCAAAAAAAGAAGTGTTCAGATTCTGGTGAAACGTCAAATCAAGGCCTGAATGTTAAACGCATTACCTAACATCTCAACCTCATTGTTCTGCAGTCATCGAGCCCTGCATGGACACCGAGCTGAACGAGTTCCCCCTCCGTATGAGGGACTGGCTGAAGAACGTTCTGGTGACTCTGTACGAGCGCGACGAGGACAACAACCTGCTGACCGAGAAGCAGAAGCTCAGGGTGAGGAGCTGATTGGATAAAGACTCATTTCTAAAGCCCGTGTTCTTCCATTCGAGAAGGTTAAGGTGTAAACTTTTCAGTGTAGGGTGTTTGGAGGGTACATTTACAGTCTTTAGTCAAGCTGAAGTAGTGAAGCCTCCAAGTTTATCTACATCATTTTTCTTCTTCAGAAACTGGTTCATTCCTGCATCTCTGGACTTTCTTTTATTGTATTTCCAGCACACAGTTTACAGCTATAGTCGGCTCATAAAGACCAAACTCTAATCCTTACAGTTTCAGAGCATTATTTTCAGAGGCTGAGGAAATGTTTATTGGAGTTTTGTATCCTCTGTTAAAGTTTTACACGTCACACTACTCTCTGTACATTAAAGACTGGATTCTCCGAGATCATTCAGAGTCGTTGCGAAAAGGAAAACAAGCTTTATGGCGAGTTAAACTGAGTCTACTTTAAATATGCGAACCATGGTGGTCTGTGCTGCAGAATTAACTGAGTGTTTATATCGACCGTAAAAGAGGAGTGTTAATGAGAATGATTATTCACCATTGCACAAACATGTCAGACCACATTTTGTGAGTTGGTGCATGTTCCTGAGTGGTTTTCTGTCCCTGCAGCTCCCCGGCCCTCAACATTCAACCAACTAGCTCCAAAAATTCACAGATATAGGCAGTCTGCACATCAAAACAACCCGCATGAAGCTTCGTCCCATTGTTTATCATCATAATTGCCCCTGAAGGAGATTGCTTTGCACCAATAGCATGACACAACTTACTGAGTGATGTTTTTATTTCATCTTTCAGGTGAAGAAGATCTACGAGAACGAGAAGAGGCTGCAGGCCGGTGATCACTCTCTGGACCTTCTGGCTCACGACTTCGAGAAGAACTACAACATGTACATCTTCCCCGTCCACTGGCAGTTCGGCCAGCTGGACCAGCACCCCGTCGATGGGTACGTGACAGCGCACTCTCGTCGAACCTCTAATTACAGCGAGACGCACTGAGAGAAAAATGAGGTGCTGTTTTGGAAAAAGGAAACCTGGTTACATAACGACTCTGTGGAGTCAGCACATGTGAGAGCTTGTAAACCAAAATATCTGCTTTGGTCAAGCTTGTGGCGGACTGGGAGCTGATTGGTTTCCAGTGTGGGTGATGCAGCCTCTGATCTCACACCACAGACGGAGAGATTCAACAGAAGCAGCAGCTGGATTCTTTTCATGGCTGCTTATTAAAAAAAAGTGATGAAACGGCTCAGAAACCTTTAATGCAAAAGAAAAAAAAACTGATTCAGGATTTTCCATTTTCTCTTCATCGGTGTCTTCGTCAAGATGAAGCAGTAAGAGTTATAAAAGCGATGAAAACTTGTTGATCTAGGGCTACATCCACACGAGGGCTGTCAGGATGTCTGATTTAGTCATAAAACGTCTTCAAACTAAACCCTCATTATCAACCCGTGCGCTCACGCCTCTTTGCCCGTTCCTCCAGATACCTGACCCACACAGAGCTGTCCCCTCTGCGTGCCCCTCTCATTCCCATGGAGCATTGCACCACCCGCTTCTTCGAGCAGTGCGACGCTGACAGCGACAAATACATCGCCCTGGAGGAGTGGGCCGCCTGCTTCGGCATCAAGGACCGTGAGTATCAGACCAAAGTAGAATCGGAGATTGAGAGACGCCTGAAACTCGAGATTATTTCTGTGATTAAGTTTAAATATTGTTTCAGTGAAATTTTACATGAGCCAAAAACAAACTTTGAAAAGGTATAAACCAAGTTTTACATTCTGAACAGAAGAGACGAGCAAATCTTCAGGACTTTATTTTGTAGAAATCAATCTTTAAAATTTTGTGCATGTAAAAGACACTTCAAATATTATCGATTTATCATTTAATCCAACTGAAAAGTTTGATTTTAATGTTAAAGAATGGCAGAAACATACAATAAGATGATTTGTGTACAATAGAGATGCTTCCTTTTAGATTTTTACCAATATCCAATATTTTTAAACTCATTTTGACTGATGCTGCTATCAATTCAGATAAATATGCACCTTATTTTTAGTCTCTTCAGTAATATGATTGACCTGTTACTCTTCTTGTGGCCGTGTACTTTAAAAAAAAAAAAGAAACAGACATAAAAACAAGAGAAACAACATTTGATTTCTACTGTAAATTTATCATTTTCTCTTTATGACACTTAAAAATACTCCCATACGGTCATATTTTCTTGTTTCTGCTTATAATCATTTCAACACTCAGAATTGACCTTTTAAAGCTGCCTCAAAGACGCCCAGCTCTGCTCAGTTCCTGAAAGTCTTTTCTCATTTTAAAGCTCCTGTGAGGAACATTTAGGTTGTGCTGATTTTGGCGTCCCCTTGTGGACAGAGCAGGATGAGTCATCTCTGCCAGTTCTGCCTTTGCAAAATCATATCCAGAAAATCTATCCCGTCTCTGAGCTTCAGGCTGTTTGAGGGTTCGATAAAAACCCTGATAGGAGCTTTAATCCACTGACTGATAAACAGTGTAACCCACTTCTTCATTTTCCTGTTTTTGTTTTTTTGTCTGATATGAAAGCGAACTCTCACTGATGGATGTTTTCTCTCCGTGTTCACAGAGGACATCGACAAAGACCTCATCATCTAAGCTCCTCTGAGCAGCTGCAGCAGTTTGACAACTCCTAGTCGCTACTAACGGGACAAGGTGCTGATCCCTAAGTTAAAAATAAATCACAGTAACGGTGCTAATTGCAAATTGTTTTTGTTTTTTTTTATTTTTATTTTTAAACAATGACCTTTCCTACCTATACCACTAAAAAAGATTACAAAAGAGAGAAACGTGCACAGTCTGTACTAACCATCCTATTTTTTATAAATTCTCTTGTTTGTGGAACAAAAACACCCAGTAAAGAAAACTGAAGACCTCTGATGTAAATGTATGTTGTTGACATTATTATATATGATTTCATTTGTTCAGGGCTTTAATTGGAGATCCGTTTGAAATATTATCTCGAGGAGACAAAACTGTAAAGATGGAAATAAAGTTTCTAAATAAATGCTCCCTCTGCTTGCTTTCTACAAAAGAAATATTTAGTTTTTGCACTCTTTTGGTGGTGGGCTCTTTTATCATTGTGTGTATTTTGGTTTTTGACGACTGCTTTAAAAGCTGTTTGATGTTATTTTTCCATTCAGACTCCGTGTCCAAGACGAGGACACACGTGCTGATATTTGAAACACTAAAGAGGATATATTGTCTGGACGTTTAATAAGGGGAAAATCTCGCAGGCTGAGAGTTTTTCTCATCAATAACATGTTTCTATACTGACACTGAGAGCACAAACACACTCTTCAATGAATAAAAGACTATGAAACGACCTGGAAATCTCTGCATGCGTTCATATCTGCGTGTCTTTCTCCTGTTGCTGAGGAATTTTATGTCGAGATGATCCGACAGGTTATCAGCGTCTGTTTACGAGGACGACTTCATGCTTTGAAAAAGATAGGAGCGGGACACCGAGATATGGGAAGTGTTTTTGGAAGAAGCGAGCCTCTCGTTTATCTCATGAAGTCACTGTTTGTGTCACATGTCCTGGTCTGCTGCCTTTGTGCAGCTGCAGCTGCTTCGCTGTTGAAAGGATCCCTCGTGAGTCCAGTTTGAAACCACAAAACAGACATTATACAAGCTGAAAAACAAGTCCATTCTGCTTTTCTCACGCAGGACATTTTTTACTTTCTGTGCTTCATTTTCAACCAGATGACAGTCACTAAGATTTTGTTTTTGCTCTCTAGATTCCTCAAGATTGCTCAAGGAAAAGGAGTCGGCAAAACTCCTAAATCGTAGATGTTGCAATGCTGTGGAATCTACAAGAGCTGCACAAACTATTTTATATAACTATATCTGAATCTAACCATCTGTCAAGTGTTAAATTAACGCTCATAAAAATAGATTTTGATGCTTTGCGAATCATCTAAACCCAATATTCAACTGGAAATATTGCAACATATACCTTTTAGACGTGCCATCCTACATGTTACAGGCAGTCGTGCATCTTTACACCACCCTGGATGTTGGCCTTTTAAGAGTACACTGAGTTTAGGACGCAGCATCCATGATTTCGATAAACAATGTCAGATTAGACAGGCTCAGGTCCAGAGAAGTCACCGTCAATTCTTGATCATGTCTATTTTTCTCGTCGCATGGTGCAGTTTCAACCTACGTGTGTCGATGCAGAAACAAACCGTGTTTCTGAAGAGCCCATGTAGCTTCCCTCTTTGCAAAATCTGCATTCACTGCATGCCGACAGTGTAATTCTGCAGTTGCTTTTGAGCATTTTAAAAAGTGAACTCTAAATCTAGAGCACTAAACAGCTTTTTTTTTTTTGCAGTAAAGACAGACATACAAATTTAACATGTAATTTTCTGATCTAAACAAAACATGAGACATACATTTAAAACGTATATAGGGTCCATAAAACAAGCCATCCCAAACCAGAGGAACAGTCTGTATCAACAAAGCATAAAATCTATCTTGAGGATTAACATTACTACCCTATATGGTTTTGTGTTCAGTCCCTTTGCTGCTAAAAGTCCTATATAAAGTCCCCTGTCTGTGGGTTTGAGTTACAGTATCTGACTGATTTAAAGCTCTGGCTGCACACAGAGCCGCTCACGGTCCCCTGGGAGACAACAGAGGGAGAGATGGAGCCCCCTGTTACCATCCCTGCCTGTTCATCCAGACTCCAGAGTCAAGAATGTGAAACAACAGCCGGGTCTTGTCCACAAAAAAAGCCCTCCTCCCTCCTCCCAGCCGCAGCAGGAAAAAACCTCTTTCAGCTTCACTTCTCTCTTGGTGCCTTCAGGGGCACTGAGGGAAGAAAAAAGAGGGTGTGGTATTCTAATACATTTTTTTTTTCAACACAAGTCTTTGCTTGTGGAGCTTTGAGTGGAATAGACTTTTGTGTCCTTTCAGCTGGTTGAGAAATTAATCTCAGTTTGACCCCGACACACAACAGAACCCTGACTGTACTCTGGTTGAAGCTTGATACACCTGTTCTGGATGATGTTGCAGACAACCTTCAATCATAAAGAAAAAACTGTGATTGAAAATTATTATTCCATTCACAGTTTGGATTCCCAGACAGGTATGTAAGTCTATCCCTGAGGGACCCTGACAGCCCCAGAATCACAGTAGAATTGACTTCTGAGTAAACTCTATGCATATGTTTGCAAGTTTACAAGTTTTTCAGCAGCTAGAATCAACAGGGCTCAGAGGGAGGTTCTGCGTTCCTTTTTAATGTTTGTGTTTAATTTTACTCGTGCGTATTGCAAAACATTTCTGGTCCTAATCCAGAACCACAAAAAGGGACATTCCGGCATAAAATCGAGTTAGAGTCAAACACACCGTAACACCAAGTTCCACAGACCTGACACTGTGTTTTGAAAAGTCTGGAGACTATTAAGGATAATCAAGGTTAAAGGGGTATTCCGGCGCAAAATCAAGTTAGGGTCAAACACACCTTAACACCGAGTTAGACACCCCCTCAAGAGATGAATGTTGTCGACCGCTTCCTTCTCTAGTTATACCAACTTTAGTAACCACCACAGGATAGTAATAGAGAGAGCCACGCTTAACCAAAACTCCACTCTATAGCCACAAATAATGCTCAGAAGAGCACCTAACTTCATCAACAGGACATATAGGGTCACAGCCATAGTACTAGCCACCAAACATCTTTTTAGCTTTGACTAATTTCTTTAGCAAAGAGACTAAACACAACTCACCTACTCTCTTCCAGCAGCCACTTGTTTGTAGCGAGACCTCAGGCCAGTCCATTACGGACTGCTACGGGGTTTCACAGCTCAAGGAAGAACATTTCTGATCATTTCTTTATCATTTCCTTTAAGTAATAATCATCATATTAATCATTTTGCACTGCAGACGCGGTAGTTCTTCTGCCTTAGCTTTGAGTAGAATTGAAACATTTTTACAAAGGCACTGTCACCTTCAGGAGAAGAAACACATTTTGGCCAAGGCTGCGCTGCTAAAGAAGTGCAGCTAAAATCGATGAGAAATCACAGCCAGTGCACAAACAGGAGGATGAAAAACTCCAGGAGACGGTTTCTACACCCAATTCAAACATGTCTGCCTTTTGATACGACAAACCTGCACGTCTAATGATGGCTGTGTGAGGGCATGATGGAAGAACATTTATGATTATTTCTTCATGGAAATACAATCAGACCGAGACGCTAAGGCAGAAGTTAAGAGTCCAACTGTGCAGTCACATCACTTTTTAAGGTTGAGTTAAAGGGATATTGCGGTGTAAAATTAATTTAGAGTCAAACACACCGTAACACTGAGTTTGACACTGCGTCTGCAGAGCAAAAGGATTAATATGGTGATTATAACTTCAAGGAAATGATAAAGAAATGATCATAAATGTTCTTCCTTGAGCTGCGTCACCCCGCTGTAGTCCCTAATGGACTGGCCTGAGGTCTCGCAACAAACAAGCAGCTGGAAGAGAGTAGGTGAGTTGTGTTTAGTCTCTTTGCTAAAGAAATTAGTCAAAGCTAAAAAGATGTTTGGTGTCTAGTACTATGGCTGGGACCCTATATGTCCTGTTGATGAAGTTAGGTGCTGTTCTGAACATTATTTGTGGCTATAGAGTGGCGTTTTGGTTGAGGTTTGTTTATGGCTCCTCAGACCGCTGTGTATTACTATCCTGCGGTCGTTACCAAAGTTGGTATAACTAGAGAAGCAAGTGGTCAACAACACTCATCTCTTGAGGGGGTGTCTAACTCGGGGTTACAGTGTGTTTGACCCTAAATAAAATTTACACCGGAATATTCCTTTAACCTAGATTATCCTAAATAGTCTCCAGACTCTTTAAAACACAGTATCAGGTTTGTGGAGCCTTTATTCCATCAGAATAAATGCAAAACAATCCGAGTTTACTGTTTTATTCATCGTTCTTACTCCAGAACTGCCACACTTAGACTCTGTGTGTTTATATGATGCACAAACTCAGTCAAACTAAATAAAAACATTGATAATTTGATGAGTCATCTGGTGTAAATAAAACCATTTTTAAGGTCAGATACAGCTTTGTCGCCCCCATGCGGTCACTCCACTCCAGTGCAGGCCTCGTCGGGGAAGCCGGTCAATGAAACCAACGCACCCGCTGAAGAAATTCAGGTACAGGCAGAACCCTCCGGGATTGGCTGAAATTTAAGGGGTAATGGAATACCGATAGACGATTGGTAGGTGAATCAGGAGGCTTGAATCTGATTGGCTGTCGTGTGGAAAAGGGCGGGATGTCATGTTGGGTTGCGCCGCTGAAACCGGTAAGCGAGCACTCCAGCACGTTGTGAAGCCGCTCTCGTTCGTGGCTGCTCGTGAGGTGATTCAGAGAAATCACTCGTTTCTAAATCTACATTTTTTGATAATTGACCCACTGGTAAGTCATTCCCCCCCTCTTTAATTGATTTTTTATGATTTCCTGTTAAATCGTCGTGTTTTCTGTTCTGTGTGTAGTAACAGAGTCGCTTTCAGGACTCCGTCTAAATCGTGGTGGGCGCTTCTTAGCTGTTAGCTACTTTTAGCCGTAGCCCGGTGGATTCGGTAACTTCTCTGAAATGAACAATGTATTTTTCGCTGAATCGTGTTATATTAACTGCATATGTTGTAATTGGCTTCATTTGGCTCCAATTTTGGAACATAACTTTCACTATTATTTTAAGTCATATTCAGTTTGGGTTTCCAGGAAATAGTCAGCACCGTCCATGTAGCTCACTGGTAGCTCTCATTCAGTCGTGACTCGTTTTCTGTAAACTGTTCCCTCCATTTTAATATTTTATATAACTTATACTTACATGGACGGACTGGGGGGGTACCCGTGGTCGGATGGGGTGACAGGTACGGCAGAGGACGGGGGGACCAGGGCACGTGTCGGGGTTGCTCCTAAACCCGAGCTCTCTGCCCTGGTTTGGGGGCCGTGTGCTCGACCAGCTGTCGTGGGTTCAGGGCCTGATAGAGAGCCATTTGAAACCCTGTCTTATATCTGGAAGTTGTCGGTGTACTGTCACAGACTCTCGCTGGCTGTTGGAGCCGCTGTACCGGTTGTTGGTGAGAGTAAAGGCCGGTTTTAGGCACCGACACTGCGGGCACGGCGTGGCCTTTGTCTGCGTGCCATGCTCCCACTCCTGGTCGTGGCTCCTGCTGCTGCTGCGTGTCTCAGACTGTTTTTCACGGGCTTAACATGTTAAATAAAAAGGATGAACGAATCTAAAACTGACCTCAAATGAGTCTGAAGTAGGTCTGGCAAAAAAAATGATCTCGATATATTTTGTCGTATCGTCCGATCTCGATTATTATCACGATTTTTTTTTACATTGTCAGTTTTAAATTATCTTTACGAAAAACTAAAGAAACTAGAGATCAGTTCAACATTTTATTAACATAGAAGTAAAAAACAAAGAATAAGATGCACAGAAAAATATAAAAACAATTTGAACTCAACAGAACAACAAATAAAGATAAATACTTGATAATACAGTGAACTAGTTTACAGTCCTGAGTGTTTTTGCAGGTACGCAAGACCCAAAATAAACAAATCACCTCCTCAGGGATAATAAAGACGTCTTAAACCGTAAACTTTGGTGATGGAAAGGTAGATAATACCACTGATTGATTGCTGCTTTGCTCTGGTGGCTGTACCGCTAGTTGTGGCTAAACTGCTAATGCTACTCGTACTGTCAGCAATAACAGGGCGTACAGACTCCGCTCGACAGGATCATCTTTTATTGAGCTATTTTGGTGGGGTTGGGTTGGGGTAGACTAGGGTTTTCTTCGTTTCTTTTTATTCCTCTGCAAGGTAAAGCACTTTGTACTACATCATTTTCGTATGAAAAGTGCTTTACAAATAAAGACTTGATATCAGCATCAGCCCTCGTAAGGCCCGGATCACCCACAGAGAAAAACCTATTTTTTTCTTTATCCAATCAAAGGATATCAAACCCAAAACAGCCTCTGACTAACTCAGTATTGATGTATAGATTAATTAAGTTTAATATCACTTCAGTTAAGCAAATTTGTTTCCCATTTCAGTGTTATCACATTGTTATATTTTGTCAAATGCAGTACAAAAAAACAATGAGATTGCAGCTTTAGATAATGGCTGTCCTACTTTCATAACCAGTTATCTGCCGGTATCGACCACAGAAATCCTTAAGTCGCTTGACTTCAAAACTTTGAATTAGATGCTAACTCTGGCATCATGTAAAATATCTCCTTCTCCCCCTTTTGAACATTTAGTCATTACTTTGTGATTCTGTCAAGTTTAAGTCCCTCTTGGTATGAGCTGGTGAAACCAGTTCTAGTGCACCCCAGGGTGTTGGGTCCCTCCACATTAGGCATTAGGTGTTTAAGCTCAGTGTGTGTATCAGTTAATGTTTGCCGGTTGAGTGTTGGTTGCTTCGTGTGTGCCGGAGCAACAGATGGCTCTGTTGCGTGGACAGGTGCTGCAGACAGTTCATTAAGGAAAGCACTTGTTCCCTCAGTTGCAGAGAGTTTGTGCATGTTCAAACTCGCCTTTCACTAATCACTTATTCAGCTGCTGCACTCAGTTCTTCCTTGTTCACGGTCTGGACACCAAGTTTAATTGCAGGGGTTGCAGGTTCAGTTTGTTAATTTTGGTTTGAACCCCAAAGAGTAAAAAGTAAACATATTTACTGATGATTGAGCAACATTGAAGCTGTTTTTGCCTTGGATTAAAGGGATATTCCGGCGCAAAATTAATTAAGGGTCAAACACACCGTAACACTGAGTTAGACACCCCCTCCAGAGATGAATGTTGTCAACTGTTTGCTTCTCTAGTTATACCAACTTTAGTAATGACCGCAAGATAGCAATACAGAGAGCCACGCCCTCAACCAAAACGCCACTCTTTAGCCACAAATAATGCTCAGAACAGCACCTAACTTCATCAACAGGACATATAGGATCACAGACATAGTACTAGACACCAAACATCTTTTAAACTTTGACTCATTTCTTTAGCAAAGAGACTAAACACAACTCACCTGCTCTCTTCCAGCAGCCGCTTGTTTGTAGCGAGACCTCAGGCCAGTCCATTACGGACTATGGCGGGGTGACGCAGCTCAAGGAAGAACATTTATGATCAATAATCATCATGTTAATCATTTTGTACTGCAGACGAGGTAGTTCTTCTGCCTTAACGTCTCGGTCTGATTGTACCTCCATGAAGAAATGATCATAAATGTTCTTCCATCATGCCCTCACACAGCCATCGTTAGAGGTGCAGGTTTGCCGTATCAAAAGGCAGACATGTTTGAATCGAGTGTAGAAACCTTCTCCTGGAGTTTTTCATCCTCCTGTTTGTCCACTGGCTGTGATTTCGCATCGACTTTAGCTGCACTTCTTGAGCAGCGCAGCCTTGGTGTTTCTTCTCCTGAAGGTGGCAGTGCTTTTGTAAAAGTATCTCAATTCTGCTCATATCAACTCCAGTCCATGCACATTAAACAGATGAGGATTTTTGCTGATAACATTGAATATTGATATCAGCTCTGTAATCATGATTCACCCGCTCTTAGATCGCATGTGGTCAAATTCGAGTCAGTGTCGTGTTGAGTTCAAAGAGCTGCTGCCTGCAACATGCTTCACCAGAGCAGTTCATCAAACCTGACAGGCATGCAGGCACCGTGTGTTCAAATATCGCTTACATGTAATGACAATAAGAGTCGTTTTCTCCGCGTCATACATGTAGACAGGAAGTGCAGAAGAATGTGGATCTGTTTAGGCACGCTTCAGCGTTTTTAAGTGTGGTTGCGTTTGACTCCACGGTTACACTTGAAAAATATTCACCTCAGGGGGAAATCAGTGAAGGAAGCAGCAGCAGCTGTTTGAAGCAGAAGACGCCAAAAATCTGTGTTCCTGTATTTTAGTACGTGTGGTGTGGTTTTTAAGTTTCAACACATTACACTTGATTCTGAAAACGACATGCCGCCTCTGTCTGAAACACAATGCTCGGTGGTCTATTCAGATTTCGTTCCTAAATAAAGATGTGGCTCAGGGGACATTCAGGTCTGGAAAGAGTCCAATTTCTGCCCCTTTCAGACGGTTTAATCCGTGGTATTAGCCTTAAAAGGGAATCCAGCGAAGTAGAGCCCCCTAAATAACTGCTAACCAGATAAAGAAGTTGGTAATTTAACAAATTTGTCACTTTATGCCTGTTTGTGTTTGTGGAGGCGCTTCAGTCTCAGTCAGTGACAATCAGAGTCGATGGAAAAACTAAACTAATGATGGTGTCTTTACTTTTTAGTCAATTTTTAATGGGCGAGTACTTCCAGACTGTAACATTAAGAGTCTGACCCGTATCTACACTCTCTAAATGTGCATTTTAGAGGGTGGGAAAAGGGCAGAGGAGGAATCAGTGCAGTCAAAATGGCATTCAGGTTCAGTGACGGTTCAGATTTAGATTTTATCCACTTGGTATGAAAACAAACAGCAAATGTCTGCGATGCTTTTCTATGCCCTAGTGGGCTGTTCTCATGTCGATGCACCCAGACGGGGCATTAAACACTCGTCAGTTATGTGGATATTTAACACACTTCTCAGGCTGCCGGCCTTCACACGGTGCGGGAAACTCGATCAAAAGGGCGCCTGTAACACTGTGAGGCGCATACTGATCTAAAAACAAAGGTTATGTCCACCTTTGATAGTTTGTCGGATTGGATCTGAGTGACATCCATGATGTAGTGATGAAGCGTGGTGAAAGGTCGTGATAATAACCGATCCAGGGCTTGACATTAACTTTTTTCACAAGGAGCACATGTGATCCTAAGTGGAGAAAGTAAGGAGCACAAGAAGAACTTTAGGGACACAAGAAAATTGATCAAATAATGTTTGTCTTATTGGTCGACTAAAGTGCTATTATTTTAAATCAATTTTAGGTCAGTTGGTCACATGACATGGAAGCGATCGAAAGAAAACAGCCTTTTTCTGAGAACATCAACTGGTAATTTATTGACGGTCCCTTATTCAACACCCGACCTTGACAGCGAGGGTGCTGAGTAGATTTAACCGCGCTGCTGTTGTTATTCCTGGTTATGAAGAGTTTTAGAAGATACCTCTGCAGTGAGCGTCCGTCGGATATCGAACCTAAAACTAACTTCACCGCCTTTTACATGAAAAAACACGTGTTGCCTCGGCTAATTTTTTTTATGTGCACATGTGCTCCTAAATACATTTTACAATTCTCACACATCTATTTTTAGTGGCAAATGCGAGTGAAACGGTCGAACTGTCGAGCCCTGCGGTCTAAAATCAGCGCTGAAAGCTTGCGTTTGGTCGGTCATATAAACCTTTGATTGAGCTGAATGGTGGTTGATTAGTAATGTCTGCTAAGAGGTCAGAAGTGCTTCTTCAGAGGCATCATTGTTCAACCAACAATCGCTGTATGATCCGTCTTTTTAAGGGAAGTGTGGCGGCCTCAGCGATGATTTGCTCTTGATTAAACTGAAGGATTGCACTGATTGAGCTTTTGTTCGGTCCTCATATCTAACCCTTCAGCGTCTCCTCCTTTTTTCTCTGCAGAGATTTCCAGTTGACCAAAGAAATGGTGATGGAGAAGCCAAGTGCCCAGCTGGTCGGGCGAGAGTTTGTCCGACAGTATTACACACTCCTGAACCAGGCCCCTGACTACCTGCACAGGTATCCCCTCTGTTCATTTCCACACACTCTGTTGTCTTCAGTGCAGCATCATCATCGTCAAATACATCTTATTTAACCTCTTTGTCTCTCCGCTCAGGTTTTATGGAAAGAACTCCTCCTACGTTCACGGCGGCCTGGACAACAACGGCAAACCGGTCGAGGCCGTGTACGGACAGTCTGTAAGTGGGCTCATCCAGCAGATAACAACTCTTCAAATTGTTTTTTCAATTTTCAACTCCCACACGCACTGACACAATGAGAGGGGGAAAAAACTGGAGAGCTGAAAGGAAAATAACTCTCCTGCAGTTGTTGAGTCCAAAAGGAGAGCAGAGAGAACACCGGGCTGACAGTCTTTCCCCGTAAAACCCGAGTTTATCTCATCAAACCTCTTGAATCAGAAATGCTGAGAATCACGACGCCTCCATCCTGACATTAATGCACATAAATTGAATGTGATAAGACTTCCATATATCTGCAGATGGTTCATCATTTCACTCTGAATTAATCAGTCAGTTCATCGCCGTTCCTTAAAGACCAGAGCAAGCTCTTTGAGTCCGATTCATGATCCAGAATCTACAAAAAGAGGTAAAGCTGATCCGGCGTACAGTAATCCTGCGAACCAGATTCCAGAGTGCTGAGTCAGCCTATTAGACTGGCGAGAGCACATTCCTCCTGGTTGACCTTGTAACTTGAACCCCTCACCTTAGTCAACCTCAGATTCCAGAGCATTAAAACTGTCCTGTAAAAATCCTCACACGGTCCAGAGCAGGTTTAGGAAAGGGAGCGACTTGGCGGTATGAGAGTTTTTCTGAGCGGTCTCACAGAGCGCAGAACGATCAGGACGAATGTTCACGACAGGAGAGCGAATCGAACGACTCGAAAACGGACAAAAGTCAAAGTTTTAATAAAGTTTTCATTTCCGCTCTTTTTGCAGGAGATCCATAAGAGGGTGATGGCTCTGAGTTTCCGCGATTGTCACACTAAGATCCGACACGTGGACGCTCACGCCACCCTGAACGAGGGCGTGGTGGTGCAGGTGATGGGCGAGCTGTCCAACAACATGCAGCCCATGAGGAAGTTCATGCAGACCTTTGTGCTGGCCCCTGAGGTGTGTTATAAAAACCAAGAATCCGTCTGATCTGGATCAAGATGTTTCTGTGTTTTAAAGTTTTTCTTTTCTTCTTTCAGGGAACCGTGGCAAATAAATTCTACGTCCACAACGACGTGTTTCGTTACCAAGACGAGGTGTTCGCTGACTCTGACTCTGAGCCCCCTGAAGGTGAGAAAAAACGTCCCTCTGTCTGCAAAACTGTGACATCTTAGTCTGGTTCATTGGACTTCTGTGCACATGCGAAACAAAGTGGATAAAGTTTCTGTTGGTCTTAAAATGACATGTCATGTAATTTTGAATAATCCTTTTTTTTGTGTTTTCAGAGTCTGAGGATGAGGTGGAGGAGATCGAGGAGAGGGTTCCCTCCCCTGACGTCGCTCCAGAGGAGTCCGCTCCTTTCTACGACCCAGCAGCCTGGTATGGATCACTGGATTCATGTTTGTTTGTTTTATTCTGTTTATAATAATACTTTTAAGGAAAGATACCGATAGATAATATAATTTACATCAAACCAGATTAATTGAATATGCTTTGCTGTGCTACTTGTTCTATGAGGACAATTTAGTGCCATTTGAGCCGCTTTGTTTTGTTTTATTTGTAGTTTGTGTAAATTACTTTGTGTTGTGTTTGACCAGACTACTGCACTTTATTCTAAGTGTGAAAGCACTTATGGGGGTCTTTAGGGTCTTGGTTTAGTATTCAGTGGAGATTTTTCTGAAATGTTCAGATTTTTCCAACTCTAAAGAGAAAACGTACGACTGAAACGGGGGTTATAATGTGCGAAGAGAGGACGTTTTAAAGACGTCTGAAACCTGCTTTAGCCGAGAGATTCCAGTTTTTTGGTCTGGTGCCGATCATATCCCAAATATCGACAGTCTGGACTCCAAAAAGCAACTACAACGGGGAATAGGGAGCGCAGCGGATTTCAAAGAAACCAATTTCTCTTAAAAGCCACCAAACTCATTTTTACAGAGACACAAACTCGACCTGCTGAGATTTTCTTTTGTTAAGTTTGTGATGACTACTTTTTCTCAGTGACCTTTTCTCCTGATGGGATCAAGATGATAACTAAAAACAAGACTGGGGACAATAAAACAAGAATGAAATCCTGAAGGTACAAAGACCGAAACCTTCAGCAGCAACAGAGTCCCGTCAGAACTGAAAGGACTCTTCGTCGACTAGAATCGACTGAAATGTTTCAAGTTTTCATGGACCCATGACAGCCAGAAAAACCGCTTTTTTCTCTTATATGAGGTCCATCTAAAACAAAGAGTACAGCCTGAGTTTGCTGCTCACATGTGTCTGCTCTAAAAGGAAACACTGAAGCCTGATTCTTATTATTCTGCTTGATTAAATGTTAAATTTGATCTTTGTTCATGCAGCTGCTCCTCAAAAGAAAATGTTAAATATTTCTTATTTCAATTGTCATCATAACTGAGCTGTGTTCTTGCTTTCTTGCAAAGCAGCAACAGATTTGCGTGTAACCTCGTCTCGCTTGTTCCCTTTTAGTCCAGAGCCAACAGTTCCTGGTGATGAAGAGGAGGCTGCAGCGGCGAGTCCAGAACCAGAGCCAGAGGTGGAGAAGGAAGCCGAGGCGGCAGTCGTGGAGCTGAAGCCGGAGTCGATGCTGGAGACGCAAACAGACACGCACACGCCCGAAGACCCCACAGAGAAAAGCCCCGCCGCCGCCCCGCCCACCGCAGAGCCCGCCGCTGCACCCGCCGAACCCGCCCCTGCTGCTCCAGAGGAAAACAGGGTGAGTCTGAACACGAGGGAGAACCACAAGAATGTGAGATATTGCTTCTTTAGGTTCGTGTAATCAAATCAGATATAAGGAGATTTAATAATTCAGAGACGGAGACAGGGGTGAAAATGGAAGTGTAGGTGTCGCAATTTCCCGTAAAAGCAGCAGCGAAGGGAGAAAACATGTAATATGTGCAGATAACATCTCGTTTTACTCATTTCTCTGATGCTTCAGATCAAAAATGTAGTTGTGGTGCATTATGGGAGGAGAAAACTCCTGAGAGGGTTTTTGTAGATGCTTTATGACCGAGACGTTCTTGAAATGAATCAGGATTCGTCCAGATTTGACTGATCTCAGTGTGAGGCGTAACTTCTCATCAGATATGTGTGTGTTGATGTACATGCTGAGTGTTTCCTGTCCTCCTTCGTCTCCTCCACAGCCTTTCTCCTGGGCGTCGGTCACCAGTAAGAACCTCCCTCCCAGCGGGGCTGTCCCAGTCTTAGGAATCTCCCCACACGTCGTCAAAGCCACTCCCACAGCAGCGGTAGGTTTGCCCGTGTATATTCCCCGATTCGATTTAGAGGTGCAGAACCTGACGACATGTTAGGAAGGTCATACGTCTGAAAACAGTCCAGAGGTAGAAAAACAAATCGAGTAGGAGATGTGAGAAGGTGGATTTGTGTGAAGTGCTGTGTGTGTTTTGTGGCAGCAGGTGTCACTGTTTTAAAACCATCGAGTTCCCAGCCTGGACTCTCCTCTGTTATGTAAAGACAGATGGATGTGCTGAGGATGAACTCGGAGAAAAGATTGTGGTTTTGGGCGCCTGATTGTTTCCTCTGAGGGCAGCAGGACTCAAACATTCCCCGCTCACTGTGGCTTTGTGCCGTGATATCAGAAAAACAAAAAACAGCTGACTCTGGACTTTTCTTCTTCTCAAACTTTGTGCTGTTGACTCTCGCAGCCCAGAGCAGAGGTGAAGCCAGAATCCCAAACAGCAACACAGAGACCACAGAGAGACCAGAGACCGAGGGAACAGAGGCCTGGAGGTCCTCCACCGGTACACAGAGGACCCAGACCAGGTACGCACGCTCGCATGCGGCACATAAACAGTATATACTGCGGTTTAATAGCCTCTGAACAGATTTAACAAGCAGCCGCTCTGACAGGCATGAGGCCGCGAGTATAAACCGAACATAATCAAATGTGAAGTGTGCTGTTGAACGCGGCACAAAAGCTCGAGTGTGATCTCTCTGTGGCTGCAGGTGTGTTCAGAGACTCCTCTCAAAACATGTCAGCTTTAAAACTTATTTTGTTTTTTATAAAAGTATTTTGCAAAATGGTTTATCCACACTAAACTGAATACACAGTTCACTCAGTCAGCTTATTGAACTTTCTGAAAAAGATCTTTTTTTTTTTTCAGTCCGGGAAGGTGAGCAGGGGGAGTCAGAGGGCCGCAGGGTGATCCGGTACCCCGACGCCCACCAGCTCTTCGTGGGGAACGTCCCTCATGACGTGGACAAGACCGAGCTGAAGGAGTTCTTTGAACGTGAGTCAGATTGAGTGATTCAGAGTCTAAATACCTGTATGGTTTCTTCTTTTTAGTGTTCATTTTTTAACACTTACCTGGTTTGTCCTGAAGCATCAATTTTAAAAACATGAAATGTCAAATTCAACACTTTTTCCTGCTTGTCTGAAGGATGAGCCTCAAACTCTTTTCAGACTAAGAAAGATACAAATTTCACAAGAACAGGATCCAGTTTTTGCTCAAACTTGACATCCTCATATTGACAGATTCTGATTTATACACGACTTTTCTTTTCAAGCATTGATCACTGAGTTTCTCCTGTACTAGAATGAACCTGAGTTTATATTCTGACCAGGTATTTGTCTTGAAAACATCACTAACAACATTTGACATTCAATATTATTTCTGCTGTTTTAATTTAAAGCCTAAAACAAACAGGATCCGTGTCGAGCGTGTTCTGTCAGCGTCGCAGCATCACATACAGGACGTGTCGCAGCTCTGTCTCAGAAGCGCGTCGAGTGCAGCTCTGCTAAAGATTCGCGCCGAGTCTATTTTCTCTACGCTTCCAACACGCGTCAGTCTACTCAGAGAAGATAGTTCTAGACAGGAAGTCAAGCACGAAAACTGTGAACGTCATCTGATTTTTCAAAGTAAAACACCGTAAGTGAACTCCTGACTGTGTATCAGTTGGTTCAGATGAAAAATACTTCCTGGTTCTGGATTTATCAGTAACACAGAACAATCCGATGGTCAATCCCTGATCCATGTGGACCCCAACAGAACTTTGACCTGCTAACTCTGTCTGAAGGTAACAGCATAAAGGAACAGAGTTTACTTTATTAAACACGAGTAAACCTGCAAAAACTGAAACTTTAAAATCACTTAAAGCTTTTTCACAGACAGTAGAGGCTCAACAGTCACTGAATTACATCCAAATTATCAGGAAATCGACCACAGAAAGAAAAAACAACCTGTTGTGAGCCTGTTGTTTCCTCTATACTGAGCCCAGCTGACCGGGGCTGAACTCCACCGCTCCAAATACGCTGATCCTGTGGGTGATAGACAGCGCTGCTCTAAGGAGCAGAGACGCGACGTTGACTGAACGCGCTCGACACGGATCCTGTTTGTTTTCGGCTCAACACTCCAGTAAGAAGAAGAAGTAAAAGTAGAAGCTGCTTGTGTGATAAATAAAAGGTCTCCCCCCGTTCACACAGAGTATGGTACAGTCCTGGAGCTGAGGATTAACAGCGGAGGGAAGCTTCCAAACTTCGGGTTCGTTGTGTTTGACGACTCTGAACCTGTACAGAAAATCCTCAGTAACAGGGTAAGGACACTGTTTCTGATTATCTCGACCTGAGTGAGAATCTGTCTTTCTTTTTAATTTGCTAAGATACCTGTTATTTCAGTTACTGTTATTTTCAGGGCTGTATTAGTTTGTATAGGGTTTTAATTTCAAACATTCAACATCCTCACCCGTTAATCCTCGACGTCTCTCCCAAACAGCCCATCAAGTTCAGAGGAGACGTCCGCCTGAATGTGGAGGAGAAGAAGACTCGGTCCGCCAGGGAGGGCGACAGGAGGGACGTGAGGCCTCGGGGTCCAGGAGGTCCCGGTGGACCCAGAGAGCGAATAGGAGGTGGCGGTGGACCTCGAGGCCCCCCGACTCGTGGAGGCATGGCACAGAAACCCAGCTTCGGCTCCGGACGGGGCGCCGGACCCAGTGATGGGCGCTACTCCGCCCAGCGCCAGTGAGGCACCTGGGCACCAAACCTGAGTGTGATTACTGTTCAGATCAAACTCACGTCTGAATCGATTGGAAAAGCTAAAATTGAACCCAAAGCCCTTCTCTTCATGTCACACAGGAGACAGAATAAGCAGGATGTCTTTATTTAAAGTCCGAATTCTGGTGTTTAAACACACAAACGCTGTTTTCCGACGTCTTTCCTCCTCATTCTGCCTCCTGAGTATTTCGAAGGGGTTTCTGTTTGTAATCGGCGCAGGTTTGGTCGAGAGCTTTCAACGTCAAGTCACGCCAGCTCCTGCTGAATTCAACAGCCAGTCTCGACTTCTGCCTCTCATGAAGACGGCTGCCTCCTCTTCCTCCCTGAGCTCCCTTCACCCACGCCTGATTCTTCTTCTTCTTCTTTCTCACCTGCTGCTTTTTGTTCCCTCTGAGGAATCCAGAATGTCACTCCTCCTCCTCCTCTTTTCTTTCCTCCTCTTTGTCACCTCCTCCTCCTCCTCCTCCACCAACACACGTATTATTACCTGGACTTTGTTTTGGTCATTTTTATTTTGTTTTTCATGCTGAACTTGAATTTATTAAGAAGCAAACCGTAACACACAAACACATGAGAAAAAGGGTAAATACTACTTGAATTGGGGATTAAAAAACCCAGAGGTTAGGTTTTTTTCGCGTTCTCTCTCCCTGTTTCTTAAAGGAACGTGTACTTTACTGCTTGGGCAATCCTGTGTATTGCTGCCACCGTTGTATCTAGCGATGGATCTGTCTTATCTTTTTATTCTATCAGGTCAAGAGCTGAACTGTAGTGGTTTTATTTGAGTAAAAATGTTGGCTTGTGAAATGTGGATTCACGGACGCGTCTGAATGGAGCATGTATCAAATCATGTATCAAATCCTGTTAAGGCTTCTACTACCGATGCACTTCATTTGTCATCATGTTTAAAACGAACTCACCTGCCGATGAGAGAACTAAATTAAAAGTGATTTACTGTTTTAAAACTTGGGCCTGTTTGATCTTGTTTGACTGCGCAGGATGGATCCACTTCACTTTTCCAGTGACTAAAACACTTTTATGACACGATTGTTTGTCATGCTTTTATTTTAATACTTTCTGTCATGTGTTTAGGTTGCTGTATAAGAAAGTTATACTTAAGTGATCCCGAGACAGAAAACTAGGATCACAATAAAAGTAGAAAAAAATGGAAACTACAAAATAAAAGAATATGGGAAGGAGTGATATGTGCAACTGTTATTGGTATTATGCAACTCTCACTGGTAAGGTGACAAATGCATTTAAGTATAATGTAAAAACTGTGATACATATTTAATAGGACTTAAAAGGATTGTTAAACTGCCCTTATTTTGAAAACCAACAGCTTACAAATATCGTGATTTTGCGATATTTATGGAAAACAAAAATCAATCAGTATGAGGTAGAGCTACCAGTTACCTCAAACTTGATAAATTGAAAAAGGTTGTTTTTCATGCTTTTAATTTGGCAGTTCATCTATCTGTTAAAGCCAATCATACTTTTATTTTGAAATGTGCTTATTCAATTAGCGAAGTAAATGAAAACTGTTACATGGTCACTAAGTTAGTATAAGTGTCCAATTTAAACTTACTAACGTTGTTTTTGGATTCACAGGAATGTGTGAGTGTCGGTTTTTAAAAGTGCTGAGTCACCACTCCGAGATGTCTGCTTAAGTTAGCTCGCTTGCTAACGCTACGTGATCATCGCTCTTTCGTTTGAGTGTATGTAGCAGCTTCGGTCACCTATTTTTAGCGTGATTTTCTTAGTGACGACGGTTACTGTTGTTACTGACCTGTGTGAACCCCCCACCTCACGCGAAATTTTGGGAAGATAGTCCGCTTCTGAGATTGACAGGCGGATCGGCGGCTGGGTGGCGTCATCACCGAAAATAAAAGTGTGTAATAACTTAAAAACCATAGCAGTACAAACGAAGCAGACTATTTTCCTGAAATTTTGCATAGGGTGGGGGGCCAGCTTCACGCAGGTTTAATACCGGTATGTTTTATCATCCCTTGTCTCAGAATAATTGAGTGTCATAAAAAAGGTTAATGCTTTTAAGATTCAGACAGCTTTATAAATGTAAGTGTGAGTTTGGATACGTCTGTACTCTTTAAGCGGCTATTTTGGAGAGGTTTGAGGCATCAAGTTTGCTTTGAGTAGCAAAGGTCTACATTTTTGGTTGTGAAAATAGTTCATATATGTATGACGCCCACATTGCTCTCAGATGGTGGATCATTCATATCCAGTAAAACTTGAAAACTTCTGTCTGTGAGCTGAATAATCATCCGAGCTCTGGTCTGTTGGTAAAGCAGTCACGTCTCAGCTCATGTAGGATCCACTAAAGTCCTGATTTCCCTGATTTAATAGCCCTGCAGGGTATGTTTAAAGTGGTTTTTCTGCATGACAGGGGAGCTGCATATCCAATAATCAGGACAGTCTCTGAATACACGATCAGCCTGTCCAAAGAGGAGTGTCTTACAGATATAATGTGGTGAGTTTGATCTGTTCTCCTGACATTTGACTGAACCTCTGCTGATTGCTGAATCGCTGGTTTTGAGTTGATCTGAATGACTTCAGCTGTTTAATGAAAGATTATACTTTTGTCTTTTTCACAGATGATCAAAAAATGACTCTCACCTCGAGGTAATTATCCACCAAAATCATTGTTCCTTCACTTGCAGGGCTTCCATTTCTCAGATGGAATAAAAATGAAATATCTAAGAAATATAGTGGCTGCAAAAACTTTATTTTTCGTCTGTTTCAAAGTCAAACAGGAGAGAAAACAAAACTCAGAAATTGATCTGCTCAGAGAATTTTTATTTCTCTCTTTCCTCTCAGGGTTGTTGAGCTGAGCCCACTTTATATCCCTGTTATATTTAACTTCTTGTTTGATTGTTGGGATATGAATTATTGACGACTAGAGCTTGGAGTTGCACATTTCATATCTCTTGTCACTAAACTCATTTAAAAGTTGTGCTTTGGAGTATTAGACTCGGTATGACTTTGACTCAGGTGTGTTTATGTGCAAACGACTGCCTACCCCACCTTTAATCTACTTTTTGATGATATTCCACATGAGCAGACTGTAACACCGGGTCTTTGTTTGGCTCAAGGACGTGTTCCCCATAATGGACTCATTAGTGCCGCAGGTTTTCAGCCTGTGACCTCAGAGTTAGGGTGCAGTCTGTGTGGACACATGGCTACCTTGTACACACACAGACACACACTACATCCTTGTGTGCGTATCGGTGTGTGTGCAGCTCCCCTGCTGCGTTCTGACACATCATTAGTAGTCCCGGACTAACATGGCTTCCAGCATGTTCTGGTCCAGCTGGCAGCAAGACCCCGAGCATGGAGTGTGTTAACCCACACGCACTCGGACATATTTGTCCTGTTTTTGTCTGCTGTTTCATTAAATGTCCCCGTCCTCAGTTGCAGACCTTTTCAAAACTCCATTATGCATAACTGACCTTATTAAAGCAGAGTCTGGACAAAATAGCCCTCCTCTTCAGATATACTCTGAGTCTACCCTCAAAGTCTCTGAGTGAAGCGACAAGTCCCTGTCAAGTCTCTGATAGTGTCAATAAATAAACAAAATACAAATCCAAGTGCAGTCGATTAAAGTGACTCAAAATCTGTGTTCAAGAAAAAGGAAATGTGACGCAGTGGGAAAATTAATAATAGTAATTATTACGAACCCGTTTCTATGGCGATCATGGTCCTATAGTGCGATCTCCACAAAGTGAAGAGAAAAAAGAACGGAAAAAACTGTTTACCCATCAGGTGCAGGGCTCCAAAAACATTGACCAATGGGAGCCATTCGTCCTGGACGCGAAATGTTGTTTTTTAGGATAGTGGGGTAAGGTCCCGCCCTCCTTCGCCTCTGATTGGCTAGAAGTGCTGGGCTCTAATTGGTTATTCCTAATGGCTGTGAAACATCATCTTTCCGGTTAGGATTAGAAAGAGGGTTAGGAGATTCAGAAGTGCCATAATGTTCTGATCGATGTAGAGCTGACAGCCCGAATTTGGCCTGTGATGACGTTTCCAGCTTTTTTAGCCAATCAGAGGCGAAGGAGGCTTTTATTGTGGCTCATGTTACATAAATCACTTTTATTAGTCTCTGACATGTCAACACGGTAGCTGTCCAGGCAGCTGCAGACGGCGCTCGCTAGCAGAGCTGGCGTTTTCTGCCGCTAGTCACTAACAATCCGACATGGTGAATCCTATTTGAAGCCAGTGTAGGATCTTCTGTCAGGCCGACTGCTTGCTCTGCCAGAGGGGGTGTGTCGTGGGGAGGGAGATACAGGTTCTCAGATCGTCAACCACGCCTTTAACATAGCAGATCATTTTAAGAAGATCAGAAGACCGGCTGTCCTAGGAACGTCAGACAATGAAAACACCCTACAGCGAGCGTTTATTTGCAATTTTTAATACTTTTTCTTCATTGATTACACAGATCCTTGAGTCGAGTAACAGAAAGCAGAAGATCCAACTCCAACAACCTTGACAATGTTCAAAAACAGGTAAAGAGATTTTTGTTCAGAAAACCTTTAATCGTTAATAGAATTAGTAGTATGACATATTTCAATAAATATTTAGATATATACAGATACAGCAGAAACGGTACATTCTTTTTTTCTCTTCAAATTGCTTCACATTTTTTTGTACAAGCCAAAATATCTGCCATTGTATTTATATTCATGCAAAATATTGTTTCTCAGATTAATGAAAAATAAAAAGGATTTGCTGAACTTTTCTTTTTTTCTTTTTCATCCTGCTTCGATGTGCACTCTCGGATTATAAGCGTCATAATGAGCATCGTAACCTTTGCAACTCAAACTCGGGTGCACTTTGTGCCAATACACAATAGAAGCAAGTAAAGCAAAATTAAGGCCATTCCAACTTGTGCAACAAAAGTAAACAAACAAATCAATATAATCATCAGAAATAGAACGTTTTCCTTAAGTTCACAGCAGTTTCAGGAGTCAATGTATTTTTCCTTTCTCCCTTTGGGGCGTCGGATTGTACAATACATACAATAAAATACAAGAGAATCGAACAAAACCCCCCAAAACAATAGAATCAGTAATCATCGACAAATCAAATCATGCTACTTTAAAATCCAGTTCAGAACTTAAGGATTTATAAACGTCCAAAAACACATCCTTCATTGTTCAGTCCGTATGCACTGTAATGCAATATAAACCCAGTATCTATCTCATGTTATGAACCCCTCCCTCCCCCAACCCTATACAGTATTACAATGATTAATACAATGAGGTGAGGCCTATGACGAAGCTCTAAAATGACTATGATACACACAACACCCACGCCTGAGGAAAGGGGAGGAGTCATGTAAAATGGTAGTTGAATGAATGCATGATATGCTTGTAGGTCCTCGCTTGTTCAGTTGCATATTCAACCCCCATATGGCACGAATAGATATGTATGTATGCTCGAGAAAAACATGGACGACTGCTGACGGACTGAAGTGTTTCTGACTTATTCCAGATGCAGTGTCTATGGCACGAAAGAGACTAAAGAGACCGAGATGTCCGACCTTTACAGGTTTAGGCCATGATCAGAGAAGAGGCTCGGCTCATGAGAGAGGGATCTTTACGAAAACTGCTTCAAATATCTGTATGTGCCCAACATGATCTGTCACTTAATTCAGAATAAAGTCAATAAGCTCAATAGAATGATCTCAAACGCTTTATGCTGGCTGAAGAACGTGAAGTTTAACCTTCGACAACCTGAGTACCTTTCCCGCTTACGATTACGTCTTTTTTCTTACATATGGAAGCGAAAACTAACAAGCTAATTCAAGCATTAAATCTGTCTGGGAATTTTCTGTAATCTTTCCTCAAACTGACTGAAGTCTCCTCATTTTTCCAGACTCAGTCCCTCGCCCACCTTCGCTGCCACTCTGTACTTTTTTCGGTGTTTGTTGGAAGCATCAAAAAACCTTTTTCAACATCGGCTCTGTGCTGCTTTTCAGGAAAACGTCGGGGCTTTCTGTCAGAGCTTTGTAACCGTGACTGAAGGATTCAAACAGGTCTTAATACTGGTAGTTTGGATGTGCCAATTCTTGTTTTAGCTCTGTGCCACTTCATGGAGAGAAACAAAAAACAAGGACTTTCAGACCCTAAAAAGAGACGCAATTTGGCCAAACAGAAATCCCAGTTGGCTAACCTTTGACGAGCTAAAAATATGACCATTTAGCAACTTTAGTGAGCTAATTCTAGATCAGGTACAAACACAAAAAAGCAAATGTAATCTGACTTATTCTGAGAAGTTTGATCTGATATGTTTCATGTCAGGAAGCTACAAAAGACTTTGGTTAGCTGAGCCTACATCTAAAACATTTAGCTACATATCAGCAGTGGGTCTTTTTTGTTTTTTCTTCACCGATTGAGAAATGCCATCGGTGAAGTGAAGTATTCAGCACAGACCGTGTAGTTTAAATAAAAGTACATACTCTTAAGAAATACTTAAATGTATGAAAGAAAAAGATGTCACACATAGATTTTGTATTTTTTGTTTAGCTGCAATAAAATCAACAAACGAACCCTCTTCAGTGATCATGGCTTAAATGAGACGTTCAGTCGCTGTCTCTGGTTTGTTGAACTGGATGCATAGCTCATGGGAATGAGAGTTTTCTATGGCACTTCCATTTTTAACCTTGCTGGGTTGTGAACATATGTGCGTGGCATAGCCCTTCAGATCAGTCTTACAAACACTTTCTAATAATTTATTCGATCAAAAATAATTTTGGGATTTTTCTGGAATGAAATAAATGTAAAATATTTCTATTACACACATTTTGACTCTTGTCCGTACATGTTTTTACTGTAAGACTGTGCGTGTATGAGGGGAAAAGGGATGTACGGTGGCTTATAGAACAAAAATAAACCTCATTTTTTTAAATGAAGAGGGAATATGTGGAATAATTTTATACCAAAATATGTCTTTTATAATTCTATCTCATATCTGAAGTAAATCTGGAAACCTAAGACTGCGTGTGTCCGACATGAATGACAAACTGAATGGTTTCGCACTCCGCAACAAATCTGAAACATACGACCAAGAACAGCAGGAAAAGGCATCGAACACAAAAAACAAAATCTTTGGCTTTGCTTCAAAACCAAGCTGATAATGAGCATGAGCAGTTGAACGAGAAACAAAAACATTAAAATTATACCTCAGATTGGATAAACAGCTGATGTAGATTCTTGCTGAAGCCCGTTTTTCTTTTGTTTGGTGCTGCGAGATGAAACATCAAAATAAAACCTTCCACTGACTCTTAGTAGATATACGGTTTATCGTGTCTTCGCCGAGCAGCAGCAGCTACTGGACACAAGATAACTTTTGTCTCAAACTGCTCAAGTACCGCCAAGGTCAGACTACATGTCATAAGCACGAATTCGTCGATTTGGACTCGATTAAGGCTAAATCTACGACGTTTCCTGACCTCCTAACAGAAAATTTCCTGTTTGTTTTTTTCTCAACAAAAAAAATGGTAAATAGATTTTGACCAACTCTAGCAACCACGCCAATATCTTTACGATAAGTCGTACAGGGACGACCTTGACTGACTCTTCCCCAAAGCGCCATCACGTTGGTCGCTGTTATCGTCTGTTATATCTTTTAGTCAAGAACTTACAGCTCTACGATCGGCCAAACTTACACTTTGAATATCCTAACGACCAAAGAACTCACAGTCTGATCTTGGCGTTAAGTTCAGTGGACGGTTTTATTTTAGACTCTTGAAACTTTAAGAATGAAGTGATTTTCTGCAGCAAAGTTTGAATATGGAGAAAAGTTTGATCACTTATTTCCTCGTGTGACGTTAATGAGAGGATCTGTACCACTCCCTCCTTTAAAACTGAAGCCCAGTCTGTCAGCGATTAGCCGAGCTTGGCCTAAATTAAAATTATTCAACAAGTTAACCCACCTCCCAATTTTCTTACATTTAATATATTTTTAAAATAATCTGGGCTAACCATCTTCACACTCCAGTTTAAGTAAACTCAGACTGTTTTAACCCTCTAACTCTGCAAAAAGAAGAACTGAGAAAGCACGCTGGCCAAAAACAGAGCCACAGAAACCGTTATAGCACACACGTCAGCGCAGAAAACAAAGAGACAAATCTGTCACTACAATACAATAAATGTCAAAGTCAATAAGAATCCTTCCTTTCTTGAACAAGTTTTGCTTCGCTACAGGATAAGAAAATGTTTCATTCACCTTTTTCATCAAAACCTCTGAAAATTTCTTTTTTTTAATATATTTTTGGAATAAAGCACTTTGGGAGTATTTTGACTGAATTAGACGTGACAAGGTGATGGGATGACACGACCATCTGTGCAGAGAAAAGAAGAGAAACTTAATCTGCTTAGATTTTCACGCCGTCTGTCCAAGTTCTGTCTGGCTCAGAGGTTTGGCTCAATCTGTTTGCTGCTGACTTCTCCGGAAAACTCCCATCGACATGCTTTAGGTTACTGTCTCTGGACTTTGCCGTCTGTTGACTCTTTATCTTCCGAACAGAGCTAGCAGTTAGCGCTGGGATGACACAAATTTAAGATGGAGTTGCTTAAAATAAAAGTAAAATCATAGTTGCATATACTAATCATTGCATAGAGAAGCCTGGCGCAAAATAAACGAGAAAAAGTCATCAGAGAAATCCTTCGTCAAACTGACCGCTCTTTAACGTTTGAATCTTCGTCAACGCGTCAAAAGAAATCCCGCTGCTACACTTGGTGTGCACGATGGCGTAGCTTTTCACAAATACTGAGGTTTGCAGCTACAGTTGGTGCATGTGAATGAGATGAAACTACAGAGAATTAAGGTATAACAGGTGCTATAATCTGTTTAATTCACTACATATGTCCTCTCAGCTGGCGGAGGGTGGGGTCTCACATTAAGGCGGGGTCAAAGCAAGGAAGCACTAATAAGATGTAAACAAATCTGTGGTTCAGTCCCGATGAACACAACGAGGAAAAGCAAACAAGGATCTACTTTTGTCTCTCAGTCCAGGATCGATTTGCTCTTTTTCCGGTCGATGAAAACAAACGAATGTCTCAGGGATTAAAAAACCCAGAAGAAGCCCGTGAGGAGACGTCAGTCGAAACAGCGACCGACGTCGAACTTTTCCCCCTTCCTCGTGACGAAAAGGTCGGAGCTGCAGAGCGCTGCACAGCCACAAGCGACATGTTTGGCACATAAACCAAGAAACAAACCAACAAATGCATCATGAAAGAAATCAAGGACAGGTAGAGGAACACGTCGACCACAGAGAAATGAGAGATCTAGTCTCAGAATCTTCACCACCGCTAGTCCGGCGTTGCTTTGTTTCTTTTTTTTTGTTGTTTTTTTTGTCTTTGTCCAGTCGTGTGATTGACAGCAGCAGCAGCAAGTGTCTCTGCGAGTTCAAGGTTTCGTGGTGTTGGCAGCAGGGGGGGAGGAAAAGCGTTGAGGAGTGCTTGCAGTACACGTTTGAAGCAAATCTAGATATATAGAATGCGTGATCCTTGCATCGCTTTATTGAATGGAAGCACCGATCCCCGTCCTTTCTCTCTGGGGTGAAAAATCCCTTTCTTCCCGACGCCCACCTGTGGAAATCAAGTCTTTTTTATCCATTCATGATAGATATATGAGTATATTACACTGCTGTATGCTTCTCTCACATCCCCCACCCAGTCCCGACATCACTTTTCATATAGAAGTATATATCTGTCTTCACACAAAAAAGAATCTAAAATCAAATACAAGACCCCTTTACAACACGCTCCTCTTCCTCTCCGTCCAGTCCGTCCACTCCCACACAGTTTGTTTGTAGGGTGTGCCTGCAAGAGTCCGCATTTTTCATCTTTTCATTAATATATTGCCACATTCATATATCATGCATTTTACTGCATTGCTATTGCACTGGTCCGGATTATTCAGGAAGTGTAAAGAGACGGGGGGGAGGTGGGATTCAGGGCAGGTAAGGAGGGGAGAAAAAAAGGGAAAAGAAAGCGATAAATATCTCAAATAATGTCTGGTTGGTATCAGGAAGGGCTGGAAGGGGGCGACTGCCACAAAAAGCGACTCATCCTCAACCAAAAGAGGATGAGGATGAAGGAGGAGGACAAGGGAAGGAGGCGTGGTTGGCGTGAAAAAAGATTGCAATGATATCTCCCGTTTGAAGTCATCTCTCTGTTTCTTTCCTGTTTTTGTTTCCGTTTATCGCACAGTCCTCGCCCTCCTCCTCCTCCGCCTCTTGACTACTGCTTGTGGATGTCCTCGCTGCGGATGATCTTGTAAATGATCCAGTAGAAAATGTTAAAAATGAGGAAGACGAGCGGGAAGGCCACGCGGGACACCGTGTCGATGCGCTTGGCCCGGCTGATGAACAGCTTCTTCATCTCCTCGATGCTCTTCTCGGGCGCGGCCGAGGCCGGGGCGTTGTTGTTGTTGCCCTTGATGGCCATGCCGTCTTTGGCCTGCAGGCAGGCGGGGCCCATGCCGTAGCCGGGGAAGCTGAAGCGCCCCTCGCCTGTCTCATCCTCCTGCAACACAGGCCAAGACTCAGGCTGTTAGGAACCAGAGAAAGACGTTACTGTTGGAGGTGTATGTGTTTCTGATGGAGTGTTTGTGAATGACAGTGTGGGGGCGTGTTGGTACATGCAGCTGAGTGGACAAACAAACACAATACAACTGAGTATTCCTGGTGACATGAAGAGAAAAATACAACATAGAAAAGGACAATATCTTGTTTCCTGGTTAAATATCTGACCATGTTTGGTTATTTTTCTGTCTTTTGCTCAGAATACTTGAACTTTTCTTTTGCGTCGCCTTGGTAAAGAGTGGCGTCGTGACATTTACTGCTCTGTTTTTCCGGTGGATGGGACAGTTTTTTGACGGTCAGTTGAAGCAGATTTATCAGTATTTTCACTCGCAGCTCATTAGATTTGTTGGCATGTAAAGACGGAGCATTGAGCAGATTTTGTCTCTTTATTACAACGCTGAGAGTTCAGAGTATCTTTCATTTCATTTCAGTTATTTATTTTTTCGAACATGTGCGTGTGACACCAAAAGAAAACTGAAAACAAACATAACTGGTGAGAATTTTCAAAACAGCAACAACAATAATCAAAGCAAAACAATAATATTATATGTCAATATATCTGAAAATTAGTAGGATGAAGCATTATCCTTTCTGAACTACCCTCTCATTCACTCAAAAAATAAATAATAAATAAATAAATAAGGACATTATTAATTTGTGAAAACACCTGATAGTTAAAGCCCTTCTTCCTCCCTGTACCTGGTGAGAATCATGTTCTTGTACCGCTTTTTAAACTGGGTCATACTTGGACAACGATTGAGCCCCAAACTTAATCTGAGTCAGAGGTTTAATCTGTGATCGTTCATCTTTTCAACATTTAAAGGTGGGGTAGTCAGGATCTGAGGAAGTTCCAGTTTTTGGGAGAAATCTTGAATGTAAACTCTACCCCTCCCAACCAGTTTTCCCCTCAGCTCCTCCTCTCCCCTCAAGCCCCGCCCACAAACAGACGCTCCTGCTCGCTCGTATCGTTCCAATTAAATTCAGATATAATGCAGATAAATACTTCAGATCATTACAAATGGGGCCCAGTCAAGGTGAAAGTCAAAAGCATTGGTGCTACTGTAGATGCCAACAGACTACCAGCAAACACAATGTTTGCAGGACTTCTACAACGAGGATAAAGTGACATAGTCCAGGACCCGAGGTCAACAGTTTAGCGATGGCGCTACAACACGCTACAGCAGGTCCGTTTGACAAGAAACACTTCTGTTACAGACACTTGTCTTACTTTGTTAAAGCGGTTTACCTGTCCAGCAGAAAGGTTACAGGGTCACCAAGATCCCCAAGCGTCCCCCATCGTTTATGTTGACCCGGCTTTTTAGCTCTTGTCCGGTCTACCTCAGTTTTAAGCGCCCGTTATTCCTCCAGAGTCTCCGGTATTTACTTTGTTTTCTTGCTTGTGTCGGCAGTCGTGGTCAAAGGAGGATTCAGACAATTTTCCGAACTTTCTGGTTGGTTTCTACTGTCCGATATTGTACACCAACATAACAAAACACAGCGATATCGTTATATTACCAAATGTCATCAATAACTAATAACTATTGACTGATATTAATACTGATATTAAATACTCCACAAAAAAAGACTCTTCTTTAACAGATTCCTGCCTACCCCACCTTGAACAGATATTTGCATCTCATTTAGAGCCGCTAATCCACACGTCCTGCATTTATTCCCATCACGCATGAGAAAACATGCTAACTCCACACATGAAGACCCCAATCAGTGGATTCATGAATAGTTATCTGATCGTCGATCGCTCTCACACACCGGGCCGATATCTCCCTGCTAGTAAAAGTAATCAATAGGAGCTGAAGCCGAACACTACACCGGTTTATCTCCGGCGTCTACGAGAGTGACGGGGTCAGTCAGGAGGGGTTGAAGGGATGGATTGATTGACACGCGTTGTAGTCAAGGTGAAGGCGTGTGCATGTGTTGTTTTCACCCCGAGCGAGCCGAGATATTGAAATTCCTATCTGCAAAGCCGCCCTGCCTTTTCATTACAGGAGACACAATGGCTTCCTTATCTGGTTCACAGACGCCAAACACAAACAGTGCGATGGACTGAGAGACACTGAGGGTGTGTGTGTGTGTGTGTGTGTGTGTGTGTGGAAACCAAACAAGTGCCCTTCAAAGTAAAACAACAGCCATGAAATTAAAAATTAGCAGAGAAAAAAGCCCTCCGATGAAACGGAGTCATCTCTGTTCGGATTCACATTTTTGATTATGTCAGAAAAATTCATGCACGACTGCGACTTGTGCTCCCCACAGGCCAGGCTATCAGCGGGGAATCATTCCAGTGCATTGTGGGTAAGAGAAAAAGGAGTGTTTTGTGTTCAGAAAAACAAGCAGGGGAGGCAGCCGGGAGCGGGAGGAACTGTTGGCAGCAGGAGAACTTTAACGACTGACGCAAAACCTCTGCAGCAACAACAAATCAAGCAGGCAGTAAAAAAAAGGAGAGGAGGCAGCTCCGTGCTCCTGTTAGAGGAAACTTTTCCTCTCTGGCAGCAGGAAAACAGGCAAAATGTGGCTCATGAAACTGAGAAATATCAATATTAGTTAATAAAGCTGCAGAAAATTCAATTAAATACAGAAAAAATATGAAAATGCCTCTAAAAATCAGATTTAAAGGCCCAAAAGCTGACAGATTTCTGTGTTTTCTCATTTGCAGCATTGATATGTGTGAACATGTGTGTGTGTGTGTGTGTGTGTACACATGTATGTCATCTATAAATGAGTGTGTGTGTGTGTTTGTGTGTGAATGTATGTTGGACCACCAGGTACGGATCCAATTTTAGTGCCCCATGTCCCCGTTCTGTCCTTGCGTCCACACCAACCCATCTATTACTGTTAATACATGTACACACACACACACACACACACACACACACACACACGTACACACACACACACACACGTACACGCTCAGGGTGTCTCCACATTAGCCGTGATGCTAGCCGACCTCTGCCCGTCCTTCAGTGACGCCGCTAAACTATTACAGATGCTCGGCTTTATTCTCCCTGCCATGTGATTAATGTGGAGGGCGGAGAGACGTGAGGAGGAGGCGCAATGAGGAGGCACAAAAGAGGGAGGAGGAGGAGACGTGATGAGGAAGAGAAAGAGAGGAGGAAGGAGGAGGAGGAGGAGGAGAACAATTATGGAGGGAGCCCCGCAGCCTGACAGACAGCGCTCAGGGCGAAGTCTTATTCAGACGTCTAAAAGTGAGGCGTCACACTTGGACTGTTCAGGTGATTAGTTATTTTTATGACTAATTAGAGATTTCTTCCATTAACGCAGGAGGAACCGAGCCTCTGCTGTCCATGAGGTGGACCGATAGATGGATGATGGATGGATGAACGGACGGATGGATGGACGGAGGGAAGGACAGAGGAGATAAACAGTTGAGTGAGTGCGGCTTTGCCCTCTGGGTTGGGCATGTGAGGCGATTTATGGCCTTGCTGGAGGATGCAGCTCACTCCTCCTCTTTCTCTCTCTCTTCATCCTTTCTTCCTCACTGCTTGCACTCCTCTTTTTTTTTTTTACAGCACCAAATTAGTACAATGCTTATTAAGAAGAAATAACACAGACTCTCATCTTTTCCACCTGTGACAACCTGACTATGACTCATGCGGCTCAGGGAGAGGAGCCACAAACTGCAACAGCTAGATGGCAACATAACAACAACAATAACGACGACACAGGGCGTCTGCTGCTGGGCGTGAAAAACACTCAGAATCTCTTTCTAGATGCAGTTAAAGGTGTTGGTGGATCAGAGCTGGAGTTTAAGTTACAAAGAGGACGACTGAAGATGGAGAAGGAAGCAGACTGCACACACCGAGATGATGAAGCTGGTTTTAGGCTGGATTTTGATGGTTCTAAAGATGAACCCTAACTCTAAAGACCGACTCTTTATTTACTGGTCATGCTTAGAGCTTTTGAGCACTTTTTAAAAAACATTTAATGAATTTGCTGAAGTCTGTTTAGTTTTTTAGACTTTATATAAACCCACCAGTTCTAATGCATCATCTGTAAGTAGTTTGAATGCCTAAAATTTCTTCTATGGATTGTTATAAAGTCACAAAAATGCATTTTTAGGGTTTTATTAATGTGCTTATGATGCATTATTTACAAAGTGTAACTATAACTTGTTTGAAGATAAATGTGCAAAATAAACAGATTCTCCTCACTTAAAAAATACTAAAAGTGTTTTACTTCATTTTGAATGTTTTCACAGTTTCGGAGGTAGAAATAATGTCTGTGCTGAAGGAAAGATCCAGAAAGATACCTCGACTGTGTGCTCTCTATGAAGGAAAGGGAGCACACAGCAGAGGTGATAACATGTTAACTTGATAAATATGAAAGTACATAATAAAAACACTGAAACAGTCTGAGCACAGACGGGTTTACATAGAGCTTGGTTCACTAGATTTGCTCTCAGATGACCTGTGGAGACCTGATCCTTGACTCTGCTGTGACCTTTTGTGTCGTGACAAACTAAGACCATAAATTTTAGTGCTGCTGGTTTATCTCAGTGACACATGAATGAAATAAATCAGCTCAAACTAATTTGAGTTTTTTCTGTTTTCATATTGATTAATCAGACCTGACAAACATGGAAACGTCATTTTTTCAAATACAAATACAAATATCTTAATTCTGTTCTTAAAGAGCACCTATATTAAGTCTACAAACAAAATATCTGAAACCGTACTACAGTGGGAGCTCATGGATGGAGTTTAAGAGGAGGAGTTAGGGCTGAAAGTCTTCATCCAAGACTACAGCGACACAGTTTTAGATTTGCATCTTATAAGTCCTGAAGTACAGAAGTGTACTGCATTCACCAAAAACAAAAGCTCTGTTTTACAGAGTAATTTTTTCTCTTTTGTGTTTTTCAGACTATTTTTTTGTTCGTTTTGTTTTACAGTCTAATGTTTTTAAAGACAGATGCTTTCGTCCCCTTCTGCTCGATTTATTAGAAGCAAACATGACCCACTTGTTTAGTTTAATCATGTTTTACTTCTTTTGGGTTTGAGACACTGAGAGATACTCCTGTCTTTAAGTCAGAAAGAAGGAACTGTCATAAGTCTACTTTGCGCAGGCACCTCAGGATTTGCGACAAAAAAGAAATTGTATGAAAAACCGAAAAAAAATTAGCTCGAAAAACAGAAAGAGGAGGAAATTATTAGTACAAAAAAACAGAAAAATAGTCAGAAAATGGAAAGAAGAAAAAAATTTGTCTGAAAAACAGCGAAGAAAAAAAAAGACTCAAAAAAACAGTTTCCTTTTTTTTGTGAGTGAATGCAATACGCCTTTGTACTGAAGTAAGCAAGAAATAATTTCACATTTTTCTGTTTTCAGTCACAATATTGCAGGTTAAAGAGTCTGAAGATGGAGAAGTTAAGACGAGTGCTGAGAGAGAAACATGAGGTTAAATTAAAATGGTCTTGAGAAGGAGTCAAAGGATAGATGAAAAGAAATAAAATGAGGAGGAGAAGAAAGGAGCAGGAAAGCCCTTCACTCACTCACTCATCCATCTTTCTTTCCTCTCCTGATTGAAGCTTTTATATCTGCGTCTGCACTGATGTGATTAATCGAGCAGATTAGCAGGAAGCAGAGAGCGGACTGCGTCAGGCCTGCTCTCCTCCACCATCTCCTCTGCTAATATTACCCTTGGATACTTGTTTTAGAGACCTGTATTTACATAAAACACGTTTGAGAGAGGTGTCAGCCCTCACTAACGCCGGCATCAGTCTCTCCTGAAGGAGAGCGGCGCAGGAATTCCTCCGCTTGTGTTTCGCTTTATGATTTCCCCTCTGAGAAGCAATTCCAGCTGAGCGGCGGGGAAGGAAATATATTAGAAATTTTCCTCCGCTGATGTGCTTTCTGCTGGATTCATCTCCGACCGTCCTGCAGCCTCATGCTTCTCCTTCAGCTCTCTCCTGGAGGCCATTTGAGGCTTTTTAGGGGGTTTCATTATCAATATGTCAGAGCGAGTGGATTCTGTGGAGCTGAGAGGAATGAATGAGCAGACCTGGGTTTAAAACAGGCTCCTTCTCAGGCTCATGCTCTGCCTAAAAATATATGCTGTGACTAACTCTGTCCTTAATGAGGTGAAAGGATGAGGGTTTATTTTGGTTTGCACATCTGTGATCAAAAATAAGACACGTATCTCTAAATCCATCCTCCGTTTGTTTCACTGGAGTCCCTGTTTGCATTAAAGCGTGCTGTGTTAATGTCTCTCGCTCATCAAGCCGCTGACCTGGAATGATTATCCACATGATCTGCTGCAGCGCTCCTTTCCTCCTCTTCCTCTTTTAGATCCAGCATTTGATCTAAATAACATTTCAGAGGAGCCGTGACACCTTTAGCTTCATGCATGAAATCTGACGCGTAAATGTCAGTTTGGGTTCATTTCAGCTGAACGTGGAGTTAAAATTAGCATCTGAACATTTTCAAAGAGAAGCACAAATTAACTCTTTAACTGCCCGTCTTCTTAACTTGTCATTTCTGTTTGATATAATGAAATAAAAGATAAATTATACAGACACCAGCAGCTGCATTATATCCTAAAATAACCTGATTTTTCTTTTAGATGTTTGCACGTTTGCAAACAAATCCAGATGCATGAATCTTTGAATTTTATTTCCAACAAATTTGTGGGAAATTAAACTTTCAAATCCTCCATTCGTCAGCAAATATTTATGCACATTTGAATTTCTTGCAAAAAAAAAAAAGTGCAAACTCGTTCTTTTTGTTCACGAACGGCGCTGGTGATTTTTCCCTCAGGCGGAGATTTGGGAGGTTTATCCGTGGTGACGCTGTTGCTGTGTGAGCAGTGAGCAATGCTCGCTCTTTGCACATGAACCACACAAAGGTCAAGTGTGCAGTGGTGGCCGCCTGACAAATGCGGAGCCTTGGCACGCTTTCACAGCGGTCAGGGTGAGAGTCACTTCAGAGGAGAAGAGAAGCAACGGTTAAATTCAAATAAGAGATTATTTCTGTCTTAGAGTTAACCCGACGAGAAGGATGGGGATTGTTAAGAATTTAGCGTTTCAGATTCCATTATCGATACTCATTATCGATACTCATTATCGATACTCATTATCGATACTGATTATCGATACGATTCCTTAACAACTCTCTGATCGATTCTCATTGTCACCTTTGGACAGAAGATGTGGCATATCCACGCACTAATAATGTCATTTTACTCTTCCCTGCTTCGATGAAAGAGGCCGCCAAAGGTGTGCGAGAGCTCCCCGCTACCATGACTCTGAGCTAGCATGACTCTGAGCTAGCATGACTCTGAGCTAGCATGACTCTGAGCTAGCATGACTCTGAGCTAGCGTGACTCTGAGCTAGCATGACTCTGGCAGTCATGGTTATCTAAATGTAACTTAAGGAGATGGAGAGCATTTACATAGTGAAAGGGGGTTACCATGGTGCTAACAGGACCTGGAGGAGTTAAACGTGGCCTTGATGATGCCAAGACGTTAGCTCCAGTCTCGCCTTCGCTAAGTAGCGTATCAAACACGTTACACTTTCGCAAATTAATTGCATGCTGGGTGGACAAATGTTTCCGCATATTGAAAGTATTTCCCCCCTCCGCCCGTTTACGTGGTGTGAAATACGATCCGCCTGAAACACGGAGTGTTTTATTTTGAAAAGAAGCCGGGTGTCTTATTTTGCGTCTGTGCCCGACTTCCTGTCCAGCACGGGTTAATCTGTGCTGAATTTATCCGGCGTGCTGTGGCGTCCGGGAAAAATAGAACTCTTATGATCGGCTGCAGAGTCCGGCGATCCGCAGAGGAACGGAAAGAAGCCGGTGGAAATTGACACGTTAACTTGAATGGTTACGATCAGCTGCGATCGGCGGATGCGTTCTTTTCGTAGCCGTTCCGGTTGTGGTGGAATTTCCTTTAAGGTTTTAAGATTGAGATAGTTTACTGTGAGGTTGTCAGACAGCTGTGCACTGGTGTCCCGTACTTTAATAAGTGCAACAGAAAGAAAAAACCTCCAGTTTCTCCTTATTTTTCTTCTTCTTTGCATTAAAAACGTGGTCAATAACAGAAGTAATCGTCCTTCAGGCCAAAAGGTTAACATTGAAGTCTTGTAAAGTCATTCAGGGCCTGATGTGAGTTCATGTTCTGACTAATGCTGCAGCTTTTAAGAGCATAATAAGGCCGGGAGGTCAAACATTTCCCCTGCTAACAGCTTAGGATATAAATATGGATAATAACATAAAGATCTGCAAGGTAAGTGCTTCCACTGAGTATTAAAGTCATCAAACTAAACAAGAAGGCTCCACTTCATCCTCTAATCAGGAATCAGAGTGTGTGTGTGTTTCCTCACACTCCTTCACGGCCGACCTGCCAATCTGAAGGTTGAGTTCAGCCCGCGGAGATCACTGATCGCTCTCCCCCGCTTCACTTCTCCGGGCCTCTTAATCCCCGCGCTCTCTTATCTGTCTCTGTTCTCAAAGCAGCCGAACAGCCTGTAAGATCAAGGCGTTTAGAGGAAAACCAGCATGTAGAGCCGACCCCCCGCTGAAAAACGCCTAATCAGGGCTAACGAGCCGATTATAGCCGATCAATCAGGAAGTAGGGCTCCTTAATGCGGCACTGTCGGTGTCTGCACATCCAGGCCCCTCTTCCTTTTTCCTTAACCCTAGAACACTGTCGCTAAAATTAGTAACACCATCACTATCGACAAAACATGACAAATTAAAGTAGTTTTATTTTTAGTAATGTCCAAATGGAGGGGAAAGGTGCCATGAGGGGACCACCGCATTCATCAACAAAAAAATTCCTAATATATTTATATATATTTTTATAGAAACTGTAAAATTAGTTTCTTTTCCAGCCATTCTCTCATTCCATGTGAGTCTTCCCTGATGAAGACTCAGGGTCTTTGGCACAATAACAGCTGCAGGAGAGAGAACCTAAATGATTTCAGATCTGGAGTAAAAATGACCGGCTGACTCAAATATTTCTGATCACCAGATAAATTCCCTTGAAAATCACGACTTTGTGATAGTTATTCATGTAACTTTGGCGCTAAATTAAGATAGCATGCAAATTCCAGGACCACTCTCACTGACCTTATTCCCCACATGCAGTTTAAAGTCCACCCAAACTTACTTTACCCTTCCTCCTGTGTTAGCTTTTACTATGTACCCACCATGTAAAGGGTCGGTTTTGACCCGTGTCTTAAATCAGCTGTAAATTACTCTAAAAACAATTCTCTATCATCCAATATGATTCTTATCTCTAGGTTACCTTGTTCAGCTTCATAATCCATGAAAATATTGATTATAATATTTTTGTTGTGGTCCTCTGGGCCTTTCTTTGTCAGGATACCCCTCACAGAGACATCTATACTGAATTTACGTAGTTTTTTGTGCAGGAAAAACAAAATGAGAATTTCCTAAATCTCACATGATTGGAAGAGGATCTGAGTTTTATTGCACTTATGTTTTCAGTTTTTGCTCTAATTATTAGATATTGGTCTAACCAGGTCGACAGCAACCCTAACACAACAAGTGCCATAATTCTAATAAGAGCATTTTATAATTTAGTCAATTTATATTTTTTACTTTGTTGAAATAAAGGTTCCTGACTAGGTTAAAAAGTCTTGACAGTCTTAACACAGGGGGAGGGTTATCCTCTATCACTATTGAGACATGTATGAACACGTGTCTGTAGGAAAAAGCAGGTTTTGGATCAGGGGAACGAATATGTCTTCAAAGATGTCAAAGATAATGCTGGAGATACCCAGAGACTCAGACAAACGTAACATCATGAAAATCCCGTAAACATGTTTGGTCGGTGAAAATCACCCGTAGATAGTGTTGGAGGGTTAAAGATGTGCCTGAAGAGATCTCTGTGACTCTGTTGTGAAGTAAAGAGGAAGTTCCTCTCAGAAATCTTCATCTGATGAAGGTTTTTCTTGATGTGAAAATTTGCATTCTGCGCTCTGAACTTGACAAACAGCGCTGAGGATGTATGGGAGTCAGCTCCTTTGATTTCTTAAGAGCTCTCACCCTCTCCCTCTCTCTCTTCTTCAGTCTGGAGAGCTCGTCTGTGTTAAACAAGTGAGCTGCAGCCAGGCGGGCCTATCCTTCAAGGATGAGTGGCGCTATTGATCTGATCCTCCTGCAGTGGTCGGACTCCCCCAGCAGGGGGGGCTGTCACTCTGCCTCAGTGCTCCAGTGAGGAAGGAGCCGGCTGTGCCTCTCCTCCTCTCTCCTCTCTCCTCTCTCTCTCAGGGCTGCAGTATCTGTCTATTTGATGCCCCCTGCTCCGTCTTTCTAATTAGACAGCCTTTTGGAGCAGGAAGCCTCAGTCCGATTGCTCCAGCTCTCGCTCTCTCTCTCTCTCTCCCTCTCTCTCTCTCTTCGGACTATCAGTGTCACTAACAAATCAATAAAGCATCAGGGTAGAAACCACAGGAATCAGCACAACTGGGACTACTACAACTGCTCTGCTGCAGCTACCTGCACCGCAAACACACCTTCAACTCCAACGCCTGAAAGACAAGCTGGAGAGGAGACGGAGGAAATGTGGTGCAGCTGGAGTCCTGAAGCTCATTTCAGCCGAGTTATCGGATCGACCCGAGCGTGCTGACACTTCCTAAAAGAGCTCAACCAATGCTCCCAGTTCTTCCACTTTCCCCTCAGCCTAATTTGTGTGCTCTGGCTGCTTCACAGACTGCTCTCCAAGCAGAAAACATCCATCGTAATAGTTCTATTAAATCCATAAAACCCTCTTGGACGTTCTTAAAGACTTATGCAGGGGATTTCCAGCTGTGCTCGGCTGCACCTCCTGGCTATTTATCACTGCTGCAGCTATAACCACAGGCAAGAAATCCCTCAGGGGGACATTGCTCTAATCCAATACTTCCTGCATCCTAACACAATTACCATACAGGATTTCAAGTGTGTGCTAAACATGCTGGCAATTCCCATAACACATGACGAGCTGCTCTGCACAGCTCGTCCTCGCTAATGCTGAGAAGGTTGTGAGGCTCCTCCTGTTCGAGACACAGGGTTGATTTTTATTATTCTGTATTCTGAGACGAACAAGTGAAAGGTTTTTAGTCGTCATTTCACCCCGATGACACCATGGATGAGGAGATGCTGATTCTAGAAGTCTAGAAGTAGATTTCCTCCTCTGGAAGGACACAATCTACTGCTTATATGGTTAGCCTCTGTGGCTAAAGACGACTTGGTATTGCGTGATTGCACGTGAATCCGCGGGTTCTTGTGAGTTCTTGCGATTCCTGCTGTCCGTAATCCGCCACGAAATTCGCCACACAAACGGATGTGGTGGGAATTGGCGGATGGCAAGAATCGCCGTCGTTCCAAATGCGGTGAAAATTGGGGGTTACATTCCCTTACCAAAAAGAAGTATGTTGAAGTATACTTCAAGTACCGTTTTTAAACTAAGTATACTTTCAGTTTAATTTTTATGAACTTTCCAGAGATGAACTTAACAAAGTTAATGTTCAGTATACTTGGCTTGTATTAAGAGTTATACTCAAAGTCTAAATATATTCAACCTATACTTAGACATAAACTTTTATTCAAGATGTACTCAAGTATGGATTTGTGCCTTAGGTTTAAGTATACTTAGTCTTCCATACTTCCATATCTCTTTTTAAGAGTATACTTTTAAAAAGATAACAAGTACAAACCAAGTATACAAAACTATACAACTATTAAATTGTGTATATTGTATATATTTTTATTTTTTCTTCTCCCTTTTCTAATTTTTTTCTTAATTAGAACATTTATTTAAGTTCGTAATATACAATCTTTATTTTTATAGCTGCATTTTTGCACTTTGTCTGTGATGCTGCTGTGACAAAAAAATTTCCCCCATGGGGGATCAATAAAGGAATATTCTATTCTTCTTCTATTCCATTGAGATAACATCATAACAGGAGGTAATTTTAATTATTTTTCAGATAGCTGAGTGGATTAAAGTGCGCCCCACGTTGGGGTCTGCTTCAGAGTGTACTTCTATAAACTAAAAAGAGGACTAGAAGTTAATTACTTTAAAGTTTACTTTTATAAACTAAAAATGTTCCAATTTAGTCTGAAGTATTAAATTAGTATACTTTGTAGTACACTAAAAGTACATGGTTGGTAGTATACTTGATATACTTGTACTCATACTCAAGCATACTTAATAAAATGAACTTTAAGTATACTTCTTTTTGCTGAGGGTTCCCTGGATTGTAAACTGCATCCTTCACAGCCAAACTTATCCGTGAATCTTCTGCTTCGTCCTTTTCCACTTTTTCCTGTTTCTTTGGTTTTTTGTTGTTTTTTTTTTAATGAGCAGCAGCTAAATAGTCAAAAGTGGTTCATTGGCAGCTTTTGTTTCCAGGTAGTTTGCAGGTGCTGAAGGGCCAGCAGTGACAGCGTCCTCTGAAAGCGGACTGATAGCCTCTCAGAGCCATAATGGAGGGCCGTGGATCACATTAGACTCCCATTAGAAGGACTGGCCAGAGAGGTTAATTAAGACCGTGAGGCGCCTGAGGACTGCCTGTCTCTCTCGCTCTCTCTCCCTCTCTCGGAGTGTCAGTGAGGTTTCACCACGCCGGATTTATTTCACAGCAGAGCGCTCGGATTAATGCCGATGATCTCATTCAGGGCGCTCATATTTCTAATAATGAATTTCATTCTTCAGTTTTTATTGTGCCGGAAAGAAAAGGGGAAACACGGCGGGAGCTGAGTTTAAAACTGCGGTTCAGACTTTTGAACGATTTCCTACGTTTGTCTTTCATTATGCAAACCTCTCAGCAGAATCCTGTTTTAAATGCAAATACCTCCAAATTCCTCAAAGTCCTTTTACTTTTATTTTTTTAGAAAACACAAAAGCTCCTTAATGCTTTGCAGCAGCGAAGGTTCAGGATGACGTCAAGATACTTTCTTCTATTTTCTGCTAATTTACACTTTTGATTCGAGACTTTTCATGGAGAAAACCTGAAGTTTTCACATGAAGTAATGCTGCAGTGCAAAACATGTTCAATTCAAGCATTTTGTCACGGATATGACTTCTTAGTACATCAGAAAGTCGGTGAATCGTCGTCCGATGAAAGCTCGCCCTTGTTGTAATGCATCAGGATGATAATCCACTCGGGACCGATCTATCTACATCTCTGTCTGGGAGCTCAGATGCACATTTTTCTTTATGTCCATCTATTCCTTATTATTATTATTATGAGAGTAATAAAGCATTGCAGCCTTTGTCTGAGAGGGCAGCTGAGGGAGGGCATCGATGTGAGCGATCAGGGGGATAAAACAACTCCTGTGCAGTTATTTCTCATTTTAGTCCACTCTGCATAAAACTGTGAACATAAATACCTGATAACTGTAACTGTAGCATAGATTACTCATGCTGCACAGGTTACACAGCTCTGAGTTTACTGGTCACCTGGTTTTTAAAGATCATATCATGATACTCAGCTGAAGTTTAAACATTTAAGATGACCGCAGGCGTCTGTCTGAGGTCGAGGTGCAGAAAAGAAATCATAACAGGTCAGGTCAAGTCATGTTCGCATCTCCTCAGTTCAAGCAAATTTTAACAGTAAATTAGCTCAAATTGAACTTTTTCAATCATTTGCCTTAAACCACCCTCTCAAACATAAGTTTTATTTGCTATCATGATTAATTTTGCTTAGAAAACCTTAATAATAACTTTGGATGTTGTTGAAAATCGACTGTGAAGTTCCCTAAATTTACCTGAGCCACCAAACACAGCTCAGGTTGTGTCCTAAACTCAGACCCTAGAAGACAAATGAAGTTATGTAACAACCTGAAGACCCAAAAACCAGCTTTTCTTTGCTGTAAAAGAAACTGAAGACACTGATAAGGATTACTCGACGATAAAAAAGCCATCAGCTGTGAAGTGAGTAAGAAGTTGACCCCGGCTAAACAGTCAAACTCCTCTTTGTTATCAAAACTCACATTACATAACGAAGCGTAGACCTGAGTTCACCCCGGCTCTCATCGCAGGAGCAGAAATAAACTGTGCAACAGGAAAAAAAAGAACTATGCAAAAGGTTTGATGTGCCAGATGTGGGTCAGTCCTGAGCCCGCGGTCCGCTCGCTCTCTCCTCCTGCTGCAGGGGGGAGAGAGAGAGAGGGCCGAGAGACATAGACACAGGTACAAAAACAGAGGAGTGAGAGAGAGAGAGGAGGTCCGGGTTTGTGACAGATTCACCTGAAAATACAGCAACAGCCGGACCATTAATCCACCTCTTCACCCCCCACCACAGCTCAGGGGATTGAGGTTTATGACAACAGGATTTGGGATTTATAGTTTTGTACTTTCTGGATCTCCTCCTCTCCTCCACAGAAGCTGTTCAGCAACAAAACTCCCCTCTCTCTTTCTCTGACCGAGTAACTTTAACTTCTTATAATATTTAGACGTTTGGTTCACCTAAACTCCTCCTCCTTTAGTGAAGTTTGTCTCATTACAAGATGAAGCTGAATAGTTCTGCTCGAGCTTCTGTTTGTGTAAAATGATCTTTATAAAACTGACCAGTTAAATATTAAAGTTACTGAGAAATGAGGATTCAGGTGACCGCCTTTTGGATGCAATGAGAGGTATTTTGCCAGGATAAGACCACATTTCCCATGAGCACTGAGTGATGAGGGAATGTGCAGATTTGTTGCTAGGTAACTGTACAACAACAAAACTTTGTAAACCTTAAATTTACCACCTGAAGTTATCTGACTTCACTTTAACGTCGGTCATCATTGCCTGGTGTTATGTTGTGTGTTTGAGTAGCATAAAAAAAACACAACCCTTTACTAATCCTGCTCCATCAGCCGCCACAACAACAACAACAACAACAACAACAACAACAACAACAACAACAACAACAACAACAACAAAATTCAGTAAGAAGAAGAAACAACAACTGTGTCTCAAAGCCGAACTTTACCAGCAGAGTGAAAAATGAAGACACTTTGAGATTTTATTAGCCACAATTTTTTTACATAAGATAAGATGTTCGTTCAATAGTCCCACAGGGAGGAATTCCAAAATTACAGCATCATACTTAGATACAAATGGAGAATAATTAAAAGATGAAGAAACTTTGAGTTAAAAACAAATCTAATCTACTGTGCAGGTCATAAAGAGTCAATAAAGTCAATAAATCATTTTAGCAAAATTATGTTTGCAGCAGCAGAGTCTCCCCCTGCTGGCCATGAGAAAGAGAGCAGGTTCAGGATACTAAAAGTCTCACTCCGGTCTTTTTCTTTTTACTACTGAAAGTGTTCTCAGTGGTCTTTAAATTGTGATTATGAAGTTTTTAGCCAAATCCCGTTACCTGTGTAATTTTGAAGGTCTTTTCTTCTCATTAGAAATTCACATCTGAGTCGTGGGCGGAGACAGCGCTGCTCTCTACAATCCTCGTCACACAAGCTTGCAGCCTAACATTGTCGGTAACATAGGAGCTCTTCAGCACACTAATGTCTTTGGGGACATAATGAAAGTTAATATCATAATTAGCTTTCTTACAAGCATCTCAATCCGCTGTCCTGTCCTCTCTACTTCTCAGAGTCTGTCCTGCATAGTGGGGCTCAGGGGGCGGAGCTTGGATTTGTGACGTAGGAAATCTCACTGTGTCTGAGTCTGTTTTGGTCTGCCAGAGATTCACAGAGATTTGAACGCAGAAATACTCATGATATTTTTCTCATGATATGTCCCGTAGCATCAGAAAAATGAACATATGAACACATTGACAACAAGAAAAACAGGATTTTCATCGGAGTGGGTCTTTAAGCATTAGCATTACTTCTGAAAACAGAGGCTTTTTCCTTTTCTTTTCTTCTAAGGTTAAATTTTGCACACTGAGCCTGATGCTTTTATTTTTCTATGGAAGAAAAGAAAAGTAAAAATCTCTCTCAGCTATCTCAGATCTTCCCCGATAAAGATAACGAATAACCTTTTACCGAACTCCAACCTAAACCTGATCTGTTCCTAAAAAGAGGACTCCCTCTGACTCAAAGTCTTGGCTCTGCTGCACCTTTGTCACCGCCCTGCGCGCCTCACAAGGACCCAAAGTCTCTATAAATATGTAAACACACGAACATGTTCTCACACACTGAAACATGTCAAACTCCATCAGGCAGCTGCAGTCATGGCAGGCACGAACACATGCCCTACGACTCCAAAATGCACGACAGCACTCGGGATGCGCTCATGCATGTTCACCGGCTCTATAGATACAATCTCCTCCAGCTTTGCCTCACACACAGACACGCACACACACACACAGATACACACACACACAGACAAATCCAGGACTGCATGTATTGTTTACTGCAGGCTCATCTTTGTCTTTCTCGTGGCTGTCTGTGTGGGTGGAAGGAACAACTGACACACAAACCGGCGTCGTCACAATCAGCCAGCACTTCAATATTCCCCACCGGTCTGACAGCTTTACTTCTTATTCAATAAAGCAGCCGAGGAACTGATAAATCCAACAGGACACAGAGAAGTGATTGATTAAGTGCTTTAAAGAAGAAACCGGAGAAAGAAAGACGAAGAAAACAAACCTTGTGATACGTCTCAGAATCCCTCCTGGGAAAAACTGACAACCTGCTCTGTCATTTTGTACTAAATGTAAATCCAAAGCAGTTTGAGAGATTAGATAAACCGACATATTTACATGTCTCCACTTCATCTTAATTTGATCCAAAGTATTCCTCTCAGGTCTGCAGACAGTAAGAAACAATCATGTATGATGTATTGCCGCAGATCGTAGCATAAAAACAAAAGAGGGCGTGTTTTATGTATAAATGTTTATCAGATTATTCGCGCTACGTGTTTTTAAAAATACAGTTCAAGGACAAATGTGAGCTAACATGGCCCTCATAAATAACACGGATCATTTCAGATTTTCTGTATCAGCAGGTAAAGTCGACACAGTGGGATTTATGTAGAAGACAGAGGACTCATCCATGGACTGCTGGATTTCAGCGAGGGTGGCCATATTCTGAATCCTCAAAAAGACCTCAATAATACATGGGACGGAGTCTAGGGGTCACGGAGTCATGCATAGATAATTTTGAGAGTTTTTCGGGTCGGATCGAGTGTTTTTTATGCGCTTCCTGCCTGAGTTAGTCCCCGCAACACTAACTTAAAACTTCCAAACAAAACCATACAAGGATTGTATAAACTCCCCCCGGACAAATCCAGACAGCCCCCCTGAAAGAGGACATGTCCGGGTAAAAGAGGATGTATGGTCACCCTTTTTTAGCAGCAAGGTCACAGAGAAGTTTGCGCACATGAAGAACCGCAGAGTGTCGTTCCTCTTCAAAACGTGATCCACATTCAGTGGGTCTATTATTCTACGTGGAATTCTTAATGTCGTTTACATATTTGAATAAAAGTGGAATTTCTGTAATGTGTAACAGGCGGTAAATTTGTGTGGGTGTGTGCGGTGGACTCAACCTCAGGTGGGCTGTTCACGTGTCTTTGGTGTCTTTGTTTGGCTGTGGTTTATTATGTGTGTCTTTGTATATTGATTTCTGTGTACTGGGTGTGAGCCGTTCACGCCTTTGTGTTTTTATTACTGTCTCGTTGTCTCAATCTTGAGTATTTGATATTGTAAGGTACTGCCAGTTGGTGGCGCTATTGGTATGATAATATATGTCGGCAGATTGACATTGTTTGTGTAAGGTGCTGTGGTCCCCTCTCTCACTTGCTGCTGTGTTTGTCTTATAAGAGTATGAAAGAGTAATATCTGATATTTCTGGATTGTATTATGAGATTTTCCTGTGTGGGCCGAACCAGAATTTCCAGACCAAAACTGCTGCTGGTGTTCAGTTCAGTTTTGACTGTTTTAAAGTGTTTTCTTGCCTTTAGATAAGCCGGCTAGTTTTGATTTAACTTTCTGTTTAAAGCTCCTGTGAGGAACTTTCTGCTCGTGTCAGGTTTGGTGCCCCCTGTGGACAAAGCAGTCGTTGCTTATCTTATCCTCTGCATGCTTTAATCATCCCCCTGACTTTTGAATGAAGTGTTTTAATTATAGTTAATATTTGACGTCAATCATGCGCCTGTTTCTGACTCTAAAAATACAGTTTACAGTTCACCCCGGTCTCTGATGGTCTTGTTTGTGTCGTGAAAAAGGGATGCATATAAATTAATTCATAAAAAATTCCTTACAGCAGCTTTAATCGATGATCCCTTAAGAGCTTCTGCACATACCCAACATATGACAGGCTGCACAAAAAGGAAGTAAACCCGCAGAGATCATGAGTCCTAACATAAACGCTGCTCCTCCTCACACACAAAATCTTGTTTTTCTTCCTCTTTATTGTGAATCCATAACGATCCTCGCCTGTTTGCTCTGCGGCTCAGCGTTTAATCTGCTCATTGCTCCTGCCATGAAACATTGATGCCCTGGCTTTCTGCTCTGAGACCGGCTAATATCAAACACAGAGTGAATTTTTCAACAGGCCCGAGGACAGAGGGGAGCAGGGGATTCTATCCAAAACGGTGTTTTTGTTGTTTATGATGGAGTCCTGTTCCTTAAAAACAAACATGTGCATGGTTTTAGACGATTTGCTTTTTTGTTTGTTGTCTTGAGGGTTTGATGTAGAAACTCGACGCTTATAGAAGTTCTGGCATCAACAGTTTGGAGTTTAAATATTGAGAAACAGAGCTCCCCTTGTTGTTCAGGGTCTTTTTATTTCTCTTTTTAAAACACAGACTAAAAAAGGCAGATATGGACGATTGTGGGTCGATAAGGTTGAAGAGCTTTTGGCTGCGTTTATTTTTACTCTTAAGGACCAAAATCGTATCAGTTTTTTGGGGTATTAACATCTAATTTTGGCATAAAAACAGAAATGAACAGATGATTTAAAATAAAAGACAAACGTGGATGTTAGTGTCTGACCGTATCAGAGAAACGCGTGACTTTACCTTCATGTGTCGTCGCCTCCGTCTGAAGCGCAGCAGCTCCTTGTGTTGGCGGGCGATGAAGTTGACGGCGGCGTACTCCAGCAGAGCCGAGAACACGAAGAGCAGACACACGGCCATCCAGATGTCGATAGCTTTTACGTAGGACACCTGAGGAGAGGGTTAGAGATACCCGGGTTTCAACAATGGAAATGAAAAATACATGAAAATGTAAGATTATTGCTGCATCTCATTTCTGTGTTAAAACTAAAATGGTACAAAATAAGTTACAGAGGGAAAAACGAGAGAACTACTGCAAACGTTTATCAGACAATTTAATAGTTTGGCATCAAAAACTGGGAATTTTGCAGAGTTTTATTGCACTCCTACAGTGAAGTTTCTATTAAAACAGTCAGGAAATACCGATAAGGTTTGACAGAGGACACAACAAGACGCAGAGAGAGGAAAAGCTGATGGCGCCACAGAAAGACGCAACACAAGAGCAAACTGCAATGAGCTGCGAAACTTAAGGAGCGTGTTTGTCGTAAATCAGGCCAGAGAGAGCAGACAGCTGGGGGAATTATACACAGTTTATTGTTTTATTGACAATGAAAACCCTTCTCAATAAATTTCCTCCTTCTGTTTCTGTTATCTTGAAAAATTCTCAAAATGTCGTTTGCTAATCCTGCAGAGCTAAAAAAACGTCCAGTATGCTTTTAGGGTTTCACTCTCTTCTAGTAGCTGCACAGAACACAGAGACTTTCTATGGAAACCTGAGGACTTCCACTTCAGGTCCAGTCTAGTATCAGGAGAGGTGCCAGTTTACCTCCTGAGTACAACAGCATTTGTCCTTGCAGCCTGTAGATGATCCAGTTTTGATTTTCTTTGTGTAACTTTGCTTTTGTTTCATTTTCTTTTCTCTCTGACTAATTGAAAAAAAGTGTGCATCCTTAAATTTTAAAAAGTTTCCAATTATATCAGGCTGAACTACAAACAGACACATTTCTTCGTAATGCAGAGGGAAGAAAAGATGCATTTTTGCGAGTTTGGGTTTCTGCTTCATCATTTTTTCGTCCCTCGACAAAAGTCTGTCTTTGAAATAGTAGCTGAACGTGCGGCAGAGAAAATCTCACTGAGGTGTTTACATGAGGGAGGAAAAAGCAGCAGAAGAAAGTCAGACACATGACTCATCAGTTGTGGGTTAATCTGGTTTAAAGGGGGGAACACATCAAAACAGTCTGTGCCTCTACAAACCCCTCTGCTTGAATAACATGAGTCACCATCGCCGTGGTTACGCTGCACAGCTGTAGTGGGAAACTCCACGGTATTAACAACTGCAAAGTACAAGCGCACAAACGCATTAAACCCTCTCTAAGCACATGAGATGATAAGCTGATCGCACAGTCTGATGATTTATACGTCTATTCGATTGGGCAGACTAGATCGACGAAACAATCGGCGCACAAAAGCAGTGAGATCTCGGCTCCTGCGGTGTTAGACGGACATGCTAAGGACTGTCTGGATAATACGGGCTAAATGAAGTCTGGTTGGATCATTGTCTGATTGCTATCTATCCTCTGAGTACCATTATTCAAGAGTATTCACCCCAGCCTGTCATTACAACTCTCCATCTCTGCACACAATTACAGCTCGAGTCTGAGAGGAAGATCCCCGTTCGTCTGTCACTGAGAGAAAACCCACAATCAGCTGTTTCAAACCCAATTATACTTCGACTTTAGATCACTTTCACAAACACACACACTGCTTATCAGTGTTGCCCAGCCCCGCTGTAATTCCTGCTCATTTTGGGCCGAGTGTGACGCTTATGAAAACATTTATCTTTTACGAATGCCCGACTGATTCAGCCCCAGAGCTGCTGAGAACCGCTGAGGCCTAAACGGTCAACTGGTTCACTTGGTTTGATGGTCATCCAGGCAGAGAGAGAGAGAGAGGGACGGGGAGAGAGAGAGAGAGAGAAACAATAGAGCAGAAAAGACATTATCCCGATTTTTAAATAAAAAATGACCGCATCCTCAGAGAAGATCAAATATGGATTATTCTACTTTGGTGAAAACATTTTAAGTTTGTGCTGCAGGTACTTTTAGGTCTTAATGAGCAACAAAAAAAAAAAAAGGAGGAGGAGCTTCATCTAAACTAACTTCATAATCAAGAGGCTGCCATGCTGCAAACTTTGTAAAAACACGCAAAAGAAATTCAGCAAAAACTGATATTTAAAGATGAAACAGCTGCTTTAACAGCAAATGAGCTACAAACTAGGACCCGACCGATTTATCAGCGAGACGATTAAATCGGCCGTTTGAGACTTATCGGTAATCGGCCAAAACTCGCCGATTTGCGTTAATTTTGTGTCACTTTTGTGGTCTGAGTTTGATGAGTCGGTCTTCCTGTCGGCATGAAGAGCAGTAGCCTACAGTATATCTAAAGTATATAGTATACTGTAGATATCTACAGTATATATATGTTTTTATAACTTCATAAAACATTTTAAAAATCGGCCGATTAATCGGTAATCAGGTTTTTTTCCCCCCCTAATAATTGGTATTGGCATTGGCCCCAAAAAATCCATATTGGTCGGGTCCTTCTACAAACATAAAAACACAAAATCAATAGAAACACGCTGGATAGTGAGACGTGATGCAGAAGACCTCCAGGCCTGTGGGGGCGCTGTGTGAAAGAGTTACTGTGTGCATGATCTCTATGACCCCATTAAACTTCACTGAAACATGACTGTATTAAGGTGACCATACGTCCTCTTTTACCCGGACATGTCCTCTTTTTGGGGGGCAGTCTGGCCCTGTCCGGAGGAGTTTATAAAATCCTTTAAATGTCCGTGGTTTTGTTTGGAAGTTCTGAGTTTGTGTCGCGTGGACTAACTGAGTTAGAAGCAAGTAAAAAAACTCTCGACCCGGCCCTGAAAACCCTCAAAATTTACTACGCGAGACTCTTTTTGGGGATTCAGACTATGGTCACCCTCGACTAAACAAATGTAGAGCTGTCTGTGCAGGTTTTTACTCACTAGCACTCCTACAGGCCTGGTGCACTTTCATCGTAATGATCCGATTCCTTTCTCTTGCATGTGTTTGTATTTGTGTTTTTGTAATTGCTCCACAGTTATTTTATCTGTTTGTGTTTCCTTTTCCTCATTCTTGTCATTTTTCCAACCTCTGCATGTGTGTAAGACTTTGCAACATTTTGCAGATTTGCAGCATGTTTCTCCTAATGACAATCCTTTGGGCCGGTCCAGATTGATCAGCACTGTCAGCTACCACAACAGATGGGCTGTGATGACTGCAGCATATTTCCTTCTGGCAAATGCACCGATCAAAATAAGTGTCTGATATTATGACAGAGTTGATGCTACAGAGACAGAGATGGTGTCACAGAGAAACCAACAGACTCCATCGGCCTTAATCCTTCGTTTTGATTACAGAGAGTTAGTAAATAAGACAAACAGGAAGGAAGGCCGAAGCCAAAGGTCTCCCGCCCGCCTTCAAAACCTTGATTTTTATAACCAGCATCAATTACCACCCTCTCTGAACACATTTACAGGAAAGTGAATTAAATGAAGGAGACAGAGGGAGAGCCGGTTCAGCAAATTGTTGGACATCACGTCTGCAGACAGTTTATTCACTGGTGCACTCTTTGTTTTATTGTCAATTTAGCAATGTAAGCAATGTAAAGAGTCAGGAATTAGATCTGCCAATAAATCTGGAAATCTGCTTTTGAACTCCCAGGAAAAATGAACATTTATAGGATTGAACCAGGCGAACTTTGAGCTTAAACAAATGGAGCCAGAGTAACCACCATGAGTTCACAGAGCACACGCTTCACAGGACAATGTTCAGAGGAGAATACAGCGGTGAACTGCAGACTCCGCTCAGACTGGACCAGTGGTCAGCTGACTGAGTGGGTAACAGGAGAGATGAGTAAAAGAAGGAGTGGGAGACAGAAACGCTCAGTTGACTGATTCATGACTGTAAATGAAATTAAAGTTTTTTCTTCAGCTGATTTTAACTCTGAGGATTCAAAATACAAACAAAACTCTTTTTTAAACTTTTCAGTTCAATCTTAAATTGATTAATAACACATTGATTCTTTTGCACCGTGCACATTGGAATATTTAAGTTTTTTAATCTACCAAATAAAATACTTAAAATATACTGATGCAAAATCTTCAAACATAATCAAATTTATTCTTTTGAAACATTTTCAACTTAAATCAACGTTTTCAACTTTATTGGATTCTGGTGTCAGTTTCTTTAAAACCCCAAACAAGCACAGAGAAATTAAAAGCAGGATCTTTTCTCGTTTCATAAGCAGCGTTTTCAGCCACATTATTGTGTGTTATAAGAAATAACAGTTCGGTTTCTCTTGACTTGTTGTGTCAGCTCGGATCTAAAGGTGTTTTTTTCCAGGTGAGTCAACCACAGTCAGCGTCCTGTGCGGTGACATTAACATCATCTCCTTCATCTCTTCCTTCTCACCCTGCCTGACATGGCGCGGCTCGTCTCTGCGGCACGTGAAAGGAACCGTGTGTTAGGTGTGTGTGTTTGCCATCAATCACACACACACTCTCAGATGTACGTGTGTGTGTGTGTGAATGTGTGTGTGGTGAGCAGCGTGCCCACCTAAGCTCAGCTGTGCTGTGTGATCATTATTGTGACAGCTGAACTGCACAGGAATCACGGTTCACTTGTTCAACTTTTAGAGCGCATGAAGCACCTAATGTCAACAAACTGAGTGTGTGAGAGTGTGTGTGTGTGTGGGTATGTGTGTGTGTGGAGGATTAAAGCATCCCTGGACATAATTATACAATCCTACAGGCTCACGCAAAATCAGATCGTTTTTTTTCTTCTTTAATCTGAAAATCCCTCACAGGAGAAGATTTCCTCGTTTTTTTAAGAGTTATTTTTTTCACATCTTTGAACCTCCACTGTTGAACATCGTCTCTCTTTTTTCCTACCACTTCTTCTTTATTTGTCTCTCCTCTATTTGTTCCATCTTTCCTTTTCCTTTCTCTTCTGCAAAATGCCGTTCACTACTACGTACCTCGGTTTTAAACGCGCCGGGATTCCTGCCAGTTTCGCACAGGTGCAGATTTGCCTCGCTCCAGCCCATGAGGATTTCATCGACAAATTCATAATGATAAAAAATGGCCTCCCCCTCCCAAGACGGGCTTAGCTTTGGGCAGTAAGATCCCACCATATTGCTAACCATATTTCAGTAAAAAGTAGGTTTTCTGCCAATATGCACTCATTTAAATGGAGTGTGAAGACAGCTGAGGAGAGGCGGGAAAGGTCAGGGAGTTGAGCAACAAATACTGTAGCCAGTGTACATGAGGTACATGCTCAAGACTAACCAGTGCCTGAGTAAAGAGTTTTATATGTTTATAAAGATGCATTTTGATTTGTTGATTTATTTTTTTGCCGAAGAATTCTATAACATGAAGTTTATGACCTCCGTTTGCACAATCCTGACTCTGCAAACGGAAAACAAACCGAATGATTAGTCTGCCCTCCAGCAAAGACGACTGAGTAACAGTAGAAACTAATTTCACCACCAGGTCAGTACGGTCGACTTTGCAGTTTTTCCTGTTTCCAAAAGTTCAGGAGGGTACCAAAACAACCAGTCCTTCTCTTTTGTACCTTTCTGTGAGGATACCAAGTGTACTTACACAATCCAAAAGGATTCAAAAAGGGGTCATTCCACAAACAAACAACATGTGGTCAGGTGTGTTTGATTTGTTCTCACCTTGGGCAGGGAGGCTCTGGAACCAGAACTCTGTGTGGTCATGGTCAGCACAGTTGTGATGCCCAGACCAACCCGGGCGGGCGCGGCGTCCATGTTGATCCAGAAAGAAACCCAAGAAAGGATGACGATGAGCAGAGAAGGGATGTACATCTGGATCAGGTAGTAACCCATCTGACGCTCCAGGTGGAAACGAGCCTCGATGCAGGTGAATTTACCTGGAGGGAAGGAGGAGAGGCAGGAGATGTCGTAAGAAGGACGTCAGCCTTTCCCAAAACGTTGTTTTCATCAAGCATGCAACATCGGAGCTGCATTTTCAGACATCTCTACCTTAGAAAGCAATTTAAAAAATAGGAATGTGCACAAGTATTTATGGCCCGCACCCACACGATGACATTTTTTATCAGACTAGACTATGACTTTTTTAACAGACTACACTATGACATTTTTTCCACAAGAAAATAGAATTGTTTTTCACAATGTAATTTGAGATTTTTTAACATACTATACATGACATTTTTGACATACTATACAATGACTTTTTTTCTCATACTATATTATGATATTTTTATCATGTTATACTATGTTTTTTAACCATATCATACTTAAACTTTTTTTTTAATTATACTATACTCTGACATTTGTAACCATACTTTACTATGACTTTTTTTTAACAGACCATACTATACTTTGAAATTTTTAACAAACTATACTTCGACATTTTTTTTCATGTCGAAGTAAAATATGAAATTTTTATCATACTATACTATGACATTTTTATCATTTTATGCTATGACATTTTTTATACTTAAATATGAAATTTTTAACATACTTTTTTACTATGAAATTTAAATCATACGATACTATGATTTTTCTATACATATTATACTGTGACAATTTTATCATTCTTTACTATGATATGTTTTGACATACTATACTATGACATTTAAATCATATTATACAGTGATTTTTTAAACCTAAGACATTTTTTTATCATACTATACTATGACATTTTTTATCATACTATACTATGACATTGTTTATCATACTATACTATGACAATTTTATCACACTATACTATGACATTTTTATCATACTAAACTATGACATTTTTATCATACTATACTAAAACATTTTTCATCATACTATCTCATGACTTTTTTTCACATACTATACTATGACAATTTTTATCATACCTAAATATGACATTATTTATCACACTATACTATGACTTTTTTTTTCAAAAAATACTGACATTTTTTATCATACTAAACTGTGACGTTTTTTTATCTACGTACTATACTATGACATTTTGTCACATACTTTACTGACATTTTTCACATACCATGCTATGACATGTTTATCGTACTATACTTTGACAATTTTATCACACTATACTATGACATTTTTTATCATACTATATAATGACTTTTTGATCATACTATACTTGACATTTATCTCATACTATACTATGACATTTTTTATCATACTGCACTATGACAATTTTCATCATACTATACTATGACAATTTTTTCACACTATACTATGACATTTTTTCACAAACTATACGATGACATTTTTATTTAAAAAAACTATACAATGATTTCTTAAAATATTCTTCTTAAATTGTTTTTTTTTTTTTAGGTACAAACATGGACAGGCAGGATTTGAACCTATTACAGCTGTAGGAAGGTAATCACATGAGGAGTGCTCTAGGCCGCTAGGCCACCTGTATACCTGGATGTCATAACATTCTTATCAGTCTAAACTGATATTTTCAACATACTATACTGTGACAATTTTCACCAACTATACTATGACATTTATCTCATACTTTGCTATGACATATTTTATCATACTACACTATGACATTTTTTGTCATACTTTACTAATATTTTTTTACATACCATACTATGACATTTTTTTCATACTATACTATGACAATTTTATCACACTATACTTTGAATTTTTTTTATACTTTACTGATATTTTTTCTACTTACTATACTATGACAATTTTTATCATACTATACTATGACTTTTTTATCAAACAATACTATGACATTTTTTATCATACTATACTTGACATTTGTCTCATACTATACTATGACATTTTTTATCATACTGCACTATGACAATTTTTATCATATTATACTATGACAATTTTATCACACTATACTATGACATTTTTTCACAAACTATACGGTGACATTTTTTCACAAACTATACGGTGACATTTTTATCATACTATACTATGACATTTTTATTTAACAAACTATACAATGATTTCTTTAAATATTCTGCTGAAGTGAATTTTTTTCAGGCACAAACATGGGCAGGCGGGATTTGAACCTATTTCAGCTGTAGGAAGGTAATCACATGAGGAGCGCTCTAAGCCACTAGGCCACCTGTATACCTGAATGGCATGACATTTTTATCAGTCTTTACTGACATATGTTCAACATACTATACTGTGACGATTTTCATATACATACTATGACATTTATCTCATACAATACTATGACATTTTTTCACAAACTACACTATGACAATTTTTATCATACCTTACTATGACATTTTTATATCATACTAATCTATGATATTTTTTTAACATACTATACTGTGACATTTTTTATCATACTAAACTGTGACGTCTTTTATCATACAATACTATGACATTTTGTCACATACTTTACTGACATTTTTCAGATACCATACTATGACATTTTATATCATACTATACTATGACTTTTTGATCATACTATACTTGACATTTATCTCATACTATACTATGGCATTTTTTATCATACTGCACTATGACAAATTTTACACATACTATACTATGATATTTTTTATCAAACTACACTACGACAATTTTTATCATACTATACTTGACATTTATCTCATACTTTACTATGATATTTTTTATCATACTGCACTATGACAATTTTTATCATACTATACTATGACAATTTTATCACACTATACTATGACATTTTTTCACAAACTATACGATGACAGTTTTATCATACTATACTAGGACATTTTTATTTAACAAACTATACAATGATTTCTTAAAACATTCTTCTAAAATCTTTATTTTCAAGGCGCAAACATGGGCAGACGGGATTTGAACCTATTTCAGCTGTAGGAACGCAATCAGCAGTGGCGCGCTCTAAGCCACCAGGCCACCTGTATACCTGAAAGTCATGACATTCTTATCAGTCTAAACTGGCATATTTTCAACATATTATACTGTGACAATTTTCACAAACTATACTATGACATTTATCTCATACTATGACATTTATTATCATACTTTACTGATATTTTTTTACATACCATACTATGAAATTTTTTTCATACTATACTATGACAATTTTTTATCACACTTTACTTTGACATATTTTCATACTTTACTGATTTTTTTTCATACTATACTATGATAATTTTTATCATACCTAACTATGACATTTTTTTAATCATACTATACTAGACATTTTTTATCATACTTATCTATGATATTTTTTAACATACTATAATGTAACAATTTTTATCACACTATACTATGACATTTTTTTATAACAAACTATACTATGATTTTTTAAAATATTCTGCTAAAAATATTTTTTTAGTCAAAAACATGGGCAGGCAGGATTTGAACCTATTGCAGCTGTAGGAAGGCATTCACCACATGAGGAGTGCTCTTAGCCACTAGGCCACCTGTATACCTGAAAGTCATGACATTCTTATCAGTCTAAACTGACATATTTTCAACATACTATACTGTGACAATTTTCACATACTATACTATGACATTTATCTCATACTATACTATGACATTTTTTTATCATTCTACACTATGACATTTTTTGTCATACTTTACTGGTATTTTTTTACATACCATACCATATTTTTTTCATACTATACTATGACAATTTTTATCATGCCTTACTATGACATTTTTTTATCATACTGTTCTATTAATTTTTTTTTATCACACTATACTATGACATTTTAAAATATACTACTATTATTTTTTAACATGAAGAACATGGTCAGGCTGGATTTGAACCCATGTCTGATGCGGGACAGCAGTCACCACAGTTGGAGAGCTCTAAGTTAAGCTCAGTTAAGCTCTCCTTTCTGTCAAATGAAACAAACTCCAATAAAGACTGAAACTGTGATGGACAAGACGCTGTTGTCTCTGAGCTTTCAAGATTCACTTCCATGAAAGTTTCAGAGAGAATCAGGCTTCGCGATGATTAAAAAAAACTGCTTTTATTTCATGTTGAGTAAATCTATTCAGTTTAAAAAGGATCAGAAAGAGTCCCATCCACCAAAGACGTTATTATTTTGTAATGAGATGGCAGCTTCAAAGACATTTAGGACTCAGTTATATATTCATGGAGCCAATCATTTCGTCTCAGCGGGTGTCCTGTTTTCCAGCCTGGTCGTCTCATTTGGGTGTGAGTGAATTTGCAGCTCAAGAGTTTGATTCCAGGGAACAGAAATGATAATACTGCTGAATACTTTAACTCGACTTAAAAGCAAAATACTCTTTTGTCAGTCTGCCTCAGGCGCTCATCCATTAACAGTGAATTCTCTGTGAACAGGCGCTTTATCTTGTCACGTCTTCTGCAAAAACAGGTGGAAAGGATGAGACGGAGCGCTGAATTAAAAGAGTGATCCGGAGAGACAAGAAGTGAGGGAGGAGGACAGTGCAAAGGAGGGATCAGAGAGGGGGGGCGAGCTGTTGGACTGGCAGTAAAAACCAGGATAAGCCAGAGAGGGAATGAAGACGGAGCTGACAGCTCGGAGACAAAATGTCATCTTCTTTCAGCGCTCACACTAAGCCAAAGTGTAAATCAGGAGCGGAAAATCAGAGAGACACAAATGCTCAGCTTTGCTGAATATCAAATGAAACCAAACATGTTTAATATTTGAAAACAAACGCAGGAGGTGTTTGGGGATTTAAACTGACAGCCACTTGTTGCAGAGTGAGTCTGAAGGTGGAGCTCTGCAGGGAGAACAGAGAGCTGTAAACTTAGAGCTTCAACCCGAAAACAAACAAGAGTTCAGGAGCTGCTGGAACGAGCACAAATATCAGTTTTACCGTATCAAAGTTTGCATCTAACACAACATATTTTTGTTATGACCATGAAGGAGAACAAAATAAAAACTGTAAAACTGTAAATTGTAAATATGTAATTTCTTAATTATCTTTTCGATGATCTTACAGCTTTAATCTTTGTACGTTCGAGCAGATCTCTGAGTGCTGTATTTGGTTTGTTTTGGATCGGTTTCAGAAGATTTACCCCGTTTGGTTTTTCATTTTAACTTACTTTTTTCTGTACCTGTAAGAGCTTTTTCTGAATTGTTATTGTAAAACATTTAAACTTGAATTGAAAAGGTGCTATATCGATAAAAATAATATATTGTTGTTCTTAAAAGAGAAGGATTTATCTTTATTCATCGAGGACGTACGGGAGAAACCGTGGAGAAGGTCTCACAGTCTCTAAAATAATCTGAACTAATAAAAAAAGAGCGGAGCACATGTCCTTATCCTGAATAAGAACAAATCTGACTGAAAACCTCATTTCTGTGTTTCTTTATCATCCATTCCTAAAAGTGTGATTTAGCTTCGGTCGATGTGTACTCTCATTTTGACTCTTTCACTTTGTCGGTGTCACTTTCTCTTGATTCGCCGTCTAAACTCGACTCTATTGTTTGCTTCGTCACAGAGTGTTGTTGCACTGGAGTCTGTTGATGTGCAGCTGCCTGTTGTGTTCAGCCAGCAGCATTGTTAGTCCTTGCGCCGCCATGAAGGAAAGTGAACAGTGGATGTTGACGCTCGCAGCACGATGTTGTTAAAGAGGAGCGGAGAGATTAGGAGGACTGGAGTCATGAATTTAACCTCTTTCTTTTTTACTCCAGGATACAATAATTCTATAAAAATACAAACATATATTCATTTTCCACTGATGCAGCTTGTGACGTTTGCATGGACAGAACAAAAATCTGAAGGAAAAGCAGGAATAAAACTCCTCAAACTGTATTAAAGTTTAACGCACATGTGAAAAATGCAACGTTTTCTGCACAGAACAATGCCTGTAAAGAAAATCTCCCACAAAGATAATTAAATTAGCGCGCACTGCAGTGGTTTTGTTTACACTGCAGCACAGCGGCAATGCTAACAAATGTCCTCTCTTCTCTTTCTGTAATGTAATGAGGACGCCGGGTCTCATAATAAACCACCAGAGAGCCAGAGAGCAAGATGGCCGACGATCCATTTAATCAAAGACGATCAATGAAAAGCGGCCTCATCAATTAGAGTTAACCCTGAATGACTCGAGAGGAGAGGAGAGGAGAGGAGAGAGGGGAGAGGGAGGGAGAGTTGTGAGGAGAGAAGGAGTGGAGGAGAAAATGTCAGCAGCAGCAGGAGGAGGAGAAGAAGGAGAGGAGGAAGAGGAGTAGGAGGAGGAGGAGGAGGAGGAGAGTCGATGAAGTCGGACTTGATTTATAGCTGTGATACACTTCAGAGCTTTTAAGTGCTGTCCATATTTTCCATCTGATAAGAAGATTGAAATTATTCAGCCAGGCTGCTATCTCACTGTGAGGGCTGAGCCTATCTGTGTGTGTGTGTGTGTGTGTGTGTGTGTGTGTGTGTGTGTGTGTGTGTGTGTGTGCTTTACTTTACACTGCAGTGTGTGTGTGTGTGTATTTGCTCTGTATTCAGCACTACACACTTGTGTCTCCCTGGCATACAGAAACAGAGAGTGTGTGTGTGTGTGTGTGTGTGTGTGTGTGTGTGTGTGTGTGTGTGTGTGTGTGTGTGTGTGTGTGCAGAGTCCTCGGCAGTGTCCTTTAAATCAATACTCTGCTCTCATTCATACAGTACGTGTCTCAGAGCGCAGTATCCTTTATGAAATTACACTTGCAGTATTTTAAAGAGATACTCGAACCAGCTGAGGTTCTTCTCTCTGATCCATTCAATATCCAACATGTGAACACGAGCATTCGCCAAAAAACACTCCTTCAAATTTGATTTTTAAATAATATTTCTGATCACATGACAGAAGTATCCTCCCTGTTCAAACACTCTGTTTAAGCTGTAAGATTCCTTCGTCTCTGCAGGTTTAAGACGTTTCCTCATCACCCCTCAAGTAAATTCAAGGTATACGATGTATGTGATGAGTCTATTTTTGCTGCTCTACGCTTCCAATGTGTGTCAATCCACACAGAGAAGATCGTCCTAGTCAAGAAGTCAAGCACTAAAACCGCGCATGTCGTCCGGTATTTCAAAATAAAACACCATGTACCAGTTCATGTAGATGAGAAATACCTCCTGTTTATGGATTTATCAGTAACACAGAACAATCTGATGGTCAATCCCTGATCCATGTGGACCCCAACAGGACTTTGACCTGCTAACTCTGTTTGAAGGTAACAGCATAAAGGAACAGAGTTTACTTTATTAAACACCAGGAAACCTGCAAAAACACAAACTGTAAAATCACTTGTTGTTTCCTCTATACTGAGCCCAGCTGACCGGGGCTGCACTACGCTGCTCTACGGAGCAAATACGGAACACACTCAATATGGATCATGTATGTTTTCGGCTTAAGTGGTGTTGAGGTCAGAGCCTAAAACAACTAAGACAAACACTGATCTGCTGCTGCTGCAATGGACGTCGCAAAACCATAACAATGTGAGCTGTCTGACTGGACATAGTCACATTTTATCAAAGATGCTTTCCTCAAAACTGAACAAATATGAATCCTTTTCTGATCTTTCAACACATAAATGAAAACATGCAGGTAAACTTGAATTGAGCAGTTGCAGTTAGCTCCTAACCTGGACATTTTGCTCTTTTTTTGACTACTTTTAACCAAACTGGAGGTCATGGCCTCTGAGGAGGTCCCAGAGTTTCTGACACACACAGCAGAGTGTGTTAGCAATGCATTTAAATAGAAGGACAGCCAGGTAAATTTAAGGCTGACGTTTAATCTGCACGAATCATCGCAACAACTTGAACAAGGGCAAAAAATCATAACGAGTGATAACTTCACCTTTGGCATGACCTCAGCAGGGCGTCCTAACATGGGAAATCAGAGGCTATTAAAACAGAGACGGTTGTAATAGAAAAGAGCATTTTAGGAGGCAGAAAATAAGCTTTAAAAATTTCAGAGCGGACCTTTTAGAAAACAGGAAACACAAGGATGTCACAGCCGTATTTGCTCGAGTTATGCACCCCGTCAAATATCTGTGTACGCCCTGCAGAAAAAGTTTGATGACCACAAAGTTTGTTTGTGTTCATTTTATCAATTGAAGTTCCATTTAGAGTCAAACAGCTGATTGCAGAGGTTCTGCTTTGGAGCGTGTGAGGCTACCTGTGATCAACGAGTTGCTGCTCCAGCAGAATTAGAGGCGTTTAGGATGGAGGCGTGGCGCTCTGTCCATCCTCTCACTTTGGCTCCTCACAGTAAATAAACTCTTCAACTAAAGCCAAGAGGAACCTCATCTATTTTTCTACTGAGGAGCTAATTTGTGAATATTTTCATGTAACTGTAAACATGCTCCAGCGTCAAAACAAAGGTGCTCTGCAATGCAGCAAATACCATAATTAGTATTGCACACAAGGCTTTTCCTTTGTGTGTATTTGTTTAAGCATGTGTGTTAAATGGAGGGATGGAAATAAGAAATAAAAAAGACAAGAAATACCCCCATCTCTCTCCTCCACTCTCAATAACAGCAGCTAATAAATGGGAGCAGAAACGGCACCTTAACTCCCTCATAATGCTTGATTGGGGAGCAGTGAAGCATGTGCGTGCTCAAACACACACTCGCACTAAAACACACACCATCAGGACTGCAGAGTTACAGGCCGGGGATGAAATGAGAAAGGGGCAAGAAGATGGAGGTTGGGAGTAAATTGTCCTGAAAGAATTCATGCTTTCTACTGAAGAAATTCATGAAAATCTGAAGACGATCTCTGGAGGGTTTAAGCCGCTCTTAGCTCATATTTTTGGTTTTACGGTACATTGACTGTGTGGTTCAGCCTGAGCACTCTGATCCTGCAGAAATATCTCACTGTCTGCCTCCTCCTACTACCCAGCACCAAACTGCCGTCTAAAGCCACTTTTACACCCAACAGGAACAACCGTCTGTGCGCTTTGTCTCCTGCATGTTCACACCTGTGACAGGCTGCAGGTAAAATCAAATTAATATTGAAGGGTGAACCGTGTGAGCATGAAAAAGTGGGGTGAGTAACCTCTGTGGGACCGAATTTTAGAGCTGCTTGGTTTCAGGTATTACTTGTTACAGTCTCCTGTTTTACAGCTTTTGTTTTAGTGGCTTTTTAGGGATCAGGAAAATGTTTATAAAAGGAGACAATGATGCAGGAAGCTCATTCGCCGACAGAGCTGTCAATCAAATCACTAATCTCATCAGTTTAACATCTCTAAAAAATGAACACTTTGATGTAAACTGACACAAATGGCTCCACCTGAGGTTAATGTCACTCTCAATTAGATCTGCAGCTCTGGATTTGTACTGTCCAGCTTTATATGGTCGATAGATTAAGACAGGAAATACCATATAAGGATTCATGCATGACTGTGAGGGATTCAGTGATGTAGAGGAAACAGACTTCCACATATTTACAAGGTAAAACTGGGGATTATCACTTCATTGTTTCTGCTGTGTGTGCATCTGGCTGTGTGTGTGTGCAGCAGGTTATAGATTTCTGTGTGTGTGTGTGTGTGTGTGTGTGTGTGTGTGTGTGTGTGTGTGTGTGTGCCGGTGCTGAGCCGTGTCAAGGCTTTTCGTCTGGAGGTGGATCATTCATCTCCTCAGCGGCGACAGCAGACGTCAAGCTCCGTGTGAATGATCGCTCTGAATCTGAACTAATCAGCCCTCTACGCACACACACACACACACACACACACACACACACACACACACACACACACACACACACACACACACACACACACACACACACCCAGAGTCTGGCTTTGGTCAGTGGTTTGATGCTCTGGAGATGGATTTCATTTTGACCTCTGGTTTCTCTGGAAGTATTTTTCCTTGAAAGTTTGTTGTCGAGGTTTTTATGGACGAGGCGGTCGATGCGACACATCGATAAAGATAAAAAAACAATTATGACTTCAGGTCCTGTTTTATGCTCTGTTATGAGTAAATCTTCCTCCTCTGACCTGATGTTGTTTTGTGCTTTATGAGATGTCAGCTGCGGCTCTATTATAGGAGCTAACAATATGGGGTAAGACAGTCATAAATATTTATCATATAAATCAAAGTTTGGAGACAAAATCGCTGAATTTTAGCAAAAAAACAAAAAACAAAAAACAAACAAAAAACAAGTGTTTGAAAAGTGAAGTAGGATTTTATTTAAAATGCAGCATGATGTTAAGATACCTATAAGCACAAATAATAAAATAAACAAATAAATAATCTAGTCCCTGATGGTTTTCTGTGTTTTTATCGCTCATTTTTACAAAGTTCAGTCTGTTTTTGCCAACTTGTACTAAGAACTGCAGTTCCTCAGGTGTCCACTAGAGGCTGGATCCAAAAGCACTGACAGCCACATACACACTCATTCATTAAGCCGGTCTTTGCATTAGAAGTAAACCCCTGTGGCCAATCTTGTCCTGTGGATGTGTAACACGTTTTCTTTTCAAAGTGTTCACAGCTTTTCCAACATCTTCTCCCTCATGACGGTCACAGACATAAATAATTACGAAACACGCAGACATCAACCTTTTCCGTCTGAGGCGTTTTTCATAAAGTTCAGTCTATTTAATAAGCAGATAAAACTTCCACTCAGAAGCTTAAACAACTAAAGTTACAAAATCTGGAGGATAAAAATCAGAATTACGTAAATTTCCACCCTAAAATTATTAGCTCTGATATCGTGATTCCATCAAAAAGCCTATTTGAATAATTGTCTAATGTTTCTCGCTGGGATGTTTTCTGTTATAACAAACAAGTCCCTTCATTTTAAGTGGAAACGCCTCATGAATATTTCAGCTCTTTTCTGACGTAACCTCTTTTGTTGCATCAGTGACCCCAGAATCAGCAGTGAGCTGATGAAACGAACCGTCAAAGTTTATTTCGTGGTCACACTTTATTTGTCTTGACAATCTCTGTCCCCCTCAACTTTAGACCCCGAATTAGATCAAATGAATTCTGTTTCATTTTGTCACAGTCTTTAAAAATTTACATATTCCTCTCCAAACACGCAGAGCTCTGTTTGGGTCTTTTCCGGCCCCCTCAGACAGACAGACGGACAGATAGACACTCGAGTGTTTCTGTGTGTTTTCTATATATTTAGTGTTTTCTCTGGAGTGTAAGGAGAGGGGAACGGTGAGGTGGACAGGACAGATGGTTTTAGCCCCACTTGGAGGACCCTGAGGGGGAATCAGAGCGTGGAGAGTCCCCCCTGCTATGCTCTGTTAGACTCTCCCTGCTCGCCTCTTTTATGAGTCTGCTGCTCTCACTTATCTTCGTTTCTTCTCTGCTCCTTCTCCCTCTTTTCCTCTTTGACTCTGTCCACTGTAATCCTCACCATATTATCATCCTCTCTATTCTTCTGTTTAGATCACTCGTTTTTTAAAGTCTTCTTTTTCTTTCGAGAGTTTTCCTCTGAACTGTCTCATCTCATCATGTTTTCATCTCGTTTTGCTTTGTGTGTAACTTCTTCTTTCTTATATTATTTCACTTTTACAGCTGCACGTTCAGTGACAGACTCATTCCCCTTAAATGCACCACAGAGCGTCACAGGAAGTCACTCGTACCTGCGCTCATCAAACTTTTTAACTCCTCCCTCTGAGTTTCACAGACTCTGAACTATAAACTTCTCCACTTTTACTGTGCATCTGTTTGTAAACCGGTCAAAACTTGAAAAATCGAAGTTCCTGATTGACTAAGATCCAAAATAGCGACCGCTAAATTGCGTGTGCAAAAGTGGTGCGGACCGCCCTCTTTAAACGAGGATTTGGCGTGCGCTAGCGGCCGTCACCATGGAGAGTTTGTGAGAGCAGAGTGTTTGAAACCATGGAGTTGCACATATTGTTTTGGGGAACTGCATAAAAGGCAAAGGAAGTTTATTTGTACAGCAACGTTCATACACAAGACAATTCAAAGTGCTTTACAGATGCAAGAACATATACTAGAAATCAAACGATTTAAATTCAATGACAAACAGATAATTTTTATAGTCTGTTTAGTGTTTGACCTTATTATTTATGAAAATCATCATTTACCAGGAAAACGAAATAAATCACAAGCTTTTGGACGAGGATCATGGCGTGAATCATGGAACTTCTGCCTCCTTCTCTCCACAATGACCGTGCGTAACGCTGTGTCAGTTTGCACGTGTCTTTCAAACGTGCTAAATATAGATGCAAAACAGCGACCGCAATCTGTTTCCGGGTTTGATAAATCACACTGCGGATGCTAAATGATTCCATTTGCATCTGCTCCTCCCAGGATTTTGCGCGTTCTGATGATCTACATACATTATCTATATTCATGAAGACAAACACGCTAAATCAATTGCTTGCGCTGTTTTGCTCATTTGACAGACGCAATCCTCAGTGCACCCGGTTAGTAGATCAGGTTTGCGTGCGCTATCAAGTTTGCACATGTTTTTGCACAGACAAACCTTTAGTAGATCAGGCCTTAAGAGTGCAATACTGATAATGCTTTGTTTTTAAGCTACACTGTGCACACCCTACTCTTTAAGCTTGTACATATCTTATTTCTCAAACACTCTGAGCTTTGTAACTGGATTTATTTCTAATATTCTGCACTTTTTCTGCAGAGTGAATATCTGTATTTTCAAGAGCAAGCGTAAAGCTGTAACAACCTCAACATTTAGGTAATTTTCAGCCTGATGGAGCCGGATAACTAAAACAGAAACTGGATCCCCTAAAAACATCATCTCTGTGTGTTTGTCCAAGTTTGATTTAGTGCCATTTCACACAGATTCCACGTTTGTTAAAAGTAAGATTTAGTCGGACTGATGCAATAAATCAAAAATGAGTGTCTCTCTTTTTTTCATCCCCTTTGTAATCCTTTGTCAGCATAAACATATTTATCTCATATTGCACGTCCTCATCTTTCTTTAAACTGTTGAACTCAGATTTCTCTTGTTTGGGTCTTTGCAGATTTTAAATGATGTTCTGTAGACCTGAGACAACAGAAGAGAGCAGCCTTTGCTCATTTCTCTGTGTGTCCTTCTTTCTTTTCACTTATTCTTTCCTTAAACTCTCAGAGTCCACATCCACGCTCCTTACCGGTGTTGTAGTGCTTGGTGCAGTAGCGCAGGTCCTTCTCTTCCTTCAGGATGAACTGAGGCAGCGTCAGGCCGTCGGCCACTTGCACGGCTCCCTTCTCGTCCCACTCGAATATGAGGTCGTTCATGGTGTAGCCGACTGCAGAGAGAGCAGGAGGTTAGAGCGATTCCAGCTCTGTGTGGGCTGTTATTCTATTTTATTTCACCTGAGCAGGAAAATGATTTCTGTGTCTGTGCAGAGTGCAGGGTCACACAGCGGGAGGTCAAACCCCTGCAGGGATTTACGGGTCAGAGGGGCATTTCAACACAAGCTGAAAATGGTCTTATCTGCCTGATACTGTGTTATGTGATGATTTTAGAGCAGCACCCACAGCTCTATAGGCCAGCTCAGTAACAGCGGTTATAATACAGAAACAATACGTGCTGAAATGTGTGAAAGAAATTGGTGAAATGATTGAATAAAGTCTCATAAATGTACAGTGAAAAGGTGGAAGACAAATAAGGGTGAACTGTTCCTTTAGAGACTTCGATTAAAGCAGAGTCAGTGCTTCCCCTTCAGTTTAAGGAGTGATTTTCTCTGAGTACGGCAGTGACATTATGAAGCCTCTCTGTTTCTGTCACTTCTTTTAATACTTTATAATCAGAGCTGACACCAGATATCAGTCTGGTACCGCTGGGTTTTGTATTGTTCCTTCTTCCTTTTATGATCACTGACCCTTTGTTCAAGAACAGAAACTCGGTGAACTTCAGCTCCCGGCCTCTCATTCCTCTCACGTCTGCTTTCAAGAATGGAAAGGCCACAGAGAAATCTATATCATACCTCTTCCCCTGCTAGCTGCTCACTGACTGATCTCGACATACCCCCCACCGCGAGTGTGTGTGTGTGTGTGTGTGTGTGTGTGTGGGATTACTCACAGCTCTCTAACTGCATGATGCAGGTCTGCACGTCCATGGGGAAGTTCTTCAGATCCATGGGACAGGCCAGGACCAGTGTTATTCTGCAAACACACACACACACACACACACACACACACACACACACACACACACACACACACACACACACACAGCATTATGATCCCACTCAGTGTTTGGAGGATTATCCATCACTTAATCAGTCAGTGCGTTTACATGACACTCCAGAAAACCGAATTATCGTTTTATTCCAACATCTATAGTGCATGTGAACACCGTAGTCCGACTCCAATCAGAGTTTGAGAACTCCGATTAAGACACCCAGATAATGCGATTGGATTTCGATTTTCTCTACCATGTAACCAGCGTGGTCGGAGTATGATCGGACAATGCCACGCCCCTGGAACCTCAGAACAAAAACACCAGAGAAGAGGAGTAGCGTTCGTCTCATCTGTAGAAAAAGTTGCGCGTACATCATGTAGGACAAAAACAACGCTGCACGATGCTCCATCTTCTTGTTTCTTCTTGTTTCCTGAGTGTTTCTTAACCAGCACCAAACACAACAGAACAAGAACCCAGCGCAACCAAACCTCACATTTTTAAAGTACCACCACCTCCAACATCCAGTTACCTTTAAATAAGGGCCTGTATCCACCTGCAGTGTATTTTATGCTAGCTTAGCCTACCTTGTTTTCAACCCAAAACCTTTGTGGCTCAGTGTTTTTATTGCTTTAAGCTCACAGTGTATCTTTATATACCAGAAACACAAAAAACACTTGCTTGATTTGAGATTTTGCAGTGATAACACTAAACAGTGTGGAAACAGGTTGAGGGTGTTAGTGGACACAGGCCCTTATGCTCACATACAAAACATCAGATGAGATTTAAACGGCAGCAGTAAAGTCCGGTTTCAGTTCAGTTCAGAAACATGGGAATAAATCTTATTTTTTGAGCATGGCGTCTTTGTGAAATCAGCAGGAATTAAAATGTAAAGGGCATTTTTTTGTAGCATTACTTTGACACATTAGAGTTTGTGTATCTGAAGAATTAATTACTACCGACACACAGAGGAGGGGTTATATCTCTGCAACAGTTGACTTTTCTCAGACAGTAATGGAAAAAACTATTTCAAAGATGATAAGATGCATGACTGGAATTAAAGGCTTTCATTTTCAAATGAAATATGAACCGTTTGGATAATAAATCATATCCTCTGATATCATTATTAGAGCTCCTCTGTATCTATTAGTTCTCAGTTCAGTCTTTGATGGTAGACAATTAACCGCTTTCTGGATCTGCTTCTTTTAAACGAAAACACTTTAATTATCCCTCTTTTTTCAAATAAATCAAACCAATTAGAAATGCTGGAGATTAATCTTTCCATTTTCACTCATTTATTCATCCAAAATAAGTTGATATATATAGTACTAAAAACATTAATTCCTCATGGTGTATAACTGAGTTGATAAGAACGCAGTATAAACTTACGTTTCTGGTTGTGAGTCGACTGAGCTGGGACTACTTTCTGCGGATTTAAGAGTTTGTCAGGGTTTTGTGTCTTAAATCAGCTGTAAATTACACTAAAAACAATTCTCTATCATCCAATTCGGTTCTCATCTCTTGGTTAACTTGTCATACTTCATTATCAATGAAAATATTGATTATAATAGTTTTTGTAGCGGTCCTGTCTTTGTCAGTATACCCCTCACGCAGACATCTATGCTGAACTGATCTCACATGTCTGGACATGCCTGAGGCTGTTTTTTGAGCAGGGAAAACATGACAAAATGAGAATTTCCTAAATATATATTTCCATAATTTTAATAAGAGCATTTTATAATTTAGTCAATTTAATTTCTTCATTTCCATTTTGTTGAAATCAAGGTTCCTGACAAAGTCAAAAAGTCTTGATGCAAAAAAACTTATTGAAGTGGTTCTTTTAAACTTTTAATTAAAATAAAAACGGGTCAGTGCGGACCTGAACACAGGAGGAGGGTTAATACAGCTGAGTAATAATCTGAGTTATACATATTCAGGATTTAGAACATGTCCTGAATGAATGTTTTAGGGAGAATAAATATTATTTTCTTAAACTGAGTTTTTTACAGTTATACCGATTCTCATTACTTCATTACTTCACAAACACTGAGGCATTATGTGGGAAATACTGTATTTTTGTCATAGACACATTTCTGTGTGCATGTGTGTCAGCAGGACGACTCTCAAACCATTGTATTTTACTCTAACCCACTGTAGTGAAATAACACTTAGTGCCTGACACATGCAAGCTTATTCAGGATCGTCAGCACAACTGCATTACATGGTTGTGACATGGATTCTATACTCAGCAGTCCTCTGGGTTTTCTGCTGCAAAGCTCTGTCCCATGTGAGACCAGAGGTCAAGGTGGCGGTTATTTGCAAGCAGCAATTTCTTGTTTTGAAAAATGAGGCCGATGCATAAATGGAGAAAAAAAAAATGCAGTTCTTCAAACGTCCTCTTGGGGCAGACTACAATGAATCCCCAGTAGAGCCCACGATAAAGCAGCAGCAGATTTTCTAGGGACTGTTTTTACTCCTGGAAACTCATTTCTCTCTTTTTTGGAAGATTTCTTTAATTATGTTTTGGTCGTTCTGTAAAAGTGGTTTCTAACGCGGTGACATCTCTCATTAATCTTCATAACAGCTCTTCTGAAACCATTGCATACTGAGGAAAAAAATATATCACATTATATATATTACATAATTTAAAGGTACAGTGCGTAGAATTGGGAATTCGACAAATTTACACGCCTCCATCTGCAGCCCAGCAGACTTTACGGAAAAACCAAACCACCGTGTGCAGACTGACAGAAGAAGATGTTTGATCTGTTCCCGTGCACACAGAAGAGATTTTAGTTTTGTGATTATTTTACACCAGGAAACCTGACAGCTGATTGACCATACCACTTATTTCCATAATGCACTAATTGCAGAGCTGCACTGATAGTTCGCTGAAATATTGGGTAATCAGAGAGCTTGTTGTGTGTCAAATGACTCGGACAGAACAAGTTAATAACTGCAGCTGGAAACCAAAATCCATCACTCATGCACTCATAATCCTGAAATCATTAAATACTATGTTCGAGGATGTTCATCTCACAGTGAAAACCCTAAAATAATCCGTCTCCAGCTCTAGTTTTACTTCGGCACAGTCTGGGCTGTCAGCAGAACGTCTTGACAGGCAGGAAGGTGATCCTTCTGCACACGCTCAGTCGCTCTGCTCTTCTTTGCTCTAACAGGACACCCTCTGCTACAACACACACACACACACACGTCCGGCTAGTCGGCCTGATGTACCAGAGAAAGTGTGCCGCGTCTGCACATTGTTGGAAGTCCCTGACAGGATGCTGAATAAACGCGTAAGACACATGATGTAGCCTCCACAGATGTCCCACTTTCTCAGGAAGAGGGTTCAGCTCTGTGGGTTTTCTGTCCTGCTGCATCCTGACACCTAAATGCCAAGTGCTGACAAAGTTAGAGCCTGGTTTTATACTCCAGGAGCTTTAGATAGGAGCTCCAGCCCTGCATGTGCTCTTCCTCTCGTACAGTAACAGAATACTCATGCAGGCGGCCAATTTGATATCCTTAACGATATTACACATAAGGAAGATTTTCGCATGGAAATGAGCCGTGCAAAGTTTGGAAAAGATGAAGAAGAAAGTTTTATTTGATCAACAGGAAGTTTATAATATCAAGCATAATAACCTTTGATATAAGAGGATCTGAAACCTGGTTAAAACCAGCCAGGGGGTCAACAAAGATTGAAATTTAGAAGTTTTTAGGAGAATTTTTCTCTGAATTCATAGTGAAAAGTAAACAGGAATTACAACACATCAAGGAAACCTTTGCTTTGGTTTTATAAGACTACATTTCTACATAGGGGAGAGTGGGGTAAGTTGAGCCACCCCCTGTTGCTTGGAAATAGTAAAAGAAATTGATCATGTGACCAAATCTTTAGAAGATGGGCATCAGTTCATGGAGTCTGTGAAGGTTAGAGGAACATGGGTGAAGAAGGGGTTCAACATTTATTTACAAAAACAACATTTTTCACTCTGTAAAGTGAATTTAGTCTTTAGTCCTAAGTTTGATTAGAATTGTGTTCAGACCAAAAAAGATCATTTTAAATTAGTTTTATACATCAATTGTGGTATCTATGAGCTACAACATGAGATCAAAAACCTTAAAGTCCACCATTTTAGCTTAGAGGACTAATAAAGTCATAATAGTAGTTCTTGGGTAACAGAGAAAGTAAAGGAGTCTGACGAGAGGATCAGAGTTTACGTTCAGATTGTTGAAATGTTTTACTTTTTCTTTTCAGAAATACAGATCTGTGAATGTTCTGAATCACTTAAAGATATTCTCATGGTCAAATGTTTTTTTTACAAAACAGCTTTAAAAATAATTATCGTACCAGTTGAATAGCATATAATAGATAAAAATACACATGAATGTGAAGAAGTGACTGTTATTTAGGGAGCGAGAAGGTGAGGGAGGGCTGAGGTGGAGAGTGAGGGGTAGTAGGGCTACGGCTCAACTTGCCCCGCTCCTATGGTCAACTTACCCCATAGGAGACCACTTTTTTTTGGCATGCTATATTATCAAAACAGTTATGTTTACACTCATTCTGTTGGTTTGCAGTGATGAACAACATCCTGAAATATCTGCAGATACACTAGTTAGAGACAAAACTAGGATTGACTTGATGTAGTGATCCGAAATATAAAAATTGGCTCATCTTACCCCACTCTCCCCTACTGGCAAGTTCTGACCAATAAAGAAAAGCCAGAAGTTGTCGTCTCATAGATGCGGTTGTAACACCACCAGAACAACGCTCATGTTCTTGACCATGAATGAAAATATTTTGGTTTGGGTTATCTCACCTCGTCAGGCTAGAACCACCTGCCAAAACTTCATATAAAATAAGTTTTCTGGGCAAAATCATGTCTTTTTTTGTTACTTTTCCTCCTTTTTTCCTCATTTTCCCGATAAATGATGCATTTTGTAGATAATTTTGCAGAATTATTGACAGTCTCATTCATTTTCTTTTTGATCATCACCCCTCATGCACCTATGGGACCGTGCCTCGGTTCAGCGTGAGCCCTGCAATTTCCTTTGAAGAGCAGCAGGAGACTGAAGTCCAATCCTAAAAGTTCACTTTCATCTTTGAGGAGACACGGCCATCGGTCACGACTCCTCCTCGTACCGCCGCACTGTTCGGCGATAAAAATCAAAAGACAGAGTAAACAACATTTACAAGACCCACTTCCCTCCAAGGCGGTTTAATATCCTGAGTCGATTCGTCGTGTCTGAGATCGAGCAGAGGGTTCATTCTGATGGTGTCAAGTTAAAAAATGAAAGCGACAGAGTGTGGAGCACATGGTTCACCCCTTTCTCTCCGACCATTTTTATAAAAGGGCCAATCTCACTCCTCCTCTTCCTCCTCTTCCTCCTCCTCCTCCTGCTGGACATGAAGGTGAAAACTGCAGGCTGATAACGGATCAGACGCGCTGCAGGAATACTAACAGGCTGAGTAGATTACAACGGCTGCTGCGGCGCGTTCTCATTCGCCCCTGAGCAGAGGCAATAAAAGCAAGGAGGAAGAGGAGGAGGAGGAGGAGGAGGGACCGGCAGGCTGAAAGGTTTGTTGGCGGACGGCGGCTATAACTCTGACAGCCTTGAATGGGATGTCTCAGAGATATAAAGAAAAAAAAAACGAGGAAGTAGAGCCCTGTTGGAAATAAAACCTCCAACTTTGATGCAATAAGAGCGATCTAAAGCCGAGGATGAAGGTCTGCGGGAAGCAATAAACAACAAGTCAGAGCAGGAGTCACTTTCTATGGCCTATTGTGGGAGTTTTATAAAGGATTATCTCAATTTAACCTCCAAACTTGTCACCCTTCTTCCTCCTCTGTGACTCCAAACTTTTTCATTTGTTTCGAGACTCTTTCAAACCGTCTGCTGCAGAGCCATCTCTGCCGTCTTTAATCGTACATTTCTTCATTTACTCTTTGTTAGTCTGGGTACAGACAGAATAAACAACTGAATTCATGCGGCTGTCAAACAAAAACAACGGACCGCATTTGATATTCGCCATTTCTGCTGGTGTCACACTCAGGGTGGGGCGTCTGAGTGAAACTAATCAGAAGGATGAGAAAGTTTATTGATAAAGAAATGAGCTGTTTGAACGGTTAAGATCTTTAAATGGACCAAACGAATGATTTTGGAGATAGACTTTAACCATCAGTGTTCAAGATACAACGATAAGTATCTGCCTGAACCGTACTGCCAATGCCTCGCCAGAGTGAAATAAAAATGCTGGTTACACTGGGATTAATTTATGCTGCACAATATAAATTATGAAATGTATTTTTATTGATTGTTTTCTTTCACCCTTATAAATACACAGATATATCATGGGTTACTGGGAGCAACGTATCGGTAATCGCAGTATCGCCATATTGAGATATTATCGCGAGCCATGTATTATTGTATCGTATCTTGAGCTACCCAGCCCTAGTTTATACTATACCCTAAACTTTGCACACTGGTAGGTCTACACCACTGCAGAAGCCTCACATGCACCTGCAGCCTCACGGTCGGATCTCTGGGTAGCATCGTCTTTCCTGCATTTACATTCCTCGGTTTTTCCCGCTCACATTGATTCAACAACGGCTGTTCGCTCCATCTCCTCTGACATCTCCTCTCTTTTCGTCTGTGCAGTAATTGCAGTATCATCAGCGGCTGCTCATCATCTATCAGCTCCGACTCAAACAGAATACACACCCCGATTCAGTCGCCATATTTTCTTGCGTGCAAACAAACTGAGAAAATAGCAGGACCAGAAATGAGCAGAGAAATCACACAGGCAGTTACCGTTTGGGTGAAGTATTGTAAAGTAAAGTGGACACGAATAAACGTGCTGAAATGCTTCAATATGACCTAGAAGAGGAAATCTAAAGTGATGCAAACTCTGAAAAACAAACTTGTCAGACGGTGAGAAAACAATCAAATTAAGCAAAATGTTGAAGTCGATGCTGTCAAAGTAAAATCCTGCTTCTCAGCTAGTTTAGCCTGAAATGTCAGAGTAACCACCTCGTGTGTCCTAATTCATCTTCTTGCTGATTTTGGAGATGCTGCTAAAAAACTATCAACACTTTTTGAAGTTTTTGATCATTTGGTTGAGATTTTTAGCTTCGATTCTGACACAGCTTCAAATGCCGAAAACAAAAATGTAGATTAAGGGTGTTTTCATCTGACTGCCTGACAGTTTGAAGGTGAGGAAACAGCTGAAATCAAGCTCACTTGGATCAAATGTGTTGCCGTCGTTGTGGCGACGCTCACAACGACACTCACCGTATGCTGTAGAGCACGTTGCCGTTTTTAGAAATGCGTAGCAGCTTGTTGTCGGTGGTGACCTCGTGGAAGTTGGCGCCCTTCTCGTTGGCGAAAAACAAGTCAGGTTTCCAGATGGAGTCCAACATAGAGGGGTCGAGGTCCAGCGAGTCGTCGGGGTACTCGCTGTAGGCCAGCCGAGGGTCGTTCCACTGCTGTCTGAGGAAAATGTTCACTCTGTAGTCCTGAAGAGAGAAAGAAGAGAGGATAAACGAGACAGAGATTTAGAGACAGAGATCCATCCACAACTTCAGCTGTGGAGGGAAAAACAGATCGAACCTTATCCGAAGGCCACTATGCAACCACGAAACCCCAAACCAAACAGTCATCACCTGGCAAAAATTCAGTTTTGACATTAATCTCTATAAATACAAATCTACAAATGACTTTGATTAAAAATCTGATCGTTGATGTTGCTTCATGTCTACAAATGGGAAGAATGACGATCACAAGGCGAAGGAAGTCTTAGCATGGATATCTGATCAGTGATCAGAAAGATAAATATCCACTTATTTGATATCTGCCTGCTGCACCAGAAGCCTGGAACTATTGCTCGTCTCTCCAAGTGTTCAGATCCTCCCTGATTGCTTCGCCACAAACAGAAGAAAAGGAGCAAAGCTGTTATTTCTCAGCGACGGCAGTCTTATTCTGCAAAGACGTCAACAACTGTGAGGTTAATTCAGGATTCTTGTTTGTACCGATAAAAAGGGAGCCAAAATTTTGAGTCCGACCCTCGACGTGGTGCAACAACATGCCTGATGATGGTGAATAAACAACGTGGAAAATTCAAGCTTCACTTGAGACGGTCATACACGAGCTGCCAAAGTCTCAGAACCTCAAAGACAGACAACAACAACAAAAAGGTCTTTTTTTTCGGGGTTATTTTTTTTCTGTTTGTCAGACTATTTTTTTTGTTTTGTTTTGTTTTTCAAACTAATTGTTTTTCCTATTTTCTGGGATCGTGATCATTTAAAAAAAGACACTTTCATCCCCCTCTGCTCAATTTATTGGAAGCAAACATGGCCGACTTGTTCAGTTTAATCAAGTTTTACTTTCTTTTGGGTTTGAGACGCTGAGAGATACTTCTTTAAGTCTGATCGATGAAATCATCATAAGTTTGTCTACTTGGCGCAGGCACCTCAGGATTTGCTTACTCTATGTTTGACTAACTACACGCTTAACTCTCATTGACCTCGTAGTCGAAGTTATCTAGGAGCCAAAGAATCTGTTATCTGATTGTATGAGATTCTCGCAGGATTTTGAGATATCTTGATTAGTTAGGGGGAAAAAATTGTCAGAAAAACTGATTGACAAAAAAAAAAATAGTACAAAAGACAGAAGAAAAAATAGTCTGAAAAAGAGAGAGGAAAAAAATATCAGAAAAAAAAGAAGAAAAAAAATAGTCAGAAAAACAGAAAGACGAAAAAAGTAGGAAAAATAGAATAAAAATGGTTCCGAAAAACAGAGAGAGGAAAAAAGTATTGGCACAAAAAACAGAAAAAAAAAATAGTCAGAAAAACAGCAATGAAAAAAAAATGTTTTTTTTTTTTGAGTAAGTGAATGCAATACACTTCTCTAACTATGCAACGAAATCAGACATGATGCATTTGTTAGGGACTCATAAACTCCTTGTGTTGCAAAAATCATGCACTGCAGAAATTCCAATGCAAAGACGTGCACATATGGACCCCTCTTTGCAGTAACGATAAAATATGACCACAAATATTTTAAAAAGTTCAAAATTCTGGAGTAAAACGTAGAGATGCCGACAGCTCATCTCTGCAGTCGGATGCAAAACAAGAGCAAACTGCACAGAGCTGTCGAACGATGTGGTTTCAGAGGATAAAGCTGGGAGAATGATGCACCGTCATTTGTGCTGTTACAGGCTACAATCCATTTGTATTTGTTTTTTCGTATTTCTTGACAGTACAGCTGCCAGTTTGGATCATAATGTCTGTTATAACTTTTCAGTTTTCTGTTCGATAGCTTTAACAACCATCACAAAGACAGATATTAATCATAACCAGGACAGGGAACTATTTCTACATCTATAGGTAGAAGAAGAAACTGACCAGAGTAGACTGCGGCAGCTTTGCAGATTACAGGTTTTGCTTGTAAAACTCTCCTCTTCAATTTCCTATTTTACAACCCTCACTACAGCTCTGTGCACGACTGCAATCTCAGGAGGTCCAAAATCTCTCCAAGAAGGCAAGCTGGAGGGAAATTGATTCAGCAGAAAAATTAAATTACAACAGATTGACAAAAGTTATAAAGCATAAAATCTCAGAAACAGCTCGTAGAGAAGGCTGTAAAACGTAACCGGAGGGAAATGTTCTCTTTAAAATGAAGAAATGCGAGGGGAGGGGAGGGAAAGAGGCCCGTAAAGGATCGCTTCACTGTTGACTCAAAGATGCTATTACTCCACGCAGAGATACAGGGAGATGGAGTGATGGACAGCGTTTTACAGCTGAGTGAGCCGGTGGTTATGGGTCTTCATCCATATGTCATTTTCTGCTTTATGTGGATGTAAGAGATGTAAGAGAACAGGAGCCTGGAGCTATTTCAGAAATCCTACTTCTATCTTTGAGCCGGTGTTCAGCCCAGATCAACCGCAGCCTTAAATATCTTCTTGTACTCTGTATGAGTAGAGACGCTTTTGTTCTAGATGTGTAACTGATTCATCAAAACAGTGTATTACAGGAAGGATAAAGACAGGCAGATGGACAGTTGGGGAGTTGGTCCCACACAGAGCTGGGAGGCAAATGAAGGTCAATGAGCTGCTGCTTCCTCTTTTGTATTACACAGGGAGATGACGGATACAACAGGAAGACGGGCGGGAGGAGAGATGAACTGATAGAGGGCTGAGAGGAATTATTCAAGAGGTGGTCTCTGTCGATGCTCACAAGTCTATCAGTCCTTTTTTCTATCTTAAGAAACTCGAAATGCTAGAAAACCCAAACTCTGAACCAAAACTGGAAACAGAATCCATCCATCGCCCGCTCCATGACCGTACCTTGACACGCCAACAATGTCAGGCTGTCGTTGAGCATCTGTGACTCTAGTATTTGCAGTTTGTCCCGCACCATTGGCACCCGTCGGCCTTTGTCGGTGACTTTTCCACCGATCAAGCATGTGAAATTGTGACAGAGCCTGTCATTGAAAGAAATCACCCTGAAAGGCTATCCAGCGACGAGAACGAGTGCAGGAGGAGTGTCATAGAGAGCGAGCAAAGGACGAGTCAAGAGAGCACAGACTGAGGTGAGCAGATCATTCAGAGTCAGAAGAGCTCAGACATCTACAGTCCCGACTTTGTCGGCTTTTGATTGACAAATAATGACTAAAGGTGGACATGTATTCCTCCTTATTTATATGATATCTTACTGACTCTAGACTTTGTGTGAGACATGACACCAGTGTCGTTGTTTCAGATCAGTTTGGTTTGTTTTAGTTCAGATGTTAAATATTAAGATTTTTTGATGCAAGAAGCAGCTGTTCCATTCTAACGTCGTCTTACAGGAACTGTTGTTTCAGCACCACGGAGAGTGCCATGAGTTTGTTGTTTACTCTCTGATTATAGATCACAAAGATTTGGTTTATTAGGACCTGTTAGTGGTTCAAAACAAACGTATTAAACTTCTCATCAACTTGGTTAAAAACAAAGTGCAACCACACTATTTCCGACACTACCGTTCACTTCCATGTATGAGTTTAAACTTGACTTGGGAAGTCGTTCAGACAGACAATCAAGCAAGACTTTGGGACATCGTGTTAAACAAGTAAATGCCTCTGTAGTCTCATTATACTTTAAAAAGTTTTTTTTTCCAACCTAAAAATAGATTTGCAGCTCTAATCTGGTTTTAACTGGTTTCATGCCGATGATATTTTGCCACCGACGAGGAAAAATCGTTCAGAGGAAAAGAAGATTTTTTGTCGGTTTATTTCTTTTGATGTAAACCGGAAAACGTATTTTTCTGCTGCCTCCGGACTCTGAGACATCTGCAGCATTGGATATCATACAGTTCAACCTGTGCAAATATGTGTGGTTGGATGTTTGACTCCTGACTCCGAGAGAGCTGCGGATCTTTGCTCTACTGATCTGAATCAAAGACTCGAAGGTTAGCTCAGTTTTTGGTTCGAATAGTTTCATCCAGCTGGGATCTGTATCCTGTCAAGGTTAAATCCAGACTGCAGAGCGGGAATCCGCCTCGACCACGCTGCTTTAAGACCTTCATCCTCCGCTGTTCAAGTGGAGGATCAATACACCTCCAACAGGTCTGACTCTGTGTGTGTGTGTGAGTGTGTTTGTGTGTGTCTGTGTGAGTGTGTTTGTGTGTGTTTGGGTTTTCCAGCACTGCTACCTCTTTTTGACTACAGACTATAAACATATTCTGACATGTTCCACTTCATACATGATGTCTTCAAATGTACATTTCTAATCTCAGGGTTTGAAGGTCTGCAGGACGGCTCACACAAAATCCATTAAATCGTTTTCTGTTCAGGAGCCACAACCTTCAGAGGGGGTGGTCTAGATTCTCCTCCTAGATCAATCCTTCTGTGGTCCTGCCTCTAAAACAACATGAATTCAAAAGTACATATTTTATTTGGGATTGAACTGGAATATTAAACTTAAAAGTTTGTGTTCTAATCAATGAGTAACACAAAGTTAAAGATTTAAACGTGATTAGAAACAAACTGAAATAGAATCCAGTCTTTAGAGGGAAAATTGGACAAACATATTGATTGATTATTGGTCAGGGAGTCATCGAATAATCTGTAATTCATTTGTGTTCCAGAGGTGAAATTTCTTTTTTGGACGAAAACCAGAAATGGGAATTTCTATTTTACCATCTGAATCAATTAATTCAAAGCACCTCCGGACCCTTTTTAATCTTTAGATATGATTTTTTATTTTAAATTAAATGTTGAAGATCCCTCAAGATTTTGTAAAGTAACGTCACGTGGTGGATTTTACCCATTTCCTTGCACAAATTGAGAAAATCAAGCTCTGATTTGAGTTTTTTTCATACTCTCTCTATCATTTCTCATGTTGGCCAGGTGATCAAAAAATGATTAGAAAGATTGCCAAAGTGCGCTGGAGCAGCGAAGATTGGGGACAGAATATGAAGATCAGAGAAACATCAGGGGATGAAGGAATATTCATCCAATGATAACCAAACTTTGATTTCAGCGGGAAAGATTTTGTTTGTTGGTATTTGTCCGCTGTAAAACCAACGTCCTTCTAAAGTGATCCACACTTTTTCTGCCTTTGCAGCTTGAGGACTCATGAAGTCCCATTAATACTCCTGCCTTTTCTAAACCAATTGCCTGTGCTAACTGTTGTGAAAACAAAACCTTATGAGCTTAACTAAATCAACATTTCCATGCATGTGCCGGAAAAAGATCATTAAGATGTTAAATTAGGAGTTTGTGTGAATTTCCAAAATCTTCCCTTATTTTTGTGAGATATCACGCATAAGAAGGAACGGCGTGATTCTTATGCAAACAACTTGACAAGAGTGATTATGGTCATAGTAGAGAGACGCAGTGACTGGAGGACAGAAGAAATCCTCTGCAGTCATCACATCAGTGTGTTGCGTGGATCCATTCTCACCCGCCCTGACCTCCTCCCTCTGCAGACTTTATTTTTTAATAAACACATCACCCAGCGACCTCCTCTCCGCCTGGAAAATAGTCACTGTGCTTTTGGAGGGCTTTGTAGCTGCGGGGTAAACATTCATCATGTTTTGGACTTTCGCCGACAGTCTTGTTGTTTCTGGTGGGATGAAAGCTTCAAATATTTTGTAAGAAGTCATTTGTCAGCGTAATATAAACATCGTTCCTTCAGAGGTTTTAACAAGCGCGCGTTTCTGCATCGAGAAAGCAGGTTTTCTCTCATCCTCCTTCACCCGGTCGGAGGTTTGTTTTGAGGGGAAGACCTGGGATTGCGATGGGGTCAAAGTTGGAATGAAGAATCGATCCGAGCAGAAAATATTAACTGTTGCTCCGTCTGAGCTTTATCCCCTAACCTCCAGTGCCGCCCTCTGTTCTCTGTTTCACAATCTGAGATGGAGTGTCCTTCCATGGCAGGGTGGCATTTAGCTTGGCCCTCCATCCCTCTAATTGACAATTATTCTCTGAATATGGAGCTCGGCCACTTTGGCCAGGCCGGAGTCGTCATTAAGCTGCAAGGCGTAGCAGAAATGCATCGCGGGGAAGTAGATCGGCCGTGCCGGCAGCCTCGGCGGGTGGCATTTAAAAGCCCAATCAGCCACACTAATGCTTCACGTGTGTGTATGAAATACAGTCACATGGCAATCAGGCTGAGAGAGAGACCCTGGTCGCTGTTTATCCCTGTTTATATGACTGAATATCTCTCATGAAACAAATGAGCTTGACCTTTCATGAGTGACTCGCCTTTTCTTCTGCTTGGGAATATGATAAATAACCTGAAATGGCACCGAGATGAGGAGGGTCTGTCGATGAGCCCGCGCCAGAATCATCAGTCATAAACCCGCCCGCGGCTCAACACCCGCGTGGAAAGGGCAAGAGACGAGTGAAAAAATTGACTTGATGGAGTCGCTAAAGACCAAGATAATTATGAATCCAGCGGTCGGACAAGTGCGACTTTTTACAGAGCTGCTTGGTGTGATGAATCTGTTTCTTCACTTTGACACCAGACGATAAAACACACCCTGGTTTTATCCTGAAACGATAAAGATCTTTATTTTTAATCTAAAGACTGGAAACGATCGCTCTGTGGTCGCTGAGATACTGTGAATTCTTGTTGTCTAGATGCAGACATTGGAGTCTCCACAAAATCATTCACGTGAAAAAATTACACGTTAAGTCAATGCAAAGGCGCGATTAGTTGCTCCTACTACTCCGGTGGCGCAAATGACGCGAATTGGGCAGAAGCTGAAATTGAGCGGATTTTCACGCCACGATAACTACTCAGCACTAATGTTGCTAAGTGACGTATGAAAACGGAAGGTTGTTCACTGGAACAACCACTTGTTCAAAATGGAGGACAAACTGAATGAGTCAGAGTGTGGGCGCCCCGGATTTTATGAAAACTTTTCTTCCAATTACCGAAACTGGAATAAAAAGGAGTGTCTATCACTTGATCCCGCCGGTGGAATTGGCAGGGATTACCGTTGGAATTACCGTTGACGCGCCAATGAAGCGAGTAAATACTATCCTTTCATGTGTCTAGATTCGGGCGAATTAAGCGAGTAGATGATTTTACTCGCGCTTGATGTGAGCGCCCCAAAAGTCTGTCGTTCAGGATTGTTAAATTCAAGTTTATCCAAGACAGAGACCCTCAATGATATAAAAAATAATAATCTTGCAAAGAAACTGATTTCCTGTTTTTTTCTGGTCTCAGCAGGTCGACCCAGACCTCCATCTCGGAGTCCTGAGGCTTTCCCAAGTCAGGTGGTTCATTTAATCCCTCCAGCAACCTCGAGGCCTCAGCTGATTCCTCTCCATGTGAACCAGCAAAGGCTGAGTTTAGACCCTTTAGTGGAAACCCGTTTAGGTCGCTCAGATCTGCATCCCACAGGTCCTGACCAAAGGTGAGGGTTTGCATCTAGATCCATATTCCAGGCCGAAAAAAACAAGAATTTGAATAACTTGTTTAGTGTTGGTGATCAAAATTTTGGGTCTAAAAATGAAAAAAATTTTACTGCCTGAACTTCCAACAAACATTCAGAAGACAAACTGAAACCGTGTGAAAAAGCTTCTTGATCTCTTCAGGTCGTTTTCGATCAGCATGTCTGATCATCTCCTCGTCTCTGATCCATCTCAGGACTCTGCGGTTTCCCCGGTTTGGCACGGAGCTGTTGTCTTCTGATATCCCTTGAAAGCAATTTATGGAAGAATAGATTGTTTCAGTGGAAACTCTCCTCAGCTGAGCGCGTATCTTCTGGACCATAAAACCTCAGCTTCATAGGTCAGAGGCTGCAGATGGATGCGCATTAAGTGTTGGGAGGAGGGGTGGACGGCGCTCCGTTCTAGGATTCAAATGAGCTGGAAGTAATTCGAGGGCGAGAGTTTATGGTTTCAAGGGATGATTCAGAAAGGGAGGGAATGGGGGACCACTTTAAGATTTATTAAAGAGTTGTTGACACTGAGGGGGATCTGTGAGGAACCCTTCAGAGGAAAAACCTGCAGCAGGACTTCAGCGTGTGCGCACTTTAAAGTGGCAATATGTAGCTTCATATTCAAGGTTTAATATCCCGACATAAGACTATTGGACTGTTTAGTGCCACCATGAAATGACTATCCTCCACCGCCACGCTGCAGTGAAACCATTAGCAGAGGAAATGCTGTACTTACACAATATCACACTCATTTCAGCTTGTATTAAACTCAGGCAGTAAACCTCGCATGAAGGACTGCAATCTTCCTCTTCTTCCTCCTCTCTTCAGCCTTCTTCCTCCTCCGACAACAACAACAACAACTGAAGCAAAAACTCCAGGAACAGCAGCCGCCATATTCTCATTCCACGCCTGTCATCACATCCTGCTGTCTCCCTGGATGCCGCCGTCGCCGCTTCTGCTGCTCAGGTAGGAAGCGGAGGTAGGAGGTTAGAGGGGCTCGAGCATTATGGCAACACATCTGCTCAACGCAGACAGTCGTTGCATCGAGACGGAGAGAGGCGCCTTTTTACTGTGTGGTCTCAGATAAGCCACATCATCACCACCGCCAGCTGCAGCAGCCGAGGGAGGCGGAGTCAGTTTACAAGAGCAAACCTGACCGCCGCTTCTTGTCGTGATGGGAAGATCAGTTCTTTTGACTGCACAGAATCTTTAGAATCCGTTCATTAAAAGGATTCGTTCAAAAGATTCGTTCACTGAATCAGTCAGTGCTTCAGAGCCCCGTCCAGTACACGAGTGAGTGACACAGCGGCGAGTTCGTTTATTGAACAAGCCCCTCCCCTCCCCTGCTGCTGAAGTCACAGCGTTGTTCACTGGGTGACACGGGTCCATTCATTCGCCAAGTCCTGAAGGAAGAATCACCCTGAAAAACTCACCTCTCTGTGTGTCGCCGTCGACGGAAACAACAAAGCAGCGAGCAGCACGCCGCTAAACGAGCGCAATTTGTCTGTCTTTTATATCGTGGAAAAGTGGAGAGATTAAAGATAAATAAACATCTCAGCTGTAGCGAGGATTCTGCTACTTTTGAAGATATCAAATAGCGAATTTCTTTAAATCGGTTAATAATGTAAAGGCGCCATAATGACCTGTTTTATCTGAGCCTCAGTGAACGAACCGCTGCTCGGCAGGAAGTGAACGACGCTGCACCCCTCCCTCCTCTGCTTAAATAAAGTCGTTCAGAAGTCGTTCGTTTCATTCACAGCCTGTCGTTCATTCGCTGTGAGCAAATCATGAGACTCCGCCCACCCGCCTGCTCACTGGCTGGCTGTGTGTCGTTCGCGAAAGAGTCAAAGGCACACCAGGCTCAACTTAGATGAGAAAGGAACGAATCAGGTCTCAGAGTGATTAACTTCACGTCGTTCACTCAGAAGTTTTGGTTCTTTTGAACGAAACGTTCATGAACGTCACGACATGAGCTTCTTAGTGCAAAACTCTTTTACTTGACAGAAGTTTCTGTCTGAAAACAGACGCCTGGAACAGAGTGTGCAAAAGTTTTCTGTCAAAATATTAGACTTCAGTTAATTTTAAAGAAAACGTCTTTGTGGACGGCTTTCTTTTTAAGAGTGACTTCTATCACAGAGAGAGAAAAGAGAGAGAGAGATGTAAAGTGAGAGGTGTAAAGCGAGCAACAATACCTCAAATAACACAGCTAAGCCTGTTCAGAGAGTTTTATATGCAGGACGAGAGCGGGGATGAATGAAGCGTGAGATAAGTGTGTGTGTGTGTGAGAGAGAGAGAGAGAGAGAGAGAGAGAGAGGAGTGATAAAGGAAAATACAGTGAATGAGATTTCCAGGAGTGAGGGATAAAAAGTCAGAGAGTTCGACGCTGATCGCCTAAAGAGAGGAGAGTGAGTTTCCTTCTAACGCCACAACGTCCAAAATCTGACTGTTTAAGTTTGTCGAGCTGAAGACGGACGATTTTTCTCAGCATCTGTGTGAGAATTCAGAGTGTTTAATCTGAGCAGAATACTAAAGTTTTAAAAATGTCTGTATGTGAATAAGGTCAATAATTTAGACGGTCTCGTACAAACTGATGAGGAGGACGTTTAGAGAAATTCACACCACCGCGGTTTAGAGGAGAAACAAGGAGGACTTAGCTGACCGCGCAGGTAGATACGTAACGTGATAGACTCACCTTTACCTCGCCTATCTGAAAGTCTATAACGAATGAGTATGTGCGGAAAACTCTCATAACATCACTGCAATTTAAGGATATTAAATAGTTTTAATCTGGACCTGAATTAAACGTTTATTTGCAATTTAGGACTCTGGAGCTCTAGATTTAGGGACCCCTGACATACTGCATAAAACCTCTGATTTACAATACAATACACTTTATTGATCACCAAACAGAAGTTCATTGAGGGGGTGAAATGTCAATCTCTTGCATGTTTAAATATACCGTCTCCATCAACCTGATCCTACATGGTTTATATGTGTGTTTGAGGAGATTTACAGAGGGACTAAAGGTGAGCGAGGCGTGTCTGAGAGTGTGTGCCCTCAAAAATAAAGAGGGAAAACAAAAGAAGGAGGCGTATGAGGAATGAAAGAAGGGGTTGCATGTCTGAGAGAGAGAGAGAGAGAGTGTGTGTGTGTGTGTGTGTGTGTGTGTGTGTGTGAAAGAGAGAGAGAGGAAGAGTGAGCGAGCGGGGAGAGCGCTGAAACAGGAATAAAACCGTGTACCGCCGGGACTTCAACACGCACTGCGCCATTCTACCGACTCCATCTATCACCGTGCTCCTGCCCCAGCAGCATGGTGTGTGTGTGTGTGTGTTAGTGTGTGTAGAGGGGTACTGTAGTCCAAGCTTGGAGGGAGAGCTACACACCACAGCAAACAGCATCCCTGCATCCAGAAACCTCCGCCTCTCTCTCTCTCTGTGTTGCCTCTGGAGCTTTAAAATGGATTTTCTGCTTTGATAAAACCTGATAAATCCAATTATTTCAGTGCTTTGTTTTGCCTCTAATCCACCCTCGGAGAGATTAGAGCAACAGCACTGACTGACTGTCTGACTGACTGTCTGACTGACTGTCTGACTGACTGGCTGCGGCCTTCAGAGACAGAGCTCGGCCTTCAGATGTCACCCTCCGCTCAGCTCCTGATTGACATGTTGCTCCGGCTGACAGGCTGTTAGGGGGAGGTCAAAGGTTACCGTGACATCCAAGCCACTATGACTCAATTTGATCTATTCTGACAGGTTGATTTTTTTTCTTTTTTACAGGGGGGGATATCGGGGTTACATAAGGAAGTTTCTGAGAAAAATCTTGAAATCAGGAAGAACTGCTGGAGGAGGGAGCGACGGTCGAGGACAGGACATGTCGTTCTTTGCAGAGAAAATAAAATAACTCTGATGGATGAAAAAACAGACCACCGAGAGCTACAGGAAGGTTTGGTTTGGTCTGAGATGTTTTGGAGCTTTCACATCATCCTCAGTTCGTAAATATAACCCCAGCAGTAACAAGGAACAAGTCCAGGTTTACAGAAGTCGTGACGCCATTTATACCTGAGCGGACGTGACTCAGAATTATGACTCAAACAGTGACTCAGAAGATGGAGAGGAAAACTCCGGAGATGTGATTTATAAAAGACTATTTTTAACGTTTATTAGCTTTTTAAATTAGGGTCTGATCGTTTGTTAATTTCAGAGAGGGCTGCACACGTTTCCACAGAGTCTTTTCTCTTTAATCGCAGATAAGAGCTGAGAAACATGTTCGGACAAAACTCAGAGTTTAACGCAGATCTATGCTGTCAGACTGTCTCGACAAAAGCAGCAGAGAAAGTCTTTCCTCAGAGAAAGGCAGTGAAAAGGTGACTCCCGTACTTAATAGTCTGAGAGCGCTCTTATACCTGCGGAAAAAAGGAGCGCTTCGTGACTCCTCTGCCGTCCATTTCTGATTGGAAACAAGACTCACCACCACGTCGACCTTGTCTGCGTCCTTAATGGCCGCTGTGACCCTGCAGAGCTGACAGTCTGGATACATTTGGCGAATGAAAACATGATTTGTGTGTTTCGTGGAGGTTAAAGCGAGAGGTGTGTTTCCTGTTTTTCGCAGTCACGGGCGCCTTGTTCACCTCACACACACACAACAGTTCAGTGTCTCCAGATCTGCCGCCGCTGTGTAAAGGTTGTCGCTTCACTCCTAATAATACTAATGGGTTTTCTGTGTAATAGATATGCAGAAATTTCCCCTCCATCGCTTGCAAACAGGCACGGGAGCGGCGCGGCGTTGTTATGCAAATGGCTGCGGAGTTGATGGTGCGCTCTTTCAAATGAAGTGTTTTAAACGAGAGACACGCTCAATGAGGCGGAAACATTTTTACACACCCAGAGCGCAGACGGCTTTTAATTTTTGAATGGAAATGAAAACGAAACTTTAGATACGCCGCCGCCGTCGCCTCAATTAATCGCATTTTTTTCAGGACGAAATAACCCGACCCAAAATGGAGATGCGCCGAGATGTGACGGTTCCCATTAGCTGCCCAAGCGTCCACAACCACACACACATATAAGTGACTAATAAATGAGTCTACACTGAAGTCTACACACTCAACTGCGTTACAAAGTCAAGAAGAAGAATGGAGCTCACCATTGTCGTTTCAGCGATGGACCCAAAACTGTTGATAAAAATGTTGCAGGTTACGTTTACAGGCGGACCTGCAGAGAGGAGGAAGAAAACACAACGTTAGTTAGATTAGTAAGTGTCCGATTTACAGATTTTTATGAGAAATATTATAAATAAACTCGTTCATCCCCGAGAAACATTGTCAACAGAAACAGGTCGAGTCTTTGTTGACCAGGAAAGACGTAGTTTTTCATCAGCTGGTCTTTGGAGGTTAGAAATATGCGAAATATCTGGAAAGTCTTACTGTAATTATTTATTTCCTTTGCAAGAAAGGCAGCAGTGATAAATGTCGCTAACACGTCGACAAACACGGAACACGTAAATCACAAGTGCTCTCAGAAAAGAGCGAGTAGACTCCAGGTGGACTTCAGGTAAAAGAAAGATGCTGACGACGATTAGAACCAAAAGTTTGCTAAAGTATTTCATTTTTAAACGGAGCGTCAATCCTGGAAACAAACACAACTGGAAACTGGCTTCGACTGCCTTTAGGTTCAATCCTCGAGCTACAAGAAGACCCAGACTGATCCAAATCCATCACTGTTTTTCCTGGTTGTTTCTTGTTTATAATATCTGAAACAGGTAAATTCTATGACCGAAGAAATTTTGTGTTACTATGATAAAAAGAGAGGATGTATATTCTCATATATTCTCCCTATTTAGACATTTTTCAAAAGCCATTTCATGCCAGTGTGTTACTAGAGAAAGAAGATGTCTTAAGACGATCTGGAGGCTGTAAACGGCGCTCACATAAAGAAATCTCCTCTCTAACTCACTCAGTTTGTTTTTCTTTTCATACAGCCATGCAAAGTTGTCTGGTATGTGTTTCTTTTGTTATTTCTGCATGTTTCTACTCGAAACAGGACTGCCAAAAATCACAGCAATTTGTCCTCCAGTATTTCACGGACTCTCTCGCAGCACAATAAGTATTTGAAGAGGACTTTAGTGGATTTGTGTGTTTGTGTTTCAGCGTCTGTGAGCAGATATTACAGCAGCGGAGGAGACTAAAGCTGAAGTGATTTGATGACAGAGAGCAGGAAGTAAACACAGAGAGAGAAACAGTGTGGTCAGGCAGCTGTGAGGCTCTGCTGAATAAATGAAGGAGTCTCCGCTCAGGACTCAAATACACCGACTGTGTCCGACAGCAGTAGTACGTCTGCTCCAGAGCTGCTGAGGAAGAGATTGTGTAAACATCTCATTACAAGCAAAGAAAACTTAAAATAAGAAAATCAATATCACATCCCTGTTGAGACTGTAAAAGCGCTGTCGGTCAAACTCGGGAGATATCGATAAACACAAAGTGATGTTTCAGAGGGATTCATAAAGCCAAAAATAGTCCCTCTTCACTCTCCTCTCAGGGATGAGACTCTGCGTTCAAGGTTGTTTTCAGATGAGCGAGTCAAAGTGAAAGTAAATAGCGCGCGGGCCTTTCGTGGCGGCTTCATCGATTGGCTGTATTACCAGGTTGTACAAACACAAATGTGATTACTCGGCGGGCAGAGAGGAGTAGCGGCGAGGAGCGTGGAGGACAGATGAGCTCTCATCTCTTTCAGCTGGTGGACATGATATTGACTTTAAAGCTACATCACAGTGAGTAACCTCTACACTCCGCTCATCCGTGGAGTCAGGCTGGAGCCGCTTTGATCATGACAGAGAGTCAATCCACTCCACTTCTAATGAGGAGCTCCTCAGAGGTGGAAGAAAAGAGACCTGAGATACGCAGCAGGGTGCCGGGTAAGACGGGTAACTAAAGGTTAAACAAGAAGCATCACAGCGGTACGGCTGCACGATATCTGCCAAAATAAAATCCCCCTTTTTTTTTCCTCCGAAACCAGATTTTTTATTTCATTTTTTTTTTATTAAGTGACAATTTCACCAAACTTCACTTTGAAAATAAAATGCAACTGCTGAAGACGATGTAGTACATATGCCAAGCCAGTGTGTGGCGCCGTAACGCTGCACAGGAAATGCACAAAAGACAGAAGAAGAGTACAGAGCATGTGTATAAAGGTTGTTTTAGCACTGTAAAAGAGTTATGCTGTGTGTCACATGATCGTTTCCAGCGATGGAGATAGACTGACGTGAGGTCTCGCTTCAAACTAGCGGCTGCTGGAAGAGAGTAGGTGAGTTGTGTTTAGTCTCTTTGTTAAAGAAATTAGTCAAAGTTAAAAAGATGTTTGGTGTCTAGTACTATGTCTGTGACCCTATATGTCCTGTTGATGAAGTTAGGTGCTGTTCTGAGTTTTATTTGCTGTCTGCGGTCGTTACTAAAGTTGGTATAACTAGAGAAGCAAACGGTCGGCAACATTCATCTCTTGAAGGATGTCTGACTCAGTGTTACAGTGTGTTTGACCATGACTTAATTTTATGCCGGAATATCCCTTTAAATAGTCCGATTACAATTTAAAATAGATTAATCGTTCAGCCCTACACAGTACATCAAAATAAGTGAACTAACCTCTCTGGGTTATGTTATATGTGACATCAATCTCCAAACTTCTGAATTTATGTTCATAACCACATTTTTCACAAACACATTCTGCACAATTTACATCAACAAGGCTCCTGAGTAGAAGAGTCCTCTCTGTGGTCTTGAAAACATACAGAGCAGAATAAGAAGAGGAGACCCCGAACCGTTAAGCGGCTGAGATCCTGAATCAGACTGGAGCGGGACATCAGTACCAGTACTAAACCGATTACTGTAATCCCAGACCTTTAAACCCACTCGTGTTTGATCGTACACTGCCGATAAGGCTGCATGACAGTCATATTATGATCCATGTGCATGTAAGTTAAGGTCAAACACACAACATGGATACACAGTTTGTGTTTAATGTCCCTGGTTAAACTCGGTGTCTAATCCCGCTGGCCGGGGGCGAGCTGGGAATGAAGGAAGGGGTCTGGATTATTTTGATGGCCAATTACTCTCCCTGTCACAGTCTGAAGATCGCTGGAGGCCACAGAGGAGGAGTATCATCTGAGAGTCATTCACACACACATACAAACACACAAACACACACCCACACACACAAGCACGCAACTGTGGTTAAGCTATAGAGTAAAATCACAGGGGTGGAGATGCATGGTTAAGAGGGAAAAAATCATTAAAGCCAGCCGGAGGCCACAGCTCCCTACGTGACTCACATGTACAACCTCTGATCAGAACAAACAGCAGATTACTGACAGGAGGACGTGAGGAAGGAGAGGTGGATGTTATCAAGATATCAAGAAAAAACGAGTGTGTTCGAATCAGCCGCATCCTTTAGACGAGTTTTGAATTTAATGACTTTAAATGAGTCTCATAATAACGCTGGAAATGTGGGATTCGCTTCTTCAAAATAAGAAATTGAGTTATTGAGTTAGTCCGACTGAAACGGGACCAATTTGGATTTCCTGAAGCAGGTCAAGCTAATGTGGTAATACATTTTTGGATCGATTTCCTCTACATGCATACACCTCAATCTGATCCTGACCAGCTGAAGTGTTTGGCATTGATCTCAACATTGAACAGCCAACATAAAGCGTTTGTAATGGAGGTAATTAAGGTAGCCTACTAGGGCGAAAATAAAATCCAGATTTTTTTTTCCCTGAAAACTTGATTTTCAGTTTTGATTTATTTATTCAGTGACAACTTCACCAAACTTCACTTAAAAAATAAAACGTTTTTCTACCGTTTCTCAAAAAGAAACAGCTGAAAATGATGTAGTTCATATGCCAAGCCAGTAAGTGGCGCTGTAACTCTGCACAGGAAATTCACAAAAGACAGAAGAAGAGTACAGAGCATGTGTATAAAGGTCGTTTTAGTCGGACACGTGCAGGCGCCATCAAAGAGTTACGCTGTGTGTCACATGATCGTCTCCAGAGATGCAGACAGACATCCACACAGAGATGAAATGGTCGTCGTTTACAGATTTATTCACTCTCTGACCTGTTTTTAAAAAGTACAGTTTACAGTCACCTGAACGCCGTTTCCGTGTGGATGAAACGTCGATACGACAAAAGACTTTTGTGTTGTACCAATTCAACACGACTGACTCGCTCTTGTCCTATTTAACCACGAAATTATCGCCTTCTTTTGCAAACGCCGTGTTTGTTTACATTGGTGTGTGTGGTAACTCGGGAGCGCTCCCACAGGAAGGGGGAGTCTACGGTGGCCTGGAGGCGTGAAACAAGATAGAGAGGAAAATCGAATTGAGGATTTTAATTTTTTCAACATCGTCATAATCAAATAATATGATTACGATTTAAAATCAACAGATCGTGCAGCCCTAACTTTAACGTGTTTGCGTAGTTTGACACAGACCTCGTTAGCCTCGTGCTAACAAGTTTGTCGATTGTTTTGGTTTGTTTAAAGATACTGGCGCCCCCTGTGGACAAAGTCAAGTCTCTTTTATCTTTTCCTGTAGATGAGAGTGTTTTTAAATGAAAACATCCTCCTGTTGTCTCTTAAGAGTAAATTATGTCACTCCCTGTGAGAATTTCCTACAAAGAATAATTTTTTTTTTTTGCAGTTTGACCCTTTTTGTAGCGTTTATAAGCATTTAAAGTTACTACAGTGTTATTATCAGACCTCTTAGTTACTCTTAAAGATCATCAAACAGCTTCAGTCTCAGTCTGTTCCTTTAAATTGCTGGTTATTATGAGAACCATAATTTCCACAGTGTATGATATTTGAGAGAAAAGACACCTTCTGAAATGTGCTGTTGGTATTTTCCTCCTAATTAATGCAAACTAACTCAACAAAAAAAGCTCAAATCCTCAAATAAAGCGGCGTTAGACTCTGCTTCACCTGCACTCAGACTTATTTTGTAATGCGCTGCAAAGAGACGAAAATCTAGAGGGAAAGTAAAGATGTAACACAAGTTCTGACGCTCTGGGGTTGCCTCAAAGATAATGTGCCAACGCTTTGAGTTGCAAACTTTGTAAATTTCAACACGGTTTTGCATAATTTAGGAGTTAAATCGAGCGCAGAATGTTTAATTCAATAAGTCTTTTGCACAAACTGTAAAGACCAGAGATATAACAGGGGGATCTGATCCAGCAGCTGCACTGGAAACTCTTCAGAAACCATCAAGTGCACATTTCATCCAGCTTTTTCTCAGAAAGAAGACAAAGTGATGGCTATATTTGGCCCTTCCAGAGGAAAGAAACGAAGCGGGTGTTCAGGCACAAGAAGATAAATGGCGTCTAAAGCTTCTCTGTAAATAACAGACCCAGCACGACCACCTGACTGTATCTGTGTGATGTGTAAAGGCTCGACAAACCCATCGAGCGCCGGCTCTGATATGTCTAAGAGCATCTCAGGGTTTATCCCTAAACCTGCTGGTATTACATTATCGCTGAGTTTTCTCTGAGAAAGGCTTTCAGGGCCTAACTTGAGTCCTCTGACACATTTCCTCTGCATCCAGGCTTTGTTCAAAATCCCTCCCTCAAAGTCCTCCCCGCTCCGTGGCAGGAGGGACGCGAGCGGGGAGGATGTCATAATTTGTCTTCTCTTGACGTCCCTCTCAGTGTGTGACGCAGAAAACCCAAGAAGAAGCAGGAGGAGGAGGAGGAGAAGGTAATGCCTCCTCCTTCTGCTTCTCCCCCTCTTCTCTACCACAGCAGTTCATTTAAAAACCATCCAGAGAGGGAGAGGCTTTACAGCTCTCCAATAAAGACAGAGGACGGGGGAGCAGCAGAGAGCGACAGAAAGGAGAAAGAGGAGACAGCTCATTAACCGTCATGGAGGACAGGCTGCCAGTGTGACTCACAGGCTACTGTGGCGGCACGCTCATATATGCCCTGATGGGGGTGTGTGTGTGTGTGCCAAATGGCCAGAGCTACACACACACACACTCACTTTGTACCAACTAAAAGTACTCTAATGATGTCATGTTTTTTCCAGCATTTTACATGATCAATGAAAAACTCTTGAAATGGCGGCGGACATTAGAGTCGCCAAAACCGAGCAGAAATGACGTCTGAATATTCACCAAGATTCGACCATTTAAACATCTATTCTTTTATTGATTATAACATGCTTTTATTTTGAAATAGCAAAGTAAAAGTCCAGTTTTCAGGCCTGCCGAGTCCAGCTTTGATTGCCAAGATATGAGGATGAGTATTTGGCGATAACCGTAACTTATAAAAGGAGAGACACTGATTTCAGGATGTGTGCAACATGGTTTAAGGTCCTTCTTTCTTGTATTTGTATGATAAATTAATTCCAACCTCAACCTTAAGAGTGGAAACCTTCAAAGTGGTCATCACTGCAGCAGACACAAACACGTAATCTAAATATGATGAAACAGAAACACACACTAAATAATAAAGCAACAAATACACTCCGAACAAATATTCACAAACAAAAGAGGAGAAACAACAAATAAATAAATAAACACACAAACATAGACATAAATAAATATGTGCACAGAGGGTACGAGAAAAGATGTGCAGGCTGTGTATTCAGGCGTGCAGAGAACACACACACTCTCACACACACACACACACACACGTCAAACTGAAGGACACGCTCAGTATGCAGGGAGGTTACAGGCTGCACTGCACACACATACTAAACACATATTAACACTCATTAACATACAGTTTGAATGGATACACAGTGTCTGCACGCCTCGCTGCTTCTTAACCTTTCCCAGCTGATAACATTTAAACATGTTAGCACAGTCCTGTCCCCCTTCATGCATTCAGAGATTGTCCCTGCTGGCCACCGTACGTCTGATGAATACAAAGGGAATCGACCGATGCGTCCTGAACAGCTGTTTAACTCGAAAATAATTTAGTGAATTTAATTCAAACCTCTGGGAGGCACTAACCTGAGGCTTCACGTACTATAGTTTATGAAAATGTGAAAAACTGTGGGTTCATTATTCATTATATTCATCCTCCCTGTCTCTCTCACTCACATATGTGCATATAAGCTGAGGAGGCCAGAGACTGCACTGAAGTCCTGCTGAGGTGTGACGCCACAAATAACCCCCCTCTCCTCTCCTCTTCCTCTTCTTCTTCAGCTGAACTCCACTTTCATTAAAAACAAGTGACAACAGCAATAAAGCAGGATGAAACGAATGGCCCGGCTCGGCCTCTCAGCACTTCTGCTAACTGCAGCCGCTGCAGCCTCTGAGAGGAGGAACCGTCTCTAAACAGTCCCTGAGCTCAGGGCGCTCTGTGAGCTCCATTTTCTCTGAACAAACAAACAAACAGAAACTTAAGAAATTCAACTGTGCCACTGAAAACACCAGGGACACCACCCACAGTGATTCTTTCTCCTCTGTTACCCACTCTGATTAAACTCTCACCTTATGATAAAGAAGGTTGCACTTTCTATTGTTTTATATCTACATCGAGATAACCACTGATAATGTTTTTATCTGATTTATATACGTCTTACATTGTTTACCTTTAACTATGAAATGGTTTATTGTTTAAAAATTAGATTTTGTGTTTTTTATGCTCGTACTAAATGGTCAATTGGAATTTTTTACACCATATCTTGACAAACTAAACAAACTAAACAGGCTGAGTGCTGAAATTAACAGCAATTTACTCTCATTACTCAACTAACAGGTGACAAAGCATCACAAATAGGTAGTCATTAATCTAAAAGTACAACAGTAAGACTGAGCAGTGTGTTCGCCAGCTAAACCTGCAATTTATCTGTATAAATAAGCGACTGAAAAATTTCAAATAAAGAGAATTTACTGTATATTACAGTTGATATCACTGAGAAAAGATTGTCAACACAAAACAGCTGATAAAACCCTGTACATCCTCCAAGATATTTCATCTTTCAAAAGGTGCTTCATAACAACTTTACACCCACTGAGTGTAAAATCATCTAAATGCATTTTAATTTAAAGCTAAATTTATGTGTATGCATGGCTGGTGCAAACGCAAAGTGTATAACTGAATCCCAAAACTGTGAAAATGAAGTAATCATTCCTCGTCTTACCAATCAGTCTTTATACTTCGACAAAAAATAGTTTAAAGAAAATGTTTTTCTTGTTTTTTAGATGTTTGTACGGCATTTTTCTGATGCTACAGGACGTATCACAAGAAAAGAGCGAAATTGCATTTCTGAGTATTTCTGCATTAAAATCGCTGTGAATCTCTGGTAGACCCAAACAGCACGCTCAGACACAGTGAGATTTCCTATGTCACAAATCCAAGCTCCGCCCCACGGAGCTTGCAAAGTAGAGAGGACAATTGCAGAACAAGCGTGTGTCAGCGGACTGCAATGCTCGTAAGAAAGCTAATTATGATATTAACTTGGTTGTCCAAGAGCTGAATAGCTCCTATGTTACCCCCTACTTTGACTACATCGGTAACGTTAGGCTACAAGCTAGCATGAAGGAGTGTACAGAGCAGTGTTGTCTCCACTCACGACTCAGAGGTGAATTGCTGATGATCTACCGGAGCTCTGCAGAAGAAAAGCCCTTGAAAATGACACAGATATGTGATTTTGTCAAAACTTAATTATCACAGTTTAAAGACCACTGAGAACACTTCATGTGGTAAAAGAAAAAAACAATCGGAGTGGAACTTTAAAGGCGCATCACGTCGATATGTTGCTGCAACACCTGAAGTCCAAACACACGATTCAGTGAAGTTTGTTTCCTGGAATACTTGGTTAATTATGCGAAGATTTTCACGATGACTATCTTAATTAAAAAATCTTGTAATTATTCACCACGCTGACTTGTCTTCTCTTGCCTTTCAGTTTCTAGAGTGTCATATCTGCTGGTCATCATCATCCACTCATCTTTCTCCTCAGAGCACGGCTGATGGTGGGAAAAGAGAATTTGGTGATTATCCAGGAAGAAGATAGGTCTAAATAGAGGTGGTATGAAGATGACAGCCTGATAAACCTGCCAGCAGAAGTGCTTGTAATTGCTTTTTCAGTGATTAATAGTTAGGGAGACCTTCAGCGGTCTTGGAGGGGTTTTGTTGCCGCTGTCAACTTGACATCTCGTCTTTGTTGTGACACTAAAACGTGAGTTAATTTGCCAACAAAGAACTCAGGATAAAAGCCTGTGGGTGTGATTTTTCTGTCGCCTGTATACCAGCTCTTATTTACTTCCAGCGTTGCACAAACATCTTGGCATTTTTGGCGCTTTATCGTTGTTTTGAGATGTTTCCCTCAGGGGCGGCTCTGATTAAAAATGTACCCACTCATGACTTTGGAGGGAGTTTGGAGTAAAGTATTCACTGAACAGCAGGTTACCAAATGCCATATGTTCAGACTGTAAAGCAGGTGCAGAGAGACTGCAGGGAGCATTGCTGTTGCCAGTGTAATAGTGAGACTCAGATCCAACATTGCCAAGTCAATACTTGTGCTGCTATGTCAAGAAACCACTCGGGATCATTGCACCTTTCAAAGTAAGCCAGTAAGAATCGATGCAGTCTGTGTGTTGCCCAACTGGGATTCTGCCAAAATCTGCTAGAGTGCTACACCAGTCTGCCAACCAACCCACGACTCCAAAAAAACCAGGATATATATATTCTTCTTGCTTTAGGCATTTCCAGGGAACTGTGTTGTTTCTAAGCCTGGATGCCTTTTGGGAAATAATGTAATGTTGGTCACTGCAAAACTGTAAAAAATGACGACAAACTCAGACTCTAGGTTGAGGTGGTTAGTTGTGTAGCAAACCATGGTCCCAAAAGTTAAGTTTAAGTCTGTTATTTTAATAAGTCTGGAAATTTTTGATTAAAGTTGGATTTAAACGGCTGAGGGCCCGTGTCCACTGAAGGCTTTTTTTCACAGTTTCAACTACCGGTGTTGTCTCTGACATGAAATTTGCCTAATCAGTTTCTCTTCTGCCGTTGTGGTCGACAAAGTTTATGTCAGAGGGGGACATTGGTCGTTTAACCATCTCCACCTGGTAGCATTAAGAGAGTAAACAGCTGACACCAACCAGCTCAAAACGCTCAACTTCATTAGTGATGTTTGTACATACATCAGGAACCGCACGCCCCAAAGGACGCCATTACTGGTTCTAACAGGTGTAATGTGTTTTAGTAAAATGTGACATTAAAAGGCCATGGCTGCAATCCTGGACTTCATCAATGACAGCGACCTAAGAGTGACTGTTTTTGCTGCCATGATGTTCAAACTGAAAGTACGAAATTGGCTCAAAAAGAAACAGCAAGTCTTATTTTACAAATGAGATGATTCTGATTTAGAGGACTGGGTTAAAACCATCACAGAAGAGAAAGAAAAGAAATCAACTTACAATCACCACATATGTAAAAGCTGAGTAAAGATTTAAAATGACCAGAAATCTCTTCAAGTTTCAAGAGATGATCAACAGAAACGACAGAAAGTCACTTTTTGTTTTGACCACTTTTGGGTTTTCCTCTTTAACAGTCTGAACTTTGACTCATTTTGAAATGAATTGATAAATATGATATAAAACTCAAGCAGCAAACCTTCCACACTAAAATTAGGCAGTCTCTGAATAGGGTTCAACATTCGTCCAATAGATGAACTATTTTCATGTCCGTTGAATGGACAGCACCAAATCTCTGGGTCCTATCAACTTCGCCCGGTGATGCTGGCCTACGAACAGAGTGTCCTTGCCTTTTCAACAACCTCCAGCTGAGCCCTGAGGTCTTATCAGCATCAATCCAGGACATACGGCAGCCTTCTGCAAGCCTCTCGTGGAGGCCTGAACCCCGTGACTCAGCCAACAATAGCCGGTTATCCCCAGCTATCCTCAGGAATGAAACGAGTCTGAAACAGTGCAGAGTCACAGCTCACTTCCTGCTGAGGACGAAAGCCGCTGAGCCATGAATCTCTGAGGAGCAGATTTAAGTTTTGATGAGCTCAGGAAGCCAAACTGCCAGATGATGTTGGCGGAAGTTAAATGGAGAAAGTCTCTCAGAAGAGTTCATTTCAGACTCCCTGCAAAGAATCAGCCGTGCTTTACTTTATACGAGCCGACATTTGCATGAGTATGAAATGAAAGAAAGGCGTAGATTGTGTTGAAGTTGTTGAAGTTTTGCAGGAGAACCAAAGACAGATGTCTTCTAGACTCTTAATGATATTATACTAAAGTGTCTTAATATGGTAGATGAGCAGAGACAGGATGTTTTGTAGTCCCAAGCTTGGTTTGAACAGGCCAAAAATATCATGTCAGAAGTAAACACAGTAACCGACTTCATACGTCTTTTCTCTCCTTGAGGTCTTGTCTTGTTAGGCCCAACCATTCCCTCCAATCTCAATTCTACACACCATTTCTGAGTCTTGGTATCGCACCACTAACAACAGTTAATATTGTCGTGAACATGTTTACACTGCATTTAGTTTCTATCTGGAATAATAAAGGGACATTTCTGTATCTGTAGGAAACACCATAAGAGTTTTGATTAAACACCTGAGAGGTTAAAGTAGGACACACACTGTAAAATAATCCAACCAAGTTTGGGCCAGATGTCCACAAAAGTCTGAAAGTCACGATTATCGGATGGTTGTAAAGGTCAACATTTAAAACAACAACGATAGCCAATTTTTCTACTGGTTTCTCTGTAACTGGTAGATGTGGGCATTATGGCCTCAAATCAATATCACGATATATTGATCAGTTCATCCCTATAACGATAAATGGACGATAACTACTCCACAAGCTGCTCACCCCCTCCCACATTAACTTCGTCTACTTCAGCCGCTCCAACTTTTGAACCGTCCTCCATCTCCTCACCTGTCTTTCCCTCTTTGTCATTGACTTATGGTCTTAAAGGGACATGAGACCATAGCCGTCCTACAAACATCCAAAACCAACTCTTATTTATTTATTTGACACTGAATATACCAATATGGGCAAAATGGCGTTGGTTATTGTCTTAAATTTCAGTATCGGTAAATTTTTGGTAACTGGGCAGAAAAAAAAAGTCCAAATCCTGAAAGATGATTTCTCATAAGGAGTCTTGCTGGACACCAAGTTTCCATTGTTCCTTTTTTTTTAGCAGAGTTGCTGAACAAAAGGACAGCTGGTCTTTTCCAATTAGAGGTTCAGGTCGGACCCACCTGCAAAGACGTGCCTTTCCAAGGAGAGAGGACTATAGGTGGTGCAGTAGGGGACGCTCCATTATCAGGCCATGGGAGGTTGTAAAACACGGGTATCTGGAGGGTTTCTTCGGCCCTGCTCTCCGGTTCTTTATTGAACTCTTCTCTCCTGGTGCCCAATTTGCACACCTCTAAGTGACACCTTAGCGCCGCAGTGGAGGGCCGAATTTATTCACAGCAATGCATGACGAAGAGCTCAACAAAAGCAAAGGAGAGCGAGGAGAGAAGAAAGTTTCGGGCCACAAATTATATGAATAATATTCTGAATTACACAGGATCACCTCCTTTGCAATTGAGCTGCCTTCAGCAGAAAATACTACAATGGCTGTGAGACATTAAATATTTATAGGGTGTCGTCTGTAGGCTATACGGTCCAGGGAAGGCAGTTTTGCTTTTTATTGACCTAATATATATTCCCCACACATGCTCTTGGAAGTGGAGGAACATGACTCATTTTACATGCAGGACTGAGAGTGAGGGAGCTTGAAAGAAGTAGAGAAGAAAAGAAAGAGAGCGAGAAGTGTGGGGTTATTTTTCTTCTCTTATTGCTGTTTTTCCTCCATTATGTCCAGACACGACAGCTGAGGAGGTAATCATTTTCTTCTTATCCTCCATGCATAAACATCAGCGCTGAAATGCCAGCATGAGAGAAAAAAGAAAAGTATCCCTGGGAACTTTAAAGGATCATAAATCTCCTGCCCGATAGTGAAACAGAGAAATAATGAACATTTTATCAAACACTGAGAGCTTTATACTCCTGGAAGTTACTTGGCTCAACTTATAAAAAGTTTTGTAAGAGCCATAAAACTGATTCAGGGAAAAAAAAAAAAGCCTTTGGCAACAAACGCAGGGAGATTTTAAGATTGTTGCAAGGGCATTTTTGATGATCTATGTTACTACGTCGACTGAAATATTGAATAGATGGTTCTGTGATCGCGCTTTTCAGTTTATGGATAAAGTTTGAAGACTTCAGCGCTTCAAATTCATCTACATATAGAGTTGGTTGCAGAAATCTGGTCCCCTGTAGACTCTGATGTCTAGTGATTATTTCTAATATCTCTCAACTACTTTGGATGGAGTAAATTTCAGGGTTTTGTTGAGGAACATGTTACTCTAGAATAACACAGAAGAATCTAGAAGATAATTGGTCGAATACATGTTGATAATGAAGAATAATCGACCCAGGACCAGCCTCAACAGAGACTTTCAGTTCGGTGAGTATCAGGTAACTTCATCAAGTTAAAATGAGTTTTGCTGTGATAACAGTAATTCGATAAAAGCAGACTATGAAACTGCAAAACAAGTTTGAATCTGAGGATATAGGAATAAAAAAGTCAATGTCCAGAAAAAGGTAAGGTCAAAGCCTCAATTAAGGAAATCCAAAATACGGTCTTATTCAGTATTAAAAGGTGACAATTCACAGAGAAAGAAATTTCCGAGCTAAATGTTCGTTAAAGGCACCATTTCCCTCTCTTTTTGGGGGGTTTATTTCATATATCAAAGCTGAAAGGCGAGTAACTAGAACTGCTTGGTTGGAGATTCAACAAGTCAAGAGTTTAAAGGCTGAATATCGACCTAGGTGGAGTAAAATCTGACTAAAGAGCGATCTTTACAGGCACAACCCACAGGATCCAGAACGGCTCCGCTCCGGCACGGCAGGCGGATCAAATACGCAAGCATTATAATCAATGTGCGTGATTCCACAGAATCCGTCTGTCGTCCGGCTCCACTGCGGATCGGCTCCGGCGGCTGGATCAGATACGCAAGGCTTCTACTTTTCCCAGATGGCGGCAATGGATCGGATCTGTGGGCACTGTATGCTTGCTGAGCTGATATGCCTGCCGTTCTGGAGCGAAGCCGTTCCGGATCCAGTGGGATTCCTCTTTTAAGGGCCTGTTTCCACCAACAGTGTTTACTGTGATGGCAGCATCTGTTTTCAGCACATCATGGGACACTGCTCGAGTGTAGAGCATCTAGAAAATTTCATTGGGATAAAGTACGTACTGTAAATATGAAGCAAATAGGGAGCACTTAAAAAAAACTAACAAAACCTGACTAGCGAGGTGGTGGACTGCTGTCAGTGGACACAGGCCCTAAACTTTCAAGGACTTCCTGGACTCTCTGCACATGCTCAAAAGCAGCTTCATTGGTGGAAAGAAAAAAGAACAAAAAGAGGGAGAATAACTTTCACTCGTCTTTCTGCTCTGCTCCATTTTTCCTCAAATACTTCCAGATCCAACATGGAGACGGAGATGAACATCAAGGCTGTGAAAAGCCAGGAGGGGGAGGAAACAGAAAATGCTGGAAGGCGGTGAAACATTAAAGCGCCGTCCGTCTTCTGACTCTTGGATAAAAAAGAAAAGACTTGTTTTTCTCAGCTTCTGTCTTCCTTATGTCTACACCCTTTAAAGTCCCATCCAACACCCATCTGCATCACAATCTTGTTTATATTTCTGCTTTTATTCTCATGCAGATACCGTCGCCCCGCATCCCTCTTCATTAACACGGACGGCTGCCATTATTCTCCCACATATTAAAGCACATACCTGCCGTCTCCTATAGAGCAGTAAAACACTCTTTGCTTAAAGCCAGGAAGTAAACAGTGCGGCTGATCAGCTGCGAGGGGAAAACACTTGCTGTCACATTTTAATTGGAGTGGTGAGATGAGGAATGGCGGTTTCTCCTACCGACATATTCAACCATCCATCATCTCCTCTTCCATGGAGTGAACTTTAGAGAAAAACTTTATTTTCCTCTGCAGCAACAGAGGAGAAATACCACAATATGATATTTGACTCCTCGGTGAATGTGTTATACTTTCTATTTCACTCCTTTATTTTGCGTCTTATTGTTACTCGTACTTTCTCTCTGATTTTATTCTCTCTTTCAGCCACGGGGTGTTCAGGTTTCATTATGAGATGAAATGTATTCAAAGTGGGAGGCAGGCAGAGGAGAGGGTGAAGCCATGGATGGATGCATGGCAGCCTGGTCAGAAATCACCTGAGGCTGTGTGTGTGTGTGTGCGTATGTGTGTGCGTGTGTGTATTTGTCAATGCATATTTACACAAAATTGGCATTCATGCCTACGAGCATTTTCAGTTTCTCTGTGTCTGTGTGTTTGCAGAAGGGATATATCTGAGTGTGTGTGTGTGTGTGTGTGTGTGTGTTTGCCTGACAGCATGTGCTCGCATGTGTGCATATCTTCTTCCTCATGTCGTCTCTGTTTATACGTATTATTCCAGCACATATTGAATCTTATCGAGGTATTATGTTTGGATCAGAACATCCTGAAAAACAAACCTCTCTGTCTATCTTTCAAAATAAAGGATAAAAATGTCTGTTTCTTACATTTATTAACCTCAGAGCAGAGAAAAACAACATAATTGGTATATGCAATCATTTGTTATTTATTATGTTTTTGTACTGAATAGTTCTCGAGGTATTTGTAAGTCTGACCCGGATTATACGTCATGTGTTGGCCTGAGGGTCTATTCGGCCCACCCTGAGCAGTAAGAATTGCAAGAATGAATAACTAAACCTCTCCGAACGCACGCAACATCTCTATGAATGTGACCCACAGCATCTGCTCATTGTGCTCAGCCAGTTTCTGCGGTGTCCCGGTTTCTGTCTGCAAAATCTGACTCCGTAACATCCCTCGTGACGCACATAGCAACCGTCTAGTCTCATTTCAAAGAGGGCAGCATTTTCTCCAGGTGAACTTGAGAGGAAGAAAAAGGGAAAGGTAGAGCAGAGAGGGGGAGGATTAAAAAGAGGAAGGCCCTTTTTTTTTCACAGAGGCTGCAGACACAACAAAATACGGGACTGAGTTAGTCCACACATACCCAACATGACAAGCTAACAGTGTGACTAAACCAAGCAGGAACTTCTGATCGTGAGAAATGAAGAGATTAAGCCAACGTGGAGGAGCTTAAACCTGCAGTTCCCTGAGTGTCCACTTGAGGCTGTCTGTGAAAACACCAGAAACCACATACACACTCAGCCAAAAAAAAGCCAAAACTTGGTTAAAAAATAAACTGAACTAGTTTTGGTCTGAATAACTCAATTTTTAAACATTTTTTTAGTCTTTGTCTTGATTTTTTTGAAGGTACCTCTTGGTTTGCACCAGTTGAGTGTTTCATTTCTTTAGTTTTATTTTTAATTTAATGTCAAAACTGTAATATTTACAAAGTTTACTACTTAATAATTTCACTGATTTGGTTGCCTTAATATCAATCACAGGCACAAATGCTGTTAAACTTGGTTGAAATCTAAAACCCAGAAGAAGGTTAGGAAATTTCACTGTATTTTCCAATCTTACTTTAAATTTACAGCCTTAAAACAGCCAAGAATTCCCATCACTGAAGCCGCTTCATCAACATATCTTTGAGCTGTGGTATTATTTGCCTCAACACTTACAGGTCTGCACCATCACCTCAACACTCATCTGAATGATGAGGCCCCCAGAGGTTAAACCTCTCTCAGTTTCTGAAGCTCTCATGTTCTTGTGTTCCAGAAGCTGAACCACTTTGGGAACTTCAACCCAACCATCTGGGGACGTCCTGTAACCTGCCTCACACAGGAAGCATCACTTATTCATGAACTGAACACACGGCTAATTAAAGTAAAGCTGATCCTATTCTTATATCACGCCATGCAGCCACTCTTATTGGTATGTCCCCACACTGTAGGCTTTTCAAACACGCAAATGCTGCACAACACCCGGGCTTCGATTAAAGACCGATGCTGCTGCATATCCCTTCACACACCACGTCTGTTAATGATCCCACATTAAGGTTATGGATGTCCTGTAGTAGCTGGTAGTGATCTGAGTCTGCAGTGAATAGCTAAGCAGCTCTCCTGGACCTTCCAGGCTTTTCCAGGCCGGGTTTTGACTGACGGGCAGACATGACAGGATGGCAGCAGCCTGACTGCAGAGGAGCAGAAATCAATAGCAGGTCCACGGGGGCGACACGTCGACACAGAGGACGGGACTGAAGCTTTATTCAAGTGGATTACAGAGAAAGAAAGTGATACCGCAGAGAAGGGAGCGAACGAAACGTTAGAAATGTGGTATTTGTTCAGTACGTGTGTGTGTGTGTTTGACTGTGTGTGTGTTTGAACGTGAGCGTATGTGTTTGCCTGATCCCTCCTGTTTGCTGTTTGCTTGTTTGTCAGACCATGTGTTTGTGCAGATGGACTGTTTGTCCTGTGTGTGTGTGTGTGTAGAGATGTTCATCTGCTCGATAAATCAGTGTGTGATTTAACAGTGTGTCGTGATGCTCCGCTGTTAGCTCGATGCTTTTAATCATCTTGAGAGGAAGGTAGATAGTCATGTGAGATTAGAGCAACACACGCACACACACAAACATACACACACACACACACACACACACACACACACACACACACACACACACACCTTATCCCTCACACACTCGCATGCACTCCTTCTCACATCCTCCCTGATAAAAACAGGTTGACTCATTGTCATTGTGGTTGTTTCATGTTTGAGATAATTTAAACAGAAATTTGACCTTTTCTTATTTTAACATCATTAACTTTGACAACAACAAAAACACTATTTCATATCTCTAACTTCATGTGTTTTTAACTGGGCTTTGGTCTCCATCAGGGTGGATAAAAGTGGAACAGTAAAACAGAGATAGATTGTCTTTCCTTCAAGTCATTTTTTTGAACTTGATAAATTTAATCAGTTTACACAGATTAAATGCCAATTTAAAGCTGATATTTGGTTTTTGAGTCCTGACATGTAAATGCATCACTTTGTTTGGACCACAGACCGTCCTACAACTCAATCCTTAGTCCTTAATCACTGATATTTCCCATAAACCAAATGTAAAACCATGTTTCTCTACAGAATCACAGACCGAAACTCCCATTTTAAGTGTGTTTTACCGATTAAACAGAGCTTTTGATAACCATAAACTCTGAATATTTGGCTAATTGTTCCGACTTCAACATCCAAATACACGGAGAAATCTGTTTTGTAAAATACAATGAGAGTGAGATAATTTTAGGAGTAAAGACACTCAGACAAAAACACCCAAAATAATAATTTAAACCTCTCTCCAAAACTATGTCAGCTTCTAGGCTCTTGGTTTCTGTCCTGATTCGATCGTAACACGTCTTTTAATATTTACAAAAAACTGAACAAATCAGCAGCCGCACAAAAACTCAACAATGACGGCTGTTTACCCGACCCTTCAACACGAGCGTCTGACCTGCTCTTCTGTCAATAGCTTCATGTAACTGTTGACTGATGTGGAGACATGGAGGATGTTTTATGTATAACACATTTAGCGGCTGCTTTCATGTGTCCTTGTGCACACACGTGTGCTTCATCATTGTTTATAGATTTGGTGTCAGATTTGCTCTTTTACAACAACAAAGCGGCGCAGTGTCGGTCCGTACAGGAGTTCACCTGCTGACAGCGTGTTCAGCTCATTCATAGTTCACAAGATAAAACGGACGTCATCATCCATCTGAAGACACGGCTTTGAGGAACAGGTTTACAATACCGTCCGCTATGTTTTGAGTTGAATTAGCATTAGTATGCTTCATTGTTAAACCCTGCATGTTATAATCACAGGCAGCGCTTCCCTCCTGGAGCTGTCCTCGGTCCTGAAAATGTACAATCTTAATGGACTTTTGACCTGAACTTCAGGGCTCCATAGTTTCACGAACTTTGTCCGATCATAAGAAAGTTTAAAGCAAGACTTTGTTGGGTTTGACTTTTAAAGATGGCTCGATACTCTGGTCCATGTGTCCTTCTGTCATCTGGTCTCTTCATCCTTTGACATTATGCTCATCTTGGAAATACCAGGCTGGGATCTCGATCGATAAAGTTTACCATCTAAAAAGCTGCATCGTTCTTTTCAAGAGAGACTCAGAATATGAAACGTAGAAACAGAAGAGTCTGAGCGGATGGCGAATCCCGACTGAATCACACGGCATGTCTACGCTTGAACGAATCATGTCGTCTTCACTATAAATAAGTTTACCATCAAAAATCACGATGCTGTTGCTCAGAGGTAAACATTTACATGTTGCTTTCGCTTTATTGAAACCTTAAACCCAAAACGAGTCGACCTTTCGGAAACATGTCCGGTGGTATTTGAGCGTTAATGACAGCAGTCAAAGGTGTTGAGAAGGAGCTACAGTCACTGATGTGAGACTGTCATTTGATTCTTGGAAAACAAGGCGAAGAAAAATTAATGCTGGTATTGTTTGCATCGGGAACATTTCCGAAAAGGTCTTATCTTTCACAAACTGAGATTACTCTGAGGAAGATGAAACAGTCGATACTTTAGAGATTTTTTCATGTCCAAAGTGAGACAGTTTTTGATCTTAAAAATGAAGGATCTTAGTCATGAATCACCACCAGCGTAAGCAACTTACTCGTGTTTTTTCTGTATTTTCAAATGTCCAGGAAAGCCCTCACTCTCACCTCCGTGTTCCCTCCCTACAGCACCGCGCGGCCTTTTATACTCTCTATAAAATAGGCCACCTGCTCGGGCATTAATCTGCGCGGTGGATATTCTGCTTCACATTGACTGAAACTGTGTGTGCTCCAGCCTGCAGTAACCATTTTGCAGTGTTAGCTCTCTGCAGCACTGTGCAATCACATTATAAAGGTGTTCTCCTCCAGACAGGCCACTTGGATAAGCATAAATCTACATAGCAGCAGCTTTTCTTTTCTTTTTTTTTCTTCTCGCTCTTAATACAAAAAGTAAAATAACTGCAATATGCTCCAACCTGCAGCCGTCACATTAAAGTGTCACCTCTCTAAAGCACTATGCAATCATATTACAAAGCCGTCCTCCATGAAACTGGGCACTTGGATAAGCATAAATCTACAGAGACAGATTGAATCCTCTCTTGCACGGCACCGAGGGGGGAAGGAGAGCCCAGAATCTGTTAGGAGACAAATATCCCTTGGCCTTACATTAATCTGCATAAAGCGTCGGTGCGAGGAGGTGAGTTGTGTGTAATATGTGCTGAACAACCCGCAACAGAAGGAGCAGAGTGGAGCCTCTAATCAGGAGGAACGGCTGCTGCCGATGGCGGCCGCGGCGGGCTTCAGGCCCTGACCTGCTGAGTGGATTCTGCTGAGCACGCTGGAAGAGAAATCTCCTCTCCCTCCCCCTTCTTCTCCCCCTTTTTTCTCTCCTCTCGTCTGCTCTCCCTCCCACGTCTCCTCCTCCATGATGGCTTGCTCTTCCTGAGGAGGATGTGCTCTTCTTCAGGTCTCATAGATTATTCTGAGTCATTCATTCACTCTTTCCTCTGCTGTCTTCGTCTCTTGCCTCTTTATTTCATTCTCTTATTTTCCTCTTCTTTACGTTTGTTGTTTCTGCCTTTTCTTCAGGCACATCGTTCTTTTGGTTTAATCTCTTCAAACCTCTTTTTATTTGTCGACTTTATTTTTCTTTATCTTTTGTTTTGTGTACCGTCTTAAAATTGGATTTGTTTAAGCACAACCCGTCATGATTTAATTTACTTATAATTAGTTTGTCCATTTTAAGCATCACTCTTTTAAAGACGTCTATTTCCTTTTTCTTCCCTTGTCTTCTAAAACTGCTCCTCTGTGGATCTGAGATATGATCTTTCGCACAGCTCATTTAAAAATGAACTCTCAATTCCTGACGACGGAGGATGTGCACGTCAATAACCTTTACCGCAGGTATAAACCCGCTGAGGATACTGACGGCAGATCGAGTCAGAGCTCTGAAAGGAAAACAAAATGCTCTTTTTATTGCTTGTGATTGAGGATAACGATCAAAACAAATCAATGAGCTTTAATCTCTGGCTGCTCGTCTTTGATATCGTCTTAATATGAAGCCTTCGTGTTGACGTCCATAATCGAGGTCGGCTTCTTTTAGCTTTCAGCGGAGAGTGATTTGTTTCATCTGTGTCCAGCTACCGCCCCAGGTCACGACTTTATAGTGGAGACTTTGATCATTAAGGTCACATGGTTAGTGGTTTGCTTGTAAAACAGAGGAATATGACGAAGGGTTGCCAGTTTCCCGCTCTATCAACAGTCACTATCTTTAAAGCTCCAATGAGGACGTTTTTAACGTTCATGACATCGACTGAGATTTACTCTGCCTTTCTATGATACCCAAAAGGACACCTGACCGTCAGCGATTGGCTGACCATTTTTAAATCCTGTTTTTTTAATGTCTGAAAGTGGTGCGAGTGGGTCTATGTCAGCTGAGCACCAGAAGAAAAGCCTTTTGTAGTCCTTTAGAGTCAAATTACTATTTTTGGCATTGAACTCGGCGGCGTGGTGCAGCCGCGGCCTAAGTCAGGTCCCCCACGCCGATAAGACGTGCCCAAGTTAACGTTGGTATTTTGGTGAGCGGCGCAGCCCGGCGTTAGTATTCCCCCTCGCGAACTCAGCTTCTCCCAGCGGCGCAAGTCGTAGACAGGGAGGGGATAAGGCGTGGAGTGGATTAAACACAGCCGAGACCTGTTTTCGCCAATCACATCAGCTCCTCTCCTCACCTTTAAATCCGCCACCGCTGAGGCGTATTACAATTATCGTGAAGAAGTCGGAGAGATCAAGAGATGTCTGAAAACAGCTAAACCACACAATGACGACAGAAGGCAGCCCTTCAACTGCGCTGAAAGCTGACCAGGTTTCAATCGGCAAGCTTTCAGCGCACTTTCTATGTCTCCAGCGAGCACGAAAATGTCACTGCACCAGCTGATTTTGTCGACACCTCCCCCTACCACGCCCAGCTTGGTGGACCTTGGTGCGCCTCAGTCCAAGAAAATACCAAACTGGCTGTGCGCCGGGCTCCACCATACGCTGCGCCACCGGCGGGCACACAAATAGAGCCCTCTGTGTTAAAAAGCTAACTACATCTCTGCTGCGATCAATTATCATTACATTTCAGAGCACGAAGAATCAACCAAATGCTCCGTTTCTGAAGTTTCGACATTCCTGCAAATGCTTTTTACAAACATTTATATTTCAGCTGCAAAGTGCCTGAAGTCACAATAACAAATATTGTGTTTTTATTATAGTAAAACTATAATTCTCCTTATGCTGTTGGAACATTATAATGAGAAAAACAATTTTATTAGTTTTACAGTTTTTTATTTTCCACTGCCAAAGCCAGTGGGTAAGTTATGCATGGCAGCAGCCTGGAGGCAGACGGGCTGCTGCCTGCTAATATAAAACACCATCTCCTGTGAAGCCGACAGTACTGGTCCAGAGAATAAACTCAGGAGGTAATTGGGGTCTTTAGTCTGCATGCCAAAGCATTAGTCACCCACAATAATCAGACACAGAAGGATCAGATCTGCATTGCTGAGGATAATGATGCCACCAAAGTTGAGTTTTTGTTTTCATTATCCGGAAGAAGCGCAGCTGGAGTCAACTTTCCGAGCTCTGGGAGTCCTCAGCATTGTTGCAATAATCATCCGGGAATATTCTGTTGCCAGGAAACGTCGCCATAAGCCTCCTTAACCTGCATTAATCTCGTATGACAGCGCTGCCCCCAAAGATCGCCCAGTGCATCACCTCTGCTGTTTCCTCCATCACTGACTGTTATGATCTGCAAAGTCCTGCAGAGCTAATTGCAGGATGGACAGCCGTGTGTATCTATGAGTGTGTAAGTGTGTGTGTGTGTGTGTGTGTGCAAAGTCAGTTCTGAGGGGGGTTGCACCATTACTTCCTCTCTTTGCATGTAAATTAAGGCCATGTACAAATTAATGACGACTGATAGGAGCCACTGTGCGAAGAGCCCGCTGTGCTACGGGTGTTAGCATGTGAAGCTAACGAGCCAAATGGGCTGAAACAGATTCTTCGACACGAAACTCTCAGGGAGAAGTGAGACACAGTTATTCCACTTCATTTTTTGTCACCCTGCTCTCCTCTCTGTTTAAATTTACATGAGACTGTGCCATACTTTATAACAACACTGTAATATAAACTGTTTAATAGAAGCACTGTGCTCATGTGAAAATGTGCGATTTATTCAAAAGTCACGCTGGGCTTTCCTGAAAAATAAAAATTAATATTTTAGTGCTTCACTGAGCTCCGGAGTTCTTAGTCATACTACACCATACTGTCCAACATGATTGCATGTACAGTTCTTTACTGTTTCCTGTTTGATTGATTAATTCTCTACCATTTAATCCTGAGGTAAATCATTTTTAAACACGATATTTTTCTATACTACACTATGAAGTACTACATTACTCAGCAATTGTTTACTATACTTCAATATGCAATGATATAGTATACTACGGCATCCTAACCATTTAATGCTATACTAGAAAGGATAAACTTGAACAAACTGTGTAATAAGTAAACTTAACTGTTCTATGCTTTAAATTTGTGCTCCTACGCAAAGTTATTCTGTTCCATATAAAACTAATCTGTATGAAACAGCAACATAGAGTACAGGATAATGTAGAGTAGTACAGTATCATATAGAATAGTGTAGTAAAGCGTAGTAGTTTTGTATTAAACAGTTAAGTTAAGTATAATATAGTACCATCTAGAATAGTTGATTTCACAACAAAATACTGTGTTATACTATTTAACCATACCATGCTATCTAATGTTTTAACATACTTTAGAAAACAATTCTATATGGTACTATGTTACACTATATAATACTGCACCAATATATATATTTAATATATAATGCTATATTGTATTTCACTTTACTATACTATACGATACTAAACTACATAAAACAATACTTTCCCATACTGCACTATACTATACTATATCACACTACCTATAACTAGCTATTTTATACTATGTTTATTGTACTATACTAACCTATACTTAACTAAACTACAAAATAGTACACTATACTCTGCTATAATAAACTATACTATACTGATCAATACTTCACTACACATGTCTTTACCATGGTGATCTACACTTCACTATACTTAGCAATACTATACTATACTATACTATACTATACTATACTATACTATACTATATGATGTTATATTTTACTATACTAAACTATACTATACTATACTATACTGTACTGAGTCATACACAACTACTGTATACTAAAGGCAAGGCAAGTTTATTTGTATGGGACTACACTACACTATACTATACTATACTGATCTGTACTCAAGCATACAACTCCATACTTGACTATTTACTCTGCCATATTATTAAGTTATACTATATTAAACTATACTATACTATACGCTACTTCACTTAACTGTTCTGTACTATATTACATATTTTAAACTAAATTCTACTATACTGCTCTATATTTCCTGTATGTTACTATACTTCAATATTCTCTTCTGTATAGTACTATACTTAATTTAGCAAAATTACACTTTCTTTATGTTCAATGCTTAGTTTTGCTTAACTGAATTTTACCATACTCTATTACTATACTTCACTATGCAATGCTACTCTATATTACGGTACTATACTGTGTTAAAAACTGCAATACTTACTTTGCTTAACTATGCTGTTTAATAATATACTCATCTACACCACACTAAGCTATCCCATGTCATTCTGTGCTATTTAATGCTATACCATCCACTACATACTGTACTACATTACACAACTCTACAGTACTCTGTACTATGATATGTTATGCTATGCAATACTGTCTTAGAACGCTAAGCTGTATTGTGCTTTGATGGGCTTGATTTTGCAGTTATGTGTTTCTATATGACTTTACTTTTGCATACTTAGCTGATATACAGTATTGTCCTGTCTTATTCTAAATGACTTAAATGTGCACTATTAACATTTTAATGATTACTTTCACTTCATTAGGCTGTTTTCTGTTTTATAAGATGAGTTACAGTTTATGAAGATGAAAACTAACACCTTTGACTGTCCTCTGATGGATGCAGAGTTTGGAAAAGCTGCTAAAATACGTCAAACATCTGTGAAACTTTGGGGTGAGGATTTTAACCGAGTGAGTGTCTGTGTCTGTAATAGCACTCATTATACTCACTGAAACTAGTTCTGGCTTTTCTGGTTTCAAAAGGATCTGTCCTTTGTTAAAACCACTAGGCCGTGTACATGACTCATAAAAACGTACCTGCAGTGAAACAGACCTACACATCAGCTTTGATCAAATGAGAAAAGCGTTTTAAAGCCTGGACTAAAGCAGTTTTTAAACAGCAGAGTGGCTTAGGGTGAGCTGAGGTGACACGCAGGCTGGGTTAAAAAAGCTGCGTGTCTAAATCAGCCTCCATGAAGGGGACGAAAATCATTACTTTCTCAGAGCAGGGCTTGTTTTGCAGAGAGAACTTACAGCCCTGCGGTAAGGAAACAAGCATGCCTCAGTCTGAGAGCTGAGGCTAAATCTCTGCTGGTTGAGAGGAGAAAACTGTTGCAATACCAAGCTGTCTTTGCAGCCATAAATTAGATAACTCTAAGTGGCATTAAGTGAGAAATATGTCGGTGTAAATGAAGTATCGGTGTAGTTTTGAGTCTCACTCTGGCTTATTGGCTCCTGCTGCCAGATTTTCACAGTGATTTAAAGATAAATACAATCCAGACTTAACCTACAAGAAAACATGTTAATAATTACAAATGCAATCCATAAAAGTGTTTCCCTCCTCACATTCTTATTTCTCTACACATCTCAGGGGAGATTCACAAACACAGAACCACGATCAGGGAGGAAACACAGAGCAAAGAGAAGAAGAAGAAGAAGAAGAGAAGAAAAGAAGAAGAAGAGAGAAAAGGAAAAAAAAAAGGATAAAAAGAAAAAAAAAAGGAAAGTACCTTTCTTGTGAGTAGCCTCATTTTTGGAGCCTTTGGGGTCTAATAAAAAAAAGATCAGAATTAAACACAGCATTTTCTAACATCACGTTAGCAACTAGACGTTGTTTGTCCTCGTTAAGGAAAACAACCGCTTTGTCTATCAAGGAGCGAACAAGACAGCAAGGCTCGATTATCTAAGGTGTCGCACTGCTGCCAACACTCAGCAGGGGTGAGTGTGTGGCAGTGGGGGAGACTTAGGAGGGGCAGGGGGGAGGAGGGGGGCAACATACTGTGAAGGCAAATAGCAGGAAGGAGGGATGCACGAGTCTGTATAGAGGAACAGTCTACTGCCAAACTGCAGCGGGCAGGAGAGGAGAGGCGATGCACTGAGATGGAGAGGAGGAGGAGGAGGGTTGCAATGCAGTTCTGTCAAGAGGAGCTGAAGTAAGGCTAGCAAAATGCACTACAGGAGATGCAAGAGGCCAAAGAGAGAGAGAGGGGAGGAAGAGGAGGAGGAGGGCGGGGACAATGCAAAGACTACATGTCAAACTGGCTTCATTTTCATTTGCCTCATCGGCTGTTGAGGAAATTACAGTTTTTTTTTGTCTTTTGGGCAACAGGTTGGTGGTGAGTTGCATGTTTCAGAATGACTTTCCCAGCCTCGCTTTTCCTTTAAGGACGGCAGCCTGTGAGGTGACGTGTAGAAGTGAGAGACGCCGCTCTCAGGTGTGTGAGGAGTGTCTGCAGAGCAGTTACACAGAAATCCACCGTGTGTTAAAATACACTCTTTAATTTAATGGAAATGTGTCGAGAAGGTTTGACGTGGACTAAATTTGAGGAATATACAGCTGAGAACTTAAATGATCGTACATGCAACAACGAATCAGATCAAGTCGGTCTAAAAACATGTTAAACCAGAGCTCTCTGCTTTGATACAGCTCTTAAAAAGTTACCTAAACCCTCGATTTTCTCCTTTTCGTCCACTCCAAAAGTTTTCCTCTCCTCTCAAAACTGCTTCAATACGACCCCAAATCCAATCAAGCTCAAACTCTGTCTAAAATATTAATAAAAACAGATTATGGTGGTTCATTTCAATCATCTAACACAAGTTTTTAAAAAGTGCAAAACAACTTTTTATTCTCATGTTTAATTCTTATTATAAATACGATCCAAATAAGAGGTAAATAAAACTGAAGAAGTACCGTGAAGAGAAAAAAAAGAGAGAAAGAGAGAAAAAACATTTTCTCTTCTCATTTAAAACAGGTTCATAACGTCACTGGATATAAAATCCACAGAGAGGCCGAGTCTTCCAGAAGTAAAGATAAAAAAAGGCCCACCGCTCTATGAGAGACTGTGTGATTCAACAGTTTCAGAATCATGTTTCTCAACGTAAAAACTGCAAAAACATTTATGGATTTCATCATCTACGATAAACAATATCATGAAAGATTCAGAGAATCTGGAGAAATCTCTGTACAAACGGAACAAGCACTTAAATAAATACTGGAGGACCACAATGCTTGTGCCTCCAGGTGGTACTGTATTTAAAGCAGACATGACTCTGCAGTGGCGACCACCACATTGGCTCACAATCAACTCCAAACTGTGGTCCGTGAACACAGTTTAGTTAATACATTCACATGGAGCGAATAAAAACATGATCCAGAAATACCAGAGACGTCTCTGAGCCCTGAGGTGAAGCAGAAGCTCTCTTGTTTTTTGCTGAATCATGATTTATCCTTTTTGGTAATCATGGCTGCAGAGCGACCACCTGCATCCCTGATGATATGAGGATGCAGAAGTGCGTATGGCGTGGGTCATTAACACATCCATGAAGACTCCTTTAATGCTACACAATATTGGAGCATCTTGTGCTGCATCTGCATGATGCCTTTTTCATGGAAGACCTTACATTTTGCAGCAAGAAGATGTCAATCTACGCTCTGCATGTATTTCAAAAGCATGACTCTGTAGTAGAAGAGTCCAGATGCAAAATTGTCACCTATCATGGCACCAAAATGACCTCAAAGGGGATTGGCTGAACTTCTAACTCAGACAGGAGTTGTCTCTTTTGGTTTAAGTTTACATAATGTTGTTTAAAAAAGGGACGATGCCACACAATGAAAACACGTCCTCATCACAAGATTTTGAGATGTGCTAGCATCAAATTTCTTTATCATTTGTTATGTTTTCTTTTGCACTTTTTTCAATCAAACCACCAAATTCTGTTTTATTAAATTTTTCATCCTGTCCCAGTATTTTGGATATCGAGGTTGTCGACGCAGAATAACCCCAGACAAACCCCTCACACCAAGGCAAAGTATGCTGCACCCGTAAAGCGACCCTACAGGCTGTCATCCTTAAAGAAAAAGTCACGGCCATCACTTCTGAACGAAATGAGCTGATCGAGAAACAAAAGTTCTCAAAATGGATTCTTTGTCCCCTCAGAGTGATTCGATTCCAGCTACAGAAGTGGAGCGGTAACCCCCTCAGGACGGGTAAATTATCTCCAAACGCGAAATGAAATTTTGCGTTTTTCCTCAAATGGGTGTCATCAATTGAAGTCGTTTGGCGGGAACAGAGCCCGTCAGAATGAAAAAAGCGTCTCCTTGTGTCCACTCCCCCCCAAAAAAAATGTCCACCCTCTTCCAAATGGACCTCATAATTTCTGACGTACTGCACAGAAGGAGCTCTACGTCTCCAGAGAGGTGGATTCATAATGGGAAAAAATACAAGACCCAACTGTCAAGGAAATGAACGATTCATTTTTTTTCACAATAACATGACCCCGTTCACTCGACCGATAAAGAGTGTCTCACACCCCTAAATACCATAGGGTCTCTTGGACTTAAACGTCCATGTTGGATCTAAAGGGTATCTACTGTACAGCTCGTTCTGACCTTCAAATGTGGAATAGTTTTTGGTAAACAGTGATCACATCCTGGCTTCCACTGCAGATGAATTTCTTTGCAATTACTTCTCACCAAAGTTACAAATGTCACCTCACGGCCTTTGGTTTTTCATCAGAATGAACAGCTGCGTGCCCTCATAATGATTCAGAGGACAAAAACGTCCCCCCGCTGCATACAAAGGCGTTTCTTTTCATAGCTCGGATTTGTTGATTGATGTCCTATTTTGCCTCAAAAACGGAACCAGACTGAATAAAAGCGGGCCGGCCTGCTTTGCTGTACTTGACAACTGCCATTGTGAGGGATTGCGAGTACGCCGAGTAGAAGTCTGGGAGCGATATTGTAATCTGTCATTGTCACCCCTGGAAAAAAAAGGGAAACGGCGCCTAAGATAGATGGAAAGTATTCGTCATGACCATGAACTGTTGTAGACAGGTGACTTAAACTCTATAATCTGCCGGAATCCATGAAAGGCAATTTTTCCTCTCTCCTCTGAGCACAGCAATCTCTCTGTGTCAGGGCTAAGCCCGGGCTTAGCCCCATGGCCAGGCAGCCTGTCGAACATCTGAGCACCTTATCCTGGCATTAAAGCTACAGCAGCTTTAGTTTTTGGGCTTTGCTGGCAGCAGAGATCTCATAACATGAGCTAATTACCAGCTCTGTGCAGAATCAATTGTCTGGGCTTTTCAGGGGAGGTGCAAAAACATAAAAGATCCTCTCTCCTTTGTGCTGGAAAAACAAGGGTACTTCTTTATGTAATGAGCAGCGGGATTCCCCTCAGTGTTTGTTCGTTCCTACCATCAGTGTACTCCAGGACTGCCTGTATCAGCAGGCAACTGGAGACAAACCTACTTTAAGCAACGTCTACATGTGCACATGACGGCTGCCATGCATTTCCTGCATCTGACTCTCGCCTTGGCTGTGCACCACCTCAAAAATCTGCACAACCTGGATGCAAAGATCGTATGCACATAGACAGCTAGAAGAGAGTCTACACATCAGCAGGGACAACAATGGTAGAAAGTTTTTAGGACTTTCAAAATATCTGCAGAGCGATGAGTTTATTTAAATAAACTGATGTGGAAACCTAAACAAGTGGAAGATGAGGGCTGTGAGGAGAAGGCAAGACCTGTATCATGGTCATGGTCATTCTGGTATCGCTCTCACTGAACGTTGACCGAAATCATCAGAAAACTGAGATCGATGATGTTTGTGTCTTCAAGTCTTCAGCCAAACCAAGAGACCCAGAATTAATCTGTAACCTCAGTAATTACTGCTATGTGTCATGTTTACATCCCTTAATGCTGCATTTGACCTGAGCGCTCTGGTGCGCCCCCTAGAGGTATCCTCTAGTTGAGATGTTCATGTTGCAGCCGGCTGTGTATGCAAGCCTACGGTTAAACATTAAGTATACCTGCAGCCATAGACATGTCCGTCAAGTGCAGCTTCCTGATTTGGGGTTCTGTCACAGCTTTAGACAAGCAAGCGTCAACCTCTCCATCAGGCCGTTTTGTCTGATACAGACCGAAACCTTTCATTTTTTTCCTCAGAGTGGTGTCTGAAGGTGCGATGAGATCCCTCAGAGGGACTGAAAACCTTTATAAAGAGCAGTCTTCCCCTCTTTACAAACTTATTAGCCATAGACCAGTGGACTGCAAAGAGCGGACGACAGAGTAATGTAGCTGTCAAGTGTTCTTACACGTCCCAGATTAGCCGCATTTCCTCCATCAAACAATGTTTTTACCTCTGGAATCAAAGAGGGACGCTCATGAATTGAGGTATTTATAGCTAACTGTGTGACTGAGGAGATATCGAGCGCAGTCATTTTGACGGCACGGCTCATTTGACTGAGCTCTAATTACCAGCTTGATCATTTTCTCTTCGCCCTCTGTAATGTACTGATTTCTACTTTTAGCCGCACAAACAGTCTGTAGATCTTTCTTCTTTTCATCCCCTGCTTCTCTCCCCCTCCTCTCCTATCAGTCTCTCTTTCAGTCCGTCTTGAGTGCCCTCATACGTTTGGCTGCCTTTTGCCATTACCCTGTTCAATATTCCTCTCTTCACTGCCCTTGCCGTTCCGCCTCCTCCCTGCTAGACGTTGAAGCGTGATCAATATTTTTGTCATAACTCAGAGGAGAGTCACCTCTGCAGCGACATTAAAATTCCTTGCTCTGTGCAATATAGTCCCTGTCCAAATTTCCTGGCTCGGAAAGGATGGGGCCATTACCCAGAATACTAAAAGAGCCATGAGACCTTCCTCTAGGCAAGAGTGTCCCTTAACTCCAGAAGATTTTGTTTGCATCTTTGTGAAAAGTAGCTCTTGGAAGAATTTAAACAGAAAAAGGAGGGGGTAGATTTTAGAGTTCTTATCTCCCGTCTGCTGGAAGTGCTATTCAAAACCAAGCAATGCTAAAGCCCACTGGGAGGTGTGTTAGCATTAATATTCTGATGCTAAACTAGAGGAAACATATTCTGTATTTGCAGCAGAAGACCCTGGACTGAACTCTTGACATCTGCAGGTTATTCAAATCTCCAGCTGCAGGCAAATCCCTGTATGCTGGTTAGCCATTTGCAAAGCTACCTTCACCTCTCTATTTCCTCCCCTCTCCACCACCCCCACGCTCATTACCTTATGCCCATTAATCCCATTAAGTAGCCATTAAACAAGTGCTGATAAGACCAAATGAACGTCAAGCTCCGACGGCTAATAACTACAGTCCCACCTCGGCCCGTTCAACCCTGGCAAGGAGAAAAGGAGATGCAGAGAGGAGCAGAGAGGGTGGAGTGCAACATAAATGTAGTTCAGATCTGTTGTTGGGTAGTAACAAGCACTCCAGCAGTGAAAGAAAAATGATGAAGAGACAAGAAAAGTAGCAAAGCATGTGAACGTGTATGGCTCTACTCTGTATTCATGTCCACTTGTTCAGACAAGAACGGCAGCGTAAATGCAAAATAACAGTGGTGGCTTCTTGGTTTGCTCTCATTTTACGCTGATCTTCATGGGATTAAAGAAAGAGAAGGAAGAGAAAGCTCTGCTGGACCATCCGTGGTTGGAGCATGAAATGAAAAGGATTGGATCTGAAAAAGCAAACCAAGCTCGGGCGGCTACACCGGCTGGTCACGGTAGCGAGGGATGAAAATCAGCTACAGCAGCCAGCAAAACCCTTATACACGCCGAATTCAAGGCCTCGGATGATTCTTTTCAGGGGCTTTCGGGGGGGAAATAAAGGTGGAACCGGAGGGGGGAGGGTTGAGCAGTGGTGGCGATAGATAGCTGGCTCAATGGCCGCTCATTCTGGTTGAGCTTGAAACTAGACGCTGGCTCGCTCGCGGCTGTCGTCCTTGTTGCCGCTCTGCTTGAGTGATGAGGAAGGACAAGGTTATGGCGGAGGGAGAGAGAGGAGTCGCGGCGGTAGTGTGTGCCATTCATCAAGTGCGCACACACGCACTCAGGCACAAGAGGTATCACACAAACACTCCTACAGTACGTGCAAACAGACACACCTTTCTCTTGCAGACTCTCTCTGCAGTTCCCTATCTCTCTAACTTCCTCACACACACTCATTTATCTGCACGGCACCATGTGGACATTCATTACTAAGGGGCCTATAGATCACAAGGCTGGTGTTGCCATTCCACTGCAACTCCACGCCCTTACTGTGGAGTGGCGAAGGCCTTTTCTGAGCTTGACTGTTACCCAGCTGGCCGGTGGGTTAAACGGCCCAATTTGTTTTACATATCAGTGGGGTCGGTAAATAAAGCTCAATATGCCTAAATTTGTTCAGGGAAGATGCACAGGGCCTGTGTCACCGGCGTCATGTCAGCCCAGGCAGAATAGACCTTATACTGGTCAATGACGCATAAATAAAAAGCAACAATCCATCAACAAAAACCAGTTCTTCAGAAAAGATACAGAAAGGATGGTGGGGCGAGGGAGACTTTTGAAACTCAAAAGGTAGAGGGCAAGAACAAAATAATGGCAGAATAAAAGGATGAATAGGTCGTTTTGTTAGGATGGGAATTAAAACTGACAAAACTGAAGAAAGGGAGGTTCCTGGGAAGGTCAGGGAGGGTGAAAAGCAGGTACAATGGCTCAAGGTGAATAACTGAAGACGGCAGGGAGAAATCAGGATGGGTGGAAGTAAAATGCCAATAAAAGAAAGAAAAAGCGGGAGGAGAGAATCAAAGAACGAATGAACTCATGGATTATAAATGGCTTGTCCTGAATGTGTCAGGAGTGTTTGCTCTCCTCTCTCCTGGATGGAACAACCTGCTAAATCAATCGGAAGTTCTTGTGCCCACGCGCTGGACCCCCAGTCATGATCAGAGTAATTTCTTCTCATGTTGGCACATTTCTAGCTTCCAGCAAATCTCATCTCTTCCCTCCCCCATTGCCCTCCTCATCCTCCATCTACTGTTGCTGCGTGGGGAAATTAGTGATGCTGGTGCTGACTTGATGAGGCGCAACATTCCAGCATTCTGAAGAGAGTTTGAGAAACTGTGCTAGATGTTTACCATTTGGAGACTAAACATTCCGATATTCTAAAGGGACCTCTAGAACATCTAAAAGTTCCAAAGAGAGTTCTAGAATAGTGTTGACTCTATACCAGCCTGTTTGGGGTTTAAACATTTCAGTCTTTCAAGGGGGGTTCTAGAACTGGGGTCTCTAAGTTCTAACACACACACACACACTCCAAAAAGAGTTCTAGGACTGTGTTAAATCCGTACCAGCCCATTCGGGGTTCAAACATTCCAACGTTTCAAAGTTGGTTCTAGAACCAACCACAGGGCCGGCACATTCTGACCTTCCAAAGAGAGTTTTAAAACTGTGTTACATGAGGTCCTAACAGTCCGATATGGAACAAAGTAGATCTAGAACTGGACAACAACCTGTACTTCCTAGCCGTTCTAGAACTGTAGTAACCAACTGGGGTTCAGCATTCCGTTATTCTGGAGAGAGTTCTAGACCTGTGTTCCAGGGGTCCCCAACCCTCAGTGGGTCTGAACACTCCAATATTCCAGTCTAGAACGTAGTTTAACACGTTCCGACCCACATGACATCTACACAGTCCATCATTCCAGAGAAACTTATAGAGTTCTAGTGCCCATGAATTGAAATATATTTCCTTGCTAAAATGTCCAGGTTTTTTTGGTTTATTGGTTTATTTAGGTTTATTTGTGCAAGCATTCACACAAATAGACTAGTTTAAACTAAAGCTGTTTCATAAATGTTATAATGAAGATTATTGTTGGGATACTTCACTAACTAAATACATTTATTTTAGATGAAAACTGTTTTATCTTTACGCACATTTGATTGAATATGACTCCTAACAGGGTAATCTTGTTTTCAAAGTCTGTTGTTGGCCAGTTGGCTAAATTGTATAGTTATACAATTGTTATATAAATGTAGGTATTGGTTATGCTTGATTGTGAGTTAGCTTGCTAAGAGTCTAATGGTATAGAGATTGCTTATTAGCCATTTAACTTATTGTTAGTTAGCGCTGAAGCATTGCTATTTGTTTTCAATAAATTATTTTATATATAATTATTAATAAACATTATTTGTTAAAATTTGTTTGTATTCACAGGTATAAATTTCTGTATTTTGATAATAATTTTCACCAAAAAGTTAAACTAACATTAATCGGTGCACAGTAAATAGCCTCTTTTTGTACTCAAAGAATCCAACAGACAGGCCACTATTTGAGTAAAGCTACAGTTTTCTGATTTTTTTCCAGTCTAGTGCTCTTGAAAGTTAGGGCATTCTTTTGGAATAAAATAGACATTTTACATCATTCTTTTACTTGGCATTACTTTTATTCTTCATTTTTAAAAACCATACCAAAAAACGCATTATTATTATTATTATTATTATTATTATTATTATCATTATTATTATTATTATTGTTGTTATTGTTGTCAGGAGAAACTCTTACAGATTACTTTATTTTATTTTTTCCAGAATGTCCAAGTCAATATTAAAAAGAGCAGCCATACTTTCAAAGACAATGTAAGAGGAACACATACAATATAAATACAATAGCAAGATTAAAAAGCATGGCACCTACTGTCCTACTGTTTGACCCTTTATTTCATGAAGCCCTAAAATGATCCGTTCATCCGTTTTGACTTCAGGTAGCTGAATTCAAATGACAGATTTTATTATGAATGCTTTCCTAAATTAAAGTCTGTCTCTGTGCCTGTTCCAAATATAAGACTGAATTCATTTGGTTTACTCATCATGCAGATATCTATAAAGATCTTTTAAAAAATATCTCGGCTCAGTATTGACAATATCAGTTTTCATAGTAACACTCTTAACTATGAAGATTTTGGAGCTGTTGCACCACTCACTCCTCAATTTTTTCTCCCCCTTCACTGACTCCCTTTCATGCTGAGCAAGAACTGCCTTTTTTTCCATCCCCCCAGAGTTTATTAAGGCACAGAGCTGTCAAGCTGTTTATTTCATGAATGTGATTAATGCAGCGGCATAGTTAGCTGGTAGGGGACACGGGCACAAAATAAAAAAAAGGAAACTGCATGAATGAGCAAGTTGGAGAGCTCACGCTATGCCACTCGTTGGACCTGACAGCGATGACAGAGGCTGGAAATTCACATCCGGCCTTGCCTGTTAACAATGGCCTCTGACACAATTAGCTGAGCTGATTACGTAAAAGATGTGCTCATCCTCGTGAGCGTGCACACCCTCGTCACAGATTGCTTCGTCACATGTGCAATCAAAACCGAACAGTGGAAGAGAGTGATCGCCAGGAAACCGTATTTGTTTCGGTTTATTTCTCTTTGTGGAGAAAGATTTTGGAAACTCTCTGACAACAGCTGGAGGACTGCGAACATCATCTGCAAGTCTAATCCAGAGCCAGAGTTACTTCCATCTGCATTTAACTTTTTTATTACACCACATTAGAGGAATGGGAAATTTATTAAAGCTATAAATCCAAATAACTGTTGTGTCGGCCTGTTTAAATCCTGATTTGTAAAGGTCACTGCAGCAGAATTGAAACAGTAAATCATACAGGACTGTGGCCAACCAGAGCTCAGGAGAAATCAAATTAAGAAGTAGAAACGCTCTCAAAAATTGACTCACGATGGAGCATCACAATACAGCCAAACAAATCCTCGGCAGGTCAGGGAAAATGAGCAGCTTCAGCTGTTTCTCAGCCGTGGCAGGTTTAGTAATAATACACACTTAGTCACGGTAAAACCCCTCCACCCCGACCAACTCTATCTCCCATGAGCTGAGATATCCCCCTTACAGCGGCCTTCATATAATGGGTTATGCCATAATGGGCTCAGCAAAATAAGAAAAAAGCTCCATGACAGCATTCATAAACAGAAGCTGAGGTTCACTGCTGCACATTCTCGCAGTCTGTTTCCCTTTGTGTTAGTGTGCAAAACATTAGGACGCCTTTTATCCCACCTGTCGTGTGAAGAAGAGGAGATGCAACCAAGGAAGCAGAGAGAATCTAACGTAGCCAATCAGTGACAAGATACAGTATGAGATGTCCTTCCAGGTTTTATTGATACGAATAGGTGAGTGTCACAGGGGTAATGTCAGGGACTTTTTATCCATTTCCAGCCAATTTTGAATTTGCATAAAATTCTATCATGAGTCTTCAGCTGAAGAGTGAATCTCACACGTACCGTCGCCCTCATTTAAAGGGAAATATGGGAGAAATGAGTTTAAACATGTCAACAGTCTAAACACATCCGGGGCTGTTTAAAGGTACCGTGAGGAGTTTCCATCTTAGTGTTGATTCTCTCTGGATGAATTCAGGGGGTTGAAGACTACATTTCCCATGAGCACCATCACCCAGTCTCAAAAAGATCTTGAGTATCTGAGAGGTTCAGTGTTTTTGCCAATGTTACTATTACGACAGAGTATCAGGGCGACATTAAAGACATTTGTTTTCAAAATCAAGATTTCAAGAATAAAGTTTTGTTACAAAATAAAGTCTTACAAATATTAAGCTTTCACATAATGAGAATGAAGTCAGAATATTACGGGAGTAATGTTACTGCAAAGTCATAGTGTTACTGTAAATAAGTCATACTGGTAAGAGAATAAAGTCATTGTAGAGTCTTAATTTTAGTTTATGGTTAATTTAGCCAACTGCCTGTATGAGAAACCCAGAGGCGTCTAGTTAAATTGTACAAGTGAGATCAGAAGCGCGTTTATCAGACTGACTTTCAGATTTTTAGTCGTTTTTTCAGAGTCCAAATGTTGAGGACTATCAGGACACTAGGATACACCATTAAATTGAGTTATAGCCTGACTGGGTGTTTGGACTGGACTATTGTCCTTGTCATAAGCAAGAATTGAATGAATTACAGAAACATGTCCACCTCCACAATGATAGATGGCCTCTTTTCAGCTTTTTACCACTGAGTCACCTCAAAGCTGCGCACCAAGACAATCAACAAAACGCTTTAGCAAGTAGCTTATGCAAGTACATCAAACAATGCAAATGTTATTAACCTTTTCTTTGCTAGATAAAATGATAAAGTCTGAAGTAAAGTCAAAGAGTTTGTCAGTGCGTCTGTGAGAATTTCGGTTTATTCCGATGTCAGTCAGACTAATACATTTACATGGACTTTAAAAGTTGAGTTTCAGTCGTACATGTAAATATCCTGAATGTATAAAATCAAGACTTTGTTCCCATAACATTATGACTTTAACATCAAAATCAGTATGTTTTTCGTCAGTGTGGCCGTGATACTCCATCGTACTCTATAACCCCCTTTGTCTCTCAGAGTAATCCAGGTAAACATCTTTATGGTACCATTTTTGTTGGCGTAGATTTATGTCATAGGAAGGTGGAATATCACAAGGGTACTGATATTTTGCACACTAAGGATACACAAATGACCCGATGAGCTACATACAAGGAAATAAAAATTATTCACATCCAGTCTGGGAGCTGAGATCTGTCAGTGTTTTTCATGCAACAAGCCTTACACGTAACATGTCAAGTTATGAATCAGTCCGTGTTGGAAATCTGGAGGTGAAACTCGGGCCAATTCCAGTTTCATTTCTGCGACTCTGCACTGAAATTTCCGTCTGGTCCGGTCACATTTTTGTGGACTTGTATTATTCATACACTTTGATGAAAATGCAGGGTTGCCCCAGTTTCCTAATGCCATAAAAACGTAATAATGTCCAGACTGCATTCCTAATGTGAGGACATTTGATATAGAAACCTCTGACATGTGTCTTTAAGGGGGCTTCCATTCAGGGAGAGGTTACTTATACTTCATCATCATCATCATCATCATCATTAATCATATCAGCAGCACACGTGTGGAAGGAGGCACATTACCTTGACCACCAAAACAAGCACTCAGGATACTATGTGGATACCAAGGAATGTAGCCAACTATGACAACTACAGGTCCTCAAATACCTCAATGGGAAAGTTTAATGGTCTTACTGGGACTAAAAGGGCAGGGAGGGGTTTTGTAAACAAGGGGAAAATGGGGTTTGGGGTTTTTATACCTAGAATTACCTAAATCTGTTTAAATCAAACTGAGCAATGGTTAAAATTACCTTTGTTCCACACTGTAAAGGGCAAATGAAAAAGATTGACAGATTGAGAACAACCAAAATAAAACAGTCAGGTGGTTAAATACAAAGAGAGGTAACTTTCGTTAAGTCTACTTTCTTTCTTCTTTTAATGAACGTGTAAATACAAACCTTTCCCAGGCGATAACCTTGTCTAAACCCTTAAAAAGGCATTAAGAGAATATGATGAAATGCAGGAGGAAACATATTAACAAGTCTTTTCAGGAGGTTATTTGGCTACATTCCCGACTTATCCGACTGAGTCTTGGTGGCGTCTCCTACCTTTAAAATTCGGTCGAATTCTGGCGTCGTAACCCGAAACTTTGCCCATGAGTTTATCCAGGAACTCCGAGGGCGGCATCGGGGAGGCAGCTTTCCTCGCCGCAGCTTCTTTGGACGCTGCCAAGCTGGAACACAGACACACAGACACACAGACAGACAGAGGTAATTTGATTATAGAAAGATGCAAAGCAGCACGAAGGGGAATGATGTATTCAAAGCTGTGATTGGATTGTTATAAGAAAGAGAACTTTTGACAGGCAGAGAGATGGATGTGAGATTGGATTGTGTTCATAATACATCAAAATTCTTTGAGCGAGTTGTTTGTTCCACATCCAAAACGATTCATCATCAACAGTGACTGACCACCGGCTCTTTATTCTCCCTCTGGGAGCTTGAAACAACAACAGGCTAAAGGTTATGTCATCCTGCCAATAGACTCTGCTGCATTAGGGCCCGTGTCCACTAACAGCTTTTTTCCTTTTGAGTGGAAAAATGATGAGATTTGCTGCAAACACCGCAATGCCGTGTACAAGTACAACACAATGACGACCCCAATGATCTACCACTTGAACCACAAACATCCGACTGAGGTTACTGAGTCCTCCAAGTGCTCTCAGTCTCAACCTACCATCAGCTTCTTGCTAGCATGGAGGAACTGTAGGGTGACCAGACATCCCTGATTTTGGGGGACAGTCCCCGTTTTGGATGACCTGTCCCCGGCTATAGTTGTTCCCGGAAATGTCCCTGATTTCAGTGTTTCATAGTTTCATAAATGAAAAAAAAAAAGGGTGGTTATTATGGACGCTGGAAAGGTAGAAAGTGCAGGTAAGAATGTAGCGCACAGTCCTGAACTGCTGCTTGGACTGTTTTTCAATTCAAATTGATGATTGTTTATTTATTAAATAATCGATCCAGGGACTTTCTTGAAAATGCCCATTCCTACTCATAACACCGCCATTCCACATCAGTGTTAAACATTCCTCATTAACCAATCAGAATCAAGAAGAGGCGGGACATTTGATGCCAACTTTTTGCAAGTGAGGACGTTCGAGTTGCACCAGGACACGGTTCATTTTGGGTGTTAATGAGTTTCTATGTGAAATTATCTCGATTATGAGCATTTTCTTTAAGCAAACACAAAAACATCAGCAACACTTAGCATTGTATAATTTTGGAGGTCTTTTGTCAGATGACTCACTTGCTGTTCAGTTGTGGACATGTTGAGGGAGAGGCATTGCTTTTCTCCCTGACATGGACACCTCTATTCCTGAGTATTGATTATCTGACATGTTTTCTTTGCTGATATACTGCCGCCTTGTAGAAGTACAGGTTAAAATACTTCATGCCATAAGTCTGAAAATTATTAAGGTAATCAACAAAGTTTCCCTCAAACTCTCCTCCCTTTGTGGATGAATCTAGTGAGGATTTTAAATATTTCATCGATGCCTTAAGCCTTAGGGAAACGACATGGCAGACAGGAACTCGGATCTAGTGAAACTGAACACTCATATCCGAGGACCCCAGAGAAGCTGCGACAGCTTCTCTGCCAAGTTTACGGATATTATTGAAGAACTCCAGCGATCTCTGGAGTTTAAAAAAAAAAAAAAGATATTGGCTTTTATCACAGGAATAAGCAACAGAAATATACCGAGACTGTGAAGGTGACTCAGGTGAAGGCGTGCGTGTGGAAAAGGATTTAACCTTTTTGGAAGAAGGTGATGGACGACCAAGACGAGATGTTGGATCTATCTTTACTGGGCTGCGACTCCAAATCTTCATGTTTAATTAATTAGATATTATTGATCATTTTTTATAGTGAGATACAAATAGGAGGTAAAAAAAAAAGCAGAGGATTGTTATAAGGAACTGTTTTGTACTGGGGGATCTTTTCAAAATAAAAGCTTGATGTTAAAATGAGGTGTACCTGATTGTAAATTAAGGGTTTTTAACAGCTGCTTGGACTGTTTCTGTGTTATGTTTACTCAGACACAAAGCTGATTTGTTTTTTTTTTAGCAGGAGTCATCCCTCAAATCTCACTCCATCTTTCATTCATTTATTCATTCATTCATTCAGTGTTTGCACCTCTTCTTCACAGCAAGGCTTCGAACGAGCTTAACCTCCCATCCTTTCATTTCATTCAGTTTTATCTAATTGAATTAAAAAAGTGAATAATTAAAAGTGAACTTTTACAGAGCGTGCTGACGGGACGTTAATGCATTAGTGGTTATTACACACACACTTCTTTCTTGAAGTGGTTATTCAAACTAATGCTTTAATTCACTCACTGAGCTCTGTGTTCTGCAGAACGCACTATTGATTTTACAATAAAGCCCTGGTATTTGCACAGCTGACTTCTTTACCTTATTAAGCCCATCATGTTCATTAGATGCTCTCTGCATAATGCCAAATCCCCACACGGCCTTTAACTCACAGGCGTACAATAACTCCAGCTCTGACGGTCAATAACGGTCTGCACAAACACACACTGGGAATACACACAGATGATGGTTCAGACAGCCGTGTATCTGGGGACAATTGAAGAAAAAAAGTGTAAAAAAAAAATGTAATCTTACTAATTGGCTCCCTGGTAACCACGACAATTAGTACGAGCAGCTGTAAAGAATATTTGACTTCCTGTTTGCAGCAAAAGTCAATGTCAGCTCATTAAGCAGCGCGGTTCATGCGACACTTCTGAGTATGAGAGTGTATGTGATCAAATCGTGTACCTGTTAGGTCGCTCATTATCACATTAATTTAAACCTTCGAAGTCTTAACCCTGAAACAGTCCTGAGAGGAAAAAAAATCTACAAACGTTCGGTTAAAATCCTGCAGAAAATTGTTCCTATAAGAGTTTCATGATTTGTCTCATATTTACGCCACAGTGTTCATGTGCTTAAAATGCTGTCCACAAATGTTTAAAATGCAGATGTGTACGACTAAGAAAAGCTATCTCATGACTTGGCTTAATTGAATAAAATTTGATTCATGATTTTAGTCATTTTTGCACAAAACTGTTGTGTGTGTTTTGACCCTCCGGCTCATGTTCACTTATTGATGTTTTCCTTTCACTTCCGGGTCACAAACTGCATGAACACGTTAAAGAGTCCAGTCTTTGGGTCTGAGATGTTTTGCTCTGCTGCTTGAGCGAGATTCAAAGTGATCTGACAGGGACTTGAGTCTGAGCGAGGACTGAGCTGACCCGTGGCCTTACAGTGGAACTGCATTAGCCGCCACTTGTAGTGTGGTTTGTATGTGATTGCATCATTTCTGGCTGCGCCTGAAGAAAGAGCACGGACAGCAGTGTGATACGGGCTATAAATAAGCTGCAGGACTGACCCATTTCATCTGACTACAGCCTCACAATGAGCTCTGCAACAACAACTTTCTAACATGTTCACAGTTTTAGCGTCTTCCTTTCAGCACAGCGGTCAGAAACATCAACACCAACTGAGGAACTTTATCCTGAGTTACATGAATAAGTGAGAACTCAAGAGAGAAGTCGAACATCTCTGTGAGAAGTGAGACATCATCTATTCATAACTCTGTAAACTAAAACCAGCTCATAAAGGACAATTCCGTAACAATTTATTTGACAACTGCCTCTATAACACATTATAAATTTATGATGTGTTAAAATCATGTTATAACATTGTGTAACTATAGTTATAAACACTCATAAATGATCATAATGCTTTATAGCAATAATCATAACACATTATAAAGCATGTTATCATGACTTACAAGGTCAGGTATTATAATGTGTTATAACTGTTAACAACTCACTGACAATGCCCACATAGATAATGCATAATACATATATTTATGATGTGTTATAATTTGCTTATAAACTTGTATAACTAATGTTATAAACACTCATTAATTATCATAAGGCTTTATAACAATAAGCATAACACATGATAATACCTGACCTTGTAAGTCATGATAACATGCTTTTATGTGTTATGATTATTGCTATAAAGCATTATGATCAATTATGAGTGTTTATAACTATAGTTATACAGAGCTATAACGTGATTATAATGCATTAAAAATAAACATAGCATCCAAAAACGAGCTGCTTCAAGTTCACCAATGGGACCAGTACAAAATTCAGAGACAGGTACTTTTTTTATTGCAGTATTTTACCCTGAAGATGGCGCTGTTGTAGCTTTAAATTTGTTGCAAACATATGCCATCAGGACCACCGGTGCAGCTGCTCTAATAGTAATTATTGATGTTACTGAAATCTCTGCCAAAGCAGGACACTTTTCCTCATCAATAGAAAACCCTTCTTCCCCTACAGTAGACTGCCTCTTAAATCGTGTATTATGGATTCGGCCTTTGCTCAAAACTGAAGAGATAAAGTTTGACTTGTCCCAATGCAAAGACACCTGATGGGGAATTAGGAACATTTGAGGTTAAGTTTGCAAAGAGTTATGAATAAGAAGGTGAATTCTCATGTATAAACTAAGAAAACTACAAGGAAACATTTAAAGTTTAACATTAGACTTCTTATCTGAAACTCAGCGGCTAAAGACGCGTCAGTTTTTCACTTTGTTGATCAAATCCTTTGAGCCTACACAACGCTCATTAAGATATACGCTTTAAAATGACTTAAAAGTGATTTAAACCCTAATGGGAACTTTTTCCTCGTATGTATGTTTTATCACGGCTCTGCCTGAATCAAACTTTTACACAGAGAGAGAGAGAGAGGGAGAGAGGAGCACCGTGTTTGAGAGAATTATTCATTTGTCTGCTGGAACATTTTCACTTTGCAGCACTCAGACATCCATCCGCTGGAGCATCAGTCAATCTCAGCCGTGGAGATGTGTCCACGTCTCTCAGCTCAGCATGTCTTATCAATGATTAAACAAACAGCTTTTTTTTTTCCTTTTACTTTGAGGACGAGAGGAGCATCGTGAACTGAATGAATCCAACTCCTTATCTTTGTTTAAAGTCTTTTTGATTTTAGGGTTTAATGGGCTCAAAATGGACGTAAAGAAAGGTAAAAGACAGGTTTTCGTGGCAGCAGGATCCAAACACAGAAACCTTTAGATTCAACACTGAGATCCTTTTAACCCAGACAGAGCGTTCACGTATTCTTCCTCATAGCCTCCTCGATCCACTGAGACTCCTCCGCTGAAATGTGAGTTGTTGCTCTATTGCTTCCTCAGTGGGTCAGTTTGTTGTATTGATTTGTTACTTTGATGATTTTAAAGGGTCAGCCCGGATCAATCAAACGATTTGTTTGACACAGTAACCTGAGAAAACTAACCTGCAGCAGCAGCAGACAAGATCTACTCACATGTGCTGCAAGACAAAGACAAGGTTGAAATACCCACTGAACTTGTGCAAATGAGCCAATAAGAGTCACATTCAAGAACCCTAACCACGAACGGAGCTGCAGAGCAAATAGGATCACTGTTCCCCGATGAACCGTTATGCATTCACCTGGAGCATAAAATGTCCCATTCTACCAGTGTTGTTTTTGGCAGGCATTTTAGATTTAGTTTTAGTCTTAGTCATTTTGACGAAATGCTTCTTCGTTTTAGTCCCATTTTAGTCATTTCTATCCTTGATAGTTTTCGTCTAGTTTTAGTCCGACCAAAACTCAAAAGGTTGTCTGTCTCGTCTCCCCGTCCCGTGTTTTATTGTCACTTTTATTTTATTGTCACTTGAACTGTATCTGAAGTAGGACCAAAAATCATCCCTCTTTTTCGGCCACCGGGCACCGCTGCTGTGCCTGCCGCCACGGTGTGTGTGTGTGCGCGCCTCGTCCACCTGCCGCTCTGTGTATGTGAATGAGTGTGTGCGCGCAGCTGTGCGCGAGCGAGGCTTTTGCTGCGTGTGTGATGGGGGCGTGACTGTTAGGACAAAAAAAAGCATGTTTTGAAACTTTGTTCGTCCACCTAATAACAATTTAGTCTCGTCTCGTTCTCGTCTGACGAAAATGAATACAATTTTCGTCACATTTTAGTCTTTACAGAGCTTTGGTGACGTTCGTCTTAGTCTCATTTTCGTCAAGGAAAAAAGGGGTCTGACGTCGTCATTTAAGTTTTCGTCCTGCCTGACGAAAACAACACTGCATTCTACACACAAAAACCAACCCTTAATTCACAAACACTTCATTAAGCATTGTCAGGTTCAAACTTTGAAATGATCTGGACAACATGGTGACTATAGAGGTTAATATGTTTATGCAGAAAGCCTGTGAGTTTATGTTTTAATGGTCATTAAGGGGGTTTTTCTAAATCTCTCTGAGAAGTAAGCTGATATCTGAATCCCATCTATCATGAACTGACTCTGCGGTAAACTGGTAAGAAGTATCTCCTCCTAGCTAATCATACACAGTATGTGGATGAAATTAAGTGCTGTCAGGATGTGAGTGCACAGCGCAGCTCTGTGCATCCAAGAGCGGAGATGCTTACAGCTCAACTAACAATGAAACACAACACTAGAGAAAACTGCAAAGAGCTGCAGATCTTTGAGATGTTATCTTGAATATCAGTAACTAAAACTTGTTGAAGTGGGCGGCAGCTCTTTGAGAAGATAACAGGTGAGTTTGACGCTGCAGAAAATTCTGCATTTGTCATGTAATTTGGCATATGTGTTGTATGCATCATGTTGCATCAGAAAGAATCCGAGACGAACTGTATCTAATGTTGGAAAAACGCTCATTATTGAGTACCTTTATTTATTAAAAAGCTTGTTTTTCTTTCCGTGACACCTGTACTGCGGTAGATTCTTGTCTAACTCCTCCAGTCTGATCCTGTTGATGCTGTCAGTGATGTTTACATTTGCATAATTAGAGGCCTGACTGATTTGACTGACAGGTGGGTGTTTTGCAGCTGTTTGCTAGGAGGCCTTTAGGCCCGCCTCAGCTCCACCTCCTCGTCTGTTAGGTCAGTGTTTCCACTTTGGTGGCCACCATCTTTGGGCTTCATCATACCAATTCAGAGCGGTTACACCACTGGGAAGATGTTGTTTACAGCTCATGTATGTGTCTCTCCTTTTGATGAGTCCTTGCAGAACCAATAAAGAGTTTGCGGTTCAGAAAGTGAGGATGATAATTATTCAGTTATCTGCTAAATTCCAATAAGTGTGCGGGAGAAGAGCGCCGTCGCATTAATCTCTCATAAATTAAACCGACAGATGATACAGTCGATCGCACTTGAATTTTCACCTTCCGAATGTAAAAGCGCTAACCGTGACTTTCAATATGGTAAATGGTGACGAGCTGCATGATAAATAGCGCCATTAGCAATTCATAAACACGTAACACAGTCAGCGCTGTCGCTTTATCAGGAAAATGCTGATCAGAATCTCAGTCTGTCGGGTACAAATGGGAATTATGGAGCAGCCGTGATCGGGGAACAAAACTAATGAGGACAAATGCTTCGTTAGGGCTTATCTCCGAGAGGTTCATGTCCGACACTGGAGCAAAGAGACTTACACACATGTTTGAAATCATGCAAATGTGGATAGAAAAAAGAGGAAGTACACACACACACACACGCCCAAAAGAAATCATGTCAGGAGGTAAAGAGAGAGTGGGAGGAGAGGGAGAGTGTGTGTATGTGCACAAGTGTGAGTGGAAGGAAGGAAGGAAGGATGGAGGGAGGAAGGGAGGAGAAGTAGGGTGCAGAAAATGAAGTTTGGCTCCGTTCTCTCCACACTGCTACCAATCGCTCGGGTCACCCCGCCTGTCAGGTCACCGACCAAGCCGCCTGCAGAGTCACATGACCTCCTCCACACACACACACACACGCGCACACACACGCCGTGGGCAGTTACAAGTGACGTGCACAGCCCTGCTGTCTCTGTCTGTCTGCCGAGTTAAACACTGAGGACGCTGATGATCCTACAAACAGCCATAAATCATCACCCTGATAACGACATTATAATGATCATAGCTGAGAGTATTGATGACAGCCCTGAAAATAACAATAATAATAATAACGCTTCACATGAATTACATTAATAAAGCTGTAGATGATCTGACTCATGAGTGAATATGGTGATGCTGAGAAGCTTTTAACAAACGCAGACCTGTGTTTACAGTGTAAGGCTGCTCCTGTTTACCCTGAACCAACGATAAGAAATGGATCACCTGAAATCTGCACATTAAAAATGTTAAGACTGATCTACGCCTCTTTGTGTAACCATCCTTAATCCTGACAAATGGCAATAAAACACTGATAACTAACTTTTCAACATGAGAATATGTCAATTTAAAAGCATGGCAACAGTGGAGAAGGCCTCCAGAGTGCGTTTTTTTTGCCTCCCAGGTCAGATTTGGAATTCCAACAAATATAATTATAATTCATAATGACAGAAACGTAACTTCAAGGCAACGCAACAGTGAAGGAGGCTTTCAGAATGCTCTTTTTGTCTCTGTTCTTTGTTGCTGAAAAATGTGTCTCTTTCCTAACAGCCCGGCTCAGGTTTTGGGTCTAAAATATGCGACCACATTTTACAATTTGTCCTAAAAATATAATAATGAAACAGACATTACTAGCATGGCAACAGTGGAGGAGGCTACCGGAGTCCTTTTATGTTTCTTTCCAAGCCCTCGAGGTCAGATAAAGGGGTTCAACACAGAAGCTGTGTTCATTATTTTCCATGGCAACAGTGAAGGAGGCTTCTAAAGTACTTCAGTCGTCAAACTCTGTGGGTCAGATTTGGGGTCCAAAAAATACGGCCTTAACATGTCTTTTTTACCAGAGAAACACACTTTATGCTATGGCAACAGTGGAGGAGGCTGCCAGAGTCCTTTTATGTTTCTTTCCAAACTCCTGAGGTCAGATAACGAGATTGGAATGAACTCCGTGGGTCAGATTTGGGGTCCAAAAAATATGGCTTTAACGGTTAATTTTTACTGGAGAAACACACTTTGTGCCATGGCAACAGTGGAGGAAGCTTCTAAAGTGTGTTCCAGTGTCTTAAAGAAACAGTAGCCAGTTTTTCAGACAGAGGCTGGAACAGGATTTCAAAGACAGTAATCAGAGATGAAACACGACTAAAGCTGTGAAAGCTAACCTAAATCTATCAGAGGAACAACTGAATCCTGAAAACGGACATGAAACCTTCGTTCACATAAAAAAATCTCAAACGTCTCCACAGCTGCTCTCCTGATTCTGTCCTGAGTGAATAAATGCCGTCTCACACTGCGTCCACTGCTGACAGATGAGGTCTGGCTGTGCTGTGAGACACTGACACTGATGCTGATGATGCTGTAATGATCATAAATCATAACACATAATTACATTATGAGAGTCCTGACTGATGATGTTTAGGTTCAGACCGAAGCATTAGAGTGAACCGATCATTGATCAAAGATCATTAATCGGATCACAATGCAGCGTTGGTTGTCATTTAGATTAAACTGATGCTTCAAGCTCTGATTTCATGTCTTTATTCATGACACACATGACGAACATTTGCTGTTCCTCTGTGGAAATGCATCCTACTTTTAAAAACATGTGCATACCACACAGAGTAAATTTCATGGAGAGGGTACAGACAGAGTTTTAGGGGATAAATGACAAACAGTCCTGCTATAAACCAGGGGTTTTGACTCAGTCTGCAGCCTCATGATTCAGTCTTAGTCTGCTGCTAAATGGACAAATCTGGAACAAGCCGACATGCTGATAGAGACACGCTGTAGGCCAATCCCAACCGAGAGGCATCAAGGTTTTTGTAACATTTGTGGCCTTTCAGAGTCCCAAATTTTGACCTTTAGTTGCAGAGCTCCCATCTGGGAAATGGGTAATTTTTAAAATGCCATTGCACAGAGCGCAGCATTTGTCACACCTTTAAAGTTTCATCAAAGTCAAGCCAGAGGTGTCAGCGGTGTCAAATCTCAGGACAGAAAATCACATGACCTGGGCGCTGGTTTTTACTTGTACTTTTACACGATCTGCCGCCAAAACGGAAACACTTGGAAACAGCTGCATGTGGCACAGGATGTTAAGAGTAAAAAGAAAGGTTCAAACTACTAAAAGTGAGAATCATACAACGACAGAACTGAACAGAAAAGTAGAAAATACTCAGTGCACACTTCTCTGCATGTTTATGTTTTAAGTTTCTAACCATCATGTTGGTTTTGTGTTTTTTCAGTGCAAACCCTGCTTAGTGAAAATCTTACAGAAGAGGATTAGGAGGAAATCCACTTCTAGACTTCTAGAATCAGCATCTCCTCATCCATAGTGTCATCGGGGTGAAATGACGTCTAAAAACCTTTCACTTGTTCGTCTTCGCCCATTTGCATGGTGCGAAATACGATCCTCCTGAAACACGGAGTGTTTTATTTTAAAAAGAAGCCGGATGTTTTATTTTGTGTGTCCATGCCCGACTTCCATCTGTCCGGCATGCTCTGGCACCCAGAAAAAATAGCTGATCTTGCGATCAGCTGCGGAGTCTGGCGATTCGCAGAGGAAGGAAAAGAAGCCGGAGGAAATTGACTCGTTAACTCTAATGGTTACGATCAGGAAAGTCCATGTCCTGTTTCACAACATAGGAGTGAACGACTGACTAGGATTTGATATTTAAATGGAAGGACTTGTGTAACATTTGGAGTTGAATTTTCACCTTATATACGTCTGAAGTTTTTGATTTAAAAAGGCGAATGTCATGTGAGATTGGTGTCGTGTTCCAGTTTAGCTACTGTTGTTTGTCAGTCGTCCACTCGCAAAACAGGTAGATATGGACTCCTTATTGTGGGTGCAGCGAATGGATTCTGAGAGAATCATGTTTATGTCCAAATTCTGAGATGAAACTCAGAATAAAAATTAAAATGATATTGGACCTTTCTTTTTTTTCCAGTGGCCCAAATCCTCTTCTGTAAAATCTAGTCTCATTTATAATAAAAAATATAAATCTGTTCCTTTAAGGATCTTTCTAAATGCTGCAAAAACTAACTGTAATAGTGGACCTTCCTTTGTGGGTCACACCGCACACTCCAGGGTTTTTTACATTACAATAACTGCACCTCAGTCTATTGAAGCCATTCCCAAAAAAATCACTGTCAGCTTGTCCCTGCCAGACCGGCGGACAGACGTCAGACAGTTAAATTTAGAGTCAAACAATAAAAGGTTAAAGGTCACACTGTATAGACCAGGGAGAGCTATGTGGAACAGGGGTTCAGGGTACAAACTGAAGCAGTGACTAAAGGAGGAGGAGGAAGTGCTTTTAAGGGCAGTCATGAGCAGAGGGGTGAGTCAGTTTTTAATTCCTGTCTGTCTGTCCGTACGTCTGTCTGTTTGTCATCACTGCCTCCCTCCATCTTTCTCTCCGTTCTGACATCGTTGTGACAGGATGAACTACTGAACAGGGACACTGCTGCATGAATCCTGCATGTCCTCAGCCTCACACCAACTATGATTTCATTCATATCTATCTTAAAAGTGAGAACAAAAGACAGAAAACAGTAACAACTAATATACAAAAAGTAAGAAACTCATCAAAATTGGGAATCTGTGAAAACATGTAAACCTGCAGTTCATCTAAAGAAAGTCAGGATTAGTGGTTTAAGGAGACCCTTGTGTTTCGTCAGACCCCTCCTCCTTCTCCTCTTCCTCCCAGCCGTCCTTGTTGTGGTGACAGAAGGTCACATGTCCGCCGGCTGACACCACACTTTCTGCCGTCACTCCTACGAACAAAACAACGTCATATTCATTCTTCTTATCAGCGACAACATGAGGCACAAACTGATCAGTGAGACTAAAAACAAAGATTTGAGGTTTTCTCTCCTTCTGCCTGGAACAATCTGCTTTGAGCTTCGTAAGCTTGATTGTTTTGGAATCTCTTAAAATCTTTTATTTTAAGTTTTTTATTATTATTAGGTAGGGGTCTTTTTAGGTCTTTACTGGAGAGTTCTGGACCACTGTGGATAGAGGTGGAAATCATTTAATAGAGTGGAAAGTGGCACGCAAGAAAGAATCAAGGCGGACTGCTTGAGGTGAATGCTGAAACCTCTTGGCTGATGTTTCCCCACATCCCCAAATTAAAGCAATTCTCTAATTACAGTTATTACAGGACTGGACCACAGAAGCAGCAGGCTCCGACAGTTGCCCCAAGCCTCCTTCTCCTCAGCAAGGCTTTCCAGATCCTTCCAGGGGACTCCTGGTTCTGCCTGAAAGACCTCCAGACGATGGAAGCATCCCTATCAGATGAAGTAGCAGCAGATCTACCCGGGCTCCCCAGGATGTCCGAGCCCAAGATCGTATCTTTGAGGCTGAGCCCAGTCCCTTTTAAGAGGTACTGCATTTGCACTCATGGGTTTCCAGACTTCAGACTCAGAATCCTTCTCACCACAGTAATCTGGTGCAGAGCTCGTATTCCTGCTGCAGCCGCTTCTGCGTCCCTCAAACTTGCTTTTCCTGAGACTACTTAAGACCAAGAGATACTCAAACTTGGGATAAAGACTAACTCCCCACCTGAAGGATGTGATCCACCCTTTTCAGGCAGAGAACCACAGCCTTAGAGGTCCTGACCATCATCCTGACTGCTTTGAACTAGGGCTGCACGATTAATCGACTTTTAATCATAATCAAATTATTTGTTTATGACGATGTTAAAAAAAGTTAAAATCCTCAAATTGATTTTCCTCTCTATCTCACGCACCTCCAGGCCACCCTAGGCTCCTCTTTCCTGTGGAAGTGCTCCCCAGTTCCCTCACACACCAGTGTAAACAAACATGGCGTTTGCAAAAGAAGGCGATAATTTCGTGGTTAAATAGGACAAGAACGAGTCAGTCGGGTTGAATTGGCACGACTTCACAGTTTCGGTCGAAGAGCAAACCACTCCCTGCTGCAAAGTCTGTCTGAAGGCGGTATCAACCCGTCACCACGGAAACAAATTCAGGAGGAAACGCTGAAGTTTTTTGTCATATTGGCGTTTCATCCACATGGAAACAGAGTTTCAGGTGACTGTAAACGGAACTTTTTGGAAACAGATCAGAGAGCGAATAAATCTGTAAACGGCGACCATTTCATCTCCATGTGGATGTCTATCTGCATCTCTAGAAATGATCATGTGACCCACAGCGTAACTCTTTTATGGCGCCTAAAAAAACCTTTATACTCATGCTCTGTACTCTTCTTCTGTCTTTTGTGCAGTTCGTCGGCAGCGTTACAGCGCCACTTACTGGTTTATTTTTGGCCAAAATCGTGCAGCCCTACTTTGAACCACAACAGTGCCTGCTGGACGTCCCAGCCTGAATACTCCGACAAAACCACATCATCAGCAGAAAAGCAGTGATCATATTCTGACATCCCAAAGCTGAATACCCTCCTCTCTACAGCTGAAACTTGAGGTCCGGTCCACAAAGACCACAGAGGGGAAACACCGACAGAAGCCACCAGAGATGTTTTTGACTCTGTGCTCAGTCTTGGATCATCCGCTGTCAAACACAAAATAGATTTCTTAACAAGTCCTGAAGGTTTGCACTCTGGACCCGAGGCTGTGATCGTGTAAAACCAGCTGTCCACCCTCTGTCTCCATGATCTATTATGTTTAAAAACACATTATACAATTAAACCTGTTAAGAGTTCATGCTGAAGTGTTATTAAAAGATGTGAAAACATTGACATGTTCTGCTTTCTGTTCATGAAGCCTGAAGTGACGCTTTGAAACCTTTTAAACCAAATTAAATTAATGAAATTCCCGCCGAGTCTGATTGTGTTAACTGTGAAAATGATCTTAAATTACTGTGACCACTGAGATCGAATCAAACACATTTCCATAACTGATTGCACTGATGCGATGATTGTCTGTTTGAACGCCGACTGCTCTCTTGTTTACGTGCGGCGAGGTCACATAAGAGGCAGATGAGAGCGAGTCATTGATAACGCCGCTTAGTGATAATTAATCAGAGCCTAACAGCCTCAGGTGTCTACGGGGGATCAGAGCGGACCACCTGAGGGTTCCCTCTCAAACATCAAATCACTCAGACTTCACCGATCAATGGAAACACATCGAGCTCTGGAAACTCATCACACTTCATCCCATTCTTGTCTCTGTGGCAGCAAATTAGCTGGATCAGAGATTATCTCTGCAGCGGTAATTCCCTCCCCGACGTGACGAATCTGAGCTTAATCCTCTTTACAGCCACGACAAGTGGGAGTGTGATAGGATCAGGCTCTCACAAAATAAAATAAATTTCTGTTGTTTGGGCACACAGCTCTCTGCAGAGATGATACAATGAAGCATAAGACCCATGTGAAATGGCTTTGAAATTAGCATTGAACAAACACACTGCTTGGAAGATGATGGCGCAATCAGATTAGTCACAGACTGGGATTACACCAGTGTGTCCTCGACACAAACATCATTTCCCCCGGACGTGTTGGAGCAGAGCAAACACTCCGGACTGAATCACTGCCGCTGTGAAACCGAGGAGGGAATTAGACTTTCACTTGTCGTCTTTTAACCTTGAACTGTAAGAGGACCCCAGACTCCCTTTTGACCCCTCTGTTTTCATCATGTCAAAGGGAGATTCAGGCGTGAATTTAAGTCATGGTCAAACACACCGTAACACAGAGTCAGACACCCCGTCGAGAGATGAATGTTGCCGACCGCTTGCTTCAATACACAGCGGTCTGAGGAGCCATAAACAAACCTCAACCAAAACGCCACTCTATAGCCACAAATAACGCTCAGAACAGCACCTAACTTCATCAACAGGACATATAGGGTCACAGTCAAGACAAATCTGTGTGAAAATAACTATTTTTATATAATTAATCCATGAGATTTGTTTAAAAAATGGTGTTAAATAAATAAAAATCATGACTGTGTTGGTTAAAGTTAATAATATTATCACTCGATTAGGGCTGCAGTGATCGAATATTTTTGTACTTGAGTATTCTACCAAATATTCCATCAATTACTCGAGTAATCTGACCCAAACAGCAGACTCACATACAGTGAGATTTCCTACATCACAAATCCAAGCTCCGCCCCCAGAGCCCAGCTATGAAGGCCAGACTCAGACAAATAGAGAACGTTCGCGGAATCCTCGTAAGAAAGCTAATTATAATATTAACTTTCATCATGTCCCCAAAGACATTAGTGTCCGAGAGCTGAATAACTCCTATGTTACCTGTCACTTCTACTACATCTGCAATGTTAGGCTGCAAGCTAACGTGAAGAGGAGTGTGCAGAGCAGCGCTGTCTCCGCCCACGACTCAGAGGTGAATTGTTAATGAGCTACTGCAGAAGAAAAGCCCCTCTCATCATTCATTTTTTCCTCTCAGCTAAACCAAAACCGCGCTTTCTCCTCCTTCTACTGCAGTGACATAAGCACGTTGTGTCACCTCAAAAATAAACTGTGCGAAACAGCAACAGTTTGAGTTTATAAGCGAGAACTCGAGGCAAAGAAAATTTCTTGATCATTTTTTGTAAACGAGGTACTCGAAGAATCATTTCAGCCTTACACTAGATGAAAAAACAGCTGTTATAATTCAGAGTATTTGATGTGTTTGTAAAGCTTGATGGATCGTCTTTTGGACACGACCTCTCGGCTTCACCTCATGCAAAGCTCCATGGGTAAATTAAAGTCTCGTCCACATAGAGAAGGATCGCACTGCGTCATGTTGATCTAAAAGCTAAAAACTAAATAATAAAAAAGGAGTCTGGCTTTCAGTTTCCTACAGCAATCCCAGTCAGTTAAAGAGAACTGTACATCCTCTCATTACCCATCATCCCCAGCTGTAATCTCACTGATGCCCTTGTGCAAACAGTGTAGTCTATCCTGATAATCCTGAACCAACAAGAACACAAACAACTGATAATCCCCAAACAAGAGGTCAGTGTCATGGTGTCGTCTAAACTGAAGCTGCTGCACAGGTCAAAGGTCAATCAGATTGGAGGGAACAATAGAAACAGCCCGATGGCGGAGCGGCGAACGATCTCCATGACGATCAGATTAACAGCTAATCAGGTGAGTTCATTTGGAGCAAAACCACAGTCCGCGTCATGTGTCTTCAAAGATGGATTCCTCTACTACTCGTCTTTGTTTTCTTCGCCACTTCACAAATACATATTCATCGGGTCACTGAGCACAACGTCTGCCAGCTGTCTACCGCATTAGCATAAATGTTTGGCTAATAGATTACATCGCTGCTCCTACGAAGCCACCTGTTTTAATACGACTGCAGAAAATGTGTCTGCATGAATAAACCGGTCAGTCCAATATCACACCTCCCTCACTGTCGCTCATGTCTGATACAAGAGGAATAAAACAGTCTTTATCTGTAACATCCATGAATGTCTAAGCTTAATAAACAAACCTCAGCATTCAATGAAAAAATACAGACTTAGAGGAGTTTCTGAGCTGTTTGTTTTTCACCTGAAGAGACAATCTCTCCATCCGCGGTGAAACAGAAAGTGTCTTTTCTGATTTTATCTCCGTAATGCTGAGCCTGTGGTTTGCAGAGGGCCAGACAGTGTGACAGATTCAACAATAGAGCAAAGAATGTAACAGAAAAAGGCTTAAAACTGAAGCTTAACCTGGCAGACCTTTGAAAGACAGTGACTTTTCCAGAGCAGAAAATACAAACATGACCGATGACTGAAACACTCATTTTGACACGAGAGAATTTCCCACATCATATAATACAGTAAGTTTGCATCACGTCACTGAATCTACTGTATGTGAATAAAATGTACTTTACATAAAATAACCGATAAAAAACTGTAGATATTTACTGATTTACCGAGAGGGAAAAAAAGGTAAATTCTTCAAATCTATGATGGAGTATTAGGGCCACATTAAGAAAAAAAATTAAGACTTCGTAATTATGAGATTCAAGTCGTAATAAAATCATTATTTACGAGAATAAAGTCGTAGCTAATGTCTATTCCAACCTGTTGTTAGTTGTTTAAATGAGCGCTATGGAGCATTTAGATGAATTGAACTTCAGTAGCTGGTTTCACAAACAAGGAGATACTAAATCCTTTGGTGTTTCAGCATCATATTGTCAGAAGTATCAGGACATATGCAAGAAATGCATCTTTTCCACAGAAAGAACCAGGCAGACTTGTAGGGAATTGCTGGTTTTGAGGAGGCCGGAAATGGCTGAGCAGAGGTTAAATCCCTCAATGCAGCCGAAATGGCAATAGCAAATGGCTTTAGTTTATCGTACGAATCTCTATGCCATAAGGTGTTGGTGCCTCTGCAGGTGTAGGTTGATGCTGGTGTTGTTCTCATCGGAGCTCGACTAGCTCTGAATCTCAAATGTTGATCATCAGTTGGATTGTTTCTTGAGAAAACACAAAAACCCTCTGAATGGTCGACTGATGCACCCACAGATAACTCTGCAGGTGACCAGTTCAGACATTTCCTCCTCCACAAAAGCAGCTTTAAGACTTCATTTACTTTATGACTTTATTCTCTTTAGTAATGACTTTAATCTCGAAGTCTAATTTTTGTTTTTCCTTAATGCGGCTCTAATACTCCGTCGTACAAATCCAATAAAGTCTGAGTTTATTTTTTGCACCGCTCACCTGGGATGTTTTTTTCCACCTCTTGTGTTCTCTGCAGAGTTTTCATCGCTTTTCAATATGTAAACACATTTGCAGACTTTAATAGACTGGATGAGTCACTACGTATCGAAGTGTTTTACAATCAGCCGGTGTAACAGGAGCACACAGCCATCCAAGGCCTCTCCATCTGCTTTTGTTGTTAATCTTCCCCCTGAGCGTCCTGCTCTCTGGGTTTCCATGATCAAAGTTTGGATTTGCTTTAATTATTCCAGATCAATGCTGGCTGAGGCTACTTTGGAGAGCGGGTGTCCAATGCTGAGGCAGCAGAGAAGGAAGAAGAAAAAAAACAGCTGAGTCGTCCCTCGCCAGTGTCTAATACGCACACAGTGAGGAGAGGGAAAAGGGAGAGCGAGGTGTGGGCCAATGCAAGCCTCCAATCATTAGCCCTAAGTGTTCCTCATTATGTTTCTAAAGCCTCTGAAGACCTGAATCCCTAATTGATCTCATCCTGGCATTTAGTAACACTCAGGAAAGCTGAGGACTGCTTGCCTCTCTGGCACTAACAGATAGGCCGCCTGGCTCCTCCGGCGAGCTCTCACTCATCACCACAAATGGAGGTCTGATACTCGGATGGCTGATCTGCGTCACACACTCTGCCGCCTCCACACCAGCAGAATCCACAGAGGAAGAAGTCTCATTTTCACATCCAGGCATGCAGGGCAGATGATCAGGTAAACACTCGGTTGTGCTCTTTGTTTGAGGTTGCTGCAGAGGTTCGTGTCTTAAACTCTGGATTTTAATGAACCACATGGAGGACTAAAGCCAAAACAAGCAGTTTGGTGTGATTGTTCTTTTTATCTCCGACTGCAGTCCACAGTTTACCACCAAACTGGGATCAGGCTGTGTATTATGGGGATACACACAATAAAAACAAGAATATAATAAGAGAACTCATAACCTGAAGTTAGGGCTGCACGATTATGGCCGAAAATAAAATCCTGATTTTTTTCTCTTAAAACACGATTTTCGACTTCACCAAACTTCACTTAAATAAAAGGTTTTTCTATCATCTCTCAAAATGAAACCACTGAAAACGATTTAGTGCGCATCTGATCGTGGATTCTGTATCTCACTAATTTCAGTTTAGACAGCAGGGAAACAGTCTTCGCATGACTCCTACAATAACTGATCTGGTCACAGAGTCTGAATCGTGCAGCTGTGTTATCAAGCATATCATATACGTGACTTCAAAAAAACCAAAAGATAAGCATCTGTTGCATCTTTGGTTTGAATTTTGTATATTACTTTTCTATTTCTGGATGATTTGGGGGCTAAATGTGAAAATAGAGTGGGGGTAAAATGCATTTTGATAGAACTGGTAATGACCATATTGCCCACTAGGGGAGAATTCTCTTATGTGCGGCTATCTGTAAGTTTGTGTGGCAGGTAGTGAGAAAAGGTTAAAGCTATTTGACGTTAATTTTGCAGAAATTTTTCCTTTTTTTTTTGAAGATATTGAGCTTTTTTCTAAAAGCTTTTTGTGGGGTTGACTGTCCTGGAGATGTCAGGAAAAATCAACTTTACATTCAGTTCACTGAAATTAAAATATTAATTGATGTTTAATGCAACTTGAGTTGAATTTATGGGACAAAGTCAGGTGTCGTCCAAATAAACTCAGTCCAAGTTTACAGAGAATAAGCAGCCTGAGGAGGACTGTAGCGTCGATATAAATATAGTGTAGATATTTCTGCACTGAAATTAGTGACATGAGTTTGGTACATCCTTCAAAAACAGTTAAAAGTGCATTTAAGCTGTAAGAGGAAAGTATCAGGATCATGTTTAACAACAGGACCTGATTTTTGGTTTCCAATGCAAAGACAACAAACCGCATCGAAACAATGTTTGTATTTAAGAATCCTGAACAAACAGAGGATGTCTCATTAAGCCTTTAAGAAAACACAGTTACTGTGATTAGAACAAAACAGAGTGAAAACTGTCCTCTCTCTCTCTCTCTCTCTCTCTCTCTCTCTCTCTCTCTTTTTCCAAACAGCTTCTGTTCAACAACAACCAAACCGAAGCCAAACATTCGTCTTCTGCTCCTGTCCGACTGCACTTTAATTACACAAACCTGCTGCAGCTAAAACACATTTCCAGGAATTCTCCTTCTCTGTAACCCAGTCCCAGCGCTGAGAGTGCTTTAATAATAAAGTCTGATATTTATGGTGCAAATCTGTCTCTGTCCGCTGATCAATAATGTATTATCATACATCAAGTTTTGGAAATGGAGCTGCCCAGAAGTTAATTATCGCAGAGATGGTAGCGAACTCTACCGCAGCAGTCGATTGTTTTTCATTAGAGGAGCTGGAGGATTGATCACAGAAAAAAACATATATATGTTATGATTTGTTATGATGGGAGATGTGAGTGATAGATACGGTCCAGGTACCTGCAGAACAAATGAAAGAGCCGGAGGGCAGCTTCATAAATAACACAGTGGCTTTAATTTGGCTGAGCCGGCCGGGACTGTATGCTAACTGACAGAGGATGATTTCTGAGAGGGGACTGTGCTGAGCTCTCCATCTCTCTGTAGCGTCCTTGAGCAACACAATAAATCCCTGCGAGCTCCAGAGGCAGAGCGCTGCAGCTGACCCTGATCACTCCACTCTCACACCCACCAGTTGGATTCGCCACTCTGGTGATCAAAAGACAATTACTGCGGTTTGGATCAGGTACGACATATTCAGTCACAGACCCCCAAGAACTGCTCTGGTCTTATCTTCAATTTGTGATGCTCACGACTCTGTTAAAATAACTATCCTGCTGTTTTTTAAATCTTTTCTGGATCACACCCAGAACCTTCTCAATGTGCCGTCTCTTCAATTCTCATCTGATGTTGATGCTGAACGAATACCAAAATACTAACCCTAACCCCCAATTTCCCACGCATCCGGAACGGCTACGAAAAGGCCATACCTGACAATCGTAGCTGATCGTAACCATTCGAGTTAACGTGTCAATTTCCACCGGCGTCTTTCTGTTCCACTATCAATCGGCGGACTCCGCAGCCGATCGCAAGAGTTCTATTTTTTCCGGACGCCGGAGCATGGCGGATAAATTCAGCACAGATTAACCCGTGCTGGAAAGGAAGTCGGGCACAGACGCAAAATAAAACATCCGGCTTCTTTTCAAAATAAAATAATGGAAATTCTGAGTAAGGAAGGACCTGGATGTAAAACCAGGGTGGCCGATTCTGCAGAATGACTAGCAGGTAAAAATCGTCCTAAAATGTCTGTGCACCAAATATCACAGCTGATCAAGACGATGTGCGAACGCTGAGAGAGGCCCGCCCACTTGGACTGCACCGTTACTCTTGACTTCATCTCTGCAAACGTGAACATCTGGAAGTTGAAACTTGATCACTAGGAGGATGTTTGGTGGATCACCTGTGCTCCTCATGAAACAGACTGATATGAAACAGACTTTAAATCAGGGATGTCCTGATCCTGATCTCAACAGTAGAGTTGGAGCTGATATTGACTTTTCTTTATAGACTGGTGCTCAGAAATTCAAGACGAGCGTCTCTTATCCCATGTGAGGGAATAAACTGATATTGACGTATATTTTACTGAATAAAATATTGATATAGTGGTAAAAAATAAACATAAAGCAGCTGATCCAGAGGAGATATAAATTCAATGTCCAGTACTTTATCAAAAAAACTATAAAATATGAAATTAGACCAGATCTGTGTTTTCGGCCCAATCCCAAACCGCCCCCTACACACTCCCCTTACACACTCCCCCTCCGTTTGCACGTCCCTACGGACGCTTCGCCATATTGAAGGCCGTCCCAAACCACAGAGTGGACCGTTCACCCCTCAAATAGCGAGTCTGCACCGATGCACATTCACGACGGGATTTGCAGGTAGTGCAAAAGTAGAGCAGGAGGAAACAACATACAAAAATAAGCTCTGTACGTGTCCATCTTTGTCTCACTGACAAAAAAAACTCAAAAAGACGTGGTTTGGAAAGATCGGATGAAATTTGGAAATCTTACTCTGTGCCGAGGTTTGATTTGATTGGTCAGGCACATGGCAAATAGTAAAGGGGTTCAAAGACGTGTGGAATCACTTACTATCAGAAGTAGAACTGTACATGATGCCCGTTTACTTAAACAAGAAACGCTGCCATGCACAAGACGCTTCTTTATGTTGCTATGGCGATGGATCTTTCAGTTCTCCAGTGGAGTGAGGAGGGCGTCCTACACCCGCCTGTCTTGTTTATACCCTCCGATTTCAATTGAGGCGCACTCCACAGCTGCGAGTGAAACTTCATTACGAGTGACACTCGGTAACGAAGGGCGAGTTTGTAGGAGGGCGGTTTGGGATCGGGCCTTCCTGATGCTGATCCGCATCACTAGACTTATTTTTTTCTTTTTGTGTCAAACCTGCTTCACATTTTCAGATCTCTGTTTTTTTTCTCTATCACAGGCAGAATGGTGTGCAGCCTCGGCCTTTGCAGTAACTCCTGATATGACAATAAAGCAGCAACAGAGCTCCTTATTCCCCGGTGAACCAAGCGGCAGAGGAAAAAATCGGTATTTTTCTCTCATTTTGCGCTTCAGGTCTGACCTTCCACTTCAGCAGAGCAGCGACTCTTTCTCAGTCAAAAGTACCGTCTGGTTTTAAGAAAGAAAAGGAAAAGCGGTGTGTAACCCATCTGACAGCCCACATTGACTCACAACACCTAAAAAGCTAATGAATGCCACGACCAGGAATGGTTCTGAGAAGCGAAATATCACTCAGGGTAACATGACAGTCCATTAAGTCGTCGTGTCTCAGCTCTGTTTTGTCTGACCGTCTACGGCCAAGCTAACCTTTTCCTTAATGAACACAGCGCCTGCACACTCGGGCTTTTCTTCATCACTCTGTTCCCTGGAAGAAGAAAAAAAACACTTTTGTCCACATTTTCATGCTGCCAGTTCACGAGGAGGACTTTTATTAAATATTGTGACTCAACCGACATCCTGAGATTTTTTTTTTTTTTCAACATAATCTGAGGAAGCAGACGACTGACCTTCTCCGAATCGCCAAATTTCAACATCAATTTATTTCATGAGCTGGTGGAGTCGGCTTTAATCCAGCCAGTGATGTGATGATGGTGTGTGTGTGTGTGTGTGTGTGTGTGTGTGTGTGTGTGTGTGTGTGTGTGTGTGTGTGTGTGTGTGTGTGTGGAGATCCCCTCACATGCAGCTGTGTTTCAAGGCCGGCTCAAGGTTACCCTCCAGCAGCAGACAGGTAAGCGGCTGCAGGCTGGACTGAATATTCTCCCGGCTAATAGAAATTATAGATCACACCATCCGTATAGATCCTGCATACATTTTCCACTCGAACGGCGTCCTGATGGTGTTGCATTTAAAGATCTGTGAAAGCAGCGGCCATATTTCTGCGCAGAGGTGAAACGTTTATGTTGAGCATTTTTATGGACTGCCCGTTGTTTCTGCTCGAGAGAATCGAGAGTTTTATTGAATCAAGAAATCCATAGAGGAAAAGGTCACTCTCTGCACATTTGGCCGGGGTTAAGATGAAGAGTTTGCATGCTTATGTGCATGGTAACGATCTGTGCAAGCACCCGGAAATGAGAGAGGGCATCAATCTGCGTTATCGTGGGATGTAAATTGAGCAAACAGTCAAGTGGAAGAGGAGAGGATCTGTTTCATATTTGATTTGGAAAAGCAGAGAGACCTTGGGATGATTTATTTGTTGCACTGCGGCAAACAAAGTCGTAAAAACCTACATATGCTTCGCTTAAAATCACTTCTACTGCCTTATTTTTCTAAACAAACAAAGTCGAAACAGAAAAGCCTCTCTGCAGCGCTGTGAGATCATAAATTTAGTGCGTAATTGTGTCCAAATCACTGAATGCAAATTTCCCTTGAGGGGGATTTGTAGCTAACTGTACATATGCTCCACTTTTAGTGTTAACCTCTTTCCATGAAACCCATTCAGCACAAAACAGATAAACACACGGAGAGTTCAATGCACACTTAAATGCATGCACACACGAATGCACACACACACACACACAAACGTCACGCTGCAGAGGCCAGCGCACCCAACTCTACCTCAACTCGACTCAAAATTCTGCTGTTCAAGCAACAAGCTCCTCCCGCCCGAAAGAGAAGCAGAGACGTCAATCACCCTTCAAAGGCCCGTCAATCACTCTGATGGACTGATCGGAATTCCGCGACGCTCTCGGTTTGTGCGTTGGCATTCTTGAAACGCAACGCTGGCTGGTTTGATTAATCATTGCTGCCTGAGCGGTCGATACAAGAGGCTGATTCGGCCCGAGGAGCAGGACGCGTCCACAACCGTGTGCACTTGGAGCTTGTCCCTCAGAAACACAGTCTTATGGTTCTCATGGATGGAGATTTACAGTAAGACAAATATATAAACATTATATCTTATATATCAGAGTCTAAGGTTAACGCCCGCTGAGAGGAAGAGCAGTTGGATTCTTCCAGCTCCTTGTATCCACCTTTACTGAGTTAAGGAGAGAAGTATAGGAAAAGACTTTTCAGACTTTGAGTACACTCATTAACCAACTTCCTCTCTTGTCTCTTAAACTGTACGAGTCTTTAGTGTTGCATTAAAAATAGAAGTATAATTCAGGTTAGATAATGCTCTTCCTTCCCTCCAACACTTTCTCAAACATCCTCAAAGTATTTCCGATCTCAGCGGCACAACAAACAGCAAAGGTAACAGGAAACGTCCTCAAAGGACTCCAGCCCAGTTTTGAGATTTTGATGTATTACTCCATGACCGAGCTGCTGCTGCTTTTGAAGACTCAGAGTGAGAACAGAAGCTTCGGGTATCATTTCATGTTTGGACAGTTTGTTTGTCTTCCACATGCAGCATCTGCTCAGCTCCTCCTCATGTTTGTATTGTGTCTAGAAAGACTCAAAAGGCAACATATGAGTATAAAGAGACCACACACCTGCCAGACTGTTCAGAGAGAAGATTCGTCTGACAGCCAAAGTCCTCCTGAAATCTTCTCTGATAGACACAGTGCAGTTCCTGTAACCTAATCCGATGTAAGACCTGGATCTGTTAGAGTTTGCAGAGCGTGCAGACTAAATATCTTTACCGCTGTTTCTTTTAAAGGACCAACATCTGACAACATTTGACGGACAAAGATCTTGGTGATCTTGCGGGGTCACTGACAGGCCCTCGAAATCTCCTATGAGGAAGCTTCAGACCCTTTTAGAGGTTTTGGGGTGAACACATTAACCAGCATGAGTTGTTTTAGACTTGTTCTGGACATCAGCAGGTCTTTCTGAGTCTTTGATTCTCTGGTACTAAGGTTGTCCCTCAGATAAATCAGATGCAGATCAGACTACCTGACTCTCTTGGATTGATGATTTGAGGGCCAGATTTTTCCACCTTCCTGATCAGAGCTGGCCCAAGGTATAAGCAAACTAAGCATCTGCTCAGGGCCCTGCGGCCAATAGGGGGCTTACTTAGACTTAGTTCCTCCCATTCCTATTGGAACATTGGGCGATGAGTCTCCACCATTTGCTCCGGTCCCCAGCGACCCTTCTTGCTCCATGCCAGCTGACTCCCATCTCGCTCAGGTCTTCCTTGGCTGTTTGTCTCCATGTCTTCTTTGGCCTCCCTCTGTCGCCACACTTGCCGGTCTCTCTCTCTTGGCAGTCAGAGTCCATGTCCGGTCATTCTCTTTCACTCAGAGACGATGTCAGACAAGGGTGCTACACCTGCTCTTCTCATCACCTCTTCATCAGTGATGTGGTCTCTCCATGAGATCTTTAGGATGGATCTGAGGCATCGTCAATGGAAGACATCCAACTTGTTGGTGATGCTGATAGTCTTTGTCCACGTCTCACATGCGTAGGTCACTGTAGGGATGACCACTGACATATAGAGGCATAGCTTTGTGGCCGTGATGATGGATTTCGATGACCAGATGTTCCAGAGTTGTTGGAAGACTCCTGCAGCTTTGCTGATTCTGGTCTGTACGTCTTTCTCCACGTCTCCAGTATTTGAGATGTTGCTTTCGAGGTATGTGAAGTTCTTGATGAACTCTATGTCTTGTTCGCGTATGGTAGGTGGTGGAAGGTGTTGATGTTGTGGGACGGCACCCCAAGAGCAATCAAAAAATATATACATGTATTTTTTTTTTTTTTTTTTGCAGGTATGAGTGATGCTTTCTGTATGACCAAATACATATTATTGTTAAAATAAAATACAGTAAAAACATTTTAGTGCTGCTGTTGATGTAGGTCTATGATTCTTACTGCCAATATGTCAAAGCTCTGCTACAGTTATGTACCTCCTGCTGTGCAATGTGCACTGAGCATCCAAAGAGCAGGTAGTTGTGGGGCAAAACAATGTTGCAAAAAAGGACATATCCTTCAGGAGCAGAGAAAGAAAGAGGAAGAAGAGAAAAAAACACCAAGATGAAGGTCTGTTTGCATTTCAGGGAATGTTAATCAAAGAGATTTGTGAAGGTGTGTGTGAATGAGGCTTGGACCGGCTTTGTTCCTGATAGAAACACAGTTAAAGTTCTTCTCAGTATGTTTTTCACTTCTGTTCGAAAAGTTATCCTGCTTGATTGGAAAATAAAAAAAAACCTTTTGTAAATAGGAGTTCAGGCAAGTGGCAACAAGGGAAATTACCTGACTGTCCTCCCGCTCTCCTGACAGAATTTGCAGATTTAAAGCTGAATACAAGATTAAAGGTTTTGTTGAGATGAATGTCCTGAGGGTCCAATCTCAATCTGAAGTCTCTGCTCTCCTCTGCTGCTTTTTTGATGAATAATAGGAGCGGGGACAGAGGCAGAGGAGAGAGATATGTGTGAGCATTAAATGTGTATTCATCAGGACTGGGCCCGGCCATTGACAGGCTAATCAATGTTTAGTAATAAGGCTGAATGTGGAATGAGGTGTGGGGGGTCTGGGTCGGGACGGAGGGGAAAGAGATATCAATTAAGCAGGGAACTGCAGAGTCTGGGCCCGAGGAGCTGAGACGGCAATATCCAGACTCTGGTTCATTAACTAAACAGTGTGTGCTGAATGCAAAACTCCAGTGGCCACCCTTCACTTCCACCCCCTCCTCTCAACTCCACCACCACCACCAGCCAAGGCACCCATCCCAAATGTAAGCGGCTGCCTTATTCAATGGAAATGAGGGGGTCTCTGCAGCAGGTAGGAAAACGCCTCTGATAGCTCACATAATGAAATACCTCAGAGGGCGTGCGGGGAAATCACATCCACGCATGATGCAATAAAGTGAAATGTGCAGGGCGCCTGCAGGTTGGAAATGCAAAACAAGAGCTAAACACATTAGCAAATTATATTGAGAGATATTTGCATACAATATGCATTCTGTGTAAATTAGCAGAAACAGTGGGTAAAGTAAATAGACTCATTGCCAGCTCACACTTTGTCTCCAGAGTGGAAAACAAGCCAAAGAAATAATTATGTAGTTTTTCACAAAAAGGGAGTACGAGTGGGGGTGCAACTTCCAGCAAAACGCTATATCCTGTTTCTGAAGCTAAAGGGCTCAGCGAGACCTCCACCCAGGCCACAGAGCCGATCACCCACAGTACTCTGACCTGCAGGTGTAGCTACTACATATCGGATCAGTCAGATCAACTATAATGTGAAGTAGATCATGATAAAACATAACAGATCAGCAGTATTTGACCGCCGATCTCGCCTGATTGAGACACTGGGGCCCGGCTATTTTGGTAGGTAATTCTAGTCATTCAGAACTCTTAAGGTCCTTACACACCGGGAACGACGCAAATATATGACGTGAAATTACGAAATATTCAGAGGAGAATTTTGACGCGCTTGACTATACACATAAAGCGCGATGTGACGCGTCCTGGATGGAAGCGAGAAGACTGACCCAACAGCAGACTGAGTGTTTTTCAGTTCTGATTAGACATGGTAGGAGAAAACATACTTTGAATCTTTGCAACTCCTTTAATTCAGGTTTATTGGCAGATTTCTTCAACAGTAGGCTGAAACAGATTCAGTTTCCAACCCGGTAACAGCAGCTAAGCTAAATGGCACCACACAGAAACTGCCCACCTGATTTGTTTATATTCAGCGAACCCATAATGACCAACACTACAAACCAACATGACAACGAATCTGAGTCTATCGAACACAGGCAAACCAATGTGCGCCCTGATTTCTGGTGCTGGCTGCAGTCTTAGCTCATGTTACAACCTTTTACCAAGTTTTACAAAAAACTGGGACTGTGTTTTTTCCACAACCATGATGACAAACAAATAACAGGAATCAGAATCAGAATCCTCCAAAGAGGTAAGAAACTAGTCTGCGTCAGTACGCATTTCTAAAAGTACTTAATGAATAAGGTTCACCAACAACTGAAGCACTAGTGATTTTATTAAACTCCCTAAACTCCACTTAAATCTCCAAGGTCAGCCCCACCCTCTTAAGACGTCGTATTTCTGCAAAAGCAATGATGAAAATTGCTGTACCCCAAAGTCTCCAACCCTGCCCATCAGTTAAAACCATTAAGAATACAAAGAACCTCAATACTTCCTTATGGGGATACAAGTTAATATACTGCTGCAACCACAGATTTGATATAATGAATAATTCACTTGTTGTCTGAAGGTTGTGAGCTCCACAGAGCCCAAACCTGCAGCTGTTATTCCCAATCTCAGGAGAGCAATTTACAGCCCATGAGAGGCCCTGACACCCGACACCTTTTCACTCTTTATTAAATGCATTCACCTTGTTGATGATGCATTAGGAATCCCAAAGTGGCCCACCGCCAAATATCTCCAGAATTCACATTCCTCTCAACAGCTCATCTCATTTATCCACCGAACAGTCTTATAACTGTGGAAACAACTCTTCAAACTGACCCGGTACCGTCTTCTCTGAGCGTGTCAAAAGTACTGAAGTGTTCAAGTGTTGTGTTACTGTTTTAAAGTTGGGTTACAAGTTACTGTTACTGTCATTTTCTAACATTTTGTTTCTTATTTTTCCAATCAGTCGATTCGTTGATAGTCTGTATTTATTTATGATTAAAGATGAATAATTTTCAGCATTTCTAAACCCAATATGAAGCTAAAAACCCACTTTTGTTCCTCGGCTTTTGACCCAGCATGAGACTGCATTTGTTTATTGCTTTTTTATGGTTTTTTAAAAATATTTGAAACAACTATTTATTGTTGTTTTATGTTTTTATGTTCTGAACAGCACTTTGTGTCAGCTTTGTTTGTATTTAAAGTGCTCTATAAATAAAGTTGAGTTGAGTATATGAGACCAAGTTTGCACAGGAAATGGTAGAAACTGAAAAAATTTACCATAATATACTTTTTAGAAGTTTGACTGAGAGAATATTGACTGTTTCTTCACTGAAAAATGACTCAAACCTACGAACACAGCCATGTTTTAGTTATTTATGTGTGAGCCGATGTAAGCCAATCACATATTTTTCTTAATTAGTTCCGGCAACCTCCCTTTTCTCGTCTTTTCTGATTCTCACAAACACTTATACGCTGACGATACTGTCATATTTACTTCCAAACAGACAAGCTAACTTTGATGTTTGGTTGTTGAATTATTACTTAATAAAAGTTAAACCGATTTGATGTTTGGTTTAGACTGAGACCAAAGACCCTAAATCTTATCCTTTATTCTGAAAATGATACCAGGAGACCGCTCAAACATGGTGCACGTGGTTGGAAGCTCTAAAATGCTTGTAAAGGTTCCCCCCTTCAGAATAGACGAGATAATAAACAACAGTACAGATGAGCTAGGCTGCATGTTTGTGTGTATTAAAGATGTTTTTAAAATAAAGTTATTTACCTGAATTGGTCTCACTAAAAGTTCTTAAGTCTTAATGTTTGATTTTCTAATAGAGTTTGTCGTCTGTGTGGCTAAAATTTCATGTTTTTCTCGTGTTTTGTTACACGATTTGATTTGTACTGTGAGACCTCAAGTATAACATCCCTCAGACGAGAATTACCCATCAGCCCCTGCAAGTTTAGCTTAAACATTGGGGTTGTGTTTCTGGGACACGATTCATGTCTTGATGCAGAGAGTAAAATTCAATATACTGCTTTTCTTAACGCAAAGAGATCAAATAACAAACTTGACTTGTTGTATTTATATTGGTCACAGTCCCTAAAGCATCAAATATCATCACAGTACATTTACGCCTTCTGTAGAGATTACCTTTAATCCGCCTAAACGTAGAAGACTTTAATCTTTGCATCTGAAATATTTCTTCAAAGTTGACTGTTTAGGAGGCACCATTTTCCAACCTCTCTGACACAACTTCACTACCAACACAATACAATTTCCTCCAAACAGGTGACACAAAAACAACCATTATTCTGAAATTTGTGCTCAAAACAACAATTCCAACTACCCATGTTGGACAAAATACTCCATGTTTCCAAAATATAAAAGCAGAATTAAAAAAATACTCTGTCTACAACGATGCAAAGATGACAGGAGGGTTTAGTTGCAATGAGGTTCTGCATGCGAGGAGGCCCTGATGAATAGGCAACTTTGGAGGCAGCAGGGATGAGTAAATGTTGCTTCCAGCAGAGAGGGGGACTGCAGCTGACCTCAAAATTGTCATGTCTGCACACGAGGAGGGGAAACAATGAAAACATGCAGGAAACGCTGCGCTGTGGCTGCTCAGATACGTCACGTCTTGATGCATGTAGAAGGAAAAACATTGGAAATGGAGGAAGTGGATGTTAGATTGATCTGCTCTTTTCCTCCTCTGGTGTTTTGTGGGTTAGGCCGAATGTGCGAGCGGGGCTGCAGCAGGAGAATGACTTGCTGTTAATTGATTAATGGATCACTTGTAATGAAAGAAGAAATTACAAGCAGAGCTTCACCACAAATGATTGTGTTATCGAACCAGCAAGACTGCAGAGAGGACGTTTCTCTGAGAGGCAGAAAAGAACCGGAAAATGAACAAAAATGTTGATTTTTTTTTTCTGTTTTTGGATGAAATCAACATCGTCAAGCTGAAAGAAAAACCATCTTCTCCTTCAACACGAGCCTGAACAAGAGATTGTGTGTCTGTGTTTGTGTTATTTGCTAATAACAGCTTCAGGAGTCAGAAATAAGAGCATCATCCAAATGTCACAACACGCAGGGCCCTCAGACTCCTCTTTTCTCTCCACATGCCTGTTGACACTCTGAGTGTGCGCGTCCTGCACGTACACCGCCCACTAGCGGTCGCTATCGACCCCCTGCATGGATTCATTGCGACTTCATTTAACACACTTGTACGTGCAGGCTTCACGTGCACATGAGCAACAACGCACTCAACCCAAAGGCAACTTCTTCAAGATTCACCTGGATTCATGTTCTCCTCAAAGGAGGAGCGCTGATTTTCATGCACGTCCCAAACGGCAGAAAAAGCAATAAAAATGCAAATTTCAATTTGATCAAATTACACACACATCAGTATTTCCACTCATGAAGTCCACCTCATGCCTCTGCTTACCTGATAAACACTACCGTTTCCCACAAATAGATCCCCAGCGCGTTTAGTCGGCACATTTTTGCCAGTCTCATTTTGTTTTGGAGGAGGGGGGATAAGGTGTTCCTGAAGGGGAGGGGGGTCACACTCTTGAGAGGATGAAAAATCCCCCTCCAGAGAGAAAAAAGAAAAAATCCTTCAGTGGTAGGAGAGGAGGAGGAAGAGGAGGAGAGGGGATGGGGGGGTTGTGGTTATGGTTTATGACCTCCAAGGTGAGCCGGCAATGTTCCGATTCTTCCCCTCAGATTCCGGAGTCGCCGGTGCTGAGCCGCGGGATGCTCATGACCTCACCGGCCGTGAAATCATGCTCGTGTCCGCTCACACTCCCTCCGGCGAGAAATCCACTAAATCCAGCCCGAGATAGTGTTCAGGACCACGGACAGAGGCAGGCGGAGGTACCGGTGGGGCTGCGGGGGGAGAAAGCTCGTCCAGGTTTTGGCTCCGAGGGGGGACAGAGAGGGGAGGAGGAGGAGGATGGGGGTGCTCGAGAGGAGGTTAGTCGCTCACAGGCTGTTGTTAATTGACACACAATTACACCCTCTTAAGTCCAGTCTGCGCGATCCACAGCGCGTAAAGGGGGAATCAGACATATTCCTGTGAAAAGAGCTGTTGGATCAGCGGGCAGCTGCGTCTCACTGTCTCCAGAGGTCTTCGAAACTGTGCAGGAGCGTTAAATCCCCTAATTCCACACACTGAATAGTCCCACACAGAGGAGTGCGTCTCTCAGATCTGAAGGATGGCTCTCACATGCATCCCACAGGAAGCTGGAGCGCTGCTCTGGATCCGTGCGTATCGGCTGTTGCGGGAGTCCCGGAGCTGCTGCTGCTGCTGCTGCTGCTCAGAGAGGGGGATCTGCAGGTAGAAGTGGTCGGCCTCCTTTTCTTCTTCTCCCTGTCCTTCCTCTTCACCTCCTCCTGCTGCCTCTTCTTCCTCTCGTAGCTGTCTCCCAGGGGCGAGTAGTAGTAGAAGTAGTAGTAGTAGTAGTACTTGGCGCTGAGGCAGCACGGCTCAGCTACTCCCATTGTCTGGTGGTGGTCAAGTTGGAGACGCACCTGCGGCCGCCGCTGCTGCTGCTGCTGCTGCTGCTGCGCTCCGCATCCGCTCCCATCCGGGCACCGCGTCCGTCAAAGCAGAAAAAAAACCTGTATGTATCCCCTCCAGACAGGTGAGAGTGTTATAAGCACGTAGAGAGCTGCGTTTCGGACCGATAGGGACCCTCTTCCATGGTAGGAGAGCGGCAGCGACACTGGCCCCTGCCCCGGCGCACTCACACACACTCACGTACACACACACACGGACGGAGGTACAGTATGAACGGATCAGCCAGCCCCGGCGCGCTCCGACACTGTATTTTCTTGCTGCAGTCATTTAGCAAACTCCAAAAAACGCACCTCACAGCAGACAGACACGCCCACTCGGTGTTCTCATTGGTCAGCGAGGTCCTGAGAGCGCCTCTGATTGGCTGTTGGAGTTGTCACTAGCTGGGAATGAGCTCTGCCCCTCCTGCACGAATCCGCCTGAGGAGGAATCTGTGTAATAAGAACTTATTGATGAGTTTACACGGACCTTACAGACATATTGTAAGGAAGATAGATTATATAGATGCTAAAGGGAGGTGAAACTGCACTTATGAGAAATTAAATAGCTTTTTTTTCCCCCTCAGCATCGAGCTTTTCAAACCCTGAAGTGGCACAAAATGATGCATGTGCAAAAGTGATGAAAACTAAGTGGAAATAAAAAACAGAGGTGCTGAGATTTTAAAGTCGTTTTGCTCTTAGCATTAAAAGTGCAGTGATTTATCGCTTTAAACCCTCATCCGAATGAACTTAATCTCAAAGTTTTCCCTTAGATTTGTCCTCGAAGAGCCAGAATGTTTATTCTGAATGAGAAAAGTGAATAAAACTCCAAATATAAGCACTTTAAGATGAGTAAGTCTCATTATAGCACAAGTCTGGTGAGTTCATCAGTGGATGCTAAGCTAAAAATGGCTAATAAGAAACTCTCCATCTCTAAAAACAACAAAAACAGGATATAAACAGTCTGCAAACATGACAGGAGAAGTTGACCTGGTGTCTTTCTGGCACAAGTCTAGGGTAGGGCTGTACAATTTATCAATTTTAAACCGTGATCAGATTATTTGACTATGACAATGTCAAAAAAATTAAAATCATCAAAGGGATTTTCCTCTCTATCATGTCTCGCACCTCTAGGCCACCGTAGGCTCCCTGTTCCTGCAGTTCCCTCACACACCAGCGTAAACAAACATGGCGTTTGAAAAAGAAGGCGATAATTTCGTGGTTAGATAGGACAAGAGCGAGTCAGTCATGTGGAATTCGTACGACTTCACAGTTTCAGAAGAAGAACAAACCACTCCCCGCTGCAAAGTCTGTCTGAAGGTGGTATCAACCCGTCCACACAGGATTAAACGCTTAAGTTTTTTGTCGTATTGGCGTATTGTCGTATTTCATCCACACGGCAAAACAACGTTTCAGGTGACTGTAAACGGTACTTTTTGAAAACGGGTCAGAGAGTGAATAAATCTGTAAACAACGACCATTTAAAAAAAATAATAATTTTTTTTGGCCAAGTCATGCAGCCCTAGTCTGGGGCATTTGAAGCTCCTCCCAGATTTAAATTAACACCTATACCTCTTCATGATATAATCTAATTAATGTTTTGAAGTGTAGCAGATCAAGCCCTTCAGAGAGTTACTACTTTTTGCAGGTGGTGTTCATGGACTTTGGCTAAATGTGATTTTGATTCTTTCACATGAGACACAAACAGTGGAGTGAATCAGAAAGACTCGGGTTAAGATGTCCATGCTGTGTTGGTGAAAAAGGCTGAACCATACACAAATCAAGGATCAAATTATAGGCAAACACAACAACAACAAAACTTACCTTAAAAGTGCACAGATCCAAACTCCACAAAGGTCCAAAAATACAGAGCAGCCAAAGAGTAATCCACCAAGAATAAACAGATCAGACTCAATTACTGGTGCAGGTAAAAAAACTGGTGATAAAACACAGGTGAGACAAACTTCCCCTCTTACTTCTTCTTTCTCTTTAATGGTGGTTGACAAACAAACTCAGGGTGCAATACTGCCACCAGCAGGACGGGAGTGTGAATCAGGAGACAGAGAAATGATCTGAGTGATCCTGGTTCTCCAAACTTTGTCTTCTGAGTGCGACAGCCGGGAAGTGTGATACCTGCTCAGGTGAACATGCAGAGATTGGTCTGAATAAGTAATGTTTGTGTCCAATCTGGAATTGATTTCACTTCCTCAGCTTATGTGGCTCAAGTCTTTGCAGCACTATCTCTGGAAACGCTGCATCATTTGCATATTGATGGTTTGTAATTCCAAAGAGGATTACACAAACTAATCCGATAATTTTACAACAGGCTTTTACAATGCACTTATACTGCTTGCTAGAGTGCTCAGATCACTGAAATATTGATATGATATTCCAACAAGCTCTTCTTTTATATTTAAGGAGCACTTTCTACCTCTGCACACACACAAAAATACACAAAAAACACACACAAAAGCACACACAAACATCCTCCTCCTCAGGATCGTTTTGTCCAAAGTGTCCGCTGGAACGTGACTCTGATTCTGAGGCCCGCAGGCACACGAGGAATCACAAGGCTGAGTGATACTGGGACTGGAGAGCACACACTGACACACACACAATAACACACACTGACACACTCACACACACACACTCACAGGGGAAGAGAGGATGAGAGCTGCTGAATATGGAGATGATGTCTTCATTAGTGTAAAGGGAAGCTGCGTCTGAGCTCAGAGTAAATAATGAAAATGTTTCATGTCAGTCAAGTCCAGCAGAGTCCGAGTTTAAGAACGAAAAGACGACATCACAAACGTGTGACACCGACCGTTTTCAAACCTCTGTTGGGATAACAAAAAAGCAAACCAAAGAAAGAAGCATGATCGTCGTAATCTGCAGCATAACGAGAAATGATTTATTGATTTCATGGAGCAGCGGTTCTGAATTTGACAGTGAATGTTGTAGCTGCTGTCGGTTTAAGGAAGCATTACAGGATCCAGGATGGTTCCCAGGCACGACAAACCCTCCTCAGAGCCCTGCGGAGAAAGAAAAGGAGGGGGAGGAGGGCTGTACGAAGTGAGAAAGTAATGTTAGGAGGAGGAAAGGTCTGAATTCAAGAGGTTAGTTGAGGTTTGGTCCCGCCTCACTCTGAGTTTTCCCTTTTCTCTGTGTTTGTTCTGATAAACCTTTTTGTCTTTTATTATTTTCTCGAAGAAAATTAAAAAAGAAATAAAGCAGGTGATGCTGCTGTATCACCCTCTAAGCTTTCCTACTCTCCAAAGCCCAGTACACTCACCGAAAAACACTCTTCAACACAAATCAATCAATCAAATTTTATTTGTATAGCACCAATTCACAACATTCGTCATCCCAAGACGCTTTCCAAAGAAACAGAGCAGGTCTAGACCACGCTCATGGTTTAATAAATTATCAAGACCCAACCTAAGATGGGATTTGGCCCATCTCATCTAACATGAGTGACAGTGGAGAGGAAGAACTTCCTTTTAACAGGCAGAAACCCTGAGCAGGACCAGACTGATGCTGGACAGCCACCAAGATCCTGCTGGGTTGGGGAAGAATGTAGAGAGAAGAGGGGAGAGGGGAGAGGGCAGGGGGAGAGAGAGAGAACAAGATAGACGGAAGGAGAGAGAGTAGAGAACGAGGGTGAGAGAGAGAGAGACAGGGGACAGCAGCAACATTAAAACAACAGCAACAACAACAGCAGCTCATGTAATGGTGAAACAACATGAGTTCAGTTTACAGGGTTAGGATATAAGTAATTATGGACTATGTTAAGTTAATTTAATGTGATTACAGTCAGCAGGCCTAATAGTAGTTAACTCTAGTTTTATGTTATTAATATCAGTGAGGCTGATGTTCATGTCTGCAGCAACAGTCCAGAGGAATCCAAGAGAAGAAGGAGCTCAGGGCCTGAGGTGGACAATCATAGACGATGCAGCTGGAGTCAGGCAGGTCCGCAGCAGCCAACCGTCTGTAGCATCAGACCAGAGGAACCTAGGAGACTGGGGGGCTCAGAGACATACAGAGAGATCTGGTTAGTAATTAGATGGGAGAAAATGACTTCAATGTACAGGATAATGAAATAACTCATTATGGACTATCCATCCAGCCATTTTCTACCGTTTATTCCTGTTCCTGGGGTCGCGGGGGGGCTGGAGCCTATCCCAGCATCTTCAGGCAAAGGCAGGGGACGCAGGGTGGACATACAGAGACAAACAACCATCCACGCTCACATTCACACCTACGGGCAATTTCAAAGTGGCCAATTAACCTAACCCCACTTAGGCATGTTTTTGGGATGTGGGAGGAAACCGAAGTAAACCCACAGAGACACGGGGAGAACATGCAAACTCCACACAGAAACACCCTGACCCAGATTCGAACTCAGGACCTTCTTGCTGTGAGGCGACAGTGCTAACCACTACACCAATGTGCCGCCCTAATTATGGACTTTGTTAATTTAATTTAAGGTGATTAAAGCTGGCAGGTTCAATGGCGGTTCACTCTAGTTTTATTTTATTGATGTCAGTTAGGCTGACGTACGTGTCTGCAGCAACAGTCTGGTTCTGCTCAGGGTTTCTACCCACCAGAAGAAGACGCTCTCTCCTCGTTCATTTCACTTGAAACACGCTGCTTGATAAAGTGCTCTGCTCAAGGTAGGTTAAAGCTATTCTTCTCACACTTCAGGGCCTTTTTGAATGAAAGTATAAAACATGGACATGTTCTCTGTTGGATATCTTCAGAAAATCATGTTTGTGGTTCATCAGTCGGTTATTTGGTGTGTTGGTTGGTGAGATGGTTGGGTTAGTTTTTGATTGGTCAGATCATTGGTTTGGTTGTTGAGTTGATGGTTTGTTGACTGGGTCACTTGTTTGATTGGTTGGTTATGGGCTGGGTTAGCAGTTTAGTCAGCTAGTTAGTTGGTTTAGTTTGTTGTCTGGCTGCTGTGACAGTTTTTTGTTTCGTAGGTTACTTAGCTATTTATTTAGTTGCTGATTAGTTGCTTCATTGGTAGGTTTAATAATGAGTTTACTCTTTGGTTTGTTGCTTGAGCGTTTTTTCAATTTAAGTAAATAAAAATGGGAAAAAAAGAAGCTTCAGACTTATAAAAAAAAAGTCCAAATTAGTTTTGAAGTCGAACAGAAAACTCTTTTGGAAAACAGCCACAGAATGAGCACCAGAGCCACAGGAGCAAACATCGGAGAAAAAACTCATCAGTCTCTTCTTGATCCCCGTTTGCCCGAGCCTGACTCAGGCCGGTGTCCAAGAAGAAATACACCACAGAGGTGTTTTACAGTGTCCTCAAACAGGACCCTGAATCTATACATCAAGGTCCTCCCTGCAGAAACTTACTGGTTAGCTTAATCTGAGTTGGTGCAGTTGCATAAATGTAATCTTTATGCATGCAATGGATTCAAGTATGCATGAATAAAACCCTGTGCAGCTTTAAAAGTTTGAGTTTAACATGTTAAAGTTACAGACAGAACCAGACTGGCTCAGGGACAGACGTTTCCCTCCCATGATTCAGCAGCGAGTGGAAAGAAGAGGCGGCGTGATGAATATTTAAACCATTACACAGCCATTATAGCTCTTTATGTAAATGCAGAGTAAAGTGCTGTGGTGGTTATTTATAGTCACAGAAAGCTGTAATTGGCTTTGGTCGTTGTTTGGATTGGGCCAACTCATCCAGCTGACCCAGAGCTGATGTAGGGAAGGTGGGGTGGTATGGAGCGGCTGTGTGAGCGGAGGGTTGCAGGTTCAAACGCTCAAGTGAAAAAGCCGAATTCTGAAAAACTACGGTCACTTTCAGGGCAACCTGAACACATGGCTCAGTTTGTTATATTTACTGTGACGTCCAACTATTTGTGTAAACATTTCTGACAACAGTTAACTTTTCACTTTTCCCTTCAGACAACATAAACTCCAAAAAGGACTGGAGCAGTTGGCAGCCAAGTCTGAGGTCATTTCCCCTCCTGCAAAATAACGGTGGGCTACTCCTGATCGGGGACTGGGCTCCTCTTCAGGACAGGATTTTAAGTGCCTTTTAGTCTTGCAGGAGGCAAAGCTATCAGTTTACAAGTCCATCTATAATCCAAAACCTCACCTGTAACTCTTTAGCTTTTGGTGGAGATTGGAAGAATGAGATTTTAGACACAAGAGGATTAAATGAAGCGAAATCCCTCACAAGGTGGCTTAGAGACAGATGCTCAGACATCCAGAGGGGGCTCAGAGCCGGGCTGCTATCCTGCTGCATTGAGAGCTGCAAATGAATGTGGTCCAGGTATCTCAGTGGTGTCCTCTTGATGAGATTTTTGAGAGTATGTCCAACCATCTGACCTGGGTACACCTTATGAACATAAAGGACAAGATGGAAAACATCGCAGAGGGGACACGTCTACAGACAATGTTGAATCGACTGCGTTAAGTGAATGTGAGTCAGGTGAAATACGATCAGATGACTGAAATCAAAAAGATTAGCAGGCCTCTGATTGGAGTTTAACCATAACTCCAACCCATGAATGGACAGGTTTAGATCATTTAGTCCTCAAACTCTGCAGACCTCAAAACTCATAATAGTGCAAAGAGACGCTCCTGAAGTGAACAGACTCAACTGCTTATTTCAATATCTTTACGCCACATTTGATCAAACCTTACCAAGCAGTCTCGGTGTATCCTCTTGCATGCATATTTGGACTATATGCACAAACCAAAGAGCTGTGCTTCATTTAGCAGATTTATGTGACTAGATCTGGAATTTTGAGTAAATCTGGCTCATGAAACCTTTCTGTATCTCACAGTTTGGTCCTGTATGGTAAGTTCAGCCTGGTCTTTCTTCAGAGGTAACCACTCCTTCATACTTGCATTTATCCTGTTGTTGAGTTTGAGATGTGAGTTTGTGCAGCTGGATGTGCTCGGGGTTTGAGTTTACAGTGTGAGGATGTTTCACTGCAGTCAAAACTTTCTGCAAACTTTTCTCAATCAAGCGTCTGTCCTCGATTCTTTAAATGGATTCCGTTGTTTGTTGATTGTGTTGCTCAGACCGCGGGTGCAGGATGCCATCTGCCTGTGATTGTTCTTAATCTGATACTTTATCGATCTCCGTGGAGGCTTTTTGTTCTCGAGGAGCGGCTCTGCGAGAGCACACATCAATTACTGAGACATAAAGTCATGTTTCTGCGTCTGTTTGTTGGTGCAGAAATGTATGACGCCTCAGTTTGGGTTTATCTGTATGTTATTGTTTCTGAGATATGAGGTCTGAGATGCAAAAACACAAAGAAAGAAAGAGAGTGATAGAGACTTAATAAATAATCTTAATGTGGATTTTGACGGTATCTCTCAAAGCTGTTATGAATGTTAAAATGTTTGGATGCTTGTTGTAAAAGCTGAGTTATGTTGTGGGATCTTAAAAGTACTTCAGAGTCCTCACAGTAAGGGACAAAGTTTTGTTTAGACGTCTGTTTGGATATAGATGTTCTGGCATTAAGAGGAGATACAAACACAAGACAATAAAGTGCTGAAATGGCAACAAATGCAGGCGGCAGAACCAGCAGAAACTTCAGTGAAGATATGAAACTTCAGCTGCTTCACATCTTCAGTTCATGCCGTCATGAGTGAAAGAGAAGAGCAAAGAGAAGCAGTAATCACTCTTCTTGCATAACAAACAGAGGGAATACATTTGAATATATGGAGACTTCATCACTGGTGATATTCGTGGAAACCGGATGTATTGGATGAAGTTACACGCCCAGAAACACAAGTTTCTGCATGGCGGGTTTGCTCACAGCTGAAGGTATCGTCAGGCAGATCGACATTTGTTTGTTGGTATTTTGGGTTGACTGTCAAACTTAATATATTGTTTGTTTGATGCAAAAGGATTGTGTTTACTTTAGCCTTAAACATGGCCAAGAATATAGCTTCATTAGGACCAGTCGAGCCGCGTAATGTACAACCAGAACCAGTTCTAACTTTCAGAGCCAGTGCAGAGAGAGGGAAAAACTCCTGTCTGCTAGAAACTTCAACTTGGTGACAACTTGGAGTCCTGGCTTGAGAGCAGTTTGGTCCCTCAGACCTCAGTCCTGCAGCAGTCAAACAAGAACCAGACTAAATATAGCTTGGACCCGGATGACACCCCCCCTGACAAGCTTGCTGGCGAGTTAGTGGAAGGAAAACAAAAGTATGTGGAGTCTGTTAACACACACAGAGGAGTGCTGACAGTTTACAGCTGAGCCGTGCGATCAGCTCAGTGTCCAGGAGTTGTTATGGTCCACTAAGACCAGCAGTACCTGAAGAGTCTGACAGCAGCAGCAGCAGCACCAGAGACTGTCTGTACTTCTGTGTTTTTGTGTATTTACCCACATGCTGGTTTTTACTCCACTTTGCTGCCTGCTCAGTGGTCGGTGTCCTCTCCAAAAAAAAAAAAGAAGAGTTTCCTCTCTCAGTTTTCCGTTAAGTCGAGGACAGACTCGGAGCTAAGATGATGTTCAGCTGCAGACCTGCAGAACGGGTCAATAACCCCAGTCTTCTAATCACAGCAGCGTCTCAGTAACATTTATCTATTTCTAAAGGTCATCGTGTCCACTCTCAGTCTTCAGAGGAAGACTTGAGGAGAGGAGCATTCCTCATATCAGAGCAGATAATCGATGGCTGCTATAGGAAGTAGTTCAGTAAGAGTCGCTGTTACAGGAGGAGTGGGAGATATCTGGAATGAATCAGACATGCTGAGATGAAGCTACAGTATGAAGATGAAGCCCGTCGCCTAAACCGTGCTGGAAATAACGGAGATGATGTAAAACACGAATAGTATGTAAATTTACAGCTAAAAGAATAAGGTGAGGTTTTAACTGATGCTTCCATTAAAACTATTAAAACAATCCATGCAAAAGACACGCTCCATCGATGTGCCATATCGCATCTGCATGAATGTCCAAACCATAGAGTGTATATACTATGGACAACTTGGATCTGCCTTCCGTCATTATACCAATTTGAAGCGGAATTGCTCTCCATATATCCAGGATTTTCTCAACTTGCGCAACAGTTTTACACGTTCGACGGGTGAGTCCCTGTGATGACGCTCGGCTCAAACAGAGTATCCCCCGGTGAGCTACGCAATCTTCGTACTCCCATTGGCTGTATCAAGTGTCAATCATAGAAAACATGAACCCCCTAATAACTTTTGAAAACGGAGCTTCACAGAAAAAAGAGGACTTGAGCACAAACCAGTCTGACAGTAACTACATGTCAACATCACAACCAGGGGGGAGAAAAATTCATATTCTGTGTAATAAATTATAAAGTTTGTCCACAGCTCCATAGGGATTGCTGGAGGGGGCGGGATTTATGACCTATACTGCAGCCCGTCACCAGAGGGCGCTGTTCTCACGTTGGTTTCACCCAGCAAGGAGGCAGACGGCGTCCATTCTATATACAGTCTATGGTCCAAACACACAAATTAACGCATGAGTTGGATTTACTTTGTCATTTCAGTCTCTTTATATCAAACACGGCTGACACTGGCAACTTTGGGAGGATCTGCTGCATTCGCACAATTGAACAAATAATCCGATCTCCTCACTAGTGGAGTGTGTAGTTGCATGTGAATTTTGTGTTTATGCAGGTTTGTGCACATGCAAAATGAGCTAAAAACTTAAAGACTTTTTTTAACTTTCTGACTTTTAGTTATTTATGTTCTGTGCATTTGATGTTTACACCAGCTGTGATCAGATACGTAGAGGACAGGATAAGTCAAGTGTTTTGACCATAGAGGGCACCAAAATTGGCTAATAAAAGTTCCTCACTGGTGCTTTAATAGACATGTAAACAGAGGATATGGTGAGTTAACTCATCTTGACTCTTTAACTGATGACGTCTTAAATCTCCTTATTAATGCATTTTGTTTAGTTTGTTAGCCATGAGCCTTTCCTCAACAAATATGCAAAAAAACAAAAAAGAAACTCTGCAGCTGTGTCCATTTTGACCAGCAGGGACGTCCTCGATGCTGATAGCTGAGGACATGCAAAAAAACAAAAAACAAAACAAACAACGCCTGGATCTCCATATAAAAAAGCTGAGATGACAATGACTTTTATTCATATGTATGAGTTATTTATGTTGAGCCGATTAGGAAGGTCACATTGGCAAACTGAGAGATTTAAGAAGGAAACGGACAAAGAGACAGAAGAGAAAGAGCGGAGTAAAGACGGGCCGGAGGAGAGGCATGACAATGTGTTTTCTACTTCCTCTACAGAGCGTCTATGACCGTGAGGAGGAAGCTTCGAGAAACACCCGCAGTTTGATAAAACCGTGTTTTCTTGTCAGACAGGAGTAAGGCACGAGCCGCTCAGCTCCTCATTAGACGCTGGTGTTGTTTTTTCCTCCGCTCTTGTGTTTTTAAGACCCTCTCCCCATCGGCAGAGACAGTCTGAGCTGCTTTTCTCAGACAGTCTGCTCGGTTTTCTTTTCATTCTCTAATGAGACAGGCCTTCATCGCCGCTCTTGTAGCCAGTCATCTTCGAGTTATAAGGTAAATGTTTAAATGGAAACGGAAAGATAAACAGTGAACGAAGTTATTAACAGGCCCGCTTTAGACTTTTGAACACAGACTTTCTTCTTCAGAGGTGGCAGGATGAAGTTTCAGCCAGTGAGATAAGTCCCACTTGAATGTGGGGATGGTTTATTTTTGAGACATACTGATACCTTCTTTATGATTGGAAAACTAATTGATACTATTATCCAGTCTTCTCTGTTATTTGGGTGAAGAGGAGGATGGTCGCCCTGCAGCAGCAGACAGAGTTGACAAAGTTCATTCAAGCTCCGGACAGTCCAAGGTTCTGTATTTTGTCTTATTTTGATGCACAACGCTGATGTGTTTGGTCATGGAGGTTATCATGCAACAGATTTTGCATTTCACTCAATTGGACCTTTTTGCATGTGCAGAAATCATCGCCACAGAACTCTTAATACCTGCTAGCTGCTAATTTTATGAACCATCTGTTAACCGGCATGCGACATTGATTTGATTAACACGACATTTCGAAGCATTTAGCAACATCAGGATCATCCAGAAGGTAAAGTCCACCAACCTCTGGAGCTGAAGTAAATGTAGTCTTCACTTTAGAGTTTACAGGAAACACACATTATATCCTCTCCGGTTCAGCACAGCCTGCGGTGAATAAAGCGTGCAGGTACACAGAGTGCAGACACAGCACCGGAGGCTGCAGACATCGCAGGTATGCCTCAGACTTTAATGCAGGGTTGTGCAGGCTTGCATCATGACCAGTGTAGCTGCACAACCTCCCTAATGGATCACCAACTCTCTCTGCTCACTGCTGAGTTTAACTTTATCTCAAAGTTTCTCCTTGTTTTTGTCTGTTTCTCTTTCCTGAAGTCTGGGAACTCCGTTCGATAACTTTTAATGATGCAAATAACCTGCAACAAGTTCAAAACACCAGACTAAGGCCTACAAAGGTGACATACTTCATATTTTAGGGTAAGTCAATAACTATGACCCTGACTAACTGGATTCAAATCTGGAGCATTTTGGGTTCTACTTTGACTACACGAGAGAAAACTTGTTTCTCAGTCCAGACTCTCAGCAGACTAACCCCCATTTCCCACCACATCCGGAGCAGCTACGAAAAGGCCGTATCTGCCGATTGCAGCTGATCGTAACCATTCAAGTTAATGTGTCAATTTCGTTCGGCTGCGGATCGCCGGGCTCCACAGCTGATCACAAGAGCGCTATTTTTACCGGACGTCGGAGCATGATGAATAAATTCGGCACAGATTAACCCGTGCTGGAAAGGAAGTCGGGCACAGACACAAAATAAAAAATCCGGCTTCTTTTCAAAATAAAACACTGTGTTTCAGGCGGATCTTATTTCACACCATGCAAACGAGCGAGGACAAACAAGTGAAAGGTTTTTAGATGTCATTTCATCCCGATGACACCATGGATAAGGAGATGCTGATTTTAAAGGTCCTTCCTCCTCTGGAAGGACAAGATCTACTCTTTATATGGTTAGCCTATGTGACTGTCTTTATCGAGACAACTCGTTATCGTGCATTTGCACATGAATCCATGGGTTCTTGTAAGTCCTTGCGATTACCGCTGTCCGTAATCCACCACGAAATTTGCCTCACAAACAGATCTGGTAGTAATTGGTGGATGGCGAAAATCGGCGCCATTCCAAATCCGAGCCGTTCCAGATGCAGTGGAAATTCACGGTAAGCAGGTTTAAGTGCTGTACTTCAAAAAGTCTTCAGTAAAATGACTTTTTAAAAGCTGTTAGCCGTTAGCTTAGCGCTCTGGGCTGCTTTGAGTCTCATGAGGTGAAGCTGCTGACTGGTCTGAACTCCTGCTCTCCTTGATGCTCATCTGGCATCATCACATTGTAAATGTCCTCATATAATCTCCACACACACACACACACACACACACACACACACAGCATTATCCAACCTCAACCTTGAGTTATGGCATGGCCGCCACTGGCAATCACATTAAGAGGCACATTTCTTCATATTCACACAGGGGACCACATCGAGCAATCTGCTTAATTTAGCCAGACTGATGAATTGTACGGCCGCACTCTCTCTCTCTTCACTCTCAGTCTATCTCTCTCTACCCTCTCTCTCTCTTTCTCCATCACCAAACTTCTCCTTCCCCAGCTTTATCCCCCTGCCTCTCCCGTGTCCTTGAGGTGGACGGCTGGTTCTCGCTATGGCTGGCGGAAATGTCAGACAGACAGACAGAATAACCTGGAGTTACCTGCTTTCTGCAACCTGCAAACCATACAGGAGGCTGAAATGAAGCAATGAGCCCATTTAGCATTCAGCTGCTTAAGGGCTTACGAAGTGAGATGCAAGCAAACAAGTAGCCAACCAAGGTGAAAATAGCAGGTGTGTTTAACATTTCTCAAAAATAATGAGGAATTTTAAGGTCATGTTTTTCTTCAAATGCAGAAGACTCAAAAGATTCAATCTGCAGAGCTGAGAGCTAATGAACAATGAGATGTTTGTGTGGTGATTGTAGTCCTTCAAAGAGCTTCCATTTGCATCAACCTAATGACAAATATCTGTTTAAAGACTAGTGCCTTATCTCCGATTGTGATGTGAGAGCAAAAATAAGATAGAAGTCAACTTTCCCTGTCACTGCTAAAACGCTGAGCCAACATGTTTCACATTATAGACGCGGCATGACGGCATATCAGGCGATTCAATCAATCAGCTCAATTATTTCTCCATGACAGCTTCAGATCAGATTGAAAAGACTTCACTGAAAAAGACACGAGATATCAGATTAAAGTTTGTCTCGAGGAGCAGAAATCAAGTTTCTCTTACAGAAGCATGTTTGCAGAAGTTCCATGCTGCTCCTGCTGGGAGGAGTTTTATGAGGTTAACAGGTATCTTTCCTCAGGCCAGACTTTGGGAACATTTATGCTCTTGTTCTGGCACCACGCTGATCAGCATCACTGTGGTCTGGCAGCTCCCTCTGTTTTTTTCTGGATTCCCCCTCATGATGTTTCTCACACATGACCGTCTGATAGGATTTTACCAGTTTACATGGTGGCAGAAGTGGCACGCTCTGGATCCAGGTCTTGAAATGTTTGTTTTGTAAATGCAGTTTTTCGATAAAAGAATGGAGAGATGCTGAGAAGAAGTGGAAAACGCCATGACGCCTCTTATGGAGGTTGTTATGTTGATTGATGAACAAGTCAATATCTCTACGAGGATTTGATAATCAATTTTTTTTAAGAGTAATGCTAATCTGTCATCAGTTAATTCAGATCAGATAATTACAGTCAGAAGTTTTAGACAAAATTAGCCTCTTCTCCAAAGCTATAAAGAGATGCACTTCCTCATGTCAGGCACCGGGGGCGTAATCCATTTATTCATAGGTCATATTGTCAAACAAGGTCTTTATATTTCAGTGATCCTATTTTGTCACAATTACCCAAACTGTCCACAAATTATTTTCTTTGAGTCAAACCAACGAACTAGAAAAGTAGGTTATAATTCTTTAAGTTTGATCACATTGACAAGTCCCAAGATGCAATCAGGACGTACAGCCAGGAGAGTCTGACCGGCTGCTAATGATCAACGATAAAAGCTGAGCAGATGGAGTGAGAAACTTTGATACCAACTTTTACTGACTGCATCAAACAAACAGAGATCAAACAAATCTTATCCCAATGCATTTTCAAAATGACCAAACATCAGCTGGAAAAATAAACTTTTTCTACAATCAGCTCTACCAATGTTTCTGAACGGCTCCGTCTGCTCGCTGCAGAATTCATGTCATTGAAATGCTGAGAACGTCCTCTCCTGAGGTACAACAAGAACAGCAGCTACATGGTTGGTCAAAAACAAAATGTCCTCTGGAGGCGACAGAAAACAACGGAGGACAGAACAATGTGGTCCTGGTGTTTTAGACAGAACGGTCTGCAGTGAGGACCAGCAGGGACCAGAATTTAAAATGAAGGGTTTAGGTGTAACCGGCTGCCTTTCCCTGCCTCTGTGGTGTCACAGTATATGTTAGCTAGAGTGATGTGGGAGATAATGTGGCCAAAATTAAACAAAGACAGCTAACAGGCTGGCATATGGACAACTGATCTAATATCTCCTTGTGTGGTGATGTCTCACGTCTCAAAATACTTTAACTGTAAACGGTGGCAATACTCAAAAGACAAGTTATAGATAAAAAAAAAAAAACCTGTTTTAGCAGCTGGCTACACTGTGAGCTGAAAGGTGTACTGTCAAAGAGAACGACTGTCTAGTCCTGACATTAAAGCTCCTGTGAGGAACTTTTAGTTTATGTCAGTATTGGCGCCCCCATATGGACAAAGCAGTCTTTGCTTATCTCTACATGCTTAAGTAGAGACTTTTGACAACAAAACCTTCCCCCCTCACACTGATTTCAGGTATAACAAATCCAGTATTAAATCAACCACTGCCAAAAAAGCTTCATCTGGGAATTTTAAACAGAAACTTGAATAAAGTTGTTTGGATGTTGTTTTGGTCATATCTTAACAATCATTCAGAGGCCCCAAAGCATAACAAACTTAAATGTAATATTTTCTGGAAACCGGACCTGTAGTTTCCAGGACAAATGAAATCGAGATGAAAGAATGAGAAGAAAAAAATGTTAATTGGGGTCATGAGTGGGGTACATTGTATTCGATTTTTAACAAATCTTTTAGGATGCCTTCACTCTTGATGTGTGACAGCTGATCTTTGCATCTCTTATAAGTTAAACTCCAAAACAAAACTTCTCATTATCAAAACATCTTGGTTTAAGTAATGATTGTTTTTTTGCTTTGCAGAGGCTCCATACTATATTTTTCATGTATGTGACAAACATTACTGATAAGATGCCAATTCAGTTGTCATTTTCTGTTTATTTCTGCAGAATAAATTCAAAGAGCCGTCTGTTTTCAATGTTTTTTAGGCTGTAAAAGGTCTTATCTGTTACCATGCATACCAAAAAGAAATTTCACAGCTGTCATGCCTCCTGTAAGAAGCCGGGTTAGCAGTGTTGTAGGCTCAAAGCTGGAGTTGTTAAATTCAATAAATAACATGTGACCTTTACTTCTGTGTGCCACAGTCTTTCAAGGCTGCTGACCTTGTTTTAAATGTGTGTCTTCAGGAAGGAAAAAAACAACCTCTCTGATCTTCACCCTCGCTTTAGCTTAAAGGAAGAAAGGCGTCAGCACCGCAGCTCAGCAGGAAACCATCCGTTCATTACATCAGTCAAAACCACCATTGAGATTAATACCAACGGGGTCGTGCCGTTTTATTCCTGAGGAGAAAAATGCAGTTGTCAGTCGACCTAATTGCGCTCTCATGGTGCATGAGGGCCCGCTGAGTTATTGAGAGCTCTACCAGCAAAATCATGATCGACGAGCAGCAGGAGGGCCTGACATCGCACTTCACACGCCGGCTGCTCCATCAGGACGGAGGGAGGGGGGAGCAGAGAGGAACAGAGAGATGGAAGGATAGTGTCACATCAGAGAGACATGATCCACATGAGCGTGTCAATGCAAATGAAGTCAGATAAGTTCATTGTTTCTGATGCAATTTGCTTTGTTAGATTGCTTTGTTGTGCAGAGTTATTACACCTGAACGATCAGATCTGTGAGCATCTCTCCTCCTCTGCAGAGAAAAATGATAAAAAGGGACAGATATCATCTCCATCTCACACAAATCATGTTCAAAGCTGCTGCTTTTCCTTGTTTTTTTATTCATTTGTAGAGTACGACAGAGCTGGAAGTGTTACACAGGATATCAGGCTGAAAGATCAATATAAAATGGCGCCATTTTAATGAGTGAATGAGCTGCGGTTTCCTCGCACAGAAACAAAATTATGACCATTGTTATAAAATACTGCATGAACAAATGAGTGCATTTGCATATGAAGAAAGTTTGAATGTTTAGTGCTTCTGTGAGTGGATATTTAAGAAAAAGATGTTTGAAGCCTTTGGAATATCATGATATCAGAAAACCTGATCCAGCTGCAGGACTAACATCTGGGACCTCTAACACCTGTAAGTGAACACATCATGGAAATCCTGCAGACAACATGAATCCATGACCCAGACGGACCGGTAACATGACATCCAGACCAAATAAAGAAAAACAGGCGAGTTGTTTTCAGTGACTCAGTTTGATGATTTTTTTTTTTTTTTTACCCACAATTAGAGACTTGACCACAATCTGAGCTGAGTCAGAAACATCCAAACAGTCGGACTAATAAATGTGATTATTATTATTAGAGTGATTGAAAAGCTCATAACAACATGTAGATCTGTCCAAAGTCTGATTCTAGATGTCTTTACAAACACACTGATCCAACAGAAGCAGACAGAAATATCCATCGATCACATGAACACAAATATTCAGCAAACAGAGAAAGAAACAGATCATCTGAAGAGTTTTTGGGGACGACTGGAAAGACTTAAGACAGTTTCTGTTTCTAGAGTCTCAGACCTTCAACATCTGCACCAACTGAAGGTGATTTGAACAAACGATCATCTTGATGTTGTTGATATCAAACTTGAAGATTTTTCAAAATGAGAAATACAAACAAAGTTCTCCACAATCACTGTCCTTAAAGCTGCGACCAAATCAGCATCTTTAGAAAAGAATCAAAAAGCTGAAATGAAGAACTAAACCCAGAGTTTTTGGTGAGACTGATCCACAAACATTTACAAACCAGAACATTTCAAGAGTTCAAGGATCTCAGTCCATGATTTTGGTCTGATGGACTCAAAATTCTGCTTATTTCAGTTCAATAAACTCAACAGAGGCTTCATAAGGTAACAGTCCAGCATGTAGAGGTTCAGTGAATGTGGTCTTGACTCTGTGGAGGAGAGTCATGGTTTCAGAGACACTGTAGAAGGACAGAATACCTGCTCTGTGATCCAGGTACACTCCTACTCTGGAGGACGGAGGACCTGAGACATCAGTGTCGACTTTGTTGTGTATAAATTCATATTTGTCTGCAAAACAGTTTAACCTCCAAGATTTGTCATTGAATCCAAATCTACAATCATCTGAGTTCCCTGCTCTGCTTATAGTCTTGTATGCGACTGCTACCCTAACCCCTTTCCCTCTCCAGTCCACCTCCCAGTAACAACGTCCAGTCAGACTCTCTCTACTCAGGACCTGAGCCCAAACAGTGAATCTGTCTGGATGATCAGGATAAGACTGTAGTTGTTCTGTCAATGTTGCTCTTCTGTTTCCATCAGATAATAACAGTCGTCTGTTTGCTGTGTTTGGATCCAGTGTGATTCTTTTTGAGTATCTTAAGAAACCAGCTCTGGTCTTGGGTTCTGCTGGTTCTGGTGGTTCTGACAGTAAAACATCCACTTCAGTCACAGCCTGTGAGACGTTTGTCCACGTCTCTGTCAGAAGATCCTGGAGTTTCTCTCTGACCTCTGACACAGCTGCTGTCACCTCCTCAAAGTATCTCAGAGGACGGATGTTGATCCTGGATGAATCTGCAGGTTGACCCGGTTCTGACACTGAGGGGTAGCTGTGCAGAAACTGGTTGTGGTCCTCTGTGAGTGAGAGCTTCTGCAGATCAGCGTCTTTCCTCTTCAGCTCAGTGATCTCCTGCTCCAGTTTCTCCTGAAGCTCTTTGACTCGACTCACTTCACGTTCCTGCTGGGATCTGACCTGCTGCTCCACGTCAGAGCGGCGTTTCTCCATGAGACGGATCAGCTGGCTGAAGATCTTCTGGCTGTGGTCCACAGCTTTATCAGCAGAGCTGTTGATAGCCTCCACCTCCTGTTGGAGCAGCTTCACATCTTCTTCTCTGTCCTGGATTCTCTGCTGGATGTTTTCTCGACTCTCCTCCAGATCTTTCTGCCTCTCAGTCCTTTCTGCTGCAGCTGAGACTGTGTCGTGACCTTTGTGTTGGTCCACAGAGCAGAGATAACAGATAGACTGTTGATCAGTGCGGCAGAACATCTTCATCACCTCATCATGACGAGAGCAGATGTTCTCCTGGAGCGTCTTGGAGGGCTCCACCAGCTTGTGTTTAGCATAGGCAGGAGATTCATAATGAGACTGAAGGTGTTTTTCACAAAATGAGATCAAACAGACCAGACAGGACTTGACAGCTTTCAGTTTTCTCCCACTGCAGACGTCACAGGCCACATCTTGAGGTTGAGCATTAGAGGGATCATCAGGAGCAGCTTGGAGTCCGCTCTTCTTCAGTTCCTCCACTAAAACTGCTAACATGGTGTTTTTCATCAGGACAGGCCTCAGTGTGAAGGTCTGTCTGCACTGAGGACAGCTGTAGATCTTCTTCTCATCCTCAGTATCCCAGTAGGATTGAATACAGTTCATACAGAAACTGTGTCCACAGGTGACAGTCACCGGATCCTTCAGTAGATCCAAACAGATGGAACAAGAGAAAGACTCACGGTCCAGATGAACTCCTTTCTGCGCCATTTCAACACTCGCTGTCGACGACGACTGACTGACTGAGTTTTTTTTCCTGAGAAGTGAAACTAGTCTGAGCTCTGATCTCAACATGTGTGAGTCAGCAGGATCAGCTCAGCACACATTGGTTACACCCAACCTCAACTGTAGATCTGAAGGGGAGGGAACAAGGAAGTGAGTGTGCTGTGTGAGAGAGGAGGGAGGGGAAATCCAGTTTTTCTACATTCCAGGAAGAGGAGCGGCGATGTGAACTTTAGACTCTCAAACTCAAACAAACAGAAGTTATTAAAGCTGCAGTGGTCCTGAAGAGCAACTGCACCAACGTTTCACTAAATACATCAACAGTTTCTCCCCTCATTTAAACCTCATCGATCACAGAAACACTTGTAACTAGTGAAATATTTCTTTGTGTGTCTAATGAAAAAGTTTTGTATTTTGTTGCATGTTCTTGGGTGTCATGTAATATTTCTGAATCCTGTTAAATATTTTTGCAGTTTCTCATGTTGTTCACTGTCCCTCAGAAGGCAATTTTAACCTCCATTTGTCCGGAAGGGCATCCAGGTGGTGCTGTGTCCTGATTAATCCTTTAAGAGAAGAGCAGTTTTATAGAGAATTTTTCTTTTTTTGGAAACAGCAGCAAAATTTGAAAACACTGCAACGAGCGTTTTATTGATCTATTCAGAGTTTAGTGCATGTACAGTATTTGTTTGTATTCAGTCTGTTTTAAGATGCTGTCAAGTTGTGATCTGTTAAAGATATGAAGCTTTAAGTGCAGTTTAACTTCAAGTCAATCAGTACTAGGGGTGGGCCATATCATACTGTGTACCTGTGTACTTTTTTTGGTGATAAAAATTTGTTATGTTGCGTATGACGTTCCCTACTGCATACACAACAACATCAGAGAGTGAGAACAGCACAGCAGCGTCAACTTCGTCTTCAAATGAGGATCTAGTGCCAATAAAGGGAACTACCTCTGTGTTGTGGAGGTGGTTTGGCTAACACAGCTAATGAGTTTTACCACCTATAGCTAAAACACACGGCGGAATATCAGCAGGCTTTGAAGGCATGTGATGAGGACGTAAAAGCAGCTACTGGTGTTCAAAGTAAAAGTGAACAAACATCATTTTTGAGGCTATATAGCCCACCACTCCTCTGGAAACTTCGTTTTTAATGTAAAAATACATCATTATATATAAATGTGTACATCATTAGCATGAACAGCTCACAGCTCAGTAGACAACCTCTCAAACTATTTGAGCAAAGTTGAGCAAAATCTCAATGAATGAGTGAGTGGAGTATGAGTGGATGCTACAACCAGATGGACCTTAACTGTTAGCTAAATGTTGGTAAGTTCAGCAAGATAATTAAGCAAATTATGGGCCTGATTCCCACCTTGTGACAAAGTTCACAAAATCCAGATTTTCTTTGTTTTTCAAAATATTAATGTGTGGGTTTGACTGCCTTGTAGAGAAAGGACATCTGTGTAAAACTGGAAGAGACTGGGGAACAAATCTGCAACAATCAGTAATGGTCAAGCTTTTTTAAAAATGTAGAGAGCAAAGCTGTTGGTTACTCTCAGGTAAATTTAGCTTTTCTACACCATCTATCAGAGATTTCTGCTTGGTCAGCAGCATTGGTGCCTGTGCCAAAATCCACAACACTGTACTGGAGAAAATCAGGAGTAACAAAGACAGAGACTTCCTTTACCATGAAATCCACAGAAACCCTTCAGGAAGTCTATTTGGTAACAATCTACCGAACCACATTCATCCACCTCAGCACCACTGGAGTCAGTTAAGTGTAAGTATCCAAGTATGACCATTTCAATTTTGACAGTGTGTCCACAACGTTTGCAGAAATCTACATGACAAATTTCTAATTTGATTATATCTTATCAAACCTCCAATTGCACTTCAAAGACAGATGCATGAGCTCGTGGATTTATTATCAGTGCACCTTAACTTCAAGCTTGCACCACCGTTTGTCTTCACCTTTGGATCTGGCTTTGCATGCCCTTGTTTGCCCCATGGGTAACTACATTGGACACTTGCAGTGTGTGCAAAAATATGGCATGTTTGCTGCCTGGTACTTTTTAAAGCAAAGTGTTACTCTCAGGGGGTCCTTTGGAAAAAATCAAAGTATCTTGAGGCCAATATAACTTAATGACTGCCAGCCCACCTGATGTTACTCAGCAGGTCTTGTCAGTGTAACGAGCTGGCCCAGCTGGGCAGGAGACTGATTGACACATTTACAGACCAATCAGTATTTGACTCACGCTGTGTAAGGGTTGTTTTTTTCTGATGGTTAAACAAATTAGTGCTGCAAGCGTGGCATTTGCATTTTGGCTAGCTTATACCTGGACATGTCAGTGTTTTGTAGATCTTTGTTGGGACTTTGGACACAGAGCTTCAACCAGGACATGTGGTCACCCTTACTTTCCTTGCTAACCTTTCTGGAGATCAGTTATAACCTGGTTTAATGGCTGCTGTGGATTTGAGTTTCCAGCTTCGAGATCTCTGCAGCCTACAGGGACTGCTTGGAGGGCTGAGGGTCTTCCTGAGTCTTGGAGGAGAAATGTTTTTATTTTAACAGATCCTGTCAAACAACTCTCTGTATGCTCTCTACCCCATATGTGTTTACAAGGTTCAAGAGTCAAACTTGAACTTCCTGAATAATTGAACAGAGAGAGATTCAAATCCGAGACCCCACAGGAAAACCCACTGCCCTGCCAAGTGAGCCGAAACACCTGAGCGTCTGCGGCATGAATGTACAGGTGCGTTTATCTTTATGTCCTGCAGCGCTGCAGGGGTTTCACTTTTCTGCACTGACAGAGAGATGTATAGCTACTCCAGCGACTGCAAAGAGCTTGACAGCGAGTGTGTGATTTCATGCAGAGAGGAAGATCCAAGCGTACAAGCGTGTCAGATTCTGTGTGTTTATCTGTAAGCTGGTGTGAAGGTGGGTTTGCTGGATGTCAGGTGAGCTGCTTCTAAAATGAGGAAAACTTGTACACAGCAGAGAAAACATGAGTCGAGTCTACAGACGTGCCTGCGGCTCTCTGAGGTGGAAAGTTTTCTTTTTTTTGTTATATATATATGACATCTTTTCCAAAAGGATGGGAACACACTCCTTTTGCGATGTAAAATGTTTAACAAAATATACATTTGAAAAGCATTGTTTGCACTTTATTTTCATGCACTTAGCTCTGTTTATAATTAATCTTCAGAGAGTTTTGACACACTTTGAATAACATTGTTTTTTGTTCATAATTTAGGACAATCCTCCTTGTTCTTAAAGTCTACTGCTGCTTTTCTGTTTTGTTTTCAGAGTTGTATTGGAGCATTTAGGCAGGGCACCTTCCTATGGGCATGACATATGACATGAAAATAAACAGGTGGAATTGTGTTGTCATATTTTATAATGAATATTAAATGAAAATGTTCTTGAAATTGATTTAGACAACTTTGTCTAGGTCACATTTCAGATCCAAAACATTTTGGCATTTTTCATTATTCGTCATCTAAATGAGAGGACCTGGACTAAGTCTGAGCCCAGCTTCCAGGACTCCAAGTATTTGCAGTTATTGTCTTGGTCCAGAAAAAACACAGCACACTTTTAAGGGTCTAACAGGATCCTTGGCTGGATCTTGATTCCCTCTTAAAGACTTGAGTCCTTAAAGCGTGTAGCGCAGACACACGCTGCCAGGTACAAATATCATGAAAGTTTAAGGAAGCAGGCAGAGAGGTGCGCTGTAATCCCACCAGAGAGATGACAGATATCTCACACATAAACACACACACTTCTGCACACCAGCGCACACACTCAACACACATATCCTTCATAATACAGCCAAGCTTTTAGATACTTTAGCATGCACTTACAGTCAAGGCACTCAAACACACACTTATTTAAAGATATACACACACCAACAAATGCACCAACTGGTTCATGCAGACTCACAAATACACACAGTTTTTATTTACACGCACACACACAAAGATGTATTTTCACACACATAGATCATGTGGAGAAGGTAATTCCCTCAGCGTCCAGAGCCAGAACACAAGATGACCTCTAATTTAAAAATCCAGCTCACCATGTTAGACAGCATGAATAAAACATGAGGAAAGTCTGCTTGTATTATTACCAGGAGGAGGAGGACGCTGTTACATTTCCCTCAGGTGTTCAAGTGCAGGAAGGTGCAGGAGGAGAGGGAGAAAAAAACGCATACAGAGAAAAAAAAAAGGGGGAACATGTCGAGGCGGTTTGGTGGAAGACTGAGAAGCAGATGGTGACACTGTGTCGTAAATGTGTGGCTGTTTTCTTGTTTACAGAAACTTGGGGTGGAAGGTGAACCTACAGTTCAGATCAATCAGGAGGTAATTAAAGATTTGGAGATTTTGGGTGAATGGAGTTCTCATTTATTTTTATTTTTTAGTGATTGTTCTTCCTTACCTTGGTTGACACTTTCTCAAGTATGATACTCAACAAAAAAGATGCTCCCCAAAGACGGTCTGCGTATGACATCTACAAGTCCAGGTGTAGGGGGAAGAGCACATTTCTCCCTCTTTATCCTTTATCTGTTTGTGTCATTACCTTTGAATCATCGGGTACAGTTAGAGTCGCTAATACAGTCTTTTCTGGGAGTCCCTGAGCTCCATCATCCCGTAGGTTCCTCTGGATTTCTCCATCTCCCTCTCTAAACCCAGCTCAGTCTCGGCAGATAACTGTCCAACATCAGTCTGGTTCTGCTCGAGGTTTCTGCCTGTTAAAGGAAGAAGAGGAAGAAGAAGAAGGATGAAGTTTTTTGATCCCTCAAGGGAGATTCAAATTGCTGTGGGTTCCAAAGATCTTCTGAATCTTTCTGTCCTTCAGCGAAGACAGAGGAGCCATCCACCACCATTGGCCCTTTAGTCCATCAAGGTTTTATGAAGTGGATGATCCATACTCTTTACTTCTTACTCTCCACTGTAACTTTCTAAATGCTGCAAACTTTCACTCATGTGGTTGAAGATGGGATGGGAGAAGGTCTGATCTTACAGGACGGGGCTCCATCTTGTCCTATTTTTACATCAGCTCTCTGTAAACAGACACATCCATTGCATTTGATTAGCAAATCAAACAAAGTCAAAATTACTACAACTGATAATTTTTTTTATTGAAATTCAATGACAATCACTGGTTGAGAAATTACTTGTTTGACAGCCCTGATTTTAATCTGAAATCAATGATTTTTAAATCATTGCACATCAATAAATCATAAACACTGACGTATTGATGAGCAAATCCACAAGCAGTGTATGCAAAAATCAACCCCAGGAATATTACTGAACATTATTAAAAGCTTTTTTTTTTTGTAGATAGAAAATAATGACAAATGACAGAACAATGTGAACTGACCTTTGACCTTGTCAGTCACAGCGGCTGCCCGTGCACACGAACTTCTTGCCTCAGGGTTGCATGCAAAACCTGCTCACGTTTGCAAACACGGAAAGGGTCGATGTTCCTCACGGGCACTTTGTGTTTGAATGTACAGCAAACATCATATAGAGAGTGAATCACACGATAAAGAGAAAGAGTGTACAGCTCTGTTTGGATGATCTGATTTGGATCCGACCTGACTGAACCCCAGAAAGGCTGATGAGTTTTTTTTTTTTACTTTTTTTTTCCTGTTATGAGACCTACGGATGTTTGTTTGAGAATTAGAAATAAAGAGCAATAACTCAACATCCCAAATGATGTGCTTCCACTCGTCTCTGTGTTTCTTTCAACAGGCAGGCCAGGTTTTCTTCCTTCAGGCTCATCCAAAATAGCACAGCGAGGAGTTACATCAGATCCAGTGGACTCTGAAGCCTCAGTCCAGCCAGACTCTGCTGCTCTGTGTATCGCTGCACCTCAGTGAACAAACGCTTTGCAGTATCTCGCCTGATCATGCAGTCTGGCAAACAGAGTGCCTCTGGTCTGAGGAAAAGAAGGATGCATGAAGGGTGAATCTGTACGATGGCATAACCTTGTCTTAAAGGTGAATCTATGCTCCTCCATCGGATGTTGCATTGGTGTTGTAGATGTCTTTGTACTTTGTTCTTGAGAAATTGAGTTTACATCTCAAGTCGGAAAGTGTGCAACAAGATTGCAGAAAAACATGAACGGCAGACGGTTCTACCTGATTTAAAAACACTCAAACAAATTGGTTTCCAACAACTCTGTCCTGGTTTCCACCAGATGAAATAGCAAAACAATACACCGCACTTGCAACACTTACATGTCTACTCAATCTTAGCTGCTGCACAGTGGGCTCAGCTGATCTTAACTAAGAAAACCGGCTGCATAATGTCAGGCAGGGACATTGGACTCGACTGGGGTGGCCGGTGAAGCCAGATTAAAACAAGCAAATGCAAACAGTTGGTACTGCCTTAAGGACATTAAAGCCTGGCTTTCTTTTAACTTCCTCAGTCTAAATGAGAACAAGACTGAGGTAATGTTGTTTGGACCAAGTGGCGGCCACCCCCCAACATCGACCTAGGCTCCCTCTCACCCTACCTAAAGGAGGTCGTCACTAATCTGGGAGTTAAATTTGACCCGGATTTTAAATTTGAGAAGCAGATCAGCGGAGTGGTACAAAAAAGTTTTTATCAGCTACGTCAAATAGTGAAGGTGAAGCCCATTTTATCAAGACCTGACCTGGAAAAATTAATCCATGCTTTTATAACTACCCGTCTTGATTACTGCAACTCCTTGTACGTAGGGATCAGCCAGGCTTCCCTTGCCCGCCTGCAGCTTGTGCAGAACTCTGCTGCACGTCTCCTGACACAGACCCGCAGGCGTGAGCACATCACCCCCATCCTGGCATCCTTACACTGGCTCCCTGTTCAGTACAGAATACATTTTAAGCTTTTAGTATTTGTTTTTAAGGGCCTGAACAACCTTGCTCCACCCTATATTTCGGAGATGCTCCAGCCTTATCGCCCACCCCGACCCCTAAGATCAGCTGATCAGCTTTTACTGACGGTCCCCAGTACTAGGCTGAAGCTCAGAGGGGACAGAGCGTTTGCAGCTGCTGCCCCTAAGCTCTGGAATGAGTTGCCCTTGAAAATTAGACAGGCCTCCTCATTTCCTGTTTTTAAATCCCTTTTAAAAACGCACTTTTACTCATTGGCTTTTAGTACATTGTAGTGTTAATTTGTTTTTTATCATTTTAGCACTTGCTGTGAGCCTCCTTATTTATACACTTGTTTATTCTTTTGCATTACTGTATTTCTGCTTGCGTTATCTTGTTTTTTGATTGTTTTATTTGTTTTTATGTCACTGTACAGCACTTTGGCTACCCTTGTGGTTATTTTAAATGTGCTATACAAATAAAGTTGATTGATTGATTGATTGATTGAAGCCAGATTAAAACAAGCAAATGCAAACAGTTGGTACTGTCTGAAAGTAGCTCTGATGCAAACGCAGTTGACGACTAACTTCATGGGGCTGCTCCTGTCAGCTTGTGTTTTATGCTTACTAAGAAAAGTTTTGGTTGATCACAGAAGACATACATTTTTTTTAGGGGCCAGATCTGCAGCTTGTCGTGACTGATTTTTACAGTCGGTGGTGACATGCCTCCTTTCAGCAGTTATGTACCAAAACAATTGACAAACTGAATACTTCGTTTACGCCCCTTACAATGCATTTACACTATTTAACTTCTGAGCCAAAGCCTGCAAACTCTCGAGCATTTTAGGTCAGTTTCAGTCTGACAGGAGTGTTTACATGGCAGAGAAAAATCACATTATTCCAGTGTGTTAGTCCAACTATGAGAAGTTTGATTTCATGCAATAACTAACTTATTTAAACCTGACTTATGTGGAAAAGTGAGGGCAGGTTCTGAAAGTTTTTAAAGTCTGTGTGGGGGCGAAGGACTCTGAAGTAAAGTTTCAGCTCAGCTCCATGCAGACTGTCAGGTATGTGGACCAGGCAGTGACACATGGGCTACCAGGTGTCTGTTTGATTGACGTCTGCTCAGAAAACAATCCTGTCCAACGTCTGCCTGCCTCGCTCGGAGAAAGAAAACATAATGGAGGAGGAGAAATTGATCCCTGCTGTCTCCTGTTTTTCTCATTATCTGTGATGCATCTTTTTCTTGGGCGAGCAGTCGGATCTGAATCAGCATCAGAATGAAAGGAAGCAATACGACCTCAGCCAATCAACACTTATTATCCTGAGTCAAAAGGAGTGTCAGTGAACACAGAGCTTTCACGAAGCGCTGTCCTCTCCATGTGTGAATAAAAAGATCTGAAAGTGGTTGACTTCAATGTTAAGACTTTTCAGATTTACCTTTAAGGGACAGAACTTTGAAAACTCTTGAACTAACTCAGCAGAACTACAGCAGAGTGAGCACTTTTCTTCAGAGTCTGCTCTTTTACTGAACAAGAAACATGAGCTAAGGCCATGGTTGAACTATTCAAAGTGTGCCACGTCAAAGGGAATGGTGCTGACAGGATCTGATTGTTGGTGAGAGCGGTGACATTGCAGAAAGGACCCCTCAGAGAAAGGCCATTTGTGGCAGGGTAGAGTTCCACTTCTTTTGCAGTGAAAAATGAAACTCTACCCTGCCCCTGACTCAGGAGTTGCAGGTCTACTCATGCTTTGATTGGTTGCAAACAAACAAATCAGCTGATCAAGGCAGTTGTAGCCCAGCATCCCCTGTGTCCTGCAAGATAAAACAAAGTTTTTAGTCCATGTATTTTTGTGGCAGCTTTTTCGGTGTTTAGGAGGATCTTACCTGGGTCTCTTTCTGAAATGCTGTCAGACACTTGCGCATCTGTAGATTGGAGGAGGTTTGTCGGTCGGAGTTGCCCTGAAACACAACATTGCAGGATTCAAAGTTAGTCCTGTGGCTACATGCAGAGTCAATCAACTCGTGCACTTCTGAAGAAGCAAATGAAACAACTGAAGAACCTCACTTACCATTCAAGAGAGGAAATCTTCTGTTCATAGATCTGGATTACACGATTTCTGACAGTAGACGGGTTTGAAAGGATGGCAGGCCCTTCACTACAGATATGAGGTTGTGATTGATCTGGGGTCACTTCAGTTCATCTTCAACCAGCTGACAAATGCTGATGTCAGACAAACTGCAACCTCCAAGAGCCATCAATCTGCATACGCACAGCTGCTGACCTCAGGTTAAACGTGTGTGTGTGGCCTTGTTTTCTTTCATGCTCTCTTTCTCTAAAAAAAGCTGCTGTCAGTGTTGCAGGAGTGCTCCAAGACTTTTGGTTCATTTTAGGTCGATTCATTCAGTGAAGTAAACCTCCGCAGAGTCCTTGTTGATAAACATCACTCAGGGATCTTCATGCTGATTGGCTGATTTGGTCCGGTGTACGATTTCTTCAACTTTCACAAAGAAGCAAATGAAACGAAAAAAATCGTTCAACTTGAACTTGTTGTAAATCTGTGGCATCCGTGCACGTATTTTCGCCTGTGATTTACTCGGTTTACTTTACATGTAATTCACACGTCAATGATTTGATCATTTCCAGAGTCAGGAATAGATGAGCAGGGGTGCCGCCAGGGATTCTGGGCCCCACCACTTCACTCCTACAAATGTGCAGCTTGCTTCCCAGTCCTCACTCCAGTAGCTGTTGGTTGAACTCCCTGTCCACTCTTGACTCCTTACACCATCTTGAATTGTGCACGGCATTGCAGGTAATTTGTGGAAAGTGTCTAGTTTAGAAAAGGTCATTGCAGTTTCTTTTTAACTCTTCTTACAATGAGACAAACATGCCAAGCCTGAAGCATCCAAAGAGCTCCCGTGTTTGCAGATACATAGACCCAACGCTGCTGCTTCTACTCCCTATAACTCTTTCATATGTTCACATGTCACGATGTGCGGTTTACAGGTATTCAACCAGTGTAGAATAGTTCCTCCTTCACATGGGATGAGAGAATATTTTGCTGCATTAAAATTCATGCACCACCAAAAGTATGAAAAGCTCTGAGCACTCTGCTGTGAAACAAACCGAGATCAGGTGCAACAGAGTGCCTTCAGGTCAACTCGTGCCTCCAACAGATGATGCTTTCTGCACGTTTGTAGTTTGGAAATCAAAAGGTGGAGAGACACGCAAAAATTTGGTCGGAGCTCCAGGATGCAACACTGGGATAGCAAAGTTAAATATTCATGCCAAGTAGCCATTCTCTTTGTCTCTGTGATTTCTTTAGATTTTGGATTTGACTTTTCCAGACGATAGATGTAGATCATTTAGTGAGATCATTTAGATCATTTGCTTTTCTGCAGTTGTCTGAATACTTGTGGTTTTCAGGGTCAGACCTGTTTGTCTCTTAGTTTAGATAACTGCAATAAACAGCGTTAATCTCAGCAAACATCTGCAGAGGGGATTATCCGGCCCTGTAGTGGGTTCATCAACATCACCACAACATTAGGCTGCTGACTTCTGGGACCGTGTGCTCAAGACATGTGGAGTTTATAAAAGCAGAAATGATTCTTCCTCTGCTTCTTCTTCATCCTCAGCTCCTCATCCTGCCTGCGTCTCTCTCTCTCTCTCTTTCATTCAATCCCTGCCTCGCTCCATCGTCTCTCTGCTGTATTGTCCTATGAAAGTCAAAACAGCTGTATTCCCGCGGGGCAGAGAGAACAGATGTAGCCGGCGTGGAGGAAGAGGCCGAGATGAGCAACCGGAGCCCGACTGCCTTCTGCAAATTTGACTCTCAAACCCCCCCGATAAAAAATAAAAAAAGAAATGAGGAAACAGATAAAAACAAATCTGCATGTCACTTTGTGAGTCATCAGGACTGTAATGCCTCCTCTTCCTCATCTTCATGCTTCACAGGATATTTTCGACGTCTGAATATTTAGTTTCATATGTTAATTTTAGTCCACAGAGAGTCAGACTCCCTGAGGGGACTTGTTCTCTTTCTAATCCAGCAGTAAAGACTGTACGTTAAATCATCATCTTTAATGCGGGGATGTTAATATTTATTTTACTGGAGGCCGTTCTGTAAAGTATCATGTCTTTGTTGCTTTATTTTTTAATGAATGAAAGAGCAGGACTGTTTTTAATAATATATAAGACACCCACAAACACACTATACAATACTGCTGTGCAAAGCAGTTGTGTGCCTGTCGCATGTTATCGTTGGCAAACCCTCAGAATTTGCATAAATATGGATTATTAGTGGGAAAAAAGTGTTTATTTCAGGATATATTCATTAATTATTGTCATTTATCTTATTTGTGAACCGTTAAAAATATTATAATGACAGAAAAAACTTTTTAAAGTAGTTCCACCAGAATCATGATTTGGAGGTACTGCCGAATAATGTCTCAAAATAAATTAAATTAAAGCATAAATCATTATCCAAAATAAGATTGTTATTTTTATTTAGCTACATCATACAGCGCCAAATTTCGACTGAAGAGTTCAAGTAAAACAAAGAAATATCAATATGGCATTGAATCATAACCCCTCATTTGTGCAATACCTTTGTTAAATATCCTGCCCTGAATATTTTACATTTTAATACCAGAATTCACCATTCTAAAACAATTTATCCTCTAATCTGACTCGACACATCACTGCTTCATGACTCCTCACAACGGCATAAACGGCACTAATCCAAATTTTGACTGACCCACTTTTTATTATCTCTCAGAACTACATTAAGGATGGATGCCCTTCCAGTCAAATGAGCAAATCGTGTTTTTCACTGAATTTTAGAAATAATAAATAAAAATTAAATAAAAACATTTTTAAAATAAACTAAAATAAGAGCACTAAAATAGCTCAATAAAAGACGATCCTGACGTTAAAACGAGAAAGATATGAATGCTAAAAAACTCCAACAAAGTTAATGATATAAATTTAGTTGAAAGAAAGGCTAAAATGGTACAACTTCAGTTTCATTTAAAATCATTTAGATTAGGTGCAGCCCTAATATTTATTGTGATTACTGAAATGTTGGTGCAGTTGATCTTCAGGACGGCTGCAGCTTTAATAACTTCTGCTTGTTGGAGTTTGAAAGTCTAAAGTTCACAGAGACACTCCTCTTCCTGGATTGTAAAAAAATTGGATTTCCCCTCCCTCCTCTCTCAAACAGCACACGCCACTCTGCACACTCACTCCCTTGTTCCCTCCCCTTCAGATCTACAGTTGAGGTTGGGTGTAACCACTGTGTGCTGAACTGATCCTACTGACTCACACATGTTGTTGAGATCAGAGCTCAGACTAGTTTGACTTCTCAGGAAATAAAACTCAGTCAGTCGTCGTCGACAGCGAGTGTTGAAATGGCGCAGAAAGGAGTTCATCTGGACCGTGAGTCTTTCTCTTGTTCCATCTGTTTGGATCTTCTGAAGGATCCGGTGACTGCTGCCTGTGGACACAGCTTCTGCATGAGCTGTATTCAAACCTACTGGGATAAAGAGGATGAGAAGAAGATCTACAGCTGTCCTCAGTGCAGACAGACCTTCACGACGAGGCCTGTCCTGATGAAAAACACCATGTTAGCAGTTTTAGTGGAGGAACTGAAGAAGAGCGGACTCCAAGCTGCTCCTGATGATCCCTCTGATAATGGACCTGAAGATGTGGCCTGTGACATCTGCAGTGGGAGAAAACTGAAAGCTGTCAAGTCCTGTCTGGTCTGTTTGATCTCATTTTGTGAAAAACACCTCCAGCCTCATCATGAATCTCCTGCTTATGCTAAACACAAGCTGGTGGAGCCCTCCAAGAAGCTCCAGGAGAACATCTGCTCTCGTCATGATGAGGTGATGAAGATGTTCTGTCGCACTGATCAACAGTCTATCTGTTATCTCTGCTCTGTGGACCAACACAAAGGCCACGACACAGTCTCAGCTGCAGCAGAAAGGACTGAGAGGCAGAAAGATCTGGAGGAGACTCGAGAAAACATCCAGCAGAGAATCCAGGACAGAGAAGAAGATGTGAAGCTGCTCCAACAGGAGGTGGAGGCTATCAACGGCTCTGCTGATAAAGCTGTGGACCACAGCCAGAAGATCTTCAGCCAGCTGATCCGTCTGATGGAGAAACGCCGCTCTGAGGTGGAGCAGCAGGTCAGATCCCAGCAGGAACGTGAAGTGAGTCGAGTCAAAGAACTTCAGGAGAAACTGGAGCAGGAGATCACTGAGCTGAAGAGGAAAGACGCTGATCTGCAGAAGCTCTCGTTCATAGAGGACCACAACCAGATTCTGCACAGCTACCCCTCACTGTCAGAACCGGGTCAACCTGCAGACTCATCCAGAATTGACATCCGTCCTCTGAGATACTTTGAGGAGGTGACAGCAGCTGTGTCAGAGGTCAGAGAGAAACTCCAGGATCTTCTGACAGAGACGTGGACAAACGTCTCACAGGCAGTGACTAAAGTGGATGTTTTACTGTCAGAACCAGAACCCAAGACCAGAGCTGATTTCTTAAGATATTCACAAAGAATCACACTGGATCCAAACACAGTAAACAGAGAGCTGTTATTATCTGATGGAAACAGAAGAGCAACATCAACAAAACAACAGTCTTATCCTGATCATCCAGACAGATTCACTTTTTATCGTCAGGTCCTGAGTAGAGAGAGTCTGACTGGACGTTGTTACTGGGAGGTGGACTGGAGACAGATCGGGGTTGGTGTAGCAGTCGCATACAAGACTATCGGGAGAGTAGGGGACTCAGAGGATTGTAGATTTGGATACAATGACAAATCTTGGAGGTTAAACTGTTTTACATACAAATATGAATTTGTTCACAACAGTGTCTTCACTGATGTCTCAGGTCCTCAGTCCTCCAGAGTAGGAGTGTACCTGGATCACAGAGCGGGTATTCTGTCCTTCTACAGCGTCTCTGAAACCATGACTCTCCTCCACAGAGTCCAGACCACATTCACTGAACCTCTACATGCTGGACTGTTACCCTGCAGTTATGGAGGCTCTGCTGAGTTTATTGAACTGAAATAAAGAGAATTTTGAGTCCATCAGACCAAAATCATGGACTGAGATCCTTGAACTCTTGAAATGTTCTGGTTTGTAAATGTTTGTGGATCAGTCTCACCAAAAACTCTGGGTTTAGTTCTTCATTTCAGCTTTTTGATTCTTTTCTAAAGATGCTGATTTGGTCGCAGCTTTAAGGACAGTGATTGTGGAGAACTTTGATTGTTTGTATTTCTCATGTTGAAAAATCTTCATGAAGTTTGATATCAACAACATCAAGATGATGGTTTGTTCAAATCACCTTCAGTTGGTGCAGATGTTGAAGGTCTGAGACTTTAGAAAAAAGTGAGGTCAAAATCACAGAAAAAGGACGACCTTATTTCCTGTCCCAAATCCAAGCGTCTAAAGTCTTTCCATTCGTCCCCAAAAATTCTTCAGATGATCTGTTTCTTTCTCTGTTTGCTGAATATTTGTGTTCATGTGATCGATGGATATTTCTGTCTGCTTCTGTTGGATCAGTGTGTTTGTAAAGACATCTAGAATCAGACTTTGGACAGATCTACATGTTGTTATGAGCTTTTCAATCACTGTAATAATAATCACATTTATCAGTCAGACTGTTTTTATGTTTCAGACTTAGCACAGATTGTGGTCAAGTTTCTGATTGTGGGTGAAAAAAATTAAAATCATCAAACTGAGTCACTGAAATCACCTCGCCTGTTTGTCTTTATTGTGTCTGTTTCTGCTGGATGTCATGTTACCGGTCCATCTGTCATGGATCCATGTGGTCTGCAGCTTGACATCTGAAAACAGACTGAATACAAACACATAAACGCACTTAAAACAGGACAAAGCACCACCTGGATGCCCTTCAAGTCAAATGGAGGTTAAAAATTATCCTCTAAGGGACAGTGAACAACATGAGAAACTGCAGAAATATTTTACAGTATTCAGAAATTTTACATCAAGCCCAAGAACATGCAACTAAATACGAAAAACTGCCTCATTACACACACAGAAATATTACACTAGTTGCTAGTGTTTCTATGATTGATGAGGTTTATGAGGGGAATAAATGGTGAATAAATGTTGGTGCAGTTGATCTTCAGGACCGCTGCAGCTTTAATAACCTCTGCTTGTCGGAGTTCAAAGTCTAAAGTTCACATCGCCGCTCCTCTTCCTGGATTGTAAAATAACTGGATTTCCCCTCCCTCCTCTCTCAAACAGCACACGCCACTCTGCACACTCACTTCCTCTACAGTTTAAGGGAGGGTGTAACCGCTGTGTGCTGAGCTGATCCTGCTGACACACGTTGTGTTGAAATGGTTCACAAAGGAATTCACCTGGACCAAGAATCTTTCATCTCTTAATAACAGACTTTATTTGTATAGCACCTTTCAAGGACAGTTGTCACAAAGTGCTTCACAGTCATCAATTAAAAAGGATCGAACAACATGAATAAATGAACAAATAGTACACCAGCAGACTGTCCTGATCATACAAAAATGCGTCTTCAGCTGCTTTTTGAAAACATCCACAGTGTCCACAGTTCTCAGTTCAAGACGGAGACAGTTCCAAAGTTTAGGAGCAAACACCTCAAATGCAGTCTCCTTTGGTTCAGAGTCTGGTCTGAGAGAGAACCAGAAAACACTGAGAAGAGGACCTAATAGTCCTGCCGGAGTTCTTCAGCAGGTCTCTTAGAAGCTGGGAAGTCCAAACAAAGCTCTGAACATAATCACAAGTGATCTACATTGGATTTTGAATTGAGTAGGGAGCCAGAATGGGCATATGGTATGATATGGTATGGTATATGATATATGATATGAGCTTATGCAATCATATCATAATTTACTTTTTTATACCTCATGTACAGTATATCAATGTGTCGTAATGCATATCATATTGTATTGTGTAGTACAGTATCTGATTGTAGAGTATGAGTTAACATGCACTATCCTCCTTCATTCTGCATTTTAATGCATTCCACAGTTAAGAATGCATTGCCTCATACTGCATTGTATCTCAACATATCATCGATCATATCAATTTTTATATTTCATATTTTATCATGTCTGTTTTTAAATCATTTCATAATGTTTGTAATGTGTCGTATTATGATGTACAGAATTGTATTATATATTTTTGGGAAGTATACTGAATTTCCCTTTACTTTCCTTCCCACTCATTAACTGTTCATATATACGCAGTAAAAAAATTCACTAACTCCACAGAGTAACAGAGCACAGTTTAACTGGATTGGGGCTTCAGTTTTGTATTTTCTTTGTGTTGAAGATTGGGGGGTGAAAATATGTGCAACCTGTAAGAAACCAGGCAAATCTTCATCTGTGGACTAAAAGGAAAAGAAATGCAGAGAGTCTGTTTGGTCTCAGCTGTTAGTTTATCTTGGTTAAAATGACAAACAGCTCTGAGTCACTCTGGAGTGAATGATGTCAGCGTGGAGCAAACAGCCCCTTTGTGTGCATCTGTGCATGTGTGTGTATCAGCGCTTGAACAAAACTATGCATGTGTGTTTGCTCCTAAAGATTCTGACAGACTGTGCATGTGTGTGTTTGAATGTGTGTTTGTGTGTGTCTAATTATAGTGAGTGCTTTGTGGTGCATCTCAGTGTGATCAGTCCTCACCGAGTCTGACGTTCACATCAATAGGAGCATGACGATGATGGATTCCCCTCCACGGCACTGCCAAAACACACTCACACACACACTACTCATGCACTTAACTAACACACTGCGAACGTGTCCATTCACTACCCCTCATCCTGCATCTCTAAGACTCTCACTCGCCCACTTTCTCCCAAACGTTTTGTCTTCGCACACGTCATGGAGACACATCCAACAGTTACTCCCACCTGTCTCACTCACACGCAGTCACGAACGACTTCAACGGCATCATCTTTAGTGTAACTCGTTTTTGTTGAACAAAGGATGAATGGTGTTTGCTGAAGAGAACTGCAGTCATACGACACAAATGCACACACACACCCTGCAACACACACCGTGTTTTCAGTAGCAAGAGCTATGTCACAAGCCCATGCTCCACCCCCTGAGCCCCAATTTGCAGGCCAGATCCTGAGAAGTAGAGAGGATAATCGCGGAACAAGCGTGTGGGTTAGCTGATTGCAATGCTTGCAAGAAAGCTAGTTATGATATTAACTTTCGATATGCCCCAAAAGACATTAGCGTCCTTCTATTGTACCTGCCACTTCTTCTGCACCAGCAATGTTAGGCTACAAGCTAACGTGAAGAGAAGTGAGCAGAGCCACGCTGTCTCCGCCCACGACTCAGAGGTGAATTGATAATGATCTACTGGAGCTCTGCAGAAGAAACATTCATGAAAATGACACAAGTAACGAGATTTTAGCTAAACTTCATAATCAAAATTTAAAGACCACTGAGAACACTTGGGTCCTGGACTGGGTCTTTTAGAGGAAATGACTTTGAGCCTATGCTGTGACTTCCACTATAGAGTCATGTCTGTTTTTAATGTAGCGCCACCTGAAGGTCTTAAGTCAAAGTCATTCACTATTATCTATCAGCTTTTTTGACGAAAATAAAAAGATCCTCAAAGGCTTTGCCACTTTACTCAAACATTCAAACAGTTGACTCCTGCAGTCTCTCACAAAGTCTGATAATACTCGGGCGCATAAACAAATCATTGAGTAAGAAAAAGGAAGGTTAGAAAATAACTTTTTAAATTAGGAAGTATTTTGACTGAAATGTCAAACTCGTCACTCACCACGTCTTGCACTTAAACCAGCAGTAAGTCAGCCCCCAGTTTTGCAGCCCCAAAGAGAAAAGTAATGAAGTGAAAGAGTTTGCTCTGTCAGCTGAGGCTTGTTTGACTTCTTATCACTGACACATACTTATAACACAGTCTGAAGGATGTCCTGTGTTTTACTTTGTTAATGAACAGTAAGATGAGTACACTGTGTCTAATGGCTGTTATCTCACAGTCGCACTCGTAGTTGTTCTTCAGTGAAGAGGACAACCAGGCAGTTTGTTCAAGTGAATTATTTAATCCTCTTTGAGTATTAAATACTGTTGTCAGGGGCTGTAGTGTCCCATATCTGCTTTGTTTTTCAAATATGAACAAGGACTCCTGTGTGCAAAGCTTTTTGGATTTATAATTAAATAAAACACACACACACACACACACCAGCAGAAACTGTGAGTAAACCTGTTATGTAATTCTTGCTGTCTGCTCGGCTTAAGCGGAGGAAGATTTTGACTAATCGCCATATGTTGCTCAGAGAAAGATGGAGCTTGTTTGTAGAGAACTGAAGGATGTGGCCCCTTCCAGGGAAAAGTAGTAAAACATCTCCTGACCTGAAAACACTGACTCTCTGATTGTGCTTTTTAACAGTAAAGATGTAACACTGTGTGATTTCCATTGAAGAGCGGCTCGAGCGGTGATGCTGATGACAGATGACGGATGATGTGGACTCTTATTAAATGTCCCTGTTGAGGTGCCCTTGAGCAGCGAGTTCAGCCTCTGGGGTCTCGTGAAACATACTGTATGAAGCATTTTTAAGTCCATCATAACATGAGAACGAGTCCACGTCAGATAGTTCAGCTGCAGCGACAGAGATTACCTTGAACGCAACAAAGAGCCTCATCTGTGAGTTCATGCGAGCGAGGTGCATCAGTGAGGAAATCTATTTCTGTTTACGGTCGCAGCGAAGGCATCAAACCGTCCCAGAATGATCCGCAATGACAGTCCAAAGAGTACGAGAGGAACTCGACTCAGCTGAAGGTCATTTTGATCAAAATACAGCAAGGTTAAAGCCTCATGTTTACATATTATCCACTAAATTTATGAGAACGACTCACCGAGAATTTTTATTCAAAGCTCCTGTGAGGAACTTGGCGCTGGTGTCCAACGATCTCTCTCTTTCCATGCTTAAGTGTTGTTTCTGACGTAAATCTTACCCTGCTGAATGTAGCATTCGTTATGAATATTTAATGCAGCGAATAATGAAAAAGTGCAGTTTTTTCTGGTGCTTAGCTAACACCTACTCATAATATTGATATAAGGTGCCTTTGGTTTGTCTCTGATGATCCTGTCTGTTTTATTATACTGTTAAAAGTCTTTGTTATGCATTTCTCAGGGTTTTTAGTGTATTTTGATGTGCTGTTTTGGATTTAAAGTCTTTAAAAATACTTGTAAAAACATCTTCCTCATATTACTTGTGTTTCAAAATGCACATGCAGGTCAAACACTGCTTATCCAAATCTACATAAATGGGCAAATGTTGTTTGACATCAACACAGAGCCACAACAGAAGTACATAATGAACAGATGTGGCTACAATGCCTACTTTTATTCTTTGGGATACAAACTCTCAAGTATATGTCATTTTTCCTTATAGACCAATTATGAGCGCTAGCACTTTAAAGGAAATACTGTCAGTTGGAGCAGGAGTTATGAACCTGATTTGGGTCTTCTACTTTGTGTTATTGGTTTCATAATGTCCCAAATGTTTTCAGTGGGTGACATGTTTAGCACCTGGACTCTTCTACTACTATTTTATGTTTTTTGCATGAACATACCGTGATGTATCAGGGAAATAACACGTCTCTAAGACTCAAAGGAAGAGCAGTGAGATGCTAAAGCTGACCTCAGAGAAAGAAATGCATGAAAAAAAGGAGGGAAAGTTAACTTGCTGTGAGTAGAGTATAATACCACAGACATGAGCTGGAATCCCTGACCTTCTTAGTTAGCTTTAAATGCAAGGCGTGTAACAATAGTCCCTCTGAAACCTCAATGGCATATTCATAAGATGTTGCGGTTGGAAAAACTGGTCATGCATGAAACTGGAGCGAAGAGGAAACACCACAAACCACAGGAGAGACTCCGAGCTTCAGCTGAGGAGATACTGCTTGTAATACTCCCAGAATACATGCTGTACTTTAATGCTTCAGCACATTTTGACTTGTCAATTAATTAAATAAAAGGTCAGTCTATATGTTTATTAGCACCAAATACACCTTCACTTTAAGGTAGGCGGGGCGATTTGGAGCTTCTTGGCAGCAGATGCACATTGAGCTAAAAATCAAAGACGGGATTTAAGGTTCATATCTGAGACGATATCAAATACAGCATTTACAAACCAACACTTTAACCTGTACTCTAAAATCTAACTCGTCTCACATTAAATAAAGTCCTTTTTCAACTGGGCCACCCACGCCGCTTTCCCACCCCTCATTCCTTTATGGTCACGGTACTGAGCATCCCCCCACGTCAGCATTAGCTCTGTCAATGGAGCCATTGCATCCCTCAGTGTTGGATCTCTGAAATGTGCCTCCTCATTTGTTTCCACACAGCGAGTGATCGACAGAATGACGCTGCAGAGTTGCTGCGCTCGGAGCTGCCAAATGAGGACGCACCCCGGGAACACAGTGACATCTGCTGCGTTGTAAAATGCTGTTATTGCTCTCTTTTTACGGCGCTGGTTTTGCTTTTCAGAGCACATAAAAGCCAGGGATAGGAGGCTGACAGCATCAAGGAGAGGAAGGAGAGAGAAATGATAGCACACAAGGCCATTTTGTTGAAAATCCCTCAGAACGACTTAGTCACAACACCTCCTCCAAGGGATTTCACTTCATTCCCCCTTTAAGTATCCCGGCTGAAAGAGGCCTTGCAGATGCAATTCTGCACTCAGCATTTTTATTTTTTCTCCTGCTCTACTTCCATCTGACACAGCTGGCAACAGGAGAAACCACGGTAACATCCTCTCTCACAGAGACTGTCCTGAATCATCTCTGCAGGCTGCACTTATGAGATGGTTTGAACCATTTCAGCCAAACTGAACTGTAATTTCTGTGAAAACAGTACGAACTGAATTCACATACATACATTCATAACAGTGAAAGAGCTCTAAAGACTACTTTTCCCTCCTTCCTTCTTTGATAATTGCACTTTTGGAAACCTTCACACGCCCCAAAACTAACTAAACCTCCCTGTAGCACAAGGCTTGGCCATATAATTTGATGTTTAATAGGTTTCAATCAAGCACTGCCTCAACAGCGCCCCCTAAACACTCCAAATAGCAGCCCCTCCATTTGGTTCAGTCTACACACTTGAAACTCCCTGGTAACATTTTTAATGTTAGGACCTACAAAACGTCTTCTGGGAGCCATCTGTAACGTCACACGTACACAACTGGGTGATTTGAAAGATGGTATATTATATAAAAAATTATAAACATTAAATCACAGACCCGTCCTACCTAAGCCGGACAACCACACCCTGAAAAAAATAGAATTAAATAACTTTAAAAAATGGTGTCCTCCTTTAGAGATTTCTTATGAAAATAAACATGATTCAATGTTCCATGAGTACTGTCCCTTTAAGAAAAGGAGCTAAGGTCTCTTGTGTATGTAGTCCTTGTGATGTCTGTGTTCAATTACCTGGTAGATTTTTTTGAGTGTCAGTCTTATCTGTGTGTTAATGAGGAGGGGGAATCGATGATGCTCTCTTCTGCAGATGGATCCTGCAGCTGGCCACACCACGACGTCGGTTCCTCCACAGTCCACTTACAATCTGGTTCACCACTCGACAACAAGTTCAGACCCTGAACAATTCATTCTGTCAAAAAATAAAAAAATCAATCCGTGCACACAGTGGAGAATGCATTAAGTCAAAAATATTCCTCTTTATTGATTTCCTTAACTCATTACTATCATCAAACTTTCAACTTTCAAACCAATCATGTACTCTTGTTCTGCAATATTAATTTGACACAAATGGTATCATAGAACATATGAGAAATCCTCTACTTGTGCTTTTAAAGATGTTGAACCCTTTTGAGGATTTGAACCTATTAAATGATATGATCCATTTATATTTAAAATTTATAAACACATATGATAAAGGCAATTACTCTCTCAATGAACTTTCAGTCAAATTCAAGTATTGTGCACTTCTGAAGGTGTAAAACACTATCACTGCTCTACTCACAATGTTACAACAGTATCTACATTCACCAAAGTAGCAGTAATACAGAAGCAGCAGCTAACTGTTAGCTTATGATAGCGGTTAGCTCGACGCTAACGCGATTAGCGATCTTTTCTAACCCGTTACAGCTCAGATTGATCAGTATTTGTGTCTCCGAAGTATCAGGCGCTTGGTAACAGTGTTACAGCTCCGATTGGTATTTGAGAAACAGCAGTAAATCACTCTAAGGAATCAGTGGGGTGGTTAGCGTAGCATTCATATAGCTGTTAGCATTTCTTACCGGAGCTAAAGCCCGCGACAGACGCGCCTCGTTTAACTTCCACCTTCACAGAGTTTCACCTTCACAACCAAACAACATATTAACTCTGGTATGACAGGGTTTTGGGGGAATTTTTAGCTCTAAGAGTGTATTTCCACACCGGGAGTCCTCGGTAGGCGATTGTGTGCTCTCTCAGGGTAATGGTAAGTAACGGCTGTGAGCTTGTCTTACGCCTGATGGTCAGACACAGATACACTAATAGATATGTATGTAAACGCTAGATGGCTTTTGCACGCTGTTTGCCACGCATGGCGGCCATTTTGCTACGGGACGCTCTCCCACTCATTCCATTACAGTCCGCGGTGCATGAAGCGTTTAAATAACCATAGATTGATTAATTTTGAACCAATATTCGAACGGTTTCGTTTGTAACAAACCTCAGAATTTTAATTAATATCCTGCATACTCAAAAATATTTTTAACCATATCTTATTTTACACAAGATTCAATCATCTCTGGTAGGAACTTCTTGGTTGTCCCAGATTTTTAAGAATCTACAATTCATAAGTTGTCAAAAAAGTTCTTCCATTTTACTGAGGACGGCTTTCAGAGTAAACCACGAGTTTGTTTTCCTGGTCTCACCAATGAGCTGTGGTGGACATGAATACAGATATCTTTGTCTGGCAACCACACAATGTTTGACAATGTCTCTATTGCAGAACTGGCTCTCATTTGGTGATGGAGTTAAAATGCTAATAAGGAAAACTACATTTGCTGCCATGGCAACACCATCATAATTTGGCCCCTGACTCAGGCAGCAGTTGGGTGATTAAACTTCCAACAGTTTTGTTTCTCGGTCTCTTCCTGTTTTATGTCCATCTGCTGCCGTCGCCGTAGAAACAACAGTCCATGAACAAACACACGCACACACTCAGGGAGGCACTGTTGGTGTTGCTACGGTTCATGCTGTGACAAGAAACCACAAGAGAGATCCAGAAGAGAAAAAATTAAATGGATAAAGGAATGGAAACGGCAGAAACAAGACAGTAGAGACAAAAAGAGAGAAGACATGGTGGGTTTAATTGTGTCAACCTTTCTCCTCAAAGCAGGGACAGATAAAGTCATCAGTGGTTGAGTTGGTTGTCTCTCAATCATGAGGTCAGGAGTTTGATCAGAGTCCCTGCTGTCAAAAGTGTCCACTGTCTTCTGGTGAGAAGAGCTGTGACTGTCCTTCACATCCAAAACATGAGACGTGAAACAGACTTTCCAGCATCTAAGTCCGCTCGTCTTCTAGCATTGTCCAAATCCAATTGTTAAGAGGTGTTACACAAAAGCCAAAATCACATATCAGACGTCATAATCCTTAACAGTGTTGGCTGAAAATTTTGCAGATGAGCAGATGTCATGTTGTATGTTTAGATGCTATCCTTTGTGATAAAGATCCATACTGAACGCTGAAAGGGATTTTGTTGCAAAACAAACCAATCTCTGCTCAAGATATCGATCAAACCCAGACTTTGGACACCCACACTGCAGCCTGGTAACTGTTAATGCTTTTAACCTACAGTTACGGTTGGGTTGTAGCCTGAAACACGGACGGTATGATACGCTTTAAATTCTCTAAATTAGGTCAATCAAGTACAAGAAGACTTGTTTAGAGACAGGAACTAGAGGAAAGTTAACAAAGGTCACTGTAACATATGGCAAGTAAGAACAGTAGGCCTGTAGTGTATTTATAATCATGATGGCACCGCTGCAGGAGCATCTGACGCACATGTCGACTTCCTGGAGTGAACCTGTGTCTGCAGACCATGTGATACAGACCATTAATTCACAGAAATATATTTTTCAAAATGCAATAACTGCTGTCATATGAGGCGATTATTTCGGGGAGCTTGAAAGTTCGTTAAATCTGGTAAAAAAAGAATTCAGGGGATAAAGAGTTAAATATCGAGAGAGTACAGGGACCAGATTTTTGTTGGTCACACGCACTTTTCTGGTCACCATTTTTGCGCCTAGCCACACTGTCTTTGAAGACTAATGCACCCACTTGAGCTGGCGTGGGCAGAAGTTCAGACCACACGGATGCTAGGTTTGACAATGACACTTGGCCTGAACACCATGACACTTTCACCGTCTTTTGTTATAGCTGCAGATGAAGATTCACAGTGGACCAACCTTATTTCTCCTTCACACCAACACACTCCATTTATACCGGAGCTCAGACGAGCAGTCGTCACCTGCTCCCTGTACTAATCCTCTCTCTCCTCCACGCAGGGAAATTAAAGTATTGATTTATTTTTCCTCTGACGCTGGATGAGACACCTCTCTTATTGATTCTGCGAAAATATGAAACAGTCACTTTAAAATCCTCCCTCAAACAACCAAAACTTTCATCTTCACCTCCCCTTTTTAATTATTAGAGCTTTAAAGGGAGACATCTATTAGGAATAATGGCTCATACGTGAATCTTTATCATCAGTGCACTTAATGAACTAAGTGTCTCTAATATTTTATGCGGCTGTGAATCATCTTTAGCGTCACAGTTTTTAAAGAAAGACCTTCCTATTTTATATCCTTACAGATTCATTAAAAGAAATCAATAAAGTGATAATAGCTTCTGCATGGACTCAACTTATCAGTGTCAAAAAAAGTGTTTCTCACATCCTGAACTTTGTCAAAGTTCTGCACACACATACACTCACATGTGCACAAACACCTGAAAACAGAGGGAGCGGCTTGTCAACAGCCTAGGTGAGGACTCTCTCTGCTTGTATGTGGGAGCTCAAACCCGGGCTCCTGCTGCGCATGAAGACTAATATGTGAGTGGTTGCCTCAGAGTGTTAATGTAACCTTGTTCAGGGTGATAGTTGGCTGATGATTTGGCTCGGGTTGAAGGCGAGGCTCTGCAAGGCGCAGGCGCCGCGCTGCTTCAGCCCTGCGGGGGGAAGGAGCAGGAAGCGCGTATTGAGATGGTGCTTTTGGCTGCTGACCAGTTCCCCTTCAAACACACACACACGGGGACACACACAAACACACTCTTCCACACAGACTGGCGCCCACACACAAAGCGCCATAGGTGGCTCTTAATCATATTATCCCTGCGAATGGGCTGAGCAGCGTGTCGCCTTAAGTACACTTCTGCGAGGTGTGTTGCAATCAAACACACAGCAGGTGAGGCCACATGCACACACACACACACACTCATATAACAAACAAACACAACAACAGACTGAAAGAGACACATTATTTGCACACAGTACAGGTATTGTGGGCGCAGCTCCGTCTAATGATTGAAGAACCTCTGAGGTGACAAACCAGAGCATGTAGTTGACGCGCATTTCCATAATAAAACACCAGAGTCGTCCATCTTTCCTTTCTTGAATTTACTTGGAGGTTTACTTTGCATAACAAAACGATAATAATGACGAAATCGAGACCCGATGTAAACACGGTGAAAAACGATTGTGCTCTCAAAGACCCACAGCTGCACTAAATACCCAAGAAAAACCCGCAGGTCTCACATTACGTCTCTTCCAATAGGAGAGGTGCAGTAGTAATAAGATTACATTAAACTTAAAAGTAAAGCTATACAACACAAATGCACAAATGGCTCTAACAGGTATGAAGGTACAAAATACTCACAAATACACTGCACACTTCATTTTTAGTCCACAGACACTAATTAATCCACTAATCGCTGCAAAAACCTGCATGCCTTTGAGCAAACTCCAGGTCAATATGAAAATGGTAACCTGGAATTATAACCTGCATGTCTTAGCTTGACATTATGCTTATTAGCAGGCATTACTAATCAAGCATGATCCCATTCAATCTTTTGACTTTTAGTGCTGATTCGAGATAAGTTAACATTGTTTTTGGCTAACACTGTCGGTTTTCTTATGAATGAATCGATAAATTCTTCTCATGTGCCGCAGCCTGAAAGATGCCAGCAGACAGCTCGGGTCCACGCAGAAGAACGGCAGGAATTCGATCATCTCTTCTGGGAGAAACTCAATAGTCAATTCACCAGCTCAGCCTTTTCCCAGGTCCCCGTCCTCTCTGAGAAATCAATACGTAATTTATCGACAATAAAGCTGAGCATCGCCTCTGGCCTGTTAGCGCATGTTGGTATGTGTGTTTGTGGGTGTCACAGGGGAGCTCAGACACACACTAACTCTGTGACCTGGTTAGTGTGATGTCCTGTTATCCTGATCCTGCAGGGAGAACGGCTGAGTCGGGTTTTGTTTTCAGTTTTGTTGATGAAAAAAATAAAAGGCTTTTGTGAATCTAATTCCTCCAGAAAATTATTTCAGGGAACTCAGATTAAGTTTCTTCTCAGTTTGTCAAATGAGGTTTGTGTGTAAATCTGCACATGAACACACACAGAAAAAAAAAAAAACACTCAGTCTTGTAGTTTGTTTGCCTCTCTTGTTCTGCACCTCTCCACCTCTGCTCCCGTCAGCCATCAGACTCCATCAAGCTGTTTCTGGCGATTGTATTATTGGAGGAACTCGTCTCACCTCAGTATTGGGCCAGGCGGTGCGGTGCGGTGCGGTGTGTGCCACAGCGACCTGCCGGGTAGTGTGTGTGTGATTGATTGCATCGTCTCGAGGAGGATTACTATGCCATGATGCAGAGGCAAATTAATCATTCTGACACTGTGGCTGACATGTAATTTTTCCCCTGTGGAAGGAACAAATATGAGCAATGTTTACCCTGTGGAGGTGGAGCCCTGTTCAGGCTTTGCTTATTTACATACAACATTAGCATTGTTAAATGGAGGTTTTTTTAACGGTGTTTTTATGGCTTTACCTCCTGTGGAACAACACAACAATCTTTTATTTTCAGGTGGTACAGTCCAGGTTATATATGCATTTTTATTTTTAAACTCGATTCAAAATGGTGCACAGTCGAGACACAGTTCTTCAACATAGGGTAGATTTTAGGTCATTCAATGTCAAGAAGAAGCATTTAAATTATTCTTATTGCAATTCCTTTTTAATTTTATGTAATTTGGTCATCCCTGAGGGATAATTTGTTTGTTTTTGTCCTTAATTGTGCTGAAATTTTCTCCAACTCGACGTTAGCATCAAAAAAAGGCTCAGGTATTGTTGCGATTTAATTTCCCCTGCCGAAATTATCCAAAGAGCCACTGAGGTGTAAGATAGCCAGGTGTACAGTTGACGCATCCTCCGTGCCAATCGTTTCCCACGTGTAAATGAAATAGTAAGTCTGAGTCACATTTTCCTTGTTTATTCTTCTTTTGTAAAAGAAACCAAATGCAAAATAAAGACAAAGCAGATTCCAACAATCGGCAACGACAGAAAGATATAGATATAGATGATGTAAATGATGGTCAAAAAACCTGTTTGCTCCTCTAGCTACCATTACACCTGCCACTAATAACGTCTTCTTCTATTTATAGAAAACCAAACTCAGGACTTCACGCCACCTGGTGTGGCACCAGCGCAATTACAACTGAAATAGATTACGACACACAAACACAAAAGAAAACACAACAAATGGTAATGCTAACAGGTATTAAGAAACAGATTTCCGAGCTCCACACTGGAAAAGGTGGGTGAGTTACGTCTATTTTGGTTACCGACAACATAAATATTTCAGGACCTCCTTGAGAGCTTTGCTGTTTTAATACAGCTGTAACTAACTGGTGTACGTCACTTACAATGCAGTTTATAAACATTGTTTTGAGAAGTGGATCATGGCGGACGGCTACAAGCAGCTGAACTTCATCGAACAGATGACGGCGTGGATAGCGAGGAAGCATGTCCAATACGACGGAGCGTTGATACCAACATGTCTCCTGTCTCTCGTCACTCTCTGGCTCAAAACACAGAGAAGCTCCTGCACTGATTTAGAGACTTTTAGATGGAAGTTCAGAGAGCACTCCTGACTCCTACAGAGAAACGTCGCTCACTTTCACATCGAGGGACTCCAGGGAAGCAAAATTGCTCCCAGTTTGGGCTCAAGCTGAATTTTCGGTTTACATTGAACAGACTTATGGACCTGCTGCTCGTCTCTTCCTCTTTACATCCGCTGCTTTAGCGAACAACTTGGCTGACATTTTTATTTTGTGACTCCAAGCAACTCAAGGACATCCTGTAACGTACAGATGTTTGTATGTTTTTAAAAGACGGAAACCCAAGAAAAAAGATGTCCCGCAGAGCTGCAGATCGATGTTGACAGGGCCGCGGGGAGTTTTTAAACCAATCACAAGCAATGTTTTCATGTGTCTGTCACCCACTCCAGAGGAGAAGAAGCACTGACTGGAGTCTACTCAGTGGAGTTTGTTGTCTTTGTCCTCTGAACTGAGGGGCACTAAGAGTTGGAAAAAAATGCAAGACGTCAACTTTAAAGTCAACCAAACTTTACTTACAAAAAAATCTGCAACAGTCTCCTTTAAACAGCTGCCATCTTTAATCCTGGGGTTACAGGTCATTGTATCTTTACTACTGGTGATGGTAACAGACCTGCTGCAGATAATTGGAAAATGAGCGTGGTCTAGACCTGCTCTTTTTCTATGGAAAGCATCTTGGGATGAAGACTGTTGTGAATTGGCGCTATATAAATAAAATTTGATGATAAACTGAGCAGACTAGATACAAGTAAAGCAACATGCCATCAAGCTTGAAACTGAAGGAGCATGAAACACTACACAAAATAATGTAGCCAGTCAGAAGACCACAGATCCAACCAGAAACCAGCCAGCCAACTGTTTACGTTCATTTCTGGTTCTTTTCATCCAAATTTTAGATAAAAACAGGGGTTGGAAAAAAAAGTAAATAAACCAATAATTATATGCCTTGTTCTTTTGTATGTGTTCATTTTGCTAAACAATGAGACTTAATAAAACAGACTTTACTCTGTCTCTGAAGATCTGGTTTACCGGTCTGCGTTTTTATGATTTCCTAAAGGGTCAAAGGCAAGGTTGATGCGATATTGAGGAACATATCCAAACCTCGACTTCAGCGAACCTCTTTGCACCCCTAAAGCAGCAAACATGGTTGGACACCTCCACATCACTGTGTTCCTTAAATTTAAGGTGATAAAAACATAATTATCACTTAGTGAAGACCTTTACTTCATCTGCAACCCAAACCTCCTTCTTCTTGTTCAAAGTCTCACGTTAATTCACCAATCCATCGCCTCACGATCATACTGACGGTGAACATAAAGCATGGGGTAAAGCACTGACGCACGATCTGTTCTGTATGTATGCAGCGGAGCATCTTGTTTGCATATTATTCCGCGTGTTTTTCCCCCTTTTGTTTTTCAGAGGAGAATGAATGTTCAAGGACGTCGGTTCAACTTTTTCACACTCCTAAGATTTAGAGTCCCCCCCCTCCCCACGTCTTTTTTGTAACTTTCTCTTTTTTATCTCTGCTGTCTTTTTGTTTTGCAGTCTCTCATTTTCTGTGTTTTATTTCAAAAGATTGCCTCCACACAAACACTTTAGAGATTATCTTTCTCTTGGTGTCTCCCTCTCTGTCTCTGTGATACATCAGCATCCCTGAGAGAGGCAGCAGAGCCCCCAAAGTAATTTATAGATGCATAGTCCGCCCTGCCAGCACTGAATACATATACATTTCCTTCATAAACAAACCACCATTAGCATACTGTTACACTATTTCATACTTTTTTATTTTTATTCAAATTTCACTTTGGCAGCAGAGACGGGAACTGAATATCAAATGAGCTCATGTGGACAGATATTCATGCAGTCCTGAACCCGCGTACAACAGGTGAATGAATGAAACATAAATATGCACATGCATGCATACTTAGAGGGTTCATTCAATCAGGGGAACTCAAATCTACATGCAAACATCCTCACAAACACCCATCAATAAGTAATTACGCTGCAAGATGCTTCTGCACCATAATCCAATCTGGGCTCTCTGAAACGCTCCTGCTTTGGGTACAAATGTGGAGTCTTATAAAAATGGATCGGACTGAGAGACGACGCGCATAAACACACACACACCGCTGAAGGTGCGATGGATAAACGTCACAGTGAGTTCAGCACCTCTGCAGGTCTGCCCCTCTCAATCAGATTCACAACTAAAATCCAATCTCCATGTTTTAAAAAGGTCTTTTGTCCCTTAAATGTCTCCGTACCTTCAGGGATTCCAGCGACATTGCAGGCTAGATAAACAATCAGTGGCTGCAGCAGATGTTCTGCATGACAAATACGAGTCCTGAGAACGTGTGTCTGCAGGTAAAAACCTGATTCACTGGCTGTTTGTTAGCTGGTTAGTTTTAACTAAATGGAAACGAGGCAGACTGTCACTGATTGGTTGACTGGACTGAGTAGTTTTTATACTCTGCTGTTTGTAAACTAGATCGATGGTTTGATTGTTCAACTATCTGCTTGATCAGGACTGGGACAACTGAGCTCCTGAGAGTAGACATAGAGAACGAGTTCTAGTTGAGAACCTGTTACAACTAGTATCATAACGATTCCCTCATCAATACTACTTTATTAATTTTGTAACCTTTTAAAATATTATTGTAGTTCAGCGCAAACACAGAAGCAACTTACAAAGCTGTACAAACGAGTATGTACCAGTTTAGAGTAAAATCCACTCTCTCTGTGAGACCAGTGGCTTTCCCGTGACGAACATCCAACAGACCAGATCAGTGAAGTTTCAGAGACTTTACACGTGGTGATTTGTGACGATTTAATTGATCAATTAAAGCTAAATATTTTTATCCCGTGTCGACCAATCAGAGGCTGTAACCATGATCAAATGACCTGTAAAAGTCCAGACTATGAAAGTTATAAAACTCCCAAATCCATATTGACATTACTTCCATAAACGTTTGTGTGATGTTAAAGTTATTGAACGGTAAAACGTTTTAATATTTGGGGGGACCTTGTCTTTGAAAGGAACCCAGTTTCTGGTCTCACTGAGCGCCCAAGGGAACAATCTAGCAATTTTCACCAAACACCCATGTCTGCTCACCAGCTCTGGTCTTAACTCCTGAGCTGCAGTCTATAACACCCAGAGAGTGAACCCAAATATGTCCCCAAACTTCCTGTGGAGGTTCTGTTGTTGTTGTTGGTGAGTCTGTGTCCTGTTTGATGAATCAGTTCTGGTCGAGTTCAGATCCAGATCAGGGTTTCAGGCCTGTTAAGTTTGCTTAGTCGTTCCACATTGGTGAATTCACCTCACAGCCTGTTGGTGATTTCTGAACTTTTGTTGTTGTTTTTTAAACTTGGCTCATAATTGGATTACCATTCCTCATCCTGACATTACAAAGTATCTGCCAAACCCCAAATGAAGTCGACTCGATTTAAAATCCTGAGTTTATTCCTGAACTCTTCTTTTGTTTTGCAAGAGAATCTGTGGGGGAAAAAAAACTCAATCCAGAAATAAACAACTTCTTAACTATCCAACGAAATCCGACTGCGTTTATCCGAACTGCAAACTCAGTGACAAGTCAACTTGAGGACGATCATCCAAACTTTGAGGTCAAACAAGAAAACGATCAAAGTTCACCTGGCTTTAAAATATGGGAACGATGTGGGAGACGCATGGCTGCACACAATTTTTCAAATGTTCCTCCTGTAATCTACATGTCTGTGGTTTGAAGGAAGCAGAAAATGAAAGTGAAATGTGTCTGCAGACTTTGCCCGAGGTCTGACTGAATGGCAGACTAATTGGCTGGCTGCTGAGCTCCCCGCCTGGCTGCAGGCTGGTTGGTTGTCTGGTTCCTATTTGAGTCAGAGATGATGAACAGTGTTTTGAGACAAGAATCTGGCAGCTCTCTGAGTACAACACAGAGCAATTTGACAAACCTGCCCCATGTAGGAAACTGATGTCTCTCAGCTGTCTGTAACCCCGCCTGTCATTTCACAGCCTCTCTCTCCAAAGGCCGTGACGGCAGCGAGGGTTGAACACTTTCCATATTTATTCTGGTGAGTCAGAATCTTTCCGAGAAACCGCGCTGAAAGTTCGACTGTGACTCTAAATGTGCCTGCTCCAACTGGATTCTCCCAACACGAACTCGGCAGAGAGTTTCTCATTTGTGGAAGTTCAGATTATTGGGATTTTCTAGTTCCATCCATCATCTCAGCCCAGTAACTCCAGCTGTCAAAGGAGACAGAAATCTGGGAGCGTTGTTTATTTACAACTACGACAGAACATGCGGCCAACATTTCAGACATGAAGAACATCACAAAGAGTACGGTGTGGACCTGCAGCCTACGCTGCAACAAACTTTACTTATCTGGCTTCACTAACCCTGACCAAGGAGACCCAGAGTCACACTGATAGACACAGACTGCAAGCCCTTGGATTGATCCTCTTGGTGCCACACATTTCTGGTATTGTTGTCGCCCCACACCCTCACTTGTCGGGCCGATTTCTCTCTTCTGTACATTATTCCAGCATGGTCAAAAACTGCAGAAAAAATATCAACTCCAACTTTGACTAAAATATATGCATCGCCATCGCAGGGGCCTGTTGCACCTGCTACAGTGTTTCCCCTGACTTTTTCTTTGGCAGTGATGTAGACGTACACCACTCCATACGACCTCTGTCTACGTCATGTGGAGTGGCGGGAGATGAGTCAGCGCTGTATTCAGGGCTGGGAGAGATGCTTAAGCTAGCATCCACATGAGACTGTGCGGAGTCCGTCTTTTTGAAGAATGCAGATATTTTCAATTGGGGTACTGAAGGTGCGGGGACAGTTCGATGCTCCATGACCAGTTTTTTTTCATTGTTTTAGTGACAAACACGATGGTGAGGAGCATCTGAACTAGGTGGTGTGGCATGTCAGCACGAGATAAAGAATGGAGCGAGCGGAGAGACCGGCTCGTCACAGAGGAGCAGAGAGATACATTTTTCATGGAAGTAATGAAACGATTTTGAGCTTTAGAGTCTGAAATTACGCAAATTATATTTTATAGGCTGTTTTGATAAAAATAAAAATTAAACATAAATTAATCTATAACTTCAATTTCTGGGTTGGGATCTCATTGGCAGGGCGGGGTTATCTGTTGCCAGGGTGGGGCGCCCTGCTAAATACAAAATAGGGGAAACACTGCGCTATGTGTAAGTTGTGTCTTAAGTTTGATTGTAACTTAAGACACAAGTTACATTTCTATTTTCATACCTCTTTACATTTCATTTCATGTTTATTTATTTCATTTCATTCATGATACATGATATAATACATTGCACTCATCCTTTTTTTTATTTTATTTTTTTTTCTCATGTTATCATGTGAAATGAAAAGGAGCAGACAGAAGACAAGTCTTATGTATGACTGCCCCTTCACTAAAACACATTTATCTATATCAACCAGCCAGCAATTGATCAAAATATTATATAGATTTTTAAAAAAGCCTCAAGAATTGGCTGGTGAAACTCAGAAGTGTTAGTGCATAAACTTCATCCTAAATAAGAAATGACGGTCAAACTCAGCTCAGCTTGACCTTTCGCACGGCTGCTGAAACCCAGTATCTTTATAACAGACATTGCATTGCCTACCAACAACTAGATATGGGGTATTATGAATGCAAAAGTATGTAGTCTCCAAGACGCCGTCGGCCACCTGTGTTGCATAAATTGATCATTTTGGGAATTCAATTAGAGTATTTGGATATTTTTATCTGGTGTGAACACAAAATAAGAGAAAGTTTTGAACCGTGACACTGCTGTGTGGACTGAGAAACATCCACATGATGTTTACTATCCACAAGAAAATCAAAACATCAGTTTTGAAAAACGACTTTATACGTGTAGAAGTAGCCCTATAAGACACAGAAAAGCTCCCGTGATCCAAATAATGTTTGAAGTCCAGGTGTCTGCGTCGTTTTTAGACTCATTATGCAACAGCTAAACTGCTGCGACCATCTTATATTCACCTGAATGTTGCGTAACAGAGTGACCACGATGTCCTCACACAAAGCTACGTCTCTGCCCTCGAACCTAATAAAGAGTTGTCTCAATAAAACAGCAGAAGTGCAGGTTATTAGATCATTTAAAGGCCATAGTCTGAGTTTTTAAGCTGTAACCTTGAATAAATGCAGCCCTGCGAACATCACTTCATGAAGCTCACCCTCTCAGCATTACGACCACTTTACTCTCACAGGGATAAAATAGTGCAGCCTCAAAATCACTCCACATCCTGAATCATGATATCAGCGCTGAACCTTAAACTCGGTGTTTTATTTACCTTTTCTCACTCTGGGCTGACAGTCTAATCTACAGCAGGGAGATCTCATTGAACAGCAGCATGAGGATGATTTCCAGCTGCACTCTTGTGAATATTAAAAAGGCGAAGACAGAGAAAAGGGCAAAAACATTTGCAAAACAGTATCAGACTGAGTGAGTGGCAGATTCCTCCTGACATCTTCATTAAAACCCACATTTTAATCTTGCAGGTTGCACATTAACTTTCTAAAACTCTCAAACCTGAGGCTTGAAATTACAGCTTTGAATTTTAATACCTAAATTTGGCTTATTTCACCCCCCAAATGTAATCCCCTATTTACCTTCAGCTTGTATAATTACCGCCTTGTTTGCTCTCGCAGCCTTGGAACAGAACAGCCCCGTTTCTGCCATCAAGCCCGAACATTTCTTCCCCATTTGCATGCTTTAACCTCGTGGGCTCATGACCAATTAGGTGTGTATCCGGGTCACATCCTGAAGGGCAAAAACAAAGCAAAATGCTGACACATATAAATGTCAGGATGCACAAGCCCGAGGCCCCAGGTTGGCTACAGATGAGGCCCTGGGCCCCTGCAGGCGCTCAGGCAGGTTGTGGAAAGTTAACGAGAGGTTAAAAGGAGTTATTATGAGCATCTTACATCACCTCTCCCAGCAGACCGACCTGATGCCGCGAAGCATCGTCTGGCCTCTTCTAGCGTGGACACACACACACCTCTGCTCTCTTTCCAATTTCCTGAACCTCCAGCTGAACTCCACCTTCTGTCGGAGTCAGATTAGTTTTAATGCTGCGAAAATAACTCAATCTGCACGACAGTCGAGAATAAACCTGAGAGAAGTTTCCTGAGCTGTAACCCACAAGCGTGCCTTGATTATATATTCATGACCTTTGGTACTTAAAAGAAATATAACTCTTGTTTTATATCTCAGAATCAGAGTTTCACAGGAAGTATGATTGTCACAGATCCTGATCGCTCTGCTGCTACACGGACCGCACAGCTTCTGTTAGAGTCTCGTCTTAATTAGACTCAACGGGTCTCATTCAGAAAACAAAAGCAGCAGCATGCTGGTACTTGCATACAGAAGCCGAGAACAGCCATGGTTTTTCTTTTTTTTATGCAGTGTTAACTCAGGATAACGACTTATCATCTCGATATCTCAATATAACAAAGTTCGTTTTCTTGAATTATTATTCTTTCTATTATCCCGACATAACGAAGGTCATTTTCTCATGATAGTGGAAATGGCATTTTAGCCGACCTCAGCTGTAACTTTTAAAAACACAGATTGGGATATTTCTGAAATGCCACAGCTACTGTTGTCAACAGCAAGTCGGGGTTTTCAGTGGAAACCATAGACTGTATAAAGAATGGACAGAGTCTGCCTCCTCACTGGGTGAAGCCACTCTGAGAACAGCACCCTCTGTTGATGGGCTGCAGTATAGGTCATAAATCCTGCCTCCACCAGCAAAGCTTATGGAGCTGTGGACAAACTTTAGAAATTTATTACACAGAACATAATTCTTCTTTTCGACATCTTTGTTATGTCGAGATAACAGAAAAAAAGAGAAAACAAACTTTCTTTTATCGAGATAATAAGTCATTATCACGAGATAACTGCATAAAAAAAACAAAAACAAAGAAACATCCATGGTCGTTCTCCGCTTCTGTACTTGCGTGCACATTGTAACAGTGATTTGCACGTGGATATTTGTGTTTTGTTTGTTTTTTAGATTTTGCACCTGTGGTCTCTGTGAATGTGTTTTATGTAAATGTATAAGGCATTGAAAGGAGACAGGGGTTACCCACTGAAGCGTCTGTACCTGCTTCATGCAGGCCTGCACACAGAGAGCACATATCCACACCGACTTATATTGTGTTACTTTATGATTGATTGGAAATCTATTCAGTATTGTGTTTTTATTGATAGAGTCTAGCTAAACTGAGCTAACGTTATCAGAGCAGCAGAGTCTGAAATATAGAGTCACAGAGACTCGTCTAAGAGCTGAAAGGAGACTGAAGAGGCGACACATCTTTACACTGAGACTGATGGCCTCATGACGAATAAACTACAGGTTATTCTCATGGTTGTGGCATTAATGGTAAATACGGCGCCACAGTCACGTCACTCAGTCATCTTGCTGTTCATCCTGTCATATCTGCAGATCTTACGCTCTGTTTTCTGCTCTGTTTAAACTCCCAGACAGCCAAACAGACTGCAACACAAAGCCCCATCAGTTACCATGTATCTGTGTGTACTAAATAAACCGAGTGTGTGTGTGTGTGTGTGTGTGTGTGTGTGAGTGTGTGTATGTGTGTGTGGCCTTGGAGAGTATGTGAGCAGTGTACCAACAACAGCTTGCCTTGTCTTTCGCCCATGATGAGCTAATGAAGAAAATGGAGCGAACCAAGACTCGCTTCTGGATGTTTACACAGACAGACAGAATTATTCTGCCATCTCCGGCTCTCAGGGAGACGGATTTCGAAGAGATGTTTGTTATTTTTCAACAAAATGATGAAATAAAGACGCTTAATTTAACTGCAAAAATACACCCTCACATGGTTTAGATATGTAAACACGCCGGGACGATAATATCACAGCGTTCAGTAACGATGACCATGACCAACTCCATGACCCACTCAGTCTTATTGTTGTTTCGTTCATAGAGAAAACTGTCCTTGCAGTTTTCATAAAAAAAATAAATATGAGTATGAATTTGCTTTAAAGACACTTAGAATTAAAGTTTCCAAAATCTGCAAGACTTCATCTAAAACCAGAGATTTAAGAGGGAAAACAAGAGCTCATTCAGGTTAAAGTAAAATAACATACCGAAGCTGCTGTGTTGTTCCTGAACTTTATGTGTTCGTCTTTATTTGGTATTTCTCTCCAGTGAAAACAGAAAACAGCGCCACGTATAAAACGATGTGAGCACTACGTACAGTACGGTAACATGAATGTAAGGATGGCATCAAGAGACAACAGCGCCCCCAGTGGTGCTGTTTGCAAAGAGGGGAGTCTTGGAGAGGCAGATCTGGTCTTAGACTCTATTATTAAATTAAATTATGATGTGTTAATGAATAATGTACAGATTTCAGCATGTAACCAGGACTTTGTTAGTGTTTTTTTACATTTTCTCTTTCAGATTGAACCAGGACGATCACATTCTAATCTTTGAATGATTACATCATAAAATCAAAGTCTCATTTTTCCTCTTGTTTGAAAAAGGATGTATCCTCTGTCCTTGTTTACTGTCCTTTATCTGTGTCTCTTATCCTTCTTCTGTCTCCTCTTTCCTTATCTCTCTTTGTTTTCATTATCCATCTTCCTCGACCTTCTCTATTCTTCCAGCTCCGCGGTTAACATCTCCTCTCTCCTCAATGACAGACCATCTGGCCTCAGCCAGGCATTTTTAATGGCTTCATCACGGGCCGTGGGATGCTGCTAAAGCCAGAGCAGTGATTGGCTGGGAGGGCAGGCCTCCCCCTAACCCTGAGAATTTGGGCAGATCTCCTCAGAGCGGCGACATCTACAGTACAGAGCTGTTAACAGTCGAACAGATCGACACCCTCCCTCTGCTCTCTGAAGACTGATTTTCATGTTTAAGGTTTAAATTTATTGCAAATGCACTGAAACACATTTGGCTCTGATCTTGAACATTTTTTATTTCAACAAAAGATCCACATTTCCAAAAAACACTGACTCTGGGAGTCAAACTGAAGGTCTGTTGATTCAGGAGGCTCAGATTCAGTGAGATAGTTCAGGGTGAATCATCTTAAAAGGTTATTCGCAGCGTTTCTTTCACTGATGGATGTTTTATCGGCTGAAAAAGCCACCAAACAAATCAGAGCTTTAAACGCTTGATTAAAATATGAAAACCGTCTCTTTAAATCCTCCCTAAAAGAGCTGAAAAGCCTGTATTAGATCTGTAGTTGAGCTTAAGCTCAGGGTTTGTGTGAAAGGAAGTTTGTTTACAGCAGATATTGTGTAATCTTCACTAAATTGAAGGTTTTATATCGAGCTGCAGAGAATTTTTTTTCTTTGCCGGTAATATAGAAGCTCGGAGCGGCTCTCACCGCCGTCTTACGTGTTCACTCAGGTGGCATTTTTGAGAAGCATTCAGGAGTTTGTACAGATGGCACCAGAGGTGACGGATGATCAATCAACCCAGAACCAGAACTCGGATAAAGATCAGATTGAATCTGGAAACATCTCCACAAAGAGGCACCCAGAAGGCATCCTATCAGATACCAGAACCAGATCAGGTGACCTCTTTCAGTGTAAAGAAGTCCAATCCCAGACATCGTTTAAAGGAAGCTCGTTTCTCTCCACGATCTCATTTTCCGTATCGCCAACCAGAGCGTACGACCGTAGGTGACGGCTAGGATGAGGATAAATCGTGGTTTGTATTCTGGGTCAGCTCTTTCTTCACCACATTAGTTTTGGCGCCGCCCCAATCTGAACAAGACTCCTTCACTTGGGGTCCCTCCAGAAACTGCCACCATAAAGTGGTGAAGGTGAACCAGGGAAGTATGATGGCCTTTAGGGGCGGATTGGTCCAGATCTCCAAATGAAGCAGACTCTAAGACCTGTCATCGTTCTGCATGTTGATCAACATCTCAGGTATCACCGCCGTTCTCCAGCCTCCTCCAGGGGTCAAAGGTTCACCTACCAACATCTCCCCTCTATTGTAATGAAATCCAGGGACATCCGGAAACATCCAGGGGGTGCACCTGGTTGCGTGATCACAGACGACAACTTGGTACTACTTAGTAGCAGCGCACGCCCCCCGTTTTAACGCCCCAGGACTGCGCGCAACGTGTTTACTCCTGCTTCCAACCTACTCAGCTACCGTAGTAACCGTTGTTCCTGCTACACGCAACATTTCTGTTCTCATTCATAAAACGCTTAAATCAGGGACATTTCCGGGGACAGCTTCAGCCGGGGACAGGTCATCAAATACGGGGACTGTCCCCGGAAAATCAGGGACACCTGGTCATCTTACTCCATTGGCTTAAGAACCAACAGCATAGATCTAACGCAGAAGCATAAACTAGGCTTAAGAGTGTTTAAGAGCTCAGAGGTCAAAGACTCACTTCACCTGGAAGGAGGAGACCGGCGTGAACCCCTGTGTTGGTGTCCATGTCTTTAAGAGTCACATACAGTCTTATGTTTGGACTTGTCAGTATGTTGGTTCTGTGCTCGAGTTAAAACGCCACAAGGTTAAAAACAGACTGAGAGAACGTGGAAAAGTTCACAGTCAGAATGATTTCAGATTTTTCACATTTCCAGCACTTTCCCGTCAGAGGTAGCTCTCTCTCTCTCTCTCTTCACGCTGCGCGCCCACACTTCACCGCAGGTGCACAGCGGTTTGCTAACATGTTATTAGCTACCCGGGGTGCTCCTGCCACCTCCGGATCTGCAGGTGAACTAACAAGTTTTTCTGCATCTTCAGCTGAATGGAGTGAACTGGAAATGACCTGCAGCCTCTGTGTGACGCAGAGGAGCTGGTAATGATGAAGGGCAGAGCCAAGGAGATAACCACACTTCTAATTAAGGACAATGGCCCTCTGGAGATGGGCGCTGATATCTCACACTGTACTTTGTTCTGAAGCATGTACTGCATCAGGGACAGAAATTAACAGGGTCTCCGGGCAAAAATCTCCTTGAAAGTTCAGAGATGTCTGTGAAATTAAAGCTGAGGGGGAACAGTTCATTATGTTCGTCTTCTCTGAGGTTTCTTCCATTTCTAGCAGTGGGAAAGAGTCTTTTCTTGAGTCGACGCAAGGATCTGTGTTACCCTCTTTATCGCCTCTTTTATCCTGAATTTTTTGGGGGCGCTGCGGTTTAAGCTCATCCTTTCTTCAGAGGTGATAGTCTTTATTATTGCACCTCCATCAGTGAGTCCATCCCCACCTCCTCCATCACAGCCTGGGACGCTGCAGATGCTGCTGAGGTCAAGAGCGGGCTGCAGCGTATCATCAGCTCTGCAGAGAGGGTGACCGGCTGTGACCTGCCATATCTGCGGGTCCTGATGCCTCCAGGACCCCGAGGCGTGCAGATAAGACTCCTCTCGCCGCTCTCATCTCAGGCGCACTCTCTGAGACCCTCGCCTCAGGCAAAGGGGAGGTTCATCAAGACCAGAACCTCTCGCCATGAGAGCAGCTGCTCCTCCTTTGTTACAAACCTTATTACTTTATATCGCTGTATTATTTAGATTATTGTGTTAAAGGTGGTGTAGTCAGAATCTGAGGAAGTTCCAGTTTTTAGGAGGAATCTTGAATGTAAACTCTACCCCTCCCAACCAGTTTTCCCCTCAGCTCCTCCTCTCTCCTCAAGCCCCGCCCACAAACAGACACTCCTGCTCGCTCGTATCGTTCCAATTAAATTCAGATATAATGTAGATAAATACTTCAGATCATTACAAATGGGGCCCAGTCAAGGTGAAAGTCAAAAGCATTGGTGCTACTGTAGATGCCAACAAACTACCAGCAAACACAATCTTTGCAGGACTTCTACAACTAGGATAAAGTGACATTACATTCCTCAAATCATATGCAATAAAACTTTAGTCCAGAAAGTTCAAAAGTGGCTCCAGCTCAAACCTGTCTCAGAAATGTGTAACACAGGCTCACGCCTTTATAGACACCACCACCAGAGCATCAAAACATCCAACAGCGTAGTGTCAGCGTATCGCCAATTTCCTACAACATGTTGTATGTGTTTGTGTCCAGGAAACCATGGCAACAGAATCTAAGCTCATTATATTCGAGCTGAAGCGGATATACAGTGTGTTGCATCAGGTGATAATGCGGCTGCAAAGGAAGAGTACAGGTGACGATGAAAACACCAGGAATGTCGACCACCTGCAGATAAACCTCAGGGTGAATGTTGGGCTGCATGCATGAGTCTCTGCATCACATACAGGGTCATGTAGACCTATGGGAGGTCTGAGATTAGGTTCAGAATATCTGATCAACACTTTATTCATGGGTTTAAAAGTTTGTTGCTGCTTTAAACTTATTAAAAAAAATGAAACTCTGTTGCCGTGGCAAACATACGGACTCAGCTGCAACAGATTTATCTGCTTCCTCTCTAGGTTTGCTGCCTCCATCTGCTCAGTGACTGACAATCTCTACTCTGTTTCTGTGAGAGGAGGTATTTTCTTTACTGATGCAACAAGTTTAGATAAAAAAAATAGAAAAATAGAGACAATGAGTTTTTTGATTTTGCAGGCGCTCAAAGTTTTTAGTGAATCTGGACTTGGAAATCAACAGCATGACTTTCTTCCCTGTTTTTTTCCTAATGCCTGGATTTACTCCTCATCAACAGTAAATACATTCAGCTCTCATCATCAGCAGGAACAGAGACAGATGGAGAGCGTGTGCGAGACAGACTTGTAAAATTTGGAGGAGAGAGACGAGCTGAAACCTGAATGAACCCGCTCATAATTCATTACTCACACATTTTACTACAGCTCCACACCACACACATTTGTAGTACGGGGTTTGACTGTAGCTGCGTGTCACGTCAGCTTCACATTTTTAGCAAGTGCAGGATCGGTGTGACTCAGCTGAGTGCGTCATTAAAATCATCCGCGAGGGACTAACATGTTATATCATCAGTTTGGCACGAGCAGCACTCTCTCTGTGTCTGTCTGCTATTCTACTTTCTCTATTCTTAAAATATTTCTCCCTCCTATCGCTCCATCCCTGAAGCCTCCCTTCCTCTCTGTTTTCTTCAAATCCTCTCCTTCTGGGAACGACACACAGATAACGTCAGGATGCAGAAATCCACAAACTCGCCCCCAAAGACACGTGCCTGTGCTGCGTTTCTGGACATTAAACCGTACTGTACAACAACATGCTTGAAATGATCCTACTCTTTTTTATGTTATCTGTCATTTGTGATTTTATTCTCCCTCTTTTCTGTTTTCTTTGGACGGTTTTGCACAACATGCCAGTGGAGGTCACACAAACAAACTACAAATCATTCATGCAAAACGAGCCAAAAGTGAAACAACAACTGCTCTGACGTTTGTACAATCTGCTGCATGCGTCGTCTTTGTTTTCCTTAACATCAATTTTTGTTCATGCGTCATCCTCTGAATGTAAAACACTGTCATCCAACATTTTCATAAATCAACCCTTTTCAGATAGGACACAACGCACAAGGTAGCATCAGTTTCAGGGCTTGATGCGAACTTTTTTCAGAAGGAGCACATGTGATCTAAGTTTAAAAAGTAAGGAGCACACAAAGAACTTTAGGGGCACAATGAAAATTGATCAAATGATGTTTGTCTTAAACAAAAGTGCTATTATTATTGAATCAATTTTAGGTCTTTTGGTCACATGACATGGAAGCTGTTGAAGGAAAGGTTCAAAATTTGGTCTCAGATTTAACCCAAAAATTTGTGGAAGACAAATTTGAGAAAAAAAAGAGGTGTGTCTTATCGTCCGACCTTGGTACTATTTTTGGTCACATGACATGGAAGCTATTGAAGGAAAACAGCCTTTTTTGAAAACATCAACCAGTAATTTATTGACGGTCCCTTATTCAACACCTGGCGTTGACAGCGAGGGTGCCGAGTAGATTTAACCAAATGCGATTGAAACGGTCGAACCCTGAGTTTGGAGGTCTGTTTGTTAACCCTGAAACAGTTCGTTTAGTTAGATTAAAACCAAAGGTATACATTATTCACATGAGGACAAACTCCAGGGTTCAGCTACAAATTAAAATACTGAAATTCATTTTCATAAATCTGAATTTGCGATTCTCATAGTCTGTCTCGTTAAACTCATCACGCTTCCTTTATTTCTGAAACCCTAAACTTCCAGAACAAACTACACCTGAGATGTTGTTGTTGTCACCATGTGTGTGATAAACCGACCAAAGGTTCGAACATGCAAGAGCTTCATCCAACCAGTCAAGGATCAGCTGATGAGGCTGGGATCAGAATTGGGCTTAAAGTCGACACGATTTACAAATCTGTCATGTGACTAAAATCGTGTTAGAATCGGCCTCAAACTGCAGCATATCTTCAGCTTAACCAAGGTTTCAGTTCTTAACATATCCAGACTATGTGACAGTCAGGGTCCAGTTCAGGGTCCAGAGCCGGTCTGATGAAGTTAAGAGAGGGAAAAACAGGAAGGTCATGTCTTTCACTGTTTTGTAACTATTCCAGGTCAAACCGTGAAACTCGGCTGTTTGTTTTGTTTTATTTTTTTGAGAACTGTATTTTGCAGATTTTATAACCCTTAAGTTTTGGTACCTTAACATGTTAAACTGTCAGTTTGCTGAATCTCTACTTCGTCACATTTTATTTTCTTCGTGTTTCTCACCCCTAAAACTGACACGAGTCTCACACTTTCTATTCACCTGATTTAGACTCGCTGCACCGAGTCCATATCACAGTTTTTCCAAAAACACCGCGCTTTCTTTTCCTCCATCCCTCTTTTCTTCCTCTCTCTCATGATCCAGCAGCTCAAACACAGAAAGAGGGAACGCAGAGAGGAGACGGAGGGAAGCGATAAATCATCCTCCACCTTCTGAGTTTAGGTTTTGTTGTTGCTCTCCTCCGTAGTGATGGATCGCCATCCTCTAAGAAAAAGAGCGTATAAAAACAAGAAAATGAAAGTAATAAAAATAAAAGGATGAAACAAAGGCCGACTCTGCTCTCTCTCTTTCTTTGTCCAGGAAGATAAAAAAAAAGAAACCTCGCTCAGGCAGGACGGTGGCCTATAGGAGGGATGATGGGATGGAGGGAGCGAGAACAGAGAGATATTTTCAGGTCTTCCCAGAAGTTTATGAGCCGTGAAGAGTTTTCAGGGAAGCTGAAAATATTGCTGCAGTCGTTCATCAGACACTTTCAAGGATCCTCCAGTCCCTCCTCTCCTCCATTTTCATCTCTGCTGTCGCCCTCTTTTATATTCTCCTCTCATATTTCCTTTCTTCCCGCTCTGTTTAAGCTCCTAAATAAAAAGGTCCACTCTCACTCACTTTTATTTGGACTCGGTACCCTACATTTCTTTTGGAGTGCATATTAGATCAGAATTAACCAGGAGAAGATTTGTCATCAGAGTAATGATGTTGAAAAAGTCGTCCAGTCAGTTTGGAAATTCAACCCAAACTCTGTTTTTAACATACATGCGTCCCTCGCCCTGGAAACCATCCACCAGTTTCAGCAGCGGCAGAGACCTTTTGTACTTTTAAGAGCAGGATGAAAACGTCCTTTTTTCTGTAGCTGCTGAGGGAAGTGGTTGACCTCTAGAGTTGGACATCGAGTCTCGAGTATCATTGGGAACTGGGACTGACATTACGATTCTCCTGGAACCGGAACAAATTTTGATTCCAAGTTTCGATGCCAGAGTCCACCGACCAGGAGAAACAGCCGCCGAACTCCAACGAGGAAGAAGCCGCTAAACACCAATGAAGAAGAAGCTGCTGAACGCCTGGTTGAAACTGATTGAAAGTAGCCCCATGAGAAATTCATAGTAAAGTTCCTATCATGTAAAAATTCATGGAGAAGTTCAGACATTTGATCTGGTTAGCGCCCTCACTTAAAGGTGGGGTAGGCAGGAATCTGTTAAAGAAACATCTTTTTTTGTTGTGTAAATACAAAAAATCTTTAATATCAGTCGATAATTATTAGTTATTGATGACATTTGGTAATATAACGATATCTCTGTGTTCTCTTATGTCTGTGTCGCTCCGCTCTTTCTGACTGTAAACAAAGCCGTTCTCCACCTCCTCTAACCTGATTGGTTGTGAGGCAGACGCTGCTCCCCCGTGTCGTTCAGGAGCCCAAACAAAGTTAGCGTGCTACAATATCGGACAGTAGAAACCAACCAGAAAGTTCGGAAAATTGTCTGAATCCTCCTTTGGCCACGATTGCCGACACAAGCAAGAAAACAAAGTAAATACCGGAGACTCTGGAGGAATAACGGGCGCTTAAAACGGAGGTAGACCGGACAAGAGCTAAAAGCCCGGTTAGCCTTACCATTATCAATGCATTATATGCTATAAGATGCTAGTTTGAACCTGCGAGACTCCGATTCTGTAACTACTAAAAGTATGCGTACCACATCCATGGCACAGTAACCTTTCCATCTTTCTCTTTCTGCTACCAGATAAGATTTGACCTCATCCTAAAAGCAAACATCTACTTATGATCTCACAACGAACACATGAATCGCTCCTCTGGGTGAAATTGGTACACGTTTCAATCCTCACTTTATCCAACCATTTTAATATGAACCACACATCCCTAGAGTCCGTTTTTGGTCTCATCAATATCACCAAAGCCAGGAGAGGTTGTCCTCTAAGAATAATGATGAACTTGTGTTTTGATGAGCTGCGTGAACAAACACCATTGACGACATTTTCATCTCTGCCTGTCAGTGTCTGTCAGCAGTGATTATGGACGGCTCAACCCTTGTCTTTTCTTTTCCCCGATCATACCGGTGAAAAATGAACTCCTAAGAGGAAGCATTGTTATTGAACAGTTTAAAGCCCTCTGGGTCCGGTCTGTATCCCGTATGGAAAGCTCTTCTGTAATGTGATTAAAGCGGCGAATCTGTCCCCTCCGTCAGTCCTCCTGGTTTCAAAGATTACCGGCTTTTCGATGACATCAAATACGCCGCTCTCTTTAACAGGATAATGGAGATTATAGGAAGCTTAAGGCATTCCCATTTTTCCCGATGATGTAACGGCGCTGAGGGACCAAATAGTGCTTCAGGTGCAAAACTGTCACCAGGCAGAGAAATATCAACCCGCAGCCAGCAGACGAAGGGAACCTCTGAGGTGTTGACACATAAAAATGGACCTTTTCTTCTTCACGGTTTCTACGTAGGGAGACTTTAAAAGGGAATTAAGTTCAGTCTGAGTTCACAGTGTTAATCCAATCATGAAAAGAGAGGATTTAAAACCTAAATGCACTTGAGGTGGTAATTAGTGCTCTTAATTGGAGACGAGAACAGGCAGAGGCGGCAGATTAAGAACCGCTGGAGGAATCTGCATTTTAGCTCCGCCATTAAAAAAAAAAAAAAAAAAAGTCAGCAGATTTTTTTCCTCATTGACTCCTGGAGAACTTCTCCAGGTCAGGTCGGCCTGGCCTGGATAATGTTGGGAAGAATTCACCGATCCCTCTGCTGCTTTGGCTTCAAACGAAGCTGAGAGGTTCGCAGTCACGCTTTCTCTGAGCCGTTTGATTAGTCGATCAGAGCCTGTTAGCTTGAACGGACCGTGGGATCAACAGTCGAACAGTTTAACAGCAGCTTTAGTGTCTGTCTGCACACACTGTGAAACACGACCCCATGAATAAACTTTCTCACCTATCTCTGCGAGTGTTAACTGCCTCTCGCCGGTATCACACGCTGCTTTTTGTTGTTTTCTAAGAGACGTACTTGTCAGACTCGTCTGTTTGTGTTTGCTCTGATAAAGTCGTGTTGACAGCACTTTTACCTTTCTCTAAATGTTTTTGCTCGTATAGTAACACCTCTGACACTCCGTATTTGTTATGTTTTTTTCATGCTGATTTATGACAGCAGGACTTTGAATCTTACCCTGGAATAAAACCTTTTAGGTCAGTGTTGGCTTTTTTTTGTGAATGAAGGCAGAGGAGGTATATTTTTTTAATCAAATGAACAGGAAAGGAGATAAGCTGCACTGCTGGTTTTTAGTATTTTCTCTAAAATAAGACAATCAACAATCACAGTTCTTATTATCTGGTCTCAATAAACGAATAACAATATTCAATATTTAAAAAAAACATTGTTATTGTAATATCTGAGGTGTAAAAATGTATTACATAATCTGATGAATTTAAAATGCTCTGCAGTGAGCATACACACCTGTTCAAGAAGGTGTTAATCCTGAATCCATGATTATTCGTCATCCTTTCCAGAGAAGATGACCTGCATGATGAGTTGTATTTGCAAAGGAGGAATCAAAGCTGAGTAAAGATGATCTGTATGAACGGGGAATGACGCTACACCTGATTTGACAGCATTCCAGTTAACAAGCCGGAAACCCAAGATGGACGCCTACAGTTAGCCGTTGTTTACAATTGTCAGCTGTTACTACATATTGTCAGTTGTTGTTTGCTGTTGTCAACTGTCGTTTGTTGTTGTTAGTCTTAGCAGTTGTAAACAACGCAACAGTATTTTACTCTTACAAACATCACAGCACCATGTTCACAGTTAGACGTTGGGCAGTACAACATAAACCACTTATTTAATTTCACTAAAACAAAACAGAAATGATAATAAATAAAACATTACGAGAGCTTTAACCGTTACTCTTCACTGTTGATGCACTTCGCTGCCATCTTGGATTATGACGTTGGTGGGAAGTCGGGGTTGGTGAGGATCGTCCGACTTTCCGAGTCGGAAATCCAACTTCAGGGGGACGTTCCAGATGAATTTCTGACTGTGAGCTCGGAAATTTCGACTTCCGAGTTCAACTGGAACGCAGCGTAATTCTCTGATGGCTGTACGATCTTACTCAAGTTGTGCTTTAGCTGTGAGTGAAGAGTTCAAACCCGGCCTCTTTCTTGGGTAAACGGCGTCAGTGAAAATACTGTAAGTGATGGAAAATCCGGCTCTTTGTAAGGATTTAGATCATTTAGCTCTGCAAAAATACAACTCTTTCTGCCTCCAAACGGCTCTTAGACACGATACGGCGCTCCTGCAGTGAAGTCAAGAAAGCTAACGTGGAAATGACGGGAAATATAAACGATTTGATGCTCATTTTCAAACAAACGTCCAAACTATGGTGAATAAAAAGAAGCAGCACTCATGATAAACAAAGAAACTACAGCACTGAATCACCAGAGGAGGAATTCCCACAATGCACCAGGCCTAATTTCATGTCATCTTTGAATGTTGAAGTTGAGAACCATGACATTTTACTTTTCAGCCTTTTCTTCCCAGCAGTAATGGCTCATATCCAGCTGCATGTTTTGATGCCAAAGCATGACAGATAACACAAACAAAACAGAGAAAACAACACGCTGGGAAAAAAACGTGTCTGTGTGGAGGGAAAAATGTTGTATTTGTGGAGAGGCGTGAAAGAACGAGGCGTTGTTCAGCAGCTTTGCACCTTCCCCTCATTTAATGCAGTCAGGAGGCTGGAGAACAGCCGCCGCCGCCGGGCTCAGGTGAACACCCGCCGCAAGGGAAATAACACTCGTCTAAATCATGGAGCAGAGAGGGATGACAGGAAGGGGAGGAAGAGGAAGAGGAGGAGGAGGGATGGAGACAGAAGAAGGGAGAGGAAGGCAAAATAGGAGAGATTTGACGAATGAACAAGAGAGGAGGAAACAGGAGGAATATTAGCAAATAAATATGAAGAAAAGCACCGAGGGGATCATGTTACAAAGAGAATAAATAAGACTAAAAACAAAGAGAATGATGCAGAGGGTGTGCAAGAGAGGAGAAGAAAAAAACAGGAAAACAAAGAGCGAACAAGTCAGATCAAAAGGTGCTCTGACACCAAGATACAGAGGTGGAGAGAAGACGGGAAATAAATGTGCAAAGAAGAGAGCGAAATAAAAGAGAGAAAGGTCAAGACAGAGGGATGAAACTTTACAAGAGCGAGTAACAAAGAAGAGGCAGAGATAAGTAAAAGATTGAGACTGAGTGGAGAGAGAAGAGGCCGACAGAAATGAAGATGGACAGAGAGGAGCGTGCAGCGATGGAAGAAAATCAGATAAAAATAAAGAAGGAAGCGAGCGGAGAACTGCAGGATTAGATGGAGAAAAGAGAAGAGCAGTGACAGAAATGAAGAGGAAGATGTAGAGATGGAAACAGTGATGACAGAAATAAAGAAAGAGGAGGGAGCAGAATCATAACTTTGGAGAAATCCTGCAGCGAATCGAAAAATATGATTTTAAAAAAAGGGAGAGAGACTGAATTTAGAAAGGCCGGAGGCAGCAGGAAGAGAAAAACAGAAGGAAATAGAGTTTTAAAAAAGGGGTGGGAAGAGGAGGAAATTAAGTGTAACACCACACAGGTGAGCGGAGCAGGGAGCAGCAGCTTCTCTTAATGATGGTGTTAATTAACGGGGTGTGTGATGTGCTGATGTGGCGTCTGTCAGCGCTGTTTATCAGCACCTCGTCCTCCACTTACTGCTTATTCCTCCTGTTTTCTGCAGATGTGCTTCTTGTTTAGTGCTGAGCCGATAATTCGACGTAATTATTGTTTCATCTGGGAATCAAGGAAGTTTTACAGAAACGAAAAAAAGAAGAAAGGACTCCATTGTGACGTCAAGTCTGATAACAGACTAACGTTTTATAACATCACCTTCAACTGTGCTGAAGAAAATGATGCTTTGAGTGCTTTTGATACATGCATGTATCGGGAAATGTGTCGTTAAAAAGTGCAGCGGTGTCGTCATTCTCCATGACAGCAGCAGAAAGCAGACAGATGCTGCCACAGGTTACAGTGAGTAAAAGTGTCCTTAATTAAATGTCAACGTCAGAATTTATAAAGTACGAATTCTCGTAGTTTGTTGCAGAACTTCCCTTTAAAGGGATATTCAGCATAAAATTAATTTAGGGTCAAACACATCCTAACATTGAGTTAGACCCCCCCTCCAGAGATGATTGTTTCCGACCGCTTCCTTCTCTAGTTATACCAACTTTAGTAACGACCGCAGGATAGGAATACAGAGAGACACGTGCTCAACCAAAACGCCACTCTATAGCCACAAATAATGCTCAGAACAGCACCTAACTTCATCAACAGGACATATAGGGTCACAGTCATAGTACTAGACACCAAACATCTTTTTAACTTTGACTAATTTCTTTAGCAAAGAGACTAAACACAACTCACCTACTCTCTTCCAGCAGCCGCTTGTTTGTAGCGAGACCTCAGGCCAGTCCATTACAGACTACAGCGGGGTGCCGCAGCTCAAGGAAGAACATTTATGATCATTTCTTTATCATTTCCTTGAAGTAATAATCATGATATTAATCATTTTGCAGACACAGAAGTTCTTCTGCCTTCGCGTCTCACTCTGATTGCATTGGCATGAAGAAATGATCATAAACTTAATTTTACGCCAGAATATCCCTTTAACTTTACAGGGAAGCAGAAACCAAAAAAGTCGACCTGAGCCACAGAAAGATCACTTTGCAAAGACAGAGTGTGATTAAGTCTTTTAGGTCAATTGGTCACATGACATTGAAGCTATTGAAGGAAAACAGCCTTTTCTGAGAATATCAACCGGTAATTTATTGACGGTCCCTTATTCAACACTTGACGTTGACAGTGAGGGTGTCGAGTAGATTTAACCGCGTTGTCGCTGCTATTCCCGGTTATGGAGAGTGAGAAGACTCCAGGAGATCCTCAGTGAATGTCTGTAGAATATCTAACCTAAAACTAACTTCACAGCTGCATTTACATGAAAAAACATTTGCTTCCTCGGCTGATTTTTTTCATGCCCCTAAATACATTTTACAATTCACACAGAATGAAACGGTCGAACTGTTGTGCCCTGAGTACGAGTTTTTAGAAGTGTGAGGATCCTGATGGACTCAGCCCCTTTAATGAGAAACAGGCTGTAGAACCGCCGTGCCCACAGACGGGGTCAGATCTAACCCGTGACTCAGATAAACAGCAAACAGTATCTATGACTGACTGAGTTAGTGCACTACATCCATGAACCTGACACCTTCCCTCTGCTCCTGGATAACACACAGAGTTTTTAAACGAGCAGCAAAAACTTCAACTAAGAGAGAATTAAAAAAACACATAAATGCACAAAGTGTACAAGCTCTTACTCATCAAACCAAAGCATGCATAAAGTTAATTTGGCAAACAGCTCATTATTCACCTGAACGGATGATTGTAATTAAACAAACAGGACAATTAATGCTTGCTGTGATTAAGAGCGTTCAGTTTAAACAGAAATGAGTGAGCGTTTTCTTACTAATGAAGAATCACATTCAGATTCAAAGTCACCAGTTAATCATGTACTAAAAATAACAGATATTGAGTTCCTGGGACTGTTGAATGTTTTGTACTGAGGATACTCAGTCATCATGTGAGCCTGTGCTAACTATGCTATTAGCTCCACCATGTGATTAAAGCCAACAGAGGACACTGAAGGACGAATCGTCACTCAGAGCAGATCCTCCTCATCCTTTCTTCAGTTCTGCTACAGAAATCCGCTCTGATGGCTTCATTAGTCGGAGTGACCCGTGTGACTCGACACGGATAAGCCCCATGCAGATGCACCGCAGGTCGTGGTTTCTGCAGCTGCTGCAAAACGCCCCTTATCAATCTCCATAAAGGAGACACCTGAGTCTGAGCCGCGCCGTTCAGCATCTGGAGGTAAGAGGAGCTTTAAAAGCCCCGCAGCTGTCCTCACCAGAGAGCGGTCACCCTAAAGGTGGATCCAAACATGACCTGGATCACCTGCTACACCTGATGTGCATTAGGATCTGAAATAAGCACGATCACGACACTTCAGTCTTTGATTGGTTAGTTGGCCGACCACATTAGACAAAGTCCAGATATGGTCAATCAGGTGAAGCAAGAACAATTACAGAACAAATACAACTAGGGCTGCAAAGGGATGCAAAAATATTTCTAAAATTCCCGAAAATTTCCATAAAAAGTTGAGATGGGGAATTTTAGAAATATTCCAAATTGGAAACTTTCCATGGGAATTATGGGAGTTTATGGGAATGAACTGGAAATTGGGGGTACTATTTTTTTTGCACCATAAGGCGCAACATCAATGAACGCGTCTTTTCGCGTCTATTTTCATACATAAGACCTTCAATTTTGTAAATTTCAGATTTATTCTCGTTAATTCCCGTGGAAAATTTCCAACTTTGAGAATTTTTCATCCCTTAACACATGCAGAGGACCTGACACAGTGAGGGGTTGAATGAAGCTGCTGTGCTGTAGTCCAAGCTACTTCCTAAATGTGGGGTCTGATACCGAACACCCTATTAAACCAACGCTTTACCTTGTTGTTCGAGAAAACTATGTCGGAGTAAACTCTATTCTCATTATTTCCTCAGGACAAACTCAGATCATACACACTCAGGATGAAGTACTTAGTAATAAACTACAAGTTGTTGAATTGCAACACAAACACTGAAAAGACTGTGCGGAGAAGGGTTCCTCTCATGAATAATTCAGAGCAGATAAATTGAATTAAAACCTGCTTGTGAAGCTGTGTTGTACTAAGTGTGTGTGTGTGTGTGTGTGGGCCGGGTCAATGGGTCTAACTATTTATTCAGCAAGACTCCTCAAACAGGAGGAGAGAGTGAGAGACGGAGAGCAGAGGGAAGAGGAACCAAACTCTGAACGCTTTTCAAAACAAAGCTCGCTTCATTACAGTTAACCCGCTTACAAAACATAGAAAAACAACCATGAAATTAAAGAGGTGAAGTGACAAATAAGTCGGAACATTTCGCAGATTGCTCCAGTCGGCAATCACAGAAACATCCTGCAATCGCGGTCATGTTTCACCTGCTGGGAAATTAACCCAATCCTCTAAATGTGCTGGTTTGTGCCCCTCCCAGGTCGAGGTTTTTCGGTTTTATCATAAAGAGGATCCCTAAAAAGATGGACATTTTAGGTTTTAATGCAAAAACAAGTCAGATTCATTTGTGTTGAAGTGTTCAAGTGCTGCTCATTTGCTCAGAAGTTTGTGAGGAGAACAACATGGCGGTGATGGAGGAGATTCACGTACATGTTAAGAAAACGGCACAATTAGCGGGCAGCTTTGAGGACAGCAGTGATCTGATGCAATTCAACAACCACGAAATCATCGTTTGGACCGTTTCCACAAAGGTCGCAGTGGACGCGCAGAAATACAAACAAAATGAACGCCGAGTTTGGACACGCACAGCAGTCCGAGCAAGCTAACCCAGACATCCTTCTTCCCATCAACGTTTTACAGCTCCTCCTGAGAGATTCCAAAATGTGATACCATATATTTATCCTCAAGAGAACTTAAGTCCTGATCGAGACCTTCTCCAAGCCAACCTCCAAAAAAAAAGTCCAGGACACATCCTTATGAACTTCCTCTGGCAGCAAGAAGCAACAACTCTACTCTGATCTCTCCTAGATGTCCGACCTCCTGACCCTCCATCTAAGACTAAGCCACCCTTCAGAGGACAATTCATCCGCCAGTATCGGTGAGCTCAGTTGATGTCGACAGATAAAGATTATGGTCCCAATTTTGGGAGAAAGTCAGCAAAGGCCCGATTACTTCAGATGTGTAACCAATAATTTTTTTCCTCTTCGATCTAGACTCAAGACGATCTAAACCATCCTGTCTTACGATCGTAAATATCAAACATGTTCAATGTTCATGATCAGGAATCCTGGGGGACGGCCGAGCCTTCACAACAGCCAATCAGGAAGCAGGTTAGCTAAAGAAGGAAGTACAACAAATGTAGGCGGGGCAATAGCGAAAAAATTAAGAGCATCAACTAGAAAGATGGAAGAAACAGAAATCACGTGTTGATAAAAACATGATTGTTCAAACATGTTCGGCAAAATATTTTACAACCAATTTGACAAGGAGAGGCGTTGAGAAGGAAATTTAATGCAGTTATCTTGAAGTTATGATATTGAGGAGTGAAAAGATTCTTTATGTTTAAAAATCAATTGATAATTAATCAGAAATTGATTATTATGAAATGGGAAACATGATCTGGACATTCCTTGTTAAATATGAATCCAAAGAGGTGGGAGGTTTTTGAAACAGCATTAACGGCTTCATTTAAAGCTCTCTGCTCTGGGATCAGCTTCACAAAGTATCCTGGTACCAGAATGAAGTGGTTTTATTTATAGTGTCGACGCGGCGTGTGAATGTGATCGGCTCTATCTCCTCAAACCCCCCTCGGTAAAATAAAGAGTAACGTTCACCAGAGAGACATCAGCTGACGCCTCCATCAAAGTAAAGAGACGTCCATTTTATTGACTGCACTTTCTCCAAATACTTAATTATACCCAGGGAGGCAGTGGAGTGTGTGTGTTGTATATTTATTTATCTATCCCTGTGTGTTTGAGAGTGTGTGTGTGTGCGCGCAGAGATATGGGGAGTGAGTACAGAGACTCTGAGCCAAATGGGAGCTTCCTCTGAGCCTCCAGGCAACTGTTGACTGTGGCGGAAAATATTAGACTCTCAGAAATAGCTGACGTTTCAGTGTGTCTTCAACACACACACACACACAGACACAGACACACAACCATAAACACACAATTTCCCTCTCTCTTTCTCACTTTAAGCTCGCGGCTAATCGAGGATTGCTCTTATGTCATTCCACAGAATCTGTATTTTTGCACAAAAATGCAGGTTCACAAACACGGAAACATCAACACCACCGTGAACTCATCCCACACACGGAGCCGTTTTCACACTTTTCACCCAGGGCCCGCGGTTTAAATAACACGACAAATGATCTCCAGAGGTTAAATATCTCTGCACTTAAAATAGACAGAATGACGTGTGCGGGCTGCAAACAATACAGAAGTAAGACCATCATGATGAGAACACAGACGCATGAAAGCCTCCAGTTATGATATATATAAACTGTATGTTCAAGTAAAGTAGATGAATATGAGTGTGTTAGCGAAGAGAGACAGATTTCGTCAACAGTTGTTCCTTTCTGTTGTTGTTTTAAAGCTGCAGTTATCAGAGCAGACTTTGTAGAAATAAATATACTTTATATGTACGTGTTAAAATTAGTATAACATGGAGACTGAATGTCTCTCTACATATATGTCTTTATATTTGTGTCTCTCACACTCACGTGTTGGGGCATCAGGTGTACGAGGATGTGGGTTATCCATCTGTGATAGTGTAAAGAGGTTGCCAGGCGAAGAAAACAAACGAACACGGTGACTAACCCTGACAGAAACCACGTCATCCAAGAATCCGGTTTCCTGTCTCTTTTCCTCTCGACTTATTCGGGCTGTCCGAGTGTTTTCACCCTCTCTACTCTCCACTCTCTCATTGTCTTGTCTTCTCAGATTTTTCCACTTTTCTTGTTGGATCTTTTGTTCTGATCTTGCTCCGCCCAGAAAAATTACAGGTTTTCTCGCTCAAATCATCCTGAAATAATTCAGTATTTATTCCAGTCAGATTTTAGAGAATGTCTTTGACCCAGTACTTTGAATCTATCATCAGGAATAACTACAACAGGGACAGGCGCCATTGGTAGAAAAAAAAACAGATATAACGGTTTTATGTGTTTTTTATGTTTGTCAACAGTTTATCTGATCTGAGGAACACCATGTGTGATTAATTGCAAGTTTGAAACGACTCTTAATGAATGATTTAAAGGAAAAGTATTGTCTAAAGTTACTTTAGATACGACTTAATTACTGATGGAGTACCACAGGGAACTATACTCGGTCCTTGGTTATTCACATAATGTCAACTTAATCCTGTTCTTATATTAAATAAAGGTGTTTTAATCTCTGGAAAAGACTTTAAAATTAATTCTACTATCTTGGATTAACTGATATCAAGTCTACGCAGCAGTTTAATTTGATTAATTGATCACAGGTGGCCCACCAACACCAACTATCCATGAATTCTTCAAGTCATAATTGTGTCAGTGAAGTTTTGAACTTTATCTGTTTAAAAAATGCTGTGATATAACTGTAGATTGAAATTTGAAACAAGTAATGTAACTTCCTATTGCATTTCAGATAGATAGATAGATAGATAGATAGATAGATAGATATGTTAAATAAATTTGTAGATCTATCTTCCATTCTTAACTGACATCCCGTGTGCACTTCTTCTGTTAAATTGTGCATGTTGTGAGAATTCATTTCCCAGGCTGTTTTTGTAGGACACTTGTATTTTGTTTGGCCTGTCTTAAATTAAGACATTTCCCTTTTTTCTCTCTGACAATTCAATTACATAGAAAAACTTAATAGAGTGTGGTAAATGTTAAAGAGCCATGAGGCGTTCTCCCAGAGAGCAGTTTAACATTAAGATGTCTGGTTTTTTTTTTTGTGCTGAATTATTCAAATGAACTTTGCATAATTGCAACTATGAATACTTGGGCGCCATGAATTATTAATAACTAATGAATCCTGTGTTTAACTAAAGTTCCTAATTATGTTATGTACAAACAGCAGATGGAAGCAGCCCAGCAGGAGCTTCATTTACAAAGACAGAGCCGTCAAAAGTTTACTTTTAATTGGATTCCTCCTGAACTTAAAACACTTCGCAGACTCAGAGTTTGAGGGATTATTGAGTCAGATTTCCACGTGTGATTTCAAATTCTTGTATGTTATGCAGGATTTCTGCAGCCTTCAGTTTTTCTAAAAGGAACTCCCGATTTAAACATTTTGAAGATATAGAATCATTTGCAGAGGACAAAAACTGGTTAACATGACGTACACGTATTCCTGATACATGTATCATGTACATTACCGGGAGCTTTTTGGCTTCAAATCCATATACTGGCGGGAGGTGGAACCAAGTTGTCCATAGTATATACAGTCTATGGTTGCAAGCAGTTGGCAACATTCATCTCTGGACGTGTCTAACCCCCAATTTCCACCGCATCTGGAACAGCTACGAAAAGTCCATATCCGTCGATCGCAGCTGATCGTAACCATTTACGTTATTGTGTCAATTTCCACCGGCTTCTTTCAGTTTTGCTGCGGATCGCCAGACTCCACAGCTGATCGTCAGGGTTCTATTTTTTCCGGACGCCGGAGCATGGCGGATAAATTCAGCACAGATTAACACGTGCTGGAAAGGAAGTCGGGCACAGACACAAAATAAAACATCCGGCCTCTTTTCAAAATAAAACACTCCATGTCAGAGCCATTCTGGATGTGGTGAAAATCCCGGGTAACTCGGTGTAACAGTGTCTTTGACCCTAACTTAAGTTTACGCCTGAATACATCCCTTTAAATTAAATAATCTGAACTCAAGCGAATCTCGCCCTGCATCTTTATTCCACAATAGTTAAAGGTTAAGGTACAGGCTTTCTTATCACCTGATGAAAACACGTAGTAATACTGTACAAACATTTGAGTTTGATCATCAACAGGAGTTATTTGAAATGTTAATCAGCCGTTAGCATGTTCAGAGACGATGAGGCGGCCTTACAAATAAAGGAAAACACTCTGTGTAGATAAAAAACTGCTGATAGACAGTCCTCTGTGTGCTAAAGTATCACATTAATGCGCAGCTCTGACGGTACAATAAAGGGAACAAGAATCTCTCACATTAATTTGAGATACACACATATCCAAAGGGCTCTCTGCCGTTAATATTCAGGAATAGACGAGTGCTGGCAGCATTAATGCAGGTCAGAGACAGGAGGAATAATTCAAAGGACACTTTTATACCAGAAGCCAGCGTGCAACCTATACTAATTAACCGAGACAGCTGGGAAAAGAGCACAAACGGCTGTGAATTACCTGTGTGGAGGTCGACCTGTGACAGACAATAAAGATATCATCGCTGGCGTGTTGGAGAGCCAATCCGTGGATGAATTTTAATGAGAGGAAATGTGTTAACAGAACGATCCAAGGTGAGTGTTCACAGTTTTTGAAACGGCTCCATCTGTCTCAGGTGTTTAACAGTTACTCTGAATCTTAATGAGTGCAACAGTAAAACACACTGAACTTTACAAATTAGCAATATTACAAGCAGCCAGGCGTTAGAAGGTAAGAGGTCAGAGCGATGACACTGAACGCTCCCCAGGCGACTCCAGAAAGTTTCAGTATGGCAGGTAACATGTATTCTGGGACACAGGAGACGAATAAAGAGGATGTTTCTACTTCGTCTTTTAGCAAGATGATAAAATGTTCCAGAAAGACAGAAATACGCTGCAAAGTAGGGCTGGACGACAGTGAGTTTTATCGATTCATTTGTATTTAAGGTGTAGAGCGGTTTTAAAATAAAAGTCATCATGACTTCCTCCACTAGAAAAACTTCAGAAGCATGCACAGATTTTTTACCCACAGCAGGCAGAGTCTCGTCAGTCATCTGAAGCAGGTTTGGTTTTGCGGACCTTAATGATGTTACAGCAACACAGTCGATTTATTTCAACATCTTTAGAATATGAGTTTAATTCTGGTGTTCCTCAGGGGAGGATTCTTGGGCCTGTTTTGTTTTCACCGTACACGCTTCCACTCTCTAATATTATTATGCACGACCGCATCAGTTTTCATTTTACACTGACGACACTCATCTGTGAGTATCAGTCTCTGCTGGGATGTTTTACTTGGAAATAAAAGCAAATGTCACAAACCTGGGGATGGTTTTAGATTCTGATTTGAATTTTAATATTTATTCTCATGAGTTCATTGGCTCTTTATCAGCTAACAGCCAAAGTTTGACTTTTTGTTTTATAAACACAGAGAGATGCTGAAATTTTAAATCATGCTTTTAAAAGGTATAACTGACGATCGGAGAGATTGGTAATTATTATGAACCTCGTTTCTATGGCGATCATGGTCCTATAGTTCAATCTCCATAAAGTGAAGAGAAAAAAGAACGGAAAAAATCTGTTTACCCTAGCAGGTGCAGGGCTGTAAAAACACTGACCAATTGGAGCCATCCGTCCCAGACAGCTCCTATTGGTCAATCTCCTGCTCCGCCTCTCCAATCACCTCGCTGTATTTGACACACCCCTCTCCCGTAGTTCCGACTCGTCCCCTCCCACTCTCCCAGCCCTCCTCGGAGCTCTGAGTAGCTAAAAGTAGCTCATTCAGAGCACGGCTGCTAGTTTTAACACATAAAAATGAAAACCAAACCTTAAGACCGGTCTTCTTTAATTCTGCTCGGATTTGGCCAAAGATTACAGCCGACTTCTGTGTTAACCAGAAAGCATAGTCCCAACGAGGTTTTTAAAAATTGTCTTTTTTTGTTGTTTGATTTATTGAGGAAGAAAAGGAAAAATCTATTAAAATCTAATTCAAATTTGGTGTGAAACAATCAAGGATTTTTATTTGCAGGGCATATTGCCCACTCCTACAGCACAGCTACAGGAAATCTCCTTGGTAACGGTTTCATTTGCTTATTTCTAGAAAGCATCAGTTTCCTTTTTCTAAATCCAAAGTTATATTAATAAATCTGAATCTAAGATCAACACAGCACAAAGATCAGGTTTTGAAAATATGTCGACATACTAAACCGTTTAACGCTGACCTCTCTCTGCTTACCGCTCTGAGCGCTAATTCAACAGGAAGTCATTGTCAGAATAGGTAAAGAGATGATCTGTTGGCTGGACTCTCACTCTGAATAAACAGTCCTCTGATCCGGATCAGCACAGCTTTGAATAAAAATGACTGTAATCTCTAGTTTGACCATAGCAGCGTGTGTGTTTTTGTGTGCGTATCAGTAGGAGAGGCATTTAAACAAACTCTCTTTGTGCCAAAAGACATCAAACCACCATTCAGCGGACGAGGCGAGCTTTCATTGATACCGCTGTTTCTTTTAAGCGAGCGGCGGCTGTCAGCCACGTATCCATGTCTGTTTGTGTGAGTCTGAGTGTAAAGACGTCTCTAAATATAATTTCACAGTCTTGCCAAGCTGCCGGAGTCGCTGCCGCCGCTCAGAGAGACGAGGGGAGTCCGGGTTTCATATCAGCGAGTGTGTGTGTGTGCGTGTGTTTGTCTGTGTGTGAGTGGGAGAGTGAGTTTTGACAATGAAACACACCATGTGTTTCACCTTTCTCTGGCTTTTTCTTTCACTTCATCCAAGCGTGAAGACCCTGGGCTGTAATCCAAGATGAAAACACACACAAACACTGACACACACACACACACGTGCACACATGTAGACACTCACTATATGTTGGGGACAGGCACACATGCAGCCTCACAAACATACACAGCTTATACACACAGTGATAGTGCAGAAACTCAAGTCTGTCCTCCTTCACATACTGCATCATATTTTTGTGTCCAAGGACGTTACACGACTGAGTTTACGGCGCCAGATATCAGCAAGATCTCGCCCTCTTTGCTATGAAATGTAGCATCTGAGAAAGCTGCACAAACACAATACAGAAACCAGAAATCAGGAACATTCTCTGTACTTGCAGAGACGTGAATAACCAAATTTCTCTGTGTATGGAAACACCAAACCCACCACATCCAAACTGCAGCCGATTCTTCAGATATTAGACTGATTCTCTAGAGAGTAAGGATGGGAATTGATAAGATTATATCGATATTGATGCCATTATCGATTCTGTTTATCGATTCAGTTCTTGAACGATTCCCTTATCAATGCCTTTCTTTGATTTAAACGAAAGTAGACTTTAGGTTTTCACCGTTAACCTTTTTTTTGAGTCTCTGATAACAGAAACAGATTTCTGCCACCTTCAGTGAGAGTCTCAAAATAAACTAAAATGCTATTTGTACAGCATTTCTGGCATGTATTGTTGCATATGTTCGCATGACCATATTCTGAATCCCCAAAAAGAGGACACCACTATGCAGGGCGGACTTGTCTGCGAAATTTTGGGGGTTTTTTTTGGTCGGGTTAACTGTTTTTTATGTCCTTCCATCTCAGTTAAGCGAAGATTATTCTGAATTTCCCAAAGACGGTGCATGTGTGCGTCGTGTCAGTGGCTTTGCTTAGAAGTGAGCGGAGGGGCAGAGCTGCAGAGAGCACTGATGCTCTGCACTGTTTTATAATGAACGAAAACACGTTCCTGACATTTGAAGAATTTTATAAACTCCCCTCGGACAGCCCCCCAAAAGAGGACATGTCCGGGTAAGAGAGGACGTATGGTCACCCTAACATACGCACCTTCCATGCCGTGGTGAGACGGAGCTGCAGCGGCTGACGACCGGCAGAGAGCATCGAATGTGCCCCCGTTGACAAATAAGCATGTTGTTGGTGTTTCCACCTTTGCGTGTTATCACTGATCGACAAACTTCGTGCTGTTGTCATCTTTAATAAAATTAAACCACGCTTTAGATCGTTTCTGCCTATTTTTCGTACGATTCGCCATGTGTTTTTTCGTTTGCGTAGACTGGCACTCGCAAGACCATTTTTCAAGGCGCCCAGAAGAAAAGAATCGTTCAGGGAATCATTAAGATAAAATGTTAAAGATGTCGATGGATTGAATCATTTGGCGTCTCGATTCCCATCCCTACAAGAGAGATGGAAACCAATCAGCATCTACAAATCATTACCACTTAATGTCACCACCGCGCTCTGGGATACATCCTGACATCCTTACAAACGTACTAAAAATGATCTTATTATACTAGAAACGATGATTAACAATAGCAGGCGTGCAGATATGTACAAACACTGCATGCACACAGCAGAACATCCTCTGTTGGTGTTCATCCATGTTGGAGCACATGTACACCTGGAGTGAGGCAGGGATGCTGCAGCAGGGACAGATTCTCCCCCCACACTGAGAGCCGGGATGCTGCAGCACTCGGAGGCTGACGGCTCAGAGATTTAAAGCTCGCTGCTGCACTCAGCTGCCTGCACAGGATTTTCTAATTAGAGTTGGCGACTTGGCTTCAGCTTCGCCTCGCAATAAATCACCCGGCCTCTCAGGTGCATTCCCTGCAGCCCTGCTCAGTGGCATTTCACTATCAGCACACTGATTGAGTTCCCCAGATATTTTCATCCAGGAGAAAGAGGAGGAAAATGGAAACAGTGTGCATGGAGGAGCATGCGCAACAAGACACACAGCTTCACAGGTTTGTGAAGGGACGTGAGGATGAAACTGGGTTAAAAATGTGCATTATGAGCGACAAATCCTGCACCGATGATTTTAGTTTTTTTCCACAGCATCAAATCATTCAGGTGCACCAGGAGTGAGGAGAAGAAGTTGCAGGTCTTTTGTTTATTTTGCTCGAGTAAGGCCTGCAAATTTAATTCCCTTAATACCTCTCTGCAAAGATTTGGGAGCGAGTGTTTTTAGTTTTCCCCGTGCTATTCTCTGTGGTGCAGAATTAGAGTTTGGTTGTGCAGAACGAGGCCAATTTAATTTCTTACACAAAACTTTACTGGCCAGGTTATTGAGTTTTCTGAGCTTCAAAATAAAGAAGAAGAAAAACAGACACAAGCAGCCCTGAAGGAGGACTTTGGTTTTCTGGATTCGTAGCAGTTTTCTTCTGCACGAGTTTTCTGTGTCTGTGTTTTTTGGGTAAGTTGTAATTCAAGCATCCCTTTTCTACCACACATGCTGTTTTTATAACTGTGCACTGACAACAAGCTCCTCTCTTTACAATCGTATCAGAAGGTTATTTTGAGCTCATGTAGAGATTTCCACTGCAGAGATCACAGTCAACCAATATAGTTTTTTTTGCTTTTAGTCCCTTTTGCATCAAGATTTCTCCAGGTTCTCTGATGATTTCATGTATTTTTTCGTTGAGGATATTACAAAGTTTACAAAGCAACTGTCTATCTGCCTTTGAGAAGTCACATCAGTGCAAAATTCGAGCACGAAACACTCAAACGTTTCCCGTCTCTTTTCAATCCAGCACCAAAATCTCCACAAAGAAAACCTCCTCCATAATCAAACAGGTCATGTAGAGAAAATTAATTTCAGTCCTCTTACATTCATGCAACCTGAGATCCAGTTTAACACCACACAGGTATGAAACTTCATCTTGAGTCCCTGCTGAAGGCAAAACTAAATAAAATTAATCAACAAACTGCAACAGACTTTACCTTCTCCAGAGGTTTCCACCGTCACCTGCTGCAGGAGAAACCAAAATGCAGAATGACCAGAGAGTCCACAAAACAGGAAGAGACTTTCTTAAACTACTGCGTTAAACTCTGAGTCTCTGCCTTCAAATTAATGTGATTTATTAATCTTACTGTAGTTTTAATTTCACCTCCTTGCAGCAGGACTACAGAGCATTTAAATAGATTTCATCAGTGCACTGATTAGAGCGCAGGATTAATTCACAACATAACAGGATTTATGTTATCTCTGCATCAGTCTGATTAAGTACCTGGATTTCTGTCTCTATTTAATTGACTGGATTAACCTGAAATTAAAAAAAAAGATTACTATTTGCATTCCTGTTATCTGTAAACCGCTTAATTGAGCTGCTAGGAAATTACTGTAATATGAAAACCGTTTTATCAATACTGCTGTCGCTGTCCAGAGAAATCCATCAGTTCTACAGTCATTCTTCTTAAACCAGCTTATCTCAGGTTTACTTTTTCTTCTTCTTCTTCCTCATACCTGCTCCTAACAGCATGCATAAAAAAGACACTCACTCAGTACATTTACATGACAATCCAGAAAACCGAATTATTGCCTTACTCAGATTAGGACCGGACAACTGAAGGTCATGTAAACACCTTAGTCCGACTATAATCAGAGTTTAAGAACTCCGATTAAGACACCCAGATAATGCGATTGGAATTTCATTTTCTCTACCATGTAACCAGCGTAGTTGGAGTATGATCAGACATTACATGTGCGCCACGCTCCTGTAACCCCAGAGAAGAGGAGTAGCGTTCATCTCATGTGCAGAAAAAGTAGCGCGTACAACAACGCTGTACGATGCTCCATCTTCTTGTTTCTCCAAAATGCCGAGCAGCAGTTGAGACACTTCTGACGTCTGACACGGACCTGCTGTTGTTGTTGACGGTCGTATGGGGTCTGAAACAGCGCCGCTGAAAAGACCAATATTGCCCCCTAGTTTTGGGGAGGAGGACATGTTCACGTCAATGAAATGATTTGGACAAAAAAAAAAAAAAAAAACCCAATTATGAGCTCAGTCCGATTAAGCTGTGCATGTGAACACACAGACTGTTCACAACTGCACGATAGCAACACACAGCGGTCTACGTCTCCACGCGCAAACCTCAAACAAAACGCCGCTTTATAGCCACAAATAATGCTCAGAACAGCACCTAACTTCATCAACAGTACATATAGGGTCACAGCCATAGTACTAGACACCAAACATCTTTGTAACTTTGACTCATTTCTCAAACAACTAAGACACAACTCACCTACTCTTTTCCAGCAGCCGCTTGTTTGTGGGGTAGCCCTGACAAGTCGATCACTGAGAGTAGCAAAGCTGCAAATGTGTTTGAAAATGTAATGTTTTTGCCCTCCGTGTCAAACAGTACATGTTTATTAAGGTGATAATTTTAACACTTTATCTCATTTAGAAGGGATCAGTTTGTGTATCTGTGCTGAAAAAAACACATCAAAATGTATAAATGCTTCAAAAGTTTGGTGTCACCCATCTCTAATGTAAATGACTGAGTATCTGAAATCCTCTGAGATGAGATTTCACTTTCCAAACTCCAGAAACTGCTCTCCTCAGTTAACAAACACTTACACATGTAGATGACACAACTGTAGAGTCAACATGGGTCACATGTTCAAACAAAGAAGGACCTGTGTGTGCAGGCAGCTGAAGACAAAAAGGTAAAACAACTAAAACTTACTTTGAAACCGTCCAAACCGGAGAATCCACAAATCTGCAGGGACCAGGATCTGACACACAAGCACTGAGACCCAGGTGAGGACAATGAGGACACTATCACAGAGGGGTAAAACAGGAAGTAAAGCTGGACACAACGAGGGGAAGTACTACAAAATAAAACAGGAAACACTTGAACCTTCAGCAACATCACAGGAAGAGACACATCCAAGAAGTACAAGAGGTGAGGGAGATGAGAGAACAATAAAAGGAGCTTCAAACCATCCGATTCTGTATTTGTCAACATCTTACAGACGGTCCAAACCATTTCTGAGGTGAGGTTGTAAAATTTGATAGTTCTCAAGTTTTATAACCGGCCTAAAAAAATAAAAAAGAAAAAGTTTTGTGATGTAAGAATAAAACCGTTTTTCTCCTGAGTTTAGAAAAAAACTCTCTCAGTCATAAAACACAGAGAGTTAAAGGCTTCACATGAAAGTGAGTCTTTAAACTGAAATTAATGACAGTGATTCACAGACGGTTTCAACTCCAGGCAGGTCGGGCCATCACAGGACAAATTATTGACTATAAAGAAAACTGGACGTCATAAATTAGCTTATAATTCACCACATACATGTCCACACTCCGTTTAATATTCAAATGTATAAATCAGAGCTTCTTTGTCGCGTCTTCCTGTCCCTCTGTGTAAGGATGGAGGTCGGATTGATCTACACTCATGCACATCTGCGCTACATAATGCATTAAAAAGCTCTTTGCAATGTTGTCCCATTATTGTTACCAGCCAAATATGCTTTTTGTCCGAGCCGTTCACTTTATTGCAGAAATATTATTCACTTAAGCCGCATCTCACATTCAAATTTAGGGTAAAGAGGAGCTGTAATGGCTCGGCCGAACACTAAAAGCTCTGCAAATTGTTTAAAAGCAACAACAGATGAGGGATGTGGATGGTGGGCTAAATGGGAGAAACATTTACATCCGGTCCCGCCTGCTGGATTCGAGCTCGACCTGTTTTTGTGGTCTGTGGGAAGATCCTCCTTCATGTAGCCCCCTTTTGTGTGAAGTTCCTCTTCTTTAATACCAATAACTCGAGGGTAACAACATGATCCCATGAACCTCTAGTGATTTCATCGTCCACTTTGTGTGGTCCAACTCTCACTTAGAGATGATGTTTGGTTTGGCCAACATTTATAATGGTGTGTCCAATCAGAGCCGACCCAAGCCTCAATGGGGCCCTAAGCAAAATGTGATTTTGGGGCCCTCTATTTCTGCCAATAATATTGATTGTTGATCGTTCACACACCTCCACTAATCTCTTTGATTAACATTCCCTGACATGCAAATATACCTTTATCTTGGCGTTTTTTCTCTTCTTCCTTTCTTTTCTCTGCTCCTGAAGGATATCTCCTTTTTTTGCGACATTGTTTTGTCCCACAACTACCTGAACTTTGGATGCTCAGTGCACATTACACAGCAGGAGGCGCATTACGGTAGCGGGGCTTTGACATGTCGGCAGTAAGAATCGTAGGCCTACAGCAGCAGCACTAAAATGTTTTAACTTTATTTTATTTCTACAATAATATATATTTGATCAAACAGAAAGTATCACTCATACATGCAAAAAAAAATAAAATTGACTTAAATTTTTTTGGGGGATTGCTCTTGGGGGGCCCCCTGTTGGCCATGGGGCCCTAAGCAGGCGCTTAGTTCGCTTATGCCTTGGGAATGACGTCACACCTGAGTTATCGGCGTTTCAGTTACAAAGTTGGAAAAAAGTAGCTAACGGCCACAATCGGAAGCAGAAACAAGATGGCTACAACTACGAAAGTTATTCTCACGCTTGTCTTGTCCAAATATAAACAACTTCTTAGAGAAACTTCTTAAACAACACGGTGGATGAAGAGGAAACACAAAAGCGCAGAAGGTAACCTATTTTTTCTCATCTTTAAATGTCAACCCAGTGGTTGTGTGGATCGTCCGACTTTCGGAAATCCAACACCCGAAGTTGTTCCAGTTGAAAGTTCTGACTATGAGCTCTGAAATCCTGACTTTCGAGTACAACTGGAACACACCATAAGGCCACGTGGATGGCGTGCAGCAACAAACGCCATCCGCTAGTTTCTAAGGAGGAATTTGGGTCCGGACAATATTGAAAATACTGACACACCTGAACTTTTGGTCGATCTGATGCTAAGCGCGTAAAGCTAAGGATTCACCCCCTTTACAGCATGAATGGGTGAAGAAATAAGCAGAGCATGAATTTCGCTCACTCTGAACTTAGAGCTTGTCTACTGCAAATGCCTCTCTACAGTGCAGCATCAGTATTTTCCTTCATTAGAGCTGCTCATATTAATTAGAGACGAATCCGTTTGGAGAAAAAGAGCAAATTCCTCTTTTCTATGCACTGACTGGTCTGCTTTAGCACCTCAGAGGTGATGAGGCCTGACGGTGCTCAACAGCTGCTCATTGAGTCAGCAGTTCTGGATGTGAAGGACACTAACTCAAAAGCTTTGACTCCTGGTTAATTGTATGGATCTGCTCTGATCAATCCAATGTAATACTGCAAAAGGGGCAGGAGGTGGAAGTGAGGAGGGGCTCCCAGGGGATCACAGAGCATCTTATCAGGAGTGGGAGGGGGAGGACGGCGGTTCTTCAACAGAATACAGAGTTAGAGGAAGAGACGAAGCTGCGGTTGGTGGAAACGGCGGATTTATCTGTGACTTACGTGATGTGCTGTTAGAAATCCCATTACTTAAGAGGCAAAAAGAGACAATCTTTCTTACAACTCAATCTGCATTCATCAATTTTACATGAAAAATAATCCAAGAATAACAAAGACACAACCAGGTACTGGAGGACACAAGTTAAACACTTGACAGCTGCTGACTTTTGCTTTTTTCACCAAGATTTGTTTGTCTAAGTGTGAAGAGTCGTCAGAGATCATTACTTTTGACACAAGGATCACCCGAAGGTCAAGATGGAGCTGAAAAGTGTCTGTTCAACTGTCTGCAGGTGTTTCTTAGACTCACCAATATTTTGAGGCTGAGTCGTGACCCCCACCTCACTGTCAGAGGTCTACACTCTGACCAAAATGTTCTGACTTTTGGTCGACTTGAATGTAACAAAAAATAAAGGAATAGAAGTCCGAAGACTGAAACTGAATCTAAAACCAACACTGTCTATAGACGGGTTTATAGACGTCATCGCAGGTATGCATGCAGCCAGGGGGCAGAAAGTCAACGGAGAAAGAAAATGACGAGGAGCTGTTGTGCTGCAAACTGCACAAATCGGCAAAACAAACGATCGGCAAACATTACGACCCTGCTCCTGATATTAGAAACATCTAGAACAACGTCACAACCTGGTAAAGTGAGTGAAATTTTTCTGATTTTTGATGCAATGAAAGACAAAGTGGTTTTTCAATGAAATTACATTTTATTGCGATTGATTCAGGGAGAACTTGCAAAAACGTCATCTTCATTGACATCAGTTTACTCCGAAGCAGGCTTTTGCCCCCTGGATGCGTGTTTGTACACAAGGAACCCGTCTATCAGCTGATGTCTAGAGGTTTGGTTGTTAGGACGACCGTTACGCCGTTTCCTTACAGTCCAGGTTCAGTGTGTGTTGCTCTCTGTGTGGATGGATGACTTTGACCTCTCTCCAGTCCATGTTTTTAGTTCATTTCTAACACTGTCCAAAACTTTGAGAAACTCCAAACAGCCTTGAGGGATTTAACTGTCAATCCGCCCCACATGACCCCCCTAGCTTGGATGTATTCGTGGACTTGATGTCTCCTCACGCTTTGCCTGCCACTGATAAGCTCTATCAACCTTCATAAATCAAACCCTCTTTACTCTGTCTCTAAAATTTTCGGTCGTCCCTTCCTCTCCCAGCGAACGATTGGATGTCTTTTCTTCTGCATGTCTGATCCGTCTTTTTTTAACGTTACCACAGCGAAGTTGACAAGTTTTGCAAGCGAGAGGGTCAATCCCGGCGCGGGGAAATTGTTTTGACTTCTCCTCCTTGGGGTTGTCACAGCACGGCATCTTTGAGTCCCGGAGAGCCGGCGGGTTTGTTTTGCTCGCGGGATCTTTTCCAGAAGCTTTGTGCCTTTGCGAACGATCACAGCCATCAACTTACTCACAGCCTTCAAGACGGATTAGGCTTCATCTGTGAGCGAGAGTCTGTCTTCTGTTTGACTCCTCTGAGAAGAATCGCCCGCAGTCATCCTCCATATTTTCACTAAGATACGATTGTTGATTTCTTGTCGATGCGCATTAGCGTACAGTTTGATGGCTTGTTGCTGCTCTTGACGGCGGCTTCTGATTGAGATGTAGTGAAAAGAGACAGAGACGAGACTTCAGGAAGGTTTAACATCATGTTTCAATCATGAAAACAGTTTACTATTGAGTTTTTACGTGTAAAAAAATAAAACAAGCTTTAAAAAATCACCCATTTACCTTCTCTGGATCTCTGTGTTTCACTTAAATGTTCAATTTCCCTATGAATATGAGAGAATAAGACAAAAAAAATGACCTTGGCACCTGTCAATCTTGACACCTTAACTGATTTTTAAGCACCAGATTGCCAGTGTAGGTATCGGCCAGATTGACTCGGGGACCAGCACCTGTTGAAGACGTCACACTACGGCGAGTCCACTCAGACAAACTACATTAGCTCTGTTTAATAAGTGCAAACGTGCTCGGTTAAAACCGCTTCCGTAATGTCCGAACAAATCAAATCTTCTACGCCATCGGAACCAACGTCCAGCCAATCATACAGTGGGATGACATTAATAGGCACCGGGTCTCCGAGCCGATCTGGCAGCCTGAACACGTCTGGTGCCTACACCGCCATATCGTACGCTTTTTGCTTTGCGGTGTACAGGGAGGAACGAAGGCCAATCACAGCCCTGATCAGGGGGATGAATCTAATCATTTTTGGTTCTACAAATGAATCTTCTTGAATAGTGAAAGGAAAGCAGTTCGTCAATTACCTGTTAAGCCTGCAGAGCACCTAAAACCACCATGACCTCACACCACATGAAGAAGACCACATGGAGAGACCATAGTGATGGGAAGAACTGTTCTGTTGACTGAATCTTTAGAATCCGTTCATTAAAACGAGTCGTTCAAAAGATTCGTTCACTGAATCAGTCAGCGCTTCAGAGCCCCGTCCTGCCGGTGCTGTACATGAGTGGATGACACAATGCCGCAGATCGGGAGTTCGTACATTACACAAGCCCCTCCCCTCCCCTGCTGCTGAAGTTACTGTTTCGTTCACAGACTCACGGCTGAGCTCAACTGAACTGAGAAAGGAACAAATCAGGTCTCAGAGTGATTCCCTTTCTGTTGTTCACTCAACAGTTTCGTTCTTTGAACTAAACGTTCATGAACGACACGACACTATGAGACCACCTTCCAACTCCTCCAAGAGTTTCCACAGTGTTTGACTTCCTGTCGGCTCGTGACGATCTGGGGCCAAAACGCAGAAATCTCGCAGGAGAAAAGTTAGATCTGCACGATACCGTAACATAAAGATAATAAAAATCTGATTTAAAGTGGTATATACACACGTGTTTTAGAGAGGCAGGTTTCTGGATTTAATCACTTATTATCCCCTGAACTCTCAGTGCTGCTGTTTGTGTGAAGGATCGCATTAGCTGAAGGGAATTCACACAACTCTACTCCACTCTCTGTCACTCCACTGTCACTGCAGTAAACGCAGATTTAACCCACCGTCTCACCACCTCCACCGTCAGAGGAGCTCCACAGGGAAGGAGCTTTGCAATTTAGAGGATCTCTCCCAATGGTATTGATTTTATCGGGAAAGCCGACGCCAAAGATCTTTAATGTATTAAAATAAACATCTGCATTCTGCTAAGTCCGCTGTCCTTATTGATTTGATTAAACGCACTTCGAAGCAGCTACGTTTTCACAGTTTACCCCCGCGCTCGTGGTCATTTCATTTGCTCTCTTTGAATTCAAACGAAGAACAAATCTGCCAAAGCAAGCGTCAAAACCGGAGCGCACAATCCCGTCCCTCTCTTCCTGTCACACATGACCTTTTGTCTCAGAGTCAAACACACATTTTTTCTACACACATGCACACGGCCTCACTCTGTCTCTCTCGCCGGTCGCACGATGAGTCCCTTAGCGAGGCGTCTGTCATTGCCTGACATTGTGCGGTACATTGTTATTCAGCTCCATGTTCTATATCGCATGACAAGATATCCCGGCCCCGGTGAAACTGCTTTGTATCCACCGCGGCTCATTTTACGATCGTCTGCAAACGCAGTAGGGATGCTGGTCTGCAGGAGGGCCATCTGTTTTTACGGCGATGAGCTATGGGTGCAGAGAGGAGGAGAAAACCGGAACGCTCCCAAGTGATTGTTAGAAATTTAGATCTGCAAGAAGAGAAAAGCCTAATATCTAAAAAAACAGAGACAGATGTCAGCAGGGTGAAATTTAATTGAATCAGAATCGAGCCACATTATCCCGGCGGTGTCTGTTTGACATTTCTATGAGTTTTTAATAGAAAAATACCGACTGAAAATCTTTCAGAGCGGTTTTCATCGAGGCTGTCACTGCGTGTTGTCATGAAAAGATCCACAGAGCATCAATTTACACCTGTGGAGCTCGATGGAGGGAAAATAAAGGAGGCGAGTCAGAGGATATCATCCAACAGAGAGATAATAACGCATAAGTGTTATTTCTTTGAAGAGGTTCGGATGTTAAAGCTGAGATTGGATGTTTTTTTTTTAATGATGTCTTTAGGAGGAACCCACATAATACGACGTGTTGACCACAACCGACCAAAGCGGAAAAAATTGATGATTTACTCGCCATAGACCGGCGCCGCGGACAGCAACATTAGGAGTTTGCTGCTGGAGGGTTCTGCATGTGGCTCCTTGTTAACTTTGAGAACAACAGCAGTGATGTAACTTTATTAAACGTTCATGAAAAGTAAAATAAAAAGTGTTTGTATTTGATCAATCCAATCATCATTACTCTGTTAAAGGGAATATCTTGTGTAAGTGGCGTGGCTTGAACACCAGTCAGCAGGTGTACGTTCGTTTGGGGGTTATATAGGCAGACACCATGGCGGTGCAAATCAAGGGATTCACCGATCAGATATTTGGATCAGATATCGGCTCCGATATTGATAATTAACTGGATCAGATATCTGGTGAATGACGCCGATTCAGCGTCCCTCACAGTCTTTTTTTTTCCCTTTAATTAATATCAAACACAGAAACACAGAGATTCTGTTCGCTTTGGAAGTCGTACTTCTTTTTTGCTGTGTGCTAATGTGCAATTTGTTATTTGTTAACAAATAGTATTCAGTAAATTTATATCTGTGTTAATTTGTTGCCTGATGCCTTCACTCACAGGGTCAGGTATACAGTTTATTTACTCAACAGTAGTATTGGATCAGTATCGGATATCGGCCGATACACTCAGCCTGTAGACAAAAACAAGTAATCATGATGTGGAAAAGTTCCTCTTCAAAAGTCCCTGAACTTTTTGGTCCAAAAGTACCTTTAATTGAAAATAAGCTTCCAAAGAGCTTCAGAGATGCAGTTTAACTTTGGTCCGTTCTCTTCGGTATCAGGTCCGACTCGGTTAATTGAAAGAATTACGTGAACTCTTTAGCTGAACTCTGCTTTACACACTGTTTACATCGATGCATTACTGCAGATCCATCCACCACCTGCACTTTAGGTCATGTGTAAATATGTGCAGCAGAATCATTTTCATGGCCACTGCATGTGTATGTATAGGGTGCATGTATATAGGAGTATATACATAAATACATGATATGCATGAGGGTAGATGTGGACACATATACCACTATCCTACAGTATTATACTGTATGTTTTCATATATTTGTATCTACTCACACTAAGGCAGAAATTGACAATCAAAAAGTCTGAATCTTCATTTTTTTAGACTTAAATGAAAATTTAATGTATTAAATCTGATCATTTCAGTGGAGCTCTGAGCTTAAATGTTCGCCTCGTGGCAAAGGTGATGGTTTAATGTTGCCAAAGGAAGAAGCCGAGTTAAAGTACAATGAATGTTGAAGTTAATTTGTTGTTATTGGCTTTTCTAAAAGTTTGAGAGTTCTGAGAGGGAGCGCAGAGAAAAGCCACAGAGCTCATTAAGGTCTGCTCTGCAAAATTCAGCAATCAGCAAACAAATTAGCAGCTGAGCCGCAGAATAATGAGAGCAAATAACTATTTATTAATTAGCATGCAAGTCTGCACTCGGGAGCTTGATGGGGAGTTAGTCTGAAGGGTTCTTAATGCAGACTGTTAGCAGCTTCATCACAGACCCGGCCGTCATGAGAGCTGCAACATGATATGTGACAGAGGGAAGAGGGAGCATGTTGGTCGTGTGTGGCGGCGGAGAGGACAGAGCCGCCGTCAAACTCTCCCCGCTCGGCTTCTTCACATCATTAGCATGCTGTCGCCTGTCTGTGCAGAGATCCACGTCAAACAGCAGCTGAGGGGGCTGTGGGGTGAACCCGGGGTCAGGACTGCAGAGGTCAGCTGGTAACTAGCGTCACTTTTCATTACTGAATTTTTAAACAGTACATCAGCTCAGACCAGCAGCCTGTCCGCGGCAGAACCGACAGATTAGAGCGCCGATGGAACCGAGGACCGAGTTATTTCATGCATGATGTTTATTCCCTTCACATTTTAGTGCAATTATACTATGTGCTTTTTTTTTTTTTAACCATCCTCTTGATTGAAAACTGATCATCAATTTTTTTTTGTGACCCTAAAGTGACAGACCATGTGGGTCTGAGTTTGGCAGGATGGATTTCTATCAAATACTCACATGTAGAGTCTCAGGAGGCGCAACACGGAAAAATCTAATCCCTACTACCAAATATATGTCAACAATAAGTCAAAAATAAAAGAACGGATGCTAAATATTGATCCTGACCACGTAATTATGCAAATATTTAGTCCACCATGGAGTGTGTAAACTCAGCTTGGTTTTTCCTCAATTTCTGAGGTGCTGAAGCAGTAATGTGACTTTCCTGGTTTGTGCAACAAGATCTGAGAGCAGAATTAAACCTTGAATTTACTTTATGAAGTTTTTACATTATTTTAGGGGACTGGGAGACGTCATTGTCTATTTTGCTGTTTTACTCCTCGTCAGGTGGTCTTGAGCTTTTGTGTGTTGGTGCTGGTTTGATTCCTCATGTAGTGAAATGGTGTTGGGCGTTATGACGGTATAAAAGTGTCCACTAGTAGAAATTTTGCTCTACCATTTATACTGGAGAGAGAGGAAGAGAGCAGATGTCTGCTGCATCTCTGAGTCAGTGTGTAGTTGTCTGCGCTCGCTAACAGGAAAGCCGGAGCGCATCTGTTTAGGTGCATTTCTATATATTCACCAGCACATCCTGTGGAGTTTGTTTGCTCCGTCTGATTGGTCAGGTTTGGGTGCGCTCCCTATAATCACCAGAGTGTCCAGCAGACTGCTTGGCATAGTTTCAACGAAGAAGAAACAGCTTCACTGGTGGTGGTCATGGCGGACGTGGAGATTAGTGGTGTCAACGAACGAACAGAGGCAGCCCGACCCACCCAACATGAGGAAGAGGAGGAGGGAGAAGATTCTTCTGATTTAGAAAATCCGACAATGATTAAAAAACAAAACTATACAAAGAGTGTCGTGTGGCTGTTTTTGCTGGAGGAGGAAACACCAACAACCTCTTCCATCATCTAAAGATGAAACACACCAAACTCTATTATGAGAGACAAAAGATGCGTGTCGCACCCGCTGCACCAAAAACTAAAGCTGCAGCAGCTCCTCTCAGACTAAAGAGTCTTTCACCCAAGGTACGACATATGATAAAAAATCACCAGACTGGTCGGACATTTTGAAAATAAAAGGAAAATAAACAAATGAGACAGTTTGGTTATTTTTAAGCCATTAATTGAATTAACAGAGAAAAAACATACCATGATATATACTCTTACCGTGGAATGACATTATTCATACAGTGATATAAGATTTTGTTCATACTGCCCAACACTATTGTGAAAGGATTAGTCTTTAACTCCTCTCTCTTGGCTGAGGGACCCTGATATCTACATTAAGACACAGGACCTCTATCATAGCTGTGTGAATTACAAATCCACTTCTGTATTAGTGCCACTGAAAGACTTTCCTGTCGAGTTTTTCTGAGTCTGACAGAAGTGTGCGACTTTGTCAGGAGAGATTTCCCGTCCTGAGAAGATAATCCCCTCCTGGCATGAACACCTCTGTGTGCAAGTCTCCCTTTGTTTACTTCCCCCCATCATCACACATGTGGACACGTTCATAATCCATTCAGCATGCATGTGGTCATGTATGACCACGGGTATGATACAACACATGACTGTGACAGCTCCACACACACACATCAACACACACACACACACAGTCTGCAGCAGAAAGTCTTCTCTCGGCTCTGTCATGCATGTTCATGAATCTGCATAATCCACACGCTGGATCACACGACTTGATGCAAGTTCTTAAACAGAGTGAGGATTCAGCCGACGCTGTCACTCAGCTGCAGGCATGGCTTTGTGGAGCAGCTAGTTAGCTTTAAGTAACGACTGATTCATTCTGAGTCACCGACATAGAAAAGCAGCTTATCTCAGCTGTTTGGAAAACATGTACCTGTCGCCTTTTCTGCAACTCAAATACATGCTTTGGCCATCGTTTTTTTCACACATCTCCCGTGGCGATGGCGGTGGAAGTGTTGGCTGATATTTTCTGAGGGTACAAAGATGATGAAGTTCAAGAACGGCTAAAGCTTAGTCATGAGTATCTAAAGAAGACGGCAGCAATGAGATAGGCTAACGATAAGGTAGATATGAAAGACAATGTTTGTATCCGTCTGGTTCACTGAGGTGTTACCTGGTATCTCAGAAGCGAAGTCCTCTTCACAGCATCATCACAAATCGTCTCCAGCCCTGAGACTTGTGCTGCGAATCACTCACTCTTTCACCTCCGTTTAGCTGTTATCAGAGTTTTCAATTAACGTCAACAGATCCCTCAGGAGTTTTATCCGTATTTAAAAGAGATCACCTTTATGACTTCAGAGTGGATTCTGATTCGTTCTGCGATGCCTTTGAGTTCTACCGTGCAGATAGCGACCTGAGATGTTTTTGTCTCTGCAGCCTGCAGCGAGCCGGCAGACCGAGCACCAGCACCTCGACTATTGTGATGTATGAGGTGTTACACCAAATACAATCTTATCTCCTGACTCACAGCTCTGCAGCCTGCAAAGTCACAGCCAACCAGCCCAGAGCCTGAGAGTGTGAGCGTGTTTGCTGCTGCTGCTGCTGCAGCTGCCTCGCGGCCGCTCTGCCCCAGCGTGTGTCACAGCAAGAGCATGACATTGGGGACGCAGCGTTTTGGCATTGAGTCACAGGGGGAATCCTCTCCTCTCCTCTCCTCTCCTCCTGCAAACGCTCCCCCTTTGGAGGAGAGTCGTCTGCCACCCAGTCCCCTATTGTCAGCACCAGAGGGCTGCAGCTCTGCAGTCCTATTTATAGGCCTATCCCATCCACCGCTGCTGCCATGGCCAATCTGCGTGACTGTGGCCCGGCGGTGGTGGATTTAGCTGTGTTTTCCTGATGGGATTAGCAGTGACATCACGTTAGGAATCCCTCGAAGCAGCCAGGCAGACCCGCTTTACTTCTCCTCCTCTTTCTCCTCCTCCTCCTCACACGGTGGACATAAACGCTCGCCGTGTAGGAAAGAGTTCGCCATCTGCTCCCTACACACTCATGGAACAGGGCCCATTAATAAAGAGCTAACTGTAGCTACGGCACGCGTAAGAGCGGATGACGCCGAGGCTCAGACTGGCAGAGATGTTGATCGTGTTTTGACACGTTCAGAGGCTTCAGAGGCTTCTCTTTTTTCTTTTCCTGAGGTTCCTCGTTTGCATTTCAAAGTCATCTCTCCAGCGTCTGATCATACTGGTGCCGGTAACCAAACAGGACAAACGTCGATGTTGTGGAGCTAATTGATTCTGGTGCCATTAATCAGTGTCATATTTGCACTCTGCTGCTCTTACTGAGTGGTGTTTGTGAACACTCCCCCTTCATATACCGAGGGATCCCCTGAGTCCAAACTGTCATATCAAAGAAGCCGTGATTAGCTCTGCCCTTTCACCACGTTTATCCATCATGACTCAACCAACAGCTGCACGCCACGCAACATGACGCACTCTTTTGTTAGTCAGGCTAATGTACTCCCTGGAAACGAGTTTTTAAGACAAACCCAATCTGACTGATGAATCAGATCCTTACTGAGCAGCACCGCCTTCTCACTAATGTCTCAGTGGATCTACAGTCACGACCGGATAAGCCGTGTTCGTCTCTGTGCTGAAGGCTTGTCATGTCTGTGCTAATCTCTGCCTAAAGTGAAAGCTCCTTTTTTGATATATATGATATTTTTTTACAAAGAGTCTCGTGATAAAAAGATTTTATAGTAATGGGGAGAGATGGGGTCACTATGCGGTTTATGCACAATCGAAATAATGTAGAAGTAAATTGAACTCGACCGAGCGGTCAGGGAGTCTAACTCATGTTCACAGTCTGGTGCTTCTGCAGTCTGCCTCAAGTGGACACTCAGGGAACTGCAGTTTGTTGCACCAGCTGCACTCCTCAAGACCAAAGGTGGCCACTGGGCTTCAAATCATGGGTCCAGAAGGATGGATCTGCTGCTGGTGAATACTCAGAGTTTGTCATGATGTAAATAAAGCAAGTACAGTCTGAATCAGGGGGCTCCTGACCACAGAGGGGTTACCAGAGGGCACAAGTGAGACAAGAAAACCAGGAATTATGGAGACCCCACTCTGGTTTCTAAAACTTCTCATTTTGAGCCAGAATATTTAAACCCCAATTTCCCCCCATCCAGGAACGGCTGCGATCTGGAACGGTGGCACTTTTCCGTTAGTGAGGTGAATTTCGTGGTGGATCACAGACAGCAGTAATCGCAAGAACATGCGGATTCACGAGTAACCGCGCGATAAGTTGTCTCTATAAAGACAGCCACAGAGGTTAACCATTAAAGCAGTAGACTGTGTCCTTCTAGATGAAGAAATCTACTTCAATACGTCTAGAATCAGCTTCTCCTCATCCATGGTGTCATCAGGGTGAAATGACGTCTAAAAACCTTTCACTTGTTTATCCAGCATGCTCCGGCATCTGGTAAAAACAGAACTCTTGTGATCCGCAGCAGAAAGGGAAGAAGCCGGTGGAAATCGACACACTAACTTAAATGATTACGATCAGCTATGATCGGCGTATACAGCCTTTTTGTAGCCGTTCCAGATACGGTGAAAATTGGGAGTAACTCATATTCATAGTCTGGTGCTTCTGCAGTCTGCCTCAAGTGGACACTCAGTGAACTGCAGTTTGTTGCACCAGCTGCACTCCTCAAGACCAAAGGTGGCCCCAGGGCTTCAAATCATGGGTCCAGAAGGATGCACCAGCTGCTGGTGTAAACTCTGAGTTTGTCAAGATGATTTGACACCTGAAGTGAATCAATCAAGACCACAGTCTGAATCAGGTGAGTCCTGACAACACAGGGGTTACCAGAGAGCACAAGTGGGACAAGAAAAACAGGAATCATGGAGACCCCACTCTGGTCTCTAAAACTGGTCATTATGAGCCAGAACACATAAGGATGGTTTCACAGCAGCAAGAAGAGCCAGAGGCTAACGCTACGAGGCAAAGTTTGGGAGCTCCTGATCTAAGTGGACTCAGCATGATTAGAAATCGCTCTTCAACCTTTTGCACACATCACCCTTACTCAGGCTGACACTGTACAGGCTCAGTAACTAGAACACTGTCAAATACATGCACTGAGTTTTACTTTGCAGGCTGTACATCTCTTAATGTGCATGTGGAGAATCAGGAGCCAGAGGAGAACTCGGTTCACTGCTTCATTAAAAGACATAAAATTATTAAGCATGAACAGCAAAACACAAAATGAGAACCCGTCTTCTTTTTTGCAGCTACAACACAGGAACTAAAAACAAATTAGGTTTTTGCATCAGCAAGTGTTGCTTTTGGCCCCTGGTGCAACATTTCCCATCATCCCCCCTGCCTCTCTTGCTTAGTTGCATGGCAACATCAGCTTATTGAACAGACTGTGGTGAAACACTGAGACTTATTGCTCCTTTGCCGGTTTCATTGATATAACTCTCGGAGATAGATGGCTCTGCTGCGTCCACAGCAGAGCGGCTCCCTGGTGGGGTGGGGGTGCAGGTGGGGGGCGGGTGGTGGTGGTGTGATTCAGTGTTCATCTTTCTCCATGCAGACATAGATCTCAGTTTTTTATATCACTGAGCTCCATTTGCATTTTAATGGTGTGTGTCGGGCCGGCCGTCAGAGCCCGCTGGCTGTTCCATTACCGCTAAAGTCCCTCAATTAATTATGCAGAATGCACGCATCACAAAGGGGGCGGGGCATCAGACCTGCAATTAGAGGCTAAAAAGCTGGGTCCTGCAGCGTTATTGTAGGGCGGAGGAGATTTAATGTAGCAGACCGTTCTTTGCAGAGAAAATTAAACCTGTTAATGCATTTTTAGAGATTAAGGTTCCCGCTGCAGAGAACAGAGATGTTTTTTTTTTAAAATAATTAACTTTGCATATAATCACTGTAGATTGTTTTTCACTGATAACACTTCTCCCTCTGCAATTAAACTGGCTGCAAATTCTGATCCCTCTCAGCGATTAGGCTCAGGAGCGGCGTGGGTCATGAATGAGCGAGCCTGTAATCCAGTGAACTTTAGCGGTCCTGATGGTATTTACCCAGTCAACACTCCAGTAAATGGAAGAGGTGTTCCTGCTAAGAGTATTAATGTGCTGCAGTCACTTCATTAATGAGAGATATTCAGATAATCACTCCAGTGTCTAATCCTGCAGAATCTCAGATTTGTTTGATTTGTTTGGTTTTTATTATGATGAAATGTGTACAGAACAAAAGTATCTAGATGTGTTATATTTCTATGTTTGTGCTATTGCACGTTTTGAAAACATCTGCAGAAAAAGCAAATGACAATTTAAAAATACTTTAGATGAAATCTGTCATTTAATTTAGTGAGTTTATCATATAATTTAAAGGTGTTGTAGTCAGGATCTGAGGAAGTTCCAGTTTTTAGGAGAAATCTTGAATGTAAACTCTACCCCTCCCAACCAGTTTTCTCCTCAGCTCCTCCTCTCCCCTCCCTCTCTGCTCCATCAAGCCCCGCCCACAAACAGACGCTCCTGCTCGCTCGTATCGTTCCAATTAAATTCAGATATAATGCAGATAAATACTTCAGATCATTACAAATGGGGCCCAGTCAAGGTGAAAGTCAAAAGCATTGGTGCTACTGTAGATGCCAACAGACTACCAGCAAACACAATGTTTGCAGGACTTCTACAACGGGGATAAAGTGACATAGTCCAGGACCCGAGGGAGGACAGTTTAGCGGCGCTACAACATGCTACAGCAGGTCCGTTTGACAAGAAACACTTCTGTTACAGACACTTGTCTTACTTTGTTAAAGCGGTTTACCTGTCCAGCAGAAAGGTTACAGGGTCACCAAGATCCCCAAGCGTCCCCCATCGTTTATGTTGACCCGGCTTTTTAGCTCTTGTCCGGTCTACCTCCGTTTTAAGCGCCCGTTATTCCTCCAGAGTCTCCGGTATTTACTTTGTTTTCTTGCTTGTGTCGGCAGTCGTGGCCAAAGGAGGATTCAGACAATTTTCCGAACTTTCTGGTTGGTTTCTACTGTCCGATATTGTAGCACGCTAACTTTGTTTGGCCTTCGTGCCTCCCTGTACACCGCAAAGCAAACAGCGTATGATATGGCGGTGTAGGTACCAGCTGTGTCCACAAAAAAAGATGCTTCTTGAACGAAATCCACCTTTAAGTCAAAGCTCTTACAGTAAAGTGGAGACTTTGTACATGGTCCTTTATTTATCAAGAATTCAGTATATCAATATCAACCAAACTAATCAGTGTTAGTATTTTTGCAATGATGGAGCAGCCCTATTTTTATCAGCACATCTTGTACTCAGAGGTCGTATTTGATGCTCTGAGATTGAGCTAAATTGGAGGCTGAGTCGGGAATATGTCTGCAGATAATGTAAACTACTTCTTTCGTCTCCTGCAGCAGTGATATCAGTCTCTTACCAAACAAGTTTATCTCAATAAAGCTTCATTAAAGCTCATTGTAATATCTCTTTCTCTTTGTGCTTTAATTAAGATGAAACGATGCGGCTGTTGGATGGAGTCTGGAGAAATGAGAGGAAACTGGCGGGAGCTGTGCAGATCTCTCACATGCTGCAGGGCATCCTCTTAAAAACACATGTTTACACTAAATCTGTGTGCTATTTCTGCAGCTTTAAGGGTTTTGGTTATTTTAACTCGGGGTGGCCATGTTGAGTGACAGGCTGGCTCTACATTTAGATCTGTCTGGACCTGTATGGCTCCAGTATGGACCCCCCCGGTCTTCTCTGCAGCTGATCTGGTCCTCGGGCGTCTCTGTGGCTCAGACTCTGCAGTGAACACACTCAGTATTCAGCTCAGAGTCCACAGCGGACGGCTGGGGAAGAAATACGACTCCACTGTCACACTTGGCTGATGTCCCTGTGCTCCTCTACTCCCTCCTTCATCCCCACCCCCCTCTCTCCTCGGCTCGATATCTAACTCATGTCCTTTACGAATGGGCCAGTGGGGAGTGTTTCTGTATGTGTGCGGTGCAGATGAGAGGCCGTTTATTGTGTGCGGGCTACCGGGAGGAGCCAGGAGGGGGAGAAAGAGATGAAAAGGGTGCAGGAGATGGAGGAAAACAAAGATAGATACTGAGGAAATTATATCAAGAGATGGGGGTGACAGATGGAGAGAAATTAGGACCTGCGTCGGAGTATAACCAGTTTTCCTATGAGCCATGCCTCCCTTCAACAACCCACATCCATTGTGCTTTTCTGTGAAGGTGAAGCAGGAAATGAAGCCTTCAGACACTGCAGCTCAATATAACAGACCTCTAAGTGCATTTATGTTATTGAATCACCGCTGATGTATCGAAATTTCCTTTAGAATTAACTCCATAAACTGCAGCCTTCCATAAACGGCTCACATGTGAATGGCCTACGCCTGGAAATTCAATTTCAGCCGGTGAATAGAAACAGCTCTATCTCCCTCACAGATGCAGCACCTTTAATTTATTTTCTGGTATCATTTAGTATCTTTTTCACTCTTTGCTTTCCATCATCTTCCTCTATATTCTTCACCGCCATAATGACCCAAATTCTCCCTGAGGGATCAACAAAGTTCACTTTATCTGTGTTTGCTGGAGCTCCTGAGTCGAGCTGATAAGTGCAGACAGAGACTGTGAACGTCGACAGTCAGACAGAGAAAAGGTCTGATATGTGGAGCAGATTTAGGAGAATTAGACTGCTGCAGATACGGATGCATATCTCCAATTATTCCAGCTTATTGTGCAGCAGTCTCCAAATTGTTTCAGACAGGGTGTAAAAACCTGTTTGTCTGAATTTCAAATTTCACAGATTTTTGCATTATTGTGAAACCCGGCAGCTTCTGGGCCCTGACAGTGAAGTGATAGGAAATGAAAACAATAGAAGGCAGTTTGGAAATGTTATTTGTTTCTGGTTCTATTTGTTGATATTTGCTTGTTTTGTTATATTTTCTCTCCAAACAAAGTCGATTTATTCCAGCTCTCAGAGATTTGCCAAGCTTTAAAGGATTTAAAGTAAATGTCATTTTAAATCAAATAAAAAGAGAGATATAATGTTAACAGAACACCTACTGGTTGCTCTTTTAGTAAATGAAATGTTAACAAAGTTCCCTCTGTTTACTTTTTTGTTATAAAGATTTATAAAACAGTTCCCTCTTTTGCTTTGTAATGACTAATATGTAAATAAAGTTACCTCTGGCTGCTTGTTTCAAAAACTTATATGTAAACAAAGTGCTAACTGTTTTTTCTTGAAGTAAATCAAATATAAACAAAGTATCTTCTGGGTGCTTTTTTGGTTGTTTTAAGTAAACTAAGTGCCCTCTTTAGCATTTTAATGACTCATGTGAATTAAGATCCCTATGGCTGCTTATTTTAATAACTTATATGTAAACAAAGTGTCCCCTGTTTTTTTTTTTTAATGAGTAATATGTAAACAAAGTGCTTACTGGTTGTTCTTTTAGGAGATCATATGTAAACAAAGTGCCTTTTTTCTTTCTTTTTAATATCTCATGTAAATAAATTTCCCTTTGGCTGATTATTTTTTATAACTAAAATGTACACACAGTGCCCTCTGGGTGCTTTTTTCATTGACTTAAATGTAAACTAAGTGCCCTTTGGTATTTGGTGCAGTTCCTCCAGTGTCCACTTGGGGCCGACTTTAGAAGCCTCAGAAGTCACATACTAGCGTTATTAGTTTTCCGTAAGAACGTGTAGTTATGAGTTAGAGTTTTCTACAAATGTCAAGGGTGTTATGAGTCCTTTAGTACGTCATATTTAAGAGAAGCAGTTTATGGCCTATGTTGTCAGTATACAATAAAAAGACTAAAGCTTCAACAGTTTAATCTTCTTAAACTGTTGAGCAGAAAAGAACTGAGGTGTAATCAGATTTGAGAGAGGACTGATGCAAAGAGGCAGAAATCACAGCATATGGCGAGCGCGAGCGAGTGCTGAGTCACTGCTATTGATCACAACAGCATCAAGCCTCCATCTGTGATATACTGTGGTCATTCTGTACAGGAGGGCAGGAAAGAAATATGACCTAATGTCCCTTTAAATATTCTCTGAGGTGGTGGAAACATGGATTTATGAGCATTAAGCCACCAATGATCCCAATCAGCCTGTTCCAGCAGCAGGTTTGATGTAACAGCGAACGCAGGAGCCGTGTTTTTAATCTCTCTTCTGGTCTTTAACTTCACTGCATGACTTCAGCGAGGAGCTTCCACCGCCCGCCGTGAAGTCCTCACAGAAATTGGAAATGTTTAAATCTGCCCTCACGTTTTTTTCCTCTTCGCTGAAGCAGACTGAAGTTGGAGCCTCAGCAACAAAGCAGGGCTTTCTGCCCATTTTTTCGGCACTGGCTCTGCCTCTTTCCATGCCTCCTTTTCTGCCTCCCTGGCCGACTCTCAGGGGCCGATGATAGATTGCTCTCTCTCCGCCTTTGTGCTGGGAAATTGCTTTGTTTTGTTAACAGTCTGCCTCTGTTCCAGCCCAGACAGCAGAGATAGGGCGCCTCCTTTCTTCACTTATCTGGCCGAATATGTTTGAGACTGCGTTGAAAATGAATTACAGTTGGATACGTAAAAGAAAAGTAAACAGGGGTCAGAGAAATGTCCCACATGTTACAAGGGAAGGATAATCTGTCCTTACGTGAGCAGACTTACCAAAATTTCAATACATATATGAAGGTGAGAATGACGTAACGTGCAAATCCTGCCTTCTCTATTCCGACCCCACTTGGGGAACCTAGACCGTAGAATCTGGAGGTGTTTTTGTTCATATATTTAAAAGTATGACTCATAGAAGATGAAATATGACCTGGATAAGATCGAACCACATCACAATTTTGTCAACAAAAAGTAATGATCCGCCACAGATTTGGTCATACCAGATTCTTGTAAGAATGTAAAAAAAATGCACATATTTGCAGATTCTTGGAGTTTTCTTTTAAACATGTAGGACTAAAGCTGTTTCATTAACGTTGTTCATCTGTTCTTGTGCTAATTTCCGTTTCATTTCAATTTTTTATGGTGCTGGTTTCAACAGGACTCAAGTTCAGCACCATGGATAGCACCTGTCGGACAGCCCCTTAGATTCTGGACACAGTGAAGTGTCTTTATTCCCACTGTCTCACCCCCAATTTTTACAGCATCTGGAACGGCTCCAATCTGGAACAGCTACGATTTGCCAATTCCTACTGGATCCGTTGGTGAGGCGATCCATTCGTGGTGGATTACAGACAGTGGTAAACACGAGAACTCACAAGAACCCACGGATTGATGTGCAATTGCGCGATAATGAGTTGTCTCTATAAAGACAGACACATAGACATATAAGCAGTAGATTGTGTCCTTCCAGAGGAGGAAATCTACTTCTAGACTTCTAGAATCAGCATCTCCTCATCCATGGTGTCATTGGGGTGAAATGACGTCTAAAAACCTTTCGCTTGTTCGTCTCCGCTTGTTTGCGTGGTGTGAAATACAATCCACCTGTTTATTTTGAAAAGAAGCTGTTTTATTTTGTGTTTGTGTCCGACTTCCTCTCCAGCACAGGTTAATCTGAGCTGAATTTATCCGGCATGCTCTGGTGTCCAGAAAAAATAGAGCTCTTGCGATCAGCTGTGGAGTCCGGCGATCCGCAGAGGAACGGAAAGAAGTCGGTGGAAACTGACACATTAACTTGAGTGGTTACGATCAGCTGCGATCAGAGGATACGGCCTCTTCGTACACATTGCAGATGCGGTAAAAATTGGGGGTCAGACTACTGTTGTCATTTTTATTGTGTGTTTGATGGATTGATGCGCCACTCAGATTTTGCTAAATGGAAGCCGTTACTTTACGATTTTTGATAATTGTTTGATGATAAAACAACAAATTACTGTGAAACTTTTGGGCGGGCACAGTGAGCTTAAGGCCCGCCTTGACTCCACCTCTTGACCTCAGTTGAGTCAGCTGTTCCAATATGGCGACCACAAACGTTTGGCTCCGATACAGCTCTTTTCAGGTGACGTCACCGAGACTACATCCATGTTTCATACGGTTTTATCATGAGGGGGCGGTGTATCCAATATGTCAAGATGTCATCCTGAGGTTACTCTGTTTTTACTGTATCCTAACATATCAACAGTGTGTGTGTGTGTGTGTGTGTGTGTGTGTGAGAGTCCCCAGAATATGTGCGTTTCTCCCTGTGTGCATGTCCTTGAGGCTGATGGCAGCTCTCCTGAACTTAACTGACAAAAGAGAGACATTGTAGTGACGTGTGTGTATATGTGTGTGTGTGTGTGGTCTGTGCGCGCATGTGCGTGTGTGTGTGAGTATGTTTAACATATTGGCTTCCCTTGTTCTCAGTGTTTCGTGAGACTGAAGCTGCTGCTCGGAGGCCGAACTGTCAGATCAGATATTCGGAGAGACCGTGATAACAGGTGAACACACGCACACACACACACACACACACACACACCAAGGATTGAACAGTGGGATACTCACTGTGGATGGAAGTTGCCAGAGGCTATGAGAACACACACACATACACACACACACACACACACATGAATTTTGTGTATCAGTGTCTGAGTTGTGTGTCTTTCTAAAGAGAATTTACCGAGTTTTTAACCTCCACTTTTTGTCGTGTGTTTGTGTCTATATGAAAATGAATATTTGTGCGCCTTTGTGCGTGTGCACAGTGTCTGTTTGTGTGTGTGGTTGTTTTTCTAAAAGCAGCAGGAGTCTCAGTTTTGCCGGGGTAGACGTTGCGGTTTGAGGTGAGTGTTTAGTTGAGATAAAACAGATATACCGCTCTGCTGAGTTTAGCCGGTTTATAAAACATGAGATTTCAGTTAAAAGTTACCAAACAGAAACAGACAGTTATGGAGATGACTAAGAAAATCAAATATTGAACAGAAATGGAAGCTGGGAGTTTACGTCCTTAGTGGCGTCTGAGCCTGATGTGCAGCACATTAATATTTGGTCACCAGGTGAGTAAAACAACACAATCAGACGGCCTCGGGGACTCTTTTCAAAGTATAAATGTGGTCCCATAAATTAAAACAGACCTGAAATCATTTCCCGGATCCACGGACAGCAGCTCAGGACTGTAAACAACAAAGAAGTCGATGAATTAGTTTCACTGCAGGAAGTCTAAGAACGCTTTAACCAGAGTCCACTGAGATGTATTAGAGGCAGATTATAAAACCATCACAGGACGTACGTTTATGTCACACAATCTTCAGAAAAACAGCAGAAAAAGTCTGAATTTTAATACATTATAAGTCTCTTTGTAGTCAGCTATAATGTAGTAAGTTATCTCAATACAATCTCAATTATTCACCCAGATTTATGCACCAACTGTGAGATTTAAATCAGCTTTGAATAGTTGCAGGATAAAGCAAAGAAACAACAGAGACATAAAGTCGACCCAGGCGGAGATTAAAGAGGAATAATGAACAAATAATGTGCCGTAAATTAAAGCAGCGTTTGCCTGGAAAAAATATCGTTAATGTTATTTCAACAAAGACTGCAAACAAGACGTGGAGGTATGGATTCAAACGCTCCCTAATCGAGCCAGCAGGAGGAAACATCACTATTCTGTCTTCACTGGTGGACTGAACTAGTTTTACAGAAAGCTAACAGTTGTTCCAGTAAACACCAGGAAGCTTCTCGCTCTTTTGATGTTTATTGGAACTTTATTCTTGTTTTTTTGTTGTTGTTGTTTAAAGTGATTTTCTGGCGTAAAATAATTTTTAGGGTCAAACACACCGGAACAGAGTTAGACAACTCCTCTGGAGGTGAATGTTGCCGACCGCTTGCTTCTCTAGTTATACCAACTTTAGTAACGACCGCAGATAGCAATACAGAGAGCCACGCCCACACTCTATAGCCTCAAATAATACTCAGAACAGCACCTAACTTCATCAACAGGACATACAGGGTCACAGACATAGTACTAGACACCAAACATCTATTTAGCTTTAGTAAGAGACTAAACACAACTCACCTACTCTCTTCCAGCAGCCGCTTGTTTGTAGTGAGACCTTGGGCCAATCCATTACGGACTACAGCGGGGTGACACAGCTCAAGGAAGAACATTTATGATCATTTCTTCATGGAAATACAATCAGACCGAGACGCTAAGGCAGAAGAACTACCGCGTCCGCAGTGCAAAATGATAAATATGATGATTATTACTTCAAGGAAAGTAATGCCTTGTCCGAATATAAGGCAAGCGTTAAAATAACTTTCGTAGACGTAACCATCTTGTTTCAGGCCTCTGATTTTGCTTTTTTCCGACTTGGTAACAGAAACGCTGGGAATTCGGGTGTGACGTCATTTTCAGCTCCGACATCTCACTTTTGAGCAGTGGCGATTGCTCTAAGACTGCAAGGGAAGCTCGGCTTCCCTTAAAATGTCACCCCCCAAAAAAAGAAAAAGTGGTGAAATACGTACGGCTGTGTGTACATTTCATTAACTAAATACGCACTAGAAAGCCTTCAACTTTTGTTCAGACACTGTGATAAGAAGCTGATAATCACAGGTAACCGGCATAACTTCGTTCTCATTCATCCTCGCAGCGCCTCAGCGCTTCAAACAGCCGGACGCTGGGCTTCTGCTGACTTCAATGTGGAAGCTTAAAGTGGGTTGTTCCAGCAGCGAAACTCATTGGATAAATGCTGGGCTTTGTCCCGCCCAATGGAAGCCCAGCTTCACTGGAGTTCTATGGTGAGAGGGCGGTCCCGACTTTCTCCCGGACTCCGAGCTTCTGCATCCATGATTGGATGAGCTGTCTGAGGCGAAATCCTTTTTTGATTGACAGCTAAACAAGCGAATCAGCGATCTTGAAGAATAAAACATCTACCAGAGCATTTTCCAAGTTATTCATTCCGTTGTTCTTAACTGCTCCGGAGACTTTACCGATCCTCAGCGACTTTTGTCTTTGTTAAAAACGACTGCCGTTGTGTTTGGCGACTCTGTTCTGTTACATACTAATAAACAAATACAATTATGATGTAGGCCAGAAAAATGAGCTTCCCCTCCTTGAAAGACCAGCAGCCGCCACTGCTTTTGAGGTAACTCTAACGCAGCATTAGGCACGAAGGACTGATGGATTGGTCTGGAATCGGTTATCGCCAAGTTTATTATCATGAAAAAAAAAATACAGATTAGTGAAAGGGGAAAAAATAAGCGTGAGAAATGTCAAGTTTGGCGTGTGGTGTGAGAACGGGTCAAATTGCGTGACTGTCACACTCAAAGCATGACGATTGGCAGCTCTGGGTTTATGGTGTCGGTCCTTCATCTCAGACAAACTCTACAAACCGTAGACCAGTTCAGAGGGAACTTCGGGACAAAGCATGTTGCAGAATCTGAGCGTATCATGCTTTACTCCATTTCAGTCCAGCAGCAAAAAGAACTTCAGAGGACGATTCGTTATAACTGAGTTACAGTGAACCAAAATACTGCAACCATGAGGAGTCAGAGGTAAAACTTTCCCACCAATACCCACAAATTCTAGAGGAGGAAATGAATGATCGCTGGACAGGCACTGAAGAAACACAAAAATATCCTGAGATTCAAAATAAAATATTTATGCAACAGAAACCAAAAAACCAACTGAAGGTGATGACCTCCTGAGGAGTAAAAATCCAACCGAACAGGAGAGCTCGGCCTCTTCATACATCCTCACAGCCTCAACTGAGAGAGGCCACAGGTGCTGAGTCTGGATCTCTGTTCAGAACATGAACCACAGAGACATCCTGGTTTCTCATACCTGCCTGTGTGAGACACCGGAGAGCAAATAAAGATGTACACTCTCCTGACGCTGGAGTGAAACCTGCTGCTGGGTTGATGTCTGTGTGTAGACATGTGTTTTGGTCATGGCCTCCTAACACCAGGATGAGAAACTCGGCCTCTAATCCGTTCTTCCATGAGGTGTATACTCCGTCTTTTTCACAAATCACTAAGGTGCCACTCAAAGTGTAAACTCCAAACACACACCGACTTCAGGTCGGCCCCACTCAGGGCGCCAGTCACTCAGTATGAGCTGAATTCTCACATCAACCTATATTTTTTTCTCCCAGTCACTGATCTGACCATCATCCCCTCACCTCCACTCACCTGAGCATCAATCTACCCATCATCCAACACTGTCAGCCAAAAGGTGACTGTGTCAGAGAAGAGGAGCTGGAGATGAAGTCAGACTGAAACTGGACGTTTTAATCAGACTGGAATCGCCCCAAATAAAAACTTTTTTTTCTCTCGTATATTTTTCTATTGGATTGAAACTGGCGTGTTCTGCACATGTCAGGGAGTTGTCACACCAGGCTGTAGCTCAGATGTTGAACAATGTAGAATAGTGTTGGCCAGTATGATGGTATGTGACGGTATAAAAGTGTCTACCTGTAGAAATTTTGCTCTACCGTTTATACCGGAGAGAGAGAGAGCAGATGTCTGCTGCGTCTCTCTGAGTCAGTGTGGAGATGTCTGTGCTCGCTAACAGGGAAGCCGGAGCGCATGAGTTTGGGTGCGTTTCCGTATATTCACCAGCGTATCGTGCGAAGTTTGTTCGCTCCATTTGATTGGTCAGGTTTGGGTGCGCTCCCTATGATCACCAGCGTGTCCAGCAGACTGCTTGGCATAGTTTCAACGAAGAAGAAACAGCTTCACTGGTGGTGGTCATGGCGGACAAGGAGATTGGAGAAAATTGGAGGCAGCCCGACTCACCCGACACGAGGAAGAGGAGGAGGAACTTGTTCCGAAAAATGGCGCGAGTCACGACATCGGTTGTCTGGAGATTCTTCTGATTTAGAAAATCTGACAATGATCAAAAATCAATATTATGCATAGAGTGTCGTGTGGCTGTCGTTGTTGGAGGAGGAAACACCAACAGCCTCTTCCACCACCTAAAGATAAAACACGCCAAACTCTATTATGAGAGCTAAAGATGCGTGACGCACCTGCTGCACCAGAAACTAAAACTGCAGCAGCTCCTCTCAGACTAAAGAGCTTGGCCGAGTCTTTCACCAAAGGTACAACATACGATAAAAAAATCACCAGACTGGTCTGATATTTTGTTTGCATTTGTTTACAAATCTGAGTTTAAAAATAAAAGAAAAATTAACAAATGAGACAGTTTGATTATTTTCAAGACATTAACTGAATTTACAGAGAAAAAACATACCGTGACTGAAACCTCTGCGTCTCCTGGTCGCACTGACGTAAAGGATTCAGCTCATTTCTTCAACAACAACAACAACAAAAAGCCTTAAAAGTGCTTTTCTTTTATTCAGTTTATGGTACTTACTGATCAAATTCCTTCAGTCCGCTCTTTCGTTGATCAAGTGTAACTTAGAAATATGTTTGGTATCAAAGCCATGGTGCGGCAGATATCAGGGAGGCTGAATGCTCTCTTCACAGACTGATGTTTTCTAAATTGCTCCATCAGATGGCCGAGGGTCGGGCCGAAGGCGATGGGTCCGAATAAAAAGCCAAGTCATGACTAGGAAAATGAAAATAGTCTCGCTCCATAATATAGAGGTTGAAGATAAATCCATCTCCTGCAGAACCTTGAGTCTCTTACCTGTATTATGAGGACAGAGACCTTTGGCAAAGATGCTTTTAGTGTCTGTGGCTGCAGCCTGCCTCCTGACCGCAGGGTTTTACTTTATTTTTCTTTACGTCTTTCATCTGATCGGGGGCATTACAAATACCAGAGCGAGAAATGATCCAGAGGAAGAGATATAGTTGTTTGTCCTGCAGGTAAAAGCATCATAAACGGCTGAAATGAATGTAAATAGTTAGTTAATAAAGATTTCAGACCAAAGTGAAATGCAAAAGCTTTTAGTGTTAGAAAACTTCCTTGAAAATATATATTTTTTTCTTAATAATTGTTCATTTTACTGTAATTCAGCCTTAAATGCTTTGTGTCATAAAAAAGTGAAACCTTTGAACCAAACAGCCATTCATCCATACATCCACTTATGCACATCTATTCATCCGTTCATGCATTCAGCCAGCATGCATGCATTTCCTCAGGTCACTTCACCCTTTAACGTTCATGGATGTGGAATAAAACTGAAGACGTTTCAGTCTAGACGGTCTCATCTCTGCTGCTCTGATAGCTCAAGTGTTGAAACCTCTGCTGGAATAATCACACGCGACATGCACAGACTGCCAAACTGGATACAAGGGGCTTAATTGATGATGCTCTTGAAAAGATTATCTTCAGTTTGTTAATTTGGATCAGAGAGGCGGCTGTGGTCATGACAGTAACTGTGAGGAGATCTGAGAACAGAAGAGGATTCGGCATCTGAGCTGATTCTGAAAAACAATCCAGATGATTTTTTACGCACTTCTGGTTCTAGTTTGCTCGTCACTCCCACGATGTCCTAAACATTCCTGCATGACTTATCCAAACTTCCCCTCTCTGAACTGCGCCCCCTGGTGGTGGTCAGGAGAGTCGCAGTGAGCTCAGATGTCCCCTCTCATCTACCATCATTCTCTTTGTGACAGTCAGCCTCAACTTCTCCAAAAACACCAGAGGGTTGATCAGTTTCTTTCTGTGCAGGGTTTTCATGCTCTCGCTCAGATAATACCAATGTGAACTGAGCTGATACCTCTGCTGTTAGTGTATGAATGTGTGTTTACTTGTAGCTCCAGTTGACCTCACTCTCATGCTTTCCACCATTTATTTTATGAACTGTCTTTTGAATGTCGATAGATGTGCCTGTCCTGATTATTGATTAAAGCGACTGTTTAACGTACAGCTGCAATATTAAAGGTGAGGTAGGAAGGAATCCGTTAAAGAAGCATCTTTTTTTGTTGTGTATTTACAAAAAAAAACTTTTAATATCAGTCAATAATTATTAGTTATTGATGACATTTGGTAATATAACAATATCTCTGTGTTCTCTTATGTCTGTTTAGTCAACGTTTTAAATTTTTTGAGCGGTCCGCTCTTTCTGACTGTAAACAAAGCCGTTCTCCACCTCCTCTAACCTGATTGGTTGTGAGGCAGACGCTGCTCCCCCGTGTCGTTCACGAGTCCAAACAAAGTTAGCGTGCTACAATATCGGACAGTAGAAACCAACCAGAAAGTTCAGAAAATTGTCTAAATACCGGAGACTCTGGAGGAAAAACGGGCGCTTAAAATGTGTCGCTTATATCTGGTAAAGGAGTAATCCACCTCCACAGTGGCTGCCATCTTGCACCGCCATGTTTCTGCAGCAGTATTAGACAGAGAAATAAGAAACATGGCTGCATTAAAAGCATGGAAGATAAAGACGCTGCAAAACATGTTCCTTTTCCCTTTGGATATTATAAAATGACAATTATGGCGTCAAAATGAATCCATCTACACGAGTTTAAAGGCCGGAGATTTCCTGCTCAGATCTATATGTTTGAGCATTTAATCCCTTTAAATAAACATAACACTACGTTACAGTGCCCATATGTTTGTCCTGTGAGACGATGATAATCTCTGAGATGGTTTACAGTGTTGTGATTCGCATTTGTGCAAACTGTACGGCTTCCTGTGTTGGCTTTGCGTTATCCGTCATGTGTATCTGTGTGAGCCTGAAACCCCCTCAACCGTCTACCTGTGCTTACATGCATGAAAAGCAGACGCTGCAGAGGGATGACCTCCACGGCCATCTGTGAGTCTGTGGCAGCCTGCCACTGTGCAAACACTCAGCCATTCATACATCTGTTTATTCATAAATGCAGATTATTGTAAAGGTATTCCTCATTCAGTCTTAGTCTGTGTGCAGACGACTGCGTGTTTCCCTCTCTGTGTGTTAGCAGGTCAATGCAAGAGAGAAATAAAGGCATCTGTATCCAAGCTAACCCTTTTACCGTGCATATGTGTGTGTGTTTTTTTGTGTGTGTGTGTGTGCTCAGTTTATATCTAAGAAACCGCACTCCTCCAGTTTCCTTTCATCACTGCTGGATTTCTCTGTATTCTAGTTATTTTGTGCCTCAAACTCCAGGAGCTCACGGAGCTAAATCCAGGATGACATTTGATACCCGGTTTAACAGAAGAAGAAAAAAACAGAGCAAGCATCTGTGCATCTTTAGAAACAGAACAACTCATGTATTTCTCAACTGAAACCCAGACTGTAGACTCCTACAAGAGGAGATCTCTGCAAACAGGGAGGAAATCAAACAGGCAAATGCATGCGTATACATCTATCAGCCGTTACGTATTCCCCCGTCCCCTCTTCCCCGCACTGTTGTGTGATACATGCAGCACTTCATCAGATCAAAATGCCCCCACAAGCAGCAGAAATGAGAATGTATTTCCAGTGTTGCCGTGGGCATAACCTCAAGGTTCCCCAGAACTCAATCAGCTCAATGGAACAAGCTCAGTGAGTGGCGTTTGCTTTTATCAGCGCAGACAGCACAGTTTATAAGACGTGAAATATATGAAGTCATCAGCCGGCTGTGTACTGAGAGGCTCTTTACGCTCCCAGAAGCTGACACATTATAATTATCATTGCACCCAGTGGTTTAATAAGACTAATATCAAACACAGGTCTGATGGGAATAATCTCAGAGTCATCTGTGTTTAAGAATCAGATTTTTTTTAAGTGTCAGAGGTGAAGCTGCTGCTTTTAACCTTCGTTAAGTTCAAATTTAAACAAAAGCATCATTCGTATCAGACAAACTGTCGTGTTACACACCCTTCGATAATACTATTGGCTTTAACTTAAAGGGATATTCCGTCGTAAAATTAATTTAGGGTCAAACACACCGTAACACTGAGTTAGACACCCCCTCCAGAGATGAATGTTGCCGAACGTTAGTAATGACCACGACCGTAGAGTGGCGTTTTGGTTGAGGTTTGTTTTTGGCTTCTCAGACCTCTGTGTATTGCTATACTGCGGTCGTTACTAAAGTTGGTATAACTAGAGAAGCAAGCAGTCGGCAACATTCATCGGTCAACAGGGTGTCTAACTCGGTGTTAGGATGTGTTTGACCGTGAATTAATTTTACACCGAATATCCCTTTAATAGTGAGTTGTATAAGTGATATAAAAGACAGATGCGTTGATTTGAAATTATCCGGGTTATGTTGGTGATAGCATTTAAGCCATGTGTAGCTAGAGGAGCGGCACTTTGTGATGCCAAGGATAGATGGTCTAAATTCAGTCTGGTCCATGTAGGCCACAACCGCAGAGTCTGTCAAAGGCTGCAGTCCCTTCACAGGAATACTGCTGGTACTAAACATAAAAGGTGCCCATCAAGTCGGCAGTCGTGTTGGCTTGAAAACTTTCCCATCAGCTTCATCAGTCCAAGTGTCGTGACCAAGGACACCTCTGCATATGGATCAAACCATCGAGAGACAGACTACCACTGAGCCACAGCTGCCCGACTTTGAAAACTTTTAAATTTGATTTAAATGGAAAAATTACTATTTATTCATCTTTGTGCCAAACCTTTTTATGGTAGACTGCAAAATCAAACTTGAGCAAAAACGAAAACGGTTAAGTGTCCTCTGGAAGACAGAATGATAGGAGGTCTAACGTCTCTCTCTCTCTCTCTCTCTCTCTCTCCAAAATACATAAACACAACATGTCCTAAGTATGTGATTGATACTACCACTAAACAAAGCCCCTACTTTTCTGTTGTCTGAAACTTGATCACACTGCCCTCTAGTGTTATAAAAAATGAAGCCAGTGCACAAGTACAAACAAATGCAGTACCCGTCATGTCCACTTGGGACTGGCTCCAAATAGCCAAGGCCACTCCCCCGAGGTGATATGCGAAGCTGAATGCGGCCTGGTTCAAAATGTTTTTGTCTATGCGGCTCGTTCATCTAAGCTGATCCAAGGTTTCGTTTGGTCAGTATTTCCACAAAGAAATCTAAAATCTATGGAGTTTATGGAGTTGTTGTTGTTGTTGTACACCGAAGCAGCTTCTCTGGGGTGGCATTAATTTTTTAAGTCTAGTGTCCTGAAAAGAGGCCACTCTCATCATTCCATCACGGGTTAAAGGTAATCATTTACACCGACTCTGCATTGATTTTAAGAGACCTTTTCATTCAAACCCTGCGAGTAAATATCCCCGCCACCAGATCGGCTAACCTGTGCTTGACCCGTACATCGAGCGCAGCAAAGAGGTTAAGCATTCAAGTTTCCTTTTATTTGTCACCAATCTGTCTGAGCCCACGCTGTGTGTTTGTCATCCTCTGCTTATGTGCGTGAAAGAGGGACCGACGGCAATCATCCGGGATGAGAGCGACACAAAGAAAAGGAGAATGAATAGTGTGTTTGTGTCTGAGTGTGTGTAAGAGAGAACGAGGGAGTCAGAAAGCGAGTGAGCGCATGAGACGGAGTATCAGAGTGACAATAGCATTTGACAGTTTAGCCCCATGGTGTTTGAATATAATGGCCTCTGTGTCGCTGGCTGCTGGCTCACTATCTCACCTTTTGCTCTCATACATACCAAATGGGCAGCTATTCTTATTCATGCCCTGTGCAAACTGAGTGAGTCAAGGGCAAACATGCTTATGCAGGGAGGAGGAGGAGGAGGAGGAGGAGGAAAAGAATTAATCTAAAAAAGCAAGAAGAGTCTGGTTACAGCTGAGTGCATTTAATGAGTATTTACGCCACCTAATGAAATGCAGAGTGTGAAATGAATGCAGGGGAAGGTGTTTGGGGAATTCTGCTAGCATAAACACGCAGCTGGTTTGTCGTTAAAGCCGGAGTGACTGTGCAACTCTGAAGATGGGGAGACCAGCCAAACGTGGGGTTCCCTGTGTTGAATTTCAGAGAGGAGATTTCAGGATTTTTAAAAATCTTTTCAAAAGGGATGAAACTAAGAGAAGAAATATGATTTTGATGAAATCCAACCTGAATCACCTCCATGAAATATGGAAGAAGGGCAGTGGAGGGTTACCTTGCAGATAGATGATTTGTGTCTTAATGAAGATTATCTTCTCTGCTCTACTCCCAGGTGGCGTTCCTCAAGGCTCAATCTTGGGTCCTCTTCTTTTTTAATATTTACATCATCCTATGCAGACAGTTTAACTTAAATCTCCTTTATAAATTATAGAACAAGGGCAGTGGAGGGTTACCCTGCAGGCAGATAATTTGGTTCCCAGCAAAGGATTATCTTTTCTGGTGACGTTCCTCAAGGCTCGATCTTAGTCCCTCTTTTTTTATAATTGCATGATCCTGCATGTGTAACCTGACCCTAAAAATAACATCGAATCAATTTATTAAAGTCCTGGAGAAAATAAATTACAACATTTAGGTATACAGCTCTGTGTTTCCACTACATGCTACCCCAACTCCATCTTTGACAAACAGCTCACTCAGTCTTTACACCTGAATCCGTTGGACTCATAAGAGTATACATTTTTAACTGAGCATGTCTTGTCAGTCAGAAATTATTGGCAGAAAGTTTCCCGATCCTGAATTTTTGTTGCTTTTGAACACCTACAACACAAAGACTACTTCACCTCACACAGCATTACTTCATACTCTCTGGAACAAGAGTTTTGAACAAGTCCAACTCTCATGAAAACCCATCTTCTTGGTGTTTGAAGCATGGTTGGCTGACAGCTGCACGACAGCTGGCTGACATGCAGGTATCTGTAATGGGCCAAACAGCGGCTGCTGCGATGTTTCATACTTCAGCAGACCATTAAGTGGGCCGAAGATTGTCTTTCTCAGCTGTCTTTCTCCTCACTTTTCTCTCTATAAACCAAGAAACTTTGGGAATTTTGTTCTGCTACAAGAAACTCTACGACATCTAAACTCAAAAAGTGACAAGCTGTGGGTTTATTTTGGTCTTTAGTTTCCTTTTATTTGCTGTTTCTGCTTTTGTTACCGATCCCGTTGTTGCTTGAATGACACAAAGCGCAGTTTTTTTCCGTCCTCTTTAAAACTAAGGTGGTAGAGCTTTGTTATACTCATTATTTGATACAAAGTTCCTGTTTTGCATAAATACTTTTATGCCTAATAAAGTTATATTTTCTTCAGACTGCAAAGTGTTTAATTTTCCATCCTGTCTCAGAAGCTGCACCACACTGACATGAATTATTCCTCAGAGGGAATGATCATTCATCATGAGCATCTTATTCCGGCTGAGAGAAGGCTGTAATATGAAACATCTGGATATGCAAATTGCTAACTACAGTTTTGACATTAAGTGAGGTAGCAGTGCGTACAGAACAAGCCATCCTGCTTCTCTGAACTGTGTTTCTCACACTTATCGGCTGTTGTGCCTGTTAAATAACATCCATAGTTCAGGCTGGGTGTATCAGGGTGACAAATCTTCATAATGTGGCAAACACAGACATGCATACTCATTAAACATGCATGTGTTGAATGCAGACTCTCGCACTTCTTGTGCTGCTCTTGCAAAAAACAAAACAAGACCAACCAAAAACAAACAGGATCAACATTGTCCAAGACATGTACAGGTAATCGTGTGTATTGTTGTACTTTTGTAGGTCTTATGTTGTTTTTTTTAAACTCTCATTCAGTGTTTCACACCTAGAGTGACTTAACCTCACAGTCATCTAATTTAAACAAACCTTTCGTTACCTTATAAACTTTAACTCAACTACACCAACACAAACTTAAAAACTAAACCGAACTTATATAACCCAACCTAACCTTTGACACAACTAAACCTCACGCAACCCAACCCAGCCTAAACAAACTTACCCCAACCTATCCATACTTAACTTAACCTAACCCAACCTTGTATGAATTAACCTAGTCTTATACTCAACCAAACCTAACCCAATCATACCTAAACTAACATTACCAAATCCAACCAAGCCAAACCAAACTTAACCCGACCTTGCCTACCTTTTTTAAGCAAACCTGATCTTAAGATCAACCTTAACTAACCCATACCAACCAAACCTGACCTTGTGCATCCTGACTCCTGCAGCCCAACCCCAAACAAAACTAACCAAACCTCAACTAACTCAACACTACGTAACTTAACCTTAAACAAACATAAACCTAACCTTAGCTAAGTAATCTTAACCAAACCTAACCTTATACTCTAACAAACCCAACCTAAACTAACCAAGCATGACTCAACCTTACGTAACCCATCTCAACCTGACTCAACCTTACTTTCCCTAACCTAACCTAACCTTTGATAACCCATCTTACCCAACCCAACCTTACATACCTCAACTAACAAAACCCCGCCTAAACCAACCGAAAATAACAACACCACATCCAACAGTCCTAAACTGAATCCAAACCAATCTGACCTTATCATATTTAAACCAACCTTAAACTTACACTCATATAGCCAAACCCAACCAAACCAATCCTAACCTTGTTTAACCAAACCTGGCTTGACCTTGCCTAACCTTACTCAACCCAATACACTATCCTAGCCTAAACTGTACTTGGATAACCCAACCTAACTAAACCCAACCCAATCTGACCTCACCGTACCTCACCTTACCTCACTTTACCTAACCTAACCCAACCTAATCTAAACTTAAAATCAACCAAATCTAACTTAACCCCCAAACCAAACTAAAATATCCAAACCTAACCCAACCTACCTATCTAATCCAACACAATCTCACCTTGTCTAACATAAACTGACCTAATCTAACCTTACCTTAATTAAGATTAGCTCACTTAAAATTACCTCACCTTGTCTAACGTAAACTGACCTAACCCTACCTGTCTCACCTCTAAGTTTTACAGGTATTTTAGCTTCCTGTTGAACATGAGGTTCCTTCAAAAGAAGACGTTTAGCTCATGTGACCTTCAGCAAGATCGTTGATTTAACTTTGTTTTGACGGTGTTTCCCAGTGGTCGGGCATCAAACTGCAGGAAATCTGCATTGACACTTTACCTTTGGAAAGGTGGAACAAAGCCTCTCAGTCAATCTCATCTGTGCTAAACAACCATATAAAAGCTGATTGATGGGCTCTGGTGATTGCACCATCATTGGCTGCTGTCATTGTTTCCCTTTTTTCCCCTCGGCTCGTCTGTTTCAGTCAGTTAAAGTCAGACTGTGTATGAGACGATGGGAGGAAGTGTCTGCAGGGTTCCACTCATGACTGACAGCTGGTAGTTGCTGCTGTACAAAGAGTGGGCAGCCAGCTAGACGCACACACAGTCTGGGATGTAACAGATGAGCTGGTGTGTGTGTGTTTGTGTGTGTAAGGATGAATAGTTTTACTGTTTGCAATCCCTGGACAGACAATCCTGTAAGAGTAAAATGCCCTCTTGGATCAACCAGTTCTAGTACGTTCTGTGAAATTGTTTCTGTTCCCTCTGATACACAACCGAGGCTTCAGCCTTTACCTTCAACTTCCTTCTCTCCTCCCTGGTGCTGTCTGTTTATGCTCTGGGTTATTTCATGCTATACAAACCCTGTAAGCTGATCTGTACATGGAAGACGTTTCTCAGGAGAAGGAGAGAGACAAGTGGGAAAGTTTTTTCTTTCTTTTGATATGGTGTGTGAAGGTTGATAGCTGAAAGGTGATGCTAGAGGATAAAGACTGTAAAACATAGAAAGGGTGGCTGAACTGAGTAAAAGCTTTAGCATCTGTGGGTTTCTAAAGAGGCAAGTTGAGAAGTGGAGCTCAGGTAGGCTTTTATACTTCTGAAAACAGACACAGCTTATCCATCAGTCCACTCTGCCATGTCCCTAACTATACATATTCATGTTTCACTAATGTTCTGTATTATACTTATGAAGGGATTAAATTATTGGATTTCCCAGAAAAATCTTCAAATCTTTAATATATTACTGTTCATGAATTGGGGAACTAACCTGACATTACCAGACCAACAGACCTCAGTGAGTAAAAGAGACTCTGGAAGTGACCGCACAGGTTAACGCTGAACTGGAGCAACAAGCAGAGAGAAGCAACAACAACAACAACAACAACAACAACAACAACCTGGTCATTTAGGAGTCTTTCTGCCTTAAGGACCATCCATCCATCCATCCATCCATCCATCTTTGAACCATCCACACATCTCTCATCCATCAAACCCTTCATCCATCCATCCAACCAACCATCTTTTATTCATCCACCAATCTCCCATCCATCATCCATTTATATAACATCCATCCATCCACCAATCCATCCATCCACCAACCTTTCATTCATCCATCCATTCAACCAACCATCCATCCATCTCATCTTTGACCTATTTGCAGATCTCTCATCCATCAAACCCTTCATTCATCCATCCATCATCCATTCATATATCTTCCATCCATCTCCACCCGTCTTTCCATTCATCCATCTGCCTTACATACCATCAGTTCATCCATCCACCCACGCATCCATCCATCCATCTTTCATCCCATGTTTGAACCATTTGCAAGTCTCTCATCCATCAAACCCTTCATGCATCCATCTTCCATCAATCATCCATTCTTATATCTTCCAAACAACATGTTGATTAGGAGGAAAGACAGCGGTACCACCAATGACAAACGAAGAAAACATACAGTTTTGTTCGCCCAGCAGGATAAGGCCCCGTCTGCCAGATGGACTCTACAGCCCCCCACTGTGCAGAATCTGAGCCCAGCTGGTTATTATCATCTTATCAAACCAGTTTCATCCTGCAGCATCCACAACAGCAACAAGGTGTTTTCAGTGTAAAGAGCCGCCCCTCTTGTATTTTCAAGATTTTCCACCGTTTCAACTCCAATTAGGATGTTTGATCAACACAGCATGGACGACACTTTTCAAGTGGAAATTATCCATGTCATATTGCACCCCAGCTCTATTTATGGAAAAGATGCGTTGTCTGATATTTGTAGCTGTTATGATTTCATGGAAACGAACTGCAGGAAACTACAATTTCTACAACAGCAACAGCTCAAAATGCTGGTTAAATAAAAATGAAATATACAAAAATGTGAGAGCATTAGTGAGAATTTCTGAGACTCAGATTTATACTTTCTAACTCAACTTTAACTCCAAAAGAGGTTTGCACACACACACTCACACTAAGCTGAACTGCACTTGAGCTGCCCTCCACTGCAGCTCCAACATTTAAGCAGCAGCTCGGCAAAACACTTCTCATTTCACAGGCCACTTCAGCTGAGTGCATTAGCCAATCAGACCCTTTTATAGAATATGTTTGCCCTTGCACATGACCAGATACCTAGGGTGCTCCAGCTTCACCCCAAATCATCTTACAACCAACAGCTGGAGGCATGGATTCAGAGGGGAATGGACATAGTTACGATTGAGAAACAAATGCATATTTAATACAGAATAGGTAATCGAAAAAAAAACAACAACCTTTAAAAGAGACAGAAAAGCCACAGTCAATCCCAAGTTTGACAACAACAACTAAATTAAAGCGACAAAGAGGGATCAGTTTGAGCTGAAAACAGAGAGTCCACTCAAACAGCAGAGAACAAAAGAGGAGAAAAGTCACCGATGAAGGGTCTGAATTAAATCAATCGGTGAATCAATTCAGAGTCAAGAATGAGCCCGCAGAAAGAAGAAACAAACCGGCACCAGTTAAGGTGGGAATCTGAAAATAAAGGACATTAGGTTTTAAAGACAAGCAGGCCGTTATGAAGAGAGACGGCGTGTCAAAAAGGAAAGAACAAACTCTCAAGTCAGAGTGGAGGACAATAAAGAAAAATAGAGAGAGCAGAAATGGAAATGGAGGGGATGCAATCGGCCGACTTCATCAGAATATAAAATGTGTCGTGGTCGACAAAGAGAGAGAAAGAGAGGTAGAGTGAGAGAGAGAGAGAGAGAGCGAGAGAGAGGTTCAGAAACACAGTGTCAGAGGTCGTGGAGGTGACTCCACTGTCGCCTTCGATTACAGCCCAGAGCCGAGCTGTTAGCTGGACTCATATGCTGCGCTGACTAAACCATTACTACCACCATTAATCACAGCCTCACGTCCATTTAGATCACGGGCCGCATTGAACAGCAGAGGAAGGGACAAACACAGACTTTCAAAGTAAGAGTCTAATGTTGATTCTTTTTTAGGATGTGGTGAGTTTACATGTTTCTGATTCTATAGAGAAACACTTAAACACACCACGGTGAGTCCTAACTTCACCCCTCAGGAAATGAAGGTATGATCAGTTTGGAGGATTCAGGGTTTAAACAAGCAAGTGTCATCAACTTTAGTGATATAAAAGTGAATAACAGTGTAAGAACAACTTGGACTGAAACCTAAATCCTGACCAGAATCAGAGGACACCAAAATCATGATGAGCCGACGTGTTAAGCAGCAATAATAAATATGTATTATTATAAAGTTTTTACCACTAAATTTGTCAAACAATGCAAGTCCTTTATGCACAACTCAAAAACGAGTCTTCATCGTCTTCTAACAGGAACATTTCGCATGTCTTCTCACTGAATACAGGACAGGATTTTAACATTTCTCAAAGTGCTTCGGAGACCAGACCAACCCCCCAGTTTTGTAAATATTACCCACCCAGGCTGAATGTGTGATAATATGACTTAAAACCTCTTATCTGCTGCTGACAAACTGTACCTGTGTGCCGTGTAGTTTTAGGCGGGTACTTCAGGATGAACTCTGCAGTCGGTGTTGTTGTTTGATACCTAGCCAGAGGTAGTATTAGCTACCTGTGTAATCCACTTAACATGGGTATTTGCTGTGTGATATATCTAACTTAGCCTGTGGTAGCAAACCAGATACATGTGGGAAGTTTGGTTACTGCAATCATAAATAAAAGTGTTTGAGGAGGGGAGCTGTTGTACTTCAGGTTACTCTGCTCTCTGTGCTGTTTAAATCAGGGAATAGAAAATCATTTATGATGAAAGTATAAGTGGAAAGAGAGGCACAAAGTGTAGCTGGGAGGCTGCAAAAGACTCCATTATCGGCAAATTCAGGGTAACATAAATCACTGCTATTCTCTGATCTCGGTTGTAGTAGATCTTTGGTGGTGGTCTCATTTGAAAGGTCAGAATAACAAACACAGGACTTTCTCCTCAGAGGCCTAAATGTAAGTGTTAAAGTCAGCATGTGCTCCTTTTGAGTTATGTATTTAATGTTACTTATGTACAGTACATTAAATCACCTGCAAACATTCGATGAGTTGTGAGACGTGCTCAGAAAAACAGAGTACTCCATCGTCACTTTTTTCACCTCTTCCTCCTTTGAACCTCCGATGTGTTTGTTTTCCAGATTTCAGTCTCCACACGTTTCCCACATCAATAACCTCATTTCATTTTTCCTCCCAGCATGCCACATTGTTTGCTTTTGTTTGCAGTACACAGCTTGAATAGATAGCCTGCCTCTTTTTTTCTTCCGCCTATACCTGGAGCTCATGGATCTCCCACTGACTCTATTATATCCACTCCTGCCTGATGATATAGCTCGGGGAAGTGTTTTCTATAAAGTACAGACTGTAATGTGCGCTGAGCCCATCATGCAGTGTGTGCGGTTTGTGCCTTATAACTTTATTTTCTGAAAATGTGCGGGTTCACAAGTCTCTGCATATCAACAGCTAGAGTGACTGTGCGATTGTAGATGAAACACCAGAGAATTGACACCTAATGAGTGGATTTATGTAGCTGCTGCTTCAACGCTGGATAATTAAAGAGGTACTGAGTTCACCATTTACAAAAACACGGTCCTTTTTAGTTACATTTGCAAAAATCCAGAGTCTCAGGATTGAAATAGTCTCACATTTAGCGGCCTTTACAGTGGTATTATTTAATCAAATTAGTCAAAGTTAAAAAGATGTTTGGTGTCTAGTACTATGTCTGTGACCCTATATGTTCTGTTGATGAAGTTAGGTGCTGTTCTGAGCATTATTTGTGGCTATAGAGTGGCGTTTTGGTTGAGGTTTGTTTATGGCTCCTTAGACCGCTGTGTTTTGCTATCCTGCGGTTGTTACTAAAGTTGGTAAAACTAGAGAAGAAAGCGGTCGGCAACATTCATCTCTGGAGGGGGTGTCTAACTTGGTGTTACGGTGTGTTTGACCCTAAATTAATTTTACGATGGAATATCCTTTTAACGCAAAACTGTAGTATTTATATTTTGTTTGATTTGGCTGCAAACTTACTGATGATAGTAGTTATTTTAAGGTAAAAGTACATTTAAATGCACACACAGTGATAATGTCTGTTTGGGATGTGATGGATGACGATAAACAAACATAGGACTTATCTGAAAGTAAAGGTCTTTGCTCACCTTTGCTGCCTACTGCAGGTTCAATTACGGTTACCTGGTTCAGGAGCAAACAGACAGATCTTTTTTTTCCAAGTCTACCGAACCTTGACCTTCTGTTCTGGTAACCACGTCTAAATTAGTAGCTATCAGAAAGCGTTTTTGAGTTGTGCTGAAACGTAGGATCAACCTTCCTACTCGTGCTGGTTGGGAACTAAAACTAAACTAAAACTAAACTAAAACTAAACTAAAACTAAACTAAAACTAAACTAAACTAAATTTCCTTTGATTTCTGCAGGATTGCTTTCTGAGGACATTTGGAATCAGCCGCTCCTTTCTCTCTTTGCAGCTGAAGAGTTTCAGTGACCCTGAATCACCAGTTATGGATTTTTTTTTCTTGCTTCTTTTAGGTAAGAAAATAAAATCCTTGATATCAAAGAGAAAGACGAATATTGGAGAAGAAGGAAAAGCTTGTGTGATGTGTGAGTATGTTTGATATGGACTTGCTGTTTCTTCTGAAGTTGCATGACGTGCCCTTCTGTCTGATCTGGGTTATAAAGATCTGCTTTACTATCTTCAAAATATTAAACCGACCTCCCGAGGGAAGATCAGTGATGTTCGGAGAGTTTCTTGGTTGATCTGTAACCATCCTGTTGGCTCTGACTCACAGCGAGGGGCTGAAGGCAGCAGTTCCCTGGGGGAGCGCCCGGCCTGTCAAACGGCTGTTTCTCGTGTCAAATAACAGACACTTTTCATCCTCTGCTGCTCTTTTATGTTCCTCTCCGATGTTTGGAAATCAAACACAGATGTTTCTCATGGCACACCAATCAACCAACAAAATGTTTTTACCCCAAACATGGTTTGATTTGTTTTTCAGACTTCGACACAAACTTTTACTCTGTCACTCAGCTTTTGCTGACTTTCCTTTTCTTCTTGGTAATAAGTTTTCAATTTTCGGTAAATCTTTGTTGTTATCGGTGATGTGCTGAGAAACGCATGCCTGTCAAGAATTGCTTGTACCTTGCAAAACGCGCACCGGTTATAGAAGAGTGGTCCACGGAAATGTAAAATTTAAAACCCGTACAATTCTTATTTGTGGGGCTAAACTGTGATGAGTAATGTTCTGAAAGTAATTCTCAGTGGGTATGCGTTTCGCAGCGTAACACAAGCAGAGCCAACGACTGACTCCATGTACAGGGGCGGGGTTTCCTCCTCTCTGATTTTGATTGACGGCTGGCAGAGTAGTCTGATTGGCAACTGAGTAAAGAACAAATGTGATTGGTGGATCGCTGCACAGCACATCCAGAGTCACATGCAGTGTTTCTCAGTCAGCTACCCTTGAACTGAGATGAGTTCATTTACCTCTGACACCGCAGGCTCTGCAATGTGACTATCACGCACACGTACATCGCCATGACGATGCTCAAACGATATATCGTGCAGCCCTATGCTCAACATACGTATTTATTTCACCAAACATGTAGGTACACACACATGAATCTAAATTAAATAAATAAACAAAATACTGTAGCATCACATGACTGACAATGACACGAGACGCAAGCTACACACACACACACACACACACACACACAATAGCTAGACAAAGGTTACACACACACTCTCCCCGACAACCCGGTCATGACTCCAACTCACCCAAAAACATCTTTGTCCACCACATCTAAAAATACAGCGAGTTAGGGGATTGAGAATATGACGTCACCTGCGTCTGAGCAGGGCGCCGCACAGCCGAGGAAACAGAAACTTAAACAACGCGACTAAACAAATTTGTCTCGTTTTGTTTTAGTCAATGAAGATTAAGAGACATTTTAGCAGAGATTTTATTTTGTGACCCACATTCAGTCGCGTTTTTATTCGTCAACAATATTGCGTTACATATGTAGTTATAGTTATCATAACAAGACCACCATTTAAGTTTGGTCTCGTCTCGTTTTTGTCACGTAAGGTTCATTGAGGACGTTACTCGTCATAATTTTCATTGACGAGAGCAACACTAGACTGAAACTGCCAAAAGTGAACTCAAGAGGCAAAATACAGACTTTAGTTTCAGAAGGGCTGTTAAACGACTGAATCCTGACCTTTGACCTCACAGTAAGGTTCAAAGACAAACGTGAAAACTACTCCCTGACTCAGTTTAGCTCCGGTCGGGTTGAAGAAACCCCCGTTCACCCACAGATACCTGCTCCCCAAATTACAGAATGATGAACTGTGTGAAGCCGTGCGACAATGCCTCACTTTCAGATTAATCATCACCAACATGAACGGTGTGAGGAGCAGCCCGTGTGCTTTATTCAAGATTTATCAAACTCTAATTACCAAACTCCATGTTAAAATTAATCAGAGTATAATTAAAACATCAATCTTTAAAGGCTTTTCCTGCTGCAGTCTATCAGTGACACAGCACCATCTACGGATGGAGGCGATTACTCAGTCTGGGGTTTCTGGAGCGGGAATTCAATCAGGCTGCTTTCAAAAACTCTTTTATTTCAGCCTCTGAAAAGATCCTGTTTGCATATTTTCTCTGGTTTTTATGAACTCTCCTTTAGAAATGAGCCCTGATATTCTCTTGCAGCCTCTTTTCTAAAAGGATCTGATCGTTTTTGTCCAGGTTTGCTCCGACTAACCTTAGTGTGGATGTAAGGAAGCCCAGAGAGGCAAAGAAGGGGGAAAAAAATTGTAGTTTGGGGAAAGTTTGGCTCTTTTGGACTGAGGCAAAGTATAACAGCTGGCTAAAGAGCTTTGACACAACATTTGACAAAATGCTGGATATAAAGTTACAGTTAACAGTAAAGAACAGTAAATCTAAAAACAAACCAGTGAGGTTTCGCTGCAGCCAGGTTAGGAGAGAGAAAGTCCAGATCAGAAGGTCTAAATAGACTCAGCCTGACTGACTTTGGATTCATGCAGCGAGGGAGGCAAAAGTTTAACGGTTGCATCCTTGACTTGCATCTGTCCATGCGTCTGAATCACTCCAGCCTTGTGATGGGCACGGCAGTTCTTTTAGATGTACTGAATCACTCGAAAGATTCGTTCAAAAGATTCGTTCACCAAATCGCCGAATCATTTAGCGGGAGGAGCCTGTGACTCCGACCTCCTGAACTGATTCACAGCTGAACGTTAAGGATTCAGTTCAGTCGTCCGCTTCTGGGACCGGGAGAAGAGAGTGTTTATCCGTGTTTCTTTGGCAAACAGGTTTGTAAAAACGAACTTGTAAGTCATGATGTTTGACGTGTCCTATGGTATGGTATTTATCAGGTCTGCTCGGTAAATTGGGCTTCGTGAGTGATTCATTCACTGAACTTTTAGAATAATTCACACTGAACCGTTCCCTCGCAAACCGCTGCAATGATAGGATGCTGTGGGTTTACCTTATTACATGCTGTGTCCTATTGTATGCAAGTTGTTCTGGTGGAGATTTAGCAGTAAAAAAAAATGGTAGTTTTGTCTCTGATTCCAGAGAGTATAGTTCAATGCGTGATTCGTTCACCAAGTGATTCAGGCGTTGGTGCATGTGGTCCCCTGTTCACCGGCTGCTCACTTCTCACTTCAGCTCAACTGAAGAGAGAAATGAACGAATCACTCGAGGGAGTAATTCCATTCCGTTCAGTTAAAAGATTCGGTTCTTTTGAACGAATCGTTCGCAAACAACACAACACTACTCCAGCCTGAGGTGCAAGAAAAGGAAGAGAAAGAGCGAGGTGATGTTTTTATGTTTTGCTGCTGCATTTGTCAATGACTTGATATGGAGGCATATCTGCAAGTTAAAAGACCTCCATGAAGGCCACTCTTGTATATCCTCACTTGTTTCTCTGCAGATGTCTGTTCTACGGTGGCCCTGAGGTGCAAATCAGAAAACACAACAACAAAAAGAGAAAACACAACGGCAAATCAGAGCTGCGGTCAAGCCAGTAAACGTTCCTTTTTTTCTGTGGTCAAATTCTTCATTTACTGTTTCAAGCATCTTAATTTGAAAACCAGGCGTCCTAATGGTGTCTGCTCGCTCGTTCAAGATCATTTGAATGAATTTACCGTAAAGGTTAGAATACAAGGGTATGCTAATTTTAGTGTCTGTTAGTTTGCCCATGGAAAAACGAACCACAGTTCTGGTTTGTCGTTGTATTTTCTCTTTTGCCGTTGTGTTTTCTGATTTGTTGTGTTTTCTGATTTGCCGTTGTGATTTGCACCTCAGGGCCACCATACCATCCTCTCTCCTCCATCCTCTCATATCAGAGCAGAAGCAGCTTTAAAATGCTCCTCATCACGGCCGGTGTGTACGACTTCCAGCTCGACTGTGGAGTTATCATATTAGAGCTTTAATACCTTTATGAATTGAGCAGAGGGAAACAGCGATAAAACTGTGCACTTGTGCCATACGTAAATACAGGTTTCCTTTCTTTCCTTAGAGGAATCACACTCATCTTGCAGTAAAAATCCTCCTGCCAATTTACAGTGAAGTGTTACTTCTCCAGGACCATTTTGAGATAAGTGATGGTAGTAAATGCTAAACACCCGAATCTGTCCCTGGTTTACTTCCAGGCCTGCACGGCATCTGCAATTGACTCAAATTAAATCAAGCCAGTGTGATGTGTTGTTCAAACTTCTTCAGCCTGACAAAGCACGCCTCTTGGATGATAAATCGAGCTGCTGAAAACATCTAATTTGTGAAGCTGCCTGCTCCCCAATTGAAAAGCAATCAATACACCCATTAGCTCCACTGCCATTAGTTTCCAAACATGTGAGCACTTTCCAAACGGCCTCGGAGCGAAAAGTCATTCGGGCAAATATTTGTAGACAACCATCGTCTTCCACTCACCGGGATCATGCTGCAGGCTACAGCGAACCGCAGAAAGACTTATTGACTTTCAATGAGTTTTTCTTCCTGTAATGTTGTAAAGCTCCCATTAATCACACGATGCTGAGCCCTCGGTTCATACTCACGTAAGACTGTCTACAGTCTCTGATGCAGCTGACGGTTCCTCTCCTTTTTTATCTTTCCTTAGAGCTAATTATTTCTTCTTATAACCATGCATGTCTGTAATCTTTATCTCCCTCATGGTTATCGGGGATTTCTCTGCTCCCTTTGACTCTTAATATCTCCTGCAAAGATTTAGTGACTCGGTTCGCCGATGTTTGAGAAGGTTTGTATTAGGCCTGGGCGATTTGGCAAAAAAAATGATCACAATATATTTTGTTGTATCGTCCGATCTCAATTATTATCACGATTTTTTTATCAGAAGAAACTAAAGATTAGTTCAACATTTTATTAACATACAGAGTAAATATCAAAGAAAATTGAATAAGACAAACTTAGAAAAAAATAAAAAACAATTTAACTCAACAACAAATATAGATAAATACTAAATAATACAGTGAATTAGTTTACAGTCCAGAGTGTTTCTGCAGGTATACAAGACCCAAAATAAACAAACTGCCCCCCTCAGAGATAATAAAGACGCCTCAAAATGTAAACATTAGATGATGTAAACGTAAACGTTTTGCTCTGGTGGCCGCACCGCTAGTTGTGGCTAATCTGCTAATGCTACTTGTACCGTCAGCAATGACAGGCTGTGACATACCTTACACATCGGCTTATTACTCGGCGTCACTTTGGAGATACCCGCACCACCGCCACACAACCGACGTTGAATAACTTCTCAACAACAACACCTTTGGAGAATAACTCAAAGTCACGGCTGACATCTATTTTGCGTCCCTCAGCGCCGCGTTTAGCTCCACGTTCGGTCATTCTGTTTACTTCTCCGACAACTTTCAGAAGTGAGCAGGAAAAGCTCGACTCTGATTGGCTGTTATGACACACATATTTGATCGAGTAGATATGCTCACAGGTGATCACCGTAATCGAACTGAAATTTCTCACGATCATAGAATCGCCCGGTCCTAGTTTGTACTTCCTCTTTGAAAATGATGTCATTCTATCTGATCTGAATCCTAAACAAGCCTTAAAACTCCAAAAGGTGATTAATCTCTCCTGCTTTAAAAACTCAAACTGAAGTAACGATACCCGTAAAGACACCAGCTGAATAATTCTGTTGCTGCAAAGTTCAGAGGAGTGAAAAATGCGACTTCATCCAATTTGCAAAAAGTTATTTGACTTTATGTTTAATGCAGGAGTTTTAATTATTTGGTGCCTGTTTTTAATTGAGCCGTCCATAACATGAGGGTAAGTGTTTCCTTCCTTGTGTGGCGTCACAGTTTTGTGTTTTTCCCCAGAGACTCTCTCTGTTTGTCGTCCTGTTTGCTCCTCGAATCCCTCTGATTTCATCCATGTCAGAGTTCGTACATGTTACAGGAGCACAGTCGACGACACCCACGTCTGAATGAAGTGATTCACTCCTGCTCTGTCTCATTAGCGTGGACTGAAAACAGCCAAATAGCCCCACATCACCTCCTTTTACCTTCCTCCTCCCTCTCCTCCTCCTCCTCCTCCTCCGCTCGCTCCGGCTCTTTCTCTTCCAGGACTTGATTTCTATATTTTTACTGTTTTGTTTTTACGAGAGTATTGTCCCCTCGCCCTCCGTAGAAGTGATGTCCTGGGACTTTTTTTACGAGTACATTCCCAGTTTTATATGTGTTGCATTTTTTTCCAGCCCCTCCAGATTAGGCCGAGCGATCTCATTGGCCACGGTGGAACCTTGCCCCTCCCACTTCTGTGATGCTGCATAAGGTGACATAGCAACAGCTGCTGCATGCTGCTCATCAATCATATGTGGCTGCTGATGCTCCCTGTTTTCGGCTACGTGTCCTTAATGCTAAACGTGAGCCGTGTGTGTCTGAAGCTCGGTGCGGGGACATAAAGAGTTTTAAAAGAGACGATAAATCTGCATGGAAACGAGACGACGCTGCCAGAGGACAGTGGCTAATGTTGACGGAGAATCTGTAGCGCTGATGGTGAAGTTAATGACTGTGGTCATTACAGGAGGGTTCGGTTCATACCCGGGCGGACGTGTTCGGATAGCATGAATATGTATGACCAGACAAACTCACCCAGAGGCTCCGTCCTGTCGCCAGAAGCGTCAGAGGAAACACATTTCCTGTCTGGCCCGGACTCACTTCTCATCCTCCATCTAAAAAAAAAAGGATATTATCAGAGATACTTCCTCTCTCCTCGCTCCATCTCCTACAAACTCTGAACAAGAAATCATCCTCGAAGGTCTCCTCCTTCACTTTTTCAATCTTTATTGTTTTCTGCATTTACACTCACATTACAGTCTCATTACAGTCATCTCTTTATCTCTGCAAAACTAAAATCACTTTTATACTTTCTGTGTTTTTACTGAAGTTTTGAACAATCCACATTTTCACCTTTCAGACAATTTTGATCAAACTAGAGCATCAGATTTTCACCTCATGAAAGTCTAAATAACAATCTTACAGAGATGTTTATAGAAAACAGCTGGTCGAGATGCACTTGGTGAATCCTTCCAGGTCTTGGATTCAGAGTAGACCAATGTTAAATATCAGTGTTTGGTTTTGACTTCATTGTGAGCCGTACAAATGTTTTAAAAAGCATTAGCATTAAAATTTAAAATGATATCTGAAATGTCTGGGTTTACATTACAATAGGTGACCATACGTCCTCTTTTTTAGAGGTTGTCCGGCCTTGTCCGGGGGGAGTTCATAAAATCCTTTAAATGTCCGTGGTTTTGTATGAAAGTTTTGAGTTTGTGTTGTGTTGACTAACTGAGTTAGAAGCATGTAAAAAACACTCGATCTGACTAGAAAAACCCTCAAAATTTACTACGGTGACTCCGCAACTCTGCCCCATGTAGTAGTGTCCACTTTTTGGGGATTCAGAATATGGTCACCCTACGTTACAAAGTTAGCTGGTTAGACTGCAGCGTTGTTTCTGCAACTGATAAGTACCCGACTATGGAGACCTGAACCAAGAACCAAGTAGTTCCAAAATGTTTTCCACCCTCTCGTCCAAATTTGTAGCTCCAAAGAAATGATATTTTCCCAACCACAGAGTTAAACTCTTGGCTCACTGTCGTAGATCGTCCACAAACTAATGTGAGTCAGCTGTTTTAAAGGTAACGGAGCGTTATTACCCAGGCTAGCTTTAAACCAACAAGATAAACGGCTCTGAGCGAGTGTTACATGTTCAGTCTATATCCTTTAGAAGACGAAGAGTCTCTGGTGTGGCGTCTGCAGACAGACCGCTGCTGTTGATGAACCTCCTCCAGCCGTCCACATCAGACCACGGGCCACTTCATGAATAAATGAAGCCACTGAGGGTGACTTATGTTGCCCGGAGATTCAGCTCGGCGTGGAGGAGGACTCGGGGCTCGCTATGTTAATGTCCTCTGTATAGATTACACTGCTTACTAATTCATGCAGGAGGAGGTAATTTATTGGGCTTTCATGGAGGTCCCCAATGGGAGATAAATGCTGTCTGTCCAGCCCTCTGCAGGGACCTCTCAGGATTCATCAATTGGAGGCTAAATTGGTTTTTACTGGACTCCATAGGGAATCCTTTATAGATGGGTGAGCTCCGGCGGACTACTGCACTATACTCACCCCCTGGCATTGCAAACCGGCGTTTAATCCATGAATATTTAATGTATTCCTGTCTCCATACGCTCTGACAATAAGCTCCATTTCCCAAATCAAAAGCATGACAGGACACCAAAGGCGTGGAGGTCAGAGGTCAGGCGTACAGCGCCCTGATGGCATACTGCAAATTTTCAGATGACCTAACAGCGACCAGGATGATGAGGAGGGGTTTGCGTGAGAAGAAGCAGAGCGAGTATGAAGTATGAAGAGCGAGTCTCTCTGTGCTGCAGGGATTCATGTATTTTTATTCTCGCTCTGTGACAGTGATGGGTTCAGCAAAACATACAGATCGTGTGATTGTTGACGTGTGACCTTTAAACTGTGGGAGGTATCGACTGCAGCACAGAGCGTCAGTCACGCCATAAATCAGTCAATACATGTGACTGTACACGACATTACTGTACACTTATGATAATATCACATTAATAAACACTCTCAACCCCAAGTCCACTCCTCCAGGTCAACGTCTTCAATCTCAACACGGTCCAGTTCTTCTATCAGGACAGGAAATGAACCATTTCGGTCATGTGAGCTCCAGTGCTGCTGGTCCAATGGTTTCCTCTCTGTGGACCAGCTTTGGTAGATACTAGGAATGGGCACGATTAATCAATGATCGATTAATTGATCATTAAGAATTACGTGCATCATGCAAAATTCCGATCGATCTACTGTTATGAAAAAAGGGCAGACAGCGTGCGTCCTTCCTCCAGCTGCTTTCCAGAAAAGATCAACCTCTTTTGGACGACCTGTCCTCGGCTAAAGTCGTCCCCGGAAATGTCCCCGATTTTAGCGTTTCATGAATGCGAAAAAAACAACGATTATAACGGTAGCTGGGCAGATACGAAGCGCGGGTGAACATGTAGAGCGCAGTTTAGAACAAACAGTTTGGAGGGGGGGTATTTCAATGGGGAAAAAATGATTTTTGTGTATTTTCTACCATTCACATAAAAAAACAATCAAATCAATGATTGATTATTAATTTATATGATTAATTGATCAAGGGACTTTCTTAAAATGCCCATTACGAGTAGATACTGATCACTGCGGACTATAAATATCCCACAAGAGCTGCAGATTTGGACCCACGATGACCCAGTCCTGACTCTTGTCGAAGTTTCCTTACGTCCTTCATGTTTTTTTCTTTGCTGTCTCGTCCTCCGTGTCCCTCCTGTACGTCTCTGAATTCCTCTATCTGTGCACGGCTTCCTTTACCCCTCTCTCCTACGAGCTGAAGTGATTACACCTGCACCTCATTACCCGATCAGCTCTCTCCATATGAACTCCTCCAATCTTTGCCTAATTGTTCTGTCAGCTGCAGTCATAGACGTGTGTTTGGACAAACACAGTCCTCACTCACTCACTCTCTCGCTCCCTGAACTTAGCTAACACGCTCTGCTTCAGATAATCCTGCTCCTGCCTATCTGGTCTGCACACTCCTCAGCTCTCACCTGCCTGCACACTCTCTCCGTCTCCATATCTGCTCTACATCTCTGTCCCACTCGAGCCGCTGCAACACCTGCCAATCTGTTCCTGCTGCAGCCCGTCATCCCCCAAACCCTCCTCACATCGTGGTCTTCTTTCTGGTCCACTCAGAGTCTCAGAGCTGCACTTATATGTTCCACCTTGAAGCTATGTCGACATTCATTGCATGACTTTCCAATGGGCTAGCAGCTATCGGGGTCTAATTATCACTGTTAAAAATGGTAAATACATTTTTCACTTGGTTCCTCTGGCTGACATGTAACCATAGTAACTTAACGATGTCTTGCTGAGCCATCAGTCTCACATTTTAGGACCTCACTGACTCTGGGCTTCATCTAAATCAGTGTTTTTCAACCTTTTTTGAGCCACGGCACATTTTTTACATCGACAAAATCCTGGGGGACACCACCAACCAAAATGACACTCTGTAGCCTAAAACAGTTTATATTATAGACTGTAGAGATGCACCAAATGAAAATTCTTGGCCGAAAACCAAAAATGAGGAAACCATGACCGAAAAACAAAAGAAACTATCACGCTGATTATTAGTACCATTGCATTTATGGCTATGACTGTGTGGTAATGTCACTAAAATCAAGGCAGTGCAATTGTATAAATCAGTATTAATTAACGTTAAAAATTAAAATGAACATTCAATTCATATTAATTTATGCAACTGCAATGCGAGGTTTGAGTTTTTGAGTCAGCATGTTGCTGCATGTTCTGTGATGTTTACACCTTTGGATGGCGCCCACGAGTCAGGGGCAAAAACAACTCCAAAGTTTTAAGATAGGAAGTGTTGTGAGCGGTAGAGAGCGGCTAGAAGAAGTAAATTCAGCGTGTTTACATTAAAGCAGGTGAGAGCAGGAGCTGAGCAGGAGTCTGCAATGTTGATTTCTGTAAAATCTATCAATAAAAGTACAAAGAAGTGAAACTTCCTCCAGAGTCTGTTTGTGTGATCGACTGCAACATCCGCCACAGACAGAGTGGGCGTGCTCAGAGGGATTTTCCCGTTCTGTGCGGCGTTCCTCTCATATTCAGAGTGATGATTGGGATGTTTGGATATCAGGTGATAAATTAAACCCGACGCAAAGAAACTCTCTGCAGACGCACCCCTTCTTGAAATTTCAGCATTACACGCCATGCCGATCGCTCGCCATAGTTCTTAGATACATTGAAATACCTCCACACAGCAAACACGTTGGCTCTTTGCGCATACTGGTCGCGGTTTTTGCTTGCTTGTGCTTGTGGCCGTGTTGTTTAAGTTAGAAAAGTGTTATGGCTGAAAACCAAAAATGCACGTTTGGGCCATTTTCAGTAGCCGGATTTTCGGTGTGTCCTTAAATTATAGTTGGTAATATAGTTTCTAAATTTATTTATACTCACTCAGTGTGAACCCTGTCCCTGTTTACATGAACACAAAGCTGATATCTTGGCAGGAATGGAAGAAAGACACACACTAAGCTCTTCATGAACAGCTCTCAGTCTCTCTCTGTTTTTAGTTTTTTTTACAGGCTATTAACCGTCTGCTGCCACCCAGTGACATATTAGAGTATTATTCTGACGCTCACCTTATTACAGCACAAACACTCGACAATGGCACATTATTTGCAAATTGGATAATTTCCCGCGGCACACCTGACGATCTCTCACGGCACACTAGTGTCACATCCCACTATAAGACCCAACCTCACAAAATAAGAAGAATCTGACCGTGAAAACTCAAAATAAAATCTTTATAGATGCAGATTTTTAAGAAACCCAGGCATATGGATGTGTCTGGGACGACTCTGGACAGCCTGTTTGTTTTTAAGCTTATCTCTGCAAACCCACATCCAAACTGCTTGATTAGCACCAGCTCCCTCTCTCATTTGAGGGGTGCAGCTTGCTTTCACAGCAAAGTGAGCAGCTTTCTTCAGTCAAGTGTTAAAGATGGAGATGAGGTGCCGTCCCTCCGCCCGTCTGCTCGACACACAAAAAATCAAAACGTGGGCGTCCCTCCTGGAGGAATACCGCCAGACTTCTCTGTGTTGGATTGTTGAGAGGAAACTCTCCAATGAATCTGCTGCAAACAAGCTCATTAGGGCCAGAAAAGCCGTGTGTTTGTGATTTTGGATCACCCCCTCCTCTCTCTGAGCCGTTGATACTTTAATTAACGTCATCAGTCATAGCGATAATGCAGAATTAGCCAGCCTCCTTTTGTTGATGCTCTCCCTGCAGGCTGGATGTTCTTTGCTTCGCTTGCCTGACCTGTTTTGCCACCGTGCATGTTAAACGAGTCCATCTTGCCCGGCCTCCTCCTGTTTGTGGGAATCATTGCGACAAACAGCCGCTATTCTCCTCTGAACCCCCTTCTGTGAAAGTCTACAAACATGGCTGCTGTAATGGAGTCTGGATGGTAATGCCGGGGGAAGACAGAAATTTGGTATTACCTTAATTTCCCATCCGAACATCTTATTTCCAGGAAGTATTTGACTCCTTTTTTGTGGTTCAATCTGTCGCACGCTGGAGGATATATTTCCAATTTATGTCGCCCCAGGTGTATTACCAGCCTTCAGGCGTTTCTGAGCAGCGTTGGTACATCCAGCGGAGGTCAGTAAACCCATTTCTCATATAAACACTGGCCGTCATCCTGATGGAAAAACTGTTTTGGAGAAAACTCTGATTGATCCAACAACCCATGAAACAAGTTCGCCCACCGTCTGAGGCAAAAGTCCAAACTTGACGAGACTCCATCAGTGTGGAAACTTTCTCAACGCACCTGTGATGTTTTTTTGCCTTTTCCCAAATATTGTTTTATTGGTTTTAATATCGCTCTTGTGTCTCTTTGTCTCTGCCTCTCCATCTGCTCATTCTTGTTATTTCTGCTGTAAAAAAAACACCTGCTCGGCCCTCAGGGACCAATAACGTCTCATCCAATCGATACAGCTCCGTCCCCGTCAACAGCTATTTGACCACTGCGATCCAGCTGTTGGGTAAACGAGTCAGTAATTGTTTGCAGCACCAGATGTTGATTTGAGCGGGACTCAACTCCCCTAATGCCCTCTGGAGAAAGACAGAGCTCATGAAACTCTGTTTTGTTTTTGGTGTTTTTGATAAAATAACCCAAAAAAAAAAGATTTGGATCTTTCTTCTTCATACATCATGTCAAACTTTTTGGATCGAAGTGACCCCATAAAGTTTCCATTGTTCACTTTGCCATAAAAACTGTCGTATTCCTGTCAGGGTGTGAAACCTCTGAAAGATTTAGATCTCCCTGGGCTCAGTCTTTTCCTCCAGGAGGGTGAGCAGCAGTTCTTTAAAGCACACTGAGGCCGGTTTCTTTCTCTGTGGGACAAAATCCTCCTAAAGCACAGTGATGTTTCCCCTCATCTGCACTGAAATAGAAAAACGGGTGGGTACTCTTTCAAACCACACGGGGGTCCTGACTTCAAACTGGTGCAAAGGGCAGATCAGATGTCGAGGCTTCTTTTAGACCGATGCAGCTCTCAAATTTCAACACCAGTGGACATGAATGGAGGATTAGTTTGTTGGCCACCGTTCTGCAGGATAAAGTTGAAGAGCATTGAGGTTTCCTGGTCAGGTACTCAACTGCGGCAAACCAGTGCTGTTGTGGCCCAACGCTGAAGTATGTCCGAGTTACACTAAAAATGACTTCAGCTCTGTGTGAGGATGCCTAGTCAAGTCCAAAGAATAGAAGGTCCACATGAATGATCAGTTTAATAAGATTTACTGGATGCAGACCTGGATTACCTCCAACTCCACTGCATGCAGAACGGTACCACATGCGCTATGGCGTTTGTGTGTTTGTGAGGCCAATTTTGGACAGCAACAGAACCCGCAAATTCACATGCAATCCCACGATGAAGAGTTGTCTGTATAAAGACAGCCACATGACCACATAAAGAGGTTGATTGTGTCCTTCAGGAGGAGGAAATCCACTCTGTCCAGACCAGTAGATCAGATCAAATCAGCATTTCCTCATCCATGGTGTCATCAGGGTGAAATGACACCTGAAAACCTTTGACCTGTTCGTCCCCGCCCACGTTTGCATGGTGTGAAATACGATCCGCCTGAAACATGTAGTGTATATCCAACATGAGTCTGGTCCTGCTCGAGGTTTCAGTTTTTCCTCGCCGCCGTAAGTTGGGGAATTACTTGCTGTTAGATTGGTCCAATCAAATCTGTCACATCTCAAGGTTGGGTTTGGTCTGGACCTGCTCTTGTGGAAAGTGTAAAAACAAAGATTTATCAACTGAAACTCCTCGTTTCGGATTTTTCCTTGGGTCACATGGTGCCGACAGAGGGACTTTAGTCTCAAAGCAAAATATCTGAGGTCTTAAAGTCAAACATCCCACTCACTCCAAATGGTTCTTCCAAACCCTGTTTTCACAATCTCCACCTTTGAAGGAGTTTTGAAAATGTAATTCGTACTACGTCGCTGTAAATGTTCAAAACTATCCAGGTACCTGCAGACAGGACCTCAGTGAGTGGTTTTAAACCCTAAAGTTGGTGAAAACGCAGACTCAAACTACTCCTCATATGGATAAATGTAAACGGGCGGTTCAGACCAGAATAGTTCTTCATACCAGGCTGTTTTTCTGCTGCAGAAATGTGGATTTTACCACAGTGACTATGGTGGATTCCTTTGACTGGACGCTCACAGAAATGCTTTTTACATCGATTACCACTCATCTTATGGTGCACAACTCATCAGACGCTGTATCAGACAACATCGAAAACCAACAATGTGTCTGTCCGCCCGTCTGTCTGTCTGTGAATACTCTCCACTCCACTAAGAAAACTGCTCAGAGACTCTTTTCATCCGAGTGATTTTACCACTTCTGACTAAACCGTGCAGCTCTATGAAAGAGAGGAAGAAGATGCATTTGGCTTCAGATGCACAGATAATACTCATTAGTATAGGATCAATTCATTGCATGTAAGTGTTCACATGAGGGAAGAATACCTCCACTCTTTCCTTTTTGTGTTTCTTGCTGTATGTAATTAGTGAGATGGACCATTTTCTGCAGCGCTCAATAAACTTATTAGATGAGGTGGTTTGTTTGCAGGCTCCACATTAATTACGTAATTACTTAGAAAAACTAAACTTCTAAAAAAGAGGGATCAGCATAACGTGCCTGGTGACATTGTGGGTTTGTTTTTGTTTTTTTAATGCGGTTGAATCGAGGTGCTGCTGCAGAAAAGAGGAGGATACAGACGTCAGATGAGTCGGTCACTTCCTGATCTGGATAAACAGTCATGCACTTAAAATGGTACCAATGGAAAGATGCACTTATACCCAGAAATGGCCTCCCAGGTGATCAACACTTTTAAATGACTGAACATTTAATGCGACTCGTCCCAGGAGAGCACGTTTGGCTCTATTTAGGAGGATGGGCAGATTTAACACGGTGTAAATACGAACAGACAGATCGTGTTAAAAGCAGCATTTCCATTCACAGGGGGTGTAAGATATATAAAAAGCTCCTAAAGCCCCTTTTATTTTATCTCCTGATGGACCAATTTACTCTGGACCAGCTGTTAATAATGAGCCTTTTAGTCCAGATCAGGAAATTGAGGAAAGAGCGTGTTACCACAGCGACTTGACGTCTGGTCAGCGGAAGGTCAAACTGAACATCAGAAACTCGTGATCCAGCTCCTCGACCCTCCAGGCTCCTCTGAAGTTTGGCCTCAGTTTTTGTCAGAGACAACAGCCGATACACGCTTTAACCTCAGGATGAGACGAACAAGAGGCCAAGTTAGAGCTGATGCTGAATGTTTTTAATGAGTTTTCACACGTCAGATTTATGGAATTATAACCGGAGATGGATGCATTTGCTCTGCGTTCTAGTTTTGGTCAATCCAAGTTTGGCGTTTTTGCAGATTCAATCATATTTAGCATTGAGGATGGACTTCTTGTGGTTCACATTAAACGTAGACATTTTCATTCCATGCTGAAAACCTAAATGTTTATTTTACACACATTTGAGGTGTGAAGGAACTTTAGTTCAAGAGGAGAATGGAGAGAGGAATTCATGAGCCAGGGTTCGTTGTGCCTGGATGACTTTCTGGAGGGACCGCCCCCTCAGAGCGAATTCAGGATGGAAAATGAACGGCTCGGGCCTCCATCTTCTGAACTTTTCTACAGTTTTTTTCAGGTTTGTACGTTGTGAATTCCACAAAAATTATGCTCTTACATCAAACAAAGTTCAACTCAACATGACGCAAGTTTGAAGTTTGTTGTTGACGGACTTTAGCGTGCTATACGGACTTAGATGAGAGCTAAAAATAGCGTTGCCGCTCAGCGCGGGAGGTGATCATCCTAAAACCTGTGCAGGTTATAACTCTAACATCCCCCAATATCTGAGTTTGATGAGTTTTTTTGATGTGAAAAAAGATGTTTATACGATTCAGAAGTACAGTTATTTAAGTATTTTGTTGAAGTGAAAAGTATTGTTCCTGAGCCTTGTAGATCAAAACGAAACTGTTACTTAGATTAAGAAATGTTTCCTCTGCAGGACGTCTAATATTTTTGATTAAATCAGTCTTATATTGCTGTAAGCACTTTAAAGGGCAGGTTGACTGTTTTCTAGCATCCTATTAATTTATATAAACTAATGTCTGATTTAATGAGACCCAAAGAAGTGGTTTACCACTCAGTATTAAATTTTGAAAAGTTGCATTCTGCCTTTAAAATGAATACTTAATGAATGTTAAAAAAGGAGAGACACCATATGAAGTGGACTTTATTAAAATGGGTAAAGGGTAAAACTCACCTGTGAATCCTGTAACATTATCAACTCAAAGCATCATTGCGGTCAACATGGTTGTCCAGTTTGATGCATGGTTGGTGAGGGTTAGGTTTGCGTCTTTAGCAGAGCAGGATTTACGCTCCTCCACTCTCCTTCCTCCTGATGGAAAACTGAGCGTCACAGATCGGTCTGTGCGATTGTGCGTTTGTGTTTCATGAACGATGACAGCTGTGTTCGCCGGGGCATGTGCAGGTGAGGGTTCAACTGTGGTCCACGTATTTCCTGTGGGTTTCAGGGGTTACTCTCAGCCTGAGGATGAAGCTCAGAAGAGCAGAGATGGACTAACCACAGATCTGGTGGAGGTCTGACATCCTGCTTCCACCAAGAGTATGGTTAATTTTAATGTCCACAATGTCCTGTTTGATATTTTCTTTTAATAATTTGTGAATAAATTATTATTCAAGTGGATCTTGAAAGCCTACAATGCCTTTAGAGTTTGATGTGCTTGAAATGACTCTAATCCCTGAAGATGTTTCCAGGCCATGTTTCACATGAAGAGGGAGCTTCCAGGCATCTTTGTCACTATGAGGAGAAATTAAACTCAGTGGCTTTAATTTATTTGGTAAGTTATTCTTGCATGTAATGACAGGCGGCGTTTCAGAGAGAGAGAGAGAGAGGAGGGAGCAGAAAGAAAATGAGATAAGGAAAGAATGAGCGAGATGACCTGCAGACATCCTGCATCTTCAACAGCCCCTCATATTTCAGAAGAAGCGCCTCACCTAACAGCACGCTTAATTACCCATGACTGTTCACAGCTCCATAATTAACATCCTCATAGATTTCAGCAGCAGATGCAGAGTCCTAACAGGTCAAGGCTTTGTGCTCAGGTGAGGGGAGGTCTTTGCAGGAGCTCCTTTACCTGCAGGGTGAGAAGAGAGGCGGTTAACTTGCCTAAGGGGTAATTTATCGAGTAGAGGAGGAGGAGGAGGAGGAGGACGGGTTCAAGAACAGCTGATAGATAAATTTAGTGGATGATGAAGTAGACGGCAACCTCACCATCCACCCAACGAAAATACGACTCCACCAGATAAAAACAGGACGTTATGAAGTCCAGCTTCGAGCTTATTACTATAATTATAGTAATAATACATTTATTTAAGGCTATGAGAGCGGGAAAAAGGAGCACGCTGATCATAAAACGTGACAATAGATAAGATGAAGTTTTAGAAAGAGAAAAGTTTGACGTCTTTTCAGATTCTGGGGTCTGTGGCGCCCTCCGATGGTTGGGAGGGCATCAACAGATTAGTGGCTGTTGAGGTGGACGTCTTGGCCGGAGAAGGATGTGGCGGTTCAATCAAAGAAAGTGTTGATCAAAGATCTGTCTCTCCAGATGGTTAGTGTTAATGTAGGTGGCTTGACTGTAGCAGAGGTTGTGTCCACTTTGAGGTACAGTTGGGTGTCATCGGCGTAGCGATGGATAGATATTCTACGTTAGCTGATGACATGGGCGAGAATTTAGAGAGTGCAGAGGTTGGGGCCAAGGACCGTTCTTTGGGGAACCCCACATGTGACAGGATGTGTCCTAAACTTAAGTCATTAAGTTATTAGGTTAAGTTATTTAAACTTCAAGTTAGGACAGGTTCAGGCTTGCTGCTAAAGGTCTAGACTGTCAGGGGTACGAGTACACTGAGCATCTTCATCTCTTTCTCTGTCCTCGGTCAGGCCGTGTTACTGACTTTGGATCATCATGTCCCATTAGAGTCACTCATACACAGTCTATTCTGGGAGTTTTTAATGACTCATCCAGTTTAATGGATCCTAAATTAAGAGTTGTGCACAATAAGGAATACAGCTGTTTGCTGGTTTATTTGATGTGCTTTACAAAGTGCCTAAAATAAGATGTAATCCAGAAACGTTCAAAAGCTCCTAACCTTCTGTCAGGATCTCTTTCTATATCCATCTAGAAGCTCTTGTGTATCATAATAAATCCCATAATTCATTCATTACTGCCTGAGGCTGTGATTCCTCTGGCAGGGATGCCCGGAGGCCACGAGCCGAACACGGTTTCCTTCTCACCCCTGCAGTCAAAGTGCATCATCTGGAGTGACCGGGACACAAAGTGGAACACCACATCCCTGATTTCCCAACATGCTGAGAACAAAGTCCCAATCTCACTAACTAAGAGACTAATTGGCACACAGACATGGTGTGAAATATGTTGTCAGTGGAAAAAGGCACGCCAAACAGAGGAGTTGACCTACATCAGCTGTTGCCTGGGACTTTAGCGGTGATCTCTGTGGCTGCCAGCGGACACAGGTGGAGCTGAGCTGGAGATCTGACTCTAATTAGGAAGACGAGGACAGTTTCCGTGAATCCGTCACGACGGCTCATCAGCTGAACGACCACCAATCAGGAAATAACCATCAGTCTATCCGTCTATCGCTACCATCCATCTATCCACAGCCCAACAGAGCTCAGACTTTTGATTAACGGTCCAGCTCTGGGTCAGAGTCTAGTAATTGGCGACTGACTTTGGGTACTTTTTCAGTCTTTTTTTCCAACCTTAACTGACCGACAGAGCTCTGGCTCAAGTGGGTGCACAACCACGACTGCAGCTTTGCCATGTCTTCTGAGTTAGTGTCAAAATTAGAGCTGGGATCACATTCAGCACATTTTTTTTCCAGCAGATATGAGTCACATAACCCCGGAGGAGAGAGCGTAAACAGAGGCTGCGATAGTTTGTTGGTGTTAGTTGGTGATTCTTCGGCTGATTTCAGGAGACTGGTGATTTAATCAGCCGTGCTCTCTGCCCCTTACTTATCTTGTCTTATCATATTACTCCAGTAGATGACCTGCTATAACCCGTTTTATCATAATCAAACGTTCCCTAAAAAGTCAGACTAACTTCTTCTTTGATTTACTTTACCTGCTGTTCAATCCTTACCCTGCCCAGACACGTTTCACCCTCAAAGTCCAGTTTGAAGATGAAACGAGTCATAAAGATATGTGCTCCTTAGTTTCTTAAAAACTTAGGTGAATATGACTTCTATACAGGCAGGTGAAGAGGAATCAAGGATTAAACAGAGCCCAATATGCATGAATAAAACAGCACAATGACTGTATTTGTCAGCATGATGTCTCACACTGGGAACAGCAGGGGCTCTGTTACTCATACTGGATTTATGAATGGAAAATTACCCATTGAAAACTAACGTCTTGTCTTAAGAGTTGGTCTGGTAAATGACAGTATCACGAGCATAGACATGAATGTGACACATTTGTCAGAGATCGTCAATCATAATGGGAAAAAGGAAGTGGGCCTAGAGTAGAGCCTTGTGGCACACCTAAATAATCAACTGTATAGCTGGACTGAGGATTGTGATATAACCCAGTTGGTCGAGTTAACGTCAGTATCATCAGCATAGACATAAAAGTGACAGTTTGAACACAATCATGGTAAATCCTCTGGAGTGATGAGAAACAAAAAAGGAAGTGGGCCTACAGTAGAGCCTTGTGGGACACCTAAATAATTAAGTATAAGGCTGGACTGAGTTTGTGATAAATCAGACTTATACAGGTTTATAACAGTATCTTAAGCATAGAGGTGATTGTGACAGTTTGAAAACACTTCTGATGGATCATTAATAAATGTTAAAAAGAGAAGGTGAAGTGGGCCTAGAGTAGAGCCTTGTGGGACACCTAAATAAACGACTGTATAGCTGGACTGAGGATCGTAATATAACCCAGTTGGTTGAGTCAACGTCAGTATCATCAGCATAGACATGAATGTGACAGAGATGGGCCTTGAGTAGAGCCCTGTGGGACACCTTAAAAAAATAAACAAGTATACGGCCAGACTGAGTTTTTGACAAATCAGAGTTAGACAGGTTAATGACAGAATCATCAGCATAGAGGTGAATGTGACCATTTTAACACATTTGTCGAAGATTCTCTACAGTGGAAAAAAAGAGTGATGGTGTAGTCTGAACTCTATGTAAATTCATCTTTAGTCATTTTATGCTTAAATAAATACTGCTGCCCACAATATCCGATCCTCTTGATTATCTTCATCAAAGCTCCAGATTTCCATCACAAACCCCTCGCTGTTTTCAAAGCCCTTACATGTGATTTCTAACCTGATCCCTCTCCAGTCGTGTTAATAATTTCTCGTGTTCCTCCAGCTGATCAACCAGAACAATCAGAGATATTGTGAAGTGAGGAAAAAAAATCATATTTGTTTTTCATTCACCCATAAACTGATATACGGACGCGATGAAATCACCAGAGACGGGGTTGTAATTCCATCCAGCACCTGCGCCTGATCCTCCAATAATACATATCTGTGCATATTATCTGTCACGGGAGGAAAATCCCTGCAAGTGTCATGAAACTGATTTGATTTTTAACTGTGGCTGTGTATTCTGCAGAATGATAATGCAGAGAGGCAAGCTGTTCCATATAATGCGTAATCGTGTTTTACCTTTCTGACAAAAGCTGACATTAGACGTGGGGGTTATCACTGATGATCCTCTGTTATTGTATTTCATGGCTTCAGGCACAGCACAAGCAAAGAGCGACAGTGAAGGAAGGAAAGAAGAAACGGAAGGTTGTTACTCTGTGAATAATGCATTTTTTGTACATTTCCCTGTGCTGAGTGTTGCCTTGCAGACAGTAATCACTTCATGTTTTCCTCTGCTGATAACAGAAGCTGCATCATTGTGAGAGATAGGGATGTGAATACACAATGTTCAATCTAAGTAAATGTATTTATTCTTGCTCAGTTTGTTAAGAAATAGATATGTTGGATCTGAAAAGACGAGGAAACCTTTGGAGGATGTTTGGGTGTCATGGGCAGGTGCAGAAAGGTATTTTAAGGTCAGTCCTGAATCAGAGGCAGTTTGGGTGATTCAAAGCGGTTTGAATAGGGATCATAAATCACACATGCCCTTAGGAGGGTTCATTACCTTGAAAATAAAGCTTTTACCGCTGATTGCATTCTGTAGCTTGTGCAGCTCCTGTGACCAAACAGGAGTCCGAAAAAAAAAACCCTCCTGCTTCATCTTTGTTGTTCTCAATGAGATTAGTGTCTTAAGATGTAAAAGCAGGATAATACAACGCTGAAATACATGATTCTTCCCCTTCAGTCATTGCCTGGTTAACATTCACACTGAGTGCTGTTTCTGCAAAGTCATTTCTCAAATGCCACGAACAATGGCACAGTGATAACAGATGTGATGCACAGCCTGTGTTAGTATGCTGCATGGAAAATAGCAAAGAAGACAGCAAGGTGATTCCAGCATTAAAACTCCTCACCTCCCGTCTTCTCCCCCCTCTCTCTCTCTCTGTCCTGTCTCTTCTTCAACAGTCCAGCCTCCCACTTAAAAATCACAAGGCGATCGCTGACGTCTGTGCTCTCAGTAACGTATCAGTGTTGTCTCAATAGCTACAAATCAATCTGTGCTCGGACAGCCTCTGCAATGCAGGCACAGGGCTCCCGCTTGGCCGAGGCGTCGGGAGCAGTTTGCTGGCTGAGCTGCCCTGCATGTCTGTCAGGAGAGGAGGGGAGGGCGCCGTCAAATAGAGGAAAACAAAAGGGAACGGAGCTATATTTGCATTCATCTTCACTAATTCAATACTGTTCCCAAACTCACTCGTCACAGACCCTTCAAACCAGAGGCGACGAGTAATGGAGGTTTTTATTTATCTATTTTTGTTGGTGTGCGATGAAAATATTATCAACACTGGAGGAAACTAAAGAAAGAGAATTAATAATAGTTAAAGATGTGAAGTCAGACGGTCCGTCTTTATGATGACGATGTGACGTTATTTCTAAGCTGGCAGCCAAACTGCTGATAAATGCCGATGATGCTACAACACAGAAAGAGCGACTTACGCCTGATGACGATGATGTTGGCGATGAGGTCAATCTGGAGAAAGATTGTAAAAATTTGACGTTAATCTAAAAATGAGTCTGCCCTTTAAGAAGCTCCGCCCCCAACTTCAAGGACAAGGATGTGGAAATGGTGGCTAAAGTGAGACAGACTCCTCAGAGACCCAAAGGAGTGAGCGGCCCCCGATGAGCCTCTGCTCTGTTATAGTTGTTCTTCATCAGAATATATAGCTCTAACTCTTCAGCTGGAGAAACATCAAGATTAAGTAGATCCAGAACATCAGTCAGATTTATAATATTACAGCACCAGCTTCTAAGACAAGATCTGCTAATGATTTGAAAACTTGATGTTTATCAGTCGCATTCATTGTTATTTATTCATAAAAACTCATTTTGTGTAAATGACGAGGCTGTGTGTTAAAATACCACTGAGTCAAGGAGCTGTATTCAAAATAATGTAAAAATAATGTAAAAGTGCTTTTATATACTTCAAATACAACAAATAAATGTAAAACAGACAAGAAAAATAAACTCTCTTCTTCCCTGACTTTTCATTTGAATTAAAACAATACTTAAAAACTTTTAAATTAATTGACAGTAAACCAAGAAAGACCATTAAATTTTTTTAAGTGAGGATCTTGCAGAAGGATAAAATTTGAACATCTGAGATTCATTTGTTAATTGTCCAATTTTGCAACATCACATATCTCAATTACTTGTTTAAATATTTATTTATTTTTCTTTCTCCTTCTGAACATTTATTCAATATTGGTTTATGATATATTTTTTGTTCTATTCATTTAAAAAAAAAAAAAAGCCACCGCTAGGCGAAGCAGACTGGTCCGATGCATACTGTTAAATTTGCCCGAATCATTAACGTCATCTGGGTATTTTTGTCACACTGCAGCTTTAGCATCGTTCACATACTGCATACTACATTTTGGACAAATCAGTACATACTGTTAGTTTATTAGGCGAATCTGAAAACAGTCACAGATTTTATCATTTTAATAACTTTTTTATGTTTATTTTGTCTTTTTTTTTTTTTTTTTTTTTTAAACCCAAATAACAGAAAAACAACATATTTCTTTGTCCCTGTTGGTCCGTGTAAAACAGCAAAGCTGGCCATCAATGCAAGAAATATATAATTTTAAAGGAAATGCACTTTTAATGATGGTAATCAAACTGAATAAATTAATTACAGTGATCTAAAATCACAATACAGAATGAAAATGTGCAGCCAATTCATTTATTTTGATTTATTACCAAGAAAACATATGCGAGAACTGTTCATTATAAAGAGTTAAAAATCAATCTTTAAGTGCAACAGAATGACTTTAATCAGCGAGCGCTGTAATGGTAAACATTAGAAATGAATGAGGGTGCGAAAATCAGCAAAGCCATCTTTTCCTGTATGTATAAGGAGCTGTAGTGACACTGAGTGCCTCTGCAGTGGTCCTCCAGTCAGCACACTTTCAATCACAGAGCAGAAAATCCGTCACATCAGCTGCTGCAGAGATCAGTCCTGATGAAAAAGCTGCCAACTCTCTGATCTGTGCACGACTTGAACAAGAATCACCGCGAACCGTCCAAGTGTCAAAGTTTTTATTAAACTAACTCGGCTTCTGAATTACACCTGAAGTTTAACATAATGAGGCAGAGATCAGCTCCTGTCAGGTGGAGGTGGAGGATGAGAGACCATCTCATCCCCGTCAATTTTTGGACACGTGCGCGGCGATTAGTCGTTGAAATCATGAGGTTGAAAAAGTCATCTGGAGGATAGAGTTCGGTGGTAAAACACAGCAGTGATCAGCAGTAATGTCTGAACAGGAGAAGATGTTTCAGAATAAGATACAAACACAAGGTCTGGAAAGAGTTTTAAAGACAGACTTTACTTTTAAAATATAAACAAAATTTAAAGCCTATATGATACACTGGGACAGGATTTAGTACAAACCCCAATTCCAGTGAAGTTTGAGTACAATGTGAATGAAACCAGAATACAATGATTTGCTAATCTTTGTCTTCTTATATCCAATAACACGACAAAGACATAATATTTAATGTTCAAACTGATTAAGTTGAGTTTTTTTTAAGTATTCATTCTTTTTGAATTTGATGGCTGTAACACGATCCCAAAAAAGGTGTCAACAGAAGTCTGGGAGAATTGAGGGCAGCTCCAAAAACACCTGTTTGGATCATTCTACAGGTGAACACGTTTAAACAGGTGAGAGTCATGATCGGGTATAAAAGGAGCTTCACAAGCGAGGACGGGGCCCGGTTCACCACTTTGTCAACAACTGCGTGAGCAAACAGTCCAACAGTTTAACAACGTTTGAGGAATTCAGTGATCTGATCATCTACAGTCCAGCATAGCGTCAAAAGATTCAGAGAAATCTCTGCATGTAAGCAGCAAGACCCAAACCAACACTGAGGGCCTGTGACCTTTGACCCCTCAGGTGACACTGCATTAAAACAGTTGGTCCCTACATCTACAAGTTCAAACTCAAGGATGCAAAAACAAAACCAGATTTTAACAACAGCCTCTGAGACGGACTGACAAGTCCACATTTCTAACTGTTTTTGTAAATCCTGGACATACAGAGGAAAAAGACCATCCAGACTAGAGTTGGGCGGTATGACGGTATAAAAGTGTCTACAAGTAGAAATGTTGAGGAAAAGAGCTCAGATTCAGACCGGAAAAACAGCCTCCTTCAGAGTAAAAGGTTCGACTGAATAAATAAGATCTGCGCTCCAACTCTCCAACATCAACTGCAGATTACAGGGATCAAGACAGATTTGTTTGCGCTGATGGAAAATGCAGCTTTTGATCCTTTTCTTCACGTTCAGACACGAGCACCCTGTGGAGTTACCCAGTAACAGGAAGTAAACTTTCTTAATGTTAGAGGCAGACGACATCTCCGGGGCTACAGTCAAACTTTTAATACGCCAAATCTGTCCAAAAACAAAGCTGTGGGAGGAAATGGAGTGTCTGTGATGACTCTCCAGATGATAAAGTAATAATATGTTCTCATGAAGCAGCGGCCTCAGGCACAGCTAAATGTCTTCTGCAGGGTCTCAGGGTAAAAACCAGATTTCTCATTTGGTTCCCCGCTGAAAAGCCTTAAAAAGACAAATGCACAGCTCAGGGCGACCTGCAGCAGCTCCAGGACCGTCTCGTAAGAGTGCAGAGTCACCGTGCCGGGCTCTGTACAGTCAGGTCTGATCCATCTCTGCTCATTTAGTTGTTTCTCTGTGACTTTAGAAGTTCCTCAGGGGAAGGGTTTGTCATTAGACCCAAAGCAGCCGCTACATGAGACACACAAATAAGACGTCCTCAATGTAACACTGCGACAAAATTCAATAAACACACTTCTCTGCTTTCGTACCTGGTCCTTAAACTCAACTTTAAATGTCTCATATAAAACATCGAAGTCAAGGCCAGGTGGTTTTTTGTGGTAAATTGTGTCTTCAAGATCACAGAAGAAATGAAATTAAGGTATTTTAACAATTCTGGTATTTTCTCTCACAATAAGCAGGTAAACACGGATGAAATATGGAGCTGAATCAGAGATCTAAAGCCTTTTGTTTCAACTGCCTCCAAGTGCAAAAAGAATAAAGTTGCATTGCATAAGTAATGTGCAAGATTTACATGGATGTTTTTGAATCTTTCTTCTGCGAAACACACAAACGGAATAAACATAAAACATGATAAAATGGTCTTTAACGCGACTATTAACGGACCAAAATAATAAACACAGTCAGAGTTATGAGCAGGCACTTTCCTCATCTTTTATTTTGTCATTTGGGTGATTACAGACTGACCAGGCAGTAACACGAGTTCAAGTCCGAGGTCGAGTCATTGAGGGTGAAAAATGACCTCTCCATCTGCAGCCTCGCACTGTCCATAAAAGCACAGAGGGCCTAATAAGTTCGCATTAAAACATTACTCATGTTGTGCTGCCTGACAGAGAGGCTATGACCTTAATCTACGACCAGAGGTCACACACACACACACACAAATGCACACACACACACAAGCGCTGTGCAAAAACTCATTCCACACTCAATAAATGCTTGTGCGGCCAGGCAGACAAACGCTTTCACAATTTAACCTGTCACAAATGGTTTTGTTGGGGCTAAACAACCTCTCTGCAGCTGTGCTCCACCCTGGCAGCCAGCTGGAGCTTTGGACCAACCATCCATCGACTTTGTTCGAAAGTGACTTCAACATATTGCACGTTGCACGTTCCACCTCTGTGACCCCTTGGCTGAGGACAAACCACGGTACGGCGGCGTTTCTGCTACGACTTCATCTCAGCTCGATGCATCTGCTGTGACAAATGTCTGTTTGCAGTTCTCTGTCACGGCGCTTTATTAAAAGATCCTGTTCTCTGCAGAGGAGGAAGTGATCAGGCTTCAGTGTTTGGCTTTGTTGTCACTTCATTATGCATCATTCACCCCCTCAGTACCTGCATCGTGTCACCGGGAGAAGTCACCAATCAGAGGCGCTCTTGCATTACTGACATCTTGTTTGCTTCAATAAATTCACACATGTTTGAAAAGTGAGAGATAAACTGTACATGTTTGACTTTTCTGCACAAAAAACTCAACGAGAGCAAAAATGTTCCCGCTCAGGATGTGCAGGTCCAGAACTCAACTCTTGGCTCGGAGCGTGTGCACATTTGGCAGCAGAATCTGAATGTTTGGGTCATGAATACTACAGGATAAATCCAATGCAGAGGCGTAAACCAGACCAGACACTTCGTACATGTGCACAACCACCCTGATCACAGCAACAGCAGCAACATTAGAAACTCTTCAGGGAGGAAGTTCGAACCCAAACCAACAAACCAAACAACAAATTCAGGCAAAAATGGACGGACAGAACTTTTGATTGGAGGAAACGATTCAGGAATCACAGAAAATCCGCACATCTTAAAAAACGTATCCACTTGTTTAAGACGTAAAAATACCAGCAGCTCTTCCCATGGTCGACTTTAAAGGGATATTCCGGCATAGAATTAAGTTAGGGTTACAGTGGGGTGCCGCAGCTCAAGGAAGAACATTTATGATCATTTCTTTATGGAAATACAATCAGACCGAGACGCTAAGGCAGAAAAACGACTGCGTCTGCAGTTCAAAATGATTAATTTGTTGATTATTGATCATAAATGTTCTTCCTTGAGCTGCATCACCCCGCTGTAGTCCGTAATGGACTGACCTGAGGTCTCTTGGCTGCTGGAAGAGAGAAGGTGAGTTGTGTTTAGTCTCTTTGCTAAAGAAATGAGTCAAAGCTAAAAAGATGTTTGGTGTCTAGTACTATGTCTGTGACCCTATATGTCCTGTTGATGAAGTTAGGTGCTGTTCTGAGCATTATTTGTGGCTGTAGAGTGGCGTTTTGGTTGAGCGCGTGGCTCTCTGTATTGCTATCCTGTGGTCGTTACTAAAGTTGGTATAACTAGAGAAGCAAGTGGTCGGCAACATTCATCTCTCGTCGGGGTGTCTAACTCGGTGTTACGGTGTGTTTGACCCTAAATTAATATCCCTTTAAGAAGAAATAATCACAGCAGCTCTCCCCATGGTTGACTAACATGTTTGTGTCGATAGGATCGGATCATGTATAGGGTGCAGGTAGAGTCAAATACTGTGCGTGTGTAGGCTATAGTGGACTGCTGAATATTACATGTGATGTCAAAGTGTATATAGAACAAGCCGAGAATAACCTGGTCACTGCATGTGCTGACATTGACGTCTCTGGGGCTTCAGAAAGAGACAGGTCTGCATCCCCAGAGAGAGGCTGTGTGATCGGTTGGTGTGAGCTGTATTTGTGAGTATATATACTGTGTGTGCTTACTGTATATATACATGCACATCCATGGGATCATTTGTTTCCCTTTGCCTGCCTGAATGTGTTGGCAGCTTCCAGGAACAGTATAAGTGGAGTCAGTGGGGACTGAGGTGACATGAAGACCACATCAGCAGATGATGGCAAACAGAAACTAAAAGCTCTTAGAGAAGCTTCATAAATCCAAGTTTGGTTCCGTTATGTGGGCGGTCTGACAGAGTCAGGTGTTTCAATAAAAATACACATACTGGGCTGGACGGTCTCAGTAACTGAGAAGCTCTTTTTTATTCAACATACAGTATAAGAGTCTCTGCTTTCACATGATTGGTCCACAAGGTAAATACACGGAAATATGTTTCACTACAACACCGCCTGTGTGAGCAGTGGGATCCAGACGTGACGGGAGTTTTCTCTAACTTAAGATAAATATTTTAGAGTTAATGATAAGATAAATATGCAAATTAAAAAATGACTTCGTTTGACAAGAAACACTTCTGTTACAGACACTTGTCTTACTTTGTTAAAGCGGTTTACCTGTCCAGCAGAAAGGTTACAGGGTCACCAAGATCCCCAAGCGTCCCCCATCGTTTATGTTGACCCGGCTTTTTAGCTCTTGTCCGGTCTACCTCCGTTTTACCTCACCTTTAACAATACTCCAGTTTTAGATGAGATCTTTGCAGGAGAAGACAAGAGCTAAGGAGCTTGGACCTGATCTTGGATTATGTGGACTGGGATGATGCAGAGGACTTCAAACGCTCTCTAATGTTGTCTTGTTAGTTAGTCAGGTTATTTCATGATTTTAATCGTTTCCACATTAGAGGCGCTGACAGATTCTTCAACATCCCAGACACATAGATGTTAATTTTCAGTCATGCATTCAACGCTGTATGTTACCTGATCGTCACTTCCTACAAACATGTTTCTCACAGCGCCTTCATTCCAAAGATACCAAAGCTCAGCCCCTCTCTGGCTCCGGTGTCATCCAGCCTCTCTCAGTAATCAATAGCCGTCCTCTTCAACACGCCGGCCCGTTATTTATGTCTGCCTCTGGACTTTATGTGGATAGGTCAGAGTGAGCGCTGTCCTGAAACAGCTTACTGCAGCACTCCAGCCCATGCACAGGGGGGAAATTTATTTTTCTCATTACGTATGCGGCATTGAGTCCAAAGTTTAGGAGTCCATTGATTGCCATTGCTGGGGCGCTAGCTTGTCACGTCTAATGTGTGAGGTGTGTGGGTCTGCTGGAGTGTGTGAAGTCTTAATGGTCTCTTTGGAGAAGTGAGAACACGGAGTTTACCTCATGCTGTATTAATGCAGCTTCACAGGCGAGTGCAGACTCTGGAAGTTAATTAATGTCAGGTCTGGGTAATAGTTTTCTGAACTTTTAAAGTGATAATGCAAAAGCTCAAGCAGGCAATATTTGGAAACGCATCCACTCGCGTTATTGTGGGGAAAGTTATAAATCATTTGACATCGATTTCTGGCAGCAGCCTGAGAGAGAGGAGCGCATCCTGAAAATCCAGACAGAGATCAAAGATTTCGTCTATCCTGACGTCGACTTTTTAGACTTTCCAATAAACTCCCTTTGGCATTTTTGATACGAATGTGTGATTCACTAAAATTCATCCTCTACCGCCGACCTCTTCTACTCTGCAGATTTGTGACTGTCTGTCATCAGGCCAAATCTGATTAAAGGGATAGTTCTGCATTTTTAAAGAGGGTTGTATAAGTTACACATGACTAGGAAGTGTATGGCTAGGCTACAGTTGTCCTCAGATAGAGCAGTCTCTGACTCAAAGCTGGGTTACTCAAGTATTTTGATACGACAACACTTCACAGTATTTTTGAACCGTCTTTTATTATTTTCACTGGAAGTTTTCCTCAATTTTTATTGCCTGGTATGTTTTTTCGACCTTTGTGTGGACTGCCTTTCTGCCAAAATGAGCTTCATAAATAAACCTCTGTGACCTCAAACTTAGAGGTCAATCAACAAATCGATTAATCTTTACTTATAAAGCGCCAACTCACAACAAGTGTTATCTCAACTCACTGCCATCCCATCTCCAACCACATGAGTGAAAAAAAATAAGTGTTTATCAAGTTAAAGCGGCGAAGAAGAACTTCCTTTACCAGGCAGAAACCTCGAGGAGGACCAGACTGATGTTAGGCCGTCATCTGCTGAGACTGAACTGGGTTTAGAGAAGAGAGAGAGAGACTCACAGACTCTACAGTCTTTTACCCTTCAGAATAGGGCTGGGAATCTCAGGGTACCTCAAGATATGATACGCGATACATGGCTCACGATAACGATAATATCTCGATATGGCGAGACTGCGATTATCAATACATAACCTATGATACATCTGTGTATTTATAAGGGTGAAAGAAAAATAAAATACATTTCATGGTTTATAATTTGCAGCATAGTTTTTTCAGTGAGCATAGTTTTTTACGGCTGGGTAACTCGTATCTTGGCTCGAGTACCCCCATCATGAAGCAAAACCTCTCATTTTCCACAATGCTGTACAGAAAAAGGTCCTTACAAATATACACAGAAATGATATGTGCAATTGCTGTAGCTCTGGTTGAACTAAAAAGAAGCTCTGTCTGAAAGAAAGAGTCAAAAGTTAGCTGTACCGAGGAGCTAACAGGTACAGTTTTCTCTGCAAGCTCAGGACGGCGGTGAACGAGGAGGCTGGACATGTTCGTTCGTCTGTGTCACAAATTTTTGAGAGATGCTTCTTGCATACTGCAGAGTGCTTTTCCAGCTTAGTCCCGTCCACACTATAAAGGCCAAAGTGTGTCCATACTCTTGATTTAGACAAAGCCGGTGCATCCTTCAGTCTAACTTCACCGCTCCCAGAGTCCGCCATATTTTCTCTGTTTGTTTTTTCTGACTTCGGCCCAATATTCACTCACTCACACCAGGAGCGCCTCCTGGATGACATGTAATACGGTGACTTGAATCACTGTGGTTTAATGATAATACAAAAAAAAATTATACGCAGCGAGCGTGCATCAATAATCCATCGTTATGTTAAATATCACAGTAGTTTGCCATATTGATATTTTATCACACTCCTACTTCAGACCATCCCACTCTGTTGACCCTGAGTCCAGCCTTGAATCATACTCTTAATAAAATGAAACTTAATTAGCTTTAAATTTCTGCATTTCTAAGTTGATCTAATTCCTCTACGTACAACACAACAAATTTATTGTATTATTTCAACCGTGTCTGTAATGTTTACATTGTTTCTTGATGAGGTTGTTCATCAGCTGATCCATGCTGCTGTTTTTAAATGTGCTTTTTAAATAAAGTTGTCTTTTTTTCTATGTCAGTCTGTTATATTGAATTGCTAATGTGACTGTGCAGGCGTGCAGAGTTGAATTTCCTCAACCTCTAATGCAGAGCAAGTGAATTAAATTTCTGTTTCTGCTTGATTGTTATGCAGCTCTCAGTCCAAATAATTGTAAACAGATTTTCAATACAAATCATTTCAACAAGTTCTATTTTTATACATGTATTTTTTTTTAACATATATAAGGATTAAAACAGAGAAAGGGAGATTTAAATTGGGTTTCTGGTGACATATTTCTGCCCGTAATAGATTCACCTCTGGAGAAACGTCCTGCTGGATCCTGTCAGCTCTGCTTTAGTAACACATTCATTTGAAAGCAGCACCTGTCCTCTCTCTGCTCTCCACAACACCTCTCTCCATCTCCCCCCTCTTCCTCCTCCATCCTCCCATCTTCACTGCCCTCCCCTCTCATGTCCCGTCCTGACCTCCCATCATTTTCCTCTGGAGGTCCCTTCTGTCACTCCTGCTTTCCTCTTCCTCTCTCTCTCTGCGTTTCCTCCGTTTTATACCTCCTCCTCTTCCTCCTCTGACCTCGCCTTGCAACATCTCCTCACTCTCTCCCTTGTTATCCCTCCTTTATCATTATCTCCTCTAACTCCATGCTTTTATTCATTCATCCTTCCTCTTTATTTCTGGTAGTCTGATTTGAGTATATCTGTATCATCCTGTTTTTCTCTTCACCCGTTTTCTTCTCTTCTCTCTTCTTCTATCTCCTCCTCCTCCCTCCTCTGCCCTTGCCTCAGCGATCCTGCCAGTGACTGCATCCTACGCAGTGTATAAATCACCTTTTACCACCGAGAGTCACCGCTCCCTCCGCCCGCTGGCCTCGAGAACAGTGGAGGGGGAGGAGGAGGAGGAGGAGGAGGAGGAGCGATCATGGTGTGGCCCATTTGGGAAACCTCAGAACAACCTAGTCCACTTTTTTGTCTTCGTTTTCACAGGGAGACGTTTCCATATCTTCTACTCTTCTGATTTTAAGGGATGTTTAAAGTACCAGAGACTGTCTGAAAGCTGACCAGAGCCTTTCTATGATGTCTAAAAATGCCACTTCAAGTCGGACATGTGCAAACCTTTGCATGTCAGCATTAGAAAGACCAATTGGTTCACCAAACATGAGTACTTTTATTACTTTAGGCCCAAAGCTACAATCCTCAACTACCTGGATGTAAATGAACACAGATGACAAATGTGGCTCAAAGGGATCTGTCAGTAAGGTTTTTTTGGGTTAAACTCAAGTATTGCCACTTGATTGGAGCAAAGTGTAACCAGCACAGGCAGGTGGATGTTCACCTGCAGGAAGGACCAAAATCTGGTGGTGCTAGCTCTGCTAGTGTTAGCAACGCTCAGTGTTCAGTCATTTTAAATAAACTCTTCTCAATTTCGATTATTTCGAGTGCTTTTTTTAAGCTTTATGTTGTCTTCACACAAACAAAATTAATGATTCACTTTCACCACCGAAAAAGACTTTGACAGAAGTGCTAAAATACGTGAATTACAAATTCGTCTGAATTCATCAACCTGGGAGACTCCTTTACAGAGTTAGACTCAGATGAAGCGTCTTTTTTTACTGTCTATGTTGACTCCCTTGTTGCTATAGCTGTGCAGTATTTAGAGTCTTACCTCTGCACACTGATGTGTCCTCATGAGCTATGAAGTCTTTCCACAGGTCCTGTTTTGCCAAAGTATTGGAAATGCGCCTCTAGAAGGTTTGCAGTTTATTAGTTAATGTGGTTTGCAGCTCAGGCGGGTCGGCGACACCGGTTCACAGCACCTCAGAGAGGAGTTAAGTGATGCTATCGATCGGATAACTGGCAACGGAGCAGAGCTGTGAGGAGAGGACGCCTTCTGCATGTACGGAGACCCACTCCCCAGGACAGAGCAGAGACCCTTCCCACAGTCTGAGGAGCAGAGGACAGGTTGAGCTCAAGATTTTGTCTAATTACTGCAGATTTTTATTAGCATTTCAGGTATGACTAAGCAGACGTCTAGTGTCAATGTCTTGTACAAGGCTCTTTTCTCAAGTTAGTGTTGTTAAATATGCAACAGCTCATCCTTTCAAAGTGAGTTTAATTAACCCTGCGATGACGATAAGAGACAGAGAAGTTGAAAGATTGTAGTTCAGGGATTTGCAAAGTGTAAGAAAAAGGTTTTACTTTTGTTGTATTAGGTTTGTCGCTATAGACCGATGAAGACGATAACCATCAATTTTTTTTTTAAATGTGATATTGAAATTGCGTCAAAATAAGAAAATAGTGAGTTCATAGTATTAGTCCTTATGCCGGCTGCCTCATTTCTTTTCATGTCATCCACCCAGCTGAGCAGGTATGTAATGGATATGAGTGATATTGAACTTAAAAGGTGGAACAATGTTAAAAACAGTAAAAACGGCATAAACAGAAAAAGAGTTTGTATTGTTGACGGTTTAAATTCATCTTTAAAGTGTGTTAAATAGTAAAGTGTAAGTTTATATTGGTAATTGGTTTTGATAGTGTCAGACACTTCCGGTTTTAGCCAGCAGGGGGAGCATGTTGCTTGCGACTCTTCATTACACCGTGGAATAAAATCTAGCAACAGTTCGTTTGTCTTTCTTTCTATTTCTACCCTTACAGGTAAGAAAAGTACAAAAAACATACACAAAACTGTTCATGTGGTTTTGTTTTAATATATATATAAATGTATGTGATGGGGGGTTATATGTAGAATCGGTTTAGAGAGTTTATCTTGTGTTTGTCCGAACTGCTGATGCTAATCTTTACAGTTCATTACACTGTGGACTGAAAGCCAGCAACAGCGCGTTTGTCTTTCTTCCTATTTCTCCCCTTGCAGCTCGCTGTGCAGGGGTGTAACAGTTTACAGGGTCCTTTTTCCACAGTTTCATACTGTAAGTTTGGGGGGACACTTTTGCATGTTAAAAGGCTTAAAAGAGCATTTCTTTATATTTTCAATAATATGAAAAGGCATTAAAAGTCTTCTTATGTTTTATACACTCATAGGGCTTTTAGACGGCACTCTTAGCATGTTGGTGGGATATCAGGGGGAACATTGTTATGAATTTTCCAGGGGAAGAGCACCAGCGAGGATATTTATGGTGTTTATGGTGTTTTATTTACTACAGGGCCATCCCGAACTGTTCCTCCACTCCTGTCTCTCTGTATGATAAAAACTGCTCTTCTGGCTCTGAGATCTCGACGTTCTATTTCCTCCTCTGAAAACATATTGTAATTCACCCACCGGCTCCGTTCCTCCTCACATTAGGGAAACATTTTGCAGCATTAATCACTCTGTGCTGACATTACTTTCACACCCACACTGTGGATAAATCGCTCCAAAGACAAATGGATGATCAAAGCAGCAAGAAAACTTCCATCTGGAGACTCACGCACTTCGGTGGCCTCCTTTGGTTTCTCTCTCTCTCTGCTGTCTCATGGCCACCAGAGCCAAACATCCTGGTAATACAACACAAGACAAGCACCAGTGGTGAGAGACCAGAAAACTGAGGTGTGGATGAAAGATAATGGAGAAAAAAGGAGGGAGAGATAACATGAAAGTGTGGCAGACAGAAAAACACTCAACAGATCAGTGGAAAAACTCAAGAAAACAAAACAAAAACGATGAAGTTCAACTGAATCCTGGAAGCTGCTCATTCACTCAGGGTAAGAAAAAGTCAGTCCCACTGAATTTAAATTTAGAGACTGAATTTTCTCCATAAAACTTGTACAACATGCAGATTTCCTTCAAATAAAACAAGCTTGAAAATATAACAGCAACCAACAGAATGTGGTATGTACAATCATGCTGCAGATGCCATCAAATTCTTTAAAAGGAAAATTTACTGCAGAAGAATAAAGATGTAGAAGAAAAGACCACCGTATTAGGCGTTTGGTTTGGTCAGAATTTGCAGTAAACTTCCACCCAGATCTGAGATTTTATAACAAATACCTTATTTGTTTCAGAGGACCAGAGTGGAGCACCTCGACTAAATAACTATGATGGTAGTTATGAAAAGATGTTTTCACCATCTTCTCTGGACGTAGGTTTGTAAAGGAACCGTTGGATTTTTTCCACATGCAGTCTCACACAAATCGGTGACCACTTCACACTTCCCATTCTGAGAGACTTGGACGCCCCGTTTGTTACTAACCTGTTGGAAATTACCCTGTTAGTTGGGAGGTGTTCCTCCAGGTGGTTTCTCTTTTCATTCTCAACTGTTTTAGAGTTTTGTTGTTTCTATTCCAGCGTGTTCAAGAACTCTCTAATTTATGTCTTCATTTATAGAAGACTAACCAAGGACAAGAGTTGCAAAGTAGCCATGGCTTAAAACCTGAATCCCAATGGTTGGTTGGTTCCTGGGATTTTCTGAGACTTCCCCCACATCAAGGTAACAAGTTAGTTAGGTAACCTTTAGCTGTCCACTAGAACCTCTTTTACATATCCAGAAATCACCTACTATTTCTCCAAAATTCCTCATAAAATCTGAAATTAGTTTACATATCAAACATACTTCCTCTGATGCCATTGAGGTCATCCTCAACGCCTATGAAGGACTTGGATCAGGACTTCAAACCTGGTCTTCATTGCTGTTTACCTTATTTTAAGTGTAAGCTGACCTAAGATGCCTAAATCTGAGCTAAAGTTAATCTCATGTGTGTAGTAGGATTACAAGCAGGTTGTATAGCTCAGCTAACACCCCCATCATAGTCCCATCTGGTATTGTCGTTTCGTGGAAAAGAGTGAAAACCTCATTCAAACCCACATCACATGAGCAGCCTTTCAAGGCCTTTTATCCCACGAAATTTCATGACTCTGAGTTTAACCCAAAGCTGGAGCGGAGATAAAGACCCAGTTTATCTGAGTTTAGAGAGAAATGAAATATTCAGGGAGATCGGTGGGAGCTTTGGCCTGTAGCTGCGCTGCATACAGAGAATATAATAATACAATATTTAGAATCTGTGAGAGTCCGCTCTAACGGCAGATTATGAACTGTCTTTAGAAACCGCAGGAGACCATCAGCTCTGATTAGCTCAGACTTCACATTTTCTGAACTGGAGCCAAAACTAGCCGGTGGCTATTAAACCATCAATGGTTTTAGTATTCAAACTCCCACTCGACCCACAACCCGCCCGCCCACCCGCCCGCCAACTCGGTGTGAGACTGTGTAATTGCGCTGTATATCACCAGTGAAAGCCAGGCAATCAGAAGAACCATGAAACGGCTCTCAGTTTCATTGTGGTTTCATTCAGATGGCTGCTTTTTGTTTTTCATTGCTCTCTTGCAGGCAGCATTCTCACTAATTACACAACAGGCCCAGCCTGAGGTCTCTGTTTGACTGTCATACCATCTGGAATACCCTTCAATAAAGAGTCTGCTGCCATTTCATTGTAGGGTTTGAGATAGCTTTGTCGCAGTACAATGAGCCCAATGAAGACATATTTCTCAGGATGTTGTGGGAATCAAGACTTTGTGGAAACTATAAAGCTTTCCTTTATTTCTCTGTTTATCTCCACTTCCCTCTCGCTTGGCTGACACGTGATTCTTCCTGGGCTCATCAGGGTTGACTCAGAGGTGGACTTAACACAAATCCAGTAAAGAGGTTAGCAGCCAACATCTCCAAACTAAAGGCTGACACCCCCATCCCAAAGTCCATGTCTCTAAATCTAAAGGTTAGCAGTCACTGTCCACCATCTAAAGGTATGAGAAGACCAGGACTCAGTCAAAGGGTTGGCAGTCGTTGTCTCCAAGGTTTGGGGGTCATCATCTCCCAGTCCAAAAGATCAGTGGTCACTGTCTTCACTAGCCCCTGCAACCCGACTCCAGAGAAGCAGTAGCAGATGGATGGATGTCTCCAGGTAGAGAGTTTCGTGGTCTTTGTCTCCTGGTTGAAAATGTTGGCAGTTGTCAGCTCTTCATCAAACGTTGGCGTCCTTTCTCGTCCAGCCAAAAGGTTGGCCGTCGTTCTTTGTTTGACAGCTTGGCTGATATTGTCTCCTAACAGACTGGTTGGCTGTCATAATCTCCTAATTGAAAGGTTGGTGGTCATTGTCCCCCTGTCCAAAAGCTGGCTGTCTTTGTACCTAATTTAAGGGAGGGTGGTTATTGGTCCACAGAGGCTGGACTAGGATTAAATGGAAAAATGAGACCTTCAAATTAAAGGTACAGGTTTATTAGTCTTTATGTCGTCTACACTTACACCAAAACCAATGTTTGAGTTTTAAAAATGCTCACATTTATCATCTCTGCTGTTGTGCACATAAGTTTATTGGATTTTACTCTTTAAATTCTCAGTCAGTTAATCTGGCACCTGCTAGAAAACTCGAATGCCACGTTGAACCAGTTTGAAAAACAAATAAAAACCAACCTCCAGTATGGTCCACTTCAATCTGCTTTGAATTGGGTAAATATGCATGAATGAATTGGCAATCACAAACTGCACTAGCTTCTCTTTAATCTAGTAATCTTGAAGATTTTTGATCGCACTTTTGTCCTAAAGTCTCTCTCGAAGTGTGCAATTGTCGTGAGCGCAGTGGGACAGTCGTGTACACGTCCCTTTTTAAATCACTTCTGTTTAGGTTCAGGAGACCAAAGGTTGCACTATCTGCAGTTGAGTAAATTTTATTTAATGGATATTTATCGGATCAATATCGGTATTGGCCGATACTGAAGGCTACAATATCGGTATGGTATCGGAAGTAAAAAAAATTGTATCAGGACAGCCCTAACGAAAACTTTAAAAAGTGTTGCTTTTACTTTCATCAGTTTTCTGTGTCGTCACCTGAATTAAACAGTGATCCAGAACAGGAGGAATTATACAAATATTATTAATAAAACATAAAAATAAGAGACAGGAAAGGTGAAGTGTTTCAAGGTAGACATCAAATACAGCAGATATTAAAATGTACACCTTTCAAAACAACGGCAGTGACCTTGTTTCCACAGTAAGGGCTCATAGAAAATTCTGTTAGAGAGTAAACAGCCCTAAAAAATACACAATGCACAGAGAGAGAGAGAGCAGAAAACAACAGAGGCAGATAAGCAGAGAGATTTGTAGACTTCCAGCCTAAACGGTATTTTTAAAGCTGAAGAGGAGCGAAGCGAGAGCTCACAGAGACGTAAAGGACTGTATATACAAAGAGTGTCTGCAGGGGAGGGAAATGGAAAACATCCATTCACAGAAAAAAAAGTTTAAAAGAGAGAAAGAGAGAGAGGAGGGAGACCAGAGGGGGAAAATGGCAGAAGATTCAGGACAGAGTGATGGAGGAGAGGAAAAGGGGAGATAAAAGTGGCTGAGGGGCCCGGCTCTTTCACCATCCATCTCCTCTGTGCTGCAGAGAGAGAGAGAGAGAGAGAGAGAGAGAGAGAGAGAGAGAGAGAGAGAGAGAGAGAGAGAGAGAGAGGCAGTCACAGGCTCAGCCATCAAGCACTTATTGACAGTACTGCAGCAGCCGCACACACACACCTATACAATACACACACATTAGAATAGCATTTACGACAGGCTTAGAGCTTCAAGGCAGCCCAGAGGGAGGACGGGCTTCTCTCTGCCTCTGCTGTTGTTAAGAGGAGCTCTCACATTTATTATTATTTTCACTTTTATTATACCAACATTATACAAACAATTAAATTTCTCTGCTTAAAACAAAAGAGTCGAGTTATTAAAACTTCTCCTGAAATAAAGAAGAAGAAAAAAGCGGGTAAAGTTTTGCAGCGGTTGTAAACTGCAGTCTTTTACAAGCAGCTGAACATGTTATATTTTAGAGCGCCATTATTCTTTATAATGTCACACCTAAAGCCATAAGGCTACAGGACAGCTGCTTAATGGCACTACAAGAGATAAAGACGGTGAAAACGCTGAGCTCAGCCGTGGGATGAAGGTTAGAAACCACAACAACAAACTGTACTTCTCTGAACGCACAGCAACAGTACGCACACATCACAGTTATAGGTGGCTAGGGTTGGGTATCGTTTGATTTTGAACGATTCCGGATCTGATTCCGATTCTTCATTTCAATTCCGATTCCTAAATATTCTCTATTAAAAGAATAATGCATGGTTTAAATGAGGGCGCTAACCAGAGTTCTTCTTTTTGGATGAAATTTCTGAACTTTTCCATGAAATTTTAAATTAAATTAACTTTTTAAGAACTTAACTTTGAATTTTTGCTGTCAGATCATTTTTCTATGAAAAAGTACACGGGCTAAAGTTAGTTGGATATTTAAGTTGACCCACCGTACACAGTATAATTTGTGCCCAACCCTATAGGTGACTTTTAAGTCGCTTTACTCTCAGTATCGTGTTCAAGTATCAGGATGAATTTAACGTCACAGGAGCTTTAAGTGATGAATCAGGCTTTTATCAGGTTTCAGTTTTGCAGAAAAAAAATATTTTAAAAAATCTGAAATGTTTAAGGATTGAAGCAAAACTGTGATAAATTTATCCCAAACTGCATCATCATTTTTATTATTATTATTATATTGTAAGATTGTGCACCAGATAAACAGTACAGATACACAACAATCAGACGTGGATAAAAACTGGAAAATTCACACGTCACTTGCCGCTGTCTGTGGGCGTCTGCAGAAAAACAACCCACTCAGGTTTTGATTGCACATTGTCCGACAGCTGTGTCGTCTCTTACATTTTTTGTCTCTCTCTCTTTATGTCTCTTCAGTGTTCGGTATCGGTCCAGTGTTCTTCTCTCTCTCTCGCTCATTTCCCAGCCTCATTCTGTCACTAGCCCCGCCCGCCTGATCAAGCCCCGTGTATACATCAAACCTGCACCATAAAGAAGCTGTGCAGCCAGCATGGAGGCGCTATTGGCAGAGCTATAATGGAGACAACGATTTATGGTCTGAAACAGGCATGTGTCTGCATTTCTGTGCGGGTGTGCATGTGTGTAGGTGTACATTTAGGGGAATCTAATGGACTCTTTCTAATTTACGTTTGAGATGAGAGAGAAGGAGAAAGAAAGAAAAACAGAGACTGAACTTAACGCAGGAAAAGAAAAAGAAGAAAGTGTTGGAGAGATTATATCTTTGGACAGTTAAAATGAGGCTTTCTGAATAAGGAAATATGTTTTTTAAAAGAAAACAAAGGGTTGTAGAATATAGAAATCTTAAAAAACAAAAAAAAGGCGCAATTTGAAGAAAAGTTTGTGGATTTTTGCACAAGCCGGGCTCATTTATGCTTCTTCCAGGACAAATTCAGGACGTTTTACTATGTAATTTGGTTTAGACAGTCTGGAATATTTGGACAATTTTAATAGATAAATCCGAAATGTGTTTTTTTTTTTTTCAAACCTGTAAAAATCCTTTTCTGACTTTGACCTTAATCTCTCAGTGACCTAGATTATGACAAACAGAGTTTCGACACAAGGATGGAAAATAGGAAAAAATACAGAAATAAATGTGATCAGTTTCCAGGTCTTAAAATGTGTGGACAATGAAAAATTAAGTATGGAAAAATATTTATGTTTCTAAACTTTTACCACAGTTCTAAAACACTGTTTTCTAAAATAGAAAAGTGGGTATTTCCAAAAATAAGGAACCGTGGACTAATATGTGAAGAGAACACACTGCTTAACTTCATTTCTGGCAAGATAAAAAAATAAAAGGTGTCATGAGTTCCCAATTTTGGAGGTTTTAGGTTTGGTCCATCATGTCCTTATCCAGTCTACCTTGAGCTTGTCTTCCTTAAGTGTGCAAAATTATGCATTTCAAAAAGGACGGATGGAAAAAAACAAGCTTCTACACAAAATTATTACGGTGTTCCTCAGGGCTACACTCTTGGTCCTCTTCTGTTTTCAGTGAAACAGTTCAAGTACTAACTCAGACAGTGTGAAAAGGTCCCAACTTCCTTTTAAGTACTTTATCTGTTGTTTTCATGTAAAAAAAAAAAACTTCTAAGCTTGCCATAAAAAGTGCTGAAATGTTGTCCTTTCCTATCCTGGATGTTCAAAAGTTCATCTATAAAGTCAAGAGTCATTGCACAGAATAAGAGCCATTAGAATGACAGAAAGAACAAGAAAACCAGCCCAATAAGTACCGTACCGAAACTGTCTGTCCAACCAAAGCAGTATACACATACTGAACCATATCAACTCTCTCAACAGGAACAAGGTAATCATTTTTCTTACCCTGCAAAGTCATCCCCAAACACTCGGTTCTTCCTTTCCCAACAAACACCCAAACTTTGCTAACCCTAACCCTCCAAAGAGAGAAATGTTGGAAACCGCTTACTTTGACATGACGAAGATCAAGAGCCAGGACTAATATGATGGCTGGGATGAGACCAGGGGAAATGACGGAGCGAGCAGCGCTGGAGTTGGACTTTCATGCTGTCGAAACACCAAGTCCAGGTGATCTGAATCAAGCAAAAGACAGAAACAAAGAAGGGTTAGTCAGGTCTGCATGGACAGAGTTTGACAGAAACTGTTACACAAGTATTTTCATGGAGTAACTTTGACTCACAGCACAAGGAGAAACACTTTGGTAGTTGTATATCTACGTGTGGAACTTTTAAATTGAGTGAACAGGTGCAGACCAGAGGAGTTATAAAGGCGAGAGAGATAGATGGACATCTGTGAGAGAAGATAAAGGAAAATAGGAGGCAGAGGCTCCCAGACTCTCCGGTCAGTCAATCTTCCTCTCGTTCCACGGTTCATCTTAAACGTCTGTGTCTCATATGTTCCGGTAGATTTTGTTTATTGTATGTTCTGTGTGGCGGACTTTGCTGCAAACCTAATTTCAAGGACAATAAAGTCTGAAAGTAGATTTAGTGCCAGAGACAGCGGGAGAGGAGAGGTGCTAAAGGTGAATCGTTGAATAATGGAATACTTTGGGAGGCGAGAGAGGAACGGAGTGATGGACGGAGGCAGATAGAGGTAAGTGAAAGAGCAAGTGAGGTCAGTCTGGTTTCATGAAATGTTGACAAATGAGCTCAAAATGTTTAAATGCAAAGAGCTTTGCGTAGGAAAATAGAGGAATATATTCCCCTGTTGGGGAGGATTAGAAAGGGAGTAGATCAACTTTCAAACACGGTGATATCGCCTCAGCGTGTGAGCATCCCAGGAGGAGTTTTGGAAACTTTTTGACTAACATCCAAAACCCTTAAAAGTACTTTTTACTCTCACTTTTGTGGTGTTGGCGTTCCTGTTCAGATGGCACCGCTCCTGTCGTTCAACAGCAAAGCCAAAATATCCCTCGCTGTGGGTGTTATTTGGGCATTTTCTCCATAATGATTTTATAAATAAAGATTTATAAATAAAGAAATGATTTTTGAGGAGGAGGATATGATAGGGTGACCATACGTCCTCTTTTACCCGAACATGTCCTCTGTTTGGGGGCTGTCCGGCCTGTCCAGGGGAAGTTTATAAAATCCTTCAAATATCCGGGTTTTGTATGGAAGTTTGTGTCCAGTTTGTGTACCGTGGACTACCTGGAGTTAGAAGTGTGTAAAAAACACTTCACCCGACCCGAAAATCCTCCAAATTTTGGGGATTCAGAATATGATCACCTTTGGATATGACAAACATGTACAGGAATAATCAGTGCTGAAAAGTGGTCTGAAAATGTTCTGTCTGAGCTCAAACTAAGGAAACAAAATGCGTAAATAAAACAGAATTTTAACCCTGAATCCATGTCAAATATGATGACCTGAGAAACTTACTCACCAAATCGCTCACCAAAAGTCAGGGAATAAAAGACGCAGCAGGATGAGCAAAAAACTGGATTAAATTTGATGTTTCAAGCTGCTAATTTTGTCTCAAAGCCTGGAAAAGAGGATGAGATAGCTTCTATTTGGTGACGTGTAAGCCCATGTGTTGTCGGCATATACATATTTATATATATGACAAAATACTTAAACTTTAAACTACAATAAAGACCCCAAACTAAACTTTAAAATGGTCCAGTTTTACTCAAAGCAACCATACACATAAACAGGTGTTCATATTTCCTCTAAAATGCATGACACTTCGTAGCTCTAGGAGATGTTATTGAAAACTTTCTGCATGTACTTTATTCTTAACCTGGTCCCAGTCAAGACAAGAGACCGCACACTAAAACACAACAGAGTATCATGCGCTCATATTTGAATAAAGAGAATGAATAATAGGCGTGCACATACTCTACACAGGAACACAAACACATAATACCATCACAGAGATGCACACACACACAATACACCAGGACAAACATTTGCACTCACACAGGTTCACTGAATGCAAATGTAAGAGTGCAATCTCTCTCTCACACACACACACACACAGATGCACGCCACCATTATACAGTGTATCCATACCAAGCCATGCATACACACACAAGCACTAACTCTTCATATACGCATATGAAAACACACCTGCACTCAAGTAATATGAATACATTAGTCATCTCCATAAATGCATATATTGTCTGCAAACACACAAACTCTACAGACACACACACACACTCAGTCAGGGGCAGAGAGCTGTGACACACAGACGCTGATGCAGCTTAATGACCAGAATAATTTAGAATAAAGCTTCATACTTACTCCCCCATCAAACACGCACACACACACACAAATACGCCGCTCACGCTCCGCCACCCACAGCGCTTAGCATCCAGCTCATTCAGCTCACATGAATTTTTAAAGGACCTCCTTTATTACTCTTTGGTTTTATTTGCGAACAATAACAGCGTGGTGAGTAATACCCTCATGCGTAGGAGCAGATATTCCAGCGAGGGGGTTTATGAGCGTGCACGCCGCAGCCCCACACTCTCAGATATTTGCTGAATGGCAATTACAGTTCAGCACGGTTGGTGATCTGCGTGTTTAAGTGCAGCCATGATGCAGGGATCTGACCGAGAGGAGGGTGTCCTGCTGTCAAATGTTATGTTAGTCCTGCAGATGCCTTCACCTCATTTCTATTCACAGGTATGAGGTAGATGGGTGGGAGAATATGGAGAGAGAAGATGGGAAACCCATTCAATACTTACTGTCAGCATTGAGATACTGTACTGCCTGAATGAGAGGGGTTTTCAGCAGGGTCTGACATTTTCTCCGGTGGAGATGTGCATCAAAATTCACCCTCTGGGCTCCTTTAAGGATTCAGTTCATTTACACCTGGAGAGAGCCCTCAGTAAATCTGTCCTGAGTATGGGGGAGGGGAGGAAGTGTCTGTCATTCGCCTCCAGTGTTCCCAGTGGTTCCCAGCTGGGATTCAAGGCCGTTCACATATTTATGACCCAGGCAAAAGCAAACTGAAACACCCAGCGGTCAGAGCCCAGAGGTGTCACACTGTACGTCAACGGCTTACCGGCGAATGTTCAATTACTTTGCTCGGCATCCCCTGGAGTGCTGCATGATTGCTCCTTTAAGAGAAGCAATTTGATACTGTACATTACACCAGGAGCCAAAGGCCGTAGCTCAAAGCCGAGAGGAACACTTGGTAAACAGGATGCAGAGCGGTTATGGAGGAGAAAGGGAGAAGTTAATTTACTGCTTCCAGCCCGATGCAGCACTCTTTACTGCTGCATGACTGCGCCAGCAGGACGCAAATGTTCTCCGTTTCCAAAGAGATGGAAGTGACGGCGGCGTTTCTCACTGAACTCAGTGGATCCCTCTTAATTTACGACCTTCAAGAATCAAACTCTGGGGACGAACAACAGCATGTACGCACAGGTCAGTGAGAAAGTACAGCAACTGACAGAGTACTTTTTTAAACAAAGAGGCGGGAACTACTTTCCTGTAGTTCCTTAAGACTCCTCAGTCAGCGTCTGAGCTCATGTGAATATTTTTGAGTAAGTAGGTTTTTCTTTTTCAGTTTTAGATCTCTGAAAATTGAGGTGCATGTGGCAGTCGTTTACTCGTATCATGCACACCCCTAAGAGACAGGCTATCAGTTTACGTCTGCTTGGTGCTTGTTTGCAAGAACATCTAACTCCGTATTACTCCATCTTACCCTTTTTATTGTGATTAATTGCAGTTCCTTCAGTGTACAGATGGTCTTGTCTGACACCTATGACCTCTTACTGCTACTACCATTAAAAAATTAAACGAACAATTGCTAGTTTTTCGTCAGTGTTCTTGTTTGCTTTCATTTGGGTAAATTGGGTTAATACTTCACAACTTGTATGAGAGATCAACAATAAGGAGGCAAAATTCACATTTTTCTTAATAAATCAAAACAATTACTCCTTTATTTGTTATGCAAATGCAACAATATGTTTCACAGAATAAGTAAACACATTAAAATCCCATTTACGCTGTGAAAGAAGAATAGTATCATCAACAAAAGAGGAAACTTTACGATGCAAGGGTGCTTTTTTTTTTTAAATCAAAATGCTGAGAAAACAAATAGAGCCATATTATTTACCACTGATGTTAAAAAAAACACTAAAAACTCTCATCTTACCCTCAGCATCACCAAAAGAACGACCAACCACAGTCCACCAAAACGTCCACTTAATGTTGGTCCCCTGTTGTTGACTTGGCAACGAAACCAAAGTCCTCTGTTGTGTACGTTGGTGAGTAAACACACACAAATTAAACTTTTACACCAGTTAAGATCCATTGATTATGAAAGAATAATCACCAGAGATGATCATGGTTTGAAATAGATGAAAACACAACCGATAAGAGTCCCCCAAACCCTTCTGCTCTGATTGGTCCCCACTTGGTCACTTACGAATAAAACCAAAGTCCTCTGTTGGCAGGGTAAATGAGTATTCAGACACACACGGGTGTGTTTTATCAAAGTTATAGAAATTAAAATCAATTTGGTGGACAGACTCATTAAAATCCTAACATTCGCCAAAACAGGTCCTAATATAAAGTCCTGCAGCGATCTGGAGAACCAAATGATCAAAACGTCTTTGAATTCAGTTTAAAATCAGCTGTTGAAGGATTAGATAGTCTGGAAAAACTGCTCTACTGGAGAAGTCATAACAAATCTGAGACTGAAAGAGGAGGAAAGGGGTTTTAAGCCAGAGAGAAAGTTCAAGACCTTTGGAGAGAAAATAGCGATTAATAAAGTTGATTGAGTCTTCACACACCAGTGGGCAGCTGAAACCGGTCCTTTAGAGAGAGTCTTTGATGCAGTGAGCGGACGGACAGCAGTGGAGGAAGAAGTCGAAGCAGAGGTGGTGGAGGGTGACATCATTTGTGGAAAGGCTGTCAGGGCGATCACATCACAAATCCCTCTGACCTTTGAAACCGTGCCTTAAAGATTGAGGCTCAGGCTGTTTCCTCTCCTCTCCGTGTGATGGACGGCTGTCTAATCTGCTCCTCAGATGACTCAGTCAGCCTCAGGTACCTGCTTCAGACCAGGATTTCTCATCTTTTTGGTGATTAATGTTGGCTACCTTTGATATCTACACACTTAACTGTTGTAATCTGTATCATTAAAGGGACAGTCCGTATTTTAAGCAGTGTTTCATGACATACTTGTCAGGCAGTGTAAGGGATACCGACCAGAGAAGCGGCACATGACAACCCCACTTGATCAACTCCACCATGAAATTTAGCTAATTCTACGAAACTCAAACCCCAGAGTTTTATTCTTGCACAATTTCTGGATCCAACATTTAAGTGATTTTTTTTGCCAATCAGCTGTTTGGGTCTGCAGACTTCAAAAGAGACCAAAATAAACCAACCTGACACAGGAACACTAGCATGCTGTTTACATAGACACAGCCGCGAAAAACTGCACAAACAAACAGGTGGTCTGATGCAAAATAAAACACTAAAAATGTTCCACATAGAGCAAAAACAAAACACCTGCTTCAACAATATTTAACTGGACTTTAACAAAAATAGCTTAATTACAGATGCCACTACCTCACACAACCAAACTCAAGATCTTGTCCTGCCTCGCACTCTCTTAGATCAGACATCCGACAGTGTAGGGATGTATCAATTACCGGTAAAATGATAAACCGCGGTAAAATGCCTGACAGTTAGTACTACCGTTTCAAATTTCAATTACCGTTAAAACCGTGTTTGATTGCCACACTCTGGAAACGCTCAAAGATTGCTCAGTGCTGAAAAGAGCAGCCGCACACAGCAGTCCTTCGGACACAGGTTGCCAACAGTGTTGCAGAGATTTTTCCGCTGTCAAAGAAAACAAAGTCCGAAGTCTGGGCGTATTTCGGCTTTTACAAAGGGTCGCAAGGGTTGCCAGGAAGCTTTTGCGCATCCCAGCAACCAGCATGTCATCCAAGAGGCTATTCAGTTCCAGCGCACACATCATTTCCCCTCGCAGATCACGACTTAAACCAGACAAAGTAAATCTGCAGCCATTTTTACATTTCAATCTCAAGTAGTGAACAAAGTCAGCAGCAGCACCTTATGGTGAAGAAAACGGACAATCGCTTCATTTGATTAGTTTACATATTTGATGTTATTTTAAACTCCTGCACTTCACATTTGTTTACATGTGGTTGTTTTGTTTCATATAATCGTGTCGCTCTGTTCTATATTTATTAGAGTCCATCTTTTTGAGCACTAAAGATTCTTACAGTTTGCACAATAAAGGATGTCAGTTTATATAAATTTTATTTATTTGTTATTATGTTAATTTTTATGCCACTGGCACATTGTACTTTGTTTTTACAAAGTACAAAGTACCAGTGTTGATGACCTCTGGCTCTTAAAAGGCCCCATCTTTCATTTTTTAAGCGTATCTCTCCTCTGTCATTTAAGGTTAAGGAAACGTTCATTCTATGTGTTATTTTGATTGTTTTTTCAAAATAAAACCTTGTTAAATGATTTCAGGGCGAGTATAAGTACTTTTTATACATTTTGAACATATTTCGGCAATACCGTGATAATATTGATAAATGTGCTTCTGTGGGGCAGTATAAACATTTTTGGCCTTGTTTTATACGTTTCATCGATGAAACGGAAAGTTACAGCCGATAAAAGAAGAGAAAACATGAAGGTAACAGCTGCAGCTTTACCCTCACTGGCCAATTTCCCACTCACTCTGAAAAATGTAGATTAGCTTTTCCATACACTAGTTCATAGGTGACCACTAACAGGTGTTTTTGGAAGGACTTTTGTTAAATCCACGATGATTATGCTTTTATGGTAGTAAATTAGTACTTTTGACAAAGAAAGAAAACCTCCTGATGTCTTTAACAGCATCTGTTTATGTTAAAGGTGCTTTTCTGAAACAAAACCATCATCTAAATCAGCCTCCTGCCTTTATACTCTCAAGCATCTCCGTCAATATTTGTTCGTTTCGGGTCTTACTCTCCTCTTACATCATGGTCCCTTGAGTGACAGGGAGGGTTTCAGCGAAGGTAAATGTAACAGGGGAGGTCGTGGCTGATCTCTGAATTCAGAGCAAAGATAAAACCTGCAGGAGAGTCTCTTACACTGGAGTGTGTATCCATCCTGAGCTGACGAGCACACCGATTATTTGATGAGCACCCTTTCTTCTGCTTCTTCTAGTGAGGATCTCCCAGGATACTTTTCAATAACCTCAGCGATGATTTCTCTTTATCTTCATCTTGATTTTTCTTCACAGAGACTGACAGCGATGACTGAATAAAAGAGTCCGACATATGCGGGGAGTGTTCCCCTTTCCCACGGTGGTCCAGTCTGTGTTGTAGCTGCGTAGTATTGCTGATCTCTTCTTTTCTTTGAATTTGAGAGACTTTGAGAGATGTTTTCAGGCCACTGTGTCATCTCCTCTGCCTCTTCTGTTTTGAACCAGTTTTTCCAACATCCCATACCATCTTCCACCTGTCCCACTGAGATATTTCCTCCACCTTTTCAAGCCACCTGCTCCGGGTCCCGGTTGAACACCTGCTGCCGACAGACATTCCTCTCAAGACCTGATTCATTGAGGTTTATGCAGCTTTGCACATGGAAAACCTGTGCATATTAAACAAAAAGCATCTAATTCACAAAGTATATGCAAAGAGTTATATGCACCGAAAGCTGCTAAGTAAAACAAATAGTATCCTGGGGCATGGCTGCTATTGTGCATATTTACATAAGCCATTATGCAAATGAACCTCATTCCAAAAATGACTATTTCACAAACATCAGTGCTAACAGCCATGCTCGGTGAGAGTGACTGAGACTGAGTCTGCAGCATTTGTGAGGGACAGAAAGCTCAAAAGTCCCTGTTATCATGACAACAGCACCACCCATAGACTATATTATGGACAACTTGGCTCCGCCTTCAGTCATTATTGCTCTCAGTATTTCCAGAATTTTCTCCACTTCCTGGAGCCACCACTTGCGCAGTACCATTGTACGCATTCGGCGGGTGAGTCGCTGTGATTACGCTCGGCTCAAACAGCGTATCCCCTCGGGTGAGCTACGCAACCTTCGTACGCCAATAGGCTGTATCAGGTGTCAATCATAGAAAACTTGAACCCCCTAAGAACTTTTAAAAATGGAGCTGTACGGAAAAAAAGAGGACTTGATCACAAACCAGTCTGACAGTAACTACATGTCAACATCACAAGCAGGGGGGAGAAACATTTATATTCTGTGTCATTAATGTATAAAGTTTGTCCACAGCTCCATAGGGATTACCGGAGGAGGCGGGATTTATGATCTATACTGCAGCCCGTCACCAGAGGGTGCTGTTCTTGCGTTGGTTCCTCCTCTGGGTGGTTTATTTGTGAATATAGTCTGTTCACTTTGGTTAGATGTCACTTTTACTTAAATAATTAGAAATTAGAGGGGCTTTCATGCAGAGTTGATTCTGGTGACCTCAAAAAAGGGTACTGTTGTTTTTTTCCATGAAGAAGACTTCACCTAAAAATCTATTATATCATAATGTAGTCGATGTCATTAGCACAAATTAAAGGATACTGCATTATTATTATGACTCTGAGTGGGTTATTATTGAGTTGTTGTGTTCAAAGTGGAATCAAAGATGAGAAATGTCTTTACATGAGATCAAATCAGATGTGCCTACCTACAAATGTTGTTCTTTTTGGCTGTAAATTTACTGTAAATTACAGACGACTAGTTCCACCACTTTCTCAGTGATTTCCTGGTGATTTACTGTAAGTATTTCAGAGTAATTTACTGTTCCTGTATTGATTTCACATTAAAATTCAAAATTACAGTATTATACTGTTAACATTACGGTTAAATCCTGTAAAGTGATGATACATTCATTAAAAGTAAAATATTACAGTGAAATATTGTAAAATTCTGCTGATAATTTCCAGCCTTGGTTTTATCTGCCTGTTAGTTTCAGGGCTATTGATGATTTAACAAGGTCCTAAATGGTTGGTCCTATTTTGCAGAGGAAAAAAAGTCTCCCTATCTTTCTTGCCGCTCCATTTCAAGAGGCAAAGCAGCCCTCGAAAATGAGCGGTAGAGGGGTAAAAATGAGAGATGGGACTGAGCCCGAGTCTGCAATTTAGGTCAGTGTGGTATTATCCTGAAATATAGCAGAGCAGGTGAAATACTGTGTTAATATAGAAGCACCTCAAAGACAAAGTGCAGGTCTGCACTGGAGTGGATATACTTTCTTACTTTCCTCCTCAGCCTCGGCTGAAATGATTGCCGAGTTAAACCGGCTTTCAGATTGACCATTTTATACCCAACAAAACTGCAAAACAGCTCAGACGCTCCACCACAGAGTTATTATGTGCTAAAAGTTCAAACCCAGGATGATAATAAGAGGCGGGGATATCATTATTACTAACACCCACAGCCATATTAACACACACACGTCCTCAGAGAGTGTCCCTCATGCAAAGAACAGTTCTAAGTGCATGATAGACCGACTTTCATATCACTAATTAGTCCCTGTTTGTTGTGCAGTTTGGTCCTGATAGTGTTTAAACCACAGAGGCCTTTATTTACCTTCTCTCCTCCACTACTTACCTGCATCCAAGGGCATTTTCTAACATCCTACTATCAACAAAGATCCCAGCTTGTGTAAGAACAGAGAAAACAAACCTTCAGCAAGGATTTTAATGTTTGTCAAAGCAGCAGCAACGACGCTCGCAGCAGAGGTGGTAATAACGGTGGATTACAAATTCTTATCGTGTCTTTGCCATCTGCTCCAGATAAACAGAGCGGAGGTCTGCCTGCGCCGCCTCAGCCTTTCATTTCTCAAATCTGTCGCCACCAGCTGGCACCTCGGCCGCGGTAAGGTGTTCAATAAGAGCAGGCCACCAACCTGGCGTTTTCAAGGTCAAACAGCAACACAAATTAACAAGAACACCGAGCTAATACCGTTTTTTTCCTGTCTGAGGAAGAGTCAGGAAAAAACTTCACAACAGAGACACAAACACGAATCTGAGCAACAATATCTGCTGCAATGTTTAACTCAAAACAAACACTACGCAGCCGGGGGTTGAAGGGTGTCCAGTTCAGCAGGCAGAGGATCGCATCGCTGCTTTTTGCGGATGATGTGGTACTTCTAGCTTCGTCGAGCAGTGACCTTCAGCTCTTGCTGGGCCAGTTCGCGGCCGAGTGTGAAGCCGCTGGGATGCGAATCAGCACCTCTAAGTCCACTCTTGATTTACTGGTCGATCTACATGCCAATCCTCACCTATGGCCGTGAACTTTGGGTAATGACCAAAAGAACAAGATCGCGGATACAAGCGGCCAAAATGGGTTTCCTTCGCAGGGTGTCCGGGCTCGATAAAACTGGATGGAGGCTAATTTTTTTCTGCCCTCGATCAATCCTTTCAGCGACTGTAACCCAAATACTCACAAATAAAATTAAAAAATACAGACAAAAAGTATATTATTGTGAAAGTTCTTACCATTTTAGTCACAGAGAAAGTGAGCTAGATCCCGTACACTGATGAAACCAACAGAGTGGTTAAAAATACAGAGATTTTTAATTGCAGTGCAGTATCTTACCCAGAAGATGGCACTCTGAGACACAAGTGGCCACTTCAGTGCATAGTGAGACGGGCTAGTCAAGCAAAAACACTTTTTATTTCGTTTTTGAAATGGTTGGACACTTTTATAGAGCTGGTTTGATTTGGAAAAACACGCCTCAATTCAAGACAAGCGTCCAGCAGAGGTGGGCGGGACAAGTGTCCATCTGTACCTCACAACCAGTAATGCTACTTCGAGCTAGGTCTCAATACTGCATGAGTAGCTGGGGTGGTGGCAAGAGCAGTTTGTAATATATGGAGAAACGCGTCTGCATCAAAACTGCACATTGCTGAACACAATGAGAGTATTAATGCACAAACAGAGTTTAAAAAGGCTTTTAGGTTTAAAGTTCCTGTGAGTCATTTTTGGGCTGGTTATAAAACACACTGAAGTCAATATTTATGTTTCATAATGATCTAAAAAAGGAGGAGAGACGGTTTTCTAGTCTCCGCTTAGTAATTTTAACCATCTAAAACCACTGGAGGGGAGTGTTAAAGTAGATAAGATGATTTTCTCAAAAACACCAACTTTAAATCAGCAAAGACGACTTCGTTCAGAACAGACACGGACCAAAAGTTTTAAACTGCTCTATAAATTCACCCACATATATGAGATGCTGTTCTAAAGTCTTGGGAAAAGCAGTTTCAAGCATCATCCTGATCAAGTTTCTGCAGTCAGTGGACTTTGTATTTAGCTTCTTTGCAGCAGCACCTTTTTTTCCCACTGAGCAACAACCTCTTCACCCACAGTCACACCATCTTCTCCTTAAGGCAGCGGTTGTTTTTGGACTGAAGTCTTTTCAGTTGAACCAACACTCATCTTTATTTACTAAATAGTGACCCACGGTTGTCTTGAAACCCCAGGCGTGTGGTGGACAGTGCTGATGTGTGTAAAATGCATTTCTTCTGCTTCGGTACCATGTAACCACACTTTTGACCCCCTCAGCCATTATTGCAATTTCTTTGTTGTTTACTTTTATAACTATTTGCTGTTCACACGCTTAATCAGACAGTCTATTAATGTATTAATAACTATAACTTCACTTCATGGACCCTTGAGACCTGACTGCAGACTGGATAAGCTCAAATGTTACTGATTTTCAGACTTTAAAAAATGCTCTAACAGGTATTTAATGGACATGGTTATCGATTTCAACCTCTACTCTGTGGGCAAACATGTACAGTATCACTTTGTTGATCTTGTCCAGTTGTATTTTTTGGCAAATTTCTGAGGTTTCTAAGATTTCTAAGGTTTGAATCAGACTTTGTGGTTTTTGTCACAAAACTGTGAAAAGTTTCAGAACTGAAGAGTGGAGAGTTTTGTTCGGTACTTAGTATTCAATGAGGATTAGAGGAAGCTAATGCCGACCTTTAAAAGTCAGATCCACTCCAGTTATGAGTCACTCTGCTCTTTTTCTTTATGTGGTCCCCGACCTTGACGTATCATTCAGCCTAATAAAGCTGGAGTTGTGACGGAGGCCGGCGGAGGTCTGACACATTTGTGGAAATAAAACAGGAGAACGAAACGCTGTTCACATTTTTATTTGATCCAAGTTTGACCATCAGTGGAGCCGTGGACTTAAAACTTGATAATGTTAACTTAATCATGTGCAGCAATGCAAGGGAAACTCTTATTTTATAATGTCAAAAATATATCAGACAAATCTCTTACTTTAAGATGCAAAATTTAGTCTGAATGAGTCTGATGGTTTGTTCATGACCACAGATGATGTTGCTTTAAGTATGAGGCGGGTGCATGCTGGGTTTCTTCACACTGCTATTGCCAAATGGATCAACAGGACACTACATGGTTCCGGATACAACATTTAACATTTAAACTCCCAACAATGTCCAAGTCTGGAGATGTCTGACTGTTTCCTTTAAGAACCGATGATCATGTCCTCCTCGCTGAGTTAACGCTGCAGCACAAAGAGCTGATTTTCTCATGATAAAGCTACAAGCTCCTTCAAGTTATTCAGTTTTTCATCCCAGACATTCATCATGTGACGATCAGTATTGATCTTTGAGATCATTTATGAGCGACTCGGAGATGAAAAGCTGCTCCTTCGAGTCATGCAAGTCCTTGTTCAAACTCACAGCTGATGAAGTAACTTTACTAAAGGCTGACAGCCATCTCTTAATCCAAATATGCATACAAGTAAATTTCATGTTGTGGATTTAAGGGGGAAGAAGCAGAAATCTTAGTAAGCCAATACAAAGGTAAGTTCTCTGTTTTTCTGTTTTTTCTGTTTTTCTCTTACCGATAAATCAGTCTCTTTAAGGCGTCCCTGATCGTCTTTGGGAATATTTCCTCTTCTCTCTCTCCACTCCGACCGTCTCGCCTGCAGGTGCATTTCTTAATCAGACTCCCAGATGTGACGGTGTGCTGCAGAAGGATTTACTGTTTAGCTGCCAGCTCCTGTTAGGACGGGGAAGTACACACGAAACGACAAGACAGGGGGAGGAGGAGGTTAGCCAATGACCGCACTTAAACTGCGTACAGGTGGTTTTTTCCTGTTGTCACGGCGATTGCTACAATCATTTCTGACTCTAACCACTAAAATAAATATGTCAATCAAGAACTGATATCTTCAGATCCTAATTTTACTCCTAAACTTTAGTTAAAACTATGTGCAGTACAGGTTCATCTGTGACATTAGAGTGTCATAGTTATAATGATGCTAAATGAAGAAATGAACTGATGTCAATATTCAAATTCAGGAGACTCAGATAAAGTTACTCAAAATTATTGTATTGGAAAATTAAAAACACACAAATTAGATAATCACAACAACCAACAATGATGACTCCTTGTCATTGTTGGTTGTTGTGATGATTTAATTTGTGTGTCTAGGATTTTTTTCCTTTAAAACTCTGTGTTTATGTCCAGTCCACAAACAAAAGAAAAAAGTACCAAGAGTCCTTGGAGTCCCTTTTTTGTTCTCTAAAAGTCAATTTATATCAATCAATCAATCAATCTTCATTTATGTAGCACTTTTCATACAAAACGTTGTAGAACAAAGTGATTTACACAGCAGAGGAATAAAAGAAACAAAGAATACTCTGATCCACGCCAACTCAACCCTCCATTCCCACCACAACAGAAACGTTTATTAAATGCATGAACTTAAAAAGGGCTCGATTTCACAGAAACAGATAAGTGGACAGAGCGCACTGAGGAGACGCCATTTTAAAACTCAAGATAAGGAAACACTGAAGGTTTAAAATCTAAAAACAAAGTAACATGGAATGAAATTTAAGAAATAATAAATAAAATGACATAAAAACAACAGCAAAAGATATCAAAATAAGAGCACCAAGATAGCTCAATAAAAGATGATCCTGTCATTAAAACTAGAAGAGATAAATGTTAAAACACTTCAAGTTAATGATATAAAATTAGTGAAAAGCAAAACTGAAAAGGTACATTTTCAGTTTGGTTTTAAAATCATTAAGATTTATCATATAAATCATCAAATATCATATATCTATAAAGGGAAAAGTTCAGTTGGTCCTACCAGCCATGAGTGAGGGGTAGATGATGATGATGATGAGGAGGAGGAGGAGGAGGAAGAGAAATGTTGATTATTTAAGGAGAATTCTGGATTAATTCACCATCGAGAATCAAATTCCGGGTAAATCTGTCCTGTGTGACAAAACCAGAACAACTTTTAAACTTAACAAGAACTTAAATATATGAACATCGGCGCCATTTTGACAAGAACACTTTAAATACTTTTAGAACAAACATCATGACATTAATCTGTCATTATAATCTACAGCTGGATAATCTCACTCACCAAATCACTGTCTGTATAATCTGAAATAAACCGTGGTCGAGTCTGAGCGGTCCCTCTAGTTGTTTAAGCAGGAGTTTAATTCATTACAAACGTTTATCTGATGTCTCTGCAGTTATTTTTAACTAACTTTAAGAAACTCTGTTCGGTCATATTCTCCATTCAGCGTCTCCCTCCCGCCCGTGTTTCACTTCCTCTTTCAAAATGCTGCATGTGTGCTACCATTGGCTGGTAGCGCTCACGCGAGATTTAAAAACGTGATTTGACAAAACTCCGCTGATATCATGGAGGAGGATTTAAAGAGTCACAAACTGATTACATTTTAAAACAAAATTACAAAAAAACTATTTCAACACAACATTATCGATTGGATTGATTTTTTTCATACTTTTTTACCTCTTAATTCTTTTTTTTCTTCATAAAAATATTAATTATTTAAAAATTAATCTGGTCATTTTGAGATCTGAGTTACATTTGTGTTGACTTTTAAAGCTCCTGTGAGGGACTCTTAGTATGCGTAGAGTTTGGTACCCATTCAGGCTGCAGCCAGGCCCCTTATAACCACCCGAGACATGACCTTTAGGAGAGATCACATGCTGTTTTTTAATTATTATTATTATAATTATATAATTATAATTATTATCCACACCAGAATAACTTACAAAGAGCAGAACAAAAAGATCTGGTGATGCTGCTACGCTCCAAAACTGCTAAACAAACTTCCAGAGGGTCTGCAAATATAGAAATCTTTAAACGTAACCTAAAAAACTCATATATTTAGCCTGGCTTTTATGTAAAGCTCTATTATTTTAATTACTATTATAATTTATTTATCTTTTAGTATCACTTTTTACCTTATTTTATTAATATTCAAGTTTATATTTTGTCGGTTTAGTTTATTTTAATCACTTTAATTTTTGTTGTCCTGATGTAAAGCTCTTTGAGCTGCAGTTTCATTTGTATGAACAGTGCTGTATAAATAAACTTTTAATGATTGATTGATTGATATTAACTGAGGCATTTTCATATTAATATTATAGAAAACAACTAACCAGTGAGTTCACAATAATCATGTACCAAACACAAGCTCCAGGTGATAGTAACATTTTTTTATTGTGACTCTCTGCTGCTCAGAGCTGCTCTCTGCGCTCTCTTCCTGACATCCCCACATGCATCACACGATGTTCTGGATGATGAAATAAAGTCTTTATAATTTTAACATGAAGCTGATTCATGACAGATGTGGCAGACTTAACAGTTCATGACCAGCTAACCTCCTGGAGTGAGAATAAAGCTCAATTCCTCATCACAGCTGGTAAAAATGTCTCTTACCTTCAACAATAAAAGTAAATAAAGGCCCCGGCTTGTGTTTGTGGATTTAAGGTGAGTAGTCCTCTTTTTTCCCCGCTGGCATGGCGTAGAAACATCATCATGTAAAAATAATACAATCAGGAACTACATGGAGAAATATACTGAATATTTTAACAAGGACATGGATGTATACTCATGCACACACTCTCTCACTCCTCGCCCTGGCTCAAAGCAAGAGCGAGTATATTCCCCCCTCTGAGGCCTGACAGGACATTAACACCTGAACACCTCTGGCAGATGGAGAGGAGGACATTGTGGTGATGAGACAGAGGGGACAAGGCAGCCTATTTTAGGTTATTTTCTGGTCTACAACTCTTTAACTGTAACCCAGAAAGACATAAAGACACATCAGTGTGACCGGGATGACATTTAGGTTAGGTTAAAGTTTCACGAGTGGCGAAATTAAACCGTCAAAGCAGCAAATAAAACACATTCGCAGGATGAAGCTCATTATAAATGAGTATGTTACGGGGAGAGCATTTAGCTTTCAGTCCCAAACAATAAAAAAGAGAAATGAGAGAAAAAGAGAGGAGCTGCTGCTGCGTCTGTCCCTCCGTCCTCCTCTGAATCACTTTTACTGTCCAGATGACAGAATGAAATTAGTGACGTGTGTGCTTTTGAGTTTGTCCGCGGGCTAAATCAAATTACCGTGCTCTCATGGAGAGGGCTGTTTGTTATAGAAAACTCCTGCAGTCCTGACGTTGAAATTACAAAGCTGATTGCCTGAGCTCCTCCATCAATACTAATGCCATCTGGAGAGAACTGAAGGACAGTATTAAAGCTGGAACAGAATAAATTAGACTACAACTTGTTGCTGGAGGCAGAGAAAGAGAGCCACAATATCAAAAAGTAGATCTAAATGACTTCAGAAGACATAATGTCACCGTGTGATGAGAGGGGAAAAACACTGCTGTCAACGGAGCCTTCATTTCTCACAGCTGGAGGGTTTCACTCTGAAATTAGAGGGACAGCACATGAGAAACACTTTTGAACCTGAAAGACTCCCGTATTTAAAGAGACGTGCAGCTTTCTGGAGTAAAAATATATATATATTTTAAATGCTTCCCGATTTAATCACCTCTCTGACATCATTTTTTGGAAACTAGACAGGTCATTTTTGAGTCCTGGAGAGTGCTTGAATATCTTTCAATACTTTCAAAAGGTGAAAGTCAAAAGCATTGGTGCTACTGTAGATGCCAACAGACGACCAGCAAACACAATGTTTGCAGGACTTCTACAACTAGGATAAAGTGACATAGTCCAGGACCCGAGGGAGGACAGTTTAGCGATGGCGCTACAACACGCTACAGCAGGTCCGTTTGACAAGAAACACTTCTGTTACAGACACTTGTCTTACTTTGTTAAAGCGGTTTACCTGTCCAGCAGAAAGGTTACAGGGTCACCAAGATCCCCAAGCGTCCCCCATCGTTTATGTTGACCCGGCTTTTTAGCTCTTGTCCGGTCTACCTCCGTTTTAAGCGCCTGTTATTCCTCCAGAGTCTCCGGTATTTACTTTGTTTTCTCGCTTGTGTCGGCAGTCGTGGCCAAAGGAGGATTCAGACAATTTTCCGAACTTTCTGGTTGGTTTCTACTGTCCGATATTGTAGCACGCTAACTTTGTTTGGGCTCCTGAACGACACGGGGGAGCAGCGTCTGCCTCACAACCAATCAGGTTAGAGGAGGTGGAGAACGGCTTTGTTTACAGTCAGAAAGAGCGGACCGCTCCGAAATTTTAAAATGTTGACGACACAGGCATAACAAAACACAGTGATATCGTTATATTACCAAATGTCATCAATAACTAACAACTATTGACTGATATTAAAAGCTTTTTTGTAAATACACCACAAAAAAGATGCCTCTTTAACCGATTCCTGCCAACCTCACCTTTAGTGTTCAGCACCCGAGTCAGCCGTAACAGTAGGGAGATTTTGGGACATAGCAGGCCGGACATTCATTGATATTAAAACAAAGGTGGGTTAAAGACACAGCGAGCATGCATTCATATATTTGAGAGTTTGAGCTGCTCGGAGGAGTCCCAGGATTCACTGCTGCAGGAGTTTAAAAGACTCGTTCAAGGACATTTTGATGGCGGCTATAAAAAGAGAGAGTGAGAGTCTCATTCTGTTTCTATAATCAGGTTCTCCATTATGGGAGAAAAAAAACCAAAAGCCTTTTAACACACACACAAAGTTCGACACTCAAATGGAAAACTTTCTAATGTCTTGCATTAGGATGGTGTAGCTGCAGGGGAACATTATACAGTGATACAGAATTAGGATGAACAGGCGCACACTCGCACAAAGACGAAGTAGTCTGTTAGTGAGAAATAACCCATTAAAGCACTTAGAAATGATATCGTGCATAAGATTAAAGTAAAAACTGCAGAAAAGTTTGGACACTGTGTAAGATTTTCATGGTCTTCTCGTCATTTAAAGCCTAAATTTGGTTGTAAATGGTGAAAAAACGAACTTATCAGATGTTAAAACTACAAGATAAATCATTGTTTTAAAACCTTCAAAGTTTACAGGACAGCAAAAACATACTAGAAACCAACCACTCCTGTTAACTTGTGACAGTTTAATGATGTAAGCTTCAACTGTAAATTCATAAATTTGAGTTAATTCTGTGTTAATATATGTTAACAAGAATTATCTGTATATTTACAATCTTAAAAATGCTTCCTAAATCTTCCTGTATATGTGAACAAATATGTTAAAAGTGCGTCTTGAGTCACCTGAATTCGAGCCTCTGGTTGGACCGTTCAGTGACGTGATCAAGAAACAACAGAGTGTTGTTGTTCTGGTTGTCCTGATATAAAGTGGAGCCTCAGTGAAAGAGTTATCCACCTCCATGCTGCTACGTCTTCATATTAAAGCGGAGGCCTGGAGGTAAAAGTTTATTATTTTGTGAGAGACTGCGTGAGAAATATCAGTTATTCTGCATTTATTTAATCACCTACAGATGAAATATCATTAAAGATCTGGAAAAATCTCAGTCCAAAGGGGAGTAAAAGCTGAAAATCAAACAGGGAGCGCTGCATTAAAACCACACAGCTCTGTAGTGAAGGTCAAATTCCCTTCTATAAACCAGAAACAGCAGAGACTTCTCCAGGTTTGAGTCCATTTAAGATGAACTGAGTCAAAGTGAATACTCATAATGAGGGTAAAGTAACAAAAATTGATTCATCTAGATTATTAAAAGTCCTCTGTCCGCTCTCTGGACCTCTAATCTGCTGCTCCTCAGTCCAGAACAGAAAGAAGAGGTTTGCAGGAACAGGAGCTGTTTGCAGACACATTTTCTGAGCGCGCCCCTCAGGACTGCGGCGGTAAACGTATCGCATGAGCCTAAACTCCACGGACAGCGAACCTCTAACCCTGGCAGTGTTAGTGCCTTGCTCCCCTCTTTGACTTCAGCTGCATGGGAACATATGAGCAGATACTCAGCAGATGCTCGGGGAGGCTCCAAATCACCCTAAACCCTCAGACCCTCACTCCTCGGTCTCCAGAGCGTCCAGTATTCCCTGACAGGTGTATGAAGTCGGCTCCTGTTGGCTGGCAGAATTAGAGGCAACTGTGCTACATATAAGTCTATCACAAAGACGGCTGAAGCCAGAATACGGTCCCAGAAAAGTGAATATTGGGACTTACGGAGCTGAGTATGATTGGGTGTAGCCACAGCCACCTTAAAAGTCCGTCACCACCTAAAGTTGAAAGCAATAACACACTCAGGAGGCTGGTCTGGTCTAACAGGTCAAAATCTGAAATTAACTCTGTCTCTGACAGCTTTTCGACCCAGTTTGCACCTCCCTAAACAAATACAGGCAAGTAAAGACTGAATATGAGACGATTAGAGGAAAATCTGCAGATCAGCGTCTTTATTTTGTATTTGTAAACTTTGCAGGAAGTCTCCAAGACTAAATAAATGTGCTCACTGATGTTTAAAACATCCTTGAACGGCATTATTCCAACAGACGAAGTTCAAACCTCACTCACTGTCTCACCCTTGCACACCCATAGACTGTATATACCATGGACAACTTGGTTCGCCTTCCTCCAGAATACGGATTTGAAGATGAAAATCTCTCGGTAATTCCGCGTTTCATGAAACCAACATTACACAGTAGCATTGTATGCAATCCTTGTACTCCCATAGGCTGTATCAGGTGTCAATCATAGAAAACATGAACCCCCTAATAACATTTAAAAATGGAGCTTCACAGAAAAAAGAGGACTTGAGCACAAACCAGTCTGACAGTAACTACATGTCAACATCACAACCAGGGGGGAGAAACATTTATATTCTGAGTCATTAATTTATAAAGTTTGTCCACAGCTCCATAAGGATTGCTGGAGGAGGTGGGATTTATGACCCATACTGCAGCCCATCACCAGAGGGTGCTGTTCCTGCGGTGCCTTCACCCAGCAAGGAGGCAGACGGCGTCCATTCTATATAAAGTCTATGTGCATACCTGTCTGATCAGTCCCTGTATAACTGGAGTTACTGGATGGAAAGTGTGTGTTTCATTACGTTTTAAAAGCAGTCTCCTCCGTTTCTGCTTCAGCTGTTTGTTATTCTCAGGGGGAATCCATCGACTGTACGGCGAGCACGGTCGAGGTGAACCTTGATTACACTCGCGTCTCTTTTCATGTCTGTTTACTTTGAGTCCTCAAAAGAAAAAAACTTGAACAATCTTCCAAAACATTCAATCATCAGCAGACCTGAAGTGAAGGTCAGCGTGCGAAAGGAGGAATCAACAGAGGGGTTTGAAATAGAAAGACAGAAGCAGCTGATCTTTGACCCCAACAGAAGCTGTCACACGTCTCCATCATCCCGCGTGAGTGACGAATCCTGGCAGAGCGGACCTCTGGGTGTGTATGTTTTTATTTCAACCCAACTCTCTCGCACACACACACACACACTGTTCAGTCAAATCAAGCAAAGATAACACGATGTGCATCTGTCACCAACAATCACGATTGATGCGTGATATTGATGAACGCCGTCTCAAAGCCAAAATGATAGGAGCCGCCACGTCTCCTTCACCCGCCTCGTCATGTGACCGCTGAGCTGAAAGAAGAGGAGCTGGAGATGATCGATGATCGAGTGTCGAGTTAAATCCTCAAATTAAAGACGGTGATAAAATTAAGTTTCCAATCTGACACGATGAGCACATAACATGTGATACACCAGAATCCAATATTTGGTCATCAATAGTGAATAAAAAGTCTGAATTGTGACATAGAGTGTCAAATATATGAAGAAAATTTAACTTTTAGCCTCATAATTACAGCTTTTTATTAAGAGGGCTGGGCGATATGGCCTCAAATCAATATAACGATATATTGATCAGTTCACCTCGATAACGATAAATGGACGATAACTACTCCACAAGCTGCTCACCCCCTCCCACATTAACTTTGTCTACTTCAACCGCTACAACTTCTGATCCGTCCTCCATCTCCTCACCTGTCTTTTCCTCTTTGTTACAGACTGGATGGGGTGGAGTCACATCTCTGATGTAGGACATCGTCTTAAAGGGACATGAGACCAAAGCCTACCTACACACATCCAAAACCAACTTTGACGTATTTAAAGTTATATATTAATATATTGGCATGGGCAAAATGACGTCAGTTAGTGTCGTAGACCGTAGGGGTGCTCTGGAAACACCCCCATTAGCACTTGGTACATTCCTCCTGGTGAAATTAACCACGGAGAAACTGACGCAGAAAAAATTAAGTAGACCAATCATAATTTTGGTCGACTCAGGACGTATCGACCAATAAGTCGACCGGTCGACTTGGACTTTACAGCCCTACTAGACACGTCCCTGCTTGTTTGGCTGAGTACGTTATTCCAGTTTAGCGACAGAACAGAGAGGACGGATGATGTCAAGTTTTTAAAAATCTTTTTGTTTCAGCTTAAAGGGATAGTCCGGCGTAAAATTAAGTTATTGTCAAACACACCGTAACACCGAGTTAGACACCCCCTGCTGCTCTAGTTCTCTAGTTCTCTAGTAACGACCACACGACAGCGATTCACAGTTTGTTAAATTCATGAAAAAAAGGTTGAATAAAAACCTGCTCTTGATCCGTGAAGCAGTTGCTGATTCAGCTTGTTGATTAGAGTCAAAGAGAGCCAAACGTACCAGACGCTGACATGAACCGCAGCCGAAGGTCATGCCCGATGGCGAACTGTGATGGTGTGTCAGGGCCATTAAGGTCACGAGAGGGAAACTTTGGACCGCAGTGTGAAGACAGCCCGGAGCGTCATTTCTGCTCGAAGGCTCGACACTCTTTTCGTCTCCTCTCTCGACAGAAACTTCACATTTTCAGCTGGAGAAATGTCACAGTGCGTGATCGTCAATGACTTGTACGAGGTACTGTCACGTCGTAGGCGATGTCAGCCTCTCTCAACACAGTCCAAGTGAACATCAGTCGTGGCGGGGAAGGGGAGAGGCTGTCAGAAGCTGGAAAATCATCACTTATTTGACGCAGACGAGTGAGAAGACAGCAGTCTGCTGGAGCCGCCGTCTCAGAGGAGGTTAATTGTGTGATCACCTCACTGCGTTGCTTGTCTTTCCCATCTCATTCATCTTTCATTGTGCGTCTCTGTTTCAGAGTCGGTGTGAGGAGCAGCTTTCTGGCGGCAGAGTTAAGAAACGTCAGATATTTACAGACAAATTGGGACAGACGGGCAGGTTTGAGCTGGAAGGTCTGAGATGTTGGAGGGGAAATATTATTCCTTCATATATAGAAACACAAACTGAAAACTCCCACCGATTCCTCAACATTTCAGGTACTTTTTCACAATAAAATAAGATATTCTCTATATTCTCCGGCTGTAAGAATATATTTCTTTGCTTCTTTCCCTTGAGTCATGCTATCACAACTTTAGACAAGCCAGACATGACCACAGTTTGTCCCGGAGTGCTCGGGTCCGTCACTTGATCGCTATTCCGATGTCAGGTCCAAGGTTAGACTCTCTGTGCCCACGGGCCCAGTGTCAGAGAGGAAGCAGATCTGACGGCAGCCTAAAACACACACACACAGAAACCAAACACACACAAACACTACACAACCCATAGGACTAGCTTTCCTTGTGTTTTTTCTTACTGGAGATACTCCGGGCAGAGGTACAAGAACAGATGAAGGAGAGAAAAAAAAAGACCAAAGGCGAAGAAAGAGTGAGTGAAGTCAGAGGAGAGAAAGTGGACAGAGCTGCTGACAGTTACAGTAAATCCACAAACAAGTTCATCTTGTTGTGTTTCAAGCTGGTTGATAGTTTTCTTGTTATTTTTTGTTCGGTTTAGTGGTTGGTCTGTTGATTAATTGATTTATTGATTGGTTGGATGGTTGGTTGCTAAGTTGGTCAATTGTTTATTTGAATGACTGATTTGTTGGTTGGTTAAATGCTTTAATATTGGTTGTTTGGTTCGTTGGTTAGTGAATTGATTGACTGAATAACTGGTGGGTTGATTGATTGGTTGGATGGTAAGATGGTAGGCCAGTTTGTGGGTTGACTGATTGGATGCTGGGTGTGTTGGTCAGTAGGTCGGTTTATTTGTTAGTAACATCATTTATGTATTGGTAATATGGTTGGTTAGTCTGTTGGTTGGTTAGAGGGTTGATAAGTCCATTGGTTGAATAATTATATAGTCATCTTGTTCATTGGTTAATTTTTTTGTTAGTCAGTTGATTTCTTGCTTGGTTAGTTGTTCTGTTGGTTGGTTGGTTGGTTGGTTGGTTGGTTGGTAGGTTGGTTGGTTGCTGGGTATGTTATTTAATTGTTTGGTTTATCTGTTGGTAAATTTATTTATTGAATGGTTATATGGTTGGTTAGTCTGTTGGTTGATCTGTTGGTTGGTTGTCTGATTAGTTGGTTAGCTGTTCTGTTTGATGGTTACTTAGTAGTTTGTTAGTCAGTTGATTTCTTGCATGGTTGGTTGGTTTATGGTTTGGTTTATTTGTTGGTAAATTAATCTATGTGATGGTTATATGGTTGGTTAGTCTGTTGGTTGATCCGTTGGTTAATTGCTCTGTTTGTTGGCTGGTTGGTTGGTTGGATGCTGGGTATGTTGGTTAATTGTTTGGTTTATCTGTTGGTAAATTTATTTATTGAATGGTTATATTGTTGGTTAGTCTGTTGGTTGATCTGTTGGTTAGTTGTCTGATTAGTTGGTTAGCTGTTCTGTTTGATAGTTGGTAAGTGAGTGGTTTGTTAGTCAGTTGATTTCTTGCTTGGTTAGTTGTTCTGTTGGTTGGTTGGTTGGTTGGATGGTTTATTGGTTGGATGCTGGTTGTGTTGGTTAATCGGTTGGTTTATTTGCTGGTAAATTCATCTATGGAATGGTTATATGGATGGTTGGTTAGTCTGTTGGTTGAAAAGCTCGTTTTAAGACCAGTATACACTTCCTTGATAAGTTTATAAGAACTGCAACTTAAAACAGTTTCCAGACACAAAAAAAAAAATACAACAAAAAAGAGATGAAATGAGCAACAACAAAAGGTTAGATGTCAGAGGAAAATCTGTCATTTGTTGGATAAAAAAAACAACTACTACAAATACTCTGCAAATCTTATCCACTAGATTCATCCTTTAACCCACAAAAACACACGCCTCCTCAGACCTTTAAACATCCAATTTCCAGCCTTGTTTGGGTCTGTCGTTCCTGTAAATACTGTTAGAGGAGAGAAAGTTTCTTAAATTCAACCTTTCAGCACAAACGGCTCAAACAAACCACTGGAGTGGAAAAAAGTAAACTTTTAGACTCTTTCTTTTTTTTCTTGCCTCTTTATCAAAAACGGCTCTCTTCGATTCTCACGGGCCAACAATGCAAAGTCGACACATTACCCGGCTTGCCAACACACACGCACACGCACACACACACACACACACACACACACACACACACACACACACACACACACACACACAAACACGCCACAGGAAAGGAAGCCCATTCTCTTTTACTACTGTCACTCCACATTAGGGAAACTCACCCTCAAACAACCTGCTGGAGGCTGCAGCAGCAACCTTGTTTTACATAAGCACCTCACACACGCACACACACGCACACACACACACACACACACACACACACACACACACACACACACACACACACACACACCAAGTCTTCTGTTCTTGTGAGGACACTACCTAGCCTCAGTGTAAAGGTATTTTAAGGTGTTTTAATAGGATTGATGCTCGTCCACTCTCTCATGATAAAACGGTCACAGCTCTGTTGTTATTTGCTGATGATCCTGAAATTGCCTTTTCCCCTCTAAATTCATATGAATGTTATTTTAATAATATAGCCATCAGCACTGGAGCGAAGAAACGCTCTGCAGAACAGTTCAGGATCCATTCAACGCCTGTTTAAATGAACTGGTGTCTATTCAATCCGTGTATTATTCGCTTATTTGATTTTCAAAATAAAACCAAAAATGAAAAATCTCTAAAACTAAAAGGAAAAACAGGTAACGGCTAATTTTCTGATTTCTGTTTTCTGAGCAGCTCAAATGAAAATGAGATAAATGGATAATGATAGTTTCATCTGATTTAGACTTTTTTGAAAGTTTCGTGAGCCGGAAGTGAACCTTTAGCGTCATGGCTGGATTTGAGAATTATTCAGCGCTCCTACGGCACCTTTCTCAGGATGGCAAAACTCATGCAGAGATTTCCACCGCGTTGCAGGTGGCAAGTGTGCCGAGGTGATCTAAAATGTCCATCAAAAGGTTCTGTTTTTCTTTTTTCGTTTTAGAGACGAATATTTAGAAAACAATTCATTTTCTCGTTTTCAGTTTTATTTTGAAAATCGAATAAAAACAGATTCTCTTCTCTTCCTTCATAGTCATTTGATGGTTTTTGCACGCTACCATTTTATATTATATATTCAATTCCTGTAACTCCATGTCTGCAGAGTTTAATGCCCGGCAGGATCACCAACAAAACACACCTGTGTGTCCTGTAACGGAGCTCTGAATAGTTGTGTATTTTACATGCATTCATGTCTATGCAGTCACTTTGCTCTAACACTTTCAGCTGTCGAGGATTTTCACTCGTCTCATTTGGACAGATTTTGCTTCACAGTTAATCCTACATGAAATTAATGAGGGATTAAAGCGGCACCGTTGAGAACAAACACTTTTTCTCTCATGTTTGTGCGACGGTGTGATGGACTTCAGCTCTTTGAACGGCACACTGTGGTGAGTGTTATTTGGCTTGGAAACTCTTTCAGGCGGTTGTGCTTGAGCAGATTCCGCCATGAGAGACTGAAAATCCTCTATCAGGCAAGAATGGGACGACAGTTCACTTTCAAAACTCTAGAAACTGTTCCCCTGCGTTCACGAAAGAAGAGCTGAAGCAAACATGTCCATAACCGAACTATTCCGAACCGTGAACATCTCTCTAGGTCGTCCTCAGACGAGCCTTCCATCTTTGCTTCCAGTCATCCCGATTCTCCATACATCTCTCCAGTTCGTTGGTACTCTGAGCTCTTGAGTATGTCCATGTATGTTAGTGTAGGACGTCCTCTTGACCGATGCCCATGTGTTGGTTCCCACAGCACCAATTTGCTGGCTGGCAGTTCCCGATGCCTTTGGCAGTGTCCTGCTCGTCTCATTCTCCTTACAGCGATCTTCTCGCTCACCCTTGGTCTTCCCTTGTACAGTGTTCTGTTGGTCACATGTGTGTTAAGCACTCCACGCAACATTCTGGTGTAGCACCCATCTAGGGATTTCTCCAGGGTTGGCTTCAGGGTCCAGCGTTCACTGCCATCGAGGAGAACGGACTCTACTGCCGCGTAGAAGAAGCTGAGTTTGATTTGGTGGGGGAGGTTGGAGTTCCGTACACTGGTCACTCCGTTCAGGGCTCTCCATGCAAGTGCCTTCCTCACTTTTAGATCTTGTTCAGTTGAGTTGACCCATGAGCCCAGGTATTTGAAGTCCTCGACTTCTTTCAGCACAGCGCCTCCTGCTGTAGTCAGAGGTTGATGTTCTGGTGGAAGGTTGTCGGTGATGACCTCAGTTTTCTTGGCATTTAGTCGAAGGCATAGTCAAGGTAAATAAATGAATTTTAACATCTCTGCATGAGTTTTGATTCAAAATAGGCTTTTTAGATCATTTCCAAACCATCCAAATCTGTTTTGATTTTGTACAACATCACAACTTTTCTGGAGTTGTTTTAGTGTCGGCCATGTTTTACTCTCTCGGTTCAGGATTTCTGCAAATAAAGTCACAAAGAGCCTCTGTTAGAATATCCTGTTTCAGTTGTGTTGGAGAGTAAATTGCTCCCAAAAAAACATGTTTTAACTTTGCAAAAAACAGAACAAAAAGCCTCAACATTTGCAGAGTTCTCGAGAAAGCCTCTGCTCTCTTTGTGTTGGATATAAAAGGATTGTGTTTATTTCACCTCGTCGCATAAACCTAAAATGAAGAAGTTGATTCTCGTGTCTTGAAGACACGGCGACTGAGCACCATCTCGAGGTGCGATCACACCTAAAAGTCGTCGAACGTGACCCCGCTGTGAGGCGGCTCTGTCTCTCTCCGGTCCTCGCAGCGCAGCTCTTTTCTGGCCGAAGGGATTAACAGCTGCTCTAAGTGAAGACCTCACAAACACTCGTCCCCGCTGACATTTCACAGGCAAGGTCTGTTCTCTTTGAAGGCGCTCGGCTGTGAGTCAAGAACATATTAAACCCCCTGACACCAAGAAAGCTTCAGTCTGTCCTCTCCGGCTCACTGTGGTCTGGATTAAAGGTCTCTGTCAGAGTGTTTTTAAGAAACCCACTCCAGTTTAGAGGAGGAGGTTTTGTTTTCTTCACGCGAAAACCAGTCTGGTCTTTCTGGAAATGAAACAGACTGGGATTAAAGTAAACTGGGATTAAAACAGATGATTTAAAGGTGGGGTAGGCAGGATTACATTATAGAAGCATCTTTTTTTATGGTGTAAATACAGATAAGCTTTTAATATCAGTCAATAGTTATTAGTTATTGATGACATTTGGTAATATCACGATATCGCTGTGTTCTCTTATTTCTGTGTCCTCAACATTTGGTAACACTTTACAATAACCACAACTTATAAACGGTAAATAGACCATTTATAAACGGTAAGCAGGTAGTTTATTAATGTTTAATCATCATTTATAAATAACATATAGACCATTAATAAATTGTACATTTTACTATTTTAAAAACCTAACCTAAAAACCTCTAGATGTTTTACAACCAATATTTAAACCCTATATAAGCATTTAATAAATAGTCCATTAATAATTATTGAGAATTATTAATCATAATTTCATTGCTTGTTAATGGTAAAGTAACTATTCGCCTTTTGTAATTGGTTTATATGCTATTTTTAAATGATGATTAAACATTAATAAACTTTGTATTTATCGTTTATAAATTATGGTTATTGTGAAGTGTTACCAAACCTTTTAACATTTTTGAACGGTCCGCTCTTTCTGACTGTAAACAAAGATGTTCTCTACCTCCCCGACCTGATTGGTTGTGAGGCAGACTCTGCTCCCCCGTGTCGTTCAGGAGCCCAAACAAAGTTAGCGTGCTACAATATCGGACAGTAGAAACCAACCAGAAAGTTCGGAAAATTGTCTGAATCCTCCTTTGGCCACGACTGCCGACACAAGCAAGAAAACAAAGTAAATACCGGAGACTCTGGAGGATTAACTGGCGTTTAAAACGGAGGTAGACCGGACAAGAGCTAAAAAGCCGGGTCAACATAAACCATGGGGGACGCTTGGGGATCTTGGTGACCCTGTAACCTTTCTGCTGGACAGGTAAACCGCTTTAACAAAGTAAGACAAGTGTCTGTAACAGAAGTGTTTCTTGTCAAACGGACCTGCTGTAGCGTGTTGTAGCGCCATCGCTAAACTGTCCTCCCTCGGGTCCTGGACTATGTCACTTTATCCTCGTTGTAGAAGTCCTGCAAACATTGTGTTTGCTGGTAGTCTGTTGGCATCTACAGTAGCACCAATGCTTTTGACTTTCACCTTGACTGGGCCCCATTTGTAATGATCTGAAGTATTTATCTGCATTATATCTGAATTTAATTGGAACGATACGAGCGAGCAGGAGCGTCTGTTTGTGGGCGGGGCTTGAGGGGAGAGGAGGAGCTGAGGGGAAACTGGTTGGGAGGGGTAGAGTTTACATTCAAGATTTCTCCTAAAAACTGGAACTTCCTCAGATCCTGACTACAACACCTCAAAAATGACCTCAAACAGCAGAAACCAAAGTGACTCTAAGGGTCTTAGCAGAGGCAGTGTTGTTGTGAGTCTTAAACACACTGAGTGATGTTTTGTGATGTTGTTTGGCGTGAAGTAATCCATGCATGTTTACTGTGCGTTAAAAAAAAACCCGGTCTCTGACTGTCTGTGTAAGGTTTTATGACTTTTCCGTCCACGCTCCAGAGACCAGAGTTGATTATCTGCCAACCCTCCACACACCGATAAACCTGACATGTGCCTCACTGAGATACACACACACAAACACACACAAATGTAAATATTCAGTCATCCTCAGCCCTGTGTGTGATAGCTTAATAATGATATATGTGTGTGAGTATTCTGCTGCTGGAGCTGAACGCAATCCCACATCCGTCTGCTGCAGCGTATTTATTACCTGCCGACGCTCTCTTACACTCGCACACACGTCTGCAGACATCATGACACGTTACACCAACACGCGTATCCTGCTGTATTTTCTTTGTATTCTGATCGTGTATTCTCGCCTTAGCTGGAGGGCTTTTCTTATCACCTCTACAAATTTCTTTTTCTTGTGTTTTCATAATTTAGGACAATACTGGCTCATTTCTATTCACCCTTAAAGTCTCACAGCCTTGGCCTTCAAATAAAAAATTTACTCTGTCGCTTGAGGTCTTGAGCTCATTAAAACATATTCCTTTCCTCGCCGTGTAGGAGCCTCGCAGCGGAGAGCTGCCGCTCATTCTGGCTCCTGGTCTGCAGAAACAAGAAGTTAATGGGATTCATGAGAAGATCTTTCTGCTGCTGCTGGACAGTCAGTGTGAAGAGTCTGTTGGGTTTATTCAGCATCCCCCTCAGAGGGAAAATACATTTGTCTCTGAACTGATGGGAGGTTTTATTTTGAAAATTTTGGATGGAGAAAACAGCTTCCTGTAAGAGTCTTTAAGGTTATAGTGAGAGCTGGTTCAGGCCTGGGCCAGCGCCCAGCTCTGTGGGAGTCCCTGAGCTCCCCTGGATGGTTTCTGCAGACATCCAGCAGCTGTGGACCCTCCTGCTTTCCAGCTGCTTCAACAACATCTATCAGTCTCACCTCTGTTCCTCTGACCCCCAATTTCCACCGTATCCGTAACGGCTACGAAATGGCCGTATCCGCCAATAATAACCATTCAAGTTAGTGTGTCAATTTCCACCGGCTTCTTTCCATTCCTGATCGTCAGAGTTCTATTTTTTCTGGACACCGGAGCATGGCAGATAAATTCAGCACAGATTAACCCGTGCTGGAGAGGAAGTCGGGCACAGACACAAAATAAAACATCCGGCTTCTTTTCAAAATAAAACTCTCCGTGTTTCAGGAGGATCGTATTTCACACCATGCAAACGGGCGGAGACGAACAAGTGAAAGGTTTTTAGACGTCATTTCACCCCGATGACACCATGGATGAGGAGATGCTGATTCTAGAAGTCTAGAAGTAGATTTCCTCCTCTGGAAGGACACAATCTACTGCTTATATGTCTATGTGGCGGTCTTTATGGAGACGACTTGTTATCGCACGATTGCACATGAGTCTGTGGGTTCTTGTGAGTTCTTGAGGTTCCTGCTGTTCATAATCCGCCACGAAATCCAGCTCACAAACGGATCCAGTTGGAATTGGCGTACGGCAAAAATCACCGCCATTCTGGATATGGCTGAAATCCCGAGTTACTCTCCCTCTGTCCGCTCTCTGCAGTCTCAGCAGATGACTGTCTAACATGAGTCTGGTTCTGCTCGAGGTTTCTGCCTGTTAGAGTTTAAAAGTTTAGTTTAAAAGCTGCAAACCAAATAAGTTTGAGTTACGTAGGTGTTTGTACTGAGTCTGTATTAGGATGCTGTCAATTTTGTGAAATAATAACATCTGTGGAAAAAGGAGAGAGAAGGAGAGTCTCTACCGCAGCCACTCCTCTCTGTTAGCAAATACAGGAACTCAAAAATCAAAACAAAACATGAGAAAAACTCTGTCAAACAAAATGCAATCGCTTCACTAAGTAAGAAGTGTGTCCAGTGGTTATTTATGTTGTAGCTGTACATGAGCATACATGAGCACAAAGCAAACAACAACCTCCAATCTTGAGAAATGAAGCCAATCTAAGTGCTGAAGACTGCAGTTCCCTAAGTGTCCACTAGAGGTCGACTGCAGAGGCATCAGAAACCACGTCTACAGCTGGGTCAGGCCTGGAGCACCGTGGTTTCATCAATTTTTCCTGGTCTTTTCTGTGATTGTGTATTTCTGATCGATATAACTCGTGTGTTTGCAGATCTGGGATTGTTCATCAGCTGTTTCGGCTTTTTGTTCCTCCAAATTAAGATCATTCGGACACTCGCTGATCTTAAGAAGGCCGCAGTATGTTTCTTTTATTTTGATTTACAGGTTTGAAATAAAGTCATCAATCAGTCAGGGAAGTATTGACCTCATGGACCTCAGTGTCTTTATGCTCTGTATGAACATCTAGGTTAATAGATTCCTCATATACAGAGAGGATCAAATCTGCACAGGAGTAACTTCACAGTCAGTATGTACAGAGTCACCCACACACAGGTGGCTGAGACCTTCTGAGTCTGTGTTTTCAGGACTCGGTCCTCGGTGCGTTTCTCGGCGGCGTGTTTCAGGAGGTCAGGTTTATTTACTGCGCTGCTTTAAGAATTCCATCAGAACCACACGCTCCGTGACATGAATGCAGCCACGTGAGGCCAAAAGGTCGGGCGTAATTGAAACTGTGACATTGGATAAAAAAAAAAAAAGGCAGGATAAATGGTCCGGTCCTGGTGCTCAAAGATGAGCTTATACTGCCCCCTAGTGTCAGCAGAGGAGTCAGGCGTTGGTTTGTTTTATCCTGTTTTCCTCTTATTTCTCCTCAGGTGGATGTGAGTCAGTCTAAACTACAGACTCAGTGAAAAAAAAGATCTTTAAATGCAGATCTAACAGAAGAGAGACTCAAACGTTATTATTTTCTTTTACTTTTCAGATGTTTAATATCTTCAAACGGTCTTTCTTGGCTCTTAAACTCTCATTTCAGTTCAGAGTTTCCCACACCTGACCTTTGACCCTCTGACTTTTAACACTTATATTGTTTTGTGCTTTAAGTTAAGACTATCTACCTGTTGTTGTTTGAGATATAAACCATCGGTTGTGAAAGTCAGATGACCCAAATAACTTGTTTTATGACGAGTCCAGGATCAGGATCAGGTCACCACCTCAGGATGTTTGCACTCTGTGACTTTCTGTGTCACTTTCAGGGTTTTCAGCACGACTTAGTGAACTTTAGAGTTAATTTGTCATTTATTCTCATAATTTTGTGACTTTATTCACATAAAACTACATTTTAATTCCCAAAATATAATTCTAAAACATTTTTAAACACTTTAGCCTTATGAATGCAGTTTTAAAACAAATTTTATGAGTGAATATAAAGTTTCATAAAAGGTGGGTTCATATAAAATGAAAACTAAAAATTTTATGTTTTTATTCTTGTAATATTCAGTCTTTATTTTTAGATATTTCTTTTAGTATTTTATGACTTCCTTCGTGTTTAACTATGACTTTACTCTCACAGTTTTAAAACTCTTTTCCCTTAATTCTACAATTTTATTCTGATGATTTATTGACTTTGTTCTCAGAATCCTCTGACTTTATTTTCTGATTTTTCTCCTTCTATGAGGACTTTTCTCCTGATGCTGCGACTTTAATTTTTGATGAATTTAAATTCATCTCTGTTGGGACTCCACGGTGGGTTGAATTCTGCAGCTTCATCAGTCAGGGTTCATTTCAGTGTAAAAATCTGAATCATCTCTCTTGAACATAGACTGTATAAACTATGGACGACTTGGTTCCACCTTCTGCCTGTATACAGATTTGAAGCCGAAAAGCTCTCGGTAATTCCACGATTTTTCTTCATTTCCTGAAACCAACCTTGCGCAGTAGCGTTGTACGCATTCAGCGGGAGAGTCGCTGAGAGTCGCTGTGATGACGCTCGGCTCAAACAGCAGTGAGCTATGCAATCTTCGTACGCCTAAACGCTGTATCAGGTGTCAATCATAGAAAACATGAACCCCCTAATAACTTAAAAATGGAGCTTCACAGAAAAAAGAGGACTTGAGCACAAACTAGTCTGACAGTAACTACATGTCAACATCACAACCAGGGGGGAGAAACATTTATATTCTGTGTCATTCATTTATAAAGTTTGTCCACAGCTCCATAAGCTTCTCTGGAGAAGGCAGGATTTATGACCTATACTGCAGCCCGTCACTAGAGGGTGCTGTTCACGGTGGCTTCACCCAGTGAGGAGGCAGACGGCGTCCATTCTATATACGGTCTTCTCTCTTGAACCTGTTTTGCATGAACACGCCTCCACGGTCAAAATGTGCAACTTCAGATCAGAGTTTACAAAAAAAGCAAACAATTTCCCGAGCTCTGATCCATCGAACAAGATGCACAAAAATGTGAATATGCAGTATTTGGTATGCAATGTGCTGCTACTCTTTCTGTTTCAACCCTCCTGAAACTCCCACCAGACCTGCATGGTGTTATAAATGAACTTTGCAGCAGACCAAGAGTTCAGATTAAAATTCAAGCTTCATGCCAACGACTCTGATACCTGAGTCAAAACCTCGAAGCCAAAGCTCAGCAGTTATATAAGACGGCGGCTCTGTCCGAACACATCGGTCAGTGCTCCTTCACAGACAGATCTGTGCGTCTGTTCTGCAGGTCGGTAAACTTTACTCTGAACAAACAAAAACAGCAAATCTGTGCGCTCGTCATTTCAGAGCACGGGGTCTGTTTCTGAGAAAAATCAAATCGGTGTCGTCAGACTGTTCAGTGACAAACGTCAGACTTCTCGACTGTTATGATCAGGATTTAGTCGAGAGAACAAATACATAGATGTCTTTACTTAGTTATGAGTTCATTTTTATGTCTCTCTTACAAATTTGCACAATTCAATCTGCCTTGTGTGTCAATCCTGTGTAATCTTTGCAGCGCTGTTGTGCAGCTTTCACCAAACACCAGACACACACACATGAACATTCATGTTGACTTCTCTTGTGGTTCCATGTCGCTGTGTCGTCGCTCATTGTCTCTGTCCTCTCTTTTTCTCTTACAGCTCCCTCAACACTTCACATGCACCATCAGTGTCAACCACACCTGTCCCAACTGACCAATCAGAGGCCAGAGTCGGGGCAGACGCAGGGTTCAAGGAGACATGCAGAACTTTTGGACTTGTTTTGCAGAGATGTTCACATGCACATGTATGTTCTGTGTTAATATTAACAGGTGGACTCTGTGCACAGTCGATAAAAGCCACTTTATTTCAAAAAATGTGTCAAAATTTAGAGTAAATGTTATAATCTGATAAACAAGTTCATACAGACTTAACAGATAAACATCATCAAAACAGCTGAGATGAAGGAAACAGCCTCCTGAAGCTGAATTCAGGTGTTTTTTACTTTTTAATCGTATGATCTCACCAGACGACCAAAAAGGATGTAATTAAAGAAAATGGGATGTTAGTTCAGTAACATTAAGTCTCCAAAATCTACAACAAAAGTTTATTTTTGGAAACACTTGAGGTAGATTATGGAGAACAAATGAGATTTTTTACTTTTCCCCGTTTGTGTGGATTGTAACCGTCTGATTTGCTGCTTAAATGCAAACTGAGCATGAGCTTCTTTTTACTTGCTTTTTTCCCCGAGTTTGTTAAAATAATCAGTCCATCAAAAAAGTGACGCGCTGTTTAGATGGTCAACTTAGAGGGGGTTCACACTTAGAGGGTTGAAACCACCAGTGAAGGGACAAAGAGTCGATGTAAGCCAAGAGGAAACTGCTGGTCTTGAGTTATGATGCCGATATAGAAGTTCTACAAACTGCAGTTCCCTGATTGTCCACTTGAGGCTGTCTGTAGACACACTGTAGACAGTTTACAGCTGAGTTTACAAAACAGTTTAGAGCTCAGATTGAGAATCTATGTTACAAAATCGCAAATCAGAAGCTTGACTGACAGGTGGATTTCTAATGTGGCGACTATTATACAGTCTGCAGTATAAACAAGTGATTTTCACAAGTTAGAGGGAAGACGATCACTGAGTGTTTCTGTTTAATCACTTTTTTTGTCTAAATTCTTTATTTACATTTTTTTCTTGTCTAGATTAACAGGAAAAAATCATGATTACTGATGATATGAGTTATTCTGAATGGTTATAAGGCAAAGATAGATAGTAATGAGAATAAAACAGACATAAGATTAATAGATTGTTTAAATTAAAAAACACAAAAAGTGCTCTTATAGCATACAATAGTTTTTACAATAGATGTGCATAAATGTAAGTTTTAGCAGACATGATGCAACAACCTCATCTTCGTCTGGATACCAGCATATCGTCAACATATAAAAGTGTAAGTCCTCTGAGAGACAAAGGACCTCAAAGTGGAGATTGGTTGAGAATGTCACGAGATAATCACTGTTTCAGACACCTGGGATGATCCGTGTTCGTTCACTCTCTGTCTCTAAAATGTGCCGTTTGAAGGTTCTGAGTTATTCTGTGTGAAACTGTGAAAGTGAAGCTAAAGCAGGTCAGAGTTGATGTCAACAAACCTGTCCTCAGCGCCTGATGTCGAGGGTCTGTGGAGCTTCATTCAGTCTCTGAAAGCCGATACAGAAACAGCTGCATCATCAGCAAACACACACACACACACACACACACACACGTATACATGACACACACCGCCTCTATGTATGGATATTCAGGTCATCTGCTGGTGTTTTCCTTTTTTATGGCTGATTTATGAGGACTGTGTGAACCTCTCTGAATTTGAATTTGTCTCTTTTGTTGCTAAAAGATGAATTAGTCTTATTGTTTTTCCGTCTTTAGTGATTTTTATGTCGGAAATGCAGAATCGATCGGGGGAAACACACAGATGTCACGGTGTCTGGAGGATTGTGGAAACCTGTCTTGTCTATGTTTAGCAGAGCTGTGGTGTAGATTACCGCCCCTGATGAGGAAACCCTCTGAGTATGTGGTTTAAGATTTCACTCTGTAGATTTACCATCCATGCCTGACCATAAAAATATAAACATTAAAGCTCCTATCAGGAGTTTTTTTGGCGCAGATGAAACAGACTGAAAATTGATGTTGATGCTTCTTTAAAACATCAACAACAACGTCGACAATTTTCATGTTTTTACGATGTCTGCATAAAATATTCACAGTTACTGAAACATGTGACCGTCCAGAATCAGCAGGATGAGATTTTTTTAACATTTATTTACTTATTTTTCTCTGCCAAAACTGATCACTCAAAGCCTGTTTTCTCCACAGGGGGGCGCCAAAATTGACACAGACCAAAAGAGGCTCACTTAAGCTTTAACCGCAAATCTCTCTTTTCTTTTTGCAAAACAAACATGAAAAAATTAAGTATTTAACTCTAAGGAAGATGCTAAAAAGGGTCAAAAAGAATCTGATACTCACTCTAAATAAGAAAATATACAATAATGAACGGCAGATTGGCTGCAGTGCATCGTATCGAAGCTGAAAAAGACGAATAAACAACTGACGGAAAATCACAAAATTTTGCAGGTTTATCTGTATAAATCGGTTAAGCAAGTAAAATCCACAAATTCACAGAGACATTAACGCTCCTTGGAGGTATTTTTAGGATGAGTATGTTTTCTCTTAATGTTTCTTTGTTTGTTTTCCCTGTTTATAAGTAAACAGTAAATTCTGATGATAAAATCGAGTATTTCTCCATTTTAAATGTTTAATCTGGACTAAAGCGACTCTTCGGTCAGACTGTGTGCCGCTCATCTTACTCTGTTAAAAATAACAGTGAAGTCATAACCTCTTCCTCTCGACTCTTGAAGACTACGTTTGTTTGACGATCACGATCAGCCTCCTTGTAGAAGATTCAAGAAAAATGTGTTTCGTCCTGTTTTCTCAGAAGTAAACTTAAAAGATAATGGAGTATATGTAAGGCCTACGGTAAGGCCTACGTTGGGGTAACGTTGGGGTATTGGGGTTAAGGGTTAGTGTCAGGGTTAGGAAAAATGTCAAAAATCTTTGTAAGTGTTAGGGTTCTGTTGGGGTATTAGGGTTTGGCTAATTGACTCCAAATGGTCTGAAAGATTCTCCTAAAAAGGTCCCAGACAGTTATTTTAACTCTAACCCCAGTCCTAATACCCCAACGTGGATGAATGGATTAATGGAACAATATACCCAAAACAATAGTTAAAAATATTTAAAAACAGTTAAAACTCATATTATGTCATTGAAAAGCGTTAATGTGAAGTGAGACCCTGTATTCAAATGACCCAATGTGCTAACTGACAGGAACTTTTCAACAACTTATGAACTCATATGTCATCTAGAGAGCATTTTTAAATGTGTTACAGACTTAAAAGGCATTTAAAGGATTCTTTTAAATATTTTATAAATGTAAAGGGCATCTAGAGGAAACTTTTTAACATGTTAGAGGCATCTAGAGGAAACTTTTTAACATGTTAAAGGCATCTAGAGGGCACTTTGTCATGTTTCATTCCAGCTTTTATTATTTCTAATGCATTTTCTGGTTGCTGTTGAAACATGTTCAGCGAATTTAATCAAATAAAATCAGTCGTCATCGTCTTTTTGGCGAGCGCCGGTTGTGTAAATATGCAGCAATGGGCATATATTCGTATAAGACATGATGTAAAATTTTGATGCAGTCTCTGAGGAAGGAAAATAAAACCTTGAATGATAAAAAAGGGTGAATGTTTTGTTTTACTTTCTTCTTCTGTGTTTCATTAAAGGACAGGGACACGTCGAGCAGAAGTTTGTTTTTCCTCTCTGCCTGCTGAAGGTCAAACTTGTGTGTTTTTCTGGTAATTTTCCACCAAGTGTTTGAAAAGTTGTGTTTCTGTTATCAGAGTCTTATCAGAGGGTGGAGCTGGAGGAGGAGGCGTCCTTACGACAACCGTCAAACATTAACTTACTGCAGAGAGAAGCTGTAGGTGTCTTTACATCCACCCCCCTTTTTGTGCCCCTGACCCCGGTGTCGACCCCACATGTTGAGGTTTCCAGCGCAGGGTTATCATTGCAGCTTAACCTCACTTTGACTCTGTGTCCCAGTCGGCACGTGAAAACAGATTTCAGACGGCTGTTTGAGATCGTTTAGAAATGTTCGAGAGGCTGAAAGAGGTGAACTGATCCAGGTTTTCAGTTGAAAGTTTATGTTTTCTGACACTGAAAACATGATGACAAACACCAGCTCAACATACCCCGAGTATCTTTGGGTTATCTGGATTAACTAACTCCAACTAAAGAGGGATCTATCAGGAGGTTCAATCTGAGTGTCTAACTCTAAAACCCTGAAGTCTTTAAAACATTTTTTAAACTTAAAAGACATCTGGTGGGACATTTTTATGTCACTCTGTCCTTTTTATTGTGGGAATTTTATGATGAAGCTGTTAAGTTGTTCAGACATGAGGGTCCAGTCCCCACTCAATACCTCAGTCAGTACGTTTCCATGACACTCGAGAAAACCGAATTATCGCCTTACTCCGATGAAGACCGGACAACTGAAGTGCATGTAAAGACCTTCGTCCGACTCCAATCGGAGTTCGAGAACTTCAATTATGACACCCAGATAATGCGATTGGAATTTGATTTTCTCTACCATGTAACCGGCGAAGTCGGAGTATGATCGGACAATGCATGTGCGCTAACACCAGAGAAAAAGTGGCGCCATCATTTAGAGAATTTTCGACTCAGAAGCAACTGGAACACGGCTGAAGCACAAAGGAATGTCCACTTTTGAAACGACGAGGAGAGTGCTTTTTGTCCTGACAGAAATGATCATTTTAAAGTTTATTGACAGTCACAAAATGAGGAACGGCGACATCTTTAAAAAAAAGTCCAGAAACAGCGCTGCTAAAAAGACCCATATCGCCCCCTAGTTTTGGGAAGGAGGACACGTTCACATCAATAATTGGATTTTCTCAGCTGCATGTGTAACGAGGAGAGAAGTCCGATTCAGTAAACTAAAACGAAATATGAGCTTAGTCCGATTAAACTGTGCATGTAAACACACTGACTGATGCATAAGAAGCGTTTTGGTGAAATAAACCCTAATGTGGTTTTGCTTCAGTTAAAGTCAATTCTTGTGCTTTAATAGTTTTTATATAAAGTGGTATCATACTAAAAACTTGGTCTGTTGTGGTACAGACTGAGTAGATTCATAGATACTGAAAGTGCCTCTACGTGATATTTATAGAGTTTCACATGTCTTTATTAAACAGTATTGATTCTGACACGTTTCCCAGAAGCACAGTGAAACAGCATGAGTTTGAAGTTTGTTGCATGTTAATATAAAGAATAATGAGTTCATGTGCAGATATTTAAAAAGCATTTTTATGAATAAAAACTCAATTTTCCATAAAAGTGGAGGAAATTCTTCTAAACTTAAAAGTTTTCTGACTTTATCCAAAACTTTCCAACAATAATGAACTTTTTTTTTCATTCTTTGTCTGTCTGTCTGTGAGGTCCAGCCTCTCTGTCTGTTATTCTGTCTGTTCTGTATTTCTCTTCTGCTCTCCTCATGGCTCATTTCCATGACTGATCCCTATTGGCTGAACACCCTCAAATGCTCAAATCTGATTGGCTAAGAGAGCTGTCTTACAGATCCCCGCTCTGATTGGCTGTTTGCGGTAACCCTGCTGTGTGTAGCTGCTCTTATCAACACACACACACTTCCAGCAGATTTTATTTCTTCTGCAGACTCGGATCTAACAACTGTACCCTCATAAACCCGGAGCCGGACTACCTCCTGAACCCAGACCCAGAGATTGTCCGGGTTTGTTCGTGTCAGTGTTTGTTTTTTTCCCTGATGAGAAGAGGTCGGCTGAAGTTTGCAGCTCTGAGCTGAAGATGCAGAACTCCAAGAGCTTCATGTTGGATGATTTCCTCGCAGGATGGATCGGCGGTGAGTGATGAGAGGTTTTCCATGTGTTTTTGTAGAGAGAGAGAGAGAGAGAGAGAGAGAGGGGTCTTCTCTCCCTCTCTCTTTATGGTCGGCTTGTTTAGGGGGTCTGTGGGGGGAGGGGGTCCATGCATTCAAAAGGATCTGCAGACATGTTTGGACTGAATGCAAAAGTAGACGCTGATCTGAGATTTTCTCGATCAGCAGGAAAAAAACCTGCAGGATTCCCCCCATGTGTCCTCATCCAGGGTAAAGAATGGAGGGTCTGCAGTGAAAGTACCCCCTCCCTCTGTTTTCCCACCCTGATAAATAGACCCCCCCCCTCCTCTCCTCTGGTCTATTTTCCAGTGAACAGAGATAAAGTCTTATCACCTCTTTGCATGTTTCCAATGAAGCTTCAGCAGCTGAAGTTTCAATTCCTCTGCAGAAAAACCGCTTTTTGGAGAAGAATACTGCTGCAGTGACAGGCTGTGGCCGCGAGGGGCGCAGCTGCAGGGGGGCACAAACAAAAGCAGGCCTCTGCCCCCCCCCCCCAAGAAAGTTGAGGAGCAGTGATCAAACTTTAGGTTTCATGATTAGAGCACAAGGAGAAGATTAGACAGGAAATGGGTCAATGTCTCTTTTGGTAATTGGACATAACATTTGGAAAACAGATATCAAAAACATAAAAATGACTGTTTATTAGATTTTTGTTTTAATATAGAAAAAAACAAACTTGAACTACAGCTTGATTTTCTTTTTTGTTGTCTGGAACAAGTGAGGAAAAGTCACATAATGGTCTGAATATTGACTTTTATCTCTAAAAAGAAAAGAAAATATTGGGGGATCCGATTATTTTTTTTTTTTTGGGGGGGGGGGGTCATATTACTGATTAATTGGCCAATTTTTAAATTTTCTTTATTTATATATATATATATGTATATACTTTATTTTATTTTTACAATAATATATATTTGATCATACAGATAGCATCACTAATACATGCAAAAACTAAAAAATATTAACTTTTTTTTTGTTTGTTTTTGATCGCTTTTTGGGGACCCCTACTGGCCGTGGGGCCCTAAGTTGGTGCTTAGTTCACTTATGCCTTGGGATGGCTCTGATGGTCTGTCAAAAACAGTGTCCAAAATGGTGAACATTATTTTCATGATGAGAAAATATCATACACACAAGAATAAATGGAACAACAGCAAACCCACAATAAACTGTTTTAAGACTGAAATTAAAAACGATAAAACATCCTTGAGAGGAAAATCAGTCTATGAATGAACTGTATGAGACAATGTCAAAGTCTCTTTCTCTTTAAATGTAATCCTATTTCTTTAACACGCTTAAAGCACTTTTTTGCTGAAATGTCACCCTGTTATTATTTTTATTTTATATTTTTTACCTTGTTACTGTGTGACAGGTTTGTGCATTTATTTCCTCAGATGAGTTCTTTATGTATTTCATTTCATATTGAAATGTACGACATATTGTTAAGTCAAATAAAGCTGAAAAAAAGAAGAGTACAAGGACTGTTTTTAAAGACCTCCATCAGCTGATTTTAGTGGAGTATGATCCTTTAAAATGAATGAAATAAAAATCTGTATAAAAGGACGAAAAGTTATTTAACACCAGATAGAAATCCTGCAGGTCAAAATGTTTCACCAAAATAAAAGCCTTTAATAATCACTCCTAAAGAGAATAATTTTGGTTTATTTAAATTGACCAAAACAATGTAAAAGTAGAAAATACTGAGTATCCAAAGTCGCAAACTAATAACACATTTAAATTTAAGTTTTCAAAATAAAAGCTTGAATAAAGAGAGAAATGCCGACCTTTTTCAACCCTGAGAATCAATAAGGTTTAATATTGATCCAGTTAAACTGACTCCTCTGTGTGTCTGCGCTGAAATACTGTCGTTCAAAATGGACTCAAACTCTCTCTGTGTTGTTGGTTTGGTAACAAAAAGGCGAGAACGACAGCGAGTGTTCATTTACATTCTCCTATTGTCCTTCAATGAACGGAGTACCTCTGAAAACGACCTGTTTCCCTCTGCAGACCCTCAAGACCCTGTTTATTAACATGGCAGAGAAGTGTGTGTGTGGGTGGGTTCACTCAGGATGGACTCTAACTTAGACAGCACCATGTGTGTTTCTCACTCAGTTCTCAGTTTTAGTATTTTCTGTGTCTGAGTTTGAAACAAAAGTTTCGTAGTTGTTCGGTCGGTATGTTCACGACCTTCAGTGTAACTTTCCAAGGACACTGAGTCTGATAAAGTACGGCTCCTGACTTCACTCATGTTGAGTCTGACTCCCACAGAGACAGAAGAAGATTAAAACACTTATTTAATATAATTTTCCTCATATTCAACTTTCTTTTGTCATTCAAAGTGTCACTTTACATTTGTGAGCTGTCGGTCTATCGCTGCACTAAATGAATCAGTCTGAGGTGTAGTTTATATATGTCCGATAGGATAATCTGGAAATGCACAATAATAAGAAAAATCTAAAGTATCTCAGCTTCAGTCTTCATATAACACACCTCTTCCCTTTACCTCTATTATCGACTTAAATCAGATTTTAGCTCCAACCCCTCCAGTCCTTACCCTGTAAACTCTAATAATCACTAAATATTCTTCTTATTATCTGAACTGGTGTTTTAAACTTCTCATGAAAACTCCTCTCCTCTTCTCAGAGTGATTTATCTCTTTGTTTTTCCTCATTTTTCCTCGTTTCTCTGCTGCAGGAGCCTCCAGCGTGGTCGTGGGCCATCCTCTGGACACAGTGAAGGTATGTCTGATCTTTGGTGTGACTGAACCACGCTCCAGTCCTTTTACCACACAGATTAAAACAAAAGAACAAACATCTGCACTGCATCTGGAGCTAATGTGATTGTTTGTTAGACTCTTATTTAATCGCTCTTATGTAAGTAAAATTAAGAGCAGTTTGACATACTAAAGACATTTTACAACAAAGACAATTGCGTGCTAAGATGAGTACTTTTGGCTACATGTGGTATTTTATGGCAGTATTTCTTTCTGAATCTGACCAATGGAGCAAACGTGTCTGTCGGAAAACTGCAGTTCCTCTAACGGCCACTTGAGGCTGACTCCAAGGAGTCCCATCAAAGCCTGCATGAAAATACAAGATTTAATCACCAAGAAGAACTTTTGGACTCAGAAAAAAGCATCACGCAGTATTTCCGTCCTTCTTGGGTTTTCCTGCTTTATCGGCTTGATGTCGGATGTTAAAGTAGATTACAGGTTTATCGGACAAAATGCCAAAAAAGTCTTGATTCGCCGACTAGAAAAAAACCTTCTCACTCTCCTCGAGTAAAATCAGGAAGACACTTTCATACCGTTTTGATGATTTCTAATCATGAGTTGAATCTGAATTTCTCGGTTCCTCTCCTGCAGACGCGGCTCCAGGCTGGAAAAGGCTACAAGAACACTTTCCACTGCGTCCTGACCATCTACAAGAAGGAAACGGTAATTATTTACACTTTTTAAACTTCGTGTAAAGTCTTTATTTGCTACCAGAACTCAAACCAGCCTGTCTCCAAAAACAGCTGTTGCTAATCGTCTTAAACTCTCCAGTCTGAGTCCACAGCAAACTCGGCTTTCACCAGGGTGTTTTAGAGCGATCCCACAGTGGTGTGACATTCGATTGGTGCGAGTGAAGTCAGACGAGCGTGCTCAGATGTTTTTAAAAGTCAGAAAAGTGTAAGATGTAGATGTTTTTGTTGCAAACCCTCTAATTGGCGAGTGAAGATGGAGTTTCATCGTTATTCCAGACTTTCCTTCCATCTTCAAACACGAGCTGGTGAAGTCCTTCATGACCTCGTGATAACAAGTCTGTGAGCCGTGGATTCACTGCTGCAAACACTTCGAATGATGGTGAAGTAAAACAGAAACAGACACTTCATTGTTCAGACAAACAGATGAATAGTTAATATGATTCCTAACAGAGTTTCAAAACATGCAGTAACGACATTTTTCTTCTCCCTGCATTTAAGCGACTTTTGTTGGGAGTTTCACAAGATTTCTGGAGAGACAAAAAACGTAGAATCAACTCTTTCTGCCTGTTTCTCATCTGCTGACTGAAGTAGTTTACACCCTTTCCATCCTCTCCTCTCACTCGCTTCAGTGATCTTTGTTTGTGCACAATAATCTTTTTTTCTATACATCATATTTAACTCCGCTCACACTGTAATTACCCCCATCTCGCTCAGCTTGGGTCCTCCGCTCTGTTTCTTTTGTTTTCTCCACTGACCCAGTTTTCCGGCTCTGTTTGTCGAAGCTTTGTTTCTGTTAAAATCACGTTCCTGATCGTCTGCCGACTGTACAGAAACAGACTAACAGGAGAGATTCGGTCGAGTTCGATCGTGAAAAAGCTTCAGTTTTTCTCAGATTGTGAAACTTCTTTGTGGTTGAAGAGGAATCTTTTACTAAAGTGATCGTTGACTCCTCCACACATGTGTCGGTTCGAACCCTGCAGTCAGATGATTCGGTGGACAGCTGGGTTTGAATTTCAACATGTGTTTCTCAAATTCCTCCCCACCCCCCCCCACTTGGAAACGCTTTTTCCACGGAGCAGAAACCCAAAACATTTGGCAGCCCCGTCCATCCATTTTTCATCCTGCATTGTTGGCAGAGACCAAAATAACTCCAGGAAAGTTTCCTGATAAAAAACACTCTCTGTGGGTTTAACCCTCTGATGGCTCCGTGTCTGCGCTCTTTCAGGTCATGGGGTTCTTTAAGGGCATGTCTTTCCCGCTGGCCAGCATCACCGTCTACAACTCAGCCGTGTTCGGCTTCTTCAGTAACACACAAAGACTTATTAGCAAGTATCGCTATGGCAACGAGCGGCATCCCTGCGGCATGTTGGACCTGACTGTCGCCAGCATGCTGACCGGACTGATGTCGGTGGGAATAGGAGCCCCCGTGGATCTGGTCAAGATCAGGCTGCAAATGCAGACGCAGACCGTCTTAGCAGGTACGTTTGAGACCTTTAAGGTTCTTATTTTGGACTTTTGACCTTTCTGTGCTTTTCTGGGGGTTCAAATGACTTTCGGAGTTCATGCGAACTTCCTAAAATCCCTCAAATTCAACTCCAGGTTGTAGTTTTAAAGGGATATTCTGGTACTTCATCCTGTGATTAAACTCTTCTGACCTCCGATTTATCGCTTTATGAGTTCAGTGGAAACTCAGAGGATAAAACTTTATTCAGAATATTCAGACATAAAGTCTGATTCACTCCGCCTGAATGTCTGCAAGTCAAAGTCGTGCAGCAAAACTCTCCTAGAAGGGATATTAAAGGGAAGAGTTAGACCCCCCCTCCAGAGATGAATGTTGTCGACCGCTTGCTTCTCTAGTTATACCAACTTTAGTAACGACCGCACGATAGCGATACAGAGAGCCACGCCCTCAACCAAAACGCCACTCTATAGCCACAAATAATGCTCAGAACAGCACCTAACTTCATCAACAGGACATATAGGGTCACAGCCATAGTACTAGACACCAAATGTTCTTCCTTGAGCTGCGACACCCCGCTGAATCTTTGTAACTTTGACTCATTTCTTTAGCAAAGAGACTAAACACAACTCACCTGCTCTCTTCCAGCAGCCGCTTGTTTGTAGCGAGACCTCAGGCCAGTCCATTACGGACTCAGCGGGGTGTCGCAGCTCAAGGAAGAACATTTGGTATCTAGTACTATGTCTGTGACCCTATATGTCCTGTTGATGAAGTTAGGTGCTGTTCTGAGCATTATTTGTGTCTATAGAGTGGCGTCTTGGTTGAGGGCGTGGCTCTCTGTATTGCTATCGTGCGGTCGTTACTAAAGTTGGTATAACTAGAGAAGCAAGCGGTCGGCAACATTCATCCCTGGAGGGGGGGTCTAACTGTGTGTTTGACCCTAACTTAAATTAACGCCGGAATATCCCTTTAAGGAGAGTTTCGACTTGCAGACATTCAGGCGGAGTGAATCAGACTTTATGTCTGAATATTCTGAATAAAGTTTTATCGTCTGAGTTTCCATGAACTCATAAAGCGATAAATCGGAGGTCAGAAGAGTTTCATCACAGGATGAAGTAGCACGAGGAACATTTATTACCTTTTATTGGCGGAGAGTCACTCCAAGTTCACACCCTTCACACCTGCCGTCAAGCGATGACTCTCTGTGGTATTTTGCATCGTCACAGGAGAGACAGAGCGTTGAGTTAATGAAATAAACGGTAGATCTGTTTATAGTAAAAATTAAAAAACTTTGGAGTTTGTTTGATAAAGTTTTCGCTCCTTACAGAAAATTTGCACCTTGCTGGAAACGTGTCAAACGGCAGCGAGATCCCTCTGCGCTCCGTCGACATCCCCAGCCAGAGACTCTACAGAGGCCCGCTCCACTGCATCAGCAGCATCCTGCAAACTGAGGGCCTGCAGGGCCTGTACAGGGGGGGCGGGGCCATGGTCCTCAGGGACGTCCCCGGATACATGCTCTACTTCATCCCTTACACCATCTTCTGTGACCTGCTGAAGCCGGACGCCATGTCCAGTCCTCATCCCTGTTCCATCTGGCTGGCTGGAGGACTCGCAGGTAAATATGACGGTCTGTCCACGGCGGCGCCGTAGGCTGAGGTTTAACGCTGTCCGGTCACTGAGGTTGGATTTTGAGCAGGTGGTGTCAAAGATAAGGACAAAAATGTGGACACCTCGTGCTCTGACTCAAACCGGAGGAGTGGAGATGGTCAGGGGGGTGGAGTCAAGTCCTGATGAATCCTGATAAACCGCTCCCTGTGGGTCAGATCTGACTCACAGATCCTGTTTGTCCCAATCAGCCCAGCCTTGAATTCCAGGCGCGTCTAAAGACTGAAAAATACAGGGTGTGTCTTTAGAGCGTAGCCGCAGCGTTGCGTATCACACAGCAAGTAGATCGCCATTCTGATCAATGCAGCAAAGCGTTCAGAGCGCGTATCAGCTCCGTCACAGCATCGAAAGCGGCGGGTCTATTTTTGCTGCTCTACACTTCCAATGCGCGTCAATCTACACAGAGATGATCGTTCTAGACAGGAAGTTAGGCACGAAAACCGCACATGTCGTCCGGTAAATTTCAAAATAAAACACCATATGTGAACTCCAGACTGTGTATCAGTTCGTGTAGATGAGAAATCCTTCCTGGTTCTGGATTTATCAGTAACACAGAACAATCTGACGGTCGATCCCTGATCCATGTGGACCCCAACAGGACTCTGAACTGCTAACAGCATAAAGAAACAGAGTTTACTTTGTTAAACACGAGTAAATCTGCAAAAACACAAACTGTAAAATCACTTAAAGCTTTTTCACAGACAGTAGAGGCTCAACAGTCACTGAATTATATCCAAATTATCAGGAAATCGACCACAGAAAGGAAAAACAACCTGTTGTGAGCCTGTTGTTTCCTCTACACTGACCGGGGCTGAACTACGCCGCTGCTCCACTCCAAATCCGCTGATCCTGTTTGAGATCAGATGGCTTATCGTGGCATTATCAGACAGTGAGTGTCTATAAAAGGGCCAAATTATGAAAAGAAACATGTTTTTGGCATGGCAACAGTGAAGGAGGCCTCTAGAATACTGGGGCGTTCAGTGGTTGAAGTGAGGGTTACACACATGCAGTAAAAGGGTTTTATGTGTGTAACAGAGTCTGTTTGACCGACAACAACAAAAATATTTATAAATGGTTTGATGAAAAGTTTTTCTGCGGATGGTTCAGCGAGAAGGAAAGTGAGGTTTCAATTTAATGTTTGGAGGACTTGACGGCCTCAGAGCGGATCAGTACAGATCCTCTTTAAACCACGATCCCTCAGATCAGCTGCTGGAAGGAAACAGTCGCTCCAAATCTAAAAAAATCAACAGTTTCATTCTCTGGATCTGGTTTGTCAGAAGTGGACGTGGATTCTGTTTGTCGCAGCTCTGTGAAGTGTGTCGGTTGTTTTTACTGCCCCGGGAATCCTTTATGATTCTGATAAGAGTCATAAAGTGAGGATGTAAACACGTCTGACCCTGTATCACCTCTGTGAACGGTGTTGTTGGCGTACGACTCGTGATCTCGTGAACATTATAGCTTTAGCTCCGTTTTCAGGAGAGCTCAGATTTTTGGGGCAGGAAAGGGTGTGTAAACTTGCAGCCAACCACACGCTTCGACCCGGGAGAGCATGAGCAGTGTGGGTCGGGTAAACAGAGAGTATCCTGTGGACTCTGATTTGGGGGAATGTGTGGCCTCTGAGGTTCGAGCAGATTTTCTTCCAGATGCAGTCCGGCTGGCTGAGTACGAACACGTGACAGAGTCAGCACGTGGTGGACAGAGAGCTGAAATCAGCGGTGTGCCATAAATCTGTGACATGTGGAAGTTTGGCCCCGCCACCAGGCTCTGCAGCTGAGTGATGAGCTGTGCTGCGATTTCACAGAGCGGCTGATTATGAAATTCTTAATTTTTTAAAGGACGTGTGAGAAATTTTAGTGAAAAAGACGCTCTCTCAGATTGAGCTTTTCACGCAATCAAACAGACTTCTTTTCATTTTTCTTTAGCCTCACCTGAAGCTTCTAAATGAAGAAACTTTGACTTTCCTGAGCATCAGGACTCTGCTGAGTAAAACCCAAAAACAAAAGGATTAAAACGAAGTAAAAACTGAGGCGAGGAACTGAGCTGGTAACTCCAAAACAGCCTGTTCTGACCGACTGCAGATACTAATTGTTGTTCTTCTCGTCTCCAGGGTCCATTTCTTGGGTCACGGCCACGCCGGCTGATGTGGTGAAGAGTCGAATGCAGGCGGACCCTCAGCTGCAGAGGAAGTACAAGGGGATCTTACACTGCATCATCCACAGCTACAAAACCGAGGGAGCACAGGTGAGATCAGACTCCATGGGTCTGTCTGAGGGAAACTCAGTTACAGAAGTTCATGCAATTAAAAAAAATGTTATATTTACGACTCGGTGCATCAAAGCCGACACTTCCACGACACTTCACGCATCAGGTTGCGTTTAGTGTGAACGCATTTTCCCACGGTTAGGTAGGGCAGCACGATGAATCGATTTTAGATTCTAATCAGATTATTTGATTATGATGTAAAAAAAATTAAAATACGCAAGTCGATTTTCCTCTCTATCACGTCTCGTGCCTCCAGGCCACCGTAGACTCCTCCCCCTTCCTGCAGTTCCCACACACACCAGTGTAAACAAACATGGCGTTTGCAAAAGAAGGCGATAACTATGTGGTTAAATAAGACAAGAGCGAGTCAGTCGTGTTGAACTGGTACGACTTCACAGTTTCAGATGAAGAGCAAACCACTCCCCGCTGCAAAGTCTGTGTGAAGGCGGTATCAACCCGTCACCACGGAAACGAATTCAGGAGTAAACGCTTAAGTTTTTTGTCATATCGGCGTTTCAGGTGACTGTAAACGGTACTTTTTGAAAAGGGGTCAGAGAGTGCGTAAATTTGTAAACGACGACCATTTCATATCCGTGTGGATGTTTATCTACATCTCTGGAAACGATCATGTGACACACAGCGTAACTCTTTTATGGCGCCTGAGCGTGTCCAACCAAAACTCTTGTTCTGTCTTCTTGTTCTTGTTCAGTAAGTGCGTCACAGCGCCACTTACTGGCTTGGCATATGAACTACATTGTTTTGAGAGATGGTAGAAAAACTTTTTATTTTTGAAGTGAAGTTTAGTGAAGTTGTCACTTGATAAAAAATAAAAAATCGTGTTTTAAAAGATTTTATTTTTGGCCGAAATCGTGCAGCACTACCTGAAACCTGCTCTACCAGGAACCGAATCAAAACTCCAGGTTCTGTGATAAATCTGTCGAGTATTTTCATGTCCTACCTGAACTGTAAAAGGGTCACAGTTCAGCTTTGACTCAGTTTCATTTCTTCGTCTGTAGAGTTATAGAATTACATAACATATCAGGGCTGCCTGTTGACTGTACGGCAATAACAGATGGTCGGGTCGTTTGGACGTGAAACTCGAGAAAACAGTGTAACCCAAATAAGAGTCAAGCTGCGTTCCCAAACATGAACCCCCCCTGAAGTGTACTGGAGCATGTGACTGTTCTTCAATGAAGGATCGAGTCACAGCAGGACGTTCAGGATAAATACAAAATACAGACATCAGCTGATCAGAGATTGATCAGGAATAAAGTCCTTTAAAGTCAAGTTCCTGAAAAAGAGACCAATCCTGCAACTTCAGACAAAACGAAGAAAAGTCTCAGAGATGTTGAAGTGATTTCAGACCTGAATCAAACCACCACAGGTAGTTTTTATCGCCTTAGAAAGTCCTAAAGGGGGTCACCACAGCTGAAGATCTGCAGCCGTCTCGACCCTCCGTCAACAAGAGCTCTGCGTCCAAACGCTGCGTTCGAGTGTCAGGGTTCGTACTGTTCATTACGTTACAAACAGAACAGACTCCCAACAGGGACCAGCTTCAGTAAACACGACAGTCATGTGATCAATACCTGAAGGTCAATGGTGTTAAAGGAAGTGAACTAGACTGCTGATGTGGACAAAACGCCGGATCGATGAGGCGGTTATCAGAGGACGCTGACCCCCAAAGAAAAACACCGTTCACAGAACACTGAGTGTCTAAACAGAGAGACTTTGACTGTTTACTCACAAAGACCTTGACTGGGTTATTTAATCCATGAGCTTTTTTTTAATATTATATAATCTGAAGGAATAATTCAGGTCTGTTTGAACCTGGATCCTGTTGGATTATGTTCAGGTGGTTTCAAAGATTTTAAAGGTCAGCCCCTGCGGAACATTCGACCCAGGATTATGACATTTGGTAAACATACGTGTCACATCCAGACCGACCGGAGTGACTATGCTGACCTGAATTTTAGTCACCGTCTGGGTGCGCGAGCGAGGCGTTATTGACGCGCTTCTAGTACAATCCAATATCTGATCCAAGGTCGGTGTTCAGTTATATTTTTGCCATTTATTGATTCAGTGAAAAACAAACAAAAAGTAAGAAAGATACGTCCAACTTATGACAAGGATGATGAGGTGATGAGGGTGAAAGTGGTGTCAGAGATTAGCGGTAAACACCGTGAGCTCTTCTGTTCCCCAGATCACTGCTTCACCTGTGTCCTTTTTGTAGCGTTTACCTGCCCGTTCACCTTAAGTGCCCCTTGTGGTGATTGTGGGAGTAACAAAACAAAACCCAAAAAATATAACAGATAAAATGGCTCATACGCCTACAAAAACGCAACAAGATATCGATGATTCTGTATAAAACTAGGATCTTAAAGGTGGGGTAGGCAGGAATCCGTTAAAGAAGCATTTTTGTGGTGGAGAAACAAAAACCTTTTAATATCAGTCAATAGTTATTAGTTATTGATGACATTTGGTAATATATGGATATCTCTGTGTTCTCTTATGTCTGTGTCGTCAACATTTGAACATTTTTGAGCGGTCCGCTCTTTCTGACTGTAAACAAAGCCGTTCTCCACCTCCTCTAACCTGATTGGTTGCGAGGCAGACGCTGCTCCCCCGTGTCGTTCAGGAGCCCAAACAAAGTTAGCGTGCTACAATATCGGACAGTAGAAACCAACCAGAAAGTTCGGAAAATTGTCTGAATCCTCCTTTGGCCACGACTGCCGACACAAGCGAGAAAACAAAGTAAATACCGGAGACTCTGGAGGAATAACGGGCGCTTAAAACGGAGGTAGACCGGACAAGAGCTAAAAAGCCGGGTCAACATAAACGATGGGGGACGCTTGGGGATCTTGGTGACCCTGTAACCTTTCTGCTGGACAGGTAAACCGCTTTAACAAAGTAAGACAAGTGTCTGTAACAGAAGTGTTTCTTGTCAAACGGACCTGCTGTAGCGTGTTGTAGCGCCATCGCTAAACTGTCCTCCCTCGGGTCCTGGACTATGTCACTTTATCCTCGTTGTAGAAGTCCTGCAAACATTGTGTTTGCTGGTCGTCTGTTGGCATCTACAGTAGCACCAATGCTTTTGACTTTCACCTTGACTGGGCCCCATTTGTAATGATCTGAAGTATTTATCTGCATTATATCTGAATTTAATTGGAACGATACGAGCGAGCAGGAGCGTCTGTTTGTGGGCGGGGCTTGAGGGGAGAGAGAAAAAGAGAGAGAGAGAGTGTTTCTCTGTGTTGTATCTTTAACTCTGTGGCTCTAAAACAGTTGAAGTGTGTTTCTGCTCGATGAGGTTTCTATGAGGTGAATAAATGTTGGTTCAGTTGATCTTCAGGACGGCTGCAGCTTTAAGAACTTCTGCTTGTTGGAGTTTGAGAGTCTAAAGTTCACAGAGACACTCCTCTTCCTGGATTGTAGATAAACTGGATTTCCCCTCCCTCCTCTCTCTCACAGCTCACTCCACTCTGCTCACTCACTTCCTTGTTCCCTCCCCTTCAGATCTACAGTTGAGGTTGGGTGTAACCGCCGTGTGCTGAGCTGATCCTGCTGACTCACACATGTTGTTGAGATCAGAGCTCAGACTAGTTTCACTTCTCAGGAAATAAAACTCAGTCAGTCGTCGACAGCGAGTGTTGAAATGGCGCAGAAAGGAGTTCATCTGGACCGTGAGTCTTTCTCTTGTTCCATCTGTTTGGATCTTCTGAAGGATCCGGTGGCTGTTTCCTGTGGACACAGCTTCTGCATGAGCTGTATTCAATCCTACTGGGATACTGAGGATGAGAAGAAGATCTACAGCTGTCCTCAGTGCAGAGAGACTTTCATACAGAGGCCTGTCCCAATAAAAAACATTGTGTTAGCAGGTTTAGTGGAGGAACTGAAGAAGAGCGGACTCCAAGCTGCTCCTGATGGTTCCTCTGATGCTGGACCTGAAGATGTGGCCTGTGACGTCTGCAGTGGGAGAAAACTGAAAGCTGTCAAGTCCTGTCTGGTCTGTTTGATCTCATTTTGTGAAAAACACCTCCAGCCTCATTATGAATCTCCTGCCTATGCTAAACACAAGCTGGTGGAGCCCTCTAAGAAGCTCCAGGAGAACATCTGCTCTCGTCATGATGAGGTGATGAAGATGTTCTGTCGCACTGATCAACAGTCTATCTGTTATCTCTGCTCTGTGGACGAACACAAAGGCCACGACACAGTCTCAGCTGCAGCAGAAAGGACTGAGAGGCAGAAAGATCTGGAGGAGAGTCGAGAAAACATCCAGCAGAGAATCCAGGACAGAGAAGAAGATGTGAAGCTGCTCCAACAGGAGGTGGAGGCTATCAACGGCTCTGCTGATAAAGCTGTGGAGCACAGCCAGGAGATCTTCAGCCAGCTGATCCGTCTGATGGAGAAACGCCGCTCTGAGGTGGAGCAGCAGGTCAGATCCCAGCAGGAACGTGAAGTGAGTCGAGTCAAAGAGCTTCAGGAGAAACTGGAGCAGGAGATCACTGAGCTGAAGAGGAAAGACGCTGATCTGCAGAAGCTCTCACTCACAGAGGACCACAACCAGTTTCTGAACAGCTACCCCTCACTGTCAGAACCGGGTCAACCTGCAGATTCATCCAGAATCAACATCCGTCCTCTGAGATACTTTGAGGAGGTGACAGCAGCTGTGTCAGAGATCAGAGATAAACTCCAGGATCTTCTGACAGAGACGTGGACAAACGTCTCACAGGCAGTGACTGATGTGGATGTTTTACTGTCAGAACCACCAGGACCAGAACCAGAACCCAAGACCAGAGCTGGTTTCTTAAGATATTCACAAAGAATCACACTGGATCCAAACACAGCACACAGATATCTGTTATTATCTGATGGAAACAGAAGAGCAACAAGGACAGAAGAAGAACAGTCTTATCCTGATCATCCAGACAGATTCACTGATTATAATTGGCAGGTCCTGAGTAGAGAGAGTCTGACTGGACGTTGTTACTGGGAGGTGGACTGGAGAGGGGTCGGGGTTGGTGTAGCAGTCGCATACAAGACTATCAGGAGAGGAGGGGAATCTTTGGATTGTTTATTTGGAGTCAATGACAAATCTTGGAGTTTAGACTGTGATAAAAACAGTTATAGATTTGGTCACAACAACGTCTTCACTCGTGTCTCAGGTCCTCTGTCCTCCAGAGTTGGAGTGTACCTGGATCACAGAGCAGGTATTCTGTCCTTCTACAGCGTCTCTGAAACCATGACTCTCCTCCACAGAGTCCAGACCACATTCACTGAACCTCTACATGCTGGACTGGGGTTAGACTACTGGTTTGGAGACTCTGCTGAGTTTATAGAAGTGAAATAAAGAGAATTTTGAGTCCATCAGACCAAAATCATGGACTGAGATCCTTGAACTCTTGAAATGTTCTGGTTTGTAAATGTTTGTGGATCAGTCTCACCAAAAACTCTGGGTTTAGTTCTTCATTTCAGCTTTTTGATTCTTTTCTAAAGATGCTGATTTGGTCGCAGCTTTAAGGACAGTGATTGTGGAGAACTTTGATTGTTTGTATTTCTCATGTTGAAAAATCTTCATCAAGTTTGATATCAACAACATCAAGATGATGGTTTGTTCAAATCACCTTCAGTTGGTGCAGATGTTGAAGGTCTGAGACTTTAGAAAAAAGTGAGGTCAAAATCACAGAAAAAGGACGACCTTATTTCCTGTCCCAAATCCAAGCGTCTAAAGTCTTTCCAGTCGTCCCCAAAAACTCTTCAGATGATCTGTTTCTTTCTCTGTTTGCTGAATATTTGTGTTCATGTGATCGATGGATATTTCTGTCTGCTTCTGTTGGATCAGTGTGTTTGTAAAGACATCTAGAATCAGACTTTGGACAGATCTACATGTTGTTATGAGCTTTTCAATCACTCTAAAAATAATAATCACATTTATTAGTCCGACTGTTTGGATGTTTCTGACTCAGCTCAGATTGTGGTCAAGTCTCTGATTGTGGGTAAAAAAATCATAAAAATCCTCAAACTGAGTCACTGAAATCACCTCGTCTGTTTGTCTTTATTGTGTCTGTTTCTGCTGGATGTCATGTTACCGCTCCGTCCAAGTTTATTTTTGACCATAAAAGAGAAATGAGACTTATTTCTGTGGTCAAACTCACGTCTCTCACTTCTGTCAGTCCAAACTTAGAGATACAGACAGAGAGAGATTTGGATTTAAAGACAAACTTCATGTAAAAACGACTTTAATCCCGTTAATCCCTGACTCTTTAGAGTTAATCTGGATTTTAAACGTGTTTAAAGTTGTTTCACATTTTGTAAAGTTTTAAGTCCACATCAACTCAGAACTCCAGGGTCCTGGTCCAGGATCAGGAAACTCTGATCCGTGTCCTGATTTGTGAGTCCAATAAAAAGTTCGTTATGATTCCGACTTTTAGATTTCTTATTCCGATAAAAGCGGCGCTGCTTCATCTGTGTGGTGCAGACGTTCGTAGACACGCCCACAGCCGGCTGTAAACACCAGAGGAGATAACGACAGTAAGTTCACAGTCCAAGTTCATGGAGTCACGAGTTCATGATGGAGGACAGCATGTGAGAGACGAACCAAGTTCAGGTTTATGAACCGATTATGGGTCAGTCCAGCTGATCTCTAGTCTAAGGAAAGAAGTCTGGTCCACAAGAAGAAAACCGACTTAAAGGTGAAGTAGACAGGAATCTGTTAAAGAAGCATCTTTTTATTTGGTGGTTTTTATACAAAAAATCTTCTAATATCAGTCAATAGTTATTAGTTATTGATGACATTTGGTAATATATCGATATCTCTGTGTTCACTTACGTCTGTGGAGGTAGACCGGACAAGAGCTAAAAAGCCGGGTCAACATAAACGATGGGGGACGCTTGGGGATCTTGGTGACCCTGTAACCTTTCTGCTGGACAGGTAAACCGCTTTAACAAAGTAAGACAAGTGTCTGTAACAGAAGTGTTTCTTGTCAAACGGACCTGCTGTAGCGTGTTGTAGCGCCATCGCTAAACTGTCCTCCCTCGGGTCCTGGACTATGTCACTTTATCCTCGTTGTAGAAGTCCTGCAAACATTGATACGATACGAAACGATACAAGCGAGCAGGAGCGTCTGTTTGTGGGCGGGACTTGGAGAGGAGGAGTTGAGGGGAAAACTGGTTGGAGGGGTAGAGTTTACATTCAAGATTTCTCCTAAAAACTGGAACTAACTCAGATCCTGACTACCGCACCTTTAAGGGGTCTTTCTTTGGTTGATATTGACCCCGTCCTTGTCTTGTCCCTGCAGGTTTTCTTCAGAGGAGCGTCAGTCAACGCTATAAGAGGATTCCCCATGAGCGCCACCATGTTCCTGACCTACGAACTCTCCCTGCAGTTCTTCAGGAGTCTCTAAAACGAAGGAAACGTCCCGGTGATAAAAGGTGCTCCGAAGTTGTGTCACCCCGTCGGTGAGCTAGCTGCTTTTGAACTAATGCTAACTCGCACCGACGACAACCAAGCCTTAAAACCGGACCACGACCACAGCGCCCCCAAGTGGAACAAAACAACTGGTGGATCAGTGACTTTTTTGTCTTTTTGTTTTTTAAAATCTTGTCTTAAAAGTTTTAGGACGCAGTGAAAAAATCAAGTGCTCGGACGCCAAAGTCATCCATGTTTCTGCGAGTTAGTCCGACTGAAACCACTTTAGCACTTAACCAGACTAACGCTGAAACACTTCAATCCTGCACTTTTTCAGACACTATTTATTCCTCCTCTAATCAGATATGGAGATGATTCATTATGATTGTCTTACAGTTATTTCAGAGACTGTGATATTGACACCGACATAGGTCATATATCGTCACCCGTGAAGGCGAACACTAACTTTGTCTGTTAACTGATGATTAGTAACACAGCTGTAATCGGTGTATACGGCACGGTTAGTAATTATTGGAGGATGGGACACGTGGATGATTTTGGTTTCTGCTGAAAATGAACCAAAGACCCCCGTGTGCGTGTCTGTGTGTGTGTTTGTTACCGTGACAACAAAACGACCTGAAACTTTCTTTTTTCTTTTCTCCTCGAAGAAAAGCGATTCGACGAGACTGTTTTTATTCAGAGTTTGAAAACTTTTTGAGAGTAAAAGTGCACAACAGTTTTTTAGACCCACTTGACTGTAAAAAGTTTTCTTTAATTCACTTAAACGTTTTCGCTAATTTCTCCAAATTTGTGTTTTTATCCTGCAAATCAACACGTCAATGATAACAGTGTTTTATTCACCTGAAGAAGGGAGCAGTGCACTTTGATTTCATCGAAATATAGAGCTAACGTTGAATAGATTTAAATGTTTTTATAAAAGGATGTGACATTTTCAACAACAGCGAGTTTGAACTTTAATCATCTCCATGTTTCAGTCGCAACTTTCTTTTAGCTGCTCCAACATCGATCTGTGGAGCAGCATACGTTGTTGAAAATGACGCATCCTTTCGTATGTGAAACTCGTGTTAGCATACTTGTATATAATATGTGTGTTTCTTACATTAAGAAAGTTTATAGAGTTATTCGAACTTCACTTTAACGTCGCAGTTACATGACTGTCTGTCAAACCACGTACAGAAACTGTTAGTTTGGTAACAGATGCTGCTTTTAAAGATTCGCCGTCGATGTGAAAAGAGGGCGGAAACTTCAAAAGTGGTGTGAACTGTTCCCGTCGTAGAAAGGATTGTTACGATTTCAGAGTAAATACCGTCCAAAAACAAACCCCGCCTCTGCAGGTGAAACAGCTTTTATATCATGTAAATAATGTGTAAATATGTGGAAACATTCCAGATGCTGGAGAGCTACAAGTGTCTGACTGTAAATAAATAAAGATTTTAACGCATCAACACGAGCTGTCATGTTTCCGTTCTGTCAGAGTCATGTGACCAGCCGCCATGGGCAGTTTACTCTTCTTAAACCAGGAATACTGCCTCAGGTGTTCCTCAAGGTTCAGTGTCGGGCCCAGTTTTGTTTTCACAGAGGCTCCTGTCATCGATATGCAGACGACTCACAGATAGCCGCCATCCTGAGACCTGAAGACCCTCGACGCTCTGGAGGTCGACCCAGACCTTCTAAGGTGTTCCTGGGTCTACCACGAGGATCCTCCCAGTTGGATGGACAGTACATGGGTTCTTTTTGTTGATTCTTGATGTTTTGGTAAATTGTTGTCGGTTCCTGAGCTTTGTCCCAAATGTACGCTCCACTTTATTCCACCTGATAGAAATCTGAGGAAAGGTCAAAATCAGAAAATTCTGAGAAACAATGAAACAGTCGGTTAAAAGAGGAAAAGCTTCACCTTTACTTGACCGTATTTTAGCAGAATAGACTTCAGTAATGTTAGAACAAATACAAACAGCAAATTTTTTTAGCTTTGGTAGATGTAACTCCTATGAGTGCTAATTATTATTATTTCAATTTCCTCTTAAATTTTTTCCCTTTATTGTTTCTATAAGAGAATAAAATACAAAAAAGAGGAAAAGCCTTTTTTTTTTTTTTTTTAAGGCTCAGACAGAAGACTCCTTACAGCTTCCGCTCAGTTGCCTGCGCTGTTGCAAGATCACCATTAGATGGCAGCATTTCACTACAAAATACCATCATTGTCTGTGGTGTGGTGTTTCAGTGTCTCTGAGATCTTGAAGACAAAAAAAATATTTGATTTCTTTTTTCGGCATTTTTTAACAAATTCTGTTCCTTTTATTTATTTGTACATTTTTTTGGCATTTTTGTCAGGCATTTTGTTTTTAACAGGTGAAGAAACATCCAGAATCAACCCCATGATCACTGACCAAGCAGAATTTTCCACCATGCATTGAGGTGAAAATTTAAAAAGCATTTAAACTTTTAAACATTTGACGAACTTGCAAATTTAGACGGGAAAATTAAGATAAAACAACCAAACTGACCAGGAAGATCTGTGCAAAAGTATTGAACAACTTAAAACACATTTTAAGGGTCTAAATAAAACAATTACAGTTTAATCAGAACAACATTTAAACTGCGGCTTTAACTGATACAACACTCAAGTAAATTAGAATTTAGAGGCACTTTGTCCGGGTATTTTAAAGACTGAAGGAGAATTTATCATGTGGTTTGACTTTAAAACAAGATGAAAGTGATCATACAAATAATGTTGTTTTAACTCTAAGCAGATATGGATGTATCTAGTAGATCTGGAGTATTTTCAGTACACCTCGTGGAAACAGGATTTTTAACTCCCTCTGGTCTATATGGAGGACGGTGTGTGTGCGTGTGTGTGTGTGTGTGCTTATTTGTCCAGCAGGTGTCAGTGTTCACCCATGCTAACTCTTAAAAATGTCCACTTTATGTGTTGGCCTTTTTAAGAGTAAAGTACAGCCTTTGCTGTTGATGAATTATTATTTACTTGCTTTCGTTTCTGGACGTAAATCAGTGAGTATAAATGCCGATCCTCAATCTTCATGTAGCTATGGCGTAGAGAGTCCGTGCACTTTATTTATTTTTCAGCTTAAAGTAGAAATATTTGAAGGAAAGACACGAGTACCTTTTTACAAACCTTTTCTTTAATTAGTGTGATGCATTTCGTTTCCAAAAAGAACAGTTTAATGGATGAGACAGTTTTACAGTGATCGGGCTCCACATAGAGTATATGACATGCACTAAAGGAATAAACAGCAGAAGAACTCATATTTTACATTCCTAACCTATGCACCCTGAAAATATTGTCACCCTGAATTCAAAGAAGGACCCTCTCGGTTCAATAGTGAACATTTTATTAAATATATATTTTCTTTTTTTGTTAGAATACTTTTAATAGTTTCCCCTTTTTTCCACTGTTTACCGCATGTTTGTGTATTTCAGCCCTTCTCTAGACAGTAAAGTAAAACAGTTACTGACCAAGAGGAAGTCACATCATCAGAAAACTTGCAAATAAAGCCAATTATGGAAGAAATGGAAATTTAAAGGGATCGCTGCCGGGGAGGAAACCCCCCCCTTACGTCACAAGCTCGGTGGCTAACATCTTCATCCCTCACCCGTTCACTTTTAGACGGACGGTGGGATGAAGAAAAAGCAGGTAGTTGAAGGATGTGACTCTTTTCATGTCTTATGGATTTAAACATTTACTAGTGCAAATGCTAAAAAGACTGGAATGTTTTCAGTTTGTTTTCACAGTCGTAGTTGTGCTGATGAGAGGTCTGCACAATCTCCGCTTCTACGGCAGGGGAAGTCAACGTGGCCGCTTGACGAAACAGTCGCCATTAAGACACGTTTACTTCCACTTCTGGTTTTACTGGCAGGAATCAGCAGGGCAGTTACCATAATATTTGTTAATGTGCGTACAAATGTCCTAATATTATCATGTTAATATAGTGATCAGAGAAACAAAAACAACCCAAGCTCTGATATTTTTCAGTTTAAGCTCTAAAAGTTCAATTTAAAGCTCCTGTGAGAACTCTTGGTTGTGTCGATTCTGGCGCCCCCTGTGGACATAAGTGTCCTTACAGTGATTCTCAGTCTGCTTCAGGTCTAGTCCACTTGTTGGCTCTACTTTTCAGTTGGTTTTGGATTTGGATCTGTGCATCTTAACCTGCAGTATGAACGCAGCCTTAGTCGAATCAAAATCACACGAGATGTTATGAGAGTAAAGTCGCGATAAAACCGAAGTTTAAGTTCACGATAAGGTTATCACGTTCACTGCTGTAGATCATAACAAGGCATCAGAGTTGATGTCAGTCTTGCAAACATCCAAAAACTCCTCACAGAAGCTTTAAAACAAAAACAAAAAACAAGTTTTATTTTTATTTTAGCAAACCTCCGACAAAAATCCCTTTGAGTTTGAGACACATCTCCAAATCCAGGGGATAAACTTTGTAAACTGTGGTTAGAAAAGGCAGTACCAAGCTAAGCCTGTCTCTCCGTCTTCTTCGAGTTTCTGCGCTCCTGACAACAGAAAATGTTTCGATCGTCCAGTTTTTCAGTTTGACTTTGAAAGAAAATCAAACGAGGATTTGATGTGGTTGTTAAATGTCATCGAGGCTTTTTCAAGTCAACATCCTACTTCTTTACGGAACATATACAGTCACGTATCCTTATTACTGATAAAAAAAAAACAACCCCACCTGTAATATCGTCTACGAACCCAAGGATTTATCTACACCGAGGAGTCACGGCTCCACAAACACTGAAGTTTCTCATGCAACCAGAATGAATCGAAACGACAACACCGCACAACAAGACGAGCACGGATTGGACGGATGGGTTAGCACTGACCTCACACACAGACGACGTGGTTTTAGCCCTTTTCAAAGGCAGTTCACACACCGTGACGCCTTGAGATGAGTCCCACAGGGGGACCGGTTTACACACAGGATGTATGGCTGTATTTTCCATGAAGGGGCCCGTGAATTTAACTCAGAACAATGGTCCCTGTTCTCTATACAGAAACAAGGCCTGCATTAACATAATCGCAATCCTAGATGGGAGTGACCTGGTCTACGGTGCAGCACAGACGACAGTAACCCTCATGTTAACGTGAGAATAAAGAAAACTGCGATTTTCTTCAAGCACCAACCTAACTAAAAGAAACGTCTAATTTTCTGCATGATTTGACTTCAGACACTCATGCATCACACCAACATGGGCCCTTTGTTTACAGGGACGAGATTCAACACCCCACAAATCGTACTGAGTAAACGAAAACAAAGTTCTGAATCTATACTTTTTAAAACGACTAATTTACAGTATCTACTCTTTTCTTAGAAATTGCACGTTTCCCTTTTTCTCTTTAAAAGCCTTCGACTAACTCAGGAGTCGGCGTCTTCAGGCCGTGATCATAGAGGATGGAAGTGAGCTCTGCCGATGGAAGAAAACGGCACAATTCAACTCGACTTTGACAACAACACACACAAGTTTCTCTCATAAATTTCCTTTTACTTTGTCAATATTAAAATGATCGATTAAGTTCTCCACATGTTAATACAAGACTGCAGGTTTGGATTTCAGCCGTCAAATAAGATTTGTCAAATAAAAAACTTTGACTTTTGGTGCAAATATTTGGTTCCATCAGTGGTGCTTCAGTTTTAACAGCCGAGTTTGAGACAGTAACGTTTCACCAGTTGAAAGTTTAATTTCGGCATAATGTACAATCCCACAGAGCTCCCGTATGATCACGGCCTTAAGCTTCACCGAGCCTCAAACGACATTTAACACCCAACGCTCAACAAACCCGCCGCACCGCCCGTCTTTCTGGATCTATGGCACAAATTCTGCTGCCTGGAGATCGAAACAGAAACAGGAAGTTGTCTATTTTCTATTTTTATAACCTGTTTTTTTGTCTTTTTGACACGTGTCGTACTTTCTCGACTACCAAACATCTGCATGCTCAACATTTGACGGAATGTGTAAGTTTTTTTTTCTTTTGTTTTTTTTTTTCTAGACGCGGCACAACATAGAAGCCGCCCATGTCTCTGCCTGTGCACAAAACAGATTAAAAGACACGTTAACATCAAATAAACCAGGACTATATGAGCCGACATCGTCACAGACACATAGTAAGACGCACACGTTAAAACACACGCACACACACACACTTACAGAACATGTGTCGTACACAGAGACAGATAACACAATGGCTTTTTTTTCTACATACATGTTCCTTGTGTAAACGTTAGTATACGGGACGTAAAGACGGTGAGGATTTACAAACAGATATGCAGTTTTTTTTAATCTTCCTTGAAAGAAAACAAACAAACACTTAAATTTCCATTTTAATGTCGACATATTCTCTTTTTTTAATTATTGCGATCTAAATGATATGGCTTTGTCTAGTGAAAAGTCCTATCCGAGCTAGAAAATAAGAAAAGTTTATGTTTTTACAGTGCTTATGAAAACTTTATAGGCAGTCATATTAACCCTAAAAGTTTTTTAATTTACAAAATCATAGAACGATAAATTAATCGTACACTGTTGCACCAGGTCATTTAGAAATCACCAACATGCTTCGTTTTGTCAATACATGTCCGCACGTGGAGGTATCATGACTAAATAGACGGTTTCCGTTAACAGTACGCCTGTTTGAGCGCTGTGAAAAAAACACGATATTTCAACGTGTTCGCAGTCCCAAATCGTCCAAAATGGCAGCTTGGTCAAGGTGCTACTGTACGAAATATGGCGATCTCGGTGCCACTGCGGCGTCCTTTCAGGAAAGGTTTGAAATAAAGGCGACGCGTCAGGGTGGAGTTTCCAAATTAGCGTAGGTGTGTTACAGGTTTCAGTCGGGCTTTATTTTTCTGAACCTGTAAACACATTAAAAAATATATGGGGAGGATGTGAATTTTGGGGCAACAAAAATACTCAGAGATCGGTTGAGATTTACGATCATTCGGGGTTTTACGAATAAGCGGATGCATGTAGCAGCATCTACCGCATGAACCAAACCCCTACTTCCTGATCACGGGTATCGCAAATTTGATTTTTCGTTAGTTTGTATTTCTTTTTCATTTTTAGGTCAAATCAACTTTATTCCTTTTTAAGGCTGGATTTTTAGTTTGCAGTTTCTTTAACTCTGAGTTTTGTCTGTCAGAGGCGAGACCTCCCAAGATACTGGACATTTGATTAAAAAAACAAACCCTAAAAACGTCATATTATTTGGTTATTTACTTCTTTAGATTCACAACTTTTGTTACACTTAATTGGACGGGTGTTTTCACACAATAATAACGCAGCATTAATGCTAATGTAAGCTAACGTATTTCATGCCGCTCCAGTAGCGTTAGCGCCGAGGTTAAAATCTTTTTCTATCTATTTTAGCTGAAACTTTCATGACGTCTATAGACGCCAACACCAAAACAATGAAGCTTGTCCAGAAATGAATCTACGCCATATTTCGGGGATTCAGCTCCTGGCCTAAGCTGCCATATCTGAAGATCGGGAGTGTTGAACAGCGTGATAGTACGTTGGATAAGAAGATGCAAGACGTGGAATATACTCAGCTCTAAGCGAGCTCTTCAGGCAGTGAAGTGCGACATCTCGCACAGGTTTTTCTAAGGCTCAGTCTACAGTGTTCTAGTTTGATTTAGCCACAGAATACTCTCGGAGAAATACCATCTTCTTCATAGTTTCACGGTGGTCTTTGGGATGCATGCACTCGCTGAACGCTCGCCGGGTTCGCACCTACGATTTGACACCAGCATGCGGGTCTTTAGTTTTGGTGGTAACAACAGAAATAGTAATGTCTCACCAGGGTTTCTTTGGTTTTTTGATGTTGATGTACTTGGATCAGTGTAAGCTAACATTTTAAAAACATGAGAGGTGGCATTAAAATAACTCGGCGGCACATTCACAGGAAGTAAGACAGCATGTAAAAAATCCAGACACTGTCTGGGATTTGCATTCATGTGAAGATTAAGTGTGAAAATACGAGTTTAACACAGAACCACGTGACAGCGGATGACCAGAGATGGAGAGAAAGGAAATAATAACGAGTACAGAACTGGCTAACCCCACCGTTTCCAAGAGTTCAATGTTTGATTGTCTACGGGGACCAAACTCATCAAAATTACCATGACTTAGTTAGAGCGTTGAGTAAATATAGATTTATTTTGGATCCAAACCAGGTGACATGAGTCTGCTTCGCTCGCATGAGTGAAATCTGCAGTGAAATAAAATGTAGTCATACCTTGTGACCGAAGACGTACTTGGACTTGAGTTCTTGGCTCGTTCAGGCTTATTAGCTGAGAGGTCAATGTCGGAGGAAAATTACGTTTTTCTTTTTTGCAACTAACAGTTTTCAGGAAGCTCAAAGCTTTACAGGTGGTCGTTTTATGGACTGTTAGGACTTTCCAGAAGGACCTGGATTGAACATTGGTTTCTGAAAATTAAAGAATCTACCAACTTGAAATCTGGAAAATAAAAGTTATCCGTGACTCGAATGCCTCGCCTACATTTAACCAACAGCCGTTCACCTGTTTGACTCGAAATGAAACCCTCATCGACAATTCCTCTGCTGGAGGAGATGATATGAAGGCACATGTCCTAAAAACGTAAATGTAGACTAGATTATTTGACTTTTTTTTTATAATATAAAGACCTTCACCAGGTTCATAAAAGTAGAAAACACCCATTAAAGTAAACACAACATGCTCCATCTACTGGGAAACATGGTGGCAGTGTTGTTAGAGGGACCCCAAAGGAAAAAACCTCCGGGTATAAATCAGAACGAGGACAAAAACTGTACTTATTGTAAGAAATGTGCTGAGTGGCAGTTGAGAGGTTGTACAGCAATAGTGGGAAATAAAAAGGGAAGAGTCGTCGAAGAGTAGAAAAGAACAACCCCAAGATTTCTAGAAAGGCAGTGTGAAGCCTCTAACAGTTTGGCAAGAAACCCACCCCCTCCAACCCACCCCTCCATCAGCTCCCACGCTCGAACCCTGCCTGCTGTCGAAACTGACCCCCTCTGCGTCCCTTTTTCATTCGTCCCAGTCCACCCACAGTCCCCGACACAAAGACCCCCGCCTCCCTTTGCCCCGCAGCCCGGCACAGGCCGGACTGGACCCTGAATTTAGGGTTCGTTTGATTTCTATGTTGTGGTTTTTACTTCTTGAACATGTCCTGTAGAGGTCCGGGGAGAAACTTGAGGACGGTGTCGAGGATGCTCTCCTCGTCCTCTTCGTCATCGTCTCCGCAGCCCCGCGGGATGGCCTTCTTTGGGCGGGTCAGTGACCCCTCGCAGGCCTGCTCCATGGCTGCTTTCTCCTCCGCCTCCTTCTCCTCCTTCTTCTTCAGTCCATACTGAACAGAGAGAGGAAAATCAGAGTGATTCGTTTCAACAGCTCTGATTTTAACCGGCTGAATTATCTTCTTGATGTTTCTGAAAGGTTTGTTTTGTTTGGATAAACCCAATACGACCCGCTAAGAACACATGAATGTGTCCGCTGCTTTCTTACCTTGTCCCTGATGGTCTGCCGTACTTTTTCCCTCTCGGCCTCCATGCGGGCGTGTTTGGCCTTCCTCTCCTCCTCCTGCTGCCTCAGAGCCTCCTGCCGCTCCTCCTCCTTCTTGGCTGCATCAGGGTCCTTCTCCTCCTCCCCGCCCAGCATCTTCCCCATGTCTTTGGTGGCCCCTGAACAGAGTTAAAAACACAGAAAGAAGGCGGTGAACAGGAGCTGATATGACTGTCTGTCGTATTAAAGCATAAAAACTCAAAGCATCAGCAGTTCTGGGGATTATGTGACCGTGGGGTTCCTGAAAGATCCTTCAGAGGACTTGGAAAACAAACGGAGGAAGAGCCAGCTGGAGAAGCTTCAAAAACCACAGAGACAGAGAGAAATATGTCCGTCCAGCTGGTGTCAACCATCTGTCTGCATGATCTACACTTCAAGATATTCAACCTCCCTTTACTGAACGATTAAACTGAGAGGTGAACTTTAGAGCGTTTTTTCACTACAACACAAACGGCTGAAAAAACAAAAGAACTGAAACTGGGGATGCATGATACTGTGACCATGGTAGATGATAGATTCAAGAGTTAATGATCCACATCAGCAGATGTGAACATTTCTGCAGATATAATTAAATATATAATAAAAAGAGGAAAGGATGATGAATCAATGATGTGTACATGCTGATTATCAAATCAAAATCAAATCAAATTTTATTTATATAGCGCCAATTCACAACAGTCGTCATCTCAAGACGCTTTTCAAGGAACAAGAGCAGGTCTGGACCACGCTCATTGTTTGATGATCAAGAACCATCAAGATGGTATGGTAGCTGAAGGAGAAGATTCTGAAGCTCTGATAGGAGATGAATTACTCAATATATACGGATTCTGATATCAATAAGGAGGAGAGAGGAGCAGGAGGAGGAAAACAGGGAGAGGAGAGGAGATGGAGAGAGGAGAGGAAATAAAGAGAGGAGAGGAGGGAGGGGAGAGCAGGTAGAGGAGCAGAAGGAGGAGAGCAGGGAGAGGAATGGGAGGAGGAGAGAAGAGAGAAGGGAGGGAAGAGCAGGTACAGGAGGAGGAAGAGGAGAGAGGAGAGCAGGGAGAGGAGAGCAGGAGAAGTCAGGTGTAGCGTCTGAAAATCAGAGGGACTCAATGATCACAAATCTGCGGAGAAATTATTGATGATTACAAAACTCAGAGCCAAAGCTCTCAGAGTTTGTGACGTTTGGTCGTTTTAGTAGGTAAGACTCTGAACAGTTAGTCAGACAGACATGATTCGATAAACGACGACTGTTTATTTACTGATCATTTTTATTTCCAATAATTCAGAGTTTGATATCAATATCAATCAGAATCCTTTTGATTTTCAGTTTTTCCTGTAAATAAATGCAGAGAGACTGAAAAGAGAAAAAGTCAATCAGGCCGTTAACGATGAACTGAATAAATCCTCAAAGTTTGAACTGACAGTAAAAACACAATGAAAGTTAAAAACATGAGTCTCAGCGTCAGGCTGTGGGGTCTCATTTTTTGTTTTTTTAATTTCTGTCACAAGACTGTTGAGCAGTTTACACCCTGAGCAGATTTCCTGAAGTTAAGGGCGTCTCTACGTCTCCATCCGTCTCTCTCTCTCTCTCTCTCTCTCTCCTCTTAACCAGGCTCACCTCTTTATCAGTGACAGCTGCTCTGTAGACGTGAAAGCGACTCCCCCGGGTCAGAGATATTGCTGCTGTTAGCCCCGTCTGATCGATAGTAAATACAGGACCACCTGAGCGTGTATGAATTATGGATCCTCCAGCGGAGAGAAAACTTCATCAGGGTATCGATCTGCTGCTGAGAGGAGGCCGGCTGGCAGGCCGGTTTGCCGTGTTGTACTTTTCTTTAACCAGACTCAGAATACGAGCTGAATGAGATTATTTCAGGATTTTGACACAGTCGTAGTTCATAAAAAGTTGTAGATTTGACAGTTTAACTCCTCACTCTGAGTCGATTTCAGCTGTTTCCTCTGATGTCTTAAAGTTTCTGATATTCTTGAGTGAAGAGGTTTTTGAGAATATTATGCACAGAGCAGCAGAGACTCTTAAAGCCACTACAGTCATTAAAAATGAATCCTGCAGCACTGGCTCCTACACGCTGAAATATTGCAACCATTTGGCGTTATGTGGCGGTAAAAACCTGCCTCTTCAACGAGCCAAACGAGAGCATTTCTGAGGGACTGGAGTGAATTACTCAGAGAAATGCGACTTTAAGGACCAGTTCCGTCTCGGCTTTATGAGCCCAGCGGTGGCCGGTTCTGTCAGAGGTCCTAATTGGCCTGCAGCGCTGTGTGGCGGCAGAAAATCTGAGATGACAAATTAGCGCTCAGCTGGAGGGAGGTGAGGGGGTGGGGGAGGTCGGTGAAACATTCCCCAGGACTCGCTGGGGAGCCGGGTTAAGGTCAGACTGTCCGCTGTGTGTACTTCAGTGTGTAAAAACACTAAGACACACAACATATGTATGAGGATTGTGTGCTTGTGTGTGTGCAGACACCCTCAGAGGAATTATACAGAGCAGGAAAACGCCGTAAATTTGACAGGATCATTGTTAGCTTTGCAAAGGTGCGTAAAAACGTAAATAGCTTTATCCAGTCTGTTTCTGCAGACACGTCTTTGTTGTCAAAACACAAAAACTCTGAGACACGACGATGCGATGGCTCCTTAACGGCGCCGACACGTGCTCAAACAGCCAAAATACAGACGGTTCAGACACGGTGTGGATATAATTTATTCAGCAGCTCTAGTTCAGGCTGATTCAGGAGTTTGGCTGCGTGAGAGGAATAAAAGCACTTATGATCATTTCTGACTGAGCGATTCTGAGTGAAGCTGCTCCGCACCTCTGATCGAACTCATTCAGGGCGAAAACTAAAAGTAAAGTTATGTTTTTACACGTCTTCAGACATTCACAGCATGCATTTGTCCATGAATGTCAGGTTTGGGCATCTGGGGCTTTAAATCCCCGTTTTAACTCCAGACTCAGTGTGCAGAAATAGAAAAGAAATGTTAATTCTTAAGTCGTAAACCTTACCGCTCTTTTCTTCACTGCACGCAAACTTTTGTTGGAAAAGTAGAAAATGAAAGGTGGCAGAGACAGTCTGAGCTGAAAATGACCAAGATTGATGAAGTGAGAGTTAAAAACGGACCAGACTTCCTTTCTTTCCTGCTGATGGATGGTGAGGTTTAAAAACGGAGCTCATTTAAATAATATATGACCTCTGATGCTAAATTAGGGCCTCAAAAGTCTCCACAAAAATGCTCGGATATGTGGGAGGTACAGCGGCGCCATGTTCACGTCAGCCGGAGGTTTGAGCTCGGATCCAAACCCCTGCACATTATTGTCATAAGGTTTGCTTCTTCCCAGACTCTGCGGTCCACTCATCAACATCAGCCTGTGGTTCTGTTATTGCAGCGTCCTCGCCTGCTGCGGAAATGAAACGGCGAGCTCTACCTGCCCCAGCACGCTGATGTCTCCGAGATTATCAGACTGTTATCTTTCATATGAGCTTCTTTATGAGAAGAGGCGAGAGATTCACAGGTTTGATAGCGATGTAAAAGCAGGATCTACATGTCGGGAACAAAATACTGGATGGCACCTTCGAGGAGATGAAGCTCTGATAACGTCTTATCACCTGCAGAAACGTGAAACACAAACATGACGTCTTTCACCTCAGGACTGGATTAGTTCTGTCCAGAAGGTTCCTGAAGATATTTGCAAATCAAACGTTGCTTCCTGCACGAGAGTCCAAACATGTTCAGGTGAATCTCATCTGTTAAAGAGGTTCCTTTAAATATTTTACATCGCTGCAATCTGAATGAAAACTAACTGTCAGAAGATGCTGCACACAGCGGATACCCTCAGTTTTTTCAAGAACATGCAGAGAGATTTTCTAAAGAGGCAAAGCCGGTACTCTGGTGTTTCTGCGTCTTTAATAAGGTATTTTACTGTGTTTATTTTGGGGCTTGATCCCTCTGGGTTGTCTGATTTACTTTCATGTGGTAGATAGTTTTCCTGTCTGTGAAACTTGAGTGTACGCTTCATCATTTATGCGATATACACTCACCGGCCACTTTATTAGGTACACCTGTCCAACTGCTCGTTAACACTTAATTTCTAATCAGCCAATCACATGGCGGCAACTTAGTGCATTTAGGCATGTAGACATGGTCAAGACAATCTCCTGCAGTTCAAACCGAGCATCAGTATGGGGAAGAAAGGTGATTTGAGTGACTTTGAACGTGGCATGGTTGTTGGTGCCAGAAGGGCTGGTCTGAGTATTTCAGAAACTGCTGATCTACTGGGATTTTCACGCACAACCATCTCTAGGGTTTACAGAGAATGGTCCGAAAAAGAAAAAATATCCAGTGAGCGGCAGTTCTGTGGGCGGAAATGCCTTGTTGATGCCAGAGGTCAGAGGAGAATGGCCAGACTGGTTCGAGCTGATAGAAAGGCAACAGTGACTCAAATAACCACCCGTTACAACCAAGGTAGGCAGAAGAGCATCTCTGAACGCACAGTACGTCGAACTTTGAGGCAGATGGGCTACAGCAGCAGAAGACCACGCCGGGTGCCACTCCTTTCAGCTAAGAACAGGAAACTGAGGCTACAATTTGCACAAGCTCATCGAAATTGGACAATAGAAGATTGGAAAAACGTTGCCTGGTCTGATGAGTCTCGATTTCTGCTGCGACATTCGGATGGTAGGGTCAGAATTTGGCGTCAACAACATGAAAGCATGGATCCATCCTGCCTTGTATCAACGGTTCAGGCTGGTGGTGGTGGTGTCATGGTGTGGGGAATATTTTCTTGGCACTCTTTGGGCCCCTTGGTACCAATTGAGCATCGTTGCAACGCCACAGCCTACCTGAGTATTGTTGCTGACCATGTCCATCCCTTTATGACCACAATGTACCCAACTTCTGATGGCTACTTTCAGCAGGATAATGCGCCATGTCATAAAGCTGGAATCATCTCAGACTGGTTTCTTGAACATGACAATGAGTTCACTGTACTCAAATGGCCTCCACAGTCACCAGATCTCAATCCAATAGAGCATCTTTGGGATGTGGTGGAACGGGAGATTCGCATCATGGATGTGCAGCCGACAAATCTGCGGCAACTGTGTGATGCCATCATGTCAATATGGACCAAGCTCTCTGAGGAATGCTTCCAGCACCTTGTTGAATCTATGCCACGAAGAATTGAGGCAGTTCTGAAGGCAAAAGGGGGTCCAACCCGTTACTAGCATGGTGTACCTGATAAAGTGGCCGGTGAGTGTATAACCAGCTCAGTGGTGTGCTACCTTTCCTGGAGATGGACTGAAGCGCCTCTCTGGACCAGTTTTCAAACTTTTTGTTCCCCCGACTTGTTTTCACACCCATCTACGTGATTTCCATGTTCCTGATTAGAGTCAACACGGCCGGTGCTGTCCTTGACTGATTGATGTAACACAACACGGAGACTAATGAATCCAATTTCTCATTTAACAACCAGGAAATACAATCTGTGACCTGCAGCTGAAATCTATACCTCAGTCCGAACCGATGAAATGTTCAGGAGGTTTCTAACATCTAATTACATTAGTGTGTGTGTGTGTGTGTGTGTGTGTGTGTGTGTGTGTGTGTGTGTGTGTGTGTGTGTGTGTCAGGATAATTAAATTAAAGTTGAAGTGCAGCTGAATTGGACAAAGTGAACGGCTTCATGTGAAGAGTGTTCGTGCTCGTATCTTCATGAAATTAGTCTCTGACTGTGTTCGTGTTTCTGCGGAGGACAGAAAATATCACACGTTGAAATATCGTAATATTCTTTAACATGATTCTGTCCTGGTTAGCTGAAGTGTTTTGTTGATATTTAGGCCCCTCAGTGTCAGGATTAGAGCCCACAGTGCAGCTCTGAGCAGCAGTGTGAGGAGGCCCCCCCCAAAAGGCCGATATCACCGTCATCTAAAGTAAATAAAAACACATTATTCCCATCCTTATCAACAGCAAATCAAATCTAAAAGATCCTCTGGTGAGTGTTAAATGTGAATTCTGTTATGATTAATCTATTAGGGATCCATTTAAAAAATGTTAGCGTTTAATTTGCATGAAATAATAGACTTCTACATGGTTTTATTTTTATTTAATATTATTTACTTATATTTTTCTTTTCTTTCATCATAATTTCATTCAGTTGGATATAAATCCAAAAGTCCCATGAGAAAATATTTTACTGCTTCCTCTAAATCGATATATTCAAATATTCACTGACGTTTTGAGTGTCATTTTACTTTTGTGATATCGATCCACCTCCAATAACTCATTCTTCATGTTCCTTCAGTCAGAATTAGAAATATAAAACTGCTCCAGCCGATAACTAAAACCCGGAAAGGGCCCGGCCACAGATCGAATTCTAGTCTTAAATTGAGGCTTTATGGTACTTTTTAAATATTAATTCTTTATCGCGAAAAACATCACTTTTAAAAGTCAGTCTTGGCTAAAAATGGTTAAAAAATTTACATAAAAAAATGAATTAAAGCAGAAATGACATTGAACGATAAAAGCAGACCCATAGTGAAAATTATGTTTAAGAAATCAAACACTTGAGAGTGTGTTTAATCAATATCGGCCACTTTGGTTATTTGTAGGCATGAGCTATAGCTGGATTGATATCCTGACACGCCCACATAAACGCAGCACTCTCATTGGACATCTCATCTCAAAATGCTATCACTCCCCTCGAGACCACGACGATGACGACGACTGAAACCTCATCTCTGAGAGTGTGTGTGAGTTTCTCCATGTGTGTTTCTGTGTGTATATTCATGGCCAGTTGTGTCCCAATGAAATAAATGCCACATTGTTCCAGGAGAAAAGGTCACAGCAGTATAGACAGCACCTCCACGGAGGCTAAATCACCCGTATGGATGGGTAGATGGAGAGGAAACCGAGAGCAGAGGAGGGAGGACATTGGCTGCAAATAAATGGAAAGTATGGGATGGAGGGATGGAGTAATAGACAGCCGGGGTTACGAGAATATGAATGCAAACAAACCAATCTGCACCACACCCAGCAGGAGGGACAAAAGGATGGATGGAAAACGACGGAGGAGAGTGAATCGCATCAAACCAGAGAGAATGGATGAGCGAATTGGAAAAGAAAAAGGGATGGCGTAACGGAGGGAAGGAAAATTACCCCGGCTGAAGCCCGAACAAAACACGGAGGAGCGGGAAACAAGAGAGGATGGATGGATAAAGACAGAGATGGATGGAGCGACAGAGCAGAATCTAACGAAACAAAGACTACATGTTCGTTTATTTCACTTAATTTGCTGCTTTAAAGCAGCTCTGTTACTCAAACCCTCCCTGACATGTCCAGAAATAGTCTTCCAGTTGGGAGGAGATCTGGCCTTTTTGTTCCATGAAGCCCGGGGTCAGGATTAGATTAGATTATTCTCAGATCTAATTTATTGGAAAAGGTTTTTTTTATGCTTCTGCCTGTTCCAGTTATGTGTGAAAAGTAGATTAAAAAAATACGCCGCGGGAAAACAACTCTGAAAAGTCTGTATATTTCTGTTTGTGGAGTTAAACTCTGGAACAGCCTGGACGTCACTTTAAAAATGTCCAATAACATAAAAATATTTAAATCAAACTCTAGAGAAGAACTATTAAAAGATGCATATAAACTAAATTAACAAAAAACATGGTTTTATACTAGATATGATTGCTTAAAAGTAATATTAATTCTGAATAGTATAACACTGATTATTATTATAAAATTCAAGTAATTATAATAAGTAACCTATTGAGTGTTGAGCGGTTATCTTTGTGTATAAAATGTATGTATTTAAACAGATATTTGTAATTTATAAAAATAGATTTTTTCTTTTTTTAAATCTCTAATTTGCAGGGAAGGGTCAGGACTAGATAAACTCTTTGCTTCATTCTGTTCTTCTCAAACGGTGTATTTTGACATACATATGTTATCTAATTTATCTTTAACATGTACATTTTTTTGGTCTACATATGTATTATTTTGTTCAGTGTTTTTGTTTTGTAGTTGTTTCTTTTTTGTTGTTGTTGCTGTGAAAGTTTGACATTTTAACATGGGGCTCTATGGGGATTCACTCACTTTAAGAATGAGCCTCGTGTGGCAGCTGGAGGAACTACAGTTTTTTTGGCTCAAACTTCTTTTTCTCTCCAAATAAAAGGTTGGCACTTGGACATTAATTTGGATGTATTTCCAACAAAGCCGTCTCTGGGGTGTTCGTATTTAAAAAGCTTGACGTTTTCGCTGCATTGAATCTGTTTCCCTCCTCTGTTGGTTGTTTCACTTCTTCAGTCTCCTCCTATCTATGCCTGGAAGTGTCGTGTTCTCCATGCAGAAATGAACAGCCACTAATCTACATAATGCCCGTGCCGTGGTGTTCATGAATACATATTTTTTAAAGCTCTGCTGATCTTGCCAGTGCATGCCAATCCACATGAGCATATATGTAACACGAGCAGTGAGGCATGAAATTACACCTCCACTCTTGTATTTTCCTCCTGTATGCAGTCGGTTTGGACAAACACGACATGTGTTGCTTTTAAAAGAAGGGGGGTTCATCTAACCTGATCTCTATACATCATAGGTGAGGGGTCTCTCGGAGTTTGATCACCCAAACTCTGTAAATCTGTGGAGAGAAGTTTTCAAAATAAAACTGTGAACTCAATTCAAGAAGAGAAGTTGAAAATGCTAAAATGAGGGACGAAAAGTGAGTTACAAAAGGGGACCTGAGGGCAGCGGAGCAGGCACTGCGGATGTTGAGACCCAGCTGGACAGACGGTCAATATCAAGAGAGGGAACAGCAAGCACCCAGACCCAATTACTGAATTTAATTTGGCCCTGGTCTGACTCAGGTCGGAGTAAAACAGTTCAGAAAAACAATCTATCAAGCTGCAATATTCAAGAAAGGAGGAAGAAATGAGATAAAGAAACAAAGGTCCAGATGTGTAAAGAGAGCAGGGGATCTAAAGGTGAAATGAGAAAGTGGGGATGAGAGGAAGACGAGGGAGGAAGTGAAAAAGAGAGAGAGAGAGAGAGAGAGAGCAGGCTGAGCTGTGAAGGGATAAATCTCATTTCATCCCGGCTGCTGGTCAGAGCTGATGAAACTAGATGAGAGAGTTGATTTAAAGGGACGCTGACCTCTGGACCCCCGGGGGCCCCTTACCCAGGAGAACCTTCACACGGCCTGTTTTATGTGGCTCTTACTGAATGAGTCCAACCTCAGCAAATGTTTATGTCACACAGGGAGTAAATAAAGAGCAGAGGGCGGGCCGTAAACCTCATAAAGTTACACCCTCTACGACTGTAATCCGGTAATTCTTGAGATTTCTATTCGCAAAATCTACTTAAATATGCGGCGTCTGTGCTCTGGGTCTGTTTACAGCATTGGAAATGTTCTGGTTCTTGGGTGTGAGGGCAGAACTGACCAATTATGAATTATGAAGGAAAACAGCGTGTATGGAGAGCAAAAGCACGCAGAACATTTCTATACATAACTGCATGCAGAGTGTCCCTATCGACCAGCTTTTCACAACTTCAGATCATTACAAATGGGGCCCAGTCAAGGTGAAAGTCAAAAGCATTGGTGCTACTGTAGATGCTAACAGACTACCAGCAAACACAATGTTTGCAGGACTTCTACAACGAGGATAAAGTGACATAGTCCAGGACCCGAGGGAGGACAGTTTAGCGATGGCGCTACAACACGCTACAGCAGGTCCGTTTGACAAGAAACACTTCTGTTACAGACACTTGTCTTACTTTGTTAAAGCGGTTTACCTGTCCAGCAGAAAGGTTACAGGGTCACCAAGATCCCCAAGCGTCCCCCATCGTTTATGTTGACCCGGCTTTTTAGCTCTTGTCTGGTCTACCTCCGTTTTAAGCGCCCGTTATTCCTCCAGAGTCTCTGGTATTTACTTTTGAAATTTCACAGAACACAGCGATATCGTGATAGTACCAAATGTCATCAATGACTAATAGCTATTGATTGATATTAAAAGCTTAAAAAAAGATGCTTCTTAAACCGAATCCTGCGGACCCCACCCTTAACGGAGACGATCAAACTAACGATGAAAATCTTTGTCCACAAATATCATCTAGTTAAAAAAGTCGGCTGTATTGGAGAGTTCAAACAGTCACTAATCATTTATCTGCAACAAGCACATCAGTCTGAACTCTAACCACCTCCTTTCATCTCTTTTACTGTTATTGGATGATTTTCCACCTGGTCTATGACAGTATGAAGTCTGTTAATGGTCTTGTATGCTAAGGTTTCATGAATAGAAGACGGCACATGGCACATGGCACACACACACACACACACACACACACACACACACACACACACACACGACGGCCTCTTAGGAAATCACCAGAGCACGTGTATATGAGGAGTACTTACCACCTAAAGCTTGTTTCATCACAAAATCCATGGTTCCTAGTCGGTTTGGTTCTTCTTCTCCTGATTAAAGAGAGCTGAGCATGTAGCCACCAAGTCTGGGATCTCTGGGCGTCTCAAACCGTCTCACTGTCCTCCTCCTCTGTCCAAACGTCTTCACTGATTCTCCTCCGGACCTGCGAGGGAAGCAAAATTTGAAACTCAATTAGGCAAACTAACAAATCCGACAGTGTTCAGCTCACATTTACACGGTCAATACGTCAATAAAGACTCAAAATACAACAATGGATCTCCAATACGTCAGGCGTCCTGGACCCTGCAGGGCAGAGGGTCTGTGGACATTAAAACATCAGATAATGGGATCTTCTTAACACTCTCCAACCCTGTGACAGGAAAGCCATTCTGGGAAGTACTAAATCAATACTGAGGCCATTTGCTCAAAGTCACCTATCTGTCTGCAACCCAACCCCAAAGCATCAGTCCTCTTTATCGCTGGAAGGTCGTAAACATTTAGTGGGAAAGAAAACGGCGCGCTCTCATAAATCTATCAAACTGAGGACTCGTGAAACATTGGCATCGTATATACTCGTGTTAGAAGGGACAACTATTTGTAAATAAAATAGGGAAACTGAAAAAATCATCTCATTTATATTTTACAAGCAGCACAGTCCAGCGTCTCTGTTACAAAGCCCCCCCGCCAACAATATCCAACCCAGCTGCTCATGCAGTCCGTGGTTTTGGTTTTCTGCAAACATGGAAAATGAAACAAGAACAGACATGAAGTTCAATCAAAGATTCAAATTTCTTTTAGGATGAAAAACTCAAACATGAAACATCTACAATCAAAGTTTGAAGACGTAACGCAGCGTTGAACAAAACCAAACAGCTTCAAGATCATAAATCACTTTATATTTTCTTGTTTTACCTTATTTAAGTTTGTGTTCACAGGTTTTGGAGCAAGAACTACCAAAGTCCACAACAGTGAGGATTTATTCTCCAAAACAAGAAGATTACAGATCATACAGGATGCTGATTTAGGACCTCAGAAGTTCATTATTCTTATGATCAGGGATGTTGAAATAGCAGATTTTTCGTTGAATTACAAACATACGAAACAGGATAAAATATAAAACTAAATAAAAAGGTGAAGATGCTGTTTGATCCAAGTTCTCGTTCCACAATGTAAAATAGGTGATGCAAATATCGTGGATTGTACTGGTGAATGAAAGGCTGTTCAACAGATTACTCCTTTTATTTGCTTCCCATGAGATGTGTGGAGGTCTGATTATCCAATCAGTTTATCTGATCAATCTCAACCGTGTTTGTTAAAAATCGACCAAAGTGGTGTGAAGGATTTCCCGTCCTCTCTCGTGTTAATTCATACGCTTTACGACTTTCATAGACATGATAATAGCGTTAAACGAGTAAACGTAATATATTTACTGGGTAGACAACTTTATCAGCATTTAGCTTTAGCTTTCACCTGGCCATCCATCCATCCATCCATCCACCACGATGATCTCTTGCAGAGACAGACTCTCCCGTTAATTCTGACTTTCTCCATCTTGCCTCTCTCATAAGAAATCCGTCCTTCAGGGATCATCGCCTTTCCAAAACAACAGAGCTCCACTGACAGCTGATAGCCTCCTTTAATATCTTTAATGTGAACGAATCTCTTGGCTACATCTGACCTCATCACTCACTGCTGGTTGAATTTCACAACTCATTGTCCTTCACTGAAATGACACCCTGTTGTGTCTCTTTTGTCCGCCTGTTTTCTCTCCTTGTTGCCCTTTAGTCTACGTGATAAACCATCCAACTGCACCGCTGTCAACTGAGATAAAATCCCCACGTTTATTGCACCTGCTGAACCAGAACAACACTCCCATTCCCCTCCTTCTCCCCTCGCCGAGCATGCGGTGTCATTTCGCCTCGTCGATATTTGCTGGAGCTGAACAGCTGTTGGAGGAGATGAGATGAGACGGGGCGGCAGATCGAGCTGCACAGCTTCATTCTGGGAGGGGACGACAACGCGCTCGTAACTATGACTGGGAGGTGAAGAGACGACATTTCATTATCAAAAACCGAAATTTACACCGATGTACAAGCCCAGAAACACACACTCTGCACACTTGTGTGAAGATATAAGGCTGAGGATGGACCCATTTGGAGATTAAACCATCACTCAAGGAGGCTGCACACACACCCGTTCAGAGAGCAGGTAGCTTTTACTTACTAGGCTTTACTAGACTTAGAAAAGGAGATTGTACTAGATCAGGGGTGTCAAACTCAACCACAGCAAGGGCCATAATCTGGATTTAGGTCTAACCTGAGCGCCCAAACAGGGTCAACATTTTACCAAAACTGTCAACTTCCTTTTCAAAGATATGTAACAAAAACAGCAACGATTATAAATCATTTGGAAATTCAAAAAAGGTTAAAAAAAAATAAGTTTTTATTTTATTTTAATTTTTATTTATTAGTTTAAAAGATCTGAGCATGATATTAAAAATAGAAAAATAATGCTTTTAAAGAGCAAATACACGAGGAGAAGAATGTTGAAATCAGAGTGAAACATGAGGAAACAAAATCCAGACTGAAGTTCAAAAAGGAAGAGTCAGTGAGGTCAGGTAAGTGAGACGCAGAGAGTGAATGTACAATTTAAGACTTTTCATTTCCCACGTTTAAAAGATTTAAAAGATGCTTCATTGTTTATCCCTCAGATCTTGTGCAGATCCTTAAGACAGATGAGCAAATACAAAACGGATCCATGAGTTTGTTCATTGTTAGTTTCGTTACCGTGCACACAATTTAATCTACCAAACTGATTTGACTTGGTATTATTATATGTGGCCTTTGTTCAGTCTTAAATCAATCAGTGTGTGTGTGTGTGTGTGTGTGTGTGTGGCCTCTGTTTTTTTAAGTATACATTTCTCTTATCGTTATAGAAACAAACTCAAGGACGCTCTATTGGAATAAAGGAGAGATGCAGCTGTCAGACAAGGACATCCGGAAGAAAAAGGCAGAAACAAACACGATATAGACCCTTATTAAATCGGTGTATTCTTCTCCTAACCTTGACATTTAAGTCTCAATCCCTAAAAACCATCTGTAGTCAGTGATCGACATGTCAAGGCAGAAATGAAACTCCCTTTTTAGGCACAAAAACTGATATTTCGTGGTTCCAGTTAGTTTGAAATGAACTAACATGAACTCTTCAAAACACATACAAGGATAATATCAGAATAAGTCAAACAAATCCATCTCTTTTTGGATCAGTAAATTCCCTTTATTATACTCCTTACTTTCATATCTGTCTACTTTATATCATCTCTCTCTTCTCGTTTTCTTTCCCTCTTTTAATCACAGTTTTCATGACCTTCTTCATCCTCTTTTTCAGAGAAGACACCTACAACCCTCTGGACACGTTAAACCAGGTGGTGACCTAATACGGAGGTGAGCCATCCAGAGTAGAAGCATTTCTTAAATCTAACTGGAGCATTTTATGAGAAATCAGTACTGTGTGTTCAAACCGCTCCAACACAAACAATTCCTCGCTGTTTTTATCCCTTTTTTTTCCTGCATAGTACATCCTCTCCGACACAGCAGAGCCAGAGCGACACAATCATAAAAAACCTTCATCTGAGGAGGAAAACAATTCATCATGGCTTTATCATGAGGAACGGAGGAGCGTCACTCTACCTGCCTCCATTTACATCCTCATAGGAACCCGAGGCCTGAACAGCGTCTGGTTATGTAAGACTTTGTCAGTAGGCGTTTGGAGCTCCAACAGACTGAACTTTCATTCTGGTGATGGTGGAGGGGCTTTAAAACCTTATATAACCCTCCTTTTCTTTCATACAAGGCCAGATATACCATACAAACACAGAAGACAGCACCCAAGGCCATGCACCACCTCCCCCCTCCATTCATCTCCCATCCCCCAGCACCCAACCATTCTTCCTTCCATCCCACACCACCCTTTCTTCTTCCTCTTCTCCTTCTTTTTTAATTTCATAATCCGGGTGCTGGCAGTGGTGCGTGACGTGGGATAATGTTATCAGAGCGGGGCAGGACGGCGCGCTGATCCTATCCAGTTAATTGGAAGTTGTTTCCGAGTTTCACGGCTGGAGACGAGGACGAGAGCGGCTCGGGAAGGCAAGCATGAGTCTGTCAACACAACATGATTGTGACAGGCGAAGGAGCCGAGTACGAGGGGGAGAATGAGACACAGAAATGGAGAGAAAAGCTCTAGATGTGTGCGAGTTAGGTTCAGGGATGACAGGTCCATTACAGGAGGTACAACCAGCATGTAGAGACACAAACTGGTTCCACTGGTGCCGCCTTTGCCTCCTGTAATGATATGGTTATCTTGTGAAAAAAAGACAGCTCAGATTTGGGATTTTTTAACTATTGCAAAAATACCTCAGTGAGGACTAACGCGGTTCATGGAACCAACTAAAGCGTCAGTGGGCAGGAACTATATTTAGCAAAAACTAAGTTTGAATGAGACAGATGAGATCTTTTGTGTAAATCACTATTTGATACGGCGATGCAAAAACATCAGTCGTGATAGTAAGTTCCTTTTCCTCCGTGACAACAATGTTTGATGTTATATTTGCCAGAAAAAGCACAATTTTCACGTCGGTGGAGGCCAAAGAAAATATAGTTTGTGCTCTTCTGAGAACTGTTTTGTTACTGGAGTACAAACCATTTACTTTTGCCGCTCCGCTACGGTCAGCACGTATATTCTTCTCTGACACAGTAAACAAAGTTGCGGCACATTTTTCATCTTGTTTATCCTGAATGAAACGGCGCTGCTCTCTGTACAGAATGTCAGAGTCAGAGTGCCACCAAAGACAGAGAATAAATCCTGGAGACGTCTGTGAATGAATTAATGATGAGCTGCTAATGCCGGGCCTCGCTCTCAGACCTGCCAGGCAGCGACTTCACAGCCCTGCTACATTATTTATTCATGTGACTATGTGGTGATAAATTATTCCCTCAGCACAGACTGCAAGGCAGAGCATGATACATGACTCCATTCCATTTTTTCTTTCTTTAAAAGTCAGCGACCCGACTCGGATGTTGGCGCAGATTGTGTGAAATGATGTTTCGATGAGGGAGCTCATTTCAGCTTAAATATTTCATATTCTAATAATAACTAACGTGGTTTATTATAGCGCTGACTTCCAGTGATTTAGACCCTGTGACAAATTAAATATCACACCATTTTATCACGTCTTTCTATTTCTGCACTGGCCTTTAATCAATAAGACATCCTGCATTTTTTACTTGTCCTGCTTTTTTTGACGGACATTTATTTGTCTCACTTCCTCTTGTGCCATTTGGCATTTTTGGTCGTGTGGTTCAGAAATGAACAGAGGTGGCGGACTGAGGCACTTAATGTCCCCAAATTAAAATTCAGCTTTGGACAACAAATCGAAACGTTTTTGTGCTGGATCACAGCACCACCATCATGCAAGCATCGCAAACGTGAAGAGACCCAGAAAGGCACCCCCTCTTAGGTGAAACCAGGTCAACAACCCCGTTAGAGTCTGAAAAAAAATGCATAATACCGCCTCTTTACAGGTGATGCAACAAAATGGTCTCTTAGTAGTTTTTTTTTTATGAATACTTTACACTTCAGTAAAAATTTTCTGGAACTGAAAATCTGTAAATGAAAACTCTACATTTCATCTGTCTATGCAACTGTGTCGCATGCTGACCATAAAGTACAGTAATGAAAAGTATTCAACATATGGTATACAAATGTATCATCTGTACTTATAGGTCTATACGGAGTTAAATGTGGATGATGTTCACGTGTCGTCAGCCGCTGTCATACACTGTAAATGAACTGAGAGGGAATCACTTCAGGAAACCAAATCACTAAAAACTATGTAGTGCATATGCCAAGCCAGTCAGTGGCACTATAACGCTGCCCCAGAAATGCACCAAAGGCAGAAGAAGAGTACGGAGCATGTGTACAAAGGTGTTTTGGCTGGACTCGGGCAGGTGCCTTTACTCATTCAGTGCCACTGACGGATTTTGAAGGATTTTTCCTTTTTTTTTTTGGTTTTCCGCCAGAGGGTGCTCTCCCCAACATGTGAATAAGTTTGGGGTTGTTCTGAACGCAGAAAAGCGGAAAAATACATCATAACCATGTTACAATAACAAAAACAAGTACTTGCCAGTGAGAAGTGTGCCATCAAGTGTGCCATTTAGCCTCGTTGTGGAGTGTTTTTTCTCTATGAGGAGAGTAGGAAAATGGCAAAGTCCTTAGCCAAGAGCAAATGGTCTCGGCGCATCAGCTCCTGTAGGCACTGCACTACCATCTCTGAATCCAGTGGAGATCCCATTACCGGACCTTCACATCATCAGCAGAAAATCAAAGAAATAATTTTCCAGCATATTGTCGTGCTGCCGGTGCCGGTACTGGTGAGCAGCATCCAGCAACAGTCACAACAGCAACAGGACACAAGAAGTACATGTGGTTAACGTCACAGCGTCAGGTTCTCAAGAGCCAATACGACTCCCAGCCATCACAAAGTGACCTCTCACAATCGAATCTCGAATCTTGGCTAATAAAAATGTGTTTTTTCCAGATTGGCAAAGATTATATGACATTTGTGATATATATATTTGTGACTTTTATGATATGATATTTTTCCAAATCGGCAAAGATGATATACCACGCTGCATTGCGCAGGCAATAACTAAACACAGTAGAGGGTTAGAGACTAACTTTTTTGAAAGAAGAGAATCACCTCTTTCTTTTGAGACGCTGAACTTAATTCTAGTTCAAGCACAAGATATTCTGTGGGTCCTGAAAGATGTGGAAATTTCTATTGCGGTTAATGGTGGCAGTAGGTGAAAACTGTATAAATGAAAAACTGTAGTCATATACAGAGTAATGCACTCTTTTCAAATAGTACTGTATTGTACTTTTGTATTGTATTAGTATTGCAGTCACCTAAAACACCATTTCTGTGTGGATGAAACGCCAATACGACAAAAAATATTTGCATCTGCTGCTGAATTTGTAACCATTTAGGAGGGGCCTGAATTTTGGGCCTGATTCCGTGAAGACACGGCAGCTTATTCCTCTGTCAGCATTTCTCTCTCACACAAAGAGAGGAGGGAGAAAAAGAATGAATGGAGCCGGTGTTTGTGTTGATTCACACTCACTGTTGCACTCCATCTGTCCGTCTGTCTCTATCCTTTGTTTCACTCTGCCAACATCTTTTCCTTCTTTTATAGTTTCCACCTCTCGCTGTGTTCCTCACTTGTAATTTTCACAGGCGATGTTTTTATTCCTGCCTTTAAACGTTCACTCGTTTTCAACAGTGTACATTTGACAGAAGCAGTAAAATAAAAAAATCTAAAAATGCAAATTCAGGGGCGCGCAGATGGCCTGCGGGTTAGCACACCCCATGTATGGGGACCACGATCCCCGCAACAGTCGTGGATTTCGAGTCCAGCCCGAACATGTGCTGCATGTCCTCCCCCCTCTCTCTTTCTCCCTTTATTTCCACACTGTCCTATCAATAAAGGTAGATCAGTGTGTTTCTGCCTGATATTCGAACTCTTGCTTTGAGACAAAAACAGTTTAAGGAGATAGACATACAGATGCAGGTTTCTCTGGTTATGCAGCTAAAGCTCACTGAAGCAGTTTGTTGACTATCATCTAATTAATGGAGCAATTATCAGTTACAGCAGAGAGCCGCGCTCAGCCATCTGTTCACATGAACAATGAAATTGCTACGGCACCCAGGCGGTTAGACAAACAGTCAATCTGAGGAGAACAACATAAACTGAGCCTTCTTTCAAAGCTGGATTCCCGATTATTATCTTACCTTATCCTACTTTTATTCACTCAACACACTATGATTTAAGTACGAATGTGATTATTAATAGATTACCAAAAAGTTACAAGCTGACTTCAAGTACACACATTGCACTAAGGCTGTTTTTGACGTGCCTGTAGGTGTAATGTCAACGCCGAAGTTAAGAAGGTTTGCCTACTTGACTTTTTAATAAAAACTGAAAAAGCAATGGCTGCAAAATTTTTACTGAATTATCCTGTTAGTCCTGTTTGAATATCTATCTATGAATACTATAAATAATTTTCAGAATGGTCAGAGATAAATGTTTGTGTTTTTAAGAATTTACAACCTAATATGTAACTGCTTTGAATTAAGAGTAAATGTTTCCTTATGAACGCAGACTGAAGGTCAAAACACTCCTCTTCCTGGAATGTAGAAAAGCTGGATTTCCCCTCCCTCCTCTCTCACACAGCTCACTCCACTCTGCTCACTCACTTCCTTGTTCCCTCCCCTTCAGATCTACAGTTTGAGGTTGGGTGTAACCGTCGTGTCCTGATCTGATCCTGCTGACTCACACATGTTGTTGAGATCAGAGCTCAGACTAGTTTCACTTCTCAGGAAATTAAACTCAGTCAGTCGTCGTCGACAGCGAGTATTAAAATGGCGCAGAAAGGAGTTCATCTGGACCGGGAGTCTTTCTCTTGTTCCATCTGTTTGGATCTTCTGAAGGATCCGGTTGCTGTTCCCTGTGGACACAGCTTCTGCATGAGCTGTATTCAAACCTTCTGGGATAAAGTGGATGAGAAGAAGATCTACAGCTGTCCTCAGTGCAGACACACCTTCACACCGAGGCCTGTCCTGATGAAAAACACCATGTTAGCAGGTTTGGTGGAGGAACTGAAGAAGAGCGGACTCCAAGCTGCTCCTGATGATCCCTCTGAGGCTGGACCGGAAGATGTGGCCTGTGACATCTGCAGTGGGAGAAAACTGAAAGCTGTCAAGTCCTGTCTTCAATGTCTGGCTTCTTACTGTCAGATTCACCTCCAGCCTCATTATGAATCACCTACATTTAAGAAACACAAGCTGGTGGAGCCCTCCAAGAAGCTCCAGGAGAACATCTGCTCTTGTCATGATAAGGTGATGAAGATGTTCTGCCGCACTGATCAACAGTCTATCTGTTATCTCTGCTCTGTGGACCAACACAAAGGTCACGACACAGTCTCAGCTGCAGCAGAAAGGACTGAGAGGCAGAAAGATCTGGAGGAGAGTCGAGAAAACATCCAGCAGAGAATCCAGGACAGAGAAGAAGATGTGAAGCTGCTCCAACAGGAGGTGGAGGCTATCAACGGCTCTGCTGATAAAGCAGTGGAGCACAGCCAGAAGATCTTCAGCCAGCTGATCCGTCTCATGGAGAAACGCCGCTCTGACATGGAGCAGCAGGTCAGATCCCAGCAGGAACGTGAAGTGAGTCGAGTCAAAGAGCTTCAGGAGAAACTGGAGCAGGAGATCACTGAGCTGAAGAGGAAAGACGCTGATCTGCAGAAGCTCTCACTCACAGAGGACCACAACCAGTTTCTGCACAGCTACCCCTCACTGTCAGAACCGGGTCAACCTGCAGACTCATCCAGGATCAACATCCGTCCTCTGAGATACTTTGAGGAGGTGACAGCAGCTGTGTCAGAGGTCAGAGATAAACTCCAGGATCTTCTGACAGAGACGTGGACAAACGTCTCACAGGCTGTGACTGAAGTGGATGTTTTACTGGTAGAACCACCAGAACCAGCAGAACCCAAGACCAGAGCTGGTTTCTTAAGATACTCACGAAGAATCACACTAGATCCAAACACAGCACACAAATATCTGTTATTAACGGATGGAAACAGAAGAGCAACAAAGACAAAAAAAAAACAGTTTTATCCAGATCATCCAGACAGATTTACTGATTATGAACAGGTTCTGAGTAGAGAGAGTCTGACTGGACGTTGTTACTGGGAGGTGGACTGGAGAGGGGACGGGGTTCTTGTAGCAGTCGCATACAAGACTATCGGCAGAGCAGGGCCCTTAAAGTATTGTAGATTTGGATTGAATGACAAATCTTGGAGGTTAGAAAGTTATAAAAATGGCTATAGCTTTATGCACAACGACGTCAGCACTTTTATCTCAGGTCCTCAGTCCTCCAGAGTAGGAGTGTACCTGGATCACAGAGCAGGTATTCTGTCCTTCTACAGCGTCTCTAAAACCATGACTCTCCTCCACAGAGTCCAGACCACATTCACTGAGCCGCTACATGCTGGACTGTGGTTACTCCACACTTATGGAGACTCTGCTGAGTTTATTGAACTGAAATAAAAAATATATATATATATATACAAATTTTAAGTAAATCAGACCAAAAACATGTAATGAGATCATTGAACTCTTGAAATGTTTTGGTTTGTAAATGTTTGTGAATCATCTTCACATCAAGAACTTTGATCTTCAGGTCCTGATGCTCGCTCTCTCCTGATTTTCAGAAGCACTGGTTTTGTAGTGAGTAGTTTTTAATAGAGTTGGTGGGTGATGGTGGATTAGTTGAGACTATGGTGTCTTGATTTTTAATGATGTTCTAAAAATGTTTGAAAAAAATAGCCCCAACTGTGTCTGTTTGCTGAGGGAGATCTTTCATATATTTGTGTTTTGGTCACAGCACACAAATATTCAGACGAGATTGTTGTTTGCATGATCATGAATTTACATTTACTTTATTCTTCAAATATTTTAGGATGTTTTTGCATTTATTTGATCAGACAGAAAATATACAGAGAGGAGAAAGGACATGCACTGACTCATATTAGCACTGTGGATTGATCCTCGGACCGAGTGTGACAAGGACTGTCACTTTACCAACTGAGTAAAACTTGCAGCTCTGTTAAAAAAATTTTCCTCAGCTTCAGTTTGTGCAGATTTTTGAAGGTCTGATACTTTAGAAAACTACTTCATAATGTGACGTTTTTGTAAAGACATCTATCACGACTCTTTTCTGTGAATGAAAATGAGCTTTTTTGTAACTGTAATAATAATCACATTAATTTTTGAAACTTGTTATTTTTCTGATTCAACTGAGATTGTGGTGAAGGAGCTGAATGTTTCAGTAAAAAAAATAAATAAAAAAATAAATTAAATTGAGTCACTGAGAGCTCCTCGTTTGTGTCTGCTGTGTCATGTATTTATGTGGTCTCCAGGATTTTCATGAACTTTTCAGTCACTGTATAACGAGTTTTGGTCACAGGAAACTTGGTGAATGCTGCCAGCGGGCTCTTCTTTTTATTAAAGCTCCATCAGTGACACACACATCCTTCAAATCACATCCACCTACAGTCATGCGACCACATAATCTCAAACTGTTCAAAAAAGATGTAATTAATGTAAGATGCAATTTTTAAAATTATTTCACATGGTGTTGAAGTTTTCTTTCAGTTTTTAATCGCACATAAACTGAACTTTTTTATCCTCTAAAGGGGCGTGGCAGAAAAAGTTTAGACGTCACTGATGGGACCAAAGTTATGACTGTGAAACGAGCTCACGCTGTGGTCTGAGAAATCACTTTTATCAAAGTAATCTTTTCATGGTTACTGAAAGCTTTTCTTATTTACCAGCTTTAAAACTATGAAAACTTTCATAAGTACTTACCTGGAGTAATCATGTAAGTTTTCTGGTACTTACATAGTAAAGTGCTTTTAGTTACCCTATTAATACTAGATAAATACCGAATAAATAGAGGACTTAAAAGGAAGGATTAATGAAAAGTTAATAGCTGACTTCAAGCGCACACATTGGACTAAAGCTCTGTTATTGACGTGCCTGTAGGTGTAAAGTCAGCGCCTTTGTTCAAAAAGTTTGTCTTGTTGACTTTTTAATAAAAACTGATAAAGCAATGGCTGCAGAATTTCTACTGAATTATCCTGATAGTCCTGTTTGAATATCTAAATATCTATAAATATATTTTATTTATAGATATTACCTCCCAATAATCCACAATAGAGAAATAACTAGAGCATTTCCAAGTAAGCTAGCATAAAATAATTTTCAGAAAGGTCAGAGATAAATGTTTGTGTTTTTAAGAATTTACAACCTAATATGTAACTGCTTTGAGAGTAAATGTTTCCTTATGAACGCAGACTAAAGGCCAAAACACTCCTCTTCCTGGAATGTAGAAAAGCTCGATCTCCCCTCCCTCCTCTCTCACACAGCTCACTCCACTCTGCTCACTCACTTCCTTGCTCCCTCCCCTTCAGATCTACAGTTGAGGTGGCTATAACCTCTGTGTGCTGAGCTGATCCTGCTGACTCACACATGTTGTTGAGATCAGAGCTCAGACTAGTTTCACTTTTCAGGAAATAAAACTCAGTCAGTCGTCGACAGCGAGTGTTGAAATGGCGCAGAAAGGAGTTCATCTGGACCGTGAGTCTTTCTCTTGTTCCATCTGTTTGGATCTTCTGAAGGATCCGGTGACTGTTTCCTGTGGACACAGCTTCTGCATGAGCTGTATTCAATCCTACTGGGATAAAGAGGTTGAGAAGAAGATCTACAGCTGTCCTCAGTGCAGAGAGACTTTCACACCGAGGCCTGTCCCAATAAAAAACATTGTGTTAGCAGGTTTAGTGGAGGAAGTGAAGAAGAGCGGACTCCAAGCTGCTCCTGATGATCCCTCTGATGCTGGACCTGAAGATGTGGCCTGTGACATCTGCAGTGGGAGAAAACTGAAAGCTGTCAAGTCCTGTCTGGTCTGTTTAATCTCATTTTGTGAAAAACACCTCCAGCCTCATCATGAATCTCCTGCCTATGCTAAACACAAGCTGGTGGAGCCCTCCAAGAAGCTCCAGGAGAACATCTGCTCTCGTCATGATGAGGTGATGAAGATGTTCTGCCGCACTGATCAACAGTCTATCTGTTATCTCTGCCCTGTGGACCAACACAAAGGCCACGACACAGTCTCAGCTGCAGCAGAAAGGACTGAGAGGCAGAAAGATCTGGAGGAGAGTCGAGAAAACATCCAGCAGAGAATCCAGGACAGAGAAGAAGATGTGAAGCTGCTCCAACAGGAGGTGGAGGCTATCAACGGCTCTGCTGATAAAGCTGTGGAGCACAGCCAGAAGATCTTCAGCCAGCTGATCCGTCTGATGGAGAAACGCCGCTCTGACGTGGAGCAGCAGGTCAGATCCCAGCAGGAACGTGAAGTGAGTCGAGTCAAAGACCTTCAGGAGAGACTGGAGCAGGAGATCACTGAGCTGAAGAGGAAAGACGCTGATCTGCAGAAGCTCTCACTCACAGAGGACCACAACCAGTTTCTGCACAGCTACCCCTCACTGTCAGGACCGGGTCAACCTGCAGACTCACCCAGAATCAACATCCGTCCTCTGAGATACTTTGATGAGGTGACAGCAGCTGTGTCAGAGCTCAGAGAGAAACTCCAGGATCTTCTGACAGAGACGTGGACAAACGTCTCACAGGCAGTGACTGAAGTGGATGTTTTACTGTCAGAACCACCAGAACCAGCAGAACCCAAGACCAGAGCTGGTTTCTTAAGATATTCACGAAGAATCACACTGGATCCAAACACAGTAAACAGAGGGCTGTTATTATCTGATGGAAACAGAAGAGCAACAAAGACAGAACAACCACAGTCTTATCCTGATCATCCAGACAGATTCACTTTTTATAAACAGGTCCTGAGTAGAGAGAGTCTGACTGGACGTTGTTACTGGGAGGTGGACTGGAGAGGGGATGGGGTTAGGGTAGCAGTCGCATACAAGACTATCAGCAGAGTAGGAAACTCAAATGATTGTAGATTTGGGTACAATGACAAATCTTGGAGGTTAGACGGTGATAAAGACGGTTATGAATTTGTGCACAACAAAGTCTGCACTCCTGTCCCAGGTCCTCGGTCCTCCAGAGTAGGAGTGTACCTGGATCACAGAGCAGGTATTCTGTCCTTCTACAGCGTCTCTGAAACCATGACTCTCCTCCACAGAGTCCAGACCACATTCACTGAACCTCTACATGCTGGACTGTTACCCTATGGAGACTCTGCTGAGTTTATTGAACTGAAATAAAAATTAATCTTGAGTCAATCAGACCAAAAACATGTAATGAGATTACTGAACTCTTGAAATGTTCTAGTTTGTAAATGTTTGTGAATCATTTTCACATCAAGAACTCTGATCTTAAGTTCCTAATACTCGCTCTCTCCTGATTTTCAGAAGAACTGGTTTTGTAGTGAGTAGTTTTGAATAGAGTTGGTGGGTGATGGTGGATTAGTTGAGACTGTGGTGTCTTTATTTTTAATGATGCTCTAAAAATGTTTGAAAAATAGACCCAACTCTGTCTGATAAAAGGGAGATCTTTTATTTGTTGTTTGCTTTTTGGTCACAGCACACGAATGTTAAGCCTTGTGTCCAGATGAGACTGTTGTTTGCATGATCATGAATTTACATTTACTTTATTTTTTAAATACTTTGGGATGCTTTGGCATTTATTTGATCAGACAGGAAATGTAGAGAGAGGAGAAAGGACATGCACTAAATCATGTCAGGATGGGGATTGATCCTTGGTTGGACTATGATGAGGACTGTCACTTTACTGTGTAAAACCTGCAGTCCCTTAAAAAAAGATGTTCCTCAGCTTCAGTTTGTGCAGATTTTTAAGGTCTGATACTTTAGAAAAATACTTTAAAATGTAACACATTTGTAAAGACATCTATAATTACTCTTTTCTGCAAATGAGTCTTCAAATGAGCTTTTCTGTAACTGTAATAATAATCACATTAATTTGTAAAACTGCTTTTATTTTTTTGCCTTGGCTGAGATTGTGGTGAAGCAGCTGATTGTCTCGGTAAAAAAAAAGAAAATTAAATTAAATTGAGTCACTGAGAGCTCCTCGTCTGTGTCTGCTGTGTCATGTATTCATATAGTTTGCAGGCATCAACCATATAATGAGTTTTGTACACAGAAAACTTGGTGAATGCTGCCAGCGGGCTCATTGTTTTATTAAAGCTGCATCAGTGACACACAAAGCTTTCAAATTTACATCCAGCTATCGTCATGCGACCTCACATAATCTCACAATGTACAACGAGGTGTAAAAAATGTAAAAAAAATTGTAATTGTTCATTTATTTCACATGGTGCTGAAGTTTTCTTTCAGTTTTTAATCGCACATAAACTGAACTTTTTTATTCTCTAAAGGGGCGTGGCAGAAAAAGTTTAGACGTCACTGATGGGACCAAAGTTATGACTGTGAAACGAGCTCACGCTGTGGTCTGAGAAATCACTTTTATCAAAGAAGTCTTTTCATGGTTACTGAAAGCTTTTCTTATTTACCAGCTTTAAAACTATGAAAAACTTTTATAAGTACTTATCTGGAGTAATCATGTAAGTTTGCTGGTACTTACATAGTAAAGTGCTTTTAGTTACCCTGTTATTACCAGGTAAAAACCTAATAAATAGACTTTAAAAGGAAGGATTAACGAAAAGTTAGGAGCTGACTTCAAGTGCACACATTGGACTAAAGCTCTGTTATTGATGTGCCTGTAGGTGTAAAGTCAGCGCCTTAGTTCAAAAAGTTTGTCTATTTGACTTTTTAATAAAAACTGATAAAGCAATGGTTGCAAAATTTCTACTGAATTATCCTGATAGTCCTGTTTGAATATCTAAATATCTATAAATATATTTTATTTATAGATATTACCTCCCAATAATCCAAAATAGAGAAATAACTAGAGCATTTCCAAGTAAGCTAGCATAAAATAATTTTCAGAAAGGTCAGAGATAAATGTTTGTGTTTTTAAGAATTTACAACCTAATATGTAACTGCTTTGAGAGTAAATGTTTCCTTATGACACAGACTAAAGGCCAAAACACTCCTCTTCCTGGAATGTAGAAAAGCTCGGTTTCCCCTCCCTCCTCTCTCACACAGCTCACTCCACTCTGCTCACTCACTTCCTTGCTCCCTCCCCTTCAGATCTACAGTTTGAGGTGGCTATAACCTCTGTGTGCTGAGCTGATCCTGCTGACTCACACATGTTGTTGAGATCAGAGCTCAGACTAGTTTCACTTTTCAGGAAAGAAAACCCAGTCAGTCGTCGTCGACAGCGAGTGTTGAAATGGCGCAAAAAGGAGTTCATCTGGACCGGGAGTCTTTCTCTTGTTCCATCTGTTTGGATCTTCTGAAGGATCCGGTGGCTGTTTCCTGTGGACACAGCTTCTGCATGAGCTGTATCCAATCCTACTGGGATACTGAGGATGAGAAGAAGATCTACAGCTGTCCTCAGTGCAGACAGACTTTCACACCGAGGCCTGTCCCAATAAAAAACATCGTGTTAGCAGGTTTAGTGGAGGAAGTGAAGAAGAGTGGACTCCAAGCTGCTCCTGATGATCCCTCTGATGCTGGACCTGAAGATGTGGCCTGTGACGTCTGCAGTGGGAGAAAACTGAAAGCTGTCAAGTCCTGTTTGTTCTGTTTGATCTCATTTTGTGAAAAACACCTCCAGCCTCATTATGAATCTCCTGCCTATGCTAAACACAAGCTGGTGGAGCCCTCCAGGAAGCTCCAGGAGAACATCTGCTCTCGTCATGATGAGGTGATGAAGATGTTCTGCCGCACTGATCAACAGTCTATCTGTTATCTCTGCTCTGTGGACCAACACAAAGGTCACGACACAGTCTCAGCTGCAGCAGAAAGGACTGAGAGGCAGAAAGATCTGGAGGAGAGTCGAGAAAACATCCAGCAGAGAATCCAGGACAGAGAAGAAGATGTGAAGCTGCTCCAACAGGAGGTGGAGGCTATCAACGGTTCTGCTGATAAAGCTGTGGAGCACAGCCAGGAGATCTTCAGCCAGCTGATCCGTCTCATGGAAAAACGCCGCTCTGAGGTGGAGCAGCAGGTCAGATCCCAGCAGGAACGTGAAGTGAGTCGAGTCAAAGACCTTCAGGAGAAGCTGGAGCAGGAGATCACTGAGCTGAAGAGGAAAGACGCTGATCTGCAGAAGCTCTCACTCACAGAGGACCACATCCAGTTTCTGCACAGCTACCCCTCACTGTCAGAACCGGGTCAACCTGCAGACTCATCCAGAATCAACATCCGTCCTCTGAGATACTTCGAGGAGGTGACAGCAGCTGTGTCAGAGGTCAGAGAGAAACTCCAGGATCTTCTGACAGAGACGTGGACAAACGTCTCACAGGCAGTGACTGAAGTGGATGTTTTACTGTCAGAACCACCAGGACCAGCAGAACCCAAGACCAGAGCTGGTTTCTTAAGATATTCACGAAGAATCACACTGGATCCAAACACAGTAAACAGAGGGCTGTTATTATCTGATGGAAACAGAAGAGCAACAAGGACAGAAGTACTACATGATTATTCTTATCACCCAGACAGATTCACTAATTATCGTCAGGTCCTGAGTAGAGAGAGTCTGACTGGACGTTGTTACTGGGAGATGGAGCTGAGAGGGGACAAGGTTCTTGTAGCAGTCGCATACAAGACTATCAGCAGAGCAGGGGACTCAGTCGATTGTAGATTTGGATTGAATGACAAATCTTGGAGGTTAGACTGTGATAAAAATGGCTATAGCTTAATGCACAACAACGTCAGCGCTCCTATCTCAGGTCCTTGGTCCTCCAGAGTAGGAGTGTACCTGGATCACAGAGCAGGTATTCTGTCCTTCTACAGCGTCTCTGAAACCATGACTCTCCTCCACAGAGTCCAGACCACATTCACTCAGCCGCTACATGCTGGACTGTGGTTACACTGGTCGATTGGAGATTCTGCTGAGTTTATTGAACTGAAATAAACAGAATTTTGAGTCAATCAGACCAAAAACATGTAATGAGATCATTGAACTCTTGAAATGTTCTGGTTTGTAAATGTTTGTGGATCATTTTCACATCAAGAACTCTGATCTTCAGTTCCTGATGCTCGCTTTTGTCCTGATTTTCAGAAGCACTGATTTTGTAGTGAGTAGTTTTGAAAAGAGTTGGTGGGTGATGGTGGATTAGTTGAGACTGTGGTGTCTTTATTTTTGATGATGTTCCAAAAATGTTTGAAAAATAGACCCAACTGTGTCTGATATGTTTGTTGAGGGAGATCTTTTATTTGTTGTTAGCTTTTTGGTCACAGCACATGAATGTTAAGCCTTGTGTCCAGATGAGACTGTTGTTTGCATCATCATGAATTTACATTTACTTTATTCTTCAAATATTTTGGGATGTTTTGTCATTTATTTGATCAGACAGAAAATGTAGAGAGAGGAGAAAGGACATGCACTAAATCATGTCAGGATTGGGGATTGATCCTCGGTCCCAGTGTGACAAGGACTGTCGCTTTACCAACTGAGTAAAACCTGCAGCTGTGTTAAAAAAATGTTCCTCAGCTTCAGTTTGTGCAGAATTTGAAGGTCCGATACTTAAGAAAACTACTTTAAAATGTGACGTATTTGTAAAGACATCTATCATGACTCTTTTCTGTGAATGGGTGTTCAAATGAGGTTTTCTGTAACTGTAATAATAATCACATTAATTTTTGAAACTTATTTTTCTGATTCAACTGAGATTGTGGTGAAGCAGCTGATTGTTTCAGTAAAAAAAAAATAATTAAAAATTAACTGAGTCACTGAGAGCTCCTCGTCTGTGTCTGCTGTGTCATATAATTATGTGGTCTCCAGGATCTCCATATAACGATCATAACGATCAATCATATAACGAGTTTTGTTCACAGGAAACTTCAGTCTGCATTGTGACTTTGGATGAACATCTTTTCTCTTAAGCCCTGAAAGAATAAAATCTGAACAGATTTACATGCTGCTTCACCTTCTTCATATCACACCTGCATTTGTTGTTTTACCTGCTAAGAAAAGTGTGGATTGAGAGGGCGTGTCGTGTTCAATCTGAACAATCTGAACCGGCCGGTAAATTAACAGTGAATCAAGAGTGATAACAGGGTGGAAGTAAAAAGATAACTGATCTGTTATAACAGCATGAAGTTTTGTACGAATCGTGTAAGGGATTAACACACAAACAGCATCAGGGAACAGTGGGGAAAACGACCTGAAAAAGGCGACTGGTGATACAGTAAACAGAGAACAGACGGTGACATTTTCAGGAGGACTCATTCAGCCTGAAGAGAAAAAATTACAAACACAAAAGACGGGATGACGCTCATTTTCTGACATTTCATCATCCGCTTATATTCCGCTTATATTTCGCATTTCGCACTGACGTAAAATGTCATTGGTCCGTCCATCAGACTCATCCGTACAGTTTTCATCTGTCATATCACTCTGCACACTTCATCCACTCTCTCCATCCATCCTTCATCCATCCATCCATCCAACATTCATCACTCTGCTCTTGTGCACTTGTCATGTTTGCGAGTCGTCCGTTAAATCATTTCATCTATCACCCACTTTTCCTCCAAATCGTTCTTTACGCAGCCCTTTTGTTGACCACTTCATCCCTCCATCTATCACTCGCTCCTCTGCCCATTTACCCCTCAATCCACTTCATCCATCTCGTTCCACCTTTAATTTTGTTTATTCATAAATCTCTATCCTTCATCTATCGGTTTACCTCCACCTACTCATCCATCAACCTGCAGCTTCTTTGCTTTCATTAAAGCGTCCTTCAGTTAAGTGCACCATTCATTAATCCCTCATTCATCCTATCATTTCTCTCATCCATCGCTCGTGTTTTCATTAGTCTGGTCTTTCATTCATCAACCACTCTTGTGACGATTAATTAACCCATTCATGCGCAGACTCTACCATCTAGCCATCCAGCAGTTACCACATTTTAGTCATAATTAAGTGTGCCGAGACTCATCCTTTCACGCAAACACTTTAAAAGGACAACAAAATCTACTTTTTCTCAACAATAAGCAATTATAAGTCACACATTAACCCTTAGATGCAAGACTGATCGGACCCTAAACTCTAACCTCACCGTGTCAAAAACAAGCAGACACAGAATTAACACATTTTAGGCCATTTTGGCTCAGAAGTACCTTTTTTTATTTCAAATTTCCTTTTGGTCCACTCAGGAATGATTTCACAACTGCATCTATGTCATTTTAAAAAGACTTGAAACATTTTGTGTATTTGTGTTTGCGTGTGTTGAAGAAAATTTGAGTTAGCACTGCTTGATACTTAGCTACATCAGTGCATGCTAAAGTTCAGCATTATTAATCAATGTTAATTTCGCGTTACATGGATTTGGTGTGAATGGACGTTTTTGACCTGGAGATGCTTCGACAGGTCAAAAATCATAATGTGTTATTTTTTATTACCAGGCTTTCTGACTAGTAACCAAGCTGTGTTAAATACTTGATTATGATTGGTTCAAAAATGTCAATTTCAGTGAAGGCAGACTGCATTTAAGATATTTTAAAGACAAAAACAGACATGAAACAGAGTCAGAGAGCTGGAAATGAGAGGAAAAATGCTCAAGTTAAGGAAAGGAGGACCTCATACAGGTGCTGCAGTTATTTTTATGCATTTGTTCAGAGTGACAAAAGAAAAATTTAGTGTTTCAATTCAACTGTTGATAAAAATTTTCAGTTTAATGTTGATCCGACCTGCATGTTTGCTGTTGTCAAGGAAACACTACCAGCCCTGAAAACTGAGGGGCTGGTTTTTACAGTATTTCCACAGCAGAGCTCCATGATTGGATCTCAGCCATTGTTGTTGGGAGCGATCTCACTGGTCAAAGGCTGCTCTTCTTTGTGTCTTTTTCACAAACCTGAAGAGTTAGAAGTCAACAGATTTTTACAGATTGAAATTTTAACTCAAAGATTTGGGGTATTTGATTTGAGTAGCTCCACGCCTGCGCCATTAGATCTCCGTTGACACATGCTCAGTTGGAAGTCGATCTGAACGCACCACATGCCTCTGCTTCAGTCTCTTTGCGTAATTATTGTGAATGAACTGACTAAATTGGATAAATGCTTATTGCTCTTGACAGCAACAGCAACCTTTAAGTTATTTTGTTTTTCTACACTTAAGAACCACGGAGCACACTGTCACTGTAGATCACAATGCTGACGCCTGGAAATGGAGCTAACGACGCCACTCAACCATACCCCATTGACTCTGGCTACTTCACTAGCCTTATATATGTAGCTACACCTCCTCCTCCTCCTCCTCCTCCTCCTCCTCCCTCCTCAGGCTGTGGAGGATGGAGGGGGAGGAAGTAGCTATATATCACCAATGAGGCATTTGTCCATTTGTCTTGCGGTTGGTTGGCTGAAGGAAGAGAAAGACAGAAAGGAGGCAAGGATGAGAGGGGGTGCTGGGGGATAAAGGGAGGAGGGAGGGTAAGGAAGAAAAATGAAGGCATAGCAAAGAGGGGAGGATACAGAGCAGGGGAAGATGATTGGGTGGGAAAATATGGAGAACTAGTCCCCTCTATTTTATGACTTTTTAGCACGATATCAATATTTAAATTTTTCATAAACATAGCTATCATAAACACCTAAATATTGGGGCAGTCTTAGTCTGAATAGATTACAGTTCGGTCTCAGAGACCTCAGAGACGTCCAAATCCAAAAGATGAATGTGGCCTTTTTGGGATTGAAGTGTTGAATTAACCTTTAGCTAATCAAGAAATCAGCAGATGTGGAGATGAGGTAAACTAGAAAACAGCTAATGATGCCCCTCGTTAGGCCTAATCAGAAAATGAAACTCAGACTTGACAAAGTCAAAAGAGATGGTACAGACTCAGACCAAACTTTCAGGGTGTTCACGTTTAACCAGCAAAAAAAAAAGGACATTGTAATATGACCTGCTGTCCTGACAATGACTGGTTCAAAACTGCAGTTATTACACTTTTGCATCAGCTTCAGTTTTCAAACACTCAGTTAGCACTAAGAAAAGAAACAGAAACAACAAAGGTTTATTGTTCACACTAAGATATCTGACAAATTTCTGGATTTTGTTTTAAAGTTCACTTTCTCCACTTTCTGTGATATTTAATGACTGTTAATTCATTTCATAATTGAAAAGTAAACATTTGGTACTGTAATAATAGTAAAGAAACAATAAACATAAAAATCAAGATTATAGTCAAAATAGTCTTGATAATAAATTTTGAAAACTTTTAAACATTTATATATATAAATATATATATATATATATATATATATATATATATATATATATATATATATATATACGTGTGTGTGTGTGTATAATATATATTACAGAGAAATCATGTAATTTTACCTTTAAATCAACAGTTCATTTCAGGTTTGCAGATCATGTATGAGCTGTGTGTTGTTTGAGCTGCTGTTTCTTTTTACATGCACTTCAGCTGGATTTACAGTATGTGTGTGTGTATACATATATATATATGTGTGTGTGTGTATGTGTATATATATATATATATATATATATACATACATACAAATATATTTTAACAGTATATAACATTCACACACACGCTGTAAATGTAAAGAAGCAGCACTCTAAACAACACACAGCTCATACATGATCAGCTAACCTAAAATTAACTGTTGATTTAAAGGTGAAATTACATGATTTCCCTGTAATACTATCTCACAGCACTGTTTCTGTTTTGTCCTTCAAGTCAAAGTCAAACCACGTCTTTAAACCACAAAACAGCCCCAAAGAGGTACAGTTTTTTTTTGTTTTTTTTTTTGGCTTTGACAAAATTAAAAATCAAAATGTTAATTTGATATCTAATTTACTATCACTGTCCCACAAAATGAGAGAGAAAAGCCAGTGAGAATCAAGACACAATTTTGCTGCTTTGTAAACAATACAATACATTAGCATACTAGTACACTGCAATTTTTTAACACGTCTGTGGTTTTGATTTTTTACTTCAGTTCAATAAACTCGGCAGAGTCTCGATAACGATAGAATAACATCAGTCCAGCATGTAGCGGCTGAGTGAATGTGGTCTGGACTCTGTGGAGGAGAGTCATGGTTTTAGAGACGCTGTAGAAGGACAGAATACCTGCTCTGTGATCCAGATACACTCCTACTCTGGCGGACCGAGGACCTGACACAGGAGTGTGGACATCGTTGTGCACGAATTCAACACCGCTTTTGTTACAGTCTAACATCCAAGATTTGTCATTGTACCCAAATCTACAGTCCTCTAAGTCCCCTACTCTGCTGACAGTCTTGTATGCAACTGCTACACGTCTTACAACAGTCTTATCAGGATAAGACTGTTGTTTTTCTGTAAATGTTGCTTTTCTGTTTCCATCAGATAATAATAATTCTGTGTTTACTGTGTTTGGATCCAGTGTGATCCTTCGTGAAAATCTTAAGAAATCAGCTCTGGTCTTGGGTTCTGGTTCTGGTGGTTCTAACAGTAAAACATCTACATCGGTCACTGCCTGTGAGACATTTGTCCACATCTCTGTCAGAAGATCCTGGAGTTTCTCTCTGACCTCTGACACAGCTGCTGTCACCTCCTCAAAGTATCTCTGAGGACGGATGTTGATTCTGGATGAGTCTGCAGGTTGACCCGGTTCTGACAGTAAGGGGTAGCTGTGCAGAAACTGGTTGTGGTCCTCTGTGAGTGAGAGCTTCTGCAGATCAGCGTCTTTCCTCTTCAGCTCAGTGATCTCCTGCTCCAGTTTCTTCTGAAGCTCTTTGACTCGACTCACTTCACGTTCCTGCTGGGATCTGACCTGCTGCTCCATGTCAGAGCGGCGTTTCTCCATCAGACGGATCAGCTGGCTGAAGATCTCCTGGCTGTGCTCCACAGCTTTATCAGCAGAGCCATTGATAGCCTCCACCTCCTGTTGGAGCAGCTTCACATCTTCTTCTCTGTTCTTGATTCTCTGATGGATGTTTTCTCGACTCTCCTCCAGATCTTTCTGCCTCTCAGTCCTTTCTGCTGCAGCTGAGACTGTGTCATGGCCTTTGTGTTGGTCCACAGAGCAGAGATAACAGATAGACTGTTGATCAGTGCGGCAGAAGATCTTCATCACCTCATCATGACGAGAGCAGATGTTCTCCTGGAGCGTCTTGGAGGGCTCCACCAGCTTGTGTTTCTTTAATGGAGGTAATTCAAAATGAGGCTGGAGGTGTTTTTCACAAAATGAGATCAAACAGACCAGACAGGACTTGACAGCTTTCAGTTTTCTCCCACTGCAGAAATCACAGACCACATCTTCAGGTCCAGCTTCATAGAGATCATCAGGAGCAGCTTGGAGTCCGCTCTTCTTCAGTTCCTCCACTAAACCTGCTAACATGGTGTTTTTCATAAGGACAGGCCTCGGTATGAAGGTCCGCCTGCACTGAGGACAGCTGTAGATCTTCTTCTCATCCTCTTTATCCCAGTAGGTTTGAATACAGCTCATGCAGAAGCTGTGTCCACAGGGAACAGTCACTGGATCAGTCAGAAGATCCAAACAGATGGAACAAGAGAAAGATTCCTGGTCCAGCTGAACTCCTTTCTGCGCCATTTCAACACTCGCTGTCGATGACTGACTAAGTTTCACTTCCTAGTCTGAGCTCTGATCTCAACAACATGTGTGAGTCAGCAGGATCAGCTCAGCACACGGCGGTTACACCCAACCCCAACTGTAGATCTGAAGGGGAGGGAACAAGGAAGTGAGTGTGCAGAGTGGAGAGAGCTGTGTGAGAGAGGAGGGAGGGGGAATCCAGGTTTTCTATAATCCAGAAAGAGGAGTGTTTTTACTGTCGGCCTGCATTTATAAGGAAACATTCGTTCTTGATTCAATATGTAACATTTTAGGTTGTAAATTCTTAAAAACAAACATTTATCTCTGACCGTTCTGGAAATTCTTCGTGGTTTTCTACTGACAAAACAAAAAAAAACGAAAAGATCACCATCCCAACACTTAAGAGTCTGCTGAATGTTCCCAGTGAAGTTGAGACTGCAGTTAGGACTCTTTTATGATAGAACCATGCTGTTGTAATACCAGCAAAATGTTGTTTTTCTTCCCCCTGAAATATAAAAGGTCTCTGGTTACACCAGAAGTTTAAGCTCCCCTTCAAAGAGGAGCATCTATGACCTCCAAAAACTATATTAACTTTTGATTTATCATCTTCAGAACGTTTTGGGCTTTGCCTTTTTACAAAGAGTAGTTATTCATCATGATCTTTGGGCCTTTCCTGGGATTTCCACTTCAGAGTCACGTCTGCTTTGTATGTGGTGCCACCTAAGGGCCCAAAGATCATGGCCATCCAAAAAAGTGTCCAATCCGGTGGACAGACAGGTGATTGCGTAGCGCCTTCAGCCTGATCAGAAGAACACACTATGACACCTACAATCTCTCTAGGTTCAGAAAGCTGGTAATAGTTATTCAAACACAATAGCATGAAGTTAACAACTGTAATATTTTGCAGTGTATTAGTCTTTTTAGACACTGAATCTTGCTGCTCTTTTAACAGAATGAAATGGAAATAAAGAACCTCCTGGTGGATCTTACCCAGGTAAATGTTTGTGTTATGTTCTTATCTGTATCACAGGTGAAGTGAGGTGATGTCTGAGGTTTCTCGCCGTGGATCCCACGGTTGGCCAGACTGTGCACCATTCTGTCTGAGCCGCTCGTCCTTTTTGGCTTGCCACCAAACCGCCTGGGTTCGAAATCTGAATAAAGTCCTAATCCAGCAACAAAAAAAACAGTCTACACATGAGCGCAGAACAAACATCCATTTCTATCTATTCAAATCACGACATCTTTCTACTTTCTCTATTACTCTATTTCACTCTATAACTTCAATATCTATATCTATATGCAGGATGTACAGCATTCAAACCATTATAAATTAGTCTGTATGTTTTTACAGTATGGGATAAGTATTTTATCATGACAATTACCTATTTTAACATAAATGCACTTATTTATTCAAATAAAGTACTACTAATATTTTAAACAGCTCTATTAATCGATATTTATCTTTCAAACATCAATATTTATCTTTTAACCCATAGATTATTTATCTTTTTAACTCTTTTAACCTTAAATTAACAGTATTAATCTTCTTTTTTAACCAACATGAGGTTCAGTGCGGTAAAACATGCTGTGCACATTACTTTAACCAAAAACACTCACAATTTGCATCATATCAACATAAATAATCATCACATGTCATCTCTTTCTCTTTCATATGCTACAGTCGCGGCAATTTAGCTAAACCAGCTTCACCATTCACATTCCCATTACAGGTAATACTAGAATGAGCATAGCGGCGCTAGCCGCGATTAGCGTTAGCTTCACGCTAGCTCGCTAACGATCCTTTTAAAGCTATTTTCCAAAGTTCACAATGACACTGCAGGTTACACAGAAGGTTTAAAATATTAGGAAACATATTGCTGACTCCGACTGGTTAGTTTAACATACTTCTATGAAAGGAATTTTCTCACTTCATGCTAGTATCAACAGCTAACTTCAAGGCCTAGCTCCTTAGCATGTAGCATATTTCTTATCTGAGTTCTCACAGAGGATTAACACGGTGAAACCGGCTCCTCTCTCTCACGCTCACTCACACGACTTTCCCTTTATCAAGATACTGCCCGAGGATTAATCATTAATTTATGTGTTTTTTATCACGTTACCAGGGCTCTCAAGTTTTGAACTAAGCTTAGAGTGAGATTTCCTTGGGGGGGGGGGGGGAGTATAATTATCTCTTAAATACAACGGAGTATAAGGGGCACAATTAGAAAAAAAGCGCTTTTTAATCTCAAAGAATAAAGTTATTATTTGGGAGAATAAAGTCATTAATATCTCAGTATTAAGTCGTAAAGTTACCTGTTGTGAAGGAGAGTTGTTAAAATCAGCACTGTGGAGCATTTAGATGAATTGTACTTTAGTATAGGTGTCACAAACATGGAGATACTTAATCCTTTGGTATATGAGCATTACACTGTCATGAGTATCAGAACTTATATTTTAGATATATGAGAAATGCTGCTTTTGCGGAGGGGAAAATGGCTGGAAATGGCTGTACAGAGACTAAATCCGTCAATACAGCTGTTAATAGCAATAGCATAGGGCTTTAGTTTATCATATGAGTTTATATGCCATGAGGTGTTGAGATCTCTGCATGTGTAGGTTACTGACTTACTGTAATCATCGGGTCTATCTCGTCCTTATAAATAACCTGCTCTATTACGGCGAGTGTCTGTCTTCTTCTGTAGTCAAACCGCAAGATATCAAAATCTACCCGGATACAGCAATGCTGCTTTTTGATTGGCTGTTCAGTAGATATACTTTATTTGATTGGCTTGCGCGTGGCACGCAGCTTCTGAACTCTCTGAGAAACTCAGTTGATTCCTACCTGTTCCATAGTTAAAGAGGTGCAACTTGGTGGACATCACCGTGTTCATTTAAATGCGTGAGAAATACAATGTGTTGCGTGTGAGCGTGTGAACGGGTGGGAATGCGTGTGTCTCACGCTGATTGCGTGAGACTTGAGAGCCCTGCGTTACATACCCCGGTTTGTCAGCTCGTTTATGGGCCGGTGCTCTTGTCAGTAGCTCGTCTATGAGCAAGATGGCGCTCTGCACGTTCAACGGTCATGACACTGAGCATGGGGCTGATGCTCCACCATAAAATCACATAAATTTATTTAGTAACCATGTGGGTTACAAATGTCATAATTTACTCTATCAACAACAGAGTAACGGGAGATCTTCTTGAGCTGTATAGTATTTCTAAACTTCTGTCAACCAGATTCATTTAAAATAAAAATCTCACACACTTACACTGTCTGGCAGGAAGGGGGATAACTTGCCAACATGTTGAATTATGTGTTTAGATAGCTATTTTCCTCTGGGACAGCAGAGGGAAGATGTACGACAAAGTATTAGGACCACATTAAGATAAAAAAAATTAAGACTGATTACTTACGAGAATAAAGTCGTAGCTAATGTCTATTCAAACCTGTTGTTAGTTATTTAAATGAGCGCTGTGAAGCATTTAGATGAATTGAACTAAAGTAGCTAGGTTTCACAAACAAGGAGATACTAAATCCTTTGGTGTTTCAGCATCATATTGTCATAAGTATCAGGACATACGCAAGAAATGCATCTTTTCCACAGAAAGAACCAGGAAGACTTGTAGGAAATCGCTGTTTTTGAGGAGGGGGAAAAGGCTGGAAATGGCTGTGCAGAGGTTAAATCCCTCAATGCAGCCGTTTATAGCAATAGTTTCAAATGGCTTTAGTTTATCGTATGAATCTTTGCCATGAGGTGTTGGTGCCTCTGTAGGTGGAGGTTGCTGCCGGTGTTGTGCCCGCATCAGAGACAGATGTGGTGCTCGTCGGAGCTCACAGATAACTCTGCAGTTCCTCCTCCACAAAAGCAGCTTTAAGACTTTATTTAATTAACGTCTTAATTCTCGTAAATAATGATTTTATTATGACTTTATTCTCGTTAGTAATTACTTTAATCTCAGTCTTTTTTTTTTTTTTCTTAATGTGGCCCTAATACTCTGTCTATGTGTATAATTATAATAAAAGTTTGAAGTTTGCTCCTGCTAAAATGCATTAACTCAAATCTCAAAAATCTGAGTTCACATAAACTGTATGGTGCAGGATAAAAGTGCTGATCAGCTGCAGAAGGAGCAGAATATACTGAATTAGTCATGACGAGCTGTGTGGCTCAGTGTTCGTTCTTCTTCGTCTGTTTGTAGACGACAGAAGTCCTCAGAGAGACAAACTATAAATGATGTATGCAGAGGCAAGTGGTTTGTCTTTTTCATGGGCGCAGATCTGGGTCAAAAGGACTTTACCGAGTCGGGGCAGAAAGGTCGGCGTGCTGCAAAACCAGTCACAATAAGGAGTTCTGCAGTAATGTTTTTCTATCAAACAATTTCGGATCATAAGAAGAAACCATTAAGTATTAAGGTTAAGCAGGCCACTAATTTTAATGATATTCACAGACAGACAGGCCATTAGCAGAGGCTGAGATGGGCCTATGAAGGCTGACAGGCATCATTAGGGCTCGGGTTGGCTCAGTGTGTTACTCTGTGACAGAGATAGAAACAAAAATAGGCCTTTTGTTCAGATTAGATCTTCTATTTGGCAGAAACAGCGTCAGTATAATGTCACTGATGAGTGTCAGTGCATTCAGCTACTACGGTTTCCTTCTGCCATTATCCAGTTAGTCCAGTATATGCCCAAACCACTGACTGTAGAAAGAGATGGACGGCCTGTAAGCTCCCCAAGAAGGATCAAAAAGTGAAGCCAACATATTTAGAGTTGTAGTGTAATGGTCTAAAGGCCCCGCCTCAAAGTTAACAAATCGGACACAGGTCCAAAAAAAAAAAAAAAAAAAACAGAACATAATTTTTTTCCTTAAACATGGTACAAGGCCGTCTCTCTTTAAAAACATAACATGCTGTTGGTGCTCAGACACTGAACATCTACATCAATTCATTTGGCTGTTTTTAAAGGCCGCCCAATGAGACTTTAAATGCAAGCAGCAGTAAACCAGCAGCAACGACCCAAAGACTAGTTTTTAAACCACCTCAGATATGTTTGGATTCTTCCTTTTTTTGCACAGATATTATTCTGTTAAACTCAAACTCAAAAGGTGCAAAATTACTACACAGCGTTCATCTTTCTCCTCTTCTCGAAGAATCTCGTATCAGAACATTGTGTCAAAGGTATTTCGAGAAACGGAGCAGTGATGTGCACTTTGAAGTAAACGTGCGGTTATAAATGCAGCCGGTCTTTTCCTGTCAATAAGAACTCTTTGTGCTTCTCCTTCACTCCATCGGGGTCAGGAGGGCTGTGGTAAGTAGCCAGCGGCATACTGGGAAGGTGGGCGGTGATGCCGTGTGGGCGGGTGGTTTGCTACGCCTGCCAACTGTTCGAGTAAGGTGATGAATGTTGCTGCGAGATGGAGAGCCGGGCTGAAAACAATAACTCAAAACAGAAAAACAATAGCGTAAGAGAGCTCTGATGAATATTTTAACTCTGTTCTACATTTTATTGACAGTAAAGTTGCAACAATACAATGTGCAACAATACATAAAGAGTCTCAGTGGTATTCTCCATTGGTTTCTGGAAGCACAAAGACTGTCAAATATTAGAAATCCTGACTCAGACTCCCTCAGTCAAATTAGCAACACATCTGAATTTGCTTCATATGTATAATTACCTCAAAACAGAAGAGTAAGTAAGTAAGTAAAGTTTATTAATAGAGTGCTTTTCGCAAAGCGCTGTCGATAAAATAAGTGCAATTTGATAAATATAAAACGGTACAAAAAAAAAGATAGGTTCATATACATACACAAATACGAAGACAGTACAGGTAAATATGGAAATAAGTGCAGATATAAAAGAAAGGTAAAAGAGACAAACAAAACCCTGTTCATTAAAAGCTTGACTAAATAAAAGAGTTTTCAACTGATTTTTAAAGGTTTCCACTGAGTCGATCAAACGGAGCGAGAGGGGCAAATCGTTCCAGAGTCTGGAAGCCCCCGAGTTTTAGAACGGGTCTTCTGCACCATTAGGGTGTTCCGGCCTGACGACCTAAGGGTGCGCCCTGGGGAGTAGGGGCACAACAAATCAGTGACTGACTGGTGAAAACTGACTGATGAAGATGCAATAAGACAGAAGTGATGTGAGCAGACTTGGGCGTGTCTCAGAGGTCTGGCAGCTGAGTTTTGGACAAACTGGAGTCTCTTTATCGCTGCTTTATTTTGAAGAAGAGTGATAAAAACAATCCTGCACAATCAAGCAAAAAACAAACGGGCTTTCTGAAGGCAAAGGTCAGAGCTAAAACATTCACACAGATGCATGCATGGGTCTAAATTACATGGTAGGATTGGCCCCGTCTGCAGAAAACTGTAGCCTAGCGTGCAAACCGTCTCTCTCTGCAGCTGTGACATTTATATCAAACAACTGCACTTTGTAATTCTGAAGGAAAAGAGGTTATAGAGACCCAAACTGTTTTGGTACCGGGTTATTAACATGTTTAATTCTAGTGCAAAAACAGGAACTTAGTTATAGGGCATGAGGAGTCAGCCTGAAGCCACTTAAGTTAAGAGCTTTCTTTAAATTCAGAATCAGTACAGTGGTCCACATTGGGCTGAAATGATAATAAGAGTGTGTGTCTGAGCATCAGGGGTGAGGGGCATGGGGTTTCTGTGGGTGGGGGGAGTATATAATCAAGTTACGCTCAACATAGCTCTTCCTCCTCGACAAAGTGGATGTGACAGCAGGAACAATGGATGATTAGCATTAAGCACAGAGCTGGAAACTCACAGTGGGTCGCTCACTGCCCCACTCAGACAGGAAGATCCGCAGAGAGTTAAAAATACTGCAAGATCTGAGAAAAGCTCTCCATACAATGAGGTTATTTTAAGAGACTATATGAGCCAACTGTGGAGCTTATTGCATTCGTGGCAGCACGAGGCTGTTTGGCTAATCAACCAGCAGAAGAAAGAAGCAGAACTGTTGAATGGATCAAATACGGAGAGTTTCTTCTTTTATTTTAAGACTACATCTCAATTTGTAGCTTTTCCTGTGTCCAGTCCTTATGTAGCCCCTATCTGATTCTGGTTCATGACCTGTTTCTGTTTCAGTGAAATGAGACATTGCTGTCACGCTGCCAGAACAGAGTCCTGAACAGGGTAACGGGGCCAAGATTTGCCCCATTTCTTGTCACTTGCTGACAGCGTGAGAAGCTTCACGCTAAACGTACTGACAGCTGGGTGTTAAACAGGACTTCAGAGGCCTTGGTGAAGTGGCAGCTTGCCAAAACAGTGTAATGCCTGAACACAGTGTGACTCGGGTTCCCGTGCAAGCGCAGGAATGATCTGTTTTTATTTCTTTGAAATGGTATTTATGAAGTGAACTAGCCCTGCTTCATGGCGGCGTTGTGCGGGCAGGCCTAAAGTTATTAAACGTCACCGTGAAACCTGCTGTGCAGTTAATTAGCTGGAGATTCTGGACAGTGGCGTTCATTACACGGCTGACTGAGCAGTGAATCCATGTGTTTTCTGAGGGTTGACATACCAGGCTCAGTAAAGCTGAAGCTAAATCGCAGAGACACACGTTGGACATGGAGACTCTTAACTGGGATGTGTTTTATGGATCCTGAATAAAGAACAAAAAAGGTTTGGTTTGGCCCACTGAGCGATATATCATCCAGTTTCTCCTCTGCCTCCAACTTGTCCAATACACATTTTAAAACTGAGTTCCCCTGTGCTCTGTTTCCTGTCTTGATCTGAACCTAAATGAATGAGAATTAGGCGTTCAGCCCAGTATTTTGCGTTGTTGTAAGGTTCGGAACACAACGCAACCACGACAAGACATGACTCGACACAAAATGCATGCACTGCACCCTTGCTTTAAATTTCTGTACCCTCAACTACGTCTAGACTTTATTTTTTCTTCCTTTCTTACAAGTAGTTAAGGGTTAAAATGACAAAAGTGAGCAAGTTCCTGTTTAATCTTCATAGATAAGCCTGGTCTTTAATGTTTCCATTCTGCCTAAGGTACCAGGCCTTTATTTGAAGCAGGCTTGTATTAGAGGCAGGTCTTTATTTTAAATTCCCTCTGTTCAGAGAATAGTAATATCTCATATTTTAGTACACACTTGATTCAAGATGTTTAACGCCCAACAAACTGCACAGCTGAGGAATTATCATTTCTGTGCACCATTGACGGTAAATGTAAGCTGTTTGAGGAGAAGACAGAGCACACAATCTGCTGTATGAGTGCCCAGCCCTAGCTTTTCTGCACGTTTTTATTCTTGAACACACAAAATTTACTCCTTTCCAAAAGTGACATATTCTGAACTACAAACAGCACACGAGCAAAAGAGAGTAAGAGATATTGCTGGGGGGACTGAAGAGGTTGTAGTAATGTCCTGCTCTTTAGACCTGGAGCTCACAAAAGCCCAATAAATATCTGAGTGGCTGTTAAAAAGCAATACAAGTCTAAATATTTCACTGTGACTCACCTAATGGATAAGAAAAGTGAAATCTGTCACAGGTACGAGACACACTGGGAGCCGTGGAGGCGCCGGTGACTCAGACAGGTTTTAGGATGAGTCATCGATTCAGATCCAGGGCTGATCAGTGAGACGGGAGAGGAGGTGGGAGACAGACAGGTAAGAGGGTGGACAGTTAGACCGCCGTATGTTCGATTTCCTCCTACTGCTCCTTCATATCTGACCCTTAGTGACCCTCATCGAGAAAATGTTCCCCATCAAAAAAACGGCGCAGAAACCTGAAGCAACACTCAAACTCCCATAAATCTTAGCACCTCTCCCTTCACTCATCCTGTTTGGTCATAATTTCTGGATAATGTATGAGTTAGTGAATTTTTTATACCGTCATGCGCAGACTGAGAGTGGATAATGAATAAAACAGTAAAGCTGCCCTCACACAGACACACTCCCTCGTTTCTGGACTGGATCTGTAGATGAAGTCGCAGACAGAGAGGTGAGAAGTGTCCCCGAGTAAAAAGAGTGAGATTCACTCTAAATAAAGAACTGCAGGCTGATTTATTGGAGGTGTTTTTTTTTCTTAAAGTGCACAGTTGGTAATAAATAAAACATCTTTTATGAGTATCGCTCCTGAAGTGCGAATCCTGTTGAGAGAGCATGACGACACACTCCTCACACACACTCTCCCTTCATTACAAGCTACAGATGTTTGACTTCATGAGGGATGTGTTCCGAGAGAAGCATTTAGAGATGGTTTGAAGCATTTCTTCAGCGTGAACCAGCTCTACTTCTTTAACCACAGACCCTCTTATGCTTCAGACTTAAGACCTCAATCACTGACTGTGTTCTTCTGCACAATCACAGACAGATACTTGGTTTAAAAGCCCAGAATATTCTGTGTTAGCGGGCCAGATTAAGTTACCTACCAAAACAATCAACAAACACATTAGCAAGAGGCTAACAGGTGACCCTGCGTATGCTTTAAGCCGCCCCTTCTCCCTTGTTGCCTGGCGTACCCTCTTCAGCTCACACGGTTAAGTATCGGTATCGGTGCCGCGATAGCTGCGTCTATAAAGGTCCGTCTACAGCGAGACAAACAGCGAGAAGATCAGCATGTAGGATGAATCAGTCTGTGCATCTGTCACTCAGACCTCTCCCTGCTCCAGAGCACAAAACAAGAGATCCAACCAGAGATCCTCCCTCTGCTGAGCACAGTCATACTATCTACTGAGAACAGGGGGGGAGATGCAGCCCTGATAACAGGGACTCATCCTCAGTCAGAGCCTGGATTCAAAGCAGCAACAACAGATAACGCTCGTCATCTGATGAGCTACAAAGGTCTTTGTTGGGCTGACATGAGAAATAGGATCCAGGAAAAAGCAGTCAACAGAAACACGAAAAGATGACCAACCAATTACCATCAACTCCAGATGCATAAATTAATAATTTCTCTTTATTTTCAAAACATATCAGAACAGAAAATGTCCCTTTATGCTGCTACGGTTATTAACTTTTATCAGCCGGTGTTGATTTTATGTTGATAATATCATGAATCCCAATGCATTATTGGATTAAAAAATGCATTAAACACAATCGTCGATCATTTTATCTCATATCCAGGTAGAAAAAAACAAAAGAACAACAGGATAAATATCTATCTCTGAACCCTGAGCCCACAGAGCTGCACATTTTCAGATCACTTATTTCCTCCTCCAGCAGCCCGGAGGAAAACTAAAGAGCTCTTTACAGGACGCTCTCCTCTCCACGATGAAGTCTCTGTCACTGTTGGGTTCCTCTGGATGAAGCGTGTCAATACAGGAAACCTTTTACTACGTTTTCTTTGTTTGCAGACGGAAAGCTTGGACTGATCATCACTCCTGCAGCTTTTAAGATTATGTTTAAATGCTCAACAGATAAAAAAGAGATGAAAAAAATATTAATAATGTATTTTAAATTTCTTTTTCTAAAGGCTGCTGTATTGTTTAAGTTTTGCATAAAATCCTGAGCATAATTATGGTAAAATAAACATTTTTCCTGGATACTCATCCGTCTGGATGAGGATTCAATGACAGTTTTTGGATGAAATGTTTGAGAAATGTAGCGCAGTAAACCATTTTAAGTGTCTTTTAATCATTTTTAATGAAAATATAAGAGATCCTGGTTCAAATATGTCTGATTCTGAGGGTCTGCAGGGAAAAACTGATATCAAACACGACATGTTCTGGAGGAAGAGTGCCCAGCTCACCCAAAGAGTAAATACTGACATCAACTCTGCCATTACTGTTTGTGAAACACAATGGCTCAGTCACGGTGTGTGATTGGCTACTGAAAGCTCTCACACCCATTCACACCAACACACACATCCATGCGCGTAAGCGAGCCCTCACACGCTCTCTGTGCACGGAAACACACACACCTACACACCAACACTATGGCAGCCCCCACACACAGCTGCCGGTGCATTACATAAAGCTAATCAATGCACTGACAACTATAAATAATTCAGCTTCACCACCATCCATCCATCCATCCATCGGCAGCTGAGATGCTGCAGCAGCGGAGGAGGAGGAGGAGGACCGGAGCCGGCGGCCAGGCCCTCCTCCTCAGTCAGCAGCGCGGGAATACCGCCTCATCCTCATCCTCATCCTCATCAGTGATTCCGGTGAAAAACACTCCGCTGCAGCCTCCTCTGTCTCCGACTCTTACTCGCACCTACAGGCGAGATATGGCGACGGGAGAGGCCGATTTCACCTGAGTAAAAGGATAAAAACACGGAGCAGGAGGAGAGGGAGAGGGGAGTGAACCCGGACTGGGACTTTGTGCAAAAACTGGAAAACAAAACCCTGATTCTTTAGGAGGAAGGCGCGTCTTCCTGCAGAGCCGCTTCCGCATGTTGCACTGAAAAGCATCTAAACAGGTGCAGCTGTCTCATACCTGCAGGATTCATGTGTGACCACCTTTAAACACGCATTCACACGCACACACACCAGCAGTTCACGCCTAAAACCCTGCGCACCCGCACATTACCCATCATCCCCGATTTCAAACCCCTTTTTTTTTCCAGAGACACAAACAAACAAAGCAGGCATGGCAGTAACCGAGCAACCCCTCTGCACCTTCAACGACAACAGCAGCAGCAGCGATGAACGGTGTGTTTGATTTACTGACCTGAAGCGAAGAGACCGAGGCTGAGAAAGGAATCCCGACCAGTCTGCGGCCAAACCCCCGTTTGATGCCTGTCCTATATCCTCTCTCTCTCTCTCTCTCTCTCTCTCTCTCTCTCTCTCTCTCTCCGTCTCCACCACCCCCTCCTGCGCACTATTACCTCACAGCCTCCACTCCGTTACTCCAGGCGAGAGAGAGAGAGAGAGAGAGAGAGAGACATATGGATGGCGACTGACTCTTCATCAGCAGCCCAGGCCCACAACAGGTCTCTTTCCTTCTTTTGTTTGAGTTCTGCAGAGAAATGGTGAGAAACAGTCTGTCTGCATCTGTGATGGTGAAAAACTCTCCAAATTCAGCTGTAAAGTCACAATAACGTCGAAATTAAATCAAGATTTCATCCTACGATCAACTAAAAAGTCATCAGTCCTGTTGCTGAACTGATGGTTGGGAGTATTAGATGGATAAGTCACAGTGGTTGCTGTATTGTTCACCAAGTAGGGGAGACCGGGACTTGTTGTCGCACTTTTTACACGCATATATTTCTTGGAATCAATCGATCATATATAAACAAAATCTGTACCAGATGAAAGACCAAAGTCTCAGGTTTATATTTCATATTCATGTCAATGTCATATCTTGTGTCAGTGCAGAGTTATAAACAATCAAAGTGTGAACATGTGACATGTTGCCCCACCATCGGGTAAGGTGTCTCACTATATGGGGTAAGATGTCACAGTGGATTTAGCAGCTAATAAAAAAAGGACAAATTATTGTTGTTCTAATTTTTTGTTTTACATGAATTGAACATTAAAGTCAGACACAGAAAATATTTATCACTGAGTTAAAGGAAAAGTCATTAAACAAACGTTAACATAAAATATTATCAACATGCTCTTTAGTTTGGAGATCAGTCTGACTCTGTATTTCAGCTGGGGTGAATGTTTTTGCAGTACTGAGATATTAAAGTCCTTTATTGTCCTCTAGATTGATTTATTAGCGAGGGTCACCTGTCTGACTGTCCTCAGCATCACGTCAGGAACTTAAGTTTATTTTAAAATATATAAAGTTATTTTTTCTAATTTGAGTTGTGCAAAATGGTTAATTCATGCTCATCTCAGCAAACAACACGACCCCTGACCATGTAAAGGAAGAAAACTAGTATTCCACTTTTTAGTTGCGCCCTCTGGTGGCAAAGATAATTGCAACGTGACAAAACAAGCCCCGGTCTCCCCTACTTTGTTTAAACTTGTATTAGTAGGCTCGATAATTCTAATGTCTATCTAAGTTTCTGCTTCACGTTGACAACCGTTGCCATGGCTACACTTACCTCCTTTGTGCCTTGCCTCCTAATTGGCTATCATATTGTCTCACCTGACAATGGACAGCTTAAGGATTTTGAAGAGATGCTCGTCAGCCATGAGTGTAGGCTCCTGCATATGGTACGGGGTCACCGAGACTGCGTCAGGATTTCAGAGAGAGGAAAATAAAGAGGAAGTTACTGAGGAACAGATGCGACTAAGAAAAGGGGGCGGGGCTTCTGCATTTTTTTCAAATATAGTAATAATAATAATAATAACAATAATACTGTGGCGTCTGCGTTCAGGTATCATCGGCTGTCAGAGCAGCTGGTTTCGCTGCCTGTTTGTGCGGGAGGCTGCTGATGTGAAGCTGTGTGTAACACTAATGCACTCATTGTTAAAGTGTCATTACCAGGCTCATTTATCACTGAGCAAACACACACACACACACACACACACACAGACACACACAGAAACACACACTCGGGCAAACAGAGACACTGAGCAAACAGAGAGGACAGGTGGTGCCTGCTGCTCACCATCGCAGCACGCCAACAACACGACCCGATCAAAACCGGCCTCACGATCAGCTTCTGAGCGAAACAAACAGAAAGCAACAAGTGGAAAAAAGGGAAAATGTTTGAGATTTGACAGCAGGTGTGTGTTTTTTTTAATAGAAATGTAAAGACAGGTTCATTCCAGTATGCGGAGTACAGACCCAACTCTCCAACATTCAAGGACATTTTCAGGGTGATATATAACTAGGACTTCTTTAACATTTCCTCACTTCTCCTCCAGAAATCAAAAATATTCCTTTTTTATGACCTTCTTCACTCATTTCCCTTCAAAATTATCCTCAACTCAAGTCTCGTACATCATAAGAGACTGAACCTCACACTTGGATGACGATTATTGAAATCAGGGGGCAGTTTGTCTTTTGATAAAATCCCCCTGCTGAAGAGAGGAATCTGCTTCAACGACGATCTGATCCATCCACACCCACATATACACAACTCACTGGTCTGCAAAAAACAACAGGAGCACGCTGAAGTGAACATTGCACTGTATGTTTTCAATCTGGCATGCATGAGGCGGCTGTAGGCTGTTTCATGACAAAAACAGGCATCAGAATGAAATTGCATTAAGCTGTGATGCCTGTAAACAGCCATCTCCTGCAAGATAAAGTGCTAATTAATCTGATTTGGGTCTGTTTGTGTCCAGAGTGCATTTGGTCTTCAGGTCTGAACAGTCTGCAGGCTGAGAGAGCTGGAAATTTCTCCTTCTGCTGTTTTTGCAGATGAAAAGGCAGAAATGTGTTGTTTTTTCCTCCAAAACAACCCGAGGTGGTCAAACTTTATCAAGATTATTGTTGCTGTAAAATACTGTGACTTTAAATCAGTCTTTAAATTTGGAAGGCAACAATTATTGGCTTTTATATTAATGGGATATTACAGTGTTTTTGGAGTGAAGTTAAAGGTGAGGTAGGCAGGATTCTGTTAAAGAAGCATCTTTTTTTGTGGTGTAAAGACAAAAAAGTTTTAATATCAGTCAATAGTTATTAGTTATTGATGACATTTGGTAATATAATGATATCGCTGTGTTCTCTTACGTCTGTGTAGTCAATATTTTAACAAAGCCGTTCTCTACCTCCCCAAACCTGATTGGTTGTGAGGCAGACGCTGCTCCCCCGTGTCGTTCAGGAGCCCAAACAAAGTTAGCATGCTACAATATCGGACAGTAGAAACCAACCAGAAAGTTCGGAAAATTGTCTGAATCCTCCTTTGGCCTCGACTGCCGACACAAGCAAGAAAACAAAGTAAATACCGGAGACTCTGGAGGAATAACGGGCGCTTAAAACTGAGGTAGACCGGACAAGAGCTAAAAAGCCGGGTCAACATAAACGATGGGGGACGCTTGGGGATCTTGGTGACCCTGTAACCTTTCTGCTGGACAGGTAAACCGCTTTAACAAAGTAAGACAAGTGTCTGTAACAGAAGTGTTTCTTGTCAAACGGACCTGCTGTAGCGTGTTGTAGCGCCATCGCTAAACTGTCCTCCCTCGGGTCCTGGACTATGTCACTTTATCCTAGTTGTAGAAGTCCTGCAAACATTGTGTTTGCTGGTAGTCTGTTGGCATCTACAGTAGCACCAATGCTTTTGACTTTCACCTTGACTGGGCCCCATTTGTAATGATCTGAAGTATTTATCTGCATTATATCTGAATTTAATCGGAACGATACGAGCGAGCAGGAGTGTCTGTTTGTGGGCGGGGCTTGAGGGGAGAGGAGGAGCTGAGGGGAAAACTAGTTGGGAGGGGTAGAGTTTACATACATTTCTATCTCTCCAATCTAACCTTTGTTTTCTTTTATCTCCAATCTTATTTTAGCTTTGAATGTAACTTTTAATCTGTTAAATGTCTTTTACGCTGTTTTTACTTTTTAAATTGTGTTGAATGTTTTGCCTGCTTGTTTCATGTAAAGCACCTTGAATTGCCCTGCTGCTGAAATGTGCTATACAAATAAACTTGACTTGACTTGACTTGACTCAAGATTTCTCCTAAAAACTGGAACTTCCCCAGATCCTGACTACAACACCTTTAAGCGTGTTAGCAGAAATAGATACCAGTTCGGACCCTTAAACGAGAAACTGCCGACAGAAACAAGAAGCTAGGTATGCTACCACGTAATTTAGCTAAAGTTGAGAGAATCTGAGTAAAGCACTCATCTCTGTTCATGTGTCATTTTCAGCACTTCATTTGCCTGTTTGTTTTTACACTGTTTGCAGAAATATAGCATGCATCCCTGTTCAAATAGCTCCTGTGATTACATCACAACAGGAGCTAAGTCAAATCGTTTTGCAGGTCGGCTTCAGAAACAACGCAGAGGCTTTTTTCACTTCCACAGTCTCAGGATTTCCAGGCTGGAGAATGAGTGCAGTGTACTCGTCTTATATAACCCTGTCAGGGAGCTCGAGATCTACCCAGTATACCAGGAACTCCTCCAAAGGGAGGCATTCAGGAGGCCTCAGAATCCAAACTGTGTTGTCACCATAATTTTCTTTTTCTTCAAGCATCAGTACAAAAAAAAAACAGACATCAGCTTTTGTTTTCCTCGTGTGAACCACGAGATATGTCTCAGTTCTGGTAAAAATAAAACCGAGCTCCTGTTTCATCCAGGACACAAACACCGCCTTCTTAGGTAAAGTCTTTAAAGTTTGCAGACCTATAATCTGTGCCGTAACCATGAATGTTCCTCCAAAAGAGACTTGGTGATTCATGAGGCATACCTGCAGAAAAATAAAATAAAAATTAATCTATGCTGCAAAGTGTCTCTCTGAGCGTCTATCTAAACACATCAGTAGAAAATGTTTTCAGCCAGCGCTCACCTAAATGAGATTACCTCTGAGGAAAATCTGATCGTGTTTCTGACGTTGAGAAAGGTTCTTATTTTTTTTTTTTTTAGCAGCCCTGCGATCAGTGTGTCCCACCAAACAGCAGCTGTAGCAGCGCGGACCAGATGTCGCTGCCAAACACATCAGGTTCGATTAAACTGAATAATTCAAACACAGAAGACAGTCTGTGTTTGTGCTCCATCTGCTCACACGGTTAAAGACGCTTTATCAAGTTTTCACACGGCAAACAAATCTGTGAGGGGAAGACGAGACGCCAGCGAATACTTTCAACTTGAGGTGTAAAAAAAAAACAGTTAAAAATATTAAACAGCAATTTTCAAAATAATTAAAATTCTGAAATTAAAGATGAGTTTTTTTCCCCTGTGTTTAACGGCTCAGATAAAACTCTACTGTTGTTCATTTAACTTTAAAAGGATCCTCCAAAAGTAAATAGTATCACAAAGGCAGATGCTTTTATTTTGAAAAGATACAAACTGGAAGAGCAAGAGAGAAATTGTAAAAATGGAAAGTGTAAGATAAGTAAGTGTGTTTAGGCTAGCAGGGATACGGCCAAAGCGAATTCGTCTTAAAGATGACTTGTGATGTTTGGTTAAAAAAAAGGACCAGTAAGTGACTTTCTGAGCTTGTTATTATTGTTTAGAGCTCTCTAGTTGGAGGTTGTTTATAACTGAATACATCATAAGGATGTAATAAATAAGAGTATGTTGATTTTTTTATTTTGAAGCAGCTTTTCTGACCCAAACCGACCATGACTGTGAATTAATAAATGTGCTTTCTTTGATATTTATGGATCCAAGTCTGTTTTTGTCCTTTAAAATATTAACAATACAAACTCTAAAGCAGAGGAGAGAGGCCCTCAGTGTTACCGAAGTGAAGGTCCGTGAAAGAAGCAGGTTAGTGGGGCATCAGCTGTCACCCTGACCGTCTGAAAGGGTTCATATCAGCGAGGTTTCCTAAAAAGAGGTCAAAGTCGTGTCCGTTTGACTGTAAGGAGGAGGAAACAGATGAATAGTCTCTGCCGTCTTTCCTTCTGTCTCTCTGCTTTCTTCTTTGTCTGTGAGCTTCTGTCTCGAACCTTTCATTATCTTCCGTTTTTAAAGAGGGCACTGCTCCACTTACTGTCTCAGTCCATCCTTTCTTCTCCCTCAACCTCCGTCTTTTATTCTTCTGCTAATTCCTCCCTTATCTACACCAACTTCCTCTGTCCTCCCGTCCTACAGTCTCCTCTTCTCTACACCTCTTATTTCAGCTCTCCTTTCATTTCCCTCTCTTCCTCCCGTCCTTTTTTATCTACTTCCCCCTACTTTTTAATTCTCACTTCTCTTATCCTTCCTGCTGCAGTTAAGCAGACTTCACAGAGCTTAACAAATGACTCTTGAAGCCATCTCGAGGATTAAATCTCAACTCCAAAGCTCCGCAGAAGATAGAAGTTTTGGGAAGTTTAGGAAGTGGTCTCAAAATTAAATTTGTGTTTGTGCGCATGATTTCCCCCCTTTTTTAAAGTTGTGTAACTTTCGCTCAATGCATGGCAGCACGTTTCTGCAAGGCGAATGATGAAGGCGTTGTGTGGTTGTGGTCTTAAGCTTTTTACTAGAATTTCATGTCATAACCACTTGAGTGTTATTGCAGCTTTAAGGTCCTCAAACACCGGGAGCGTTGTTCTGGTGTGATTATTTCAGACATCAATATTTTTTTCGAACCCGTATCCTGTCAATTCCATCTTTGAATGTCCCATGTTTGGTGCTCCCTTGCAAAGTCCAAACGGGCAGTTTTGTGGCGTTGAGGGAGACGCTTTAAAGACGTTTTTTTGTTTTTGAAGCCCTTCCTTCGCAGATGTCGTCTGATTGTTATTAGGCTGCAGTCAGCGCTGGTGAGATTTTTTGGGGTCTACCACTTAATTTTTTTGTTCAATAATCCTTCATATCTTTTGAGAAATGAAAAATGACTGTCTCACTGCGTCCAACCTCAGCATCGATGGCACGTTGTAAGAGGCCTTGTTTATGCAGCTCATCAATCCGACCACACTGTTCAAAGGCTGTGAGCTTTTCTGCAATGAAGAGATGTTGACAGTGTGAGACTGCTCGACAAGAAATGACATGGAATCCAAACTTTCGCACAGATTTGGGCTTTTAAAGACTGCGGTCTTAAACTTTAGATCAGCTGATGAACCGACTAGTTCAGTTAAATTGTTGTTTTCAATAAATTACCTGCTCAACACTTTTTGTCTCTTGTTCCCATTTCTTCTTTTTACATTTTGAAGCTCTACTAAGAACCGTCTTCAGGTCCAACAGTGATAAATATACATTCTTGCAATTTTTCAACCGGTCTTAAGATTTTGATCAGGAGTGTATTACAACGATAACGACCTGAAGGACGACTTGTGGAGAGTCATAGCGTCGCATTTCTCATATGACGATGGTTTGTGAGCTTTAACAGTTTGATAAACGTCTTTGTTTTAACTTTCATCTGTGCTAAGTAACTTTAGCTCGTAAGCTAACCTGTTCAGATACAACATACCATGAGTATTTTCACTGTAATAGTCAGGCGCATCATAATTCGCCTCAGAATATTTCGTAATTTCTTGTTATATATTTGCGTCGTTCCCGGTGTGTAAGGACCTTTAGAATGATATTTTCAGCTAACTCTGACAGATGCGTACTCCTAATTTGGGGCACAGGTGGATGCGTAATGATAAATGATGTTTGCACTAGTACTGACAAAAGCCTGAAGACATAAAAAGAGGATTTTTAAACACCCTGAAAGTTGAACTATCTTCATCAAACCCCTGAATCTGTGAGTTTCCTCTGAGCATCTGCTCCTGGACGGCTTCGGTAAAGCAGCGTCTATATTTGTGTCGGGTATTTTTGGTCCTTCCTCCTCCTCTTCCCCGCCGCGCTGTGTTACAGCTCTGATTAGATCATTAGTCACACAGAGGAGTCCAGTTTATCATCGGCGAACAAGCCATCGCTCCCGCTCCGCTGAGCGATCCATCATTGTTGGAAGTTGCTTTTTTGTTGGGGATAGTTTGGAGAAAAAGAAGATAAGATTAATCACCGCAGCATCCTGTTCTCATTACAGCAGGCGAACAGGAGAAAGAGGGAGGCCGGTGGTCGCAGAAAACAACTCGTTAGATTTGATAGAGAAACACCGGGTTTCATATTTGATTAATCAGTCTGGATCTGAGAGGAAAGGCAGATACAACAAGCCTTTTTGTTCGGTATTATACTTTTAGAAATGTGTTTTAACTCTCAGATTGAAGCTCGTCAGACTCATTCTTACCTTATTCCACATGCACTTTAATTTGGGATTACTGCTTTTGCTAAGGGATTAAACTTTTCAACAACATATCACTTAATCTTGCCGAGGAATCAAATCAGTTTATTGTGACTTCTTATGGAGAAAATGACAATTAAACCAACATCGAAAGAAATCAAAATCATCTCCAGAAGATGCACATCACAAATTTCAATAACTGAGAAGATGTCGTATATTTTTTCTTAACCCTTTGTATTTTAAAAGTTGTAGTTCATGCACATGTTTGGTGTAGGAAAAGGACAGAGATGCTAAGATGCCCGTTCGACATAGCTCTACTTTAGCCAGATTTATCTTCACTGTATTGGCGACTCATCCAACAATGAGCGTGGTCTAGACCTGCTCTTCTTTAGGAAACGTGTTGGGATAACGACTGGTGTGATTTGGCGCTATACGAATAAAATATAAATTGCATAAAATTTGATTTGACTTTTAAGATTGTTTGGGGACTTTTTTTCCTCCCTTTGAAATACTTGTAGCACGTTTTACAAACTGTAGTTGTGTTATCCTCTGAGCTGGAGACACATCTGTTTTCTTTTGACTGTTAACATGGAAGCTGGTCTAAAAGAACAACGATCAAAAACTCAAAACTTCCATTAAATCTGGTTCTCTTGGATGCTGCCGTTGATGCATCATCACTGGGGGTGCAGACAGCAGCTACAGTGAGCTGAGGGAGTCTAATGACGGTCAGCTCTATAAACCAGATCTTGTACGTGAATGACATACTGGTGCTGAAAGAGCCGGTTCTTGCTGAGTTGAATAATCTGGATCTCTAAAAAGTTCCTTTATTCCCATCTGGATCATCTGAACTGAAGTTGTTCTTCTTAGAAACGACGACAGATTTAATCCCTGCTCTTACACAAACAACAGGAGTATGCAGCCTAATCAGAGGGTTATGTGGATATAATGGACTTGGATCAAGGAGACTAGCGATCAGAAAATTGGACCATACATGTTTGATGTTAAAGCTCCAGTGAGGAACTTTTGTTTTCCGTCCATTCTTGTGTCTCTGTGGTCAAAGAGTATTTGCTCGGATGACACCTCGACCCTCAGACTTAAAAAAACTCCCAAATGAAAACAGTCAGTTTCATCACAGATGGTCTTGATGAATTTAAGAGTTTTCCTGAATGTGAAAAAACTCCTTACAGGAGCTTTAATGCTATTTTAAAAGGCATCATCTTCGAGTCACAGTAAACAGGAAAAGCACGATTTTAACCGCCTCCTCTGCCTGTTAAAGCTGAACTCGTCTTCGTTATGTGTAACAACTGACACATGCTTTGACAGAGTGTTAAAGCTCATTAAAAAGTAATTGAATGTTTCTTTTATTGTTTTTTTTTTGGATGAAAAATAAAATATTTGTATTATCTTTAAAACAAATGCAGCAGAAGAAAGTTTGCAGAGTGAGAAAGAAAAAGTCCTCACGTCCCTTTTTAATCGGTGAGTCAGGAGGAAACAATGAAAATGTCAAATCTACTGTCCATGAGATGGATGCTGCTGTCCTCACTTTCTCTCCTTCACTCTATTATCCCTCACTTTTCTCCGTCTACAGCTCTCTCTCTCCCACGCTTCAGTGTGTGTGTGTCCTCTTGCTTCTCGTCTTTATTCGAGTGTTTGGCTCAGCCAGGCGAACGCTGCCTCTGTCAGCAGTTCGTCGCCCGCACAGGAAGAAAAGTCCTGACACCCGCACCTCCAGTTTAAGCAGTAATCTGTATCCTCGCCGCCTATCTCCCCCGAGGCCAAAACCACAAATTAAAACCCTGGATGCGGACAGTCAGGATCAGCGTTTGTCAGAGTTGTTATGAGTGATAAACTCTGAGACACGAGGAACCTGCAGCTGGAGTCCAAATTATATATCCAGCACAGACACACACTGAGGGGAAAATGGCGTGTTTTTATCTTCCTGCACAGATTTGCACGCAGCATCATGACGCTTTCTTAGCTTTTCCTGCGTCATATTCACACTTACAGCTGAGGGAGTACAACAACTTGGAAAACATGAACCCCCTAATAACTTTTCAAAATGGAGTTGAACAGAAAAAAGAGGACTTGAGCACAAACCAGTCTGACAGTAACAACATGTCAACATCACAACCAGGGGGGAGAAACATTTACATTCTGTCTAATAAATTTCTAAAGTTTGTCCACAGCTCCATAGGGATTGCTGGAGGAGGTGGGATTTATGACCTATACTGCAGCCCGTCACCAGAGGGCGCTGTTCTTGTGGTGGCTTCACCAAGCAACGAGGCAGACAGCGTCAAATCTATAAACGGTCTATGGTTTTCTCTCCTTCTTGTGTTATATTGTAACACAACACTGAGCTAATTGCGCTGATTGAGTTAATTAGCTTGTTACGAAGTGCACACGAGTCGATTTTGTAACATGGAGGCTCCAGCGTAGAAGTATAACGTGCTCGCGACTGCATCAGTTACTATGGCGCAGGTACGACGCTGAAGCATAAACCAGGCTTTAGGAAGTTAGCTACAGATCCGCACTAGCTGTTAGCATGGCTGCAGGGACCCAGGAGCAGCAAATGTAAACTACAAAAGAGGGTTAGGACTACATGAAGAGAAACAAAATGATTACAGGAAGGTGATTAAAGCTGAAATTTCAAGATTAAAAAAACGAAATTAAGTCAATAAAGTTGAATTTTTTACTTTGCCTCTGTTATTCTGGTCCCAGCCTTGGGGAACAGGTGGAGAAAACACTTTAATCCAGGAGACACAAAAACATGATAGCTCTGATAGAGGCTCCTGAAAACCAGCCTTAAACACGTCTCTTTGATTCACCTCAGATCCTATTAAAAAAAAATCAATCATTTTAATCTGGAGACAACAATCAACTCTTAAACCGATAATTGGCACCACAAAGCGAACTGCACTTTAATTGGTAACTGAAGCGGCTCACAGTAAACAGATCAACTTTTTTCTGACTTTCCTAACTTTCCATTCCTGCACATTTGTGTCCTTATTGTCACATTTTTTCAAACAGATGAAAGTTTCGGTGTCTGGTTGTTTTGGTCGTCTCCCCTCAGGCTGAAATAAAGCAGATTAAACCACCTTTTAGAGGCAAAAGTGTGTAAGAGAGTGTGTGACTGAGCTTGAAAGATTCTCATTTCACCAAAACTCCAGAAATCAATGAGGAAGCCTCATGTCAATGCAGCGCTGCAATTACCCCGAATGTCTGAAGTGGCTTTTAACAGATCCAGAGACTAATTCATTTAGACTGATGCAAATGGACGGGTGGGTCTGATTACCTCCCTGCACACAGCTGCCCTTCGTTAACACACACATGAACACACACACATAGACACGAACAGAAGGATGAACACGCAAACATCTCATCTCTGATACGCTCATGCAAATCCACAAACAGACTCATGCCTGATTTTAGACACACGTCTGACAGGATTAGTATCTGAATGGATTGATCAGCATGCGCGAGCACATCTGAGCGCCGGCCGGGGGGACCGAAGATGATCGCCTGCTGCTCGGTGGATGAGATTATCGATCAGAGTGAAGCTGGATTGAAGCTGAAAGCTCGTATGTGACACGGTTTCAATTTCCTGGTGTTTACGGTGTTAAGTACATTAAGAGGACATGAGTGTTAACAGGCTGTGAGCCGCCCCTCCCTTTTCATCTGGGGACCATAATAATAATAAAGATAATAATCAAGAGATTTTTAATGCAAATGCTCCTTCTTGGTGATCTTGACTTTTTTTTTAATCTCTGAAATTCTTGAACAAATAAAAAAAAAAAAAGCAGAAACGACTCCTCAGATCAAACTGAAAAAAAAGTATAAAAAAGGTGACAAGTCCAGTCAGGACAACAGTGCATGTATGTGCTATTTCTGCTCATACAGACAAAACACAGGTAACTCGAAACAGACACTTAAAGGTGAGGTAGGCAGGAATCTGTTAAAGAAGCATCTTTTCTTTGTGGCGTATATACAAAAAGGCTTTGAATATCAGTCAATAGTTATTAGTTATTGATGACATTTGGTAATATAACGATATCTCTGTGTTCTCTTATGTCTGTGTAGTCAACCCACTCTTTCTGACTGTAAACAAAGCCGTTCTCCACCTCCTCTAACCTGATTGGTTGTGAGGCAGACGCTGCTCCCCCGTGTCGTTCAGGAGCCCAAACAAAGTTAGCGTGCTACAATATCGGACAGTAGAAACCAACCAGAAAGTTCGGAAAATCGTCTGAATCCTCCTTTGGCCACGACTGCCGACACAAGCGAGAAAACAAAGTAAATACCGGAGACTCTGGAGGAATAACGGGCGCTTAAAACGGAGGTAGACCGGACAAGAGCTAAAAAGCCGGGTCAACATAAACGATGGGGGACGCTTGGGGATCTTGGTGACCCTGTAACCTTTCTGCTGGACAGGGAAACCGCTTTAACAAAGTAAGACAAGTGTCTGTAACAGAAGTGTTTCTTGTCAAACGGACCTGCTGTAGCGTGTTGTAGCGCCATCGCTAAACTGTCCTCCCTCGGGTCCTGGACTATGTCACTTTATCCTCGTTGTAGAAGTCCTGCAAATATTGTGTTTGCTGGTAGTCTGTTGGCATCTACAGTAGCACCAATGCTTTTGACTTTCACCTTGACTGGGCCCCATTTGTAATGATCTGAAGTATTTATCTGCATTATATCTGAATTTAATTGGAACGATACGAGCGAGCAGGAGCGTCTGTTTGTGGGCGGGGCTTGAGGGGAGAGGAGGAGCTGAGGGGAAAACTGGTTGGGAGGAGTAGAGTTTACATTCAAGATTTCACCTGAAAACTGGAGCTTCATCAGATCCTGACTACCCAGTCTTTAATTAAGAGCGTATAAATCAGCTAACTCTTACACGTACATACCTTTTGGATCTGTTCAACTACTTAAAGTGATATCGATACACGTTCAAAATCATGATGTTTCTGTTTCCGGGCATTTATCAACATCCTCCAGGTTTGACCTGAAGCCCCAAATCATGTCTGTTTCCTTTCTTTGCTTTTAATCCCCCTGTAGAGTCTGTTTTTTTTTTCACCTTTGAACACAGAAATACTAAATAATATTTCAAAACTGAAGATGCTGCGATGTTATTCCAGGAGGGCAAAACTCACAATTCAAAAACATTTCCAGGTCATGTTTGGATGCTATCTTCTGTACCGAGTGACATTTTTCCAGCCGTTTGAAAAGGTTAATCATGAATTTACGTTGTGTGTACACTGCAGGATTAATATAACGCTCCTGTCATTATCCGCTGAGCTTAAGAGGCACATAAAAACGCCAAAGCAGCCGTGATTTGTGGGCCATTAGTGGGTGAAACGGTGAGGTTTCTTTGTGTAGAGCAGGACATTAGAAGTGAAACCACAAGGACCTGTCTGCTTACACAATGAGACAGGCGGATGGAGGGTTTTTGATTTATTATCCCTCAAAGCTCTCAGGCAATCACATCCATGGATATTGAATGACCCTCTTCACAATGTCTGGGCTTCAATAAATAACAGCTGGGATCAGCTCGGAGACTGATGGGACGACACGCTCAAGGGCCATTCAGCTCCATCAGACCACAATGCAGAATTCAACAGCAGGAGCTTGACTCGTGTCGTTTGCATGTGAGCGACAGAAACGCAGCGCTCGGCCGCCGTGTTTGGGGTCAAATCAGAAGGTAAAAACTCTGAAAGCTTCTCACAGTGAAGAGTTTAATCAGAGGAGCGGTTCAGGTGTGTTATCTGAAGGCTGCAGAGTGTTTGCTTTGTTTGTTCGTCTCCGGTGGAGATCAGCTCCATTAACACTAATTAGACAGGGGCTGCAGATTGCTTTGTGATCTCTCCTCACAGATTACAGAGTCCAAACATCCTGCAGCCTGCTGGTCTGAGGCTCCGGACAAAGGGAGCAGACACCTGCTGCCGGTCCGGGCAGAGAGCCACCAGTCCGGGCTCACACTGTGTGTGTCACAACAAAGGCCGATTTAGAGGTCCAGAGAAAACGGACTCGCTGACACGCCCACTGTCATCCATTAAAGCAGCACAGACTCAATTCTCTGTATTGATTTTACACACAGAGCAAGAACACAACGTTACAGAGATCTAGTTTGATACTGGGTCGACAAAGATGATACAGCGACGGATTTAAAGATAAGAAACCAAACTAGAACTCCTGAAAAGAGCAGATCCTGATTCATTAATCAGGGATCAGAGACACAATGAAGTAAACACAGTAATTTCAGAATAAGCGACACTAACTGGACTTTCTGTACGTGAACTCCTGAATATTTATCTTTAAATATTGTCGATAAAGGAGGGTTTTAGGAGTTGCATGCTTGTATGCAGGCTGTGCGGGGTTTTGTGTACCTTTAGTGCTGTTTTTGTTCGGTTCAGCCCCCCTCACTGCCTCTTTTTACGACATAAAAACACACACACACCCACGCTGCAGGAAGACGAGCTGGTTCAAGGTCCAAGAGTGTTTTTTTTAAACCGCTCAGGAAAACCTCTGCTCGGACCTTGAACACAAAAACGCAAGTGCTTCATTCTGCAGCTCATTCTAATCCTGTAAATCCAAATGTAAAAAGAAAAATGTAAAAATAAGAAACTGACTGCTTGTATTTTTCAGATTTAACAGACAGAAAACCGCCTTTTTCCCTGAGAATTCACAGAAAAATTAGCCTTAAGACACAATAATCTTACAAAACGACCAATTTTAATACCAAAATAACAAAAGCATATGTTACATAAACGTTATAATACAGCACAGAAGAATGGGGAATGACAGCAGCTGCTCAGAGGAGCTGAGGCAGGAGGTGTGCGCCATCTGCTGGTGGAGAAAAGTAACTGTTTTTCTCTCAAATCCGCTCTGATGGTTTCAATTCAACCTTCTTCTCTCCGGGGATCATAAACTCGCTGGTTTTTTCCCCCGTCTTAGGAGTCGTTGGGGAGACCAAAAAGCTTTACAGTTCCCGCCTCTCTGTTGTTGTCGTATTTGCCCTCTTTGTCGTCGCAGGCGTAGGCGAGCAGCGGCCTCTTAGGATGCCAGGCGACGGTGAAGGTCGGGGAATCGCACTGAACCTCCCACAGCTTCTCTCCTGGACAGGTAGAAGAAAAAGTGGAGGATGTTGTGTCAAATTATAGACAAAAAACAAACCCCAAACTGAAAAGCCTTAAACTCCTGCATGCGTCGACTCTCTTGTATTTCTCAGATCATCAAACTATCGAACATACTAACCTGTTTCCACCTCAGCGATGTCTATAAAGTGATCCTCCGAGGCCGAGGCTAACATCTTTCCATCATGGCTGAAGCTCAGCGTCCTCACCGGCCAGTCCAGCCTGAACATTCATGTCTGAGATCAGTTATTTCACATTAAACCAAACCAGGGAACAAAGTCATGAGGCGATCGCATGTCGTCACGGTGCACACGCCTGACCTGGAGAAGCAGCGGACACACACCAGCTCATCCACGTCCCACAGTGACACCAGCGCGTCTGCACTCCCTGTGGCGAAGTACTTCCCCGTGGGGTCAAACTTGATGCAGATGCAGTTGGACGGGTGAGCGTTGATGGACTGGATGGGCTTCAGCTCCGGGTAGCTGCGAACAAACACACACTGTTCTCACTGCAGCTCTGATTCACAGACTCGGTTTCTAACATGAAAAAGTGACGTAACATTGTCAGGACACCCAGTGCGTTAAAGCGTCATTTGACTCTTCTAACCAAATAAAGGAAGAGGCTTTATCACTGTGGTTTACCCCGACACCTTAGAGATAATACTTCATTTACCTGAGAGGGTTTTCCTTTGGGGATAATCCAGTTCAGATGAATCACATGAGAAAACATGCAGGAAAATCCACACTGCATGTTTCATCCATGTTTGTGCAACTCGATTTGTTTTAAGGGTTAAATTTGTCCTCGTATTGAATAACAAGATGACATGAAAAGTGGGTAAAAACATTCATTAGAGGGAAGAGATGATACATTTGGTTTCCCCAGCAGAGCTCCAGAAATGTGTGGATATTTACTGCTCCACTTAAACACAATATCAGACTGTAAGACTGATGATTTCGAGCTACGTCACTCCCGGGATGGTCACTGAGGGGTGTGGTTTTGGGATAGTTGGCGTTTTTTTTGTGAAATCTCACTGGTGTTTTTGCGGCTTTCATTGTACCTTTTATCTAACCAGCTGATGTCATATGTGTACACTTCATAGCAAACAAAGAACATCAAGCGCGGTCAACAACAATTACGGCTACCTAGGCTCACCTCTCCACCCCAGTGCAGGTGAGACCGCCCCTTATATAACTTACCAGCTTTCAAACTCAGCGCCCATGTGACCCAAACCCAGTGAAACCAATAAAAACAAGACAAAAGTAATTGAACAGAGGATAAGCGATAAGTGAAGCAACATTATGGCTCCTACAGGTGTATTCAGACAATGGTTTGAGGTAAACTCTGATAATTCTGTGTTTTTCACTGTTTCACTCATCCTGTTTTAACTCATTTCAACAATTCACTTTTTTCATTTGAAAGCAAAAGTTTTGGACCTGGATCAGCATGTTTTCTTTCCTTTTTTGAACAATAAATTAAAAACCGGACTGATAATTGAACGCGTCACAGATGCAAGCGAACCTGAACCCCAGCTGCCTTTTTTGTTGAAGGGAAGCAGTCTCTACACACACTATCTGTCACTAACAAGATGCTTCTTAATCCTGAAAAAACTAATCTTGTGATTTTTACAAACTCAGGTTCGGCTACAAAACAGCTGAACCTGAGTCTGTATTTTCTGGGATCCTAAATCGAGGATCCTCCGTCTTTTAAGCCTCGCACAGAGAAACTTGTAAAGAAGTTGAAGCTTCTGTTTCAGGATGAAGTCCTCTGTGTTTGCGTCTTTCTCTTCAGACCCCGGGATAGCCAGTAAACCCTCCTGGGTTTTGGATGAAGTCTCTTTTTTTTCGTCTTCCCTAAAACCATCACCCCAGTAATCTCCAGTAAAATCAACGAAGGTGCGCATCTTCAACTCCAATGTTAAAAGTGTACTACTCAATGGTTCGGCGACGTGGAGAATGACGAAAGAGACATTTATAAATAGCTCATATTTCGGAATGAGGTGGTCGGACAAAATCAACAATAAGGAGCTGTGGCAGAAAGAGAGACAGGAGCCAGTAGAGAGCCAGATCCGGAGGCGGAAGTGGGGCTGGATTGGCCACACTTTGCATAAATCATCAGCTACCATCACACGCCAGGCTCTGACTTGGAAGAGTTATGGTACCAGCTGGGGAGAGGTGGAGAGGATAGCCCAAGACTGTGCTCGATGGAGAAGAGTTGTTGATGGCCTTTGTTCCACAGGGAGCTATGGGCCTCAGTAAGTGAGTAAAACCATCACATTAAGAGATCAAACCCCTAATTAAGTCATTTGGCACAACACAGATGTCTATGTCTCTTAAATGAGCAGCTAAAAGGCCAAAACCCAGCCAGCATTTCTCTGTTACATCCTGCAACAGTTAAAAGAAAAAAAATCGGCTTGATTTCAACAGTATGAAAAAAGGAAAGACAAAAGAGGAGGAGAAGAGAAAGCAAAGGGATCTGTTTTTTTTTTTTTTTAGAGACGCTCTTGTATCTAAAAGAGTTTTTAAGTAACAAAATGTACAAGTTGACATCACACCCTCGGTTTGTAGTGGATTCACACAGCAGCTGACAGGTGTCCGAGCGCGAGAACTGAGTGTGAGCGAAGCACTGCGACACATTTTCATGAATACTTACAAGCTTAGGAAAAAACAAAACAATACAAAGTTTGTTTGCAGATCTGTGTGGTTCTGAATCGGCTTTTCGGTCCTACCTCAGGATGTTGATGCAGCCGTTGCCGTTGGTGAGGAAGAACATGTCGTTGTCGTTGTTCCAGGAGATCTCGTTCACCTCGAACTTGAACTGCTCCTCTGCTTTGGAGCGGTGCGTCTTTGCATCGATGAAGGTCACCACGTCGTCTTTGTTTCCAACAGCGATGGTCTGGCCGTCCGGGCTCCAGCAGATGTTGATATTCTCACCTTCAAAAGATAAGTTATTTATTTATTTTTTAAATTTCCTCATCAATTAGGAGCTTAAACTCATTTAAACGAACCATCTCTGGGTCATATTTTGGGATTTTAACTTCCTCCCACAGCAGACATGAGTTAAATAATCGTCTCTTTGTTTGTTGGTGGAGGGAAACAGAGCAGAAGGGAAGAAGAAGTGAAGCTGATCCGCTCTGTCAGCAGTAGGAGGTGTAATTCAAGACTCGAAACTTGTAACTGTGAAAATGAGCGTCTGGAGTCCTGCTGTTCAGCTTCTGGCTGCAAGTTTGCATTGAAAATAACTTCCAGAGAAGTTCCCTGATACTACTGATATTTTCACTGATGAGAACACAACAAAATGTACACGAGTATCTTACCAATAAACTGAGAATTCTTTAAGGCTAAAACATACAGGATGCGTAATTGGAGCGTGACAGCAGCGTCACGTATCATGCAGAAAGCCATTCTGATCAATGCAGCAAAGCGTATAGAGCGCGTAACAGCTCCGTCGCAGCATCGTATCGAGAGCAGCACTGCTAAAGATACGCGACGAGTCTATTATTGCTGCTCTACGCTTCTAATGCGCAAAAACCCAAACTGTAAAATTACTTTTTCACGTATAGAAGAGGCTCAACGGTCACTGAATTATATCTAGATACGCAGGAAATAGACCAGAGAGAGGAAAAACAACCTGTTGTGAGCGTGTTGTTTCCTCTGCACCACGCTCCTCGACGGAGCAGAGACGCGACGCTGACGGAACGTTCTCAACACAGACCCTGTACGTTAAAAATAGGTCTACTTATTCAGGTCACACTCACCTTTTGTGATGACAGTGGCGATGCATTTTGTGGTTCGGACGTCCCAGATCCGGATGGTCTTGTCTCCAGACGCGGTCACAAACAGGTCCGGGTTTGTCGGGTGCCAGCAGAGCTGATCCACGCTGTCCCCGTGACCTCTGTAGTTATTCTCTTTGACCTGAAATGACGGAGATACTCAAAAGTTCACAGAGAATCGGGAGGATTTTAAACAAATCTCAGGAAACACTTTAAAACGAGAAACAAACACCGTTACACATGCGCCGTTCCCCCTCTACTGCCCTCAGGCTAACGCTAGCACGCTAGCCTCGACTCACCAAACGGTCCTTTTCCAGAACAAACACGCTCGCTGTTTTATCAAATGAGCCGGACGCGAGTCTTCTGCCATCGCAGCTCCACGCCACTGAGTGGACTTTGGCCGTGTGAGCCGGGAACTCTCGACTTTTGTTGTTATTCTTGAAGCTCTCCTGCATCTCCTGGTAGTACTGCGACGCCATCTTGAAAAGCTACGTCACATCAAGAACGACCGTTACCGCCATCTGCTGTTCGGAGGGCCGACTCGATTTAGTTTTTCAGGATTTTAAAATCGTTAAACATACTCTGCTGTCGTCTCCGTAGTAATGTATTATCAATTAGCACTAACTTTAATCCATTTTAATACTTAATTATGTGCCACAGAGGAAAAATCAATCCATCTGTTCACCGCCCCGGACATAAATTCAGCATTTCGTATTCAGTACGCTGATTTTTAATCACAATAATTAAGTAAAATGTGCAAAACCTTTTCTATTTTTGTTCTAACCTGCATCAATCCGCTACAATGTCTACCACACTGCGCCACCGGAGACCATCCACAGTTGGGGATGAGCTCTGCGTGCTTTTATCTTGGTACTTTTGCTCCTGGACTTTAAAATTCATCCTGAATAAGGTTTGAACCCTATGGAAGCCCATTTCCGCCAGTCAAAAAAAAAAAAAGTCATAACTATGAGATAAAAAGTCATAACTATGAGATAAAAACTCAAAATTATGAGATAAAAAGTCATAATTATGAGATTAAAAAGTCATAATTATGAGATAAGAAGTCGAAATTATGAGATTAAAAAGTCAATTATGAGATAAAAAGTCAAAATTATGAGATTAAAAAGTCATAATTATGAGATCAAAAGTCAAAATTATGAGATTAAAAAGTCATAATTATGAGATCAAAAGTCAAAATTATGAGATTAAAAAGTCATAATTGAAATTATGAGATAGTAAGTGTGCATGTTTTATGGCGCTACAGTCGGCTACAAATGTCTCCACAAAGGTCTTTGTTAAGAGTTGGTAAGTGTTATCAGAGCTAGTTTTACATGTAAAGCTGTGTTCTCCAGCATGTTGAAAAGTCATGCGAAAATTGTACACTGTGCAATGATAGTGACGTGCAGTTCTTCATGCTAGCTGTTGCACCGAGGATACAATACAGGTGCTCAACAGTCCTATGGCATTAGCATCGTTTCTCAGAATCGTTAGCTAAACTGGAAAATGACAACTCAGTGCACAGTGTACAATTTTCGCATGACTTTTCAACATGCTGGAGAACACAGTGTTACATGTAAAACTAGCTCTGATAACACTTACCAACTCTTAACAAAGACCTTTGTGGAGACATTTGTAGCAGACTCTAAGTAACAAGATGCAACTCACAGGTAGAAAGTACGGACACTGTTCCTGTCTCAGTGTCACCATCTAGTGGCATAAACGTTACTTCAAAACGATGATTGACTGACAGCTGAAAGATATTGTCAAAATAACGTTGTAATTTGTTTAGCAGCACGGACGGACTGATTAAATGAATAGTAATATTTAATATCTATCAAAGACACCTATAATACTTTCCTAATTTACTGATGAGTATCGTTTGCATGGTGCGTCCAGTGAGGTGAAGTAAGACCTTGAAGACGGCGCCATAAAACATGCGCACTTACTATCTCATAATTTCGACTTTTAATCTCATAATTATGACTTTTTATTCTCATAATTTCGACTTCTTGTTTTTTTTTGACTGGCGGAAATGGGCTTCCATAGAACCCATTACCTCAGGAGTCCCAGTCAATGTTCTTATCCTGTGAGCCATGTGGACACACAAGCCACATGGCCCACTATAAGGGTAGAGGTATAAGTTTGTCCACAAGGGGGTGCCAAACTCCAGACAGAGGCTTTAAATAAATTACTGCTAACTCAATTCTGGAGTATAATCACTGTATCCCTTTAGTACATTCATAGTGTTTCTCAGTTAATAATAATAATAATAATAATGAAGAAACCAAAAACACAAATAATCAAAAAGTTTAGGGAGTTAACATCAGCAGCTTTTTTCTTAAAATAAAAACAAACACAAGCTCCAACTTTCAATTGCAATTTATTTCAAGTGACGCTAAAATGAAAATCTATGTTTAAAAAACTTATAAACACTCCATTTATATCCCAAACACACACAATACCTATAGCCACCCAAACTCTGCAGATACAGTAAATCCTTCTTCAGTAGCCGCTTCGTTAACACTTGATCAAACAGTACGAGGACCTGTTGGAGTATAACCCAGCTGCAGGTTGTCTGAAGGCCTGTGCCAAGCCTTGATATGCATAATATTCAGGCCTGTGGTATTAATAACAACTCTGATGGGTTTTTTAATGTGCAGCTTAACAGTCGAGTAACATCTGGTCCTTTGCATGTTAATAAAATACACTCAATGAATGGAACGAAAGCACTTTTCAATGTGATTCTGTGTTACAAGAAAGAATGACAAGGTGTGAAAGCATCATATAAATGTGCCCAATGTAATTGCATACTTCTTAAAATTGTTCCACATGTAAGGAAGGCTATATATAGACCCTACAAAATAAAAGTCAAGGAATGCACAGTGAGATGTGAGCTCGTGAAACGATGAGGGCGTCTCAGAATATGCGGGTACAGGACTCTGGACTCAGTGGAGGAAGGCGTGTGGAAGACATCTCATCTCTGGTGGAGGGACTACGACAGTATCTCGGCAGATTTCACACCACAAAATGCAAGTCGGGACGTGTAGGTTTGGAGGTTGAGTGTCTGTGGAGAGGTAGACGACGTACACAAGCACCTCATTCCCTAAAGCTTTTGTAGTATTTGCTCTACAGACCACGAGATTTCAAGAATGGCTTTCTGCTCTCATGTTTTGGTGCAGATCTCGTCCCATCGGACCCTGAGACATTTCTGTTGGATGTGATTTGAACAGTGCTCCTGTATAAACATCACACACATTTCTAATCCCAAACTTGTCATTTTTCACCTGAAACCCTCACACGCCCAACACACTGATAGTCGTCACGCTGAAACCTGGACTGAAGCCTCCGCGGCAGACGCTGAAGAAGCTTTCTGGACGTTTAGTTTCGACCCTGGATGTCAAAGTTGTTTCACTCAGCTTTGCTCCTTTCAGACTCAGGAAGAGGCCGGCTGAATAGATAAAGTCCATGAATGAGATACTCTAAAAACCTGCAAACTGCAGTCAAGGCTGCACAGTTGGGGCTCTGGATATCAGCGGAGTAGAGCCAAGAGTTCACAGATAACTCTCAGCCTGTGATGTGGGTGCAGACATGTGGTGACGAACTCATCAACTGTGCAGCCCTGACCACACCTGGGAGTGAAAAGCGAGAGTTAGTTGCAGAAGAAGTTGTCGACCTGGAATCTAAACGGTGCAGTGCATTCCTTCTGATGACCCAAAGAGACCTGAAACAGATCCTTTGTGCATCAAACTGAGAGAGAAAAAAAAAACAAAAACATCAACCTAAAACTTTGCAGTCATTGTACAAGTCTAAGAGTTTGAAGAAAAACGGAGGTTCTGTGCAAAAAGTGCAGCTTCCCTCGTTCAGTTCAATCAGACGGCGCTCCAGGATCCGCAGGTTTGTTTTCTGTATCTGCAAATTAAAACTGACGTGCAGCAGATTCACGAATTTAGTGCACCTCCGAATATCAGCCATTATAGAAAGCCCGAAGCTTGACAGTTTGGTCAGCTTCTCCTTGGTGGTCCTGATCCTTCTCTGTTCAAATCCTACTCAAGGTTATGTCATTAAAACTGGAATCAATGCCTTGACTGATAAATAAAAAATACCCTTAATGATAAAAATTATCTTAAACTTGTTTTAAAGTGAAGAAAGAAGATTTACCGTCTCTATTGTCCGGATAACACCTTAGTTTTCACTTGTTTGTATTTTTTCATGTTGATTTTGACCAAGAATTAAAGTTAGAGAAACAACAGATCTGTGACATAAGTCTGTCTGAGGAGGAGGCGGGGCTTCTACAATGGCTGAGAGGTCAGGATGCGTTCACAGAATCGGTCTGTGTGGTTTCAGTTTTTCAGTCTGTGTTACAGGCTGAAAAAGCGTAAACCAAAACTCTGTTATCAGCTCCATGTTGGTCATGTGACTTTTGTTGGAGCACCGGTAAAATAACCCAACAGACCGACGTGTGAGCGCAGCCTTAACCCGTTTATCTGAGCCTGAATCAAGACCGAACGTTCACACCGATCCGATCACAGAAACAAGCCGTGGATCCTCAGGGTCCCTCTTAGCACTCGGCGTCTGTGCTGCCGTTGACCGGGCCGGCGCAGACTGCAGCATGGGCGTCCTCTTTGGGTCGGGCGTGTTCGACTCCGTTTGTGTGGGCGCAGCTCTCCGTCATGTTGTGGTTGTTCTCCTCCACGCTTCAGAGCAGAAACAGAGAGAGAGACAGACGAACATTAAAAGCAGAACCCAGTTTCAACTCACAAACTGTTGGTGAAGGTGAGATTAAGTTTCATCCCCCCTCTCTTGTCTCGTTTGTGTTCCTGATGTTTCTTCACCTGTTGGTGCAGCCGTTGCTGACCGGAGACCCCGCTGTTTCTTTCTCAGTCAGCGAGCTGCAGGACCTCCTCTCTTGCCAGGAGCCCACCCTGGGTTCTTTGCCCGTGTCCGAGCTCTTCCTCCTGGCCACGATGGGCCCCGGTCCTGAGCCCCGTCTCTCTGTGATCACTCTGGGCACCTCGGGATCCTTGCCGGAGTCTGTGCTTGTTCGTCTCCCGTTCAGACTGTCCAAGGAGGAGACGTGGCTCATCTGACCTTCCCGCTCATCTGGAGGAAAAAAAAGAGAATCTTAGACTTAGATTAGAATATTAGTAACCAACTCAAAATGTTGTCTCACTCGGACCCTTTTCAAACATAAAAACAGGATTATGATGAAAAAAACAACAGAGGTGTAAATAGATTTAAAGACTTCTTTCTCCCTTCAGGTTAATCAATCACAGAGAAGCCGATAAATCCATTTAGTTTGTGGTTCAGAGGGCCCTCTGCTGGTCAAAGACACCCACAGCAGCTCAGAACAGTTTTCCCCTCACTCATCCTGCGACCTCGACACTGTTCACAAAATCTTCAGATATGATACTTTCTTTTTTTCATTTCTGTTAAATAAAGCCTTTTTCTGTTGGTGTATGGAGTTTTCCATGACTTGAGGAAATCTTTTAAAGCCAGTCTTGTTCCTGTAAAGGAATATTGTCTTAATTTTCACTGAATCAGTGATTTGACAACACATTTTTACAACTTTAAAAGGTAGATTCAAACTCCAAAAATGTTCATGACACCACTTCAGTTTGCATTGAAGGAAAGTTAGAAACCAGATTAAGTTCAAAACTCAACAAAAAGAAAAAAAAGATGAGACCATGAGGCTTTTATTGTCCCTAAATCCTCCGTCTCTGTGTTTACCTCCAGAGCCAGCCTCTCCCGCCTTGTTGCGCCGGCGTCTCAGGATGACCTCCAGCTCGCTGTCCTTCTTCCCGGGCGGTGACGGCCCTGACTCCTGAGATCCTCGGCTGGGACTGCGCTTCACTGTCTCCTGCAGGAAAACACAACCGTCACTGCAGAGACTTGACTGTCCGCCAACACAGATTAAGATTAAGATTATTTATTATCCACATGTTAAAGGTTGTGTAAACCTGGATAATCTGACCTATCTTAACTAATGAATTTACTTGTTCTTGCACCTGCTGCTGGATTTATCGATGGAGGTGAGACCCCTGGTAGGGCTGACATAATATCAGATTTTCCTGTCATGGAAAACTTGACGATAAATAAAACATCTCCATCAGTAAAACCGAGAGTGGAGCATGTTTTTATTCATGTCTAAAAATATTCAGATTTATGATCAATAATCAGCTCTGTGACTGACGACATTATTTAACATTTGTTTGTCGGGCTTTTATTTTGGTATTTTATTCTGTCCTGTGATATGTGCTTTTATTTTGAAGTCTGAAATGTGGCGAATGCAGTTTCATGACACCAGTGTAAAGGAAAGATGGTTTCTGTGGATACAGTAATATCCTGACAGCGCTGTTATGGTGTTTAAAGAGCTAAAAGGCAATAATAATAACTTATTAAAGCTCCTGTATGGAGTTTTAAACTCATCTGGAAGCAGACCGTCCCCTCAGACCACACCTCTCTATCACAGCTGATGTTAGATCATTTTACCAGGATGCCTTTCAGTTCCTCCATGGCGCTCTCCTGCTGCTGCTGCTGCTGCTGCTGCTGCTTGTCCTCACAGACCACAGGCGGCTGGGAAGGAAAAGAAAACGAGTTTATTCAGTATGTTCAAGAAGCTGCATTTAAGACGCACTTTATAGATGGAAACGGCAGCTTTTCAGCAGAGAAATGACGGGGTATCTGATTTCCAACAAGGCCGTATTTTGTCAAATTATTTATTTTATAAGGAAAAATAAGTGAGTTCTGCTGGTCGTCAAAGTTTAGTTGTTATTACAAAGCTTTTGCAGCAATTTGATCTGATTTAATTTCCACATAAACTCAGAAATCAGCTGAAAAATCTCTGAATATTCCACCAGTATCATAACAGACTGGGGACGAGCCAATTCAGGACGTCGGACACCAAAACCCCCGCCATCTTCATGCTGTGATTTATAAGGTTTCCTGACATGCGTCACATTTGGTTTTCCAGTATGAAGTTATTCTTTGTTTTTGGACTCAGATGTGGTTTCAGAGCAGCAGAGACCGACTCCCTTTTCCTGCTAAATAAATCAACGAGAGCCTTTTGTACTGGGTCAGGTATACGACCTCCGTTTGAGCCATTTTCACTCATGCACTCATGGACATTTCTGGAAAATTTCAGGACAGCCTAAATACTGAAATTTTCCAAACTTTTCCAGCCATATGTTCTTCTCAGAGTTAATTTTTTTATTCTTTTCTTGACTTTTTTCACGTTTTCACACTGACTTCTTGCAGAAATTTTACTGGGCGCTTACAGGACAAATTTGCATTCACACAAGTGCATAGACCGGAGAATTACAGACGGTGTTCAGACCAGGGAAGTTATCTGAAATGGAAGTTTAAGTGATGTGTGTGTTTAACTGACTGAAACCAGGAGGTCTGCAGCGTGTGTGTGTGTGATGTTGTGTTTTAGTGTGTTAGCGTTTGTGTGTGTGTTTCAGGTCAGTGGGGTCAGGGGGGAGGGAGACATGAGTGACTTCACATCAGACAAGATTGATGCAAACATCAATAGACTCACTTTTACTGCTGCTCTCTGTGGAGGCACAAAGGAGACACATACGGAGAGAAGAGAGAGGAGAGCAATCAGCCAGAGAGCAGCGGGCAGACGACAACAAAGATGGACGCCCGCCGCTGTTTTTACTGACCACCTGATTTTTATGGCAGGAGGGCGGATGAGATACAGTCAAACACTCAAAGTCTTGTTGAAGTATTCAATACACAACAAACACCACCACAGACACACAGATGGAGACCTTTTGACCAGGACTTCACTCTGACTTTGGATTCAAGGCCGACAGAAAGTCAGCGCAGAGAGATTTCCGATGCTGGTAAAGCTGGCACGCCAATATCTCTGCATACCAACGGTGTTGTTGCCATCGGACTGATTGTGACCCACTTGCACTCCTGCCTGACACCCATCCATGAGGACAAACTGTTTTAATTTTATCAATGAGAACGAGCAGAAAACTGGACATCGAATCAAACCCGTTTTTTTTCACATGTAACAGTCCGAGCTTTGCTCTACATGACTGTCTGTCTGCTCAGCGTGTGGATATTTGGTATTTTCAACTACTTTAACGCCTCTTTATGTTCTGTAACTTTGAAATACCAGAGGTTATGTAGACATGGAAGATAAAGGATTCAAGGAGAAATACATCTGGTTTTGTTTTTGTTAAAGGAAAATCCAAGTCCTTTACACTGAGTGATTAATAATAGATTGTTAACATTTTAAAAAATCAATCACAGAGAATATTTCATAACATTTATCAAAAATGTTTGATTTTTAGGTGTTTAACTTTAAACTAAAATAAATAAATAAATAAAGACTAAAAATTGTCATTGAAAACTTAAAAAAATTTTTGTATTTGACTATAAGCTTTAAAAATTAAAAAAAAAACAAAAAGAATTTTATAAATATATATAATTATTATAGTGTTTAAATTCAACTTAATTTTTTTTAGAATAATTTAGAGTTATTATTTTAAATGTATGATTTTGAGGGGTCTAACATTAACGTATCACTCAAAAAATTTTATGACAAACATAAACTTTTGTTGGTATTTTATTTTGACTATTAACTTTAAACATTTAAAAAAAACGAATATTTTTTTATAAATATATGTATTTTTATGTGTTTAAATTTAACTTTATTTTTTTTTATTACATTTTTTTAAACAAAAGTTCACCTTTTCAAGTGTTTAACTTTAACTTTATATTTAAAACATCAAGATTTCATGAAAAATATAGACTATTTAATTCAACTTTTAACTGAAAAAAATTACATGACTTTAAAATTCTTTATTACAAATATAGACTTTTTGTGTTTTCATTTGACATCCACTTAAACATTTGTAAGGTCTGCTGACAATTTTCAGGAAAAATATAAACTTTTTACTTTGACTTTAAACTTAAAAACTTTTATATTTTGAAAATTTTCCTTACAAATTTATACTTTTTTAGTAATTTGGTTTGACTTTAAATTTTTCATTATAAATACATATTTTTGTGTGTTTTGGTCCAAAATAATGACCACGAATAAAAAGGTTCATATTAGAAACATTTTTAAGTCTTTATCTTAAATGTTAAGAGGCTAAAACATTTAAATATCAAACACTAATCTTTTCTCTGTATACACAATAAATTATTAAAAGTATCTGAATGAAGTAGAAAAAGGGACCATGTGGGCAGCCTGATGTATTTTTGATGCTAATAGTTGTCTCTGAAATAAAACTATGAGTATTTTCAATATTTTTGTCGCTGACTCAGACCCACTCTGTAATTTTTCTGCAGTCCGCTTGTGTGTCTGGTCCTCCTTAAAGATCATTTCTGTTTCAGGATGAGCTCACGCACTCAAACTTGAGACTGAGAGTAGCTTCAATCCGTCAGTCTCCTCCTCACCTTGCTGTCCTGACTCTTCACCGGCCGCAGGACCACGCCGTGTTTGATCCTCTCCATCATTTCATTCACCGCCTTCACCTTCACGTCGTCCACTCCCTCGCCTGCAGCTGAGAGAAGAGAAAACAGAGTGAAGAAGCAAAGAGTTAATTTAGAGGGTAAATCTTTTAAACTAAGGCTTAGCGTTCTCAGTTTGATGAAGTGAGACTCACCTGGAGGCTCCTCGGCCTTCATGGAGGCTTTGGAGCCTTTCGAGGACTTCCTCATGATGGCGATCAGAGAGCTGAGAGGAGGGAGGAACAAAAACCTGAAGTACGGGCGATTTTAAAGAGAGGTCACATCGTTTACAGCGGGACAGGATAAAACCTCACCTGAGGGGGTTGCATCTCGAGGGAGGAGGTGGAGGAGGGGGCGGCGGGGGAGGTGGAGGGGGAGGAGGTGGCTGTGGGGGAGGGGCAGGAGGCGGGGCAACCCCAGGTCCAGGGGGAGGGGGTCCTGTGCTGGTTGTCATGGCAGCCTGTTTCTGGCTCTCCACCTGCAGCTCGTGGACTGTGAAGAGGAAAGAGTGGAAACAGTGGACTTCCATCAGTGGGTCTGTGTTTTAGTTCTCCCCAAAAAGAGGAATCCTTTAACCTCCACGCCTGACTCCAGAGCGGACACTCTCGCCCGGCAGCCCGTGAAAGAGGCCTCTGTGTTTATTGTCCTATTTAACGGCGCCTGGTCAAAGTCAGTTGGTGGTTTTGGCTCTGACTTCATGTGACCCATTTAACAGCACACACAGATGCCATGTTTTTCACGCAGGGAGAAACTCTGCATGCGTGCCAATTATCCTGCAGCAGATGGGGCAGTAGTCTGTGTGGGAGTAAACTACGCCACGAACACGAGCGACGTAATAAAAATAGAGACATAATTACTGTGAGGTGTTAACCTGGAGAGCGCCTTTCAATACTTAGTCCTGGTGCTTTAAAATATTTATATTATTTCACCTTTTCTTAGAGTCTAAATGGTTAAAATACACAATTTTATAATAACTTCCTTAAAAGTGCAAAAAAACACACCGAAAAAAATAAAATCCTACAAAGTGTTTTTGTCGGATTTCCAGAAAAAACGTCTTATTAGGCGTAATTTAAGCCTCGTTCACCTGAAGAGTCAAAAAAAAAAAAAAAACTGACACATTTGAAAATTTAAGCCAAAAATTAAAACCTGAATTGATTGTAAGCAGAGTTTAAAAACATTACGGCATCAGGAGGAGAATAAAAATACCCGTTAAGTTCTTGAAAGAACACATCTTAGTTTAAGGAAAATGGAAAAGTATATTTTCTTATTTAATTAGCAGATTTTGTACTTATTACAAACAATTAAGTTCCTATTTTCAGTCAGTCATTTCTTGGATTAACCCATTTTTATGACATTTCAGATGAATAAACCTAATTTTGACGTTTTCACTTTTTTAAAATAAACGTTTTTGCAGTGACAGAGCTTGACTTGTCCACTTTATTTTTTATAATTCTCATTTTTTATTCTTTTTAGTTTTTTTTCCCACAGTGATGTTGTTATTTAGGTCAGTCACCGGACAGCATTGGGAACAAACACTTTTTTTTCTGACATGGGAGTTGGTGGTCAACCCAAACCAGTGACTAGTTAGTTTGAGGTGTCAAAAGCAAGACTGGGTCCATTGGGATAACTTTTTTTTAGAAATGAAAGTTTAAAAACTTCCTAGTTAAGGTAAACTCCAATGTTCTGGGAGGTAAGATTACAGCTTTCAGGTCATATAGTTTCAGTCTTTTTCGCTAAAACCTCTCCTCGTGCGCTTTAATGGGCAGGTGTACAGCCTTGAACTGCCTATCACCATCAACTCCCATGTTTTAAAACTCAAATGTTGGTAAGATTAGCTCAGTTGGAGGCAAAAACAAACATTTTTAAGAGCTCACATTTTAGTAAAAAAACACAGCCTCAGCAGCCTTATATCAACTTCTGTAGTTTAGACCCAAAATATCTTTAAAAAGAGATCAGGTGCAAAAAAAAAAACACATAATAAAGACTTATTCTGCCGTCCTCAATTAAGAAGTATATCTCAGTATTTTCAGTTAGGAGATTTTAAAACCAACCATAGAACTGATCAGATTCAGTCTGGGTGTGGTGAAGCTAAATCAGAGTTAAAAAACTGGGTCAAAAATCCCCGTTGCTTTTTCCCTCCTTTGTATTTCACACTTTCCCAAACTCACATTGATCTAATATCAATTTTTCTCCTTTGGTTTCAAAATAAATCATACATGAAGTCTTTTATTTTCTCCATCAGGAGGTCTCTCTTCAGTGCAGCATGTTCAGTGTAACCCATATTCAGGAAAACACCTGCCAGCCAATCAGGAACAAGTATTTTCTGTTGCTATGCAGTAAATTTGATTGTGTGTTTCCTGTTCTCATGTCAGCGCTCGACTGGAAGCCCCACCTGCTTCTCTGTGTCTGTGTGCGTGTGTGTGTTTGTGTGTGTGTGTGTTTGTGTGTGTGTGTGTGTGTGTGTGCGTGTGTCTGCACCTCCGCCCACCTCTGTTCTGCAGCTCCTCGTTCGTCTTCTCCGCCTGCTCCAGTCGTCTCTCCGCCTCTTTTTTCTCCACCTCCAGCAGCTCCAGCTGCCTCTGCAGAGCCTCCAGCTGCTTCTTCACTGAGCTCTGCTCCAGCTGGGCCTCCAGAGTCTGCACCTATACACACACACACACACACACACACACACACACACACACACACACACGTACATGAGGTATCGAGGTATTTTGACTTTTTATACTGTTGTTTCTTTAATGTAATTAAACTGTTTTGTATCATCTTTTCATGACAATTTAATTTTTTTTGTTTTTTATGTTTTCTCTTATTTTGATTTATTTTTGTATTCATAGTTCATTTTTATTTATTTGTATCATATTATAAAACTATACCAAATCTATATTATAGTACACTACACACAACATACACTACCCTTTCTTCCCCTAACAAACACTACCCTACCTTAACATGCACTGCCCAACCTACCAAGCATACACTACCTGACTGTACCCCCACATACACTTCCCAGCCAAAGAAACAATACGCTTACTTATCCAAGCATACTTTACCTTATCCTAACATACACTACCCTTTCTTCCTCTAACATACACTACCCTACCATAACATAAACTACCCAACCCCCCAAACATACACTACCTGACCCTATCCCAACATTCAATATCCTCCCTTGCCCTAATAAACACTACCCCATCGAAAAAATAACCCAAAATACCCTACCATTTCCTGACATTCACTTCCAAAAACCTTATAACACCTGTCCCAACATGCACTTTCCTTCCCTACCTAAAAATTCACTACGCTACCCTTGAATACCAGCATCCTAACCTGCGCATACCCACCCTACCCTAACATTCACTACCCAAACTTAGCAAAATACCTGTTTACCTACCGTTACGAATCCCCAACCCTATCCTAGCATACACTACCCTCCCTTGCCCTCACAAACTTTACCCGCCATCATAAACTACCCAAACCTTCCAGAGGACACACTTTTCTCCCAAAACATAACTTAAACCTTATCCTGGCAAAGCATACCCTACCCAAAATACGTGAACATACACAACCTTGCCATGACATACATTACCTGACCCCACCAACCCTAACATACAGAGAACGCACACTACCCTACCCTTACACAACCACTACCTTATTCTTACATACCCTACTCCATCTGATTCTAATATGTACTACCATACCATACCCTTAAATACCCAACCTGCCATAACAGACACTACTCTACCTTCACATACCCAACCCAACCTTCTTCTGTTCTACTTAAACAGCGCCCTCTCTGGTTCATGATGACTCAGTTCTTGCTCTGTCCGTCCGTCACGCCGCCTTCAGCTCTTCTCTGATGAGCAGCAGCTTCTTGACAGAAAACTGAAGTTTGTTGATTTTTGTGGATTACCTTCTGCTGATGCTGCAGACGCTCCTCCTCCAGGGTTTTGGTGACGGCAGAGACGTCCTCCAGAGCCTTCAGCAGCTGAACGCTGGGCTCAGCACTCTGCAGCAGGAGCATGCTCTGCCTGTTGGCCTCCTTCTGCTTCACCAGCATCTGCAGGAGGAGGCGCAGAGCAGAGAGAAGGAGACGTGGAAGGTGAAATAAGGAAGCAGGATGTGATAGGAGCAGGAGAGGAGCTAGAAACTCCAACACATCATCCTAGCATCTCTGTCGGTTTGTTTTGATCCTGCAGGCTTTTTCCTTTTCAGGTCAGTAAACAGCAAATTCAGGACATTTCATTAATCAGTTTCATTAATCACACATCAATTACCAGCACAGCAATGCAGGTCAGGGTTTATCAGTCTGCAGCATTTTCATGCAAAAGCAGATAGTTTGTAGTATCTGTGTCCAATAAAACCCTTTTTTTAATCCAAATCACACTAACTTGTGGTACAGGGAGAGGTCTTTTTGTGGTTCTCTCTTTACCTCATGTGCGTACGTCTCAGCTTTCACTCTCAGGCTTTGCTCCAGGTCCAGCTGCTCCTTCATCCCGTCGTACTCCTGGGCAGCCATCATGGACACTACAGAGACAAAGACAGAAGATGCTTCAGACCAAACAATCCAGGAGGACACTTCATAAAGCCAGTTTATAGACGTGCAAGTATGAGTTTCACGTTGTGTTTCTGTTGTTTTAGTCAAGCTCACCTCTGTTGAATCTCTTGATGGTTTTAGTTTGTTGCTCGACTGTTTCTCGAAGCTCCTTCATCTCAGCCTGATCTTTCTCCGACTGCAAAAGGAGGAGACAGAAGAAAAGAAGAAGAAGAGGAACATTAACAAGAAGAAATAGACGTTTTTCCTGCAGGTACTGTATGTGTTCATCTGCACTCCTTCCTCCTCACCTGTGTTGTCAGCTCTTCTATCCGTCTCTGCTGTTCGTGAATCTGACAAACGAAATTCTTCTTTTCCTCCAACAAGCTGTTCACCGTCTCCCTCAGCTCTGAAAAACAAAAACAAGATTTCCACAGGTTAAAGTATGAGAAAATCAAAAGGATATACTTAGATGGTATATTAATATAATTGATATTGATAGAAATTTGCGTACTGTACCTTTAACCTGCTGAAATTACTTTATCATAAATCTGCATACTTAACATTTAACCTGCTGATGTTGTTTTTGTTATTATAAAACTGCGTACTGTACCTTTAACCTGCTGATGTTTTTTTGTTGTTATAAATCTGCGTACTGAACCTTTAACCTGCTGATGGTGTTTTGTTATTATAAATCTGCTCACTGTACCTTTAACCTGCTCTTGTTGTTTTTGTCATTATAAATCTGCATACTGTACCTTTAACCTGCTGATGGTGTTTTGTTATTATAAAACTGCGTACAGTACCTTTAACCTGCTGATGGTGTTTTGTTAATATAAATCTGCGTACTGTACCTTTAACCTGCTTATTTTTTTTTGTTATTATAAATCTGCGTACTGTACCTTTAACCTGCTGATGGTACTGTGTGAAGTTGTCCGGACTCCCGTCGGCCGTGTCGACGTCTGAGTCCGTCTCCAGAGCGATGCAGTCGGAGATGCTGGGAAGGAGTTCATCCAAACATGGGCGTGAGGACATGCTCAGGTACTTCAATTTCCTGTTCTCACAGTTCAGCTGGAGGTCAAAGGTCACAGGGTCAGTTACATGTTTAGACGCTTAAATAATCAATTTTAAGATCACTTCATTCTCAGTGATTTTGTTACATATATAAGATCTTTTACACTTAATTTATTTGTTAGTTTTTTAGACTTTTTTTTAATCTTGATTAAAGTTTAATATGAACTCAAAGTTTCTGCTGACAGAGAAGAAGTCAGACAGTTTCTGTGCGGAGTCATCCTGACTCAGCTGTTCTCTCTGCTCTCTCACTAATGCCAGCTGGACCCTGAAAATGCTAATCTTATTGTATTGATCATAAATCTGTGTGTGTGTGTGTGTGTGTGTGTGTGTGTGTGTGTGTATCTGACCTTTGTGGCCAGGGCCTCTGCATTCTCTCGGCACGACTTCTCGATCTCCAGCTGAGTCTGCAGGACGCTCACCTCCTCAATCACCATCTGAGACACTGAGGAGGAGGAGGACACATTCACACACGCATGTGAGCCAGGAAATGCTGACTCAGGTTTACTTTCAGTCGGCGTAGAAACAGAGAGAGTAGATCTGGACCATGAACCAGATTCGCTACAAACAGATCTCCCTTTTGCTTCATCTTATGAAGCTCCAATCAACGTGAAATTAGGTAGAGGGAGGAGAGCAGGGAGAGGCGGGTGTGTGTATCTAAGTGAATGAGCTGAATGAGCGTGACAAAAGAGAGGCTGAAGCCTGTCTCTAGTGGATACTCAAGGAACTGCAGCTGTCTGCACTTAAAGGTGGGGTAGGCAGGAATCTGTTAAAGAAGCATCTTTTGTTGTGGTTTTATACAAAAAATCTTTTAACATCAGTCAATAGTTATTAGTTATTGATCACATTTGGTAATATATCGATATCTCTGTGTTCTCTTATGTCTGTGTAGTCAACATTTGAACACTTTTGAGCGGTCCGCTCTTTCTGACCTTAAACAAAGCCGTTCTCCACCTCCTCTAACCTGATTGGTTGTGAGGCAGACGCTGCTCCCCCGTGTCGTTCAGGAGCCCAAACAAAGTTAGCGTGCTACAATATCGGACAGTAGAAACCAACCAGGAAGTTCGGAAAATTGTCTGAATCCTCCTTTGGCCACGACTGCCGACACAAGCAAGAAAACAAAGTAAATACCGGAGACTCTGGAGGAATAACGGGCGCTTAAAACGGAGGTAGACCGGACAAGAGCTAAAAAGCCGGGTCAACATAAACGATGGGGGACGCTTGGGGATCTTGGTGACCCTGTAACCTTTCTGCTGGACAGGTAAACCGCTTTAACAAAGTAAGACAAGTGTCTGTAACAGAAGTGTTTCTTGTCAAACGGACCTGCTGTAGCGTGTTGTAGCGCCATCGCTAAACTGTCCTCCCTCGGGTCCTGGACTATGTCACTTTATCCTCGTTGTAGAAGTCCTGCAAACATTGTGTTTGTTGGTAGTCTGTTGGCATCTACAGTAGCACCAATGCTTTTGACTTTCACCTTGACTGGGCCCCATTTGTAATGATCTGAAGTATTTATCTGCATTATATCTGAATTTAATTGGAACGATACGAGCGAGCAGGAGCGTCTGTTTGTGGGCGGGGCTTGAGGGGAGAGGAGGAGCTGAGGGGAAAACTGGTTGGGAGGGGTAGAGTTTACATTCAAGATTTCGCCTAAAAACTGTCATTAACTCAGATCCTGAATACACCACCAAGTCAGCTGCTACCTCATGATAGTTTCCTTCTCCTCCTGTTGAAACTCACAGATTTTCTTTACAGCTGGATTTTTGTATCTGCAGGAGGTTTCACTTTGTGATATTTGGTCTGTGATGATCGGTGGTTCTCCGAGTAAAACCACCACTGAGTGGGCCTGAGGACGTGAGCCGCCTGCAGCTGTCGAACATGTCACCAGAGCTCGGCTCGTCCTCGGCTATTTTAAAATGACCCAGATATGAGGAGTTTGGGAAAATCTAGACTGAGAGGAGAGAATCTTTGTGAGGAAGAAGCTTTCCCAAAGTGTCAGGAAAGATCCTCTCGACCTTTAATTTTTCTTTTTATATCTTTCCTTAAATGTCAAGACTTCACACGGATCATTTTCTACAACAGCAGCTGATTAGATTCACTGAACTGAGCTTCTCTGCACGAAACACACTCATTCATTCATTCATTCATTCATTCATGGACTGTGTCTCTCTCTCTCTCTTTATTGATCGTTCAGCTTCATTCTGGTGACACATCCAGACCTGGACTCTTTCAGGCTGCTGTGTCCAGATTATATTACAGTCAGCAGGAACCTCCCACCAACCCCACTGCTCCATTAACAGACTGCTTCCTGGTCGATGTACAAACCCCAAATGTGATTATACTGCTGACACACACGGCTGAGTGTAGAGGGGGGAGGTGTTTCTATTCCTGTAACACCACAAAAGAGTCTCAAACAGCCTGGATTCATGTCGTCTTACTTTCTGCACGACATCCTTATAAAGTCACGGAGTCACACTGAACTTTAAATCATGAATTTTAACGCAAAGATTTTCTGCAGTTTTTAGTTTCGCAGTGATTCGCATCAAGTGGCAGAATTAGACGTAGAGCTGGATGCAGGATGATGATAGAAAATGATAAACACCTTTTTTTTTTTTAGCATCGGTGTTTAACATGAAAACTGCGACAGTGATTTTCTAAGATGTTAACATCAGCTATATTCATGTGGGGTTAGTACCTGAGGACCTCTGGAAAGTTCATTTACTTGAATTTAACATCCATGTGGAGCTGCAGCTGAGACTCTCTGTTGGATATCGTCCCTGTTATTCCTTAAACGAGCTGCGTCTTAAAAGTCAAGTGATGACAAAGTAACACTGACATCCATCCTGAGATACTCTGCAGATCTGTGGGGTTTATGGTGCAAAACTGAAGGTCTTTGGCAAGAATACAGAGAGCCAATTTTACTGCGCCTCCTCTAGTTTAAGTTTATATTCTGGATTTGCATTTTGGTGTTTTTCTGCCTCTGCATCGGACAACATTTAGTCAGCCGATCGGTCGGATGAAACACAGTTATCAGCAGTTCAACACTCGGGTTAAAGTGTTCCTCACAAACACCAGCCCAGCAGTTAATGACAGACTGTCCAGCTGTTATTATTCACACACAAACGGTTGTTAGGCTGCTGTAACTCAATCCCTCCTGTCTGCTCAGCACACGTTTGTGTTTCATACAGATAAGAAAACCTCAGACTCAGGACTGGAACGATGTGATCAGTAGATTCTGATGATCTGACGTTTATGTGCAGCTTTTTAAATTCACTTTCTTCATTTTCAAGTTGTTGCTGTGGAGCTTCAATGAGCAAAACCAACACTGAACACTGAACATAAAAGCTCTTGTGAGTAATATTCGGTTGGTGTCAGTTTGGCGCCCCCTGTGCACAGGAGGTTGCATGTTAGAGCTGGGTGATAACTTGGGTTTAAATTTCGATAACTGTTTTGTTTCCCCATGAAAAATATGAAAATGTAGACTCAAAACTGTGCCGCCTCGGTTTTTAAATTAAGGTGAAAAAATGAAGCAGCGTCGCTCAAGAACGATTGAAATAACTTTTTTTTTTTTTTACTTGTTAAAGGGATATTCCGGTGTAAAATTAAGTTAGGGCTTGTTTGTAGCGAGACCTTGGGCCAGTCCATTACAGACTACAGCGGGGTGACGCAGCTCAAGGAAGAACATTTATGATCATTTCTTTATGGAAATACAATCAGACTGAGACGCTACAAACAAGCGGCTGATGGAAGAGAGTAGGTGAGTTGTGTTTAGTCTCTTTGCTAAAGAAATTAGTCAAAGTTAAAAAGATGTTTGGTGTCTAGTACTATGGCTGTGACCCTATATGTCCTGTTGATGAAGTTAGGTGCTGTTCTGAGCATTATTTGTGGCTATAGAGTGGCGTTTTGGTTGAGGGCGTGGCTCTATGTATTACTATCCTGCGGTTGTTACTAAAGTTGGTAAAACTAGAGAAGCAAACAGTCTGCAACATTCATCTCTGGAGGGGGTGTCTAACTCAGTGTTACAGTGCATTTTTTTTGTATATAAAGTGATGCAGATTAATAATAATAATCGTGATTTCAGGTAAACTGAACCCAGACTCGACACTGACTCTTAAAAACTGCGGCGAGATCACAGGAATCGCCTCGTGACCTTTGACTCTGTGATGATGTTTCATTCAGCTCAGTGTCAGAGATGCTCTGGTTTCTGTGAGGAAAGTGAGGGTGATATGATGAAGAGGAGGAGGAAGAGGAGGAGGACAGGGAAGGCTTCTGGATCTATTTTTAATCCCTCAGTCAATGTTTAATGCCTGTGGATGGGCTGTGGTGGTGTGATCCCCTCCCTCAGCTCTCTCTCTCTCTCTCTCTCTCTCTCTCTCTCTCTCTCTCTCTCTCTCTCTCTCTCTCTCTCTCTCTCTCTCTCTCTCTCTCTCTCTCTCTCTCTCTCTCTCTCTCTCTCTCTCTCTCTCTCTCTCTCTCTCTCTCTCTCTCTCTCTCTCTCTCTCTCTCTCTCTCTCTCTCTCTCTCTCTCTCTCTCTCTCTCTCTCTCTCTCGCTCTCTCTCTCTCTCTCTCTCTGCAGTCCTGTTGAGTCTTTTTAACCACCGCTTCACAGCACATCGTCCTCTGCTCGGCTGCCTGCACCGCAGACCAGACTCAGGAGGAAGAGGCAGTGGGTCATCCTCTATTTATAGTCCTGTCTTTATTCAGACGGTTTTTTCTCCTTCTTTTGGAGAAACAAACAGCTGGTGCCAACACTTCAAACATGTTTATTTCATGTCACTAACCTCTGCAGTTCTAGTTTCAGCTGCAAAAAAATAAACAGTTTGGTGTTTATGGCTGAATGTGCATTTACATGATACAGAGACGAGGAATTAAACAGAAGTTTGAATATGCGATCAAATGTCAAAGAGATGTTTCATGGTCGTCTCACTCAGACAGAGTTTGTCCTGCAGCGCTCTGTCTCCTGTCAGACTCAGTTCTGGGTCATTTTAACTCGTATCACTTCAGGAGTTTGATGACGTGCCCTAAAAACCTGCAAGGATCCAACGGGCCAAAAAACAGCTTTTGTAGTTCAGCGGCGAGAGAGCTGAAGCCGAGGAAAGCCTCTTTCGGTGATGGTGCATGTTCAAAACAGATGATTTGGAGGATTAGCCGACACTAAGCACACTGGGTAACGGTGAAATCCAGAACAGAGGGTTAAAACAGTCAGGAAGCTGGACATGGATTTACCAACACCAACATGCAGCAGGTTTCCAGATGTTCAAGAGTTATGAGATGCTTCATGGAGAGAAAATTTCCCTTTACTTTCCTGGAGTAAGGATTTCTAACAAAGAGAGAAGTCAGTGTGAATGACAGTGAGTTTTTTTTAAACTCCAACACTGACGCTAAAGCTAAGCTGGGAACAATGGCTGCACTAATCCAGCCTTCAAGTGCTCCTTTAAGCTCCTGCTGGAGAGATTCAGAGTTGTTGTGCTTTTTAGGGTTTCAGGATAGAAAGTAGTTACAGAAACATCGGTCCAGTTCTACGCCGACGAACCAGACTGTAATTCAAGCTTGCAAATGGCGATGTTCGCCAATATTTCGGGGCTGCTTTGTGTATCATAATTATGGTCAAATTTTGATGATGCGGGTCCCTCTACTGCAGGATTCTACCGGGGACAGTATGAAACTTGGACATAGTTTCTCACCTCTTTGGAAATCTCAGTCTGATCTTCGTTATAACCTCCACCTATCAGACGTAGAAACACCTTCTGTTTGTAACTCTCATCCCAAATTTCCACTGCATCCGGAACGGCTACGAAAAGGCCGTATCCTCCGATCGTAGCTGATCATAACCATTCAAGTTAACGTGTCAATTTCCACCAGCTTCTATCCGTTCTGCTGCGGATCGCCAAACTCCTCAGCTGATCTCAAGAATTCAAATTTTTCTGGACGCCGGAGCATGGCGGATAAATTCAGCCCAGATTAACCCGTGCTGGAAAGGAAGTCGGACACAGACACAAAATAAAACATCCGGCTTCTTTTCAAAATAAAACGTGTTTCAGGAGGATCGTATTTCACACCATGCAAACGGGCGGAGACGAACAAGTGAAAGGTTTTTAGACGTCATTTCACCCCGATGACACCATGGATGAGGAGATGCTGATTCTAGAAGTCTAGAAGTAGATTTCCTCCTCTGGAAGGACACAATCTACTGCTTATATGTCTATGTGTCTGTCTTTATAGAAACAACTCGTTATCGCGTGATTGAATGTGAATCGGCGGGTTCTTGTGAGTCCTCGCAATTACCGCTGTCCGTAATCCGCCACGAAATTTGCCCTTACAAACGGATCCGGTAGGAATTAGCGGACGGCGAAAATCGCTGCTGTTCTGGATCAGAGCCATTCTGGATGCGGTGGAAAGTCAGGGTTAGCCTTAATTAAAACCAAAACATTTGAGTTATTTCATCCCTCAGTGTGTAAAAATAAAGAAATCATTTGCTGAAACCAAAATAGTTTTATTTCAAAGCTGCAGACATGCTCTAAAAACATCTCAGTTTCTTTGTCTGCTGCTCTGATAATAGACGGATTACGCCGCCGAGAAAAAGCTCTTCATACAGACGGATAAAAACCAGAAACTAGAGAGAGATGACTGATTAATCGGGTAATTAATCAGCCATTAATTAACGGCGATATGGGCGTTAGGTATCAGTCACCTGCTCTGTAAATATCATCCAATGAAAACCCTGTTTTAGTCGACTGCTCCTTTGGTCTGATATCTGGAGCTGAAAGTTAAACACACGTTTATCGATCTGTAAAAGTCTAAAGAAGAGTAAATGATACCGACCCGCCTGCTCTCTGTGTGACCCCGGTCTCTTATCGTCTCTCTCTCTGTGTTTTTAAAAGCTCTTGAATGCGGGGACAGTGCCGCCACAGGCTTTCATCTGAGTACAGTACACTGAATAAGTAGGCTGAGTAAGCTAACATGGCTACAGGCTATCAGTGCGGTAAAGCTGAACGGTTTCCCTGTTAGCTTCAAGCTACATCTTCATACAGTTATATTAGACGCCGTACAGTGAAATGTAATCCTCGGTTCCTTATTTTCAGGTTTCTTCTCATCACTCACACCTCTGCAGACTCTTGTTCTCCTTCTCTATTTCATATATGAGTGTCTCCGCTGTCCTCATCATGTCTCTCTCTGCTTTAAAACCTCGTCCTCTGACATATTTGAGACACTCAGCTCCTTTTTTCTGCTCCTCGAGTTTAATACAAATCTGAAGTTACAGACAGAGAGACATCCGCCTCCACCAGCTCAGAGTCTCAGGAACAGGCGACCATGACAGGAGGAAGAGACGGTTCAGACTTCACTGTCTGAGAAACCTCCTTTAAAGCTACTCTACTTTAAAATTATCGTTCGTTATCTTTGCAATATTTGTGTTTTTTATTAAAAAGTACTCTGTTCTCCGACACATAAACAATCAGCCGGTCCATGTATATCCATGTTGGATATACCAGTGAATCTGACGTCACAACAACACGCAATCTGATTGGTCAGAAATGGACACACAGTATGCGAAACTTATGAAAAATCGACCGTGATCCGAAAAAAATGTGAACACTCCTATTGACAGGATACGGGTTCCAAAAAAAATACTGACGTCCGAAATAATTGCACGAAAAAACGGTCCTGGTGTGAAAGGAGCTTTATAGCGTTCAGAGTGGGACAAGTGTGCTGCAGTGACTCTGGGGTCAGGTCCTGTTTTCACAGTTATATCGTCACTGAATCCGCTCCGGTCCGGTCCAGTCCGGCCTTTGGGACTCAAACGAGCCCGCAGTCGTCCTCATTAATGCGTTAAATATGGTCATCAAATATGGAGCAGCAGGTAGACGGACCTTTGGAAGGACCACAATGGACGGAGAGTCAGGCAGCAGTGGAAACCCCCACCCACACACACACACACACACACACACACACTGTCATCCTGCCCCCAGTTCTGCTGCTGAATTATTCATGGCAGGAGGTTTAAATAATTCATGGGAATAACATGACAGGAGCGACCACCGGCTCCTCGGGCGGAGACGGTGAATGAATAAATGAGTAAATGAATGAGCGGATGAAGAGATGGGACCTGCTGTCAAAGTATCTGCTGAGTTTGGAGATCATAGGTCCAGTTTTTGCTGCAGCAGACACGTTCCTGACAGGCGACTGAGAGAAAGCTGCAGGTTTGAGTCCGACTAAAAGACTAAAAGACTCTTTTTTTATGATCAGAGTCTGAATCTAGAAGTCCTGCACAGTCTCTACAGCCATGATTGATATGAAACTAAACAGTATTAGTCCTGACACCACAGCTTAGATATCAGATCATAAGAACATGTTAAAGCAGCAGTGAAGCCTGGAGATCCTCTTACCTCTGTGGATCGTCATGACTCAAACCAGCGTCTCCCTCACGGTTCCTGATCCACCTTCAGCTCCTCGCTGACCCGACTCTAAACTCTCTAACAGAAGAAAAGCTCTCCTCCTGTCGCCTGGCTAACCTGACAGTCGTCATGGAAACTGGGGTAAACACCCTCCCCTCCCCTCCCGTGTTAGGCACACCCCGCTCAGAGAACAAGGTGTCGGTGATGTCATGTCAGCAGAAGTGAGGAGGAAAGGTGTGAAGGAGGTGTCAGCTGTCAGAGAGGAGGCGGTTTGATGTTTCAGTCAGTCTGTGTGACTTCATTAGAGTGAAAGACCCTGACGTCTTACAAGTAAATTTATGATCAATATTCTTTTTCACCACAAAAATCATCAAATTTTTCATATTTTTGTGTTAAATTGATGTTCTGGTGATGATTTTTTAAGAGACAAACGCGACACAGCGACCCTTAAAATCATATAAAATGCAGCCACACCCACCCTCATTAATGAAATCTGTTATTCTATTATTTAACACATCAGGACGTCTCACAGACATGACCTAAACCCAAGAGGAAGTCGGCCATTATGATTTGAATTTCAAATTAAGGCGTCATTTTGGTGATATCATCTCAACTGCTTATCCTGGTCAGGGTTACAGAGCGGCTAGAGGCGATCTCAGCCTTCACTGGGTGAAACGGCGGGCGTCAGATTCGCCACACAAAGCAATTAAGAGTGAGCAATTAATCTGGAGATCCTGCTCGCTCGTATCGTTCCAATTAAATTCAGATATAATGCAGATAAATACTTCAGATCATTACAAATGGGGCCCAGTCAAGGTGAAAGTCAAAAGCATTGGTGCTACTGTAGATGCCAACAGACTACCAGCAAACACAATGTTTGCAGGACTTCTACAACGAGGATAAAGTGACATAGTCCAGGACCCGAGGGAGGACAGTTTAGCGATGGCGCTACAACACGCTACAGCAGGTCCGTTTGACAAGAAACACTTCTGTTACAGACACTTGTCTTACTTTGTTAAAGCGGTTTACCTGTCCAGCAGAAAGGTTACAGGGTCACCAAGATCCCCAAGCGTCCCCCATCGTTTATGTTGACCCGGCTTTTTAGCTCTTGTCCGGTCTACCTCCGTTTTAAGCGCCCGTTCTTCCTCCAGAGTCTCCGGTATTTACTTTGTTTTCTTGCTTGTTTCGGCAGTCGTGGTCAAAGGAGGATTCAGACAATTTTCCGAACTTTCTGGTTGGTTTCTACTGTCCGATATTGTAGCACGCTAACTTTGTTTGGGCTCCTGAACGACACGGGGGAGCAGCGTCTGCCTCACAACCAATCAGGTTAGAGGAGGTGGAGAACGGCTTTGTTTACAGTCAGAAAGAGCGGACCGCTCAAAAATGTTCAAATGTTGACGACACAGACATAAGAGAACACAGAGATATCGATATATTACCAAATGTCATCAATAACTAATAACTATTGACTGATATTAAAAGATTTTTTTTATATGAACCACAAAAAAAGATGCTTCTTTAATGGATTCCTGCCTACCCCACCTTTAATCATCTGGAAAAAAAAACTCTGCTTGTTTGTACGTCAGCGTTTCGTGGTCTCGATGTGTGTGTGTGTTTGTGTGTGTGTGTGTGTGTGTGTGATGGAGGAGTGTGAGGAGGCTGCAGGAAGCTGGACTCACCTCTCTTGATGTGTTTGAGTTGTCTCTCGGCCTCGTCTCTCTCCTCCGTCAGTCTGTTGCACTGCGGGAGAGCAGGTCAGTGCATCAGATCATGTTCCAAAACACACTGAATATACAGGTCACTGATACCAGCAGAGTACAGTTACACACACACACACACACACACACACACACACACACACACACACACACACACACACACACACACACACACACACACACACACACACACACACTATGAGCACACATGACCACCGGCTCTTTAGATCTGTCTAATGGGTGTGAGAGGAAGGAATATCGAACTTGGTGCTGCAGAAAACTCTACTCAGTGCATCAGAGATTAGATTAGATTATATCAAGTGAATTCATACGAGTTGCATGTCACTAGCATGTGTATTAACCACACTAGATGTCGGTCGGCTCTGCCTCTGTCAGTGAGAAACTGCTGGAAGGTTTGCTGCAGTTTTCTGCAGATGATGCTGACTCTGCCGTGTGAACGAAATCATTTTGAGAAACTCCAATACTGTAACACTCCACCCAGAGAATTTTCAGCACTTTTCCGTTTGGTTTTGCTCGATTTTTCAGACACAGAACTCACAGACGTGCTTTTTCACATGCAGCTAATCTGGTCTATGATGAACAAATCACTGATATGTATTCTGAATTTTGATTCTTTGCATGTTCAGTTCTGTAGACGAAGGATTTCATCACTAAAAAACTGTTTTATTTTGATTCCTTAAGATCCAGAGATACTGGTGAGCAGTTTCTCCTCTATCCTCTAAAAATGATCCTTTAAACACCCGTCGTCTCTAATACCAGACTGACTCTGGAGGAGGCGTAAAAGCCACGGCTTCATCCTCACATCCACAAGATTAACTGTGAGGAATCTGCGTGGAGCTATATTTGGGACGAGCAGCTGTGGAGAAGCCCGGTTTGATTGTTGTCGGGGTGAAACCGCAGCTGAAGATGCCACGAAGATTAAGTTCAAACCCACAGTGTCAGTGGACAGTTTCATCTTGGAGACATAAAAATGTGGTTCTCTGAAATTTTTACTCTGTAATAGTTAGAGAAATTAGTCCTAGAGTAGTGCTGGGCGATTTAAAATCAATTTATATTTATTTTTAAGGGAAATTTCAGACTTTGTTGACTCAGTGAGGAGCTTCGATATTTATGTGAGCGGAGGGAAGAGAAGCTGCTCTCCTCGTGGATATAGAGGAAAAACGAGAAGCCGAATGATGCCTCTCCCTCAAAGATTTCTTTGTCTTCTCGAGTCCAGTCTCAGGTTTAAAAGCGGATGGCATCATCATCGTCTCATTATTGATCAAACTGGGATTGCCTCTTTTCTTAATGGGACAGAGACGTACAGGATCGACTGCAGCCTGCAGGAACTGGAGCGTTCACTGACCGACGGCAGCGGAAGCAAACAAAGAAAATGAGTCTTCATAATCATCACAGAAGGTTTGCTTCAACTTTGACCTACAGGAGGCCGAGTATCTCAGTCTGGGTTTGATGAAGTTGGACTGAAATAAGAGACTTGTGGAATAAAAGGTCTCATCTCCTGTGGGTGAATCTGTGACGTTTGTGGTGATCAGCGGTGTCTCTGCCTCCTGATTTTATACAGTCATCACAAAGTCTGTTAAGGTGAGCTAAACCCTCCCTGTGAACCCCCTAAACTTGGACTAATCCCACATACAGATTTAAGAGTTTGAGTTTCCACTCAGAAGAAGACGACGAAGCCTCTGTGACTGGCCCTGAAGACTCTAAATCCCTAAAATCAGCGATTATTTCTGGGACTCAGCTGCAGTGTGGACCTTTACGTGAGCCGTTTAATGACTCATCCAGACAATCTCTGTCTCCTTGTAAAGCCGGTGAAAACCCTGGAGCGCTCATACTGTACTTAACGGGTATTTGTGCTCAGGTGGTCATCAGCTGTGGGTTCAATGATGAGACCAGACTGACCAGTAAAGACGGAGCGGGCTGGAGAGCTCAGAAACCCTATTGTCTGCTGCTGTAGTCGAGTTTTCATGAACCTCCAGCTGTTCATTTTGAACGCCTCTGCTTTATTAACAAGACTATTTATGGACGACAGGAACAGCTGAACACAGTCTCACAGTTCTGGTCTCTGTGGTCTCAGTTACTCCTGTAGTCCTTCCCCCTTCGTCATGAACAGGAACAAAGAGAGACAAAGTTCAGTAGCAAGAGGAAGTTGTTAGGATTAAAGGTGGAACACGATACAAACTATCAGGAGGAGAGAAGAGGAGACAGGTGTGTTTCTGTGTGTTAGGGCTGCACGATATTAGCCAAAAATAAAATATCAATTTGTTTCTTTAAAAACTTGATTTTTGATTTTGATTATTTATTCAGTGCCAACTTCACCAAACTTTACTTTAATAAGTTTTTCTCTCGTCACTCAAAACTAAACCACTAAAAAACGATGTAGTGTATATGCCAATCCAGTAAGTGGCGCTGTAACGCTGCACAGGAAGCGCACAAAAGACAGAAGAAGAGTACAGAGCATGTGTATAAAGGTTGTTCTGACGCTGTGTGTCACATGATCGTTTCTAGAGATGCAGATAGACATCCATACGGAGATGAAATGGTCGTCGTTTACAGATTTATTCACTCTCTGACCCGTTTTCAAAAAGTACCGTTTACAGTCACCGGAAACGCCGATACAACAAAAAACTACAGCGTTTCCTCCTGAATTTGTTTCCGTGGTGACGGGCTGATACCGCCTTCAGACAGACTTTGCAGCGGGGAGTGGTTTGTTCTTCATCTGAAACTGTGGAGTTGTACCAATTCAACACGACTGACTTGCTCTTGTCCTATTTAACCACAAAATTATCGCCTTCTTTTGCAAACGCCATGTTTGTTTACACTGGTGTGTGTGGGAACTGGGGAGCTACGGTGGTCTGGAGGTGCGAGACATAATAGAGAGGAAAATTGATTTGAAGATTTTAATTTTTTTAACATCGTCATAATCAAATAATCCGATTAGGATTAAAATCGATTAACTGTACAGCCCTACAATGTGTGTCTGAAAAGCCAAGGGACAGACTGAGAGAGAGTCACAAGCATGAACTTTAGCCAACTGCCAGTATAAAGAAGTAAGAGACATTTTCATGAATCCTAATAAAATAAAAGCCCCAAATCTTCAGGTTATAGAAACGCTTGAAAAGACTGAAGGATGAGTTTGATCTGCAGCTTGTGATCAAATATAAACAGTAAAGGAGCTTAAATCCTTTATTTTTATGAAACTGAGTAAAACTGATTTACTTCAAGTGAAATCTGGTGTTTAATTAAATGTATTATCACCAAAATTTAGCTAAAGCTCTTAAAGTGAAGTGAAGAACTGATGCGTGGTCCTTTTTAGACAAAATCCATCATCCAGTGAGACTAAAGATGAAAAGTAGGATTAACCGTTTTTTTCTCCACTAATTATGTTTTTCTAAATATTTGAGCACAAAGACACACGAGAGATCCTTCTCTAAATGATGTAAAATAGTTGTTCACTTATATTTAAGTCTCTCTAGACTGAAACAACATTTACAAGAATGGTGTGGGGATAATAGGATAAGACTGTTCCCCAAAAACCGCTCCATCCTGACCAGTTCGGTAAAAACTAAAGGGGTGTGTCTGCAGTAAAACCGAGTCACTATCAGATAAAAAGGACAAGAAGGACGTGAGCCAGCATCCATCTCTCTCTCTCTCTCTCTCTCTCTCTCTCTCTCTCTCTCTAGCAGCAGGAAGCACTTGGCCCACTTTCTCCCTGCTCTACCTGCAGTCTCACACACTGTCAGCTCAGATTTCCCTCAGGAGCACAGCGCGGGCAGCGGGTTCACCGCCACACAGTACGGCACCGATGCTGCCAGGATAGAGAGGTCCAAATCCCCTCGCTGCTCCGTGAGTACGGGGGGCATGACGACACTTTTTTAATTTACATTAAAATATGTAAATCCCCAACCAGGAGAAGATCTGACTGCAACCACAGGCGGACCGAAAGTGTAATAACCAGCTGACTGTGATGGAAACACACCATAAAGAAACATCTACACGGATCAATCAACCTGATCTGCCGATTGATGACTTTTACAATAATCAGGACCGGCCCTCATAAGGCCGATTTCATTAATAACATTAGCAGTGGAAAAAGCCGTTTTTAATGACCACAGAATGTAAATATAACCAAACGCTGCTGACATCATCATCCACGCAAACTCATGACTAAACAAAACGGAGTTAGGACAGTGTTTGGACATCACAGGCACCCATACAAATATATAAAACACAAACTGAGAGCGAGCTCCAAATTTAATCTCACTGCGAGTTTCCTCTCAGTTTCCAATCCTGTTGCTAATTTGATATTAATACTGTGTTAAAGTTAAACTCACTGTAATACCGCGTAACCAGCTGTTTCATTATAGGGGGCAGCAGAGGTTATTTATGTATGGTAGCTGCTAATGCTAGCGAAAAAAGAGTGACCGGTCAGATAGCTACACTTGAACTGCCGTTTGGCTCCTGTCGTTACCTGAGCCGACCCGGAAACCCGATTTCTACCACGCATGTGAGACGTACGTCACTTTCTGTCTTGGCATTTCAGTGTATTTTACGGCAGTGAGTCGCTACCTACCCGATCCGTACTGCGCAAGTGCAAATTTACTTCACCTTAAAAACTTTAAACTACCGATAGATTCAGAAACAAGCTGGCGATGTGACAGGCTAGCTAGCCACAGCACAGTGAGACCTTTTGGGCCACAGAGAGCGCCGCCACCTGGCCAAAGTCATGGTTCTTTGACTTTTCAAAGTATCAAGGGGGGATCTCTTTCATTTACTTTATTAATTAAATTTATTAACAAGAAGCCTACACATTATGGACAATGAATTTCAGCTTTTTTATACAGCGTACAATTTCGACATTAAAATATTCACATTCATTCGAGACTTTTATAACTATGTTGCAGTTTAGCCGTAGTAGGAACCTTTAATCGTAAAAATGGGCGCCATTCTCTCGATTTTCCGGTACTCTGCTTCAGTCAGGGGAAGCACTATAAACTGAAGCATCCTTTCTGACTGTAGTGAGCTCTCTGATGCCGAAGCGGTCGAATAAGTGTCGAAGCTGTCGCAAAGATGGCTAGTAGAGGAAGCGACGTTCGTTTCGCACATGCGCAGTACAAATCGGGTTTCCGGGACAGATCAGGTGGCGACAGCTCCTACTGCAGCTTAAATTATCACCACAAATATTCTCGATAAGATGAAAATGTTACTGAGAATATTTGTGATTTCGTAATCATCTGATTTCATGACAACCAGAGCTCAGAATAAAGAGTGACTACTTTTGAATTGTCTCCTACCAAAGCAAAATAATATCAGCACCAACAGGATTGCGCTAATTGCCAATTTGCATAATTAGCATTACCCCAAACCTGAGCAGATAGACTGCTGGGAGGATGGAGCTGTAAATGTAGTCTGTAGACCAGCAGGTTTGGGAGGTTAATGTAAACCTTGGAGGTCAAAGGGTGAGGATGTTTAAAGCTTCGTCACTCAGATTGTGTTTAAATAATCATGATCTTTTTAAGAAACCATCACCAGAATCTGGATTTAGACTCTATATTCCCAATGTATTCACTTCTAGAATTATTGATCTTCTTTTATCTAGAGAATAAGAGGCAGATGAGGAAGAAGCAAAGGTTTCATGATATTTAAGCACGTGTTAAATAAGCTCTGCTATCAGCTAAATCATGGGGCGAGGTGTTCCCATTTTCCTGTGCAGTCATACTCTCCAGAACACTGGACCCTAAAAACGACTAAAAATACATGAAGAAAACAGAACATTTCTCATTAAAAGCACTAAAACCGACATTGGAGTCAAAATTAAAGAGTATTTTATCGTTTTCGAGTAAATGACAAAAGATGCAAAAATTCAGGGAGGGGTCCGGCTCTTTCATGTCCACAATAACCTCCAGGAGGAGCCGGCCGGCGAATGAAACCGGCTGAAATGAGCCCGAAAACTCTCCCATCTGCTCTGGAGAGACCGAGAAAGAGGTTTCTGCACACACTGGGAGTGTTTTACACGCAGGGTTAATCGGATTAAAAACCAACATTGAGCAGTTGAACGTGTTTGAGCGCTTTACCTCTGTTTGCATGTGCGCGTCTCTCTCCTCCTCGCATCCCTCCATCTGCGCAGACGAAGAACAGGGGAGCATTTTAGGGAGAAAAAGAGTGATGAAATAGTCCAAACTCAGCCTTCTACTTCTCAGACGAGCGAATTTAAAGCTGAATAAAGTCACACAGAGATCTTTTCATCAGCACATGTCTGGATCTGAGCCCATCTTTTTCCTCCTGAACACATGGGATGGATGGATGGATGGAGAGGGGCTCGGTGCACTGCTGCTGCTGCTGCCGGCGGACAGGACCCTCCTCCTCCTCTTCCTCCTCCTCCTCCTTTCACTGACAGCATCATCTGGCTCCCCCTGAACCCCCTCCCTCCTCTCCTCTCCCTGTTTCCTCCTCCTCCTCCTCTCCTAACGCTGCAGGCTGGATGGACCAAACCATTTACGCACAGATCAGTATGATGCAGGAGAAATGTTCGGACTCGGATCGTGATTTCATTCACGTGATTTTTCTTACAGTTTTCATTGAAACACTAAAATAGACTCCTGATATCATCCATCAATCTGACTGTGGTGGTTTTACAGCTCGATGAGGCTCCCAGGAGAGTCAGGGTGCGTTCAAGTGCTCACAGAACAGTGGGAGTTTCTGTCAGAGGGGGGAGCAGCGTTGCGTTCAAGTTCAGTTCAGGAATCGGATATTTCATCTTTATAAATTAATTATAAAGATGTTTGACTTCTTAGATAATCAGGTTTAGGTTCTGCTTTTCATTTTTGACTCATTGTCTTTTCTGGTCGCTGTATCGTGACCATATTATGCAACCAAAATCAAAATGAGCCTTCTACTTGATTTTTATTTTTATTTTAAGAGACGTAGCCTACAGGTGAAATGACAAAAACAACTGGTATTGTTGCTCAAAAGGCCAGCAAGGATAATTTGCATTTAAACAGAACATTATTAAATAAATTTCTGTTGTTTTTGTTGATTCTTCTGGAAACATCAGGATAACTGTAAAGGTCAGACTTTGACACTGAGCTCTGTGGACACATTTCCACTGAGTGGGGTTTGTGTGTTTGAATGTGTGTGTGGCTATAAAACTCCTACACTGACATCTAGAGGTATAAAACTGTAATTACAAAAGTTTCTCCACAGACTGCTATAGAAGCAGGTTTTCTAATGTAGATAAAAACAAGACCATATAACTTTAAACGGTTTTAATATTTACGACGGAGTATTAGGGCCACTTTAAGACAGAAATAAAAAATTAAGACTTTGGGATTAAAGTCATTCATTACAAGAATAAGTCATTACTAACGAGAATGAGGTCGTAATAAAGTAATCACTGATGGGAATAAAGTCGTAATAAAGTAATTACTTACGAGAATAAAGTCGTAGTAAAATCATTACATACATAAACAAAATTTTCTAGTTAAATTATTGCTTACGAGAATAAAGTCAGAATAATTACTTACGAAAATAAGGTCCTAATAAAATCATTAGTAACGAGAATAAAGTTGTGAAAACTACTCACGAGAATAGTCGTAATAAAATCATTACTTATGAAAAAAAGTTGTAATAACGTAATTACAAGAATGAAGTCATAGTAAAATCATTACTTACGAATACAAGGTCGTAAGAAAATCATTACTTGCGAAATAAAGTCATAATAAAGTAACTTCAAGAATAAAGTCGTACTAAAGTAATTATTTACGGGAATAAAGTCATAGTAAAATAATTTCTTATGAGAACAAAGTCATAATCTACTACTTCTACTACACTTAGGATAATGTGGTGCTGATGTGCCAGAAGATTAAGTATCTCCTTGTTTGAGAAATTTATATTGAAGTACATTTTCATTAAATGCTCCATGGCTCGACTTTATCCTCGTAGGTTAATGACTTTGATTTCGAAGTTTAAATTTTTTTTTTCCTTTATGTGGCCCTAATACTTAGTCATACAAATTTAAGTTTGAAACATATGACAAAGTCTTTCAGGTTGTATTCAGGATCTTTTTTTGTTGTTGTATTAATGAAACTGTGAATTTCTGGTCTGATCAGCTGATGTCGATACAAATCATGAGAAAACCTGCGAATATACCTGTAATCCTGCTGCAACGTGAGAATGACCCTCTGAGCGGTCATGACCATATAAGGAGGCGGAGGCAGGAGACGAGTCAAACCCACTCAGTCAACAACAACTACCAATAACACACACCAAGTTCACAACTTCATACACAGGACAGACCAACCCGACTGAGAGAAAGTGCTCCGTTATATACCCTCCACAATCAGGTGCTACCATGTGCAGGGGTGCTAAAAACATTAAACTTTAGTTTTACTTATTTAAACACCCAAAATATTCAAATATAAATCGCAATAACCACAGACTACACTATCATATGTGACCATGACTTTACTTAGTCACATCCTCACAGTAATTTCTCTAAACTGGAATATTACATGTGGCCCTGTTCACCCCCTATACAAATCTGCCAGTTGGAACCTTTCCAGTGCGGTAAGATGGCTCCTTGTTTCCTCAGGGAACTCTTTTACCAGCGCACCCCGGGAGTGGGCACAGGTGTGTAAGGCACAGGTAAGTGTTTGTTTGTCAGATTCACATCAGATTGAACTTCAGATTACACCTTTCCTGTTTTAATCGGCACACAAATCTACTCGGACTTTTCCAACTTCTACCATTTCTGTCTCTCAGGTGGTTCGGCTAAATCCACACGAACAAGAGATCCTCTGTGAGAAACTCATTAACCAAATCTGAATAAAAATCTTTTTTTAAAAACCAAAATACCTCTCAGACTCATCTGTTAACGTGTCGTGTTTGTTTGTTTGTTTGTTTGTGTTTTATGTATACAATCCTGCAACAACACGTCGATTTTCCACGTAATGTGACTCACTTGTTGTTTTCATTCTGCTGGTCTCCATATTTTCTGTACACGGAGCTCCAGTTGTTGTCGTTCTCAGTTCATCGAAAAAGGGTGTGTTAATGTTAAAGATTTGTCTTTTAAAATTTTCTTTAATAAAATACATTTTCTTGGTTTGAATTTTATAAAAGAGGGTCACGACTTAAGGACCGTGGAAAAATGTGGGTGAGACCAGTTGAGAACCACTGCTCGAATGCTAGAAAACAGAAGACAAGAATAAATTTGAGAGAAATCTCGTTAATTAATTTTATATTTGATGTTATAAAATTAAAATTGCATTTTTTTAGTTTGTTGTAATAAAGTTGAAAAATAATCTGATTAATTGAAAATTCTGCTTTTTAACATGCTAAATTACCTCTTTCTGTTTTTAAACTGCAGCGGTCACGTGATTCGGCGGTCACGTGTCAGGAGGGCCGGTGCGGAAGTAAACTCTCAGTAAACACGGAACAGCTGCAGTCTTCAGCTTCAGTGTCTGTTAACGGTCCGTGTCTGTCCTCTCTGCCTCCACAGCGCTCTGTTCTCCTCCTCCTTCTCTGTGTTTCGGTGTCTTCTCTTCCAGACAGCAGGGAGCAGAAAATGAAGATGTTTCCTCTGACTGTGATCCTGGCTGTAGTTTTGGGTTTATCTCAGGTGGACTGTAGGAATCCCTCTGGATTGAGGAGACTCAACAAAGCTCAGGTGAGACCGTCTCCACATCTGTAATGATCGTGTTTAACTCTGAGTTTAAAAGGATCATAAAAGTGTTTCTAGTTGAATTTTGGTTAGGCTGCATTACTTGATTTAATCCTATTTTAGTCCCAGAGTAACTATTTTGTCTTTTATTACCACTTTTTTTCTTTAATTTACTTTCTTTTATTGTTTGATTTTACAGGTTCATTCATAATGTCACTTATCTGGATCACACTCACTCATTATGTCCCAAAAATGGGCAAATCAGTTTACAGCAGGCACAGACATTTAAAACTCTGCCATACTTCATTAAAATAAATAAAATAAAATACATTTGCATAAAAAAACAGTTCGGGAGGTAAAAAAAGGTAAAGAGAGAAGCAAATGTCAGTCATACCAGTACTTTTGCATGAACAGAGTGCATAAGATAAAATGCAGAAACAAAATGCAATGTGCGGTTTACTTACCAATAAAATAAGAATTATTTATTTTATTAATTTTTATCAATTAAGAGGGAAGTAAAACTTCGAAATTAATCAAATCTGCACAAGCAGAAAACCGTTTTGCATTGGGGTTTGTATTTTTATTTCATTGTTTTTTAGTATCTTGTGCGAATGGACAACACTTTGTGTTACATTCTATGTATGAAAAGTGTTTTAAAAATAAGGTTTGATTGATTGATCGAGTTGTTTGCAGACACAGAACAAACGAAGAGAGAGGTTGCAAAGACGCATTAAAAGTACAGTTTCAGATTAATAGAGGTTAAAAATCATGTTTCTTTTTTAAGAATGAGAATCTCATGTGAACATGAATGACTCCACTCTGGTCACAAGTCTGAACCAGCTGATTTCATGGACTGAAGAAACCTAGAACGTGTCTGAAATAAAGGAAGAACTACTGCTGAGAGGAGTTTTCACCTTTGTGTTTGTTTGTCGGACTGATTTTTATGTTTTTTTTATTTTTTTTGGGCAGATTTTGGGTTTTGACTGGAAGAACTGCGGGCAGCCTGATGACCCAGCTGTGCTGAAGTCTCTGAAAGTGTCTCCAGACCCGATCTCGATCCCAGGAGACCTGACAGCCTCGGCCTCTGGAAGCACATCTGTAGAGCTGGCCTCTCCTCTCTCTGTGAGTTCTCTGACCTGTCTGTGTGTACACTACAAACAGAACATACAGACATATGATTTCCACACAGGCTACTGCGGTTCCTTCAGGGGTCAGAACATTTGTGTACAGTTGTGACGAAACAGCTCAGTGAGCCTGGGTCTTTAGATATTGGTTTACCTTCTTTTTAAACACACGTTTACTGGTTAACCTTGTAATAACAGATGGAAGACTAATCCATATTCTCATACCTCTTAACACGACTGTACGCTGCCCAGAGTGTTAAGTCTGCTGGTCTAACCATGACTGATGAGCTCAGTTTGTCAGTGATTGTGTTTGCGTTGGGCGAGATGAAGTGACACACTCGCATACCAACTAGTTCAGACATGCAGCTCACGTTTTCAGAGAGGCCTTTTCCCCAGTGGCTCTGAATAGAGACTGCTGTCCCTGAAATCTGAGGGTTTTTTCTGGAAAAGAAACTCTCTGAAATCCACAGAACAAGCTGCACATGTTAAAGCAAACAGCTGAAGTTTACCTGCTGTCTTTACCTGGACGTTTTCCTGTTGATGAGCTCGTGTATTAATGATCAGTGTGATCCTGATGCACTGAATAACGCTGGTTCAGACGCTCTTCAGCTCGGACCTGTTTGCACGTGGCGTTGAGAGAAAGGCGAAGCTTCATACGGCTTCACGACCTTCAGGGGGAAAAGCTGTAAAGATAACGGATTCATGGGCAATATTTATGTAACACACTAACCTGTCAAAACACGCAGCCCGTATGTTCTGTGACGTCTCCTTGTCAGTGTTGTCAGTCTGCATGGAATAAAGACAGTAAGCAGTCAGTGCAATCAAATGCATTCACACTTTCATCTAAAGGATTATCTTCTTACATGCACTCGTTATAGTTGACAGAGTTCGGTACTGGGGCGGCACAGTGGTGTAGTGGTTAGCACTGTCGCCTCACGGAAAGAAGGTCCTGGGTTCGAATCCGGGTCTGCGTGGGTTTACTCCGGTTTCCTCCCACTTCCCAAAAACATGCAGAAGTGGGGTTAGGTTAGCGTGGATGGTTGTTCGTCTCTCTATGTCAGCCCTGCGTTGAACTGGCGACTTGTCCAGCGTGTCCTCCGCCTTGGCCCGAAGATGCTGAGATAGGCTCCAGGTCTTGCTGATGTGTTGCGGCGAGGAGAGCGGACCTCCTCTCTGTTTTATGTGCGTCCATGAAAAACCAAAACATGGAGCGGGGTTGTAAAGCGTTTGCAGAGAACAGTTTGAAGACTGTCGGCTTCGGTTCAGGTTTAGTTTCAGTGGAAGTGCTTTGAGGAACCTCGAGCAAGAGAGTCTCGCAATCACTGAGTGAAGCAATGAACCAGAAGACGATTTCAGACCTCAGATGAAAATGAGGACACTCGCTCTCAAGACGCTCCGAGCTCCTGTTGTTCCACCTTTGCAAACAAGTCTGTTTGAGCTGGAATTAGACAGTCTGGTCTAACGTTCCTGCAGTCTGAGTGAGCAGGCTGTTGTTTTGTGAGTAACAAACAGGCTGGTCTGGATCTGCTGCTGGTCCTGTGAGCTTCATGTGAGCTTCAGATCAGGCTGCAGGACTGTTTCAGAGCTTTAAAACTCAGTATTTAACTCGGTAGTACACATCTCATAAATATAATCGAGTTAAATAAACATATTTTCTGATCAGAGATGTGAAAACCAAATTATTTGATTCAAGTAAAGTAGATTCAGTTTATTTCATCAAGTCAAATTCAGTGAATTTGTATATAACTCTTTCGATGAGAGGTTGACAGGCCGCAGGAATGCTCTGTCCTCCTCTGCTCTGAGTTCATCTCAGCTCTCAGCAGCAGAAGTCTGTTTATGAGCCAGTTTTAGTCGTAACGCTGCAGTCCTGTGTGTGATAACAGACCTCCTGACTCGGCAGGTTTAGCTGTTTGTTTTTTGATCACATGTGAAGAATAAAAGGAAAACTGTGAATCTTTAAACTGACCCGCTGCTCCTCTAAACTTATGCATCATAAAACAATCAGATTTTTTTTGCAGTTTAATGCTCAAATTCAGCCTGAGAGACTCCGACAACAAGAAAGTAAAAACAGGATTTAGCTGTCTGCGCAGATTTCCACTCCTGGATCAAACAAAAATACTGTAAGATGAATATTTCTGGGTTGTTTGCAGGTTTTTTTCTTCACTTCAGAGTGCAGTAAAACATGTCCTCTCTGTCTTATAAGAGTCTATATTTATAACCCTACGACTTATAACAACATTTAAAACATGAGAGTAAATGTTGTCTCTCTGTCTGTCCGTCTGTTTTTGTCTTGATGTCGTCAGTGTGGACCTGAATCGCACAGATCTGTTTAAACTAGATTACATTTGTTCTGTTTTGTGTTGCTCACCCTGTAGATAATGTGTTCGATACACTCAGCAGGACTGTAGATAACACACACACACACACACAGACACACACTCTGAGTGTGAGTGAGGACAACACTCCCAGTTGTCTGATTCACTCTGTGTCCCTGTGTCACAAGTTGATTTGACTCATGCATGACCTGGCTCAGCGTGCAGACAAGAAGACCCATGTCAGATTCGTCCAAAGATGAAATTAAAGTCTTTGCGGACGGCTCCACAGAGCTGCTTTGTTTCCTCGCTGATTGTCCAGAATGATGTCAGGATTTATCGGCGGCGTGGACAGCTGAGTGTGACCTCTGAGCGTCATTTAGTTAAAGTCCAAACTGCTGGTTTATCTCGGCGCTGATCATGAGGACCTGAGTGGAAAAAGCTCTGCTGCTTTCTCTTCCTCATCACAAACAAACCCTCCTGACTCGGCTTTATTGTCTCCTCTGTTTCAGGTCTCTTTCTCACGCTCTGGTTTTATTCCACTTCTTTATGTCTTTATTTCACTTCTACTTTGTTTCTCATCCATAAAAAATCGATCGTGCTTTAACCCGATGTAGGCCTGTCACGATAACAAATTTTGCTGGACGATAATTGTGCTACAAATTATTGCCGATAAACGATATTATTGACACCGTTTTTTAAATTATAGATAATGATATCAAATGGCATAATAATGCGAGTACACCATGTCAAAAGTGATAAACTTTAATTTCCACACGAGAACAACACTGGTTGTTTTCGTTGACTAAAATATTTCCCTTTTCTCCCACGACGAAGACATAACGTTGACGAGCTAAACATAAGTCGGAGATGACTAAAATGTGACGAGACGAAAGTGCGTTTACGTTGATGGGACGAGACGAAAATGACGAACAGAGTTGCAAAACTCAGTCAGTTAAACGCTAAACATACAGGAGCAGCTTCAGTCCGCTCTGACAGCTCTCATCAGCCTGCTGTGCTCCTCCAACACACAGACACACACGAGCGCGCGCGCACACACACACGTGGAGTTTTGTGGTTGACGAAGACAAAACTGGTTTAAAGCCGAAATATTCCCACACTTGGGCTGTTGCGTTCGGTTTAGACACCAAAGCTGTCGTGTTCATTCTGTTTGCTTGCTTTTCACTCACGACGCTCACTTGCAGCACTGTATCCAAAAAGTCTGTGTCTGTGTGCCTGTGCGCGCCTACGTGTACCTGTGCGCGCGCCCCCCGTGACAAAGATACTGAATGACTGACAGGAGGGTTCACTGACTCCGTTCATTCCGCTATAGAGCCAACGCCCCCAGGTGCCGAGAAAAATGCGCAGAGTGAGACCTCTTCTCTCATCCAGCGTGTTTGGTAGCGAGAGAGGAGGAAAACAAACGCACGTTAATTATCGAGACTGGCAAAGTTATCGACCTCGTTTTTATTTACCGAGCGATAAGGCGATTTATTGATTATCGCGACAGGCCTAACCCGATGTGATCACACGTCAGTCTGTTCTTTTAATTCTCTTCAGTAAAAGTCGCTCTAACCTCACAGAGTTAACATCATTTTTTAAACTTTTATTTTTTAATGAAAATTACCAATAAAAGCAGTGAAAACATGTTAAACCTCCTGTCATTCATGCTTTTGTGCTGTAAGTTGATTTTAGGATAATAAAAGCCTCAAACTGTGTCGTCATATTTGACTTAGACTTCGTAACCTCCTCTCCTCAGCTGAACGTGACCCTGGAGAAGGAGGTGGCGGGTTTCTGGGTGAAGATCCCGTGTTTGGAGGAGCTGGGGAGTTGTCACTATCAGGACGCTTGTGATCTCCTGAACCAGGTGATCCCTCCGGGTCAGGACTGTCCTGAGCCGCTGCACTCCTACGGGCTGCCCTGCCACTGCCCCTTCAAAGCTGTGAGTCTGTTCATAAGTACTGTTCCTCAAAATCCAGCGCGTGCATGACCAGAATTCAACTAGCTACCGTGACATTTGGAGCTTCCTCTCCTTCGTTCTGCATTGCACATTTTGCAGAAACGATCCAAACTGTGCTCCATTTTGCACCACTCATTCACTACGCATGTTGCACTCGTTATATTCAGGTGCAAATAAACCGGTAATGTTATTTAACTCTGTGCAGTTTGCTCTTGTGTTGTTTTTGGTAACAGCATCTCATCCTGAGTCCATCCTGCACCTTCAGAGATTAGAAATGACAAATTAGAGAGAATCCAGTTAAAACAGCTCATTAATAAAGACATGACACTGGCGGCTGTTCGCACCCGTGTCAGTGGTTTGGACATTAGCATTAAGGCTTCATTAGAGGGGTCTCTTTTGTCCCCCCGTGCATACTTAACAGCTCTTTTAAATGTATGCAGACGACTTCAGGGGCACAGAGAAGGTTTTTGTTCGTTTAAAACTGTGGACTCTGTAAATGAAACCGTGTCTTTTGGCACATTTGCACAAGTTTAGCACGCACAGATTCTGCGGGGCCCTGAGAGTCGGTGTTAACCTGAACATAAGTGAGCCAGGACCTCATTTAATCAGGAACATCCGGCTTTGTCACGACTTACATGTTTAAAGCACTTCCTCTTCTGCAGCACATTTCAAAGTAAAGTTACCAAAGAGTTAAACACAGTTTTGAACATTTCTGCAACTTGAGGCATGAATTTATCAAGTTTTCAATTATACAATAATAACATTGAACCGTGGAAATCAAAGTTTGAGCTCTATAGCTTCAGGAAAAAAGTCTGAAAATACCAAAAGTTGTTGCTGATTGTGTCATAAATGCAAAAGGAGCTTAAAAATAGTTTAAAAAAATCTGGATTATATCATTAAAAACCTCCATAGAGCAGCTCTGTAAGAGAAATTAAAGTGAAGCTGCAGGAGCAGAAAAAGAGGACCAACATTTTTCACATTTCACACCCAGATTTGTAGGTGTTTTTTTATAGATTGGTGAGAAGTCTGCTGAATTATTGCAACAGTCGTCATGTGATAAATCATCCACATATCCTTTAAAACTTTATAGCAGACTCATAATCCGGAGAGAAGTCTGTAAAATAAGTAGGACAGACTTCTAAAATGACTAACCCCTCACATCCTGCACTCAGTGATAGTAACCTGTCTGCTCTCTCTCCTCAGGGTACGTACTCTCTGCCTCAGTCGGACTTCTACCTGCCCGACGTGGACGTGCCCTACTGGCTGACTAACGGGCATTACCGCGTGCAGGGCGTGCTGGGCAGCGAGGGCAAAGAGCTGGCCTGCCTCAAGATCGCCCTCGCCCTTCACTCCGACTGATCCCCCCCACAGAGAAACCGGACGGGAGGTTTCAGGTTTTTATTTGCACAGACACAAGATTGAAACTTGGGGAAATGAGAGCAGAAGTTGCACAGAGGACTGAGGTCTATGAACCTCTCAGGGGTCAATGAAAGTTTCGACGTCAGACGACACAAAAACAAGAAATCTGGGGTGATGCATCAACTTAAAGGTTGTTTTTTTTCTGAAGCGGCCCGCTGCTACAGTTTCTCCACTAATGACAAGCTGAAAGGCAACATTTTAGGTTTTAATCGGGCAAAAGTTGCAGCTTAGAAAAGGAGAAATGAATCTCTGCAGGATGAATCTGCAGATACTAAAAGGATCAGGTCGGTCTGAATCAGCTGCAATTTTTTGTGACTGAAAAAAAGGAGAAAAAAAAACAAACGGTTCCTGAATTTATTCTTTAATCTGTAAAATTAAGAATTAATTTAAAATGATGAGAAATCAAATGAAAGCAGACAATTCAGGACTTAATGCCAAAGTTCAAATTAGCCTGAACATCAATATGATGACCGATTTTTCATGAACTGAATATGTTTATAGGTTTTTGGGTATTTTCACTGTTTCTGTTTGAGTTTATTATTATGTGGGGAAACATAATAAACACATTTAAATGAAAATGAGGATTTTGATTCCTGTAAAACTGAAATAAAACAAAATCCTAAAAGCAAAAGAAAATCAAAACTGTAATCGTGAGCAAAGTTTCGCCTCAAAGGCTTAACGCCGCAACGGTAAAATAAAAACGTTATTTCTTTAGCAAATGTTTAACTCTTTCTTTTCTTTGTAGAGATGATTTAAGATTCTTTAAGTTTCCAGTTGAATTTAAAGGGAGATTCTGGTGATTTTTCTGCTTTTAAAATGATGTTAAAGTGTCATGATAGAAACAACCAGTAGGGGGAGACCTTTTCACAACACTGTCTGTGACACAAACCTGTGTGCCTCACTCCAGACCGCTGATTTCTGTAGACAATCACAGAAAAACGAACACAGGAGTTTATTTTTTTCACGTCAGTGTTTCAGATTTTAACAAAAACTTCAAAAAACTCAAAAGTTTGATTCAGATCCGGGTGAGCAGAAAATACTGACGCCTTTGTCAGAAACCTGCCAGGAGAGGTTTTTATCAGTGCATCGAGACTGCAACTCCTCAACATCTGAGGAAACAAACAAGTAAATAACATTAAATATAATAATAAAGGAAGAGAAAAAATAAAGTTACTGGAATAAAACAATAAAACTTAAATGACTCCTGAAAGTCAATAAATCTATTTCATCCACCAAAGTGAAGAAACACTCTGATGCACTGAAACATTTCAATAATGAACATTTCTGCAGGAGAAACTTCTTCATTCACTAAGAAACCAAAACAGCTATTATTTAGTTTTTTTTCTCTCTGTGGGATTTTAAAAACACTCTTTTTTAAAAGTTTTTGTTGTTTTTAGCAGAAATGCCTTTCACACTCGGTCTCAGCTGCTCTCTCTCTCTCTCTCTGTTCGATGCTGTATTTATGTCTGTCCTCTTTCCTATAACTCGTCGATTCTTTATTTTTTCATGAGGATGTTTTCAGGAAGAGTTTTCGGCCAATGAGCCGAAGCTCTGCAGGGAATTTTGCGCTTGCTTATGAAACATTTTGATATTAAATTTTCTAATCTGATTTGATTTTTAATCATGATATGAGTGTCTTTTTTTTTTTTTTTTAACTAAGTGCCTACTTAGACCTTCTGCTTAATCTACAGACTGCAGTGAAAATGAACGGATCATGTTTTATCACTTTAATGACTTATTGTTTTTTTACCGCAGTGATAGATGGTGATTATTTCATCACAGTGTACATTTTTAATAAATAAACTTGTCAAACGGTATTTTCTCATGTTTTGTTTCTCGTTATGAGGCTGAAGAAGATGATAGAAAATTAAATCACACATTAAATACACAACAAATCTGGATTTGTCAGAGGACCCGTTCATTAAAGGTCTGGACTTTTTCAAGGGTTAAAACATGATTTAAAATAAGTCTGAACTTGATTTATTTTTTGGATTGAGAGGGTTATTTGAAGCAGTAGCAAATAATTCATGCAGAAACACAAAAAAAGCACAGACTAGTCCTTTTTTTTCTGGTAAAATGCCTGAAAATTACCAGGATTTAATCTGTTCAGGTGAAGGTGCAGCTCCATGTTTCGCCACAAGGGGGCGGCACTTCCTCTTTACATGCAGCCCGTAAAAGTGATGTTAATGTAACAGGATGAGATTAATATTTTCTGCTCCTTAATCACAGAGGAGCAGAGTGGTGCTTTCCCTGCTGAATGTGTGTTTTTCTTAAACTGTAAAGTTTCTTATTTACTACGACTTCCTTGTTTCTCTTTCAGTCATTTTTCAGATTGAATAGAGTCTGCAGAAGTGACTTTGAACAGGAAAGCAGCAAAGAAAACAGAAAACAAAAGACGGAAACCGAGGAATTGAACATGGAGGAGCAAAGAAATCTACAAACTACAGACGAGTAGATTTGTGCGAGTGACTGAGAGTGAGTTTTGTTCATGAAAAGAGAAGTGATGCTGAAGTCAGTGAACATGTTTGAACTCTCAGTGATCAGACCGCACAGCTCACATGTGCTCTCAGTCTGGTTCAGTCTGATGAAGATCAGTCCGCTCATTAACTGCCTTTTTGTGGTTTCAGAGGAGATCAAACGCTGAGAGTTCAGATCGCACAGAGAGACTAAAACCACCAGAGAGGAACACGACTCTCAGTCTGAGGACACCTCTGCGGCACACCTGTCTGCAGGACTTTTACAACTAGAATAAAGTGACAGAGTCCAGGACCCGAGGTCAACAGTCTTGTCCGGTCTACCTCCGTTTTAAGCGCCCGTTATTCCTCCAGAGTCTCCGGTATTTACTTTGTTTTCTCGCTTGTGTCGGCAGTCGTGGCCAAAGGAGGATTCAGACAATTTTCCGAACTTTCTGGTTGGTTTCTACTGTCCGATATTGTAGCACGCTAACTTTGTTTGGGCTCCTGAACGACACGAGGGAGCAGCGTCTGCCTCACAACCAATCAGGTTAGAGGAGGTGGAGAACGGCTTTATTTACAGTCAGAAAGGGCGGACCGCTCAAAAATGTTCAAATGTTGACGACACAGACATAAGAGAACACAGAGATATCGATATATTACCAAATGTCATCAATAACTAATAACTATTGACTGATATTAAAAGCTCTTTTTTAAAACCCCACCTTTTGAAAAAAATAAAAGTCTTTTCTTATAGAAGCAGCAGGTCTTCACTCTGGAGGCGGTCATGTTTTGTAAAATAGTAATAATGAAATAAAAACCTTCATGAATAACCAAGAATAAAGTTCATCTCAGGATAAAACCCAAACTTCTCTGCATGATCTCTGAGAGGAAAACAGCGGATGAGTGTTTTAACAGAGTGGATTTGTCTTCTGCAGTGGAAGGAAGGAGAAACATTCATCTTTTCGTCTCTTAAAGAGAGTCAGCTGCAGACCACTTGTTCCTCTCAATCTCAGATAGGAAACGCTGTGATTTGGCAGCCGAAGACTTAACGTGGTTTCAGTCAGAGAAAACCGCAGCATGTGGACACCAGACGCACTCGCACACTCCTCATATACCTGCTTTTTTACACGGCGTCCACTGAGGGGCGGAAAACTCCGGTTTGAGCTTTTTTATCACCGCTAAGAAATCAGATTATTCTCGTTTTAGATCAGCTCCTTCAGAATTGGATTAGAGAATAAATGAGCAGAAATGTGCTGCAAATGCTGTCAGAGCGTGACCAAGTTTAAACCAGATTATCATGAAGCTCCTCTCTCAGGAGGATTAGATTATGATGATGAAGAGGAAGGATTTTTGAGGAGGACTCTGACGTTTCCTCTCTACCTGTGTGTCTCTGCATGATGGGATACTTATATAATGTGGATTTACATTGAGTGTGTGAGTGTGTGTGTGTGTGTGCTGAGGAGGTCAGTAGGTCCGGCTGAGGTGGAGGAAGATCCACAATGACAGGAAGAAAGTCTGCAGACGTGAACACAAAGCTGTTATGATGCTGCTGCTTCCTCCGGCTGCACCTCGCCGAGTCGCCCCCATTTCATCAAAACACACAAACCCAGTTTCTGTCGAAGCAGATTTGTTAAACTCAAACTAAACCGGGGTTAGTCTCTGCATCCCGGAAATAACAGGAAGTTTAGAATGTAGTTTTTGTTTTTTAATAAAGGACGACAAACAAGGAAGCAACATTAAAAAAAGGAGAGACGGATGAGGATGTCAAAGAGGAGGAAGGACGACGCCAACAAGATCGCCGTCTGAGTTTGATTCAGAAATAAACACGAAAACATGAAGCGTCACAAGAGTCAGAGACACCCAAACAGGAAGTGACCTCATTCTGCGAGATATCTGGAAACTTTATAAAACTTAAAATAAGTTTTTGACAACTTCTGATCCTTGAATCCTCACTTCATCTACTTCTCCTCACTCGTTTCCTCACTTCTCCTGGCCTTGTTTCCTTACCTGTCTCCTTCGTACCTCTCCTATCTCCTATACTGGCCTTCTTTTACTCCCTGTATTTCACCTCATTTCCTTTCCTCTCTTGTTTCCTTATCTCCTTCCTCCTGTGCTTCCAACTCACTTCAACCTCAGTTTTTTCTCCTGTCCTCGTTTCCTTTCCTTTCCTACTCTCATCTCCTTGTTTGCCATCTTAACCTTTTCTCTCTCTTTCCACTTGTTTTCGTTTCCTTGTTTCGTTTCCTATCTCCCCACCTTGTTTCCTTTCATTTACTCTCACTCTTTTGTTTTCTACTCTCCTTGTTTTCTTTCCTTGTCACCTTCACTTTCCTCATCCTTGAACCTTTCCTCTCCTCTTCTTATGTCTCCTTATTTAGAGTTGCTGTCCTCTCTCCTCTCCTGTTCCCTCCTTTTTACTCCTTCTCTCTGTTTTATCCTCCTTTTTCTATCACTTGTCTTTTATTCAATTTGTTTCTCCTCTCCTTTCTTTCTTTCTTTCTTTCTTTCTTTTTTGTTTCCATCTGTTCATTTTCATTTTTTCTTTTTCTATCTTTCTTTTTTCCTTTTTAATTTTTCTTAGTTTGCTCGTTTTCATGTTTTCTTTCTTTCTTTCTTTTCCCTTTTTTTACTTCCTTTCCTTTTCTGTCGTCTCATCTTTGATCCATCCTTTCCTTTCCTCTTCTATCATTTACTCTTTGATTCATTCCTTTTTTTACTTTCTGGATTCCTCATTCCCTTTCCTCACCTACACTTTATTGATCCCTTCTTTCCTCCTCTCTTAACTCATGTATTTTCTCGTCTCCTTTCCTGTCTCCTTGCCTATAATGTTCCCTTCTGTCCTATTGTCTCCTTTCTTATTTAGTTATCTTTTTTGCTCTCGTTTACTCTCCCTTTTCTTGTCTTTCCTTTACTCTTTTATCCCCTCCTTTCCTTTCCTCTTTCCTTTTGCCTCAGTCCCTTTTTTAGTTCCCTTATTTCCTTTCCTTTTATGTCTTTTCCTTCTCTCCTCTCTCTTACACTCTGTTTCATTCCCTCCTTTCCTTTCCTCCTATTCTTTACTTTCTGCTCTTTTCTTTCTTCTTGTTTTCTCTCCTGTCCCATTATTCCTCCTTTACTATAATTTCCTTTCTTTCCTTTTAATTTTTCCCTTCATTTCTCCCTTTTTAACCCCCTCACCTCACCCCTCCTCCTCTCCTCTCCTCTCTCCTCTCCTCTGTGCAGGACATCCTGTCTCTGACCTCCACCATCAGCCTGTTTCCTGCAGCAGGAAAACTTGTTCATGGATGCAGAAGGAGCGGCGGTGAGGGTGGAGGAGGCAGGATTTAGAGGAGGGAGGAGGAGGAAAAAAAAGGAGGCGAGGAAGGATCAGAGAGGTCAGAGGTCAGCATGTAAACAAACAAATCAGAGGTTTAGAGAGACAATAGAGGTGGAGGTGAACGGGTTCAGCTCAGTCACTGATTGGGTGTAAACAAACTTTTGTCATCACCTGTTGTCATGTGGAATCAGCCAATGAGATGACAGCTCTGACCGACAGCTCTGAAGGTCATTTAGCTTTGTGTTGACAGTTCTTATAGTGGATCTGACTAATCATGGAGGCTCCCTCACTCTTGATCAGCATATTTCTGTGAAAAAAAGCAGATTTTTCTTTGAGAAACAGATTTTTAAAGTTTTCCTTCGTTCTAATAAATGACACCTCATGAAATAAATAGGTCACACAGCACCGACTCTCACACTTTTGTTGTCTCCTCCCACCGCCCAGTTATTTGTCTCCTTCCACTCTGATCTTATCTGGTAACATGTGGGTCAGCAGATCAGATACATCCTGCTTTTAACTACACACACACACACACACACACACCTCTCGTTGGGGGGTTTCTCAGCTGCTTTCAACAAGGCCTCGGTCCAAACAAAAGGTGAGTTAACTCCTGAATGCAGAGCTAATGGCCGCTAATGATCTCTGCACACAAACAGCAGGAGCTGAAGCTTTTAATCTGCTGACACGTCTCCTAAAAAACACAACAACAAATCTCACAAAAAGACACATTTCCACAGGTCAGAGAGGTTTAAAGGCGCTCACACCTCCAGGACTTGGTGGTTTTATGCTGATCCAGCCAAGTATTCCAGGAATGACATCCTTAAACTAGGCTTTAAATAATCATCAGTATCATCTCAGAACAGTGTCGACTTTTTGCACTAAACTCCAGAAAACTTACGGCTGAATCTTTTACCTTTACCCAAACTTTGTAACACCAACCCTTAGTCACATATCTGCAAGAAGTCAGCATGATGTGCAAACCCTGCAGGTAAAAGTCAAGATCATTTCCACTTAAACCGCTTTTTATCCTCTTGTTCATGTGTCCATGTGTTTGTTTGCCACCTTTGAGATCCTGTAAGCGTCACATGGTGGCTTCCACATGATCTTTCTGATGTCATGTCCCTCTCAGGGTGAGCATGAGCGACTTTTAAAGATTTCAGGTGCAGGCTGTCCGCAAAATTTCTGGAAATTTGCAGGAGTGCATGTGTGAAAATGACTATTTTAAAGTTTGGAGCTCATTAGCAGAAACCAGCGACAATTTTTCTACGATTAAAAACCAAACTAACAATCCACTGACGAAGACTTCTTATACAGTCTGTTTGTACAAAAAGGACATCCTCACTTTGGTAACTTTTAACTCATTGTGGCAGCTACTTTTTTTGTTTTTAAAGGACACAAATAGTCCTTAAAACGGGAAAATAAGACGTAACCTTTGTCCTCTTTGCTTCCTGACAGATTTCAAACAGCGACTCACGGATGCAGATAAAGTCACGGCGAGCGGACTTGCAGATGTTGTGTTTCTGTGTGATGTCTGAGCACGCCGTGAGCTGTCATCTGCTTATCAGTCACGCTGGAGAAGAGAGGATACACTCCACTTTCAGGTTTCACTGTACAGGAAACGTTCACCTTTAATCAAAACTGCTCTAAATCTTTGCAGATGTTACAGATGCTTTTCATTCAGTTTCTCTTTCATGTAGAAAACGTCTCATTCGTACATTTCCGGCGGCGAAAAAATCAGAGTCTATGTGATATCTCCGCCTGAGAGTCAACGACAAAAGACGGCGGGAGTTTGAGTTTCAGAGGAGAGAGCTGATGGTAAGGTCCTGACCACACGCACGCTCATACAGGTGGTGGATTAATCAGAAACAGACCTGTTCCTGTGTGGGTGTGTGTGTGTGTGTGTGTGTCTGCAAAAGCATTTTCTCATGCAACTGGGAATTCACACACACACACACACACATCCACACACTTACACACACGAGTGCCTGTTGATTGGCCGCAGACAGGAGGTCGATGGTGTTTGTTTTACTGATAACCTTATCTGATTGGTTGACCTCTGCTCTGCCTGACGTCCGAGGATTGGATCGCACGAGCGGACCGCCGCAGACTTAAACATCATGTCGTCACCAGGGAGCCAGACCGCATGAATTTTATATCCACAGAGCAGTCCTACCCAGACCTGGTCCACATGGATCAGACCTTCTGTGCAGACCTGAAGGACTGGGTCTGGATTTGGCACAGCAGGGTTTTGTTAGCTGCGTTTACATGGGCACAAATAATCGGAATAAAGGACTGATCGGAATTAAAATGCGTCATGTAAACGTGTCGATCGGAAGATTCAGATCCAATTCGGCTCAAACGGAAAGAAAGTGTATTCCGATCGAGAGGGGTGGTTATGCCGATCTTTATTCCGAAAAGCGTCCATGTGAACACTTATTCCGATCGTGACTCTCTAACTTGACTCAGTCTTCACTCTTTAGCCTTTGGTTCAATTATTGAGGTCAGTACAGGAGGTGTGTCTGCTCCTCCGCTAACATAAGAAGGCGTACATACAGCGTAACGATGCCACATCTGCACGCACAGAGCGACTTTTGACAGAACAGTAAAACAAGTAAGCAAGGGCGCCATCTAGTGACAACATTTAACAGGAGGGAAAACTTCTGAATCGGCTGTGGTGAGCTACGATCGCATTTGTTGGTTTGTTGACAGAAGAGGCGAAAATAAAAATCTTCTTTGCGTTTTTTTTTTTTGGCGACATCAGACGACTCTGCGCATGTCCAAATGATTCTAATCTGAGTAAAGCTCACATGACATGCATGTATAAAAATACGCACATCATTATCGGATTATTTGATTTTGCTGGATTCAGATTTCCGATCTCTCAAATTTTTAATTGGATCAAGAAATTTGGCCCATGTCAACATGGTTATTGTCCTGTTATTTCCACACTAAAAGCATCACACATGGATAAAGCATAGAGGGGACATGATACAGTTAGACCATCAGAGGTTGAGTTGATGATTATTTCTACAATTGGATATTTAAAGTTCTGAAACGTATATTTAAGATGGAGGAGTCATGCCTGATCTCTCAGGAGCAGCAGGAAAGTATTAACAAAAATATAAAAGCATTGAAGCTCAAACTTCTCATTTTGTCTCTGGATAGTAGATGTCTGCGCTGACAGCCCTCCTCCCTTTGAGCCTTTTCGAGGAAAGTGATATGCTTGAGCCTGATTCTCTATCAGCCTGCGGGATATTCTGGAGACCAGATTACAAAATATGTGCAGTGCATGCTGGGAGGACTTGGATCTGCAGCTGTTGGGCTCTCTTTTGTTTTAACGGGGTCTGAACTTGGTGTCTGCAGGTTTCTAAACCAACTGAAGACACAAAAGCGACGACACAGAAATATACTGTTTATAAAGTTGGATTGAATGTTTTCACAAAACCTGACAGTGGATTTAGTTTGAATCTTATTTTACCTAAAAGTAAAACTCCAGAGTACAAAAACAGGATTTATGTGCAGGAGAAAATGTGGGTTTCTGGTCCACGCTGACTTTGGTGGATGTGGAGATGAGAACAAAAGTCTGCAAAGAGCGAATGAAAGAGTCAGTTTAGTGGGCTCTAAGTTCATATAAAAGGACGACTTGTTTGGCTTGTGGTCAAAGATGAACGCTCTGAATCTTCATAATTATATTTGGCAAAAAAAGCAGGAATGTGGGTTTTGTTAAGGACAGAGCTCTCGGTATTTTTTTCAGCATTCACTTCATGCCTGGCTGAATCATCAAGGATTGTTTTTCAAGTGGAGCAACCGTATCGTCTCCTTCATTTCCAAGGACGTGCAACAAAAACAGCTGTGAGTTCAGAGGAGAGAGAGGGCTGTCATTACGCCGCTCGTCCTTGACTGTAGACACAGCAAACTTTGAAGAAGACCGACTGCTCTCATAGACGGTTCAATGAGGGATAGAGCATCTCTGAAACTCTGGAGAACATCATCATATCTGTATTGTCACCTGGAAAAAAAACACAAAATACAAACACATGTCCCTCTGTGGACTGAAATTCTCCTGAGATTTAACTCAACACAAGTTTGACAAAATGATTTAGAGTCCCAGACAGCAAGAGGGGGAGAGAACCTCTAAGTGATATAGAGGCGGTGTCACGTTTCTTTAAAAGCACCAAGAGCCGCAGTGAGTTTCCTCGGGTCTTTCCTTTGTCTGGATTCATCTGCATAAAGCCCTCCTCCTCGACTCGGATTGGCTAGGCTCCGCCAGCATGTGAAAACCCACATCCAAACTTTCTCAGTTGGAGCAAAACTTTCCTGAGTTGAGGAGGATGAAGTGAGAGGCTGGACGCCAGCAGCTGTATGAGTGAGTAACGGCGGCGGCGGGGCAGAGAGAGGCTGGGGAGGGAGGATGATCTCATGAATGTTAGTGTCTTTAACTTTGTATTGAAAAGGTGTGGAGGTTTGTATTTCATTTAAAAAAACAACATTTCTCCTCTCAGGTTTGGTTTTGTTAGACTTTACTGTTAAGACTTTCAACGTCATCTTTGTGATTTTTGTTTATTTATTTTTTCCAGATAAGCAGTTTTAAAACAGTTTTAATAACTTGAAGAAAAAAGTCAAACCTGTTTTTTTTGGCTTTGTTTTTTTAGCCCCTGGACCGACGATTACTTCCCATCATCATGCTGCTGGCTCTGCTTCTGATGAGTCTTTGCCGAGATGCTCTTTCTACCGAGCTGACATCAATAACCATCCAGTATCGGGTCTGGGAGGAGCAGCCACCAGGAACCCGGGTTGGATGTCTGCTGGACGACCTCCGGCAGAGGGATGAAGGTGGCCCCCTTGAGGATTTCCAGGTGGTGGAGCATGGTAAAGCCCTTCCCTTTTCTGTCAGTACACGAGACGGCATCATCTCCACCCAAGGCCAGCTGGACAGGGAGGAGCTGTGCAGAGGGTCAGACCTGTGCGAGCTGGCCTTCAGCGTCCTCTACAGGAAAAGCGGTGCTGTGAACTGTCTGCGGGTTCGGGTGGAGGTGATGGACCAGAATGACCACAGTCCCAGCTTCCCCAGCCCTCTGCAGGAAGTGGAGATCTCAGAAACAGCCAGTCTTAGGATGCGGATCCCTTTGGACAGGGCAGTGGATCCTGATGCAGGGCCGAATGGCCTCCAAACGTACACACTGTCCATCAACCAACACTTCGCCCTGGATGTGACTGCGGCTCCAGGTGGGACAAAACAAGCAGAGCTGGTCGTGATCAAAGAGTTAGACAGGGAGGTCCAGGCCTCATTTGACCTCACTGTGGTCGCTTGGGATAAAGGGAACCCCCCCAGGTCCGGGAGCACATTAGTCCGTGTTAATATTCAGGACTCAAATGATAACAGCCCCACATTTGAGGACAGCACCCCCACTGTGGAGCTTTCTGAGGATACGGCTCGTGGAACAACCATCATCAACCTCAAGGCCACCGATCCAGACCAGGGGGCCAACGGAGAGGTGGAGTACTCGCTCAGTAAACACACACGTCCTGAGGTTCAGCGGCTCTTCTATGTGGATCCCAAAACTGGAGCTGTGAGTATTGCAGCCCCTCTGGACTACGAGGCCCAGCCCTCTTATGAAGTGGTCATACAGGCTCGTGATCGTGGGCCTAATGCGATCCCCACCCACTGTAAACTGCACGTCAAGCTGACAGATGTGAACGACAACGCACCGAGGATCCACATGACCTGGACTCCACCAAACTCACCTGTGGCGACTGTGCTGGAAGGGGCAGCAGAGGACACTTTCCTCGCTCTGGTGATGGTCTCTGATGCAGACTCAGGGGAAAATGGCAGAGTGAAAGCACACATCCAACATGGGTCTGGTCCTTTCCGCCTTAAACGCATCCATGGCGACAACTACATGATTGTGACCAATGGCAGCCTGGATCGAGAGAAGGTAATGCAGTACAACATCACAGTTCTCGCCCAGGACTATGGAGAACCCCCCCTGTCTTTTGTCAAACACCTGCCCGTCCATGTTTTGGATGAGAACGACAACGCCCCTGTCTTCTCCACCTCCCTCTACAAGGCTACTTTCAAGGAGAACAACATCGCTGGTTACCACGCTCTCAAAGTTGAAGCCCAGGATGTTGACCTGGAGCTCAGTGGTAGGGTGTCCTACTTCTTACGCAACTCCAACGAAGTGGAAACCAACTCACAGTCCTTCACAATCCACCCAACTAGCGGCATCATTAGCGTCCAGCGCCCCCTAGACTACGAGGAATCCCACAGCTTCTCCTTGATTGTGGAGGCTGTTGATCAGGGTTACCCTCCTCTAACCAGCACCACCAATGTTCAAATCGATGTCCAGGATGTGAACGACAACTACCCAATCATTACTGAGCCAAAACCTCGAAAGGGTGTGGCCTCTCTGAGCGTACCTGTCGATGCAGACAAAGGGGAGATAGTCACAGAGCTGGGGAATGATCTGGAGGAGGCATCCACCATTTTGCCGATCAATCGTGCAGTAAGAGAGGGACTTGGATTCCTGGCGTCGACTATTGTCGCAGAAGATCCAGACTCAGGGCTGAATGGAGAAGTCAACTACCTCATCACTGATGGAAACCCTCATGGACTGTTCTGGTTGGATCAGGTTTCGGGCCAGCTGTTTGTTAACACCACCAATGCAACTGAGCTCATTGGGAAAACCTTTAAGGTGAACATCGCGGTGTCTGACATGGGCAGTCCGAGCCTGACCACCAAGGCTACTCTGGAGGTGGCCTTCATCAACCTCAAGGACCATCTGAAGAACTCGTCGCCTGGTCACCGAGGACAGCTCAGCTTCACGATGATGATGGCGATCTGCCTGGGTGCCACCTGCCTGCTGCTTCTGTTGGCAATCGCTTTGGTGACAACCTTCTGCCGCCCAGAGAAACGGGACAACCGGGCGTACAACTGCAGGCACGCTGAATCCACCTACACCCGCCATCCACGGCGTCCGCAAAAGAACATCAGAAAGTCTGACATCCAGCTGATACCCGTCATCAGAGGCCGAAAGGATGAGCCCCCTGAGGATGACGGCGAAGCCCAGCCATTGGCTCTGCCTCCGATGATGCAAGAGGAACAACAAGCTGATAGACAGTATACCTTGACGTCATCCGCCATGAACACAAGCTTCCATTCCCAAGGCTACCAAGACATCGACGCCACTCAACCCGTCACCCACCACACCAGAACTCTCCGGAAACCTGGAAACATCGAACTGGATGGCAGTTTGCCTCTGACGCCTGCCACGTCATACCGCTCTCTTCGAAAAGCTCGGAACCCTTCATCGTCCTCATCAGCCTCTCATTCGAGCACCTTGAAGCGCAAAACCCATCTTGAAGGCCAAGAGGCGGAGCTGACTGGTGCAGAATCTCAGGCGACTCTCAGGAGGCCGAAAACCTCAGAGGGACGAGGAGGCCGTGATGCAGAACACCGGCAGATTCTCCGAAACCTGGTTCGACTGTCTATGGCTGCATTTGGAGACTCCATTGAGCTTTCATCGGCTTCACCAGAAGTGCAAGTAAGTTGATCGTTGTTTTTTTTAACTATCACAGTAGAGACACTAAATTAAACTGATCTTAACAGCGTCTTTGATTAGTCTTATTCACTTTCAGCTGTTTGCTGATAAGCAACAGATGATTATAGAAACGGTCATTATAGAAGTCATTCAAAAGCCCTACTAATATGTTTATTTTTACACACAGTTATGAGCCCAGATAACAAATGTCGATGTTTCAAAAGGATCAGTCTGATTCTATCATAGAGATGAAATCCAACAGAGCTTACCTTAGTAAGTCAGTGATGAGGAATTATTAACTGATTGACCTGGAACCAGTTTCGTGATGTCTCTTGGTGAAGCAATAAAACCCATTATACATACGTTTTGATGAGGTAATACATTAAATTTTTGTCTAAGAAGACGTATAAATGATCAGTTAACTCCAATAAATACTGAGTAGATACGCTAACGTTCAGCATAGACTGTCAACATGGATTGACAACGTGTTTCATATAATTATTAAATTTAAGTAGAAAAGGAATATTGGCTCCAACAGTCCCCAAAACCTCCTCTTTTGTTCTGGAAACTCCGAGGCCTTTACCATGAGAAGCATGTTAACACTGTAACTGTTAATAATATTGACACACAGTAAAATTGAGGTTCTGTGGGAAAACTCTGAGTTAAATTTAAAGTATTTACAGAGAATAATCTTGTGGGACAAAACATTTTAAAATGACCTAATATGAAAGGATATAAGCCAGTAACAAGTGACTAACAAAAATGTTTACCTTGACATGCTTGGTTTATCTGAGTTTGAGTTCTTATGTGGATAAAAATGACTAAAATCAAAAACTATAATCATTTTGTTGCATCTAATCTTTCAGCAAAGGAGTCAGGCTTTCAGTATTTTCTATGTTTACATACATTTATTGATCGTTTCTGTAATCTGATGGTGTTTAATAAGGTCCAAAAGGCTCTTTATGTGTTTAATAATGTTTAATCCAAGCCTGCACAGCACAGTATTTATACTACTAACATTATTTGTTAAGTGGTTGTGAGTATCAGTCGGGTTTAACAGCATGATTACAAGTTCCTGAGTTAACTTCACCACAAGTGTATTCATCAAATCTATGCGTTTTCATTGCATTAATAATTAAACCGAACGAGCCTGATGGTTTTCTAATGTCTTCCTATTTGCATTCTCATCTGTATCTTAAACATTAGCTCTAATGCACTGCTGCTGCCTCCCATTTAAATGTCATTTACCTCCATTTAAAACCTGTGATCACATTTATTTCAACATGTGCTTACAGTTAGTGTTGCAGTAATTAAGTCTCCCCCTGCAGGCTTTGAGATTAATCTGAAGTGAAGTCCATTAGAGAGTAGAGAGTCGGAGCCCCCACCCCCCCACACACCCCGCTAACACACACACAAAGCCCGGCTTCCATTACATTTTCCCAGCAGCCTCTGCTTTTTCAGCCTCCTGTATGATGACTTACTCAGACGGCCTCAAGGCTGGAGTCGGGTGTGTGGGAGGGGGGCGCAACAAGCTGATGGATGGCTGTGAAGCCCGAAGCAGCAAGTTTATTCAGGTGCTCATGTGTCACCGAGAGTAATCCCCTCCAGAGAACGTCTGACAGGCCTTTTTTTGGGCTGAATATCATGTATCAGATCTATATAAAAAACCAGAGGAGGAGGAGGAGGAGGAGGAGGAGGGAGACCGGGTCTTGTGCTGTGCAGGATGGGGGGTCTGAGGGGGTTGAGGGGGAGCGTCCAGGCCAGCTTAGTTGTGTTTGTAGAGTAATCTTACACCGCTCCGACACGCTGCTCCGTCACTTACTTCTGACCTCAAAAATCACTTTTACCAAGTCGAGCCGCTGCAGGAAAAGAAAACAGCCCGCGCTAAAAACAGCATCTGAGAGTGCCGAGACCAGAGCAGAGAGTAGAGAAATACTCACTTCGAACCATGTGGCTCCACAGTTTCATAGAGATTCGTGTGTTAACATTTCTGAGCTCAGATCTGTTGCCCCTGATTGTGTGAAATTGTCCAGCTTCCTCAGCCTTGGTTTGTTTTATTCATGTTTAACATTTAGGCCGGTCAGTCAGTTATCAGTGATGGATTGGCCGGTTCCTGTGCACATACATACACATCAGAATTATTTATTTATCTGTTTATTAAGACTTAAAACATCTACTTCCTGACATTAAAGCTGTTCCCTCCTGTCAGTCAAGTCAGCTCTGCCTCTGATTCGCTGATCTGGTGTCCTTAAAATCATCGTTACATTCGTGTCGAACAAAAATCACTTCCTTTCAGCTTTCAGACCAAAAGGCTTTTTTTAAAAAGAGTGCTATTATTTCTACAACGGCGCATTAGGGCCACATTAAGAAAAAAAGAATAAGACTTTGTAATTACTTATAAGAATAAAGTCGTAGCTAATATTCTAACCTGTTGTTAGTTTTTTAAATGCGCGCTGTGGAGCATTTAGATGAATTGAACTTCAGTAGCTGGTTTCACAAACAAGGAGATACTAAATCCTTTGGCGTTTCATCATCACATTGTCAGAAGTATCAGGACATACGAAAGAAATGCATCTTTTTTTCACAGAAAAAACCAGGTGGACTTGTAGGAAATCGCTGTTTTTGAGGAGGGGGAAATGCTGGAAATGGCTGTGCAGAGGTTAAATCCCTAAATGCAGCTGTTTATGGCTTTAGTTTATCGTATGAATCTATTATCTATAAGGTGTTGGTGCCTCTGCAGGTGTCGGTGTCTGTCGGTGTCTGTCAGTGTTGTGCCGGCGTCAGAGACAGACGCGGTGCTCATCGGAGCTCGACTCCCTCTGGATCGCAAATGTTGATCATCAGTTGGATTTTTTCTTGAGAAACCACAAAAGCCCTCTGAATGGTCGACTGATGTACCCACAGATAACTCTGCAGTCGACCAGTTCAGACATTTCCTCCTCCACAAAAGCAGATTCAAGACTTCATTCACTTTATGACTTTATTCTCGTAAATAATGACTTTAATCTCGAAGTCTTATATTTTTCTTTCTTAATGTGGCCCTAATACTCCGTCGTACGTTTCCAATTAAATATGTTCCGATCAGAAATGAGTGATTAAAAGAAGGTTTGAAAGCCCCTCCTCAAATTCATCCAAGAGTAACTCAGTACCTGATCCTGGAACCAGAAACTGGGTCTGAACTACAGAAAGGTTCAGACCAGCGTCATTGAGGCCAAAAGTCAGCGCCGCCGCCCAGCAGACCAGAACAAAGATCTCGGCCAGGTCCGACATCCTCACGTGAGGCCCATTAGAGAAGGGAAGAGGCTCTTTTTTACCCAGCATCCTCCTCTCCTCCGACCCCCCCCCCAGTCGGCCCAGTTGGCACTCCTCAGGCTTCAGGCGTTCCTCTCCTCCCTCGAGGTCAAAGAGGAAGAGGCCTGCTGGAGGAGGGGAATTCACCGCTCACCTCTACCTCCACTAACACACATTCACAACACACACACACACACACACACACACACACACCTCCCCTCGTCCACATTTCGGAGCCCATCCTAACAGGAAACAGGCCAGAAGAATAGGCTTTTACGTAGAGGCCATTTCCTGTCCCTGCAGCGGCATGCACGTGCAAAAACACACAAATGTCAGGGCTGAAACAAAGTCATATATTAGCATGCAAACACACACACACACACACACACACACACACACACACAAATACTTACCTTCCACAGTGTGTGTTGGTGTTTCCTCCCTGGTGTGTGGAGTGTATCCGCTGTATAACAGAGCTGTCAGCAGAAAGCTGGGGGGCAGTGAGACGCACACAGAGCTGCAGTTCTCACACTGAATACACAGATTAAAAAAAAGTGAAAAAGTTGATCCTCACTTCACCTGGAGCTGCTCAGTGTTGAAGCGGCTGAACCAACACAAGGACAAACCCTGATGGGTCAGAACCGCAAAGACTCGGGTTCGAAAGAGATCGGTTAAAATCTCACTTTTCAAACAGATTCCTGCAAAAGTTCAGAAGAGGTTCTGGTTTTGTTTCACGCATCAAGTCAACATAAATGAATGATCAGATCAGATCAGATTTTAATCTCTGGATTATTTTGCTCTGCATTAGAAAACTCATAAATCTAGATTACCAACGATCCATGGGGCAGATGCGGGGTAGTCTGTGCTGGTTTGAAGTCCTGGTTGACGATCGGAGAAGCAGTTGAAAAAAACTGAGCCGTTGAGGCAGATTTGAAAAAAAGCGTCCCCCCCCCACACACACAAACCTCTCCCCTCTGTGCTCCATGATAACTCCCCCCTGAACCTGTATCACCCTCCCCACGACACACCCCCTCTAGCAGAAGATCCTACGCTAGCTTCAAATAGGATTCATCATCTCGGATTGTTAGTGACTAGCGGCAGTAAACGCCAGCTCTGCTAGCGAGCGCCGTCTGCAGCTGCCTGGACAGCTACCATGTTGACATCGCAGAGACAAATAAGAGTTATTTATGTAACATGTGCCACGATAAAAGGAGATAAAAGTTGTTGTCCTTGTTTGGTCACATTTCCTCTTCGACTCTTTCTTCTGTCGGCTTGCGTTTTCTTCCCACTGTTGGCGGTGGGGCAAGCAGAAGTGTTGTTTTTTTTTTGTGTCCTTCTCCATCACAGCTCCTGTAGGTGATTTTTTTTTTTTTTTTGTTGGATGGTAGGGGAAGGTCCCACCCTCCTTCGCCTCTGATTGGCTAGAAGTGCTGGGCTCTGATTGGTTATTCCTAATGGCTGTGAAACGTCATCGTCGGTCGGGTTAGGGTTAGGGTTAGAAGTGCGATATAGTTCTGTAATGTTCTGTTTGATGTACAGAGCCGACAGCCCGAGTTTGGCTTGAGCGTGTGATGATGTTTCCAGCTTTTCTAGCCAATCAGAGTCGAAGGAGGCGGGACTTTTCCCTAGCATCCTACATAAAAAATTGCCTACTGTAGCTAAGCTGCTACGCTACTTTTAGCCGCTCAGAGCTCCGAGGAGGGCCGGGAGAGTGGGAGGGGACGAGTCGGGAGAGGGGTGTGTCGAATACAGCGAGGTGATTGGATGGAGAGGCAGAGCAGGAGATTGACCAATAGGAGCTGTCCGGGACGGATGGCTCCCATTGGTCGATGGACGATGGTTTTTTTCCGTTCTTTGTTCTCTTCAGTTTGTGGAGATCGCACTTGAGGACCATGATCGCCATAGAAACGACGTTCATCTCTCCAATCGTCAACCATGCCTTTAAGCCTCCTGGTTTTATCCAGGATTTTTTGGTATCCTGTTTTTGTGTAAACGTCATATCCAGATTTTAAATTTCACCCAAAACAGTATCCGTATTTTTAAGAAACCTGATTTAGGTTCCCAAAGACTTGGGATCATAGACATGCTGCACAGGCCGCTGTCAGCTAAATGACAAAAACATGTTTTCTCTTTATTCGTGTGACGTTAAGAATTTATTTTGTTTTGTTTACTGCAGCTGGTGTCTTGCAAACTGGCAAAACCAACAAAATCCGAACACGGATGTTTGTTTCGCCGTTTTTACACATATCGTGGATCTTCAGATCTGGTGTAAATGCATTATTCTAACTGTCTCCCCCCTTCTCTCTCCCTCCGTCATCCCTCCTCTTCCTCCCTGCAGCAGATCTCCCAGCTCCTCTCTCTCCTCCGGCAGGGTCAGCTGCAGCCGAGGCCGAACTTCAGAGGGAACAAATACTCTCATCGTAACGGCAGGTCGGTCTCACTCCTCCTCCTCCTCCTCCTCCTCTGTCCTCCATCCATCATCACATTTTCTCCCTTTAGATGATAAAAAAAAGACTTTCTTGATGTTTGAAGCTCAGAGTTTTTGTTTCATATCTTCTTTTTGAAGCTTGGTTACAGTTTTCCACCCTTAACTTCCACTCTTCAGTGTAGGTTTATAGATGAACCGTCGTATGGATGGTGCTGCAGATGTTTGAGCATAAATCAGATAGGAGAGCGGGGCCACTCTGCAGATTATGTTATTTACTGCTTTTCAAACCTTCATTTTTCTGTATCTGTATGTGAAGTGGTGAGTAGGACCTCCCACTGTCTGTCTCCTGTGGTTTTTCAGCCTAAATGAAAATCATAACTGCAGAGCGAGGCTGGTTTGAGTTTGCGGCTGTTTGTGGTTTTTAAAATGCAGTTTTCTGGTGGTATAATGAGGCCGCAGTGAGCACGTCTGACATCCAGTTTTGCTTCAGATGACACTCATGTATGATGTGTTTATACTGTCGGTGCAGAAATGTGAAGGAAGCTCGAGTGTTTTTAAAACCCTCTGAGATCTAAGTGACTAATAGGTGCGGCTGTCGTGCATGCATGAACGCTTTGAAACAGGCTGCGACCTTTTATAGGGGAAAACAGAAACTCTAAATGTCATAGATAAGTGTTTATTTTTGCATCAGGCAGACTCAAGTTGTTAATAGAAGCTGTTTTAAACCAGAATATAATTGTTACATTCGTATCTCCAAAGCCACCAAACCCCATTTATAAAATAATTCATTATATCAACAAGAGTTACTGAATTATTGCTGAATTATTTGTCAGATTTTTATGTTATTTTGCAGCCATTCAGTTTGAGGCGGCTCATTTATGCCCCAAATTGCATCTTTAACAAACGAAAAACAGAAACTAGAGGCAGGAATATTCTCTAAACCTTTAATGTTCTAAAAGCTTAAATTACAGTTTTTCTCAATGGGGTTTGGCAGCTGCCTAGACAGCGTCATAAAAGCTGTTTCTGCATCTAAAAACTTAGCCTTTGAGTGGCAAAAACAAGATCTTACTTTCATTTGACTCAAAGGAATATTTGGTAGGCTTTGTCTCAGTGTTGGTGTGTTATTTTTCAGTCGTAATACTGACACACTAAAGAGAGAGAGAGAAATGTCTCTAAAACAACCACAGTCTCCTCCTGATGACCTCGTTCAAACTCTGACTTGCAGCTTGACTTCAGAACAGACAGATATGTCGATTCGTTCACTCTCCTCATCAGCAGTTGTTTGTTTCAGAGCCAGCTGGCTGCAGCTCTCAGGCTGTGATCACTGCTGCACGCTCTGATCAAACCGGGTCACCCTGATAGCAGACGTTAAAGGAGCATGCCGTCTATTTTAAGAGCTCACAGGTGCTTTTCCTTCACTGGAAGAGTCAGACATGACCTCATGTTTATTTCTACTCTCTAATACGACCATGTGTTTCATTATACACACAAGTTTGCACAGAAACCATGTGAGGCATTTCTGCTTATTAGTGTGGAGTTGTGTTTGCATATAGATCAATTGAAAAAAAAACACACAAACACAATGAACCAACAAAGACAGAGGCCATTTTCGAATTAACCTACTATAGGAGCAGTTTGTACTGATTTGCCCAAAATTCAGTATGCAGTAGGTGAACAAATGCAAAATTTGCAGTATGCCAAAAATACCCGGATGACGTACTGATTTGGGAAAATTTCACCGTATGTATCAGACCAGTCTGCTTTGCCTACTGTTACCCACAATGCAAAGCCCCTGTGATCGATGAGGTTTATATGAGGGGAATAAATGTTGGTGCAGTTGATCTTCAGGACGGCTGCAGCTTTAATAACCTCTGCTTGTTTTAATTTGAGAGTCTGAAGGTCACAGCCCCCCTCCTCTTCCTGAAATGTAGAAGCTCAAACTTCAACACTCCCCCCTCTGCACTCTCACTTCTTTATTCCCTCCCCTTCAGATCTACAGTTTGAGGTTCGGTTTAGCCCCAGTGTGCTGAGCTGATCCTGCTGACTCACACATGTTGTTGAGATCAGAGCTCAGACTAGTTTGCCGTCTTAGGAAATAAAACTCAGTCAGTCGTCGTCGACAGCGAGTGTTGAAATGGCGCAGAAAGGAGTTCATCTGGACCGTGAGTCTTTCTCTTGTTCCAT